>CM046430.1:5849723-7117223 GCA_025506505.1 Flaveria sonorensis | reverse complement strand
GGCGGAAAGTTCGTTTATGTTTGTTTATGTAGGAAATGAATGAACATGAACAAAAAATTTGTGTTCGTTTAATTAAACGAACAAACATGAACACATGCTTTGTTCGGTCGTTTACGTTCATGAACGTTCATTTATGTTCGTTCAGTTACGTTTGTTCATTTATGTTCCTTTATATATATATATATATATATATATTATATATATATATATATTATATATATATATATATATATATATATATATATATATATATATATATATATATATATTAATAAAAGGGTATTATGTGTTAATCTTTGAAACATAAGTGTATTAAGCTATACTAGAAACCTATAAGTTTAGTGAGTTTCAATTTCCACTAATACACCTAAAAAATTCCAAATGATCATTTAAGATTTTATTTTTTTTGTGTGTTCAGTTTTATTTGTTTATTATATATGGTTCACTTATGTTTGTTTATTATTGTTTATTGTGTTCGTTTATGTTCGTGAACTGTTCATTTAGTTTATTAACGAACAAACATGAGGTACACGAACATTTTTATTTTCTTAATGAACGAACATGAACAAAAAATCATGTTCGTGTTCGTGTTCGTGTTCGGTAAAAGTTAAATGAACGAACACGAACATGCTGATGTTCGTGTTCGTTCGGTTCATTTACATGCCTAGTTTTTGTCCATTGACCCTAGCCAACCACAGTCAGCACTAATGCGCTAATTTTTTATCAACAACACTAACTATTTACTAACATTAGTTCCTACTCATACTCAGTTGTTAGTTTATTACCAACCAGCATAGTTCCCCGTCCTACCTGACTATGCCGCTCCTATTGATAGTATTGCAAACGAATGTTTAGCGACCAGTCCGTGAACCGTCCAACAGAAGGTTTGTTTAATAACTTAACAAACATGAAGAAGAATTTTTTTTTTGTTTAGTTAAATGAACGAATATGAATTGAACAGAGATCACACTTGTTCATTTGTGGTCGCACATGAACGCTTGATAAAGTTTCGTTTATATTCATTTGTTTATGTTTGTATTCAAACATATAAAGGTTTTTATATTTTACATTTTTAATTTATTGCTTTTATTTTTATAAAATATGAAACCCTCTTTAAACTACGTGATTCTGCCAAATACCCTCGTCTATTTAGTGGTTTAGAAACGATCAAAGATACCAGTTTGATTGGGTTTGGACACATTTTTCAAAACTGCAAAATCCATTCGTTTGACATTATAAACAGTGTTTTAGTTTTATTTTTTTAAAATCATGAGTGTTTTAAAATAATAGAGATGATTTCTAAATATTGCTATACTAACAATTAGAAGTTTAGATGAATGGTTGTTGTATCTTAATTACGATGTTAATACGGTTCGAGATCGAATGGCGAAGTTCGTGATTCAAGAAGCTTTGCCTTTTAGTCACTTCGACAATCCTCGGTTGACCAACTTAATTCGAGAGACGCTTCAACCTCGTTACACCCACGTAAGTCGTACTACACTTAGACGTTATTGTTTAAAATTATGAAAACAAGCAAAAAATGATTTAATTGTATTATTTAAAATTTAAATACCGGTGTAAACTTAACTAGTGACGTTTGGTCGGCTCCACAAGGTTTACCCGAATCGTACCTTTGCGTCACCGCTCATTGGGTGGATCCCAATTCATGGCAATTGATGAAACGTACGATTGCATTTGATCTTTTTCCGTATTCACACACCGGAGAATTTTTGTTTTACTTTTTAGATAATGTAATAAATACTTTTAAGTTACAAAATAAACTTTTTTCAATTGCATTTTATAACGCTTCTAACAACACAACCGCGATTGAAAAATCAAAATTAAAATATCTTCCGATTGCAAACGGTGATTTTTTCCATACTCGTTGTGTTGCACATATAATTAATTTAGTAGTGCAAGACGGACTATCCGGACAATATGTTGATAACTTTACTAAAGCTTTTCGATTTATGTTACATGATGTTTTTAAAAAAAGTAGAAGAAGATATCAAGATTATAAACAACTTTGTAAGGATACGGAATCTAGATTTTTAAGTCCTAATTGGGATGTACCTACTCGGTGAAATTCAACTTGTCACATGTTTGAATGTGCTTTAAAACAAAAGGGCACTTTGAAATCTTTTCATAATAGTCTTTCGGATAATGGTGAAGCCGACCCATTTCTGGATGCGGGTTGGGAGAATCTTTAACGTCTATCCGAGTTTCTTGAGGTTTTTAAAATCTCAACAACAAAATTATCGGGAGTTTATTATTCCACTACTTATTCGGTGCTTCAAGAATTATATTTTATGTCTTTGAATTTTAAAAATTTTCAAAATAAAAATAATATGTTTAATCAAATGATATAACCAATGAAAGAAAAGCTCAAAAAATATTTTAAGGAGTTACCACCCGTTTTTACGTGTGCCGCCGCTTTAAATCCGTTTCTAAATGTTGCGGGAGTTGAATGTTTGATAGATGAGATAAATGACATGTGACCTCTCGTATTTTTTCTAGTTAACGTTTGTTTAACGTCGTTATCTCTTGTAATGGTTATTTATTTTTGGTTATTAATGCAAGTACGAGGTTTCATTTGTAAGTTCTTGATGAAATTAAACAATTGGATAATTAATAATAACAATAATAATAATAATAATAATAATAATAATAATAATAATAATAAAATAATAATAATAATAATAATAATAATAATAATAAAATGATAAAATAATGTTAATAAGTATTAAAATTATTATTAATAAAAGAAAAATAAGTTTTATAAATTAAAAAAAAACTTGTAAATATATGACTTGTACATAAAATAACAAAAATATAAATTACAGGGGCTAAACTGTAATTAATTTAAATTGAAACTTAAACTTTGGTTTTAAATTAACAAAACATAAACCGCAGGGACCAAATGTGTAACATTTTAAAACCCAACCCCCCATCCCCGTATTTCCGGCGACTACTCCGGTCGCTCTCCGGCCGAACTCCGGCCGAACCCCGATCCCACTCAAATCAACATTTTAATGCCCCAAATCGAGCCATTCAAGTCGTGGGACCTTTTCGAAGTTAAGAGTGGCTAATAATTGAGTTTTAAACTCGGTTTTGGGGGATTTTCGAACCTGAAACCGAAACCATCACAAACCAAAACCGTTCACCCCTTAAATCATACTAATAATGCAATTAATCAAGCATATACGTTTGGTTAATCAATTACAACTTAATGGAATGATTAATTTCATTTGAAACGGCCAATTATACATCAAATGCGACTCGTAACACCCGAGATTTATCCTATAGCCGTTGGACACCAAATCGTTCAAATTGAAACTATAAATTAAGGGGCAAATGGTCGGAACATCCTCTTTTAACTCCCTGTAACTTCAATTTCCCGAAAAAAACACACACACACACATAACAATTGAATCAAGAACAGTCGCAACCTCGGTTCACACTCGAAAATTATTCGTACGACATCAATTCAGGTAATTAAATGGTGTTTCATACTCGATTTCAGGTGGGGAACAAAAGCCCTATGGTTAATTTGATTAGTCAATTCGATCGATTTGGTTTTAGGGTTCTTGGGTGAAATTGGGGTTTCTGGGAAAAATGATTTTAAGTTTTGATTTCTGAAAACTTATACAAACCAGGGCTTTGGCCCGGTGGTTTGTGAGCCTGTTGCCTTGGCAAAGGGCCCGGGTTCGAACCCGAGGCCCTGCCTTTATATTTTTAAAAAGGTTTTTGTTAAATTTTAAAATTTCAGAAAATATCTAAAAATTATTATTAATCATATAAAAACTATTTTTAATCAGAAAATTTATAAAATCATTTTCTTTTATATTTTATTGAAAATCTAAATTTAGAAATTTCCATTTCAAAATTATAAAAAATGATGCAAAATACAATTTATTATTAATCTTAAATTATAATGAATTTCCACTAAATTTGCAATAATTCCTATTAAATAAATTCTTTATTGTTACACATTTATTTATATGGATAATTATTATAGCATTAAACATATTTTAATATGAAAATAATTATTAATTTTCTAATTAACTTATTTTTTTAATTAAAAGTTTTTTTGTCATCAAATATAGTCAAGTAGAAATTTATGTTCGTTAGTATGTTAAGAAAAAAAGAAGAATAATGATAATAATACATGAGTTTATTTAATCCGTACAGTACACGGGATTCTAACCTAGTAATCATATTAATCTCAAAGAGACTAAACCAACTAAGTTGGTTACATTTAAACAGTTTTAAGATTATAATAACACCCTCTTAAAACAAAGCTTGTATCATAATAATTAAGGTGCCAAAAAACTCATATATAACAAGCCGCCACTCATGAGACTGAGACTGTGGTGCAAGTAGGAGTGTTGATCGGGTTAGTTAATCGGGTTTCGGGTTGATCGGTTCGGGTTATTCGGATTATTCAACGTTGAAAGTATACCCGAAACCCGACCCGAATAACAATCGGTTTAATCGGTTTCGGGGTTGTTCGGGTAACGGGTTGTTCGAGTCGGGTTTCGGGTATTAAACAATAGACTTAATTTAGTAGATTTTAGTGAGTTTTCATTTGAAATCTTATAAAACTAGTGGACTTAAATTAGTTTACTTCTATAATTTATAAAATATGCTTAAATATATATTTATATACAAACAATTTGATCAATTTGGACAATCTATATAAGTGTATACATATAATTTACTTAATTATAATATGGGTTGATCGGGTTAATCGAATCGGTTCGGGTTATTCGGGTTTTTGAGGTTTGAAAGTTTATCCGAAACCCGATCCGAATAAGAGTCGGTTTAATCGGTTTTCGGGGTTCGGGTAACGGGTCGGGTCGGTTTCTTTGGGTACGGGTGAGATCAGGTCGGGCGGGTTAATCAGGTACGGATAAAATCGACGGGCCTAGGTGCAAGTACAAGAGCAACAATAGTTCTTATCATGTGTACACTTGCTTGGTAGGGTAAATATACATGTCCTAACAAAACACATTTCTTATCATGTTTTGGAAACCCTTTGTACACTCTTTTACCTTTATTTTAACTTAAAAGGACTATATATGTGTGATCTAATAAAACAATTACCAAACTTGACTAATATTTAATATATTTTTAATTTGTTAGTTTTTTTCATTGTATGTGTTATTTAAAAAGTCTTTTACCCAAGAAAATTAACTCATGTAAAAATACAGTATGTGTGCAAATGAATCCCGTAAAATCCTAATTAAAAGAAAAGAAATAATCAATCAAAGAAATTTTGAAAAATCCGATGGAAGATGCAAAAGATCAAAAACAAAAAGAAGCAATAATCTTTTTAAACTGATAGTGATCATCGAAGTCCATCTGTGACATTTAACATCTCATATCAATTACTATCGTTTATTTTCCCCACAAAAATACGCACAAAATGGATTTTACCCAGAGCGTGCCAGGAGAATACACGTCAATAATACTCTTTGTTAGTAGTGTATCTAAGCGATCCTCCCCATACAATTGCTAATTTGCTAGCTCCATTGTTAATATGCACGGTTAAATTAAACAATGGATGATGTACACATTATTCCTTGGATTCTATCATTACATTTGCAGAATTTATTTATCCACTTTGAGTATCACATGCAACATGTCTTTTCTATTTTATGCATGATTTAAACCGATCCCTAACTATTTCGAAAGTCCCTTTGTTGACCTGCTGCTTTTGTTAAAACATTATTGCAAGTCATTATTGATTGGATATGACATTCTGGATGTCATATAGGTACATATGGTATAAGAAAATAATGATCGTTAAAATGTTGTAACATGTTTTCTGTAACATTCAAAAGTACATCATATCACACTAGAATTGTATTTTTGGACATTGATTATTGTCACGTGAAAAGAACATGAGCCAGAAATTGGCCAATCGAGTGCATGGCCCAAAACAATAGTTGACATGTGCACCATAGTTGTACCTCTAGACTGGACCATGATGGGCAGCCAACGTACCCGACCAGACCACCTGATGAAAACTACTTAATCCATCTTGTTTGTCAACATCATCATTAGCAATGGTTGGATCACGTCTTCTCGATTAATGAATAGTAGAAGGTAATATTATGATAACAAAATGCCTCATTCTTTGCGAATGACTTCGCGTTCACAATGAAGTAATGCGAAGTAGATCCTTTTGTTATCAAAATGAAGAGTCTTACTTCCTCGAGACATGTACTTTGAATTACATGTAACCGAGTGGGAATCTGCTAGCTAATTTGGTTTGAGTCGGTTTATTTTCAATTGTTTAGGGTTATTTTTAATTTATTGTGTTTTATATTTGATATGCTTATTTTAGGAGGTTTATTGAGTTGTTTTATTTCATTTATTGGGTTTTCTTATTGGAACATGTTATTTATTGTCCAATGGGCTCTTTTAGATATAAATTAGGTCTTTGGTTCTTGTACTTTGTGTGTAAAATTTGATTGATCATTGGACGGATTCCACACAAATCGTGTTTTTCTTGTTCTTTTCATTTTAATCGGTTGGTGGTTTTGTTTCAAAGGACCTAATTGTTAACAATTGATATCAGAGTAAACAGCGTGATAAGAAAAGACAAGTCACCACACCAGGATGTTGAATCACGAAATTAACAGGTTTAGCGCCCAATCAAAATTCGGTTGTTGCCCTAATCCCAGTCAATGTAACCAGCGCGACTAGTTTTTCTTCATTGCCTAGGATAAGAACAAAGTAACTGGCTAGGCTTGTTCTTTAAACTGATGGATTCTAATAAGAAGCATAGGAAAAACAAACAAGAAGAAATTCTTAAAGTAGGTGGCTTGTATCCAGTCTCGTTTGCTAGGTGAAGGAAAATGATAAAAGTTGGTTACGTCGTTTTTTTTTTGTGGTCGGAAAAAGAATCTTGGAGTATAGTTTGATCAAAAGGGGTTGGGGGCTTGGGGCCATCCAAAACAGGAAGGGGATGGCATTGGTACTAGCATAGGAATGGGATTTGTTTCCTATTAGTGTCTTGTTTTGACTTCTTCAAATTAATAGGTGTATATAGGCTATTAAAATGAAGATGATTATGGACATTTTTGGAATATGGGAGGTTATTGAACCAACCGTTGTTGGTAACATTAATGCAAAGAAACTGAAAATGACTCTTGCCTTCTTGTTCAAGCCATCCCAAAGAGCTTGTATTGCATATGGCAACTTGTATAGATGCATAACAGGTTTAAGAAGAACTGAAAACACAGTTTCTAGAGGTAAATCGATCAAGAATGACTAGGATTCAAATGTTATGGAAGGAACTCGAAAGTTTGCACATGAAGAACGATGAATCAGTTGATGATTTTGCAAACAAACTGAGTGGGCTAGCTTTAAATGCAAGGAGTTCGCATCAAACATTGAAGAGAATGCCTTGGTGAAACAGTTGCTCGATACTTGTAAAACAAAACTGTTTATACATGTTGTTATATTCTAATATCTACCCAACTATTAACTTCAGGGAAACCACTGGAGTACGTAGATATGTAGCCTTACAAGCCTGCTTGGTACTCGGGTTGATGTATGTCATTAAATCCTAAGTGGCATTTGAGTCAAAGTATTCTTTTTGACTTGGAAGAAGCTAGATGTTCAAACCTATATAAAAGACTACATAATATTAATCTGACCTCTTGTTTTACGTGGTTGGACGGAAGGACATTCGATCACTAGGTTGATTATAAACTCATGTATATTTATAGTTTAATTCTTTGTGTTTGAAAATTGTTTGTTGATCTACACATGACTATCTACTAAAGCGTTTGCTTGATTTTTGGGCAAGTGGCAGTTAGATTTGGGGTAAGGAATTTCGAACCCTGACCAGCGGCCACAACCACCGAGCCAAAGATTGGTATATATAATTTATTAATATTGAAATATTAAAGTTATATTCATTTCCTTAGACGGTCCCCATCGAGCGCTCGTGGCCGGCCCGTCGCCGACGTGGACCGCGCCCGCCGGAGGGACGGCGATGGGGGGTGATGGTTTGAGGTGGGTAATCCATCTGCAAGGGCGGTGAGAGGGAGAGGTGGTGGTGGGCCTCGCTATTAAAAAATAATTTTAAATTAAAATATTTTTAATTAAAATGTTTTAAAATCTTTTAATTAAAATAATAATTTAAGTATAATATTTTAATTAAAATGTGTTAATTAAATAAAAATATTTTTAATTTTTTTACATTTATAAAAATAATTTTTTTAGAGTTTATTTTTTTAGTTTTTAAAATCTTTTTTGTTTTATTTATAACGGCTACTTTTTTTGTTTTTGTCATAACGGCTAGTTTTTTTGTTTTATTTATAACGGCTACTTTTTTTGTTTTTTTATAACGGCTAGTCTTTTTGTTATATTAATAATGGCAACTTTTTTGTTTTATTCATAACGGCTAGTTTACCTATTATAAATATGTTTTTTTCACTTGAGAGTTTTTCCCAAATCACACTTCATCTTCTTTCTAACATTCTAATTTTTTTCTAAACACAATTCAAAATTCAATTCTCAATGGATCCAAGAGCTCCATTCTCTTTCACACAAATGTTAAATGATGAAACCAATGAAGAATACCCACATCAACAACCCGTGTTCTCCACCCTGGGTTCTCCCAATTCCCACAACCCGGGGGATTCCTATATCTTCAACAATCTGGGGGATTCCCACATGTTCAACAACCTGGGGGATTCCCATATGTTCAACAACCTGGCTTCTCACAATTTCCACAACCCGGGGGATTCCCATATCTTCATCAATCTTAATCTTCGTTAGAAGACTATCAACAATATCAAGCATGACTTAAACATAAAGAGCTTCAAAAAATACAGCAATCGCAATCACAATCACATAATGAACTACTAATTGATGAATCACCATCGTCACCCAAAAAAACACCAACAAAGAAGAAAGGGAAAGGAAAAGAAAAAGCAAGAAGTCTGTTCGTGTCAAGTGGGCAGCTGATGATGAAGTGTTGTTGGCTAAAGCTTATGTAGCCATTTCTGAAGACCCAATAATTACCAACAGTCAAAACCAACATGCATATTAGGGGAGGATAGAACAACATTACAATGCTGAGAACCCTCAAATTCCAAGAAATGCTCACAACCTTAGAAGTCACTAGCATATGATCAAAGGAAAGGTTGCTCACTTTAATGCGTCTTATGTTCGTATCAAGTCACAATACAAAAGTGGTTGGTCAGAATGGGCAACACTTGTAAAGAGTTTTACATATCCACCGGAGAATAATTTGAAAATGAAGTGGTACAAAAGGCATCAAGAGTCTGCAAGAAAGGATGTAGAAAGAGCCTTCGGTGTTCTTCAAGCTAGGTGGGCAATGATACGATCCCCAGCAAGATCCTCGAACTTACCGGTATTAGGTGATATAATGCATGCATGTATTATATTACATAATATGATTGTAGAAGATGAAGGACGTTCCATAACTAACTGGTCGCGTGAAGAGCAAGAACCAGAGCCAGAAAGTTACAATAACGGGGCACCACCACCATTTCAAACACACCTACAGAGATTTAGAAGCTTACGTAACCAGGACGCGCACCATGCATTGAGGAACGATCTAATAGAACATCTCTGGGCGAATAGGGGGATTACAGAGTAGCTTTATTATTGTTTCTATCTATTAATTTCGCATGGTCGTTTTTATTTTAGTGTTTTACGTTGTTGTTTTTATTTTATTTTAATGTAGTTGCGGTTTAATTTTATTATCTTCTTATTTAGAATTATTCAATTTAAGTATGTAACTTGATTATTTGATATTTAATTTCATTATTTATTTTAATTAAATATATATACAATAATTTAAATATCTTTATTTAAAGTAAATAAAAAAAATGTAAGGTGGAAAAATAAAGGTGTTTGTGAGAAGGATAGTGTTGGGGGTAAAAAGAGTTTGTGGGAAGAGTGGATAGAGGTGAGTGAAAACTGATGTGGCATGCTGATTAGGACTGTTTGTGAAAAGGATGAACTGTAGCGTTGTGAACAGTCTTAACTATATGTATTGAAAAGAATTAATAATGAAATATTATTATTTTGTTAAAACTAAAGTACACAAATATTTCTTACTACATAATTTGATTTGTTTATTTTTTTATTTAATTGTTCTTATTAATATATCGACTTGATAGCATGAAGATAAAATACAACTAAGCTTCATCGATCTGAATTATCTTTATTCAAATGACACTTGCAGTAAAGTTTAAATATTAGAGTGTGCCTCATCTGCACAAATTTGAACATCCATTCACGTTTTTTCAAGTAGTTTATAAGAAATATTTAGAAAGATATTATATATTATGAAGAACACACATACATATATATATACACACACGTATATACATATATTATCAAATTGTAACTTTTTTGAATAATTTAGTAGAGTGCGTTTTACTTAGAGGGAAAGGCCAGAATGGTTTGTTGTGGATGTGCATGAGAAGCAATTCGAGGTTAAGGAATACGACGAAGGATTTGATTGGCTATTCAAACCTCAAGTTTCTATCATTGCTAACATACATACAAAATATACTTTTATAGCCTCATCATTTTTCATTCAGACTGCATGTTTCTACCGCCGCCCATGATATTATTGAAATTCGATCGGTTTGATTTTCAGGTCTTAATATACAGACACCTCATATTATAAATCGACACCTCCATATACGCCTCGTACAGCATCATACATGGCGTATGAGGTTAAAGACACCAAAAATGAGGAAAATTCATGGGGGCTGTCAGATGGCTATACGCCCCATATAGCACTATACGAACCCTTATACGACACATATAGAGCTATACGATACGTATGGAAAATTTTGACACTAACTACAAGGAAAAATTTAGGGGGTTGTCAGAGGGTTTATACGCCCCGTATAGAACTATACGTCCCACCTATACGACGTGTATGATGTTATACGACCCGTATAAAAATTTGGGATATAAATTTATAAGCAGGGGGTATCTAGATATCGAGACCCTTAATTATATCAATTAATTTCTTTGGGCCATGGTCTTGTAAACCAATGGCGTGACTGGTGGACGAGTAAGAAAATGCAAGGTAATTTGTTGGTCGCGTCATCTTGATTTTGCTTTGACGAGAATATAATATACTGTGAACGTAGTAATAGGTGCGTCACGTTTAGCCATTTGAACTCATGCCTCTTAGCTCTAGCATACAAAGGGGTTGGTTTTCTATGTGTGTATAGTCTTCTATGAACGTACATATAAAATTAGTAATTTCTTACGTTCTCTTGGAGGAGACATCATGCGAACACATATGTAAAGATAGTTTAGTTATAAGATTGTGGAAATGTAATGTATGATATTTGTAAGATTCCAAAATGTAATATAAATTATTTTGATAAGATGTTGAAATACAAAGTGTGTTTTTCTTGTTATGACCTTTTTCGGTGCATTATAGTCTGAAAATATGCTACTTAAAAAATATATGTTCTTACACAAATAACGTGTTGTTGCCTAAAGATATGGTGAACTTATGTTACTTACACAACTCAGCAACACATTACAAACACCATTAGTATATCTAAATATTGTGTTTAACAATAAAATGAAATATTCTGACATAATATATTATGGTAACTAACTCCAACTCACTAACATAATACCACATAATATAACTACGACAACTAACTCCAACACATTAAAACATTACCAGGAAATCTAAGATCCAATTATAAAGAATGTCACTCAAATTTGTGAGTGATCACTGTCGGAATTTGTAGTATGTCGGAGAATACTTACACACTTTCAACGGTTAAGCCTATAGATATAGTAAATTCTAATAATAATATTTATACCATTATTATAACCTTAGAAATACAATATTAATAACAACATTTAAAATAATGTTACATTTTTTATAATAATAATAATAATAATAATAATAATAATAATAATAATATAATAATAATAATAATAATAATAATAATAATATTATTATTATTATTATTATTATTATTATTATTATTATTATTATTATTATTATTATTATTATTATTATTATTATTATTATTATTATTATTAATTTGGGTTCATAGACAAACACAAAACATTATTTGTTCCTAGTATCAAAAACTAAAACTTGATTAGGGTTTTAAAAATTGAAGAATTTTATTAGAAAAATTAAAAAGTTGATCAGGTTAATTAACAATCTAATATATACCAGAATAGATCCGGATTTAAGATCAAGAATCATCCAAATAAATCATTCAAATAAACAATCACATAAACGTTTCACATAAGTTATGAATCAAAATCAAAGAAACAAATCCAAATGTCAAAACCTAAAATTGTTCTAGTCAGACATGACGGATAGATCCATCAGGCTAAAACTATAAAAGAAAAATCTTACGACCGAAAACAAAACAGTCTATTCTTTGCTTGAGAATTAAATCTTCAAATAATAAATTCCTCTTCTTCCGTTCGTGAGCTTCAAAGCACCAAAAGGAATAAATCTTTTCCATTGTTACTTATCCCAAGAACCAACTAACAAGAGATTTTTTTTTCATAATAGATTTTAAATCTCATATAGAAAAAACCATATCTCTTCTTAGTAGATAAAATTAAATCTTTTATTTTCAAATCTTCATGAATCATCCTTCATGTTTAACATGCTCTCAAAGCTACCATCAATTTTTGTTTCCAACCCTCGTAACCGTGTTCCACCTACAAATAATAAAATCCATCCAAAGTAGACTCTATTCTACTAAAACAAACATTACTCAAAATAAATAAAAATATGTCTAATAAATACATGACGTGTAATAAAAAAATATGTTAAAACAATGATAAATAATGCATCAAAATACTACTAACAATGTAAACTTGCTTGTGTCAAAAAAGTAACACATATGTAACTTGTAATCACGTACAGTGTAAATTTACACTTATTTACCTATCTTGTGTGGTTCACAATACATGTTAACACATGTGAATTTACAAAAATACATAAAAAACTATAATATTTTATATTGTAATAATGTTATTTTTAACAATTAAAATGATAATTTATTGATCTTTACTGGCTTTAGCAAGATTATTCTCTAAGAATTAGTTAGAGAAGGATACAAATCCTATATGTATGTATATACATAGATATGTCGGTAAATGATATGTCATTAGTCTATTGACAAATTACCTACGATGAATCTGGTAGTAATAATCTATCGGTCATACTCATTTGTTTGTTTAATACCGGGCATTTGTAAAAAGCCAATCCAAGCTTATGGCACTCTACTTTCTTGTTCCATTAAAGCCAATGATTGTTACCACAAGAGTAAGGTATGTAGTCCTTACTTTTGATCTTATATTATATGTACCAACACTTACCTTAAACTAGTTACTATAATTTGTAAATGTAACCATTACATTGAATGTGCATTCGTAACTAGGGTTCTTACATATGAATTGTGAAACCCCACAAATTTAATTTACGTTTTAGAATCCAAACACTACTAGAAAACTGCTCTGCCTGCTACGCAAATTTGCGACGCCAAATTTTGTGTCGCAATTTCCGACACAATTGTGACACATATGCTACAAAACTAAAACCCTACATTTCCATAAAACTTTCGACAAGAAAGCGACAAAACTTTATAACCTCCAGCTTTCGTCACAAATGTGTAGAAAAATTGCGACACAATACCGATCCAAGTTAATTAAAGTCGAATTATTCAATGACTTCGTCGCAAATAGGTAGTAAAACAAAATTAATAATGTTACCCTTGGTATTCTTGTGTTATTATTAACTCTATTTTGTTTGTCTTCTACCGATAAAAATAAAAACACTAATAATCATAAATTGCGTCGCAAATGCATAACAAGATTTGCTACAAGTTTGTGACGCTATAAATTTATTTATTGTTTTTATCATGTTATTATTATTTTTGTTTTTTATTTTCATATATATATATATATATATATATATATATATATATATATATATATATATATATTATCATCGTTATGATTGTTATGATAATAATAAAATAATATTATTAATAGTAACATTGCGTATTAGTAATAATAATACGTATTATTATTATTATTAGTACTAGTAAATTAAAATAACATTGCATCGCAAATGTGTCATAATTTCCGACGCATTTGCTACAAAAGACAAATAAACATACTAATATAAATTAAATAATTATAGTAAATAATAATAACAAAATAATAATAATAATAATAATAATAATAATAATAATAATAATAATAATAAGAGAGTTAGTAATAGTTATTATGTTTTTGTTATCATAATATAATTCTTATTATACTAATATTGTCATTTTTATAATTATGAATGATTGCGTCACAAATGTGTCATAATTAGCGACCCACTTATGACGAAACGTAAAGTTTTGTAAGAAATGTGTCGTAAGATGATTCGTATTTCCTTCGTAATTGCCTTGTGTCGCAAAGGTGTTGCATTAAGCGACACATTTATGACAAAGCAATTAGTTTGGCCACAAATGTGTAGCAAATTACTTCACATTTCCTACACATTTCTCACGTTGCTATGTCGTTTTTTTGTTTTTTGAGACATAAATGTAGTTTGTTTTCTCATCTTTTTTCATATAACTTTATTATACACTAATTATGTTTATTTCACAAATTTACACGTATTATACAATTACATACCTATGCGTACACTATCACGTTTTATTGTCATGAATATCTTTTAATTCAATTCCATGATTATATAAACATAAATGAATCTATTTGTGTACAGTTGAGACACATACAAGACACGCACACTAACATAAACACATACACACACCAACATTATCACACATATAAAACATGCACATACAATTACGGATGGTAAATGCATACACAAACGCATATGCCACATATATCTAAACGCACATAAACATGTATTTGATTTTGAAAACAATCAAGAATATAAATAGTAATATAGATAATAATAGCCAATTAACAATAATAAAGTCAAATTAACTTTATTATTAATATCACTCAAAAAAATAATTAATTTTAAGTAACATTAATAAATAAAAGTTAAAATGTGTGTCACAAATGTGTAGAATTTTGTGACATATTTACGACAAAAGTAATATTAATAAATAATATTTAAAAAGTTTGTCGCAAATGTGTAAAAGATTGCGACAGATTTGCGACGGAAAATAATATTAGTAATATAAAAAACCAAAATACGTACACACTAATAAGCTTGTCGCAAATGTGTAGAAGGGCGCGACACATTTGCGACGGAAAATAATATTAATAATACAAAAAACCAAAATACGTACAAGCTCGGATGTCTTTGATTCTATGCTCGAAAACGTTACATGTAGATGACTTGCTTAAAATGAAGCGCACAATTGTTTCAACCATATGCAAGTTGGAGAAAATATTTCCTCCTGGTTTCTTTGATTCTATGGAACACCTAGTTATACATCTTGCTCAAGAGGCTCTTCTTGGTGGTCTAGTGCAATACAGCTTGGTATGATCAAAAGAAGAATTAGAAACAAATCAAGGATCGAGGGTTCAATAGCGAGGGAACACCTAGTGAGTGAACTCGCCACCTACTGTTCTCTATACTTTGACCCGATGATAGAGACGCGTCATAATCGAGAGACACGGAATTTCGCACCGGAACATCCTCTCTCTTTCAGTGAAGACTCTCAAATCAGCGTGTTTGTAGTGGCGTCAAAAACATTATCTCAAAAAAGTGGAAAACGAAGAGTCTTAAGTGATGAAGAACTAAAAAAAGGCACACAATTATATTCTTATTAATTGTGCGGAAGTTTCCGATTACGTTGTCGAGTTTGATGAAGTGGCCCCGCGACTTTATCCAGACGAACCAGTTTTGTGGCTGAGAGATGAACACTTTGCTGAATGGTTTGAAAACCGTGTAAGTAAAGCCAATCAAATCATAAAAATTAATATTATTACATCATTAACATCACTATACATATGTGTTTTTCAGTGTAGGTAAACATGTGGTTAGTTGATGGAAGCACTCAACATTTGTTAATTTTAGCAAGACCACCATCGAACTACGCTCAATCTCACAATGGTTACTTTGTAAATGGATATAAGTTTTACACTCGGAAGTACGGTGAGGGACGTGTAACCAATAACTATGGCGTATGCGTGAGAGGGGCAACGTATAACTCTGAAGAGTCTGACTACTACGGCTTGTTAGATGAGATATTAGAGCTTGAGTATTATGGCACCAAACGGTGTTCGACTATTTTAGTTTTCAAATGTACATGGTTTGATAACAAAAACGGTGTCATAGTTAACAAAAATAAACTGGTTGATGTGAAATATAAGTCCCGGCTTCCAACTGACGACCCATTTATCTTGGCGTCACAAGCAGAACAAGTGTTTTATACATCATACCCTGCCATAAATGGTGATACAAAAGATATATGGGCAGTTGTCAAGACAAAATCTCGACACGTATATGAAGTCACCGCTCCTGAATTTGGTGAAAATACAGAAGAACATGGGTTCCTTCAGTGTGATGAATGTTTTGACCTTCCAAATGAAGTAACTAGGAGTGAACGTATGTGCCTACTCAAAAATACCACCCATACATCTAATGATGATGATGACGACGACGATGGTGATAGTGGTGGTGGTGATGATAATGAATTTGAAGAGGAAGAATTTGAAGATAAAGAGGATACATCCGATGATCATGATGATGAATTGCTTTTTTCAGACCATTCTTCAGATGAAGATGAATTTGATTGTTAGAAATCAAAGCATTGTTTCTTGTTATATACACTCCAATTGTTTGCGTTTTATCATGTGGTATGTATAGTTATTAATTGTTTGTTATCATAGGTGTGCTAATATTATATTATCTATCTGACCATTATTGTGTTATTAAATGTAGGGTTTATACATTATGTTTGGTAGCTGTGGTAGTCGTGGTGCTGCTCGTGGGCGCACCCCTCTTCCAGGAGGTAGATCAGGTAGGCAGCCATCATCACGTGGCTCTAGCCCTAGTGCTGATGTTAGTAGTCGTGGAGTAGCGAGTGATCCTATAGATGATATTTCTACTGGACAAAGGTATTACTCTGGGGGACGTGTCCTTTTTCGTGGGGGTCATACTGGCCCTGGTAGTAGTAGTCGTGGGGGTATGGGTGATCCTATGGGTGATATGGCAGGGTTAATCCGTCAGCATATATTCAAGCAGCACTTAGACTCGATCGACGACCATGTGGATGATGGTTACGATCATGATGACAGTGAAAATGAGGATAACGTAGTCCATCCCTCTCAGCGAGATTCGACATGTGGAGACGTAGCTCGTGATACCTCTCGAAGGAAGACAATATCCCGAATTGGTGACAAGTATGTCTTTTATTTTAACACTTTAATCTTTATTGTTTAATAATGTTATAAATATATTTGGTTATGTTATTTTTGTAGGTTTGCTTCAAATGAAGTCCACAAAAGTATTTATTTTATACTACGTCAGTTTTTACGTGGACCTTGGGACACATATAAAAAGGTCCTGAAGGATGAACTTGCCAATATGTATAAGCGATTTAAGGTAATTTAATAATTATATATTTGTACATCTTGTGCTTATTTGTTTTAACTTTATATGTTTAAATTTACAATTTATATTTTACAGACCCGTTTCAACCGGGAAACAGAATCTGAGCAAGATGTTTATGAGGGATTTCATAACGTGCTAAAGGGACGTTATAGAGATATCATGAGTACTTTGAGAAAACAATCTACACAAAAAGCTACCACAGCTGGACATGTTATTCAACCAGGAAATTTCAAGGACATCAACATAATTCGTAACTTTCCGCCCGATTTGGTAGCTCATAGCGTATGGCAGGACTTGTGTGATGTAAACAAGTTAATAGATTCTTATATTTTTTATATTTATTGTTTTACATACTTAACATATATTTTTATTTTTTATAGATATGGAGCACTGATGACTGGCAAAAGAAGTCTGAAATCGGGGCACGCAACCGCGCGAGTGCTGATGGTTAGGGCTGCAAATGAACCGAACAAACACGAACAAGGCCTTGTTCGTGTTCGTTCGTTAAGAAATATACTTGTTCATGAACTGTTTACGAACACTTACCGAACGAGATTTTTTGTTCGTGTTCGTTCATTAAGAAAATGATTATGTTCATGAACTGTTCACGAACACTTACCGAACGCAAATTAACACAATCAAAAGCAAACAAACACAAATAACTGTTCATGAACATGACGAACATCAAAAACCTTATGAACACAAACGAATACAAATGATTATAGATTTATTTTATAATAAATTTATATTTTTATTACAAACATTACACAAAATCAATCAAAAATAAATAAGTACTTAACATAAATATCAAAAAATACTTGATATAATAGTCATAAAAATAACTGACGCAAAAATAAGAATATAAACGAACACATTAACGGACACATTATCGAACGTTCACGAACGGACATTAATGAACATAAAGAAACACATTATCGAACGTTCACGAACATAAATGAACGAACGCGGCTTGTGTTCATGTTCGTTCGTTTAACTAAACGAACGGAATTTTCTTGTTCGTGTTCGTTCATTTACTAAACGAACGAACATAAACGAACTTCCCGCCGAACGGTTCACGAACTGTTCGCTGAACGTTCAGTTCGTTTGCAGTCCTACTGATGGTAGTGGCAAAACTTCTCGACACACGGGCGGGTCAATAGGATATGATGAACGTCGGATTAGACTAGTAAGCTAATCATATTTATAACTTCTAGTATGTGTTTGTATTTTAATACGTATTATATTAACTATTATCTATTTTTATTTAGAAAAAGAAATTGGGTAGGGAACCTTTATTCAAAGAAATATTCCTTGATACTCACCTCACCAAAAAGTCAAAAGCAAGACTGCGGGCTGGAGAGTTTGACATCAATAACTTGGAAGGGATGGAATTTTGCACCGACCGATCTAAACAAGCTTACGTAAGTTATATTTATCATTTTTAATATATTAATCATATCAACATTTAGTGCATTAAAAATCATATTTTGATAAATTGTAGGATGATTATTTGCAAGAGATGACAAGGGTGTATGGGCAAAGCTTTACTGAGGATGATCCCGATGTGTGGGCGCGTGTGCAAGCAGACGGTCGCACAAGCCGGGTATTTGGGATAGGATCTTCGGATCTTAATTACGTGGTGACTGGGACACCATCCTCATCTTATGGGATTGCGCCATCATATACTGAGTATCGACAATCACAACTAAAAGTGCGTTGATATTATTATTGTTGTTACTATTTTATGTAGTTCACTAACTATTATACATTTGTAGTTTGAAACTTTGCAATCTCAAATGCAAACCCGATTTGAAGAGGAGAGGAGGGCAAGGGAGGAGTTGCAACAACAAATATAACAAACCAAACTACAAGCACAACAAACTCAACAACAAATGCAACAAATGCAAGAAACGTTTCACAAATAATTGAATGATTTCATGAGTCAGTGGAAGCAATCTCCTGGTAATTAGTAGTCGTTTTGTTATCTATACTTTTGTAGTTTAAACATACTTAAATGCTGGTTGTAATTTGTATCTTTTATATTTTGTTTGTAGTAGTTGTGGTTGATTTGTAACATATTTTGTGGGTGAAATTGTGGTTGATTTGTAAAGCAGATTTAGTAAATTTTTTCTGCGTTTCTTGGAGAAAAAAATCTGGATTTATTTGTTTTATTAAATTTTTTTTAATTAAAAAATAATTGCGTTGCAAATGCGTTAGAAATTTGACACATGGGGTTCTTGAAAATTGTAGCAAAAGTGTCGTTGTTTTAAAATACGTAAATGATAATAACATCGCGTAGCAAATTTGTCGTTGTTTTAAAATACGTATTTTGACATTGCGTAGCAAACTCGTCATTTTTTAAAGTACGTATTTTGACATTGCGTAGCAAACTCGTCGGTTTTTTAAGTATTTTGACATTACGTAGCAAATGCGTCGTTGTTTTAAAAATACATATTTATATTAATAATAATATTGCATAGCAAACGCGTCGTTGTTTTAAAAATACGTATTTTATATTAATAATAATATTGCGTAGCAAACGCGTTGCAATTCAATAATTAGTTCAGAATGATTAAATTAAGGTAATTAGGATAATGAGTGGGAAATGCGTAACAGGTTCCTACACCCTGTTTTTGTCGCAAATATGTCGTATATTGAGTCGCAAGTGCGCCGTAAACTATTTGCCACGGGCATTTTTCCGACAAACTGTTTTTGTCGCAAATGCGTAGCAAATTCGATTTTCTTACGCATTTGCGACGGAAAAACGCGTAGCAAATTCATTTTTTTCTAGTAGTGGAAATAAGTTGGGCTGAGGCTAAATTTGCAACTCAGATAAACAAACTAAATCATTTTGATATATCTTAAATACCATGTTTCTGTCAAACCAATCACACCTCTAATGAAACATATATATTATATATATATATATATGTATGTATTATGAGTTAAACTACTAATAACTAGAGGATGATCAACACTCAAGAAGGTTTGTTGACCTCGATCACCAAAATGTATAATGTGATTCTCTTAAAACGACCCTAACTAAGAATTGTGGTTGAGTTATTATTAATTTTTTAACTGCACTTATTCACAACAGTATTCAACCCTCAATCTTTAAGGAAAGATATCATGCAACACAGATTGGTACCGGTAGGTAATGGCCTTTTATGCTATTATTTGTTAACCAATTAATTGATATTTGTTTTAGAAAGAAAACTATTTTTTATCTTTATATTTATCTTTATACTCTAATATAAGAATAACTTGAGATAACACGTGGCAGCACCACAATCATCCTCACCAAAATTTTCCCGCATCTCTCTCATATTAAATAATTACCTTAATTATTAATAATATTATTTAATACTTTTTAAGATTTAATAAATTAAGAAAGAAATCGATTCATTAATGTTATTTATAAATAAATAAATTTTTTATAAAATAATAATTTTTTCTAAAGCATAAAAAATTTTTAAAAATATAAAATATTTTAAAATTTGTATTTTTAAAAAGTCAATTTTTTAAAAACCAAAAATAATCAAATTTAGGAGTTATAATAAGAAAAATTTTAAAAATGACATTTTTATACGGTTTGTTTTAGAACAAAATGTTTATTTTTTGGAAAAAAAATTTAAAAACAAAATTTTAAAAAGTTGATATCATTTTTTATTATTTATAGTCATTTCTCATATTTAATTTCAGTCATATCCTATATTTGAATATCATTTTATAATTATTAATTTTTATTATATTAATATTTTATTTATTCAACTCGTATAATACACGGGTTTACTAAATCTAGTACTCTAATATAAAAGTAACTTGAGATGACACGTGGCAGCACTACAATTATCCTCACAAAAAATTTTTCGCATCTCTCTCATATTAAATAATTACCTTAATTATTAATAATATTATTTAATACTTTTTTAGATTTAATAAATTAAGAAAGAAATCTATTCATTAATGTTATTTCTAAATAAACAAATTTTTATAAAATAATAAATTTTTCTAAAGCATAAAACTTTTTTAAAAATGCGAAATATTTTAAATTGGTATTTTTAAAAAGTTATTTTTTTTAAAAACCAAATATAATCAAGGGAGTTATAATAAGAAAATTTTTAAAAATGATATTTTTATATGGTTTGTTTTAGAACAAAATGTTTATTTTTTTGAAAAAAATTAAAACAAAATTTTAGAAAGTTGATATCACTATTTTATTATTTATAGTTATTTGTCATATGTAATTTTAGTCATATTATATCTTAAAATATTATTTTATAATCATTAATTTTTATTATATTAATATCTTATTTATTTAACTCGTCTAATACACTGGTTTATTAAATCTAGTATAATATAATTAAACAGCAAGAGGTTAGAGGAGGAAGAAAGTACAAAGGAGGACTGAAGACAACCACCTCCTTCCTTGGATTCCAATGTGACGCAGGCGTCTTATATTCTCCATTTTGTCCCTTCCAATTCCAAATATCTACTTTTTTAATAATATATTTATTTTTAAAATAAATGTTTAAATATTTATAGAATCATGAAATAATATTACACACTCGCATTAAGTTAACTATTAAAAAAGCTTGTTACAAACTTGATTGTTTTTAAATTTTATATACTTATAATTATACTAACAAAAAATCAAACCATGAAATAATATTACACACTCGATTAAGTTAACTAGACTAGAAAAGCTTGTTAAAAACTTGAAACTTTTTGTTTTATATATAAATGAGCTAATATTATGGGTGTGAATATATCGTTCAGTTCGGTTCGGTTTTACACGCCACTGAAATCTATTGCCTAAGTTGATATACACATAGTTTGGCTTTAGAGATGTACTTTTAATGCTTTAAAAGACGATTATTTAAATTAGTTATCAAAGTCATAGTTCACTTGAGTTAATTCATTTAACAAAAAGTACAAGTCGAAACCATAACCGCTTTTCGGCTAATTCTGTTCTCCATTTGACTTGTTTTCGGTTAATTTTGGTTCGTTTCATTGGTTGACGGTTCACTTTTTACTCACCTTTAGCTAATATTTATTTTTTTCAAAAAAGTTGTATATAACTTCATTTGTGCTTAGCATTGTCCATGGTTGAAATGCTATTACCAACCAATCAACATGGTCATTTGCAAGCATAATTAAACTAAGAGGCAACCACAATGTTGTTAGGAATCTTAGAACTTATATACAATCAAAACTCCACCTTCAAGTCAAACAATGTAAGATATTGTAGCTCTAAATTAAACGGGAGTTCTGTAACTAATCGTATATACTTATAACAATTAGCTAGTAATTCTCTTCCATTGTGAAGCCTGCATACGTTCTTGCTGGCAATATATATTATTATTTTTGTCTTTCTTTTTACTCTCTCACACACATATATCATGTATATATTGTACCAATTTTTTCTTTAAGAAAAATATGCGCGCATCGAAAAAAATGATGATTCATTCCAAGACTGAGTTTGTTACGATGATAATCTGTATCTATATTAATAATTGAAAATATTTAGTGAAACGTGGCACTCTCTCATGTCTCCTTGACTTTTTTTCCCGCATCTCTCTTCTATTATTTATACAAATTTTCTTTAATTGTTTTTATATATTTTATATTTTGTTTCTCTTCTATTAAATGATATAAAGTGTTTTATATCTTAATAAAAGTTAGGGCTGTTCAAAAAATATTTTTATGTCATTTCTTTTATTAATTATTATAAAACATTTCTAAAGATAATTGTGTAGTGTTTATAGATTTTATATCGAAAGCTACATAATAGCTTATAAATATGTAATATATAAATCTTTATTCCTAAAAGTATAGTCATATTTTTAAACAATCCGTGCAATACACGGGGTTTTTATCCGAGTTATAATTAATATGAAGTTAAAATATACATGAAATGACTAGAAAAGAAAACCAAAAAGCTTCATTCTCTAATTTAAATAAAAACTGGTTTCTATCAATTTCTTTAATCTCATATATCTTTTAAACTTCCCTTTTTAGGAAAAGATATATCATGATATCCAAATTTCAATACTATTTTATATAGAGCTTTTTCTGTATAAATTGTTTAAACTGTTTATGTTTTCTGATATGGTAGTTATAATGATTTGTCAAACATAATATAACATTGTATAATCTATACTAATGAACTAAAATATCTAAAAATTAAGGCATATTATATTTTTTTATACTGTCCATCTAGAATTTGAACATGTGTTGTAACTAAAATGAAAGTTAATCATTTATACACTAAATATTAATGATTCTTTATATACTTTTCAATATATGAAACATATTATTTTATAAATAAAAAACATGATTCTATTTATTAAAGAATATAACTTTTTTTAAAAACAAATATTTATGAAATATAAATTTCTTGTTAATACAAAGGACTTTTTAGAATGACATTGTTAGAAAAAATTATTTTAAAAAATAATTGTAGTGTTTGAAAAAACAATTTTTTTTAAAGCAAAAGTTTTTTAAAGACAAAAGTTTGAAAAAATATTTTTATTGTTTATTACCTAAAGTATTTAATTATACGTAGTTTCAATTATAATTTATCTTAAAAAATTATTTTATAATTTTTAAATATTAATATATAACTATTAATTTAATATTTTCATATAACTCGTATAGTATAACGGGTTTCTAAACTAGTAATGTATATAACAAAAGAAGAGGTGGGCAAAGAGGTCTCCATGCAGGGTTAATTAACGCCACATGTATGCAGCAATGCTTCCAAATATTTAGAACAACGCGCCTACATTTACAAATATGCACTAGCGATTTAAGCGGTTTTGACATATAAATGCTGCTTGATACCTTCAATGGTACGTCCAAGCTTAAAACTTATTATGGTTTTGTAATTGGTTTTCACAACAGTATGTCCAAAACCTATGACGATGTGCCCAAACAACTATAAAATCATATGACGTCCATGCCAGTTTATCTCAAATACAAAACACATCAATCGTAATTATATTATAACTTGTTCTACCCTATTCTAATTCGATGAATGTCAAAACATATATAAAAGGCAGTGATACATTAAAAAGATGAATTTCAGAAAACCCGAAGCAATCGTGAAATATCTGAAAAAACACAAACCTAAATAATCGTTATAGTTGATCGAACTTTAGCCATTTAATTGATGGACCTTGGCATTTTTATTTTAAGTTATCCTTCTATAGGTAAAACTAGAAATCTTACTAATCTAATAAAAGAGTAACTTGAGATGACACGTGGCAGCACCACAATCATCCTTACCAAAATTTTCTCGCATCTCTCTCCTATTAAATAATTACCTTGATTACTAATAATATTATTTAACACTCTTTTAGATTTAATAAATTAAAAAAGAGATCTATTTATTAATTTTATTTCTAAATAAATAAATTTTTTATACAATAATAAATTTTTCTAAAGCATAAAACTTTTTTAAAAACATGAAATATTTTAAAATTGTATTTTTAAAATTCAATTTTTTTTTAAAAAAAAAGTAATTAAATTTGGGAGTTATAATAAGAAAATTTTAAAAATGACATTTTTATACAGATAGATTTAGAATAAAATGTTTATCTTTTTGGGAAAATTTAAAAAAAAAAAATTTAAAAGTTGATATTACTGTTTTATTACTTATAGTCATTTCTCATACGTAGTTTCAGTCATATCATATCTTAGAATATAATTTTATTATTAATAAATTTTATTATATTAATATTTATTTATTAAACCTGTGTAATACACGGGTTTACTAAAGATAGTTATCTATATAACAATTAGAAGATTGTCTAAGTTTATTGGTTCATGTGGTCAATTTGTGATTTTTAATTTAAAAAATCATGTTCTTTACTTACATATATACATTTAACTTCCATAAAGTTAACCAAAGCTAGCCATTGAATTGGTAGAGCGCAACCTGAAAGATCCACCTTGGGTTCGCCTATTTTTATTATTATTGTTTTTTATTTTGTTTCCTCTTCTTTTGCTGTCTTTTATATTTCTTTTGTATTAATAATATTTTATACTGATTTGTGCAAATTAGGATCCGATCTTTTATCTTTATCTTTATCGGCCAAACAACCACACAAACTTACCAAGCAAATTATCGCATCTCGTAAGACTAGTTTGACAAGTGAAAAAACCCGTGATCTATAAATCTCAGATTTCTTGTTCATACAATCAGTGTGTAACAAGTTTAATCTAACAATGGATAATTGATTCATTTAAATTATCGAATGAACAATGGTGAACAATGATGTCATGGGCGGCCGATAGAAACATGGAGTCTGACCGAAAACTGATAAGGCTATAAAAGTATATTTTGTATGTATGTTAGCAATGATATAAAACTTGAGGTTTGAATAGCCAATCAAATCCTTCGTCGTATTCCTTAACCTCGAATTGCTTCTCATGCACATCCACAACAAACCATTTCCTTTCCCTTTAAAAGCACTCTCTTTATTAAATTATCTTAGAATGTTACTATTTGATATATTATATGCATTTATGTATATATGTGTATATAGGTGTGTATATATTCTTCATAATATATAACTAGTTATTTAAGACGTGCGTAACGGAGGCAGCGTACGTGACATGACAAAACAAAATCTACAATCGGCTTGACTTGTTTACGAACTAATTTACGTAGAACATTGAGTAGCTCGAATTTGTATAGTCGGATGAAAATGTATAATATTTGACCTTGCTTTTCCCAAACAAATGTACGCGGGGTGCTTTCCCTTAGTAATAGTCCTTTGAAATACGAGGCCCAGAACCCTATACTAAAAAGTATACTAACTCAAAAACATGGGCGGAGCTTCGTTAGGACCGGAGGGGGTCACCTTCCCCCCTCTTTTTTCCATCGGTAGTGTTAATTTTAGGCCCGGTAGTGTTATTTTCTGCTCGGTTGTTTAAAATTTTGTATATATATTGTGTTGGGCCCCTCTAAAAAAATTACTTTCGTCATCCACGCCCCCTATAAAGTAGTTCAAGCTCCGTCACTGCTCAAAAGTATATAGAAATAAGCACGGAAACAATTTATATATGACCCGTCTCATTTCCGAGCAAAATTTACATCAAAACGTAGACAAACTTGAATTTATACCGACACCTACATAAACATGAGTACGAAAGTAGTTAGTTTTTTTTTTAGTAAAAATATATACGGCATAAACCCGAGACTTTTGAAATCGAGTGAGTTGCAATGGCATAATACAAAGTTTTTGAAAAAATGATGGTGAAAATGTTATATACAAAAGTTGAGAGGTAAGTATCGGTCGGTGACAAAATCCATCAAAATCTGCTTTTGAGATAGATATAATATCATCAAGGATATCTCTAAAACTATTTGAAAAACGTGAGTGGATGTTCAAATTCGTGCAGATGAGGCACACTCTAATATTTATTCTTTACTGCAAGTGTGATTTAAATAAAGATAATAGAGATGAAGCTGAGTTGTATTTTATCTTCATGTTATCAAGTTGATATACTTATTTTAACAATTAATTATAAAACAAATAAATAATGTCTCAATAGTACATTTAAAATATAAAAAATTATTTAGACATGTGAAAATAACTAAAAAAATATTAAATGACTCGTGAGTTTTGATCCGTCGTTGCGGAGCTTGGTTTTGAAAAAGTATTAACATCGCAACGGTATATTTGGAATTTAGAAAACATAACATTGTTGTTATAAAAAAAAACTAATAATATATTATATTTTACTGCCTCAATTTCACACGAAACTTAAACCGAAACATAAATAAAAATAACTTTACAACAATATATTCCGAATTAAAAAAATTTATATTTTAAAAGTTATAAAAAAAGACATAATATGTTTAAAATTAATTAATATTATCCTTGTTATGATAAAATAAAAACTTCATCTACTTGCTACGTGTCAACTTCTAGTGAAATGAACTTGTGTTTTTCTTGCCAATCACTCCTATTAACGGATCAAATAATTATGTTATAAAATAATAAAACTATGTACTTATTAATTAGTATGTATTCTTAATATAAATAGTAGACGCTAGTTTATTTTACCATTGAAGTGTATATACGGTTCAACTTCTATATCTGTTGCTTGTTTAATTTTTTTTTAAAATTACAGGCTTAATATTTCTAAATAATTTAAATAAATTAAATATAATAGTAATAAATAACATAAATTATTTGTGTTTCTTCGTGGGATCAACGAATTTGTTACGACTCATAAGTGTTTTACTAAACTTTTAAAAAATAAAAAGAAAACGTATAAAAGCAAGTTAAAAACAAAATTAAGAAAACAACTAAAAAGACAATAACTAAAATATCAAAAACCTTAAAAAAGTTAATACCACTAAAACACTGATAAAAAAATTTATAATAATAAAAATTAAAAAATTTTAACTTTGAAACAAAATCCTGCAAGACACGCTCATGCTTTTTTAGTAGATCTAGTTACATACCCTTCATAAAGTTTCAAAGTAATATTACTAGTAATATCATTATTTCTTAAATATCAGAGCTTTTCTTCTAATTCTACATAATCTCGTAATTGCAAGTACATGAACCACACCAAATTTGTGAAAAACAGTCACCAATCTCATTAGACTATAATGTCATAGGATGTAATATCATAATTTTTCATATTCAAGTGAATTAGATATTCTTGATAAAAGTAGAGTGTTAAATATAATGATAAAGTCATTTGAAGTTAGAGTTTTAAGATTTTCTTTAAAGTTAAGAGTTTGAATCTCACTTATGATAGATTTATATAAATCAATTATAATATAAATTTAAAAGTAGGTTAAATGGGTGCGTGAATTATTGTTATAAAAAAATACTCTTTAATGAGAAAGGTATTTAGCGACGAATGGATCCCAAGATAAATGGAAGTTCTACAACTAAAAGTTAAAGGTTTGAGTTTGGATGTTTTTTTTGCAAATTGTTTAACACTTGGAAGAATCCAAGGGACCAGCCACCACATATTATTTTCTTTTATATATCTTTCTCACTGAAATTTTAGATCTAATTTTGTATTTTAGCATGGAAGCATGCATCACTAGTTTGTAAATTTAGTATAGAGTAAATTAAAATTTTCGTTTCTACATATATACACGGGTGTAAATTAAGTAGTGGAAAATAATGGGATTTTTGTATATATACGAACAAAAACTGTATACGATAGCATCACATTCAATAGGTATAAAATTATGTTGTTGTGACAACGAGGGTTTAATTATAGATTATAGGGTTTTTCTTTTTCTTTTGTGGCGCCTTCATTGGTATGCGGACAAAATGTTATGCATCAAAAGTTATAGAAAATCGAAATTGTATTTAAAAGTAAAGAAGTTAAAAATATATTATATTCGTTTAAGTTCGGTGTTGAGTAAAATTAACATCAAAATGTAGATAAAAATGAATACATCATAACGATTGCCTAGGGCTCAAGCGAATTACGATTACCTCCACTAGCTAGAGCTCGAGCGGTTATAATTACCTCACCAAGCTCCTTTTAATCGACAAAATAACATATTTATGTGCGGTTTAAATGAAAACCAATAAAAATTATAAAAACCAATAGAAATTGTGAAAACCAATAAACCAAATTCGCCAATCACAAGATGACATGTGTCATGTTTTACTAGGAAAAAAAATCTAAGGTTGAGGGCATTTTAGTCAATTTCTCTCATTTCTCATGTATTGTTTTAATATAAACTAGGCTTATACTCCTGCGCGTTGCGCGGGAGATTAGTTCACGATTCCAAACACCTAAAAGTGGATAAAAAAAAAGTTGCAACGGTTATCAGTGTTACATAAAATCCTAAAGCGTCCATCGTCCTAAAAACAAATGATTTCATGTTGTTCACTTAAAATTTGTTCGCTTCGTCACAATAATAGAATGGTAACTGAACTAGTTATATCCTACAATACGAATAAAAATAGTTGATTGTAAATACAACTATGTTTTTTAAAAAAATTATATAACTTTGATTAAAAAACCTAATGAAAACACACGTCATTATTACAGAAAAACTAAAGAACGAAAGTTATTAATCGAAAAAAATTCATTAGAAATTAAACCAATCAAGAGCGCATATTATAACATGAGTTAAATGAAAATAATAAAAATAGAAAGTACATGTAACATCCTCCTATTGGATAAATTATTATTCTTTTTTTTCATCTTTGGATAAAAATAAAAAGGAGTAAAGTAAATATATGTAAGTAAAAAAAATTACTAATGATTCTCAAAGGGTTTTCTTACTTAAAATGATTTTTTTTTGTGGTCTAGGTTTCGTACTCGAGTAATAGAAACAATCAGGTCGGCCAGTGACCCGTCAGTGATCCTTTAACCGTTAAAAAAATTAATTATTTATTTATTTTTTAGTTAATTTATGTTTTAGTAATGATGCAGGATGTTAAATAAAATTATTAAAAATCCCCTATTAAATGTGAGATGTCATATCAGTATCTTAATACAATCATAGTAAAAAGTATTACCATCAAAACTCAAGAAAACCACTACACCCAAAACCATCAGCTCCTATTCAAACATGGTGTCCAGCATCGTGCTATTTCCGGTGAGGTGTAGCGACCAAGTATTCCGGCGTGGATTTCTTCCCACGATTAAGAGCATTCACAGTGGAGTGACTAAAAAGATGTGAGTGTGTTTCCTATATTATATAGAATGGTTTTAAGTGGTTGTGAGTGGAGTAGGGAGAAAATGTTACTATTTATCGGTATATTTGAGGAATTACTATTTAATCCTTATAAATTTTTTAATATTTTTAAAAATGATTATGAGTGAAAAATAGAAAAAAAAATTAATAAATATACAAAAAATATTATTTAATTAAAAAAAAGAAAGAAAAGATATTGATTTTCAATATAATTATATGGATAAAAATGAGAAATACACTGTGAATGCTCTAAACTCAATGAATAACACATCTCTGTCGTGGCTTTTTTCCCTCTTTGTTGTCGTCTTTGGGGTCACGAAACTATCACAAGTTGCACCCTCTTTCGTCTCCTCTCTGCCTCTCTGACCTTACTTTTTGGATTGCTTCGTCGTCCCCGTCGAGTTCATCTTCTTCATTGCGTTGTTTCTGAATCCATTCATCTATCAATCTTCTTATCCAATGAAACGAAGCAGCGACCAAAGTCCAAAATATAAATGCCTATTGAAATTCCCAAATGCCAACAAAGCGGAGATAAAAATCCAAAAGATAGCTACTACTGAAATCCCCAAAATACCCATGGCACTGTTCATTTGCTATGAGATTTAATCATAGAGTAATTAGCACACTAACATATGTTTCATAATTTGATGCTTTCTTCTAAACTAAATCATTACACTACTTTATACTTCATATGTTGAAAATTTAAACTAACAATTTCATCTTTATCTTTCTAGATTTTTCTTTTTAAAACATTAAATATATATATATATATATATATATATATATATATATATATATATATATATATATATATATATATATATATATACACACAACTTACCGTATTAACAACCTAATAATGTAAAGAATATTGTAATGGTTACACATGTGTGCATACGTAGTTACACATGTGTAAATGTAATTTTACCTTTTAAACAACTAAAAACATATAAAGTTTAAGGTTTCAATCAAAAACCCAAACAACAAATTGTTACATATTAGAAACCCATTACCAAAATACACTGAATCACAAAACCTAACAACAACGATTACAACTTTTTAGAAACAATGAATAACTATTAAAATTAGAAAGGAATCTACATCTAAAACCAAAAAAAATCTTAACAAAATTAAAAAAAGAAATTGCATGCTCCTTTGTTGATTATGCCTTCTTCACATCTCAAATCTGCACTATTTAACATTTCTAAAAAAAGAAAAGCAAGATGTAACATGAAATAATAACTATTCAAAGTATAAAAATATATACCTAAAGAAGAAAATGAGAAGTTTGAATGTGTTTATATTCAGTTTACACATGTATAGTTAAACATGTGCAGTTAAACATGTGTGAATTTAATTTACTTATGTGTAAAACTCAATTACATATGTGTAATACTCACCATACATATGTTTAATTTTCTCTTGGTCTCTCTTTTGTGTTTTATTTTTTTAGAGAGAGAAAAAAATGAGATAGAATGAAGAGATATTTATTTTTAGAGAAAAATATAAAAGTTGATTGAATAGGTATTGTGATGTGTGGTTGTTGTTGGTATAAGAAAAGTCAAATTCAAAAGAGATGGAAAAATGATCCAATTACTCTTTTGACTTTTGGTACATATGGTCCCCAAAAATACAAACCTATATTTTTTTATTTAATAAAATATAAGTCGTTAATCTTAATGCAATCAAGGGTTGAAATTTGATTTATTAGTTTTCATTTGAATTCTATCCATATATTTATTACAAAAAAATTTAATTCATTAGTAATTGCGTGTTTGTAATTATCTAGTAATGACAAAAAATTTGTGTGTTCTTAACGAGATCCCTCAAGTTTTGCCATTGAATACGTTTGTGATGCCATAGAAAAAGAATCTCAAACGGCCATATGTAATTGGTGTCGTAATGTGTAATTACTCTATTATTAAAAATGAATGAAAATGAATAGTATTATACAACTGCATAGTAACATGTGGTCCACAAGTCGCTTCCTTAAACCCTTTTTTAGGAGTGTTGTTCCGGTAATTTAATCGGGTTTGGGTGGATCAGTTTGAGTTAATCGGTTTTCATGTATATATATTTATCTGATAACCTACCCTAATAACATTCGGGTAGATTGGGTCGGGTCAATCGGTTTCAAGTATAATCGAGTCGAGTTTCGGTTATGACTTTAGCATTGTTTAAAAAAAGCACTTGAACGTAGATATTCTTTCAACCAACGAATACAAACAATATAATTATTTTGGATTTTGTTTTAAACAAAATACGTGTAATGAACATGAAATTATAATTAAAACTGTGTGCCCCTTGTATTTTATTTCTTAGTTATGTTTTATTTTTCTAAGATGATCAATATTAAATACAAGTTATTAGTTTTCATTATAACAATCGGTTTATTCGGGTTAATTAGTTCAGGTTATTCGAGCTTTTATGTTCGAAAATCTAGGAGAAAACTGACCCAAATAACAATTGGCTTAGTGGGTTACAAGTTATTCGAATACATGAGTAAATAGGTTCGGGTGAAGTCGCGGTTCGGATTAATCGGGTCTGGATACGGGATTTTGAATTATAATTTATTAGTTCTTTTGATTTTCTTCATTTAACAGTCGCCTCAATTGCACTTTTTTAATTTGCATCAAACTGGTGGTCATTACGATTTATGTTTTTATCCAAATTTTATGATTCCTCGATTAACACTCGATAGTACACTCCTAGTTAAGGTTAATTACATAATAATTTTCCTAATTGATCTTGCACTCCTCTTATAACCTTTTTTCTATTTTCTTTTTCTTTTCTTTTTTTTGGCCTTTTAACTTTTTTTGTTTTAATTCTTTTTTTATTTGTTTAGTTTTCTTTTACTCTTAAGTTACTATAGTTAAATTAATCAGTCACAACATAACATGGTTTGCATACGCGTTGCCATGTGGTTTGCATACGCGTTGCCATGTGGTTTGCATATGTGTTACAACGTGTTATTAACCAAGTTAATGTCATTGTATGACTCTATGGCAACTGGTGGGCCTTACGTTTAAACCTTACAACGTGTTAGACGTCGTATTCTTTTAATATGTTTCTTTTATTTACTTAGGTGCATTAATGCCCGGCCGGCGGTGGTATAGAATTTCACAGGCCTATAATCACGTGACTGTTATCATACATCCCCCCGCGGAACGTGGTTAACTTTACCCGTTTTAATAAAAGTACATATACATTCTTGTATTTAAATCAGTCTAACATGATTTCAAAACTTTACTCCTTTGGCAAATACTTTAGCAATACATAGATTGTTACCGGTGGTGAATCATCACAATAAAAGATCATTACACATGATAAACTAACCAGAAACAAATATTATAAATCACTAAAGCAAAATTCATAATATAAATAAGAAGTCGCGTCAAGTCTAATATTGTAGACACTCTTTCAACTCCAATGAACCCATTCCACCAAACCCATAAATATGATCAACCAACACTTCCCACAAACCAAAGACAAACAAAGATCATTCATATTTGTAATACAACGAGGTTGTTATTGTCCTAGGAAATCAAATCAAAACAAATTACAACCTAACGAAACCAAATACACACAATCACACATAATCTAGAAAAAAAATTACATACACACACTGTACACACAAGTTACATAACACAAAACCAAAAATCAGTTATATAACACAAGTAAATTGCACAAACATTTGCACACATTATGTACATATAAATACACATATAAACATTACTCGGACCTAAAACACAACCCATATCACAAACCCAAAATCAGTTCTAAAACCAATGGTTACAGTAGATGGTGGTAGTAACCGTGAGGACTCCTGAGGCAATAAAGTACAGCGAGGCAAGATTGGTGTTGGTAGTCGACGATGTAACAAAAACGAGATAAAGGGGAGCGAAACGAGAGAAGAATGAAGGAACGTGACATAGCGGGTGATCCCATATGTTTTGACATAATTTTGTAGTGGATACAGAAGGCAAATTCCATAAATAAAGTTACCATATTCCGTCTGTATATAACGGCATATTAGTGACAACTTAATATTTTGTCGGTAATGACCAAGTGAATACAAACGCCTAGATATTTTTTTAGATTTTAAGCGTCAATCAACCTTAATACGTTACTCTCGAATATAACAAGAACATTTGTTCGACACAAGTCAATTTAGCCCTTTTGATCCTTGTATGCGGATACTCTACAGCCTTGGCCTTTGATGGGCCATGCCATATGTTGGTAGGTCGTTTTGGTTACACAAAACCACGTCGAGTCGTAACAAGTCAATTTAGTCCTATTAATCCTTGTATACGGATTCTTTAAAGTGTTAGACTTTCCCAAACCATGTATGTGTTGGTAGGATGTTTTGGCTAAACAGACAAAATACACTATACTTGAAGTTTACCTAATAAACTTTGTTTACATGCATTTAGAGAAACGTGAGGTGGGCATACAAAAAAGTTTTGCAAGCTAGATATCCACCGCAAAGGATCCATAGTGACAAGCGACTGAAAAAGTTAAGCGGGAATCCAATCAGAATCTTATCCTCAAAACTAGCAAAGGTACATCAACGGATACTTTAGAAAGGGATATATGCAATTGCACTTAATATTTGTTTCAAGAAAAATAAGGGTATAATCATCTTATTTAGAACTGATTTTAAATATGATAAATCAATTGTGTGTGTATATATGATAAGGAATAAATGTTAACCTTATATTATTACGATAATTATGTTAAATTTTCAAGATCAATTAAAATCATTATTTTTTGGCGTAACACCATTACACATATACAAAAATATGTTATTTTACATATATATGTGAAATTCGTAAGTATAAAAAAGTTTACACTAGTGTAGTTGCACTTATAATTATATATATTTGCTAGATGTAAATGTAACTTACACTAATGTAAACTCTTTTATGCTTATGAATTACACATATACATAAAAGAATATATTTTTGTATATATGTAATGATGTTATTTTAACAAAAATAATAATAATTTTAAATGATCTTGAAGAGTTGATTTTTATTTGAATTTGGGTATATATGATGTTTAGCAAATCTATAAGAGTATATATAAACTTTTGTGTGTATAGGATATTATATCAAGTCTTGAGTAACCCAAATTGCATTGTAGTTTGTTATAAGTCTAAGTTGTTACCAAAGGCTTTCATAAAACAAAGGATGTGTGATAGATTAATATTTCATTATCCTAAGTTGGTATAATTTGATCAACCTAAGTTTCATTTTTCGTCCAAGTTCCGATAGTTATGGTAGTTAACCATCAAACTTATGTAACGGAAGACACGACCCTTCACCACCTATTAATGCCTATGTAATCTTCACAATTGAGCATATGCAAGTATGAATTTAGTATGAAATTCTCTATATCTCCTGCAAGATTATGAGTGTATAAAGACATTAGAAACTCAATAATATAGATTATGATCTCACTTTTATTTGATGATGGTACATTTGATGTTGTATGTTACTTTCTCAAACATATGGGATGTAATCTAGATGTAAAAAATGCTCCTTACATAGTGAATTAAAATAAACGATGGACATGACTCATCCTTCTAACGATATCATATACATTTGCTTAAGAATTCTTTTTATGGTTTTAGAAAAATACGCCATGCTTGGTTTTCAAAGCTCTCATGTGTACCTTATACTCTTAGATATACACCATATATGTAGATATAGCCTATTCATGGGATTTACTTCTTTGGTACATACTTGTATATGTTGATGATTTTGTTACTATTATGAGGATTTAGTTTTCCTTCTCCTGTAATGATCTTCTATCATAATATTAATGTTTTATATTGTAATGGCTTGAGTGAGTTTAAACCTTCGTCTATAATAGTTTCACATGATTGGTGTGACAATCTAAAATTTTGAGAAAATAAGACAAGTGCTAAAGTGTTAGGTTAAAGTCTACATAACTAAATAAAGAGCCTTGAGGTAACACCTCCATAACTAAATAAAGAGCCTTCATAACTAGTGTATACCTCAGTATATAACTCAACTACCCCCCCCCCCCCCCGGTCATAGTAGCCTACACTTATGTAATATAAAGAACATAAAAAGTAATAGTATGTATAGATTAGCAACTTACAAATAGTTAAAGTATAATACAATATAGTATGGTAAAGGGCTAAAGTATTGTACAGATAAAGCGCAGCAAGGTAAAGTGTGGTAAAGAGATAAAGATAATCACACTCAAAGTAAGCTAGAGTAACGAAAGACGAAGATAGCCTAGAGACATAGTTTCATATGTGAAATAAAAAATAATCTTGAACAATATTTCATGAACAATTACCCTACTAAAGCAAACTTTGGATGATAAAGTGTGATAAATGAGTCTTGCAAGATGTCCTGACGTATTTCAAGCATTGACATAAGAATCTTGCGTGATGGCAAGCGATAGAAGTCTTGCATTCATTGCAAGCAACATACATAAAGGCAAGCGACGGGAGTCTTGCATATGATGCAAGCAACAATCAAAGGAGTCGTTCGTACCATGCAAGCAATAGTTACATAAGTCTTGTATGAGTACAAGCTAAGTTAAAGTAAAGATATAGTACATTTATACTAATCATAAAGACATAGGTAAAGGAGTCTCACACTGGTGCAACTACACAAACAAAATAAAGCAAAACTAAAGCCAAAAATACTTCATAAAGGATTATATGAATGATAAAGCTATAGCAAAGTTAAGGCGTGATAAAGAAAAACAGTTAAAGATAAAGTAACAGACACCGTTACAGTTATACTATATTAAAGTTATTTTGTTAAAGTAAAACTATAACTCATTCTGCATAGCTGGCTTTTAGTATGCATATCAGTTTGGACATATATAAAATAAAGAAAGGATACAACTTAATTGACATGGGTTAAGAAGTGACTGACATATTCATGTCTGCATCCTGGCATAGTAGTTTATGTTAAAGTTAAACGTTTCAGTTTAAGATGTAATAGTTTTAATATAGAAAATGTTTAAATTTTTCATTGTTTATATTTAATGGAAGTTCGTTTGATGTGTAAATCTAATTGTGAGATCTTCCAATATTGGGAAAAATTGGCAAATTTTTCTAGGATTCCTATGATATTTAGCTTTTGTATCGTAACACTAGCTATTGGGTTTTATGCTTATTAGTATTAACTCGCTCAGATATTGATTATGGTTTTGGCAAGGTTTCTTATTTTCTATCAAAACAAATTGGCATAAACAAAAGTATTGTTAAATGTATTCTTTACTACCTTAACGATATTATTTTCTCATGAATTGTATATTAAAATCTTGACTCATACTTTTGTGCACACTTATGGTGATGACGACTTGGTTTGATGTCATGATCGGTCCACTAAATATATTGTAACCTCTGTTGGAAAAAGTTAGAAAAAATGTATAGCAACCACATGTCGTCGCTAAAAGTTCAAAAAAGCATCAACTTTTCCCTCCTGTGGGTTTTGATCAAAACCACTGGAAAGCCAGTAGCCACGACATGTCATCACTATATCCTAGCTTATAGGGACAATGCACGTCGTCGCTAGATATGACGTCGGTATTGGGCAAGATTCTTGTAGTGAGTTGGAGTTCCATGAAAAAACAAATTGTTGCTTAATCAACTATTGTGGTCAAAATGTATTATTTAATACCACTATAAGCATATCATTTATCTATTAAATAACTTATATTTATTACTACATATATTGTTTACCGTTTATCCTAAACGTATTAAATTTTAATCACTTCTATATATTGTCTAACCAGCCATTAGCGACGTGTTAAAGGTCTAAATATAAGAGCAAGAACCTGATCAGTCAATGTTGACTCCTGGTTTAGACAGGGCCATAAGATGGAGATTGAGGTTTCTAAAGAAATAACAAGGAAACTATTAGATGAAGCAAGAGTCAAGTAGGTGGTATATTAAAGTGGATAGTAATGAGCCCCCAAATGGGTTTTGGACAAAATGACACTATTCTAATTAGCCTTATAATACCAAATGATACAGTTGTGTTTTTGCTTCAAGACAAGACAAGTTCACGTGAACAAGAGAGAGACTCTCGTTTCTTACTATAAAAGACAACTTGATCCTTTTTATTTTTATCCTCTTATCATCCTAATTCAAAACTTACCCTTATAACACATAGAATATGTCGCTAAAACGAATATTTGTTACTAAGGGTGGTGGGAGTACGTGCACAAATCGTGCCTCGCGGTGTGCCCCGGTGCCGCACGACAACACCGCCAACGCCTCTTTTTCACGCCGCATGGCGTGCATTTGCGGCACCCTCTCGTTGTGTCTTCCATCCAAAATTCCCCCCCCCCCTAACGACTAGTTCAACATTTATTTAAAAGAATCATTATAAATATCTAATTAACATAATATTTTTACACCACTTTAATTCTAAATCTCTCAAATATTTCTTACAATCATATTATATTAAAATGTCCCGCCAATATTATATTCCCTCTTAATCTTCGGATAGTTCCGAATTGAACGGGTTAGAATTTTTTAGCCTTCTCGTCAAACATGTTGACGAGGCTGAAAAAACAAAAAGTTCCAGAAATTATATTTTGAAACGTGATGTTACCGTGGCTAATAATGTTCTTCTATACGAATGATTTAATGGAGTACCCAAATTTCAAAAAATAGATGTTTAGAGATAGGTTTCGTTTGCCTCGGGATTTATTTCTACGAATTGTTGAAGATATATACAACAATTTTGAATGGTTTCAAGAAAGGTTTGATGGGGATGGAAAAAAGTTTCACATCAATACAAAAATAAACATAGGCAATTCGTCAACTCGTCATAGGTAATTCACCGGACACATATGACGAATATTTAGCTATGTCTACTAGGAAATCACGTGAATGTCTTTATTATTTTTGCAACACTATTGTTATTTTATAAGGTGATGATTTTTTCAAATATCCACTAACCATGACATTACATTATTGTACGATACACATCAATATAAACATGGCATTCCAAGTATGCTCGGTAGCATTGATTGCACTCATTGGGCTTGAAGAAATTGTCCTACGCGTTTGCAATGGCAATATTATCAAGGTGATCACAATGGCCCAACGGTCATTCTTAACGTAGTGGCATTACAAGCTTTATGGTTTTGCATGTGTATTTTGGTGTATCCGGTTCTAACGACATTAATGTTCTCCATCAGTCTCCACTCTTTACCGTCGAATTGAATGGAACCGCTCCAAGTTGCATGTTTCATGTTGCAGGAATCAATAAAAATGTGGTTACTAACTCGCCAGTGGTGTATATTCTTCTTGGTTAACTTTTGTGAAATCATATTCTTATTCAGTTGAGTAAAAGGAAAACAAATTTAGAAAAATACAAGAGTCTGCAAAAAAAGACGTCGAACGAGCTTTTGGTGTTTTAAAAGCGAAATGAAAAATACTCGCACAACCGGCAAGGGCGATGAAGATAGAAAAATGAGAAATCAAATGTACGTATCCATTATACTCCACAACGAATATAAAAATGATAGCAACACTATTTATCCGATGCACATTTGAGACCCACCGACCAATCCAGTTGAGAACGAAAATAAACTTTTGGAGTTGTGTGATTAGAACATACATTTTAGGCTTAGATTTAATCTTATGGAACACGTTACAGAAAATATGGATATCACGCTTTCGAACGAGGAAGATTAGCTTATTACATTACGGTATTTTTATATTTAAGGTACTTAGTATGTAACTTTTTAATTTATAAAATAGTTGTTTTAAAGAAACATTATTTTTTGTGGCATGATGTGGCAAGAATGACTCCTTCAAAAATGGTTGTTTGGTGTAGTATGGTGGGATTGACATGACACATTGTGATTGGTGGGTTTATGGTGTGGTGAGGCTTCATGGTATGAGTGTCTCCTCAGCCCTAGTGCTACAAGCAATTTAGTTTTGTTTGAATTAAAGATAAAAACTATCAAGATGGATGTTTAAAGAGCTTAACTTGTAAGTATTGGTTTTGTTAAAAGATGTAACATTTCCTGATGAAAAAATATGTTGAACATCTACAACTTCAACAAGGATAATCTACAACTCCAAATGTTAACTGTTACCCTTAGTTTGACATTTTGTTTGTTCATAGTAGAGATGCTAGGCTATAAGGAATTTCTTGTCTTAAATATGCCCAACATGTTTTGGACAAATTAAGTATGAATAAAAGAACTTCACAGTTAATTGTGTTTGAGTAAAAGCAATTCATGATGAGCTACTTCGTGAGAAGGTTTCACTTAGGTAACCGAAACCTAGTTTATGATGGGCAAAGCAAGTATTATTGGTTGATAACATATGTCGGATATTACAAATGGTATCAGAGTCACTCATGTTCTATTCTGCATGCGATAATGAGGCAAACCTCATCTAATATGATGAGTTCCAAGGGGGTGTTTGTGACACCTTACGCAAGTCTCACATTGTTCTATTCTGTTCATATGAGACATACATGGCTTTCCTCAAATATCACGACGTATTTTGGAGGTAGTGGCTATGGATGAGACATGTTTTGGAGGTATTGGCTATGGATGAGAGAATAACTTTATATTTAAGTGTGCTTAGTAGTCCATGACTAGCTAGTGACTTAGCGGACAGTTTTCACTTAGGCAACCGAAACCTAATCCATGCGCTCCTAAGTGTACAAAGCGGACAACATTTGGTTAGTATGAAAGGTAAGATTATCGGTATTTATTCTTTATAATATGATCCTAGTTAATACTTCTATTAGTGTTTCATTTTTACAAAACTAATATGAAACATTTTGAAAATAATAAACCATTGTAAAACATGATTGCCAAAAAAAAAGTTGTTATATTACAAAAACCACCCTACAACATAGGCTAACAACAAACACAATACATGATAAACACACATACAAAGAAGACCATTATCATCATACCCCACCATTTTTGTCACTTCAAGCCCACAACCCTTTATATACAGTACAAACACCACATTCACTCATCATATCTTCTTCACTCTCCCCATTACAAGTGTTCACTATTTACCACACTACAACATGCATACAATACCATCCAATCAAAATCATCTAGACTTAAACTCCATGAAAGAATTGCCAGAATCACATGCATGGTCATCACTAGATCATGAGTCAACAGCTTCTTATGCATCATTGGGCCCTGATCCAGTGCCTGTGATCAACCTCAACAATCCAAATGCCATGAGACTCATAGGCCATGCATGCAAAACATGGGGTGTGTTTCAAGTCACCAATCATGGTGTCCCTTCAAATCTTATTGAAGAAATGGAGGATGCTGGTAGAAAGTTGTTTACACTTCCCATTCAGCAAAAGTTACAAGCTGCTAGAGCCCCAAATGGTGTTTCGGGCTATGGAGTTGCGAGGATATCGTCGTTTTTCCCTAAACTCATGTGGTCCGAAGGGTTCACTATCGTTGGATCGCCATATGAACATGCGCGTAAACTCTGGCCCAACTGTTATAGTAGATTCTGGTAAAGATTAACCCTTTAATATTGATGCATACACTATAATTTGCATGCATCATAAGAAGTGAAGGAGATTGTATATTGATTTTGTGTTTTATGGGGTTACATAAGGTTTCTGTTTGTAGATAATAATACTATACTTGATGGGTAACATTAAATTAATGCTAGAAGAAACCAAAACCGTTTAGTTTTTTTTGTTTTAATTCGTTTATTAAAAAACTTTTAGTTTCAACGTACAAATACGTGTGATATCTAAAAAAAAATTAAAATAACTTTTTCATATGTTTTTTGTATTTTAAATGGTACCTACATATGTATAGGTGATCATGTGTAGGTTCAATAAATAAACAAAATTTGTTCATATTTTGTTATTAATTTCAAGATAGATGAATTAAAATTGCATTTTATTATTTTTCTTATATTTTAAAGAAGTTTTAGATTGAAAAAATGAAAGTTTTATTTGTTCTCGCGTAAAAAAATGTTGTATTTTGTATAAAACTCTCCCCTATACTTGAATACCCTCTATATACAATAGTTAGATAACAGTAGACCTACATGGATCTAGTGCGTAAGTTGGAAAACAACTATTTTGTCTGAAAATTTGTTGTAATACTGGATACTTTGGTCAAAACTTCTGGACCATTATATGACAGTTATTTGGTGATTGATCTTTTGCAGTGATGTGATTGAAGAGTACAAGAAAGAGATGAATAAATTAGCTCAAAGACTCATGTCATTGATTTTGGGATCATTAGGTGTCACAATGGATGATGTCAAATGGGCTTGTTTACAGGGATCATCTCCAGCTTTGCAACTAAACTCATACCCAGCTTGTCCCGACCCAGACCGAGCCATGGGACTAGCGGCCCACACCGATTCGACCCTTTTAACCATCCTTCACCAAAACAACACAAGTGGACTCCAGGCTCATAAGGAAGGGACCGGTTGGGTCACTGTCCCACCTATACAACATGCACTTGTTGTCAATGTAGGAGACCTCCTTCACATACTATCGAACGGGTTGTACGCCAGCGTGCTGCATCGCGCCATAGTGAACCGAACCCAACACCGCTTGTCAGTGGCCTATCTTTATGGGCCACCGTCTAATGTTCAGATCTCGCCTCTTTCAAAGCTAACAGACAAAGTTCACCCTCCTCTATTTCGACCAGTTACATGGAGCGAGTATCTTGGTGCAAAGGCAAAACACTTCAACAAGGCGTTGTCTTCGGTCCGTTTATGCGCGCCTCTAAATGGATTTGTCGATGCAAACGATCACAACCGCGTGCAAGTTGGTTGAATACTTGACTATGTGTATGTAACAGTTTTGTCAATAGTTTGAGGGTAACATGTATGAAAAGAGAGTGCATAAAGAAACAAGCAACTGTTTTTGGAACTTTGTGTTGATACAAGATAAATGTGATAAGAATCCACTAAAGTATTAAGGTAAACGACACATAGCGCGACACATTTGTGCCCCGAATAAGAAGGAAGATTTTCTTCCAAAGAAAGATCAATTTGGCTAAAACATCAAGATGCTTGAAACTGACATTATTAGTAATTCCAATTTGAAAGCACCCAAAACAGTGGCGTATCTAAAGCCAAGAGAGGGGCAGCCGCCCACCCTAAAAAAAAATTTAGTGTTATATATACGTAAAAATCCCGACCACCCCCATAAAATTTTGCAATCCCCCCCCCCCCCCCCCTGAAACTAAAGAAAGCAAAATTATCTCAAATACATTGTTTGGAGCGGAACTACAATGGGGTCCGGTGATCTTCCGACAGGCCGGCAAACCGTATTTTCTCACTAACCGGGTCTGTAATCGAATGGATTTTTGAAATTGCACTCTCAAATAATTATGTAATTAGTCGGAGGAAAAAAATTTATATAAAGAAAATATATTTGATAATAATACACGTTGAATTTAAATCAGTTTCAAGATTGATCTCAAACATGTTGAACATATCACCAATTTTATGAGTATAATTGTTTCAAATATTACATATCATCACTTTCATGAGTATAATTGTTTCAATACGATTCTTGAACATATACGCAAATTCACGAGTTTGGGATCCATTTTAACGATTTTTTACGTTAATGAACCGACCCGACCCGATCTAACTAGAACCGCACTGAAAAATATATATTATATTGCGATAGCCAAATGACCCTTAAAATTTTCGCCCCCGTGAAACCGCCACTGACCCAAAAGGTGAAACAAAACCTCCAAAATAGAATAGATTTGAAATAGTAGGAAATTGAAACATAGATAACGTGAAGTCATGATTGTATGTTTGCATTTGTCTATCTCATATATATTGGCCACATGAATGAGGGAGTTTTGGCACTGTTAGAAGAACCCACATGCATATGGTCCTACTCTTAGCCAATAACACCATGATCCTGAAAGGGAAATTGTTAGTTTTTACGGTTGCAGTTAGAATATAGTGCTAAAGTCAAACATAAAGTCAACAGGTTAATGTTCAGGATTACTGCCGATGGATTTTACTTTTAGTGGTTTAGCAGCACCAAAGTGATCAGTAGGAATGATACAACCATTTTTAAGCTCTTATTCATGTTTTTACCGTTTGATATGAAATTATGTTTCAAATTAAAGAAATTAAATCAAATGGTTTTATAAAATTTAAGCATATTTTATCAGTTAAAAGAATATGTAAAATTATGAACAATGCATAGGATTTGTCTTAATAAACGAACAATAAGCTTATTAAATATTAACCCTTCTGAGTCAGGTTTAACTTGAGCTCAATAAACGGGCAATCAGCTTAGCTCGGCTTGAAATTATAACTGAGCTAAGAACTTGAGCTCGTACGCCGCTCGCTTATAACTCGAGCTCGCTCATGTTCACGAGCCAGCTTGAAATCAAAGGTGAGGATCTAAGAAGAAGATGACGTCAGTCTGAGATTCAATTTGCACTGTCGAAGGATTATTTTGGCCCCTTGGACGTTGCTACTTTGACTGGCCAACGAAGGCAAGTTCCAGTAATAGATCGGAGGATGAGTTCTTGTTGCAGAGAAGCGGAGAAGAAATCTTTTAAATACTTGGTTGTTCCTTGCTGTTTGTTTATCTTCAGTTATATCCCAGTTTAAAACGGTTTTTGCAAGTTAGTTCACAACTCGTTAACCAACTTGACCCACTCCGTCCATTTTGTGACAACTTATAGAATGTAAAAACTTTTGGATTTAAACTCATTAACTGAATAGATAATCTGTAAAGGATGATACATTTGATCTACATTGGAGAAGAACCCGATCTGATTTTCACAAGCATAGATGCAATGGTTATCGATTTGTTTGAATTGCAAGCGAACAAGAAATTATACGAAAATTCTATAAAAAAAAAAATACTATAGATTGCAAGCCTTTATGACATTCTCAAAACAGTTACACCATTAGAAATTCCAAAAAGATGTCTGAAATCTGTAAATCATATATAGAGAAAATCAATCTATCATGAAAAATCGAACATTTGAGAGTAAACTAATTGTAGCAGAAGCAGGTAAGGTTGAATTCAAATCACAAGATTAGTGTTACCAACCAGCTGAGAAATTTATCCCACGATCAACCGAAAGAAACTTATGCTTGACGTTCAAAAATTGAACCCAAGAAACTGATCGATGAGTTTGGCTACCGAAGTGGCAAGCTCATCTGCTGCCTCCTGTGTGTTTGCCTCTGCATAAACTCTCACAACATCCTCTGTTCCTGATGGTCTAACAAAGCATCTGCCTTGTGGGTAATTTGCTGTGATTATTTTAACAAATAATTAGTGTTGTCAAATTCAATTACAACACTAGTGTTGTAAGATGGCTTCAACCAAATTGACTGGTTCATTAAATAAATCGGTCGAAATGGACACATACACTCAAATTACCTGTTAATGCATTGATAGCTTCTTGAATACCAGGAGGCTTCTCGACAATAGTTTCTGCATTTGTCGTGACAACAGCAGTTCTATCTGCAACTTTCACCTGAAATTTAGAAGTGATCATGAGAAAACTAAATGAACATTTAAACAGAAGGAACAAGACAGCGCATTGAAAATGCTTTAAGCCAATTGATGAATACATAGACTCATAGAGTACTGGGAGACATTATAAGATCAGAACATACCCCACACCAAGTTAAAGGAAACCGACTCATAGCGACACTTAAATATTAGAGGGTTGGATAGGTCACTGGTGATAACATGTATTTTTGGTATAGTAAAAACAAATCCGGTCAGGTTGACCAAGAACACTTTTTGTCCAAAGATTTGTTTTTAAATCAAGAATTACTATGTCAAATATGATTTTCTTAAAAATTAATATTTTTATAATAAACCATTTATTTTGACTTTCATGATTTAAAAGATTTTATGCTTAAAAAAACCTTTGGGTGACTTTCAACTTATTTGACCCGTTTCCTTAACACTATATTTATATTTCCCGATTGACCCATTAGATATAGATCATAACCAGACAATGTGTCAGAATTGTCACCTTTAATTCACCATATTTGGGAAAAAAGACATTGAAACAGAAACAAGTTTGAAGTGACCTTTAGTTGTCTGCTTGGTAGATCATGGTAAAGCTCATTCCATTTATCAGCTGACCATCCCATATGCTGTAAGATGGCTTCAACCAAAAGCAACCCACTGAGGGCATCACCCACAGCTTGATTTATCAGCTTACTTACTGCCCACAGCCTCTTAGCAGCATTCTGCTTTTCTAAATCTTCAAAAGACCAAACAACATTGATTTTCAGTATCAACCATTTGCTAAAAAAACCACAACGGGGCAATTAAAGGAAATACCTTTTTGTGTTGACTTCCTATCCTCTAACCAACGTAAGAAGTGGTCAGAGAATAATATGGTTCCATGACCGTTTGCTTCAAAATAGATACCAATATCATACTCTTGTGCCTTTTCATGCAAATGCTTTACTCCTGTGGGTGTAAATATAACTTGTAGTCCCAACTTATTTAGATATTTACTTGATGCACCATTAGCATAAGCTGTCTGCACTACACCAACACGAGGTTGATATTCATTTTTATCATCTGTGAGAATGCTTAGCTGATCTTTGATAAATAAAGCAAACAACGACAAAATCTTGTCCCCGTCAACCAGGTTTATATGGTTGTTTCCATTTGGTATAATTGTAAAGTATACAAGACGATCAGCATCTCCATCTAGACTTGCACACCTGAAACACTAGGACCATTCAAGTTATTACTCTTACCATTGTGTAATAGTTTTAGTTTGGAACCATTTACTTATGATATGTTTGTTTGGGTTATGTTTTATCCCTAACACATAAATTAAAAAATATATATGTACCTTACACCAATGTCGGGAGGACCAAACCCCTGTGGAGCAACCTTTTCCTTCTGTACATAATCAGCGCCAACTTGTTCATTTAGAATACCTTCTTTACCTGAATTACGAATTTCGACATCCAACCAATTTAACTTTTCTTTCAAAACTTGAAGTTTCTCCCCACCCACTCCATTTGCACAGTCAACAATCAACTTCCCAATTCCTTGATGACTCTTCTTGGGTATCAGGTCTATCAAGCATCTAAGATAATATAGTTAAATAATGAAAATTAAATGAAATACGTGGTTGAGAATCAACTAACCTGAAAGAGGTGGAAAGCTGATCAAAATAATCAACCTCAGAGGCAGAAGCTTTCATGTCCTTGTTTCTTGCACGTACCATCCAGTGCAATTGTGGAGTTGTTACAACGCCCATATCACTCCCAACAGCTCCGATTACCGAAGAGATTCCCTGGAATTATTCAAGATACAGGATGCACCAGCACCATTAGCCTCATGACTCGCACAAAAAATCGAGATACATGACTAATTATTCATCATACAAGGTCTATACTTGGGTCTCAATAGGTTTGGCGTATGGGCGTTGTTTTACCATCAAAGGAGATTGTTTAAATGCAAAGTAATCTAACACTCAAATGGATGCAACTTACTTCAAAACTTGAATCTGCAATAAATACCATTCCATTCCCATTTAAAAAAACGAAATGCTTCTGTTGCAAAGGGGCATTTTAAAAGGATTAAGGATCCATTTAAATTTAACCCGTAACCATCATAAGTAGCTCAATAATGAGATGACGGTCCAAAATAGAGACTTGATATTCGATACCAAGTAATCAAAACACATCATATTAAAGTGAGACGGCTAAGAGCTTTTCCCCTCAAAAGTATCCAATATGATGACTTCCAAGTTACTAAAATTGGTATTAAAAAAATTTGTCCAAAATGACAACTCTCATGTTAACGATCATCCACACCAAAATCTTAACAAAGCAGTATCACATCTATTCCATAAAGAGGAGGCACAACTTCCATCTCAGACAACAAACATAGGACTCTCAAATTAACTAAGTCAGATAGTTTTCTAAACTTACAAGTTACAAGTGCTGAAAAAGGCATTATTGAAATCAAGATCTTCCAAACAAAATAAAAAAACTTCACTTCGAAAATCTTACTTGTTTTGCAGCCTCAACTAGAGATTCACCACTAGGCCTAGTGTCTCTTCCCAAAAATATTGCTGCAGCCTTTGTTCCATCAAGTGGTATGTCTTCCTTCTTCACAAATCCATCTATCAACTAATTCAAAAGATCAACAAAACAAAAAACAAAATCAAGGTCTTCTCCCTTAATACACAATCAATCAAACAAAAAACAAAAACATAACAACAGGCAACCGACTCAAACTACTATCTCTACCCCACGATCTCATCAAACAGTGGTTACAACTTACAATTAACATACAATCTTCTACAATCAAATCTGAAAACAAAAAAAAAACAATAAAACCCCCAAATGTTACCTGAATGAGACTTTCAGGATCCGGAGCATTAGCAACAGAATCAGCAAACGGCTCCCACTCTTGAGTGAGCATTTCACCACCGAGATCAGCTACCTTAACGCCATTATCAGAGACTTTGTTGTGTGAAGCAGTGATCATCAATCCGATCACAGCTCCTCCGGTCTTCAACGACCTCAGTGCCGCCAGTATCCCGATTCGGAACACTGTCGATTGTAGGATCGATGCATCGGCTCTGAATCCAGCAGTGCCGTAAGAGAGCTTACTTCCTTCGAAATTGAAATTGGGGGTTTTAGGGATTGAGATACAATGATGTTGTGATTGATGAACTTTGATGTAGAGAGATGATGATACCTTGTGGAGGGGGGAAACGAGAAGCTGATTGAAGAAGCAATGATCGTTGTTGTTCGTTCATCATTCGTTCTTCGTTGATCTGCAAAATTTGTTTTCAACAGAAATGGTAATTAGGGTTGATTTTGTGGAGACGATGCTTATTTTAATCAAAAAGAATTTTTGATAAAAAAAAAAACCTTTGACGTTCCAAAACAAATTTTTAAAAAAATGTTTGGATTAGTATATAAATTAAAAAGTTGTAAAGTAACACAAAAAAGACATATTTTTAAAATTAGGGGGAACGAGGCTGTTAAACAAGAAAAATAGGGGTAACAACGTTGAAACACACGCGCGTGTTCTGACGTATTAACTCTCAAAATTTATACGGAAATGTAAAACGTAAATTTTAAAAAAGATGAAAGGTATAAGAGACCAAATTTGAAAATAAAAAATTATAAGGGTTAAATTATAAAAGATATAAAAGTATTAGGCTTAAAATAAAAAATTTAAAGAAATAAACAAACAAAACATATGTACAACTTTTAAAGCTAATGATACAACAATGAATGCAATCTTAAGTTAATAATTAGTAATATTTAAATTAATAGAAGGTTATAGAAAGATATAATAAGAAATTAAACTACGAGAAGTTTTTAAAAGTTAAATAAGTCACCTCTCTTATTTTTTTAAAAACTACTTTTTACAAGTCAATTTGAAAATGACTTTTGGGATTATCAAACACTTTTTTTAACTTATTAAGTGTATGTTCGGAATCGCTTATTATTAGCCTACTTTTGATTTATTAACTTTTAAGAAGTTAAAAAGTAAAAAAAGTGATTATTAGACTCAAAATGAATTTTCAAACTGACTTTTCATATAAGATAAAAAGAAGGTTTTGCAAAGTAAGAAACGAGTTACTTATTGACTTTTGAAAACTTTTTTTAGTTTAATTTTCTATTATACTCTTTACTACCTTTTATTAACTCTCCTTATTTTTAGAGTAAATTATAAATTTTATCCTTTAAGTATACCTAAGATTATAGATTTTTTTTTAAACTTTAATAAGTACACTGAGCGTCCTTTATTTGAAAACTTATCATGTTTTTTGTTCTTTCGACTAACAAAATTTAACTTTTTTAGTTAGTTTTATGTAAATGACCATTTTGTCCTTACCCCTTAAAAGGCGAAATCTGTTATTTTCACTAATGTTTTATTTCTTTCCTTTTTGTTTTATTTTATTTACTTTATTTTTTTATTTTTTTTATTTTTTTAATCGCTTTTATTTCTATAAACTTATCTTTTTTTAAATGATAACTTTGCCCTTAACCCTTAAAATAACAAAATTTATTATTATTAATCTTTTATTTTCTTTCTTTATGTTTTTTTTTAATTTAATTTTCTTTACTTTTATCTATTTTTAGTCACTTTTGTTTAAAAAATTATTATAAATATTAGTAATAATTCAGTTTTAATTTTTTTAATAAATTGTAATTTTATTTATAGAATTTTATTTTTTTTCAATTTTATTTTTATGTGTTCGCTTTATTTTATAAAACCAATAGAAATTAAACAATTCGGTTTTTAATATTTTTGGTACAAAAATTTTTAGTCGTTTCAAATTATTTGGTTTAGGGTTTATATTCAAAATAGGTTAAAGAAAGTAAGATTTAGTTTATGATATGAATTTCTAATTTTTCGTATTCAATCAAATGATTTGTTTTTAAATATAAATATAGTGTGATAGCTTGTAACTTTAATTTAAAATAAAATATACTAAAATGGTCTCTAAACAACTACCTGGGATTTTTTTAATAAAAAAATTATTCATATTTTCTTTAGTTAAATGTATTTTTATTTAGAGTTTTATTTAGACTGTTAATAATGAGTTTTTATCAATATAAATCAAAACCATACCACTTAAAATTAAAACGAAATCCAACCAAACAATTACTAAGGGTTTTGCTTTGGTTTGATTTTGCGATTAAGTTTATTGAACCTTTTATAGTAAAAAACACTTAAATGGTTCATGTATTAATCAAAGATTAATTATACATATAGTCCAACTTAGAATAGATATAACACAATAAAATATAAAAAGTCATATTTTAAAATCATACAGTCTCTAATATAAACTGTAAGTCAAATTGTGTAATATAGTTAAAAAAAATTATACAAAAAAGGTAATAAAAAAACGACGATGAAACAAAAGTGATTACTAGTTTAAATTTTATAACATAAAAAATATATGTTGAACTCTCTAATTTGTTCTCGTATGATTAGAAAGGCATATAACTAATTTTTAGATACAAAAAATATAATAAATTTAAAACCTATAAATAAAAGTATATTTTATAAAAAATTAAAAATAATTAAGTAATTATAATTCAGATAAGTTTAAAAAATAAAAGATGATTAAAAAAGACAAAGTAAATAAAATAAAAACAAAATGGAAAAAAATAAAAGATTAGTTACAATTCCTGATTTCGTCCTTTAATGGGTAATGGCAAAATGGTCCATTCACACAAAACTAACTGAAAAAATTAACTTTTGTTAGTGGAAATGACACAAAGCGCGATAAGTTTTTAAATAAAGGACGCTCAGTGTACTTATCAAAGTTTAAAGACATGACCCATAATTTTAAATATACTTAAAGGACAAAATTTGTAATTTACTCTCATTTTTAAAAGTATGCTCTTTTATGTCATTTTGTAACGTTTTAGTTTATAAGCTAATTCAAACACTTTTTAAAAACTTCTTTTGAAAAGTAATAAGTTAATAAGTCCTTGTTAAAAGTCATTTTCAATCAAAATAAGCAATCCCAAATATGGCCTAACTTTTCAAAGTTAATAAGTCAAAAATAATTTAAAAATAAACAATCCCAAACACCTACTAAATGAGTTATTAATTATGTTGTGTTTCCGAGTTTGCTTAGGGAGTTTTTTTTTTCTTGTTTAGTTTTTTTCAATTTGAATGAATCGATTTTAAGTCTTATTTTCTTTTATTTTTCTCTTTCAATGAACTTAGTAACATAATTTTTTTTATTTTTCTTTAATTTTCTTCCATTATAAAAAAAAACTCTAGAACACACTATTTTTTTTCTTTCCTTTCAATTTATTTTTTTTTCTCCTTAAATAAAGTCGAGAACATAGCTTTAGGGGCAACACTCCCAAAGCAAACTAGACAAGGCCCTTTGAAAGGTCATGATAGTTTCAAATTGTTGATACCAGTATGGTTAACATACAAATAAATATCCACGATTAATGGAATTACATTACTGGGACGCATGATTTGATGATATGGTGTTTGTCTCTTATAAAAATAATGTTGATTTAAATACTTACAAGTATAAAATTGATGGATTTTTGGGGTTAAAAAAATAAGTTTAAACAAATCTAGCACGCCTTTGGTACAAGAGAGAACTAACAAGAGGGAACCAAAGTTTCAAAAGGCTCGTTGAGAGTAACATGATTTGAAAATAAAATAGCATGTAGGAGAAGAAACTAATATGAAAAACAAACATACTTAAAACAACTAATTACATACCATCAATTAGTCTATCAATCTAGTTAGCATCAAGAAAAATAAGAAAATCACACTCCTAAGCACAAAAATGACTCATTAGCTAGGGTGTTTGTGTGTTTAATTGTTCACAAAGATTTAAATATTATATCATGAGTTCCAACATTCAAGTAAATTGATTATAGTTATGCTTAAGATTAACAAATTCATATAGTCATATACAAAGTTGCTATAAGAATACTCAGTACGAAGATAAAAGATAAAATTATCAAAATCTTTACCAGCTTACTGGTCACACAAAGAAACATCCATACACTTCTAAACAACAAGCAAAGCAAAAGACATTGTGAAAGTAGTTTCAAATTCACAAGTAATCTAGCCATATAATGGTCCAACCACTTATATGTAATGAGTATTGGAGGGTACAAAAAGGTATGTTTGATTTGAAATTGTGTGGTACATTATCTTTCAAAAGCTTGAAATTCTTAGTTTGTCCCCTAAAGTTCGTTTCGGTTCACTTTCGGTTAAAGTTTGGTAACAGGGCACCCTTAACCATAACCGATTTATCAATTAATCACAAACCTTAACCACAATTGTCGCTTATATGGGTTTTGGGTTAAATTTGATCTGATTATGGTTAGATACTTCGGTTATCGATTAATGGCAGATTATAGTTAAATGTTTGTTCACCCCTGTAATTGAGTAAGTTATCCACTTCCAATATCACTTGGTGGGGAAAAAAAGCAGGTTGTTAAAAGTGGAATGGCAATTTTATAGAAAAAAACACAAGAGTTTATGCATGGAAAGTAATGATATTTATTATTTAAAAGCTAGTGTTATGACATATCAATATATGTTTAAACGTTTCTGAGCATTACGAATTACACAATTAATCCTCAAACTAATAATCAGTTCTAATCATATTCTTGTTAAGAACAATATACCATTCATTTGAGTTGTAACCGAATGGTAAATGGCAAAGCATTTTAAAGTAAATATAAATTTAAACCTTATAACAAATAGTTTATGATGTAATTTAAGAGTAGAATATGTTTACTATTCAAGAAAAAACAATACCATTGCAAAATAAATCACTAACTTGTATGTGGACCCGTAGATAAAATGAATAATCATGTAAGTCGAAACAAACAGTGCACATATCATTATATCAATGCTAAGTTTAGATGTTTTATAACACTAAAGATTATACAATTAGTCCTCAAACTAACTGCAGGTTCTAATCGTATTCTTTTTTGCTAAGCATTGCATAAAAAATCAATGAATTGTATATTAAAACATAGGTAAAACCAGTAATGACGGGTTACAAGTCAGAACAATAACAATACACATATCATATAATTTAAACTAGATAAGAGAAAATGTCACATAATAATTATCAAGTTTCAAAAGTGTTTCAATTGAATCAGTCATACATATTTTACCCAAACTAGATCATTAAACCGTCAATTGGGTCATCATCGAATTATATTATGTTAAAAAAGTAATCAAGAGAAGATGTAAGAGTCAAAATTTACAATATAAGTAATTGTATTTAAAAAAATTTAAAAACATGTTAATTATATTAAAAATAAATAAAAAATACCTAAAATTCACATCATCACCATAGTACCATATCACATCAGCATTAAAAAAGAAAAAAAGTATATTCTAAACTAAAAAAACATGATAAAAAAATATGTTAAAACTTATAATTTAAATAAAACATTAAAATTGAATGACTTGATTAAAACACTTTTAAAACTTAAATGCTCTAATTCAAACACTTTTAAAACTTGATTAGTATTTTGCAAAGTTTCCCCGATTTTGCAAGGAATATATAGTACAATAAAGTCGTTATAAACTTAAAATTATATATTAATGTTAAAGTTTTATTAGAATAGTATAGCTACTTAATCTAAATATTGTAAGTTGGCTTTTGGGGCGAGTTTAATGTAAAGTTCAAAAATAAGCATCCCAAGTTCCCAACATGTGATTTTAACAACATAAACGAATACAACAGATACCTGCATGTATGCCCACGAATACAACTGATCCGCATAAATACTCGCAAACCCGATGTGTATTGAGTAACAGACTAACAGTTATGAGACTGGTCAAGATAAGCACGTAGAAATTACCAAAACCCTTCCCAAACTCACCATAACCACCCCTAGAAATATAGTATCCACCAAAATCCAACAAGAAAGGTAGGTACGTTCCCTAAAAGCAACCAAAAATAGATCCATGGTTATGACAAATGGGACCGTCAAATAATTTTTAGTGAAAAATCTAACAAAATAGACCAAGAAACTCGTGGCCCTGCTTTTCGACAACAATATCTATACTCATGAGTATACAAATAAAAAATAACAAAACAAGTACTTAGTCCTGCATAAAAACACAAGATCAGCAAATTTTATAAAAAACAAAATTTAAAATCTCTAGCCTTATGCAGCAGCCTCAGGCTTCTCTGTTTCCATAGCCGATGGTTCATCAGCACTTTCGCCATTGTTATTGGCATCTGGGTTTGGGTTAGGGCTTGCGCCATTCTCTGCCCCTTGAGAAGACTGCTCCCCTGCCTGAGCTGGTGCAGGTGAGGATTGGGTCTCAGGAGCAGGTGCCTTTGGTGGGGCCGGCTTAGGTTTTGTCATTATAGGCCTGCATACCCTGTATACATCAACATAAATTCATTCGTCAGAATTCAGATAATAATCTACTTCAAAGAAGCTTTAATAATAAGAGATTTATAAAGTGCAACTAGGATCTTCGTTTTAAAGAGTGAGAAGTTCAGAAGAGTTTAGTCCCCCAAAAGGCAAGTACGCGAGGCGTTGCCCTACGTACGACCAAAAGTTGTCGCATGTACAACCAAAAGTTGCATTAATAATATTTAACTTCACTCAAGCGAGGTGTTGTCCTATGTAGAACCAAAAGTTGCATCTCTCTCATTTCTGTTACAAAATCAGCCTTTTAATCTAGTAAACCATTCATAATCTATCCAACCTTTTAATCAATTTTATTTATCAACCTCCTCCTGACCACCCTGTATTCGACCATTTTAACCCACATGTATATGAAGCACTGCCTGAAGGCCCTAATGTTTTCCCGATCGTCTTGTGCGCCTCAGGCGCACTTTCCAAAACCATGACTAGGATATTACCCGTCAAATGTCTCTGTTTTCTTTTTTATATCAAATGATAGAAGAACTGGATCAGCATGCTTTGGAAGCGAGTCTTGAAGGTGCGTTTTCTCCCTCAACCAATTTTCTACTTCTGAACACTCATTCAACACCTGAATAGGGGTAAACAAATTAAAATAGAAGCAACATAAAATGTGAATTAATCACACAACTAATAATTACCTTTTGTTTCTCATTCAAGTCAATGTGTTCATAGTTGGGATCACCAGATGCAGCCTGTTTGTACCAGTTAACAAATTTGACCAGTTGATCAACAATGGCTCCTCTTTCTGAGTGCTCCTTGTACCGATGTTCTATGGGGTCACCTTGCTGAAATTTTTTTGCCAGGTGTTAGATGGGAGACCGTTTTAAATATCAGAAGAAAAACGTGAAAGTAGATAGGGAACCTTTTTGAGTTCATCAAGTTTCGCAATATATACGCCTTTAGTCTCGTCTTCACCGTCTTCATACAACCAATCTTCTGTTTCTTGAAGCTTAGCTATAAATGCTTCTCTGTCTTGATCCTTAACAAACTCATGCAATTTATCATGCAGCTGAAAACAAGAGCAAAGTATGGGTTAGTGTTTCTAAAAGTATATATCTGTAGTACTAGAAAGTAAATAAGAAATTACCTTGTTCCTCATGTCATAGACATAGGCTTCCACAGCATTCTTTTTATCCTTTGTTTCTTCCATAACTCGGTCCTGCAAAGCCATTTCAAACTCCTTTTCAACTGCTTTCTGCAGGTCTGCAGGGAGCATTGCCCCATGAACCGACTCTGAGACAGGTATGTTTGACTTCTTTACTTTTTTCTTTGGAGCTTCCACCTGTATTGCAAATTACCAAAAAGAATTTATCGTTTTACATCCAGAAGGAAAGCTTAAGTTTCTCAGTTCCTTAGTTAGATGGCACCATGGCATTTCGGGAATTATGATTGTAGAGAGAACAAACTCACCAAGAAACTATGTTAACCATAAGAAGACAAGTTATTCTTAAAAAGAGATTTAATTGTAATTAGTCTAACACAATATTAAACTTTAACAAATAGCAAGGCCTCTTTCTTCTCACTATTTGGTTTCAGGAAGTATTTTATCGTGATTTTTTAACTAGTGTGTGCTTAGAACACAGCATGACGACTTAAATTTTTCAAGCATTGCCAGATATTCTAGTTGGGGAACTTACCTTGCATTAACAAGTCAAAGGATCACATGCCATCTATTAAAGACTACGATGTCAAATTACCACCTCTCATTTTAAAAAAATTAACTGCTAGTCCATATATAAGATCATTTCTATAAACATTATAGTATATGATTCACTATTCCGCTTACATATATTAAGTACCGAATTGGAAAAGGTACCAAGTATACAGCAAGCTATTCCGTTCCATTGTGATTTGTCAAATAGGAAACACTCATGAAAATCATAGAGTTAAGTAAATCAACTTAAGTTGAACTAGTTCCACAAATCATGACAAGCATCTAAGCTACAAGAGAAATGATATATCCTTCTAACCCAGAGCCCAATTATCCTCCAAATGGACAATGAGCAAGTGTCAATACACCTACAAAGGACCCACAACTTCCAACTCTATATGATAGGCGTCCTTTAGAAGCATAGGCACAAGTTTAGAAAGATGCATAATTTCTCAAACTAAAAACATTAAAAAATAGAGGTTTTTAGTGTAATTATTAGGATGGGGATGAGGGATGGATTGTGAATGCTATAAGGATGGATTGTGAATGCTATGAATTGTGAATGCTATGAATTGTGAATGCTAGAGCATTCATAATCCATCCCTCATCCCCATCCTTATAATTACACTAAAAACCTCTATTTTTTCTCTCTCCTTTTCAATTAAATAATATTTTTTCATACTTTAATCATTACTTTTTCTCTCTCATCTACTCACAACCACTTTAAAGAATATTAAAAATTTTATGTGGGTTGTACAGTGTTTCCCCAAATATGAGGAAATACAAACCCCATAATTTTCGCTAACCTTCACTCACAACCACTCACAACCATTCCCTATAATATAGGGCACTCACTCAAGTAAAGATGGGGAAAGGGCTGTGAATGCTCTAGACTTCTAATAACTGACACTGATGTATGATTTTTTTTTATTTCTCTAGATGACCTCAAGCAGCTATCAATTTCATTACAAAACAATGTTTGTGCTCTCAATCTCTCATCCTTGTCAACACAAACTTATTAACTATTTACTACTTGCTGAATTCTTTACATTGGACTGACGACCTACAATAACCACCCAAACTATTGGCCACCACTACAGTCTACATATCAAATTCATAGACGAACTATTGAATATTTAAGGATCAATAATCATCAGAGGGTTGCCACCACAACCAATAAATCTGGATGGTAGCAATAAAGAACTTGCAATCAAATGCCTTTTTCATTTGTGCCGTAGTATAGCACATATTTCACTAACCTTTGCATCTGTCTCCATCTGAGTAGGATTATCTCCTGTATCTTGAGCACCATTCTCAGCCCCAGAGGCATCCTGCATGTTTACATCAGCTCCATTTGTTGTAGGCACATCAGCTGGAGTCTTATCCACATCCATCTTTGTTGCTTCTTTAGCTGGTTCTTTTGTGCCTGGAACATCAATTTCTTCTTCTTCAATAAGCTGTGACAATGCAAATCAAACAGAAAAATTCTGTTACAATTCAAGCACAAAGGACCTACAAAGCTGAAAGATTTAATTGTCTAAATCTCCATAACAACCCACCTGTGCAGATTCAACAGCGACAATTCCATGCAAATTCAAGCGGGCTTTAACCTTCACCTTGGTTCGCTCGCCTTTTGTTGCTTGGAAGGGACCAATCTGTGCAGATCACCATACACGTAACAAATTTAGACAATGAGGATAGTTCAAAAGACTGAAAGACATGCACCAAAAGAATTGAATCTTTGAGCAGCTTTTACCGTGTAGGTGCTGATTTTTTGTGGTGCCTGCAGTTCACTGACATCTGCATATTGTAGATCTACTGTAAATGTACCAGACCTGAAGAAAGTCAATGCTTTCACACTAGGAATAGAATTTCCCTTGGAAAAAACAATACTGCTCTGTTGATTCTCCACGTTTCCATTCTGAGAATCTTGAGCAGTACCCTTCCATGTCAAAGAGATTGGAAAAGGAAAGCTCTCTTGTACCTTCAAAAAAATAATCCAAAATTTCAATTTAGGTTCTTTCATACAGTAAAATTGACATGAAAGCAAAGTTACTTGTACATCATAAAGATATGCAAAAACCTGGATCATACCTGGAACTCTCTAACTTTAAAGGTGGGACTAAGAATAGCGCATTGCAATGCACAGCCTTTGGATACACACTCACTTGCGTTCATTGTACGTCTTGGTTCTTTCCCAAAGAATTCTGTCAAGATCTTGATCACAGCTGGCACCCTGGAACCTGAACCAATAACCTCAACAGCATAGATATTATCAACTGTAAGTTGAGCCTCTGAGAGAGCCTTCTCAAGAGGTTTCTTCACACGCTCCAATATCGGGGCACTAATTTGTTCAAAGTCATCTCTTTTTATAAAACCTCTAACATCCTTGTCATCCATCAAACATTCTATGTTCATAGGCGCCTCTGGATTTGCACTGAGTACCTTCTTCAGCTTTTCACATGCAGCACGAAGCCTGAGAGAAGCCCTTGCATTCTGGAACACATCAATTTTGTACTCTGCCTTGAACTTTTCAGCAAAGTATTGGAACAAAACCTCATCAAAATCCCTCCCTCCCAGGCAACGGTCAAAAGAGTGAGCCAAAATTTTCAATTGGCCTTTCTTAAAGCCTGCTATACAGACCTGCATGCTAGCATGTCCAATGTCAACAAAGGCTACATTCAGCTGCTCATTCTCAGGCAAGTCAGTCTTGTATATTCCATAAGCTAGAGCAGTTGCAGTTGTTTCATGCATCAAACGTAAGGGATGCAAGCCTGCTATAGTAGCTGCATCCATAACAGCCCTTCTTTGAAGATCAGTGAAATAAATAGGTATCCCAATGCAGCAATCCACAACTGCTGAATTCAAATTCTTCTCTGCTATCGTCTTCATGTTTGAGAAAACCATACCCATAACCTGGGTCGGTGTAAACGTCTTTTTTTCTCCAAGATACTGAGCATGGATCAACGGGAAACCATCAGGTCCCTCAGTAACAGAAAAAGGCAATGCCTTAAGATCCTGTTGCAATTCGGGATCAGAGAAAGGCCGGCCTATCAACCGCTTGATCTGCGAGATAGTATTCTTTGGGTTCATCATGCTGGATGCAGCACCAGCTGTTCCAAGGAATCGTTGTTTGTCACCAAAACACACAACAGCAGGAGTCTCACGCTTCGACTCATCATTAAGAACAACGTCAATTCCCCTTTGCCTGGCAACCGCCACAACACAACTTTCATTTCCAAGATCAAATCCGACCACGCTCATCTTTGCTTAGTAGTGTAACTCCTTAACTCAACAAGGTTACCTATCCCACAGCAATCAACCTGAATTTCACATAAAACAAGTACAATTCACATACATGTGCAATACAAACCCAAAACTATGTAAGGTACTCAGAATTTCAGATATGTCATCAACTCTGTGATCATTATTCTTCACCTATATAGCTTGTCAAATCATATTGCTTGAAAACTAAAGTTTTTTTTACTTAACCAACCAAAAAGATAGTATAGCAGTATGAAAGATTAATACCAAACTCCCTGCTTTTAAATCATTAATTACTTAACAACAACCTTCCCAAATGAGCACACTTTCAAAAGGATAAACAAACTCAAGAAAAGATTCTACAGCAGAAACTTAACATCTACTACCACCTATGAAATATGCATTTAACATCAAATGTGTGAGACTGAACAGAATCTAACCAATTTTTCTGGTAAATCCAAAAATAACAACCAACTGATTTGAAATAACACGATCAAGGCATCAAGCAATCATCGACAAAGCACACTACCGCAATTCGTTCCACAACACATCAAATCAAAGAGAACACCTACATTCAACAACTCAGACATCATATCCGGATCTCCATTACATACTACAACAACTCCTAACCAAAAAACCTACTAAATCCAAACAAATTTGCAAAAACCTAAAACACTACAAATCAGATCAGATCAAATCAAACACAACTAATTGAACAATAAACACATCAATATTGAATCTGAGAAGACACCTGCAGCGGATTACGATCTGAAGAGATGTGGAACAGAGATCGAACGTTGAGAGATTGAAGATCGAGTTGTGATGTGAATGAAACACCTTGTGGAATACTGCAGATACTTATATTGTGCAAAGGGTAAAGGGGTAAAGGGTTGCGGTGGACTGACAAAACAGATGGGGGCGAGAGGAAGGGGTTTGTTTGTGTAGAATTGTTCAGAATATTAAGAAATGGTTGACCGTACGTGAAGTTGTATGTATGTGTGTGTTATAGAGATGAGCTTCTAGAAAGATCTTCGGCATTTTTGGGCTTTTAAGTGGGTTGTGTTTTGTGGCCCATTATGAATTGCTTGAGTTTTATTTTTTTTGAGAAAATCAGATAAAAATGTGCATTTGATCACGTAGAAAAGTCTATAAAAATTGACGCGTTTAGTGTGGACAACTGGAAGTCTTACTCGGCTACAATTTAATCAGGTTTAGCCAAACGTGCCAGTTTTTGTTAATTTCACGTGGGACTAAGTTAATGATTGCGTCGGATAGGGGGTAGTCGAGTTTAGCTAGGCCCTAGGAGCGCGTGTCTGCTCCTCGTTTAATTTTACATGGGATCAAGTCAGTGATAAGGTCAGCTAGGAAGTAGTTGACATAGCCTGCAAGGGTATTTGGTACTTTATTATTGTTGAAAATAAATAAAAATAAGCTAAAAGTCAAATGTTTATTTTGATAAAATGGTTGGTCAAAGTTCATTTTAATAAAATTCACTTTATTTTGTGTATTTTTTTAAATTATATTATTAAAGGAATATATATTAGAACATTCATACAAGAGTTTTCTTGGTGAATTCTATCGGCGATAAAAACTTTACAATGATTTAATAAAACCAAGATGTAATAAAACGAAAGAATATACTCTTAAATAGCATTTAGGAGGATGAGCCTGTAAATTTTAATATATCAACAAGATGAGTTTCAACCGGTCTCATAACTTACTAAAACATTGCTAGTTTGTTGTGATATAATTATTAAGAAATGAGTTAGATTTAAATGGGTTCGGATATTAGGAAATTCATTAAAAATTAAGAATCCATTGATGTTAGTTTCAACCATGTAAAGGATTTTTATTTTTATTTTTATTGTTTTTTTTTTTAGATCTGCAAATGGAAAAGATTTATCAAAAGAACCTTATCTAGCAAGTAGCTAGAGGCAACAAAGATACAACCACCAGAAAAATGTAAGAGGATGTTACAAAACAAAAAGATTTTAAACTATGGAAAACACATTTGATTTCATTTTATCACCACCCCTGTTGACCGGCATTTCACCAATAAAAAAACTCATTTTTTATATCTCAACGAGGCTAGCAGCTAAGATCCTTTTATTGGTAAAAACTTTATTGTTTTTAATCTCCATATGCACCAACAAGAAATAGAAATAGCCCTTTGCACCATTTTGTTTTTCACCTTATCCCCCAAAATAAGTTTATGAACTTCCATTAAGTTCCTTCATAAAAAACATACATGGGGACAATTCTAATCCACCTGTTAACAAACCTGATTTGCAATAATACAATATAGAAATAAATGGTCTGAATTTTTCACCACTAATAGATCAAGCCATTGCGAGTACGAAGAGAAACGGTAACGATGGGTCACCTTAACGGAAACCCTAGAGCTTTGAAATTCCATAGTGGGGGAATCATTGACTAGCACCGATGCATGGAAAGATTCGAAGCAACCTTTAATTCAAAAGGCACCATTTGCAAGGAAAGTTCATTTGTTTTAGACTTTCAGTATCAATAATAAGAAGCTCCAACTAAGGATTGTCAAAAGTTTTTCCAATATCCAACTTCAAGAACATTGCCTCACCTTTATATATTTATTTTTGATCCAAGATAAAACACATTTATGATAAGAGGCCCATCATGGATGCACTTGTTGGAAATGAACGTCGAGTTCGGATCCAACAATCTTTTTAAACCGGTTTGCAATTATTTCGTTGATGACCTAGAGGGTTTTATTTAACTTTTGAATTTTGATGTTGTAGCAAACATGATCAAACTTTTATACGGCAAAACTTTTGTGTGCCCACTTGAAGAAAAAGAGAAGATAACAAACCATTTCATGAGTTAGACATGAAGGTGTATGGGTTCTTAAGGCTAGTAAGGTAGAATAATTATTTTATTTTATTTTTTATTTTTTTATTTTTTTGTTAAATATTTTGCATTTAATGGGATTCATTTGCTTAATCAGGGTACTCATTTTTCATCGTTGCGAAATCTTAACGTGATATGTTGGAGGAAGATGTCTCGATGGCAGAGCTTGGAGAGACGGTGTGGTCTCGTGGGGTGAAAAATCTTCGAGGCTCGGATCGGGTTCTAATTTGGTTTTATTAAACAACTTTAGGAATTTATTGGCAGTGATTTGTTGGATGCGGTTTGGTGTAATTCTGAATAGTCTCATCAGAATGTTTTGTAAGGTGACTAGGGTATAACCTCGTGTATTATACGGTTTGAATAAGGAAAGATACTAAATATTTATTAATGAAAAGTTAGAAACTGTAAAATGTTATTTTGATATAATATATAACTAAAATTGCGTTTGAGTAACTACTTTAATTAATTGATAAAACATTTTTGTTATTTCTAAAACTTTCATTTTAAAAAATTTTGCTTTGATAAAAATTCATTTTTCATCAATATTTTGTTGTTTAAAACTCTGGGTTTGTTTTGTAAATTTTTTATATAAAAATTTTATTTTATAAAAAGAATGATTTTAAAGTAATTTCATTACTTAAAAAAGTTTTGTTGTTTTAGAAAAAAAATCAAAGTTTTAGGAAAAAAAATTGAAATAATGTATTTTTTAATCAGATTACTTAGTTTTTATTTAATGAAAATGTCTTTTTAATCTTATTGATTAAAGACAAACTTAGATTTATAATATTGAGAGAGAAAATAAAAGATTTGAAAATTAGTTATTTGATTTTTATAAATTAAATAAGTAGTTTAGTCGGAAAAATAAATAGGAGAGTAAATGTGGGGATGTCATGTGTCAAAAAAATATAAAAAAATATTAAGATAGATTACTAAGATTTTTGCGAATGGATTGATCACTATGAAACAGTATGCATATGTGAACCATATCAAATTCTAGATGGTGTTATAAAAAAATATCGTTGTTCTAAAAAATAAACCTTGACTAGAAAAACTATGAGATGTGATAAACATACTCTCTATCGAAAAAATAAAAGGATAAAATGATAAGAGCACTGTAACATGGTTTTTAAAATCCTACATTCTTTATTTGTCCTAACAAGTTTTTTTGACAAAATGAAAAACTATACTTGCTTAAAACTTTAAGGTTACAGTTTTCTATTGACAAATCTTGACTCGTTTGAGTTAATGAGGTAGGTCTATGGGTATCAATAAACCAAAAAATAAGCTCTCCGAGACTTTAACAAATTCCGTCCTTCCAAATGTCCGATCAAAAGAGAGGAGAGTATAAGTGGATCAACACATTTTTAACCGGTAAGAGAACAACTAAGTTCATGTTATTATGTGAACCTCCTAATTTTTCTTTGTATATTGTGATTCATCACAACTGAAGACCTTGTTGCCATCGACAATATAAAAAAAACACAAAAATCAAAATAAGAGAGAGAGTGTGTGTGTTTAGGGTGAATGATTTAGTATTTGTTAAATTGGATGTCATTGATCTCACAACATTCTTATAGTGCGCCACTTAATAACACAATTTACGGATAAAATATTTGTGTTTGTTAAGTTTTATTTTATTCTTTAATAAAAATACTACCATATTTTTTTATATATTTCTTTAGCAAATCTTTTCTTCATCCAAAAGGTTGAAACCAATATATGATTTAGGGTGTAATGCTACTACGACTATGTTGATTTTAGGGTTAAAATTTATAATAGCAGCGAAGGTCTTCGCGAATAAAAAAAGAAATTTGTTACTGCCACTAGAAGGTATAGGATAAATATGTTAGGAGTGAGTTAAAAATTTGATTTTATAAGGATAAACATGGATATATAGTTTGAGTTTTAACTTTTAAAACAATAATAATAAATATGAGAGTTATAGGTATTCTATCTCGATATTTGGACATCAAAGTCAGGATGGCCGAGTGGTCTAAGGCGCCAGACTCAAGTTCTGGTTCTCGTGAGAGAGCGTGGGTTCAAATCCCACTTCTGACATAATGTTATCAATTTTTTTCAGTAAATTTGTTGTTGAAAATATCACTTTTGTGAACGCTTTGGAACATAATTAAAAAACTTTGATCTTGCTCCAAAATTTGACACCTTAATTAAAAGATATACTAAGTTATAGGTTCGTGTATTCACGAGATTGTATAATAGAATTTATATAACTCTATAATGTGTATTACATATGTTAAATCATCATATCCGTCAATCCTCCAGGTCTTCAATAAAATAGCAAAAAACTTTCTGATCTGTAAACCCAAAAAAACCATATAAAAATTAAATTAATAAATGTAAACCAACAATATTACTAATATATCATTTGGTTTATAGTAATCATGCCAAAATGAATATCATCATAATAAAAACATGTTCCAACAAAACGTAACAAAGTTTTAAAGAGCTAAAATTTATCTTTTGACAAGCAATATTGTATTTGTGGAATAAATAATATTATTATGAAAAGCTAAAACTACACACTTTAACGTGATGAACTAATAGAATGTAACTTGCCTATGGAATCAAGATAATATAATATTATTAGCAATTAATAGTTATGTCGAATATACAAAACTACATCAATTTTCCAAAAAAAATAAGAAGTTTTACATGTTCAGAATTGGATTTATATACATCTTTCAATTTTGATAAGTACTTTTGATGTTTTTAGTATGTATTAGTATTTTTAAAACAAAGAATAAAAAAACATGTTATTTTAGTAAATTATTTAATATATAAAATTATATATTTTATTTATTCTTAAATCATCCTTAAGTTATTAGGGAGTAACTAGTGTGTTTTATTTTTTTAATAGCTAAAACGGTTTGATTAATATGTATGTAATGAATTGAAACTTGAAAAAATCTAGAAAGCAACAATATGCGTCAAAAGGCAAGGTATCATCTTGCATTATTGTCTCTTTACCCCAGGTTAAATATGATAGTATGAGTTAAGTCTGAATCCAACTAAGCTTAATTTTAGCTTTCTAAAGTTCAAACTCAGCTTGATGATGACTTTATCTAGTTCCAGCTCAAATCAGACTCATTTATTAAAAGAGCTCCAAATTAGTACCGAGCTAAGAATGATTAAGTGATGTTTAAAACTTACTAGAGATGTTTAGTTCGATAATCTAGCAAGATATTAGTTGATGCATGCTTGTGAATTTGGTTAAAATAAGTAAAGAGAGACCTAATAAGAATTTTGTTGGCAAATGATATTTAAGACCAAATAATGAGTTAGAACTTTTTAGTAAAACTAATGAATGTGTTTTATAAGGATAACTAGTTTCTTTATCCGCCACGTATTGCGGCCGGACCGTATGCGGCGTGATAAATTATATACGTTAACGTTAGTGAAGCCCCCAACCAACCTTGCTAAATGAGTAATAACGAGTAAAGCTGCCCTAGCGCGTAACATCACATTTGTGAACGGGGTTACCTGCGTTGTGGTGTGAAGTGTGGACATAATAAAGCAATATTATACTAGCTTAGCAATTCTAAATAAAGAAATCTAAACGAAATATTCACGTGTTAAGACGGAGTCGTATTATGATATTAACGCAATTAATTGTACGTTGCGACGTGTACACAAACTTTGTTACGTGCATACAACCTAATAATTTTAAAAGAGTTAGATAAAATAATAATTAGAAAAGTAAAAGAAAATAATAGTTTAAATGAAAAAGTATAGCAAAAGTGAAAAAAGCCAAAAGAAAAAAAAATGTAGGAGGCGGGGTTTGAACCCACGTCTACTACAAAAATGTATAATGCCCCGGCCAACTGTACCAGCCTAATGCATCTACTAAGTTTCAGAAATAACATATTTAGCACCGTTAATATTCGAAAGAAAACAAAAAAAATGAATAAGTTTGTAGTTCAATGAGACTCTGACGCGTGGCAAGGCCGGTGGACTCACCACCGACCTTGCTAAATGAATAGTAGTATAATTTAAACGATGATAAAAGTTGAAAGAAAAAAAAAATATTGAAAGTAGTTTATTTGACAAAAATTGAAAGGGTGAGTCTAATTGGTTAATAATAGTTTTTGGCTTTTGAAATATCCAGAATCCAACCCAAAGCAATTGGATATGCATACAAATTGAGGTGAAAAAAACTACCGGGTATGGAACCGAATCCGGTTTTAGTAAGCTCGATGTTGAAGTCAGCCTAGACCCGAACCCAATTGTAGCACTGATATCGACACTTTAAACGGTCAACCCCCAAGCCGAACCTGCTAAAACTCGGTTTCAAGCTAGTCAAACCCGATCCTTTCCCTCTTAAAAGTCGGTTTCAACACTACTGATTTAGATAAACCTTGGTTCGACCATCCTTGTGTAACATCTAATCCAATTGGTGAGGTAACCCAAACTCATACCCATTTTGAACTTTCATACAATGGAATTTTTTTTATTATTCATTCAAATGCAATAAATGTGTTATTTAATAAATATTATTGTATTCATTTTTCATTAACAAAATCATTTGATCAATCATTATAATTTTATAAATTATAAAGTAATTTTTATAAAATTAATTTATTAATTATTAGATCTTGATTATTATTTTGAAATAAATATCAATTACAAAGATTTTACAAGATTTATAAAATTATAAATTTTTTATAAATTAAATAATTTGTTTAGTTATTAAAATTGGGTTTTATAAAGTTTGGGCCATGAATGTAAATTTTAAAACTTAAGTTCAACAGGAGTTTTAAAGTTGGGCATAAAATAATAACCCTTATCAAGTACAGGTACCAAAATGTAACTTTTTCCACTCAATTCCCCTTCTCGTCGCCCTCTTATCTCCGGCCATCCTCCGGCAAGTCTTCGGCGACTCCAGCACACCCAAAACACTCGATTTTTTTACTATCAAGGACCCGTTTCAATTGAGCATATTCGGCTATTATGGTGGTGAACTCGAACCGAGACACATCGATTCAACCTCACATTCAACCTTAGTCGAAACAGACCAAATAGAGTTACTTAAAAGCTTGAAAACATTCCTATCATCATGAGGAATTTAAATTCGTGAATAATTACAGTTGAATTCACATTGTAACTCTCGAATCAACCCGAAACAACCGAATTAGGCATTGAAATCAACTTAGTCGAAACATATGAAATTAAACCTACATAAAAGAAGGGGTATCATCTATTTTGTTCCCTTGAACCTTCTGCAACTCCAATTACAATCGAAACAAACCCACTCACCCCTCTCGAACATCATTTTTACTTCGAACCTTCAACCTACTCTAACACCATCTTTTGAGCAATGTAATCAGCAATTAATGGAGGGCTTTGAATCATAATCACCCTCAGAAGCTTCATACGGAATTAATTTGATTATCATCATCATTTGCATCTCGAATCAAATCCAAACCGGTCGCTACTATCTTTCATCTGTCATCATCAAATTGATCTTATTCAAGTAAATCTAACACACACATAATCGATTTCATGTGCCAATCAAAAGTCCCATATTTATTTTTGTCAACAATGTCGAATTGATGTTAAAGTGGATTCAATTCGATTCTAGGGTTATATGAAATTGAGATTTTCTGGATATGTATTCTTTTTGGATATAAAAAAGATTCATTCTGGCCCACTGGTAAAACACATGCACACCCACAGGGGTGACCCGGGTTCGACCACAGGCACACCTTTTTTTTTTAAATAAGTTTTTCCTAGATTATTTAATTACACAAAGTTTTATTATATTTTTATATCAAAATAAAAATTATTTTGTTAACCAAATTGATTCAAAAAGACAATAAATAAATTTCTAAAAAGTTACAAAATAATTATAATTTCATATTTTACTAAATTTTAAAGGTTTTTGAATGTTATAAAAAAATATTTATAAGTTTTATATTTACAAAAAATAAAATTACTTTAAATCAAACCTAAACTATTTCAAATCATTTTAAATCATTGTTTTATAACATTTAAATAATTAATTAATTAATTAATTAATTATTTTGACCGAGTCATTATATAATTAATTATTAAATTAATTATTTTATTCTCCACACATTGAAATTCATTCAAATGATATAAATTAAAATTTTAATTATATCTAATAATTCTACTATTATTATTTTCAAACACAATTACCTAATTAATGTATTGTATCTAATCAAGCTATATAGATCAAATTACATTATTTTATCTAAACTATTTGTCAAACCCAAATCCTAATTGAAACCCTAATTCATGTCTCGTCTTTAAATTATTATTATTTTAAGAGTTAATTACACAGATAGTCCCTGTGGTTTGTCGAAAATAACAAGTTTGGGTACTAACTTTTCTGAGTAACAGGTTTGGGGAATGTGATTTTAATTTCATAACAAGTTTGAGTTTTAAGACTAACTTCCATTAGTATTTCGGTTAGGTTCAAGGGTATTTTTGTCTTTTCACATCTGATGTGATAGTTATGTAAATCAAATTTGATGAGGAACAATTTCTCTATGTTACATAAAACATTAAATTAAAAATTAAAAACAATCTTTCCCCTCTCACCGTCATAACCCTAGTCACCCTTCCCCTACTTCGGCAACACCACCATGCATCTGCCTTTGCCATTCTCTTTCTTCTCACCATAACTGAACCATTGTCTCCCCATGGACAGATCCCCACAACCCTAAACAATTACTCACCACCACCCCTAACTTACTTTGATCCCCAAAAAACTTAGTTTCATTCTTGTTCATCAAAGTTCTAGAGATTACTAATGGTAGATTCAAAGGTCATAACGATGAAATGAAAGTAAGCATTTGTATACTGCCAAATAATGCATGTTGTTGATGAGATGTAGATGAAACCCCATGAAAGTTGAAGCTCTAAGTCTTCGATTAGGTTATCTAGAGCTTTGTTCTATAACTTTAATGGTGTAAGTGGATATGGTGGAAGTGATAGTGGTGAACAAGGGATGGAGATTAAGTGGCAGCGATGGTAGTAGAAGAGAGGATGGCGAAGAAGCGGTGGCTGAGGCTGTGACACATATATATTTGGTGTAAGAGACACTGGTGAATAAGGGAGTGAGGGAGACGACGTGATGGTGAAGACGACGATGTGGTGGCCAGCGGTGGTGGTGGTGGCCGGTTGTTACCGTAGCCCCAAACTCCCAATTCTTTATACACGTTTACATATTACAAAAATGATCCCTGATATAAATTAAAGTCAATTGCCCAAAGACCCCTTTATTATCAAAGGGTAGTTTGGTCATTTCATTCATATTTAACATAAAAGTTAACAAACGTTAGCCTTAACACCCAAACTCGTTACAAAATTTAAAGCACGAACCCCAAACTTGTTACTCAAAAAAGTTAGTGCCCAAATCTATTATTTTAAGTAAACCACAGGGACTATCTGTGTAATTAACTCTTATTTTAATTTAAGACACCACTCTTAGGTTGACCGTGAGAAATACCGTTAGTGTCTATTCTCACATTTTAGTATTCAAATCAATCACCTTTATCAGTAAATATTTATAGCCCAGTTTTTATGTTTTATATTTTAGGAAAATCATATGATTTATATTCAATGATTATTATTCATTGTTATTTTATTCAAAATTCAATTCTATACATGCTATATTATTACTTGTAATTATGTGTGTATAGTTAGATAAACTAGATGAGAACATAATTATTAATTCATGCAACCACGATAACAATGTGTAACACCAGAAATTTCCATGTCACATCAAAGAAAAAAAAAAGTATTTTGAAGAAAACAGAAAAGAGCAAAAGTGGAGGGGGCTTTTGAGTAAAAGTACACAAAAGTCAATATTTTAATATAAAGAAGGTATGGCCGCCCATGCTTAACCATTACCTGCTGCTGTTCGACCGAGAAGAAGAAAAGAAGGCTGAAACTTTGTTCTCTCGGTTTGAAGAAGAAGAAAGGGCTGAAAATCTTCATAGGTAAGTGTTTTCGTGTTAATTGGTTTGGTTTTTATGGGGTTGTCATCCTTAAAACCGATATTTAAGTGCTCTTTGTGTTTGGGTGTTTGTTTTGGCTTGTTTTAGGTGCTTGAACTCTTGTGCAAGCAAGTTTGGAGGAGTTTTGCTTGTTTGCTGCAATAGGTGAGTTCTAAACCCCGTTTTATATGTGTTTTAAACAAGTTTGGGGCTGAAAATGCATGTTAAAAAGGATTTTACAACTATTTTATGATACCCGTATGTTTATGTATGTATATGCTTATGTTCTATGCTTGTTTATGTGTTGTGGCTGCTTAGAATGTTAAGTTTATGCTTAGACAAGTGCAAATGCAGGTCTGGGAGGATTTTGATTCTGAAAAATGCACAACAGGTGGTCATGTGCCCAAACAGGGCCCATGCACCTGGAATTTTGCCTTAGAAAAACTTAAAGTGAGGTCCATGCGCCTCAATAGTTCCCATGCGCCTAGGAGTTTGTCTGAAAATACTAAGTGTTAACCCATGCGCCCAAACAGTACCTCATGCGCCCAACCATTTTGCTCAGGCGCCTAAGTGTTAGTCATGCGCCTGAACAGTACCTCATGCGCCCAAGTTAGTGCCCAGACACCTAAGTGTTGGCTCGTACGCCCACATAGTGTTAATGCGCCCAAGCAGGATTCATGCGCCTGCATAGTACTCATGCGCCTAGAATACTTAGAAAATTTTTTAAAATTTTGGGAAATTAGAATTTTAAGGTTTGACCCTGGTTTGACTTGGTGTTTTTATTTATTTATTTTATGCATGTTTTTTGGCTGTTCTTATGTTCCTTATTATGTATTATTATATGATTTTAAGTGGTGTGATTATGCTCATAAAGTATTACCATTAACCAAGTGAAAGATGAAAATTAATGACAAGTGGAACATAATGAAATAATAAAAGTCTTGCAAGCAAATTGAATGGAGGTGCACGACCACGTTGTCGTAAGCTCAACTGTGTACGGTTTAGCTAACCCTAAGAATGTACAAATAGTCAATCCTTGAGATTGACATGACCCTTGCTGCTTGCCCCAGGTGACTGGGTTAGCTTAGTGCACAATGTTCGGGGTCTATTTATAGACCTTAGGCCCAGCACCAGCTTAGTGCACAACGTTCGGGGTATTGCACATTGGTCCGAAAGGAAAGTGAAAGATAATAATGAAAGGAAGAATGAAAAGATAATGATGATAATTATGAATATTATCTGAATGTACGTATGATGCGTGCTCGCATACGAAAGTAATGTATTTTATTCAAAAGGGATATTTTCGTATACAAATCATACGAGGTACTTTTATACTTTTAAAACTAGAACTCACTCAGCAACGCTGACTTTTATGCATTTTCAGTTGGCAGGTAAATATTGCTGAGGATGGCACTCGGGGACAGCTACTCGTCGGGGCAAGACTGGCATCCGTTCATGCTTAATGATTTTGTTGTATTGTAATGCAACTAATTGATTATTTTGTAACTCTAAATTACAACGATGTATTATTTTGCAACATTAATTATATGCATGAATGGTTTTTGTTAACTTAATTCCGCTGCAATATTTTATGAAATGTGTATTGATTAATATAATATTGCTATGATTGTCCAACTGTGAGGTCTCAGGGTACGGGGCCTTACAAGTTGGTATCAGAGCCAAAGTTTAAGAGAAATGGGTAAATATTTTCAAAAACCTAAACTTAAACTGAGAATGGGACCGAATGGAGGGATGCTAGCCCGAGTAGCTACGTGCCATCAGGTATTTCTTTTCTTAATGTTAACTGGTATTATGTACGTGTGCTATTTGATTTATGTGCCTTTAGTAGATTTGAATACTAATGTAGTCAGGATAGGAAATGCTTGGGGGATGAAGAGTAAAGTAAGTGGCTAATCATAACTGGCCACTATAATTAGGGACTTACTATACTTGACATAAACTGAGCTATTACCTTGAATGACCGTGTTGGTGTTTGAATCTTATAGTGTTAGAGAATGGTCGGAGGAAGATCGTCTAAGGCTTCTAGAGGTGGAGTAAGGGGTGGTCGTGGTGGTAGGCCACGGGCCGCAAGGAACAAGACTAAGACTGTAGAGACGGCTCCTGCTGGGCCTGGGCTTCATCACTCGGAGGGCGGTGATGAGAGTGCCAATCTGAGGGCCTCAGTGAAAGAGGCAATGGTTGAGGAGGTTCACCAAGTTATGCAGACGATCCTACCGTCTGTCGTGACCGAAGTGATCCGGGCTGTAAGGGAAGACGAGAGGAAAGAGAAGGAAGAGGAGAGGAGAACTACAGCTGGAAGAAGAGAGAATGTGAGGGATCATGATGATGAGGAGGAGCTGAATGCTGAAAGGGGAGCCTCCAGTGATGAAGAGGAGGTGGAAGTGTGGGAAACTGCAAAGGGATGTAGTTATGGGGCATTCCAACGATGCAAACCCCCTACTTTTGATGGCAACAGTAATGCTGCCGCTGCTCACCGCTGGGTAAGAGAGATGGAGGCGGTGTTAGAGATTAGCGAGTGCAGAGAGGATCAGAAAATGAAATTCGCCACTCACTCGTTTGTTGACTCGGCTGTGTGCTGGTGGGATAATATTGTCCAAGCCGAGGGCAGCAGGGCCATTGGGAGGATGAGATGGAAAGAGTTGAAGAAGATGGTGATTGAGGAATTCTGTCCTCACAGGGAACTGGACAAGATAGAGAGAGAGTTCCTACAGCTTGAGGCGGGAACCATGACCCACCAGCAATACACTACCAAGTTTAATGAGATGGCGAGGCTGGTGCCGGATCAGGTGACGCCGTTGTCGAGGAAGATTAAGAGGTATGTGAAGGGATTGCCAGCTGATATCCACAGGCATTTGATTGTTGCCCGACCAAGCACTTTTAGGTCGGCAGTGGATCTGGCTGGGAGGCTTTACGATGAGAGAGAGGTGACGGTGGTTGAGGTGAAGAAGACAGGTGGTGGTGACAAGAACTGGAGCGGGAAATGGTTTGGGCGTGGCGGTTTCACCCCAAATAACAAGAGGATGAGGGTGGATGACCGTAGGGTGGTGTCATCAAGCTCGGCGGTGAAGAGGTGTGGTAAGTGTGGGAAGGAGCATATCGGGGAATGCAGGTTGGGGTTAAACGTATGCTTCAAGTGCGGGAAGCCTGGTCACATTGCCAAAGATTGTAGGGTGTTAAGGTGTTATATCTATGGGGAAGAGGGACACGTGAGCAGGGATTGCAAGAAGCAAAGGGCAGAGAGTTCCGGGGCGAAGAAGAGGACGGAGGAAGGAGGACAGAGGGCAAGTGCTAGAGCCTTCACAATGACGCGGGAGGAGGCCCGGGTAGACCCCGATGTCGTGTCAGGTACGTTTCTAGTAAATCAAACTTGTGCCTCTGTATTATTTGATTCTGGTGCTAGTAGGAGTTTTATTTCTACTGCTTTCTATGCTAAGTTGCCTCCTATTAGTAGTAGAAGTATTGATGAGCCGTTGATGTAGAAACTGCTATTGGTAAGTCTACCAGAATTTCTGATATGATAGAAGGTTGCGACATAGAATTAGAAGGGCACAGGCTCTCTGCTAAACTATTTGTGATGCCCCTAGGCGGATTTGATGTAGTACTAGGGATGGATTGGTTAGCAGCCTATGAGGCAAACATCGTGTGTCGCAAGAAGAATTCGATTAATTGCGCCCGATGGAAGTCCAGTGACGGTCTACGGTGATCGCGTCACTACAGTTCCGAAGGTGATTTCGATGGCGGTGGCAGAGAAGTGCATGAAGCGAGGATGTAGTGCCTACCTGGCTTACGTAAAGGATGTGGATGCGTCAGTACCATAATGGTTTTTGTTAACTTAATTCCGCTGCAATATTTTACGAAATGTGTATTGATTAATATAATATTGCTATGATTGTCCAACTGTGAGGTCTCCGGGTATGGGGCCTTACACAATGATAGATCTATTGGTTTGACAAGCTCACCCCATTTGTTTATTCGTGTGGTGATTGAAACCGAAATCATACATTCTATAAGGCTTCGTCTGCGGATCGAGTCAATTCAGTCATTAGGTTTGATTGTGTAGGTTTGTCTTTTATGTTACATTATTGCATTATAAGTCTTGACATTGCCATGTGAATTGAATAGTTTTCGATCTATTTAATCAATCTATATATGTATTCAAACCTGTGTTTACTCACCGGCTAATTCGTTAGCTGACTCGTTATTTTTTCACATGATTTCAGGAATACAAATTAGTGGACTTCTAAATGCACATTTAGGGTTTGGACTTAGTCAAATATAAAGACAAATTAATTATGTTTACTTGAATTTCTGTTTAATTGTAATGTATTATTGGATTTGTTTTATTCAATAAAAATAACATTTAATATTATTTCAACATATTTACTACCATGTGCTATGAGCAATCGATTCACATTCGTCCTCCCTGATAATTCCACCATCAGTCTAGGTGTGACACCTTGACACAACCCAAACCGGTTTGTCCTGGAACCTAACTTATGCATATCTACATATAACTATTAAGTAGTTATGTATAGAGATTTAGCTTCATGGACCTTGTGATGAGCTGTTAAACCAAAGTAAGATATAACAAATTGGCCTACATACTGAACGAAGCTGCTCATATGCTAAATATAACTTTCTGCAATAAATCTAGTCAGTAGAAAAAAATACAATTCAGTATAAGTAATTAAGCAAATACTATAAATTCTAAAGTGTCATGTAAAGAAACTTCAACATTCAATATAACCATTTTACATGATACATTCATAATCCTTAATAATTGAATACTTACGAAGTTCATGACATATTTGAACATCTTACACCAGACTCGGGTTTGCATAAAACAAATTACCTTAAACAACATTAATGTTCTTTGTATTCGTTTCCTCAAAACGTTCTATAAGGCTGCTGATTTAGGAACTTGACTAGTTATTCCAGACTAGGGGCCTCTTCGGTCAGGTTGGACTAAAAAATATCCAGACTTGACGTCTCGGGTTCTTCCAACAATTCTCTTGATTGGATTGATTCTTTGTATGCAAGAGTTTATTTGAAATCTGTTGTACCTTCATTGTATGTTGCCACAACAATTCCACTAGAGATTAATTGTAATTTATAAAATGTTTATATAACATCAGTTGGGTTATAAACTTCTATCCTAGGTGGTCTCCTTGTTTGGCTTGTTCAAGTTGAGTAGGCCATTAAGAAGCCTAACTTTTGTCATACCCCGATGACTGGGTCTGGTCATGACTGACTGATATCATCACAATGCATCGGAATTAAACTATTTCAAACTTAAGCATTACATCATTTAACATATCCATAAATTACATTGTCTAAATATCCGAATAAAACATATTAAGTTAATTGTTCATAGATAATAAGATGGATTGGGCGGTGGCTAAGTCTCCAAAGGTCCATCTAAGGCGGCATCTATCCTTTTGACACCTGTCAATTAAACTTCACCTGAAATACACACCTAAAATACGTCAACATAATGTTGGTGAGCTCCTGATTTTAAGGCACATTACCTTTCACGACAAATATAATATTCATTACATTTGTTAGTGACTATAACCATAATATAATATTCAAGGTGCACTATAGAATGTATCACAATCAATCTTGACCCGGACTTTCCCGCCCGAGTGCTAAAATATCCCCTAACCCGTAACTACTAGATTTTTGGGTTTAAATATGCCCTGCTAAGCACGGTTAATTGGCACTAATTTACGACACAACGATTATTGAATCTCAATGGGGGTTTTCCCTGCATAAAGGGCCCATTGTGTGCTGGAGATTCCCCAAAGGAAGACATCATTTAGACTTCGATCCGCATAGCAAAACAATGACAACATACATGAACCTATGGTTAGATCATCTTCTATACAAGAAACATGGATGTAAACTAAACTCTTGTTAAGGTTATATAATTATATAACTTATTGGAAAGCTACACCGATAAACACATAATAGCCACCTAAAGTTATGCCATGAAGACCCCATGATATTATTAAGCCAAAGTTAAAAGATGGTTAGGACTCATGTCAAGGGTACCAAATCCACAAATTTTTGAAAGTTAACACGATGAACACATGGTAACCATCTCAATTCACGTAATGTAACAATATCTATGTAAATCCTTCAATTTATGAATGTTCTAACACGAATACACGAATCATAAATATGCACATTATATATGGTTATACATACATGATGTTAGAAGATATTCATAACAAACACAATGGTTTTCACAAACATATGTATAAGGATGCACACTTGATCAACTTTACTAAATAATCAACCTTCATTTATCATTCCTAGTCAAATGCTATAAATCACACATTAATGTATGCATTTCATGAATAAATAATCTAAAACACAAAGTTTTCTAACAATATGTGATTATAACACCCACGGGATTCATCATTTCATCAAGTTCAACGAACATACACAATCATTGAAGAACATTCACAGCCTTGTAATAAACATTAACCTAATCATCACCAAATTTTACATGTGAAATATCAACGTATGCTAAGATTCATCTAATCTAAGTGATAAAGAGTGTTTAGCCCATGAGGCTTACAAAAACCACAACCAAACTCATAGTAATGGAAGAAAACGTGATAGATCTAGAGATTTTCAAACCAAAGATGAGTAGATGTGGGTTATGTGAAGTTGAATCTTCTTTTGAAATGCTTGATCTTCAACCTAGCTTGAACTCTTGAGAAACTTTCTTTAAAGTCACCATAAGAATGGAGAACAACTAAGGTTTCTACTCCAAAATTCGTCTTTTTTAAAATGAACAAGAAGAAGGGCTTAAAAGGGGGGCCTGATGCGTGTTATGGCCATGACAGAATCAGTCATGACCATAATGCGCAGGGAAAAGGGGCCTGATGCATGTTATGGTCATGCCAGAATCAGTCACGACCATAACAACCTCTAAACTTCCAAAATCTTCATGCATTTCTTGTCTTTTTCTTTTGAAATTATCAAAGAATCATGCAAAACTACAAAATCCAAATTAATCACAATTAAGTATAGATAAAGATAAATTTGTAATAAAAAACACTTAAGATGGAGAAAGATATGCATTATTAACATGTATATTTATTCACATATCACGCACTTTCTCTTGATTGTTTTGTATAAAAAGATATGATATAAAAATAAACATTAATCATGTCTAGTGTGCTTGTTATCGATAAAATATTACAATGCTTGTAGGGAAAGCACAATAACACAATTAATTAATGACCACAACACACCTAAGATGCTAACTGATGTCTTATTTATTAGGGTATGTAGATAGTTTTTATAGGTTTTTGACTGTAAAAACATATTAATATACAAGTTTTAAAAATCATAAAAAGGCCAAATCCATGCTAGAAAACTATTAGTAAAATGATTTTTTTTTTTAATTTTGGACGTAAAGAATTGTATTTATATGTAAGTTATGTTGATGATTACTTATGGGTTTTATGGGTTTGTGCTCTAGCATACGAGGGTTTCAAAACAAAACAAGCCATGTTCTAATAAACTGAAATATAGATTTTCAAAGTTAAGTGGTTGAAATTAATAAAGTTTGGTGGCTCTAGTATAAATTTTATCTTTTGTCATGAAATTATTGTTTTGTTTTGATTCTTAATTTATTTTCAAAAATCATTATGAAGCTTTTAGTTATGTCTTGTAATGTTATTTGATTTGACACCAACATGTCATGAATTAGTTGAAGGTTTTATTTGACTAGTAAAATTATTTAATCAGATTTTAATAATTTAGATGAGTATAAAAGAAACCTTATGATTCATTTTTCCATACAAACATAAATGAGAGAAAATTAAGATGAAAAAGAGATAGAACCGGAAAAAAACTTTTTGTTAAATTTTATTGAATATAAAGAGAAGTACACTTTAATTCTTCCACCATTAAAACCACATCATTTCGTTTTTCCACATAAATCGAAAACACCTTAACCCAGGGTAACCTTGTGCTCGTGAGCCATCTCCTATGGTACACATTGTTTCAGCTGTTATACATTAGGAGGCATACATGTTCATCCAAAAAGAGATACACAGTTTGTTTTAAGAGACCCATGTTGATCATGAATCCTTAGCCATAACCTTTCAATAATTCGTTTGTTCATTCTTGTAGTGAATGATCATATGGAAAGACGTGGTTCAAGTTTTCATCGAAGACAACAATTCGAATCACTTATTTGCATAAATTTGTATTTTATATTCATTTCTCGTTCAGATTATTATATGGTTTTATACCATTTATTTCATACATAAATAACGAGAACATCATTATTATTATTATTTTAATAAGAAGAGAACCACAATTTACAATCCATTCTCATATAAGTAAATAGTTCATAAAAAACAAATATAAGATGTTTCCAATAAGATAACACTTGATATCACGATATACAATTAATATAGATTTAGGAGTAAATAATGTATGTTAACACAAAATAATGTATGTTAACAGAGAGTGTGTGATTTATGTGCATGCTAACATATGGTAAATTATGTTAATAGAGAGTGCGTGATTTAAAAGAATGCTAACAGAGGGTTAGGTATCTTAATAGAGAATGCGCGATTCAAAAGCATGCTAACAGAGGATGAAATATGTTAATGGAGAATACATGATCTAAAAGTATGTTAACATAAAACGAGGCATGTTAACAAAGAGTGAATAAGTTAACCATTTAAAAAAAGAGTAAATTACATGGACGATCCCTGGGGTATGCACGTATTGCAATTTTAGTCCTCACTTTCAATAAACTACAGATGTGGGCCTGAACTATACAAAGAGTGCACGCTGACAGTCCCCAGCACTAACAAAAGTTAAGTTTCTCAGTTAGTTTTTTAAAAAGACCATAATACCCCCTTTTTTTTTTTTTTTCTTCTCCACATTCAACACCCACCGCCGCCGCCTCTACCCTTAACCCTCCATCGCCGCCTCTACCCTTAACCCATCACCACCACCATCGGAACCACCACAACTCACAATTGCCACCACCACAGGTCACTACCACTACCACCACCACCACTCACAATCACCACTACCAAAGGTCAACACCACCACCACTGCTTAAGGTTGTTTGAGCACCACCGCCACCATCCCAACAGCCTCCACCCTATCTCCATCACACCATCATCATCTTCATCTATCCGCGCAATCATCACCACCATTGCACATTAAGACCTTTTTCCCCTCAACCACCACCAACATCGCCACACGATCCACATCCCACCCACATCTTTCTTACTTATTGCAACCACAGACACATCCTATCACAGATCCCGTAGCTGTCGCAATCGCAAAACGATTACAACCTCATCGCGGTTTACATCGTTATTGTCATCGCCATCTAAAAACCGAACGTCGCCTTCACCATCACCATCGCGGATCCCGTCTCGCAATCACCTAAAGCCAGTAGTAGAAAAGGGGTTTTTGGTGACGGTTGGGATCTGTGGTGGTGGTAATGACCGGTGCTAGTGACAGTGACTGTTGGTGGTACTTGATTTCTCAGATGGTGGAGATGGATGATGGTGGTGGAGAGGGGTGACTGATGAAAGAAGAAGAAGAAGATGAAGGGGGTGGGGGTAGGGGTGGGTTGGTTTTATTTAATTTGTGGGTCTTTTTATTTTTTTTATTTAAGGGTATTTTGGTAATTTTACATTGACTTAACTAAGAAACTTAACCTCTGTTAGCGTTGGGGACTACCGGTGTGCATACCATGCAAAGTTCAAACCCACATCTGTAATTTATTGAAAGTAGAGACTAAAGTTATAATACCCGCATCCCTCAGGACTGCCCGTGTAATTAACTCTTTAAAAAAAACTACAGTTGACAAAAAACATTTCAAGATCGAAGATTAATTAATTTATTTATTTATAAGTAATAAATGAAAAATGCATCCTTAAGATTTTCATCTCGACCGTAGAAGCTCGCAGATCTGTATCGATCTACCGACGGTGGTTCAAACCAGAGCTGTCGCAATAAAGTAATTCTCATTTCTCTGCATCTTCAAACCCCACCCTCACCCTCTCTCTATCGTTCGCTCACACAACCACCGGATCTCAAATCCCTCACTTCCAACAGAGATTCTGTGTTGTTGTTGTTGGATCTCACACTCGAATCCTAGGGTTTCAGAGGCTAAATCACCGATTCAACGCTCAATTTCAATCTCTTATAACTATGGTGAGCTTTCATTTAAACCTACTTGATGTTTAGATCCGGATTTGAAGCTTGAATCGTTGATGACTTGACGTTTGATCGCTGTTGAATCACATTCCTGATGTTGAATTTTGATTTGAGTGTTTTATGTTTACTAACTGGAACTTTGAATTTGATGCTGGTTTGTTGCTCTGTGGCAGCCTCTCAGGCTCGATATCAAGGTACTGTTGGTTGTTTCAGTTTGTTTTGGTGTTTGTTGTATGGCGTTAAGTCGATGATGAATTGATGATGTGAAGTTTTTATGTTCATTTTTGGCAGAGGAAGCTTGCTCAGAGATCGGAAAGAGTAAAGTCAGTTGACTTGCATCCGACGGAACCATGGTAATGATACGTCTTTTTGTAGTATGTATGTTAATCAGTTGGTGACTGGTATCTTATTCTTATGATATTGGCTGGCATTGATGGACAATGGTTATACGTTACATGTTTTGATTCACATAACATTGAGCCTCAATGGTAAGGGTGGGGGGAAGTAAACTGGAGATCAAGTTGTTATACATATAATTATTGATGGACATCGGTGATTCTGTCTTCTCTCAGGATCCTCACAAGTTTGTACTCTGGGACTGTCAACATATGGGATTACCAGGCTCAGGTATGAAACCGTTATAAATAATTTAAAGTAGTAGTCACCTCTGGTTTGTATTCAGGGACAGTCGGACAGACTCATGATATGCTGTTATAATGTAGTTACCTTTAATGTAAACACATCTTCATGTTTTTCCTATGCTATTTTCTTTTTGTGTAGAGTAGAATTTCAGTTTCCGGGTTCAAAGTTTTATCTTTATTTTGTCAATTGGAATGATTTCCTCACTCACTATTCATGGGTCTAAATTTATAGCTGGCTATAGAGTGTTGAGGTTTAGATATATAGTTCCTATCTATCAAGACTTACTTGGATAGGCTATCAATATTGTTGGTTAAAAAAACTTCATGTAGATTTATACATTATAGTGAAGTTTAGCTAACCGAAGATATTGGGAAGAGACAGTAGTCACAAAACTTTTAGTGGCAAAAATAACTGTAGTACTATACTAAATGTATAAGGGTCGGAATCAATAGAGCATTTTCATTGAACACAGCTTAGCTTGGCTGGTATGGTAGAGGAAGTAGCTAGTAACCAACTACGTTGAATGGATAGGCAAATTGATTCTCTCTGTAAGTTCACTGTTTAACACGGAATATAACCAACAAATTCTGCATGATGCTCGGTGTATGTTTATCTACAATTCTTCATTATTATTAGTTTTTTTTTGTTTTTTTTTTGTTTTTTATACCTTTTGTGTAAAGACGGTGGCCAGTGTAAAGTTATTGGTTTTCTGAAATAGTTACAAAAGTTTATAAAGGAAACCGGTAATTGAGAAACCATAGAGTCTTCAACCTTCACTGTTTGTTACTTTAGCTTTTGGAGTTACGTGACACGTTTGTCTTCATCCGCTTATGACTGTTTTGTCTCACTATTGAACATAACTAGTATAGTTAGTTTTTAATATAAGGTATATAGGAAAACGTAACACATTTTGACTTTACAGTGTTCCTTTCTATACGCATAAGTGAACTGAAGCCAATGGTAAAATGAAATCTACACCAGGAATTCTATAACAGGATCTTAAGTATAAAGAAATTTGATGAAGAACAATTTAATTCCTGTCAAGATCTAGTAAAGTAGTAAACGGTCTTCTATTGAGTCACCCCAGCATCAAAATCAACAAGTTCCTCAGAAGCATACCGTAACCCTTAGCCCCCAAACTAATTCAAACATTTAAAAATTCTGGGTCTTTGTTTTCTTGCTAAAATTAGCATAAGGAAACTTTCTCTTTTATACCTGTAAAATATATGTTGGGTCTACATTAGTTGGAAATATCTTATTGTCATTTCCTTATGGTAGAAATTTCAATAAAACTGTCTGATGCGAGCCTTATATTGGTTTTCTTTATTGTAGACCGTTGCAAAATCCTTTGAAGTTACAGAGCTACCAGGTTCGTGATTGATATGTGTTCATTAAGATTTACTCTCATGCATGATTAAATCCTGATGGGAATTTGCATTGGATCTGATTTTTTAATGATTACGTGATTGATATGCAGTCAGATCAGCAAAGTTCATAGCACGCAAACAGTGGATTGTTGCTGGAGCAGATGACATGTTTATCCGTGTGTACAATTACAATACAATGGATAAAGTCAAAGTATATGAGGCACATACAGATTATATTCGGTGTGTAGCTGTCCACCCTACCCTCCCATATGTATTGTCATCATCTGATGACATGCTTATAAAGCTTTGGGATTGGGAGAAGAGCTGGTTTTGTACTCAAATTTTTGAGGGCCATTCCCATTATGTGATGCAAGTGACAATCAACCCTAAAGATACCAATACTTTTGCAAGTGCATCACTTGATCGTACTGTAAAGGTAGTTTTAAGAATGATTATGGTATCTCATACATATCAGGCTAACATGTTATAATGCATGTTTATAACCCTTCTTGTTATATATTCTAGATTTGGAATCTTGGGTCACCTGATCCTAACTTCACACTTGATGCTCATCTCAAAGGAGTGAATTGTGTGGATTATTTCACCGGTGGTGATAAACCTTATCTAATTACTGGATCAGATGATCACACTGCTAAGGTTTGTGTGACTTGTGTCTATAATCATTGTGTTCTTTTAATTGTTATGATTAATTGACAACTGAATCTGTATGTATGTTTATGAATACCTGAAACAGGTGTGGGATTATCAAACCAAAGCTTGCGTTCAGACTTTAGAAGGCCACACACACAATGTTTCTGCTGTATGCTTTCATCCTGAGCTTCCAATTATTATTACAGGTTCTGAGGATGGTACTGTACGCATATGGCATTCAACCACTTATAGGTACGTTAGTATTAGTAAATGTGACCTTTAAATCTTTGCATTTGTTAATCATTACAAAATAAAGTGTTCCTCAGGTTGTATATAACCCTGCTACTAGTCAACAAAATTATATTATGGATTTACCATTTGACATTCTATTCACATCTTGTTATATGTCTGACTTATATGCACATACATGTGTGGTTAATCACCTAGTTTCTGCATCCCATAGTCTTTTGACCGGAAAACAATTTTGATAATGATGCTGCCATTGAGGGAGTATGGCTTTCCATGGCTATTCGGTTAGAAAAGCTAAGTTTTCAGCTTATTGTCAATTGACCTGGTGTCATTTTCCCGAAGTACCCATGCGGCCTTGGCACTTAAAGATTGCCAGGTTGTAGTTTATACGGCCTGGTGAACTAGAAATGGAAGAACACATGTTGCTTGGATGATTTATCAAGTCTATGTTCCATTCAATGCTTGATGGTTACAAAAGATATGGTTGCCCCTGTTTATAGTACTCCTGTACTCAAATAAAAGGTTAGGATCAAACTAAAAGGATGGCTATGATCAAAGTATCTAGCAAGTCTTAGGATGTTTACATGATGTAACATCTATAGAAAATGTCTACAAAGGGAATGCAAGGGAGGGAGTGGTTCATGCCAGTGAGGCTTCAACACGCCACCTTTCTTGGCATCCTCTCACTCTCTTGTGATCCTATGCATGCTGTTTGCTAATAAGGGATTAGGTCTAGCTGTATCACTATTCACTACCACTAAAGGTTAAACATAGAACTAACCTTATGAGTTGCAATTGTAATTAAAACATGGACTTATTTCCATTACATTAAGCTCAAGTTGCTGGCTAGTTGATTATTGCTCAGCTTTTCTTGTTTTGTGGTGCAGATTAGAGAACACATTGAATTATGGACTTGAAAGGGTCTGGTCTGTTGGATACATGAAAGGTTCACGCAGGTAAGTGTTTTTTTTTAATTACATGCAAATATATATTTTAGTACTCATATGGTGTAATTTAAAGAATTAGGTTTATCATCATTTTCTTGCTCAACGTGTTTTCTGGTTCCTTTATCATTCCTGTGAACATGCTTCATTCATGGCTGGCATCTTCACTTGGTGGATATTCTGCTGTATTCTTTGTTTATCATAAAGTTTATAACCAAGTCATTTCAATAGCTTGTTCTACTGTACAGGGTCGTCATTGGATATGATGAAGGGACCATAATGGTGAAAATTGGCCGTGAGGAACCTGTTGTTAGTATGGATAATAGTGGAAAAGTTATATGGTCTAAGCATAATGAAATTCAGACTGTTAACATCAAGAGTGTGGGAGCTGATTATGAGGTCTGGCTTTGGTTGTCCTACAAAAAAAGATAAATAGAACACAAATGGCTGTTTCTTGGTTATCCTTCTCTATGAAGCTGAATTTGTGGTCCCCTTTGCTTCTCAGGTATCTGATGGAGAGAGGTTGCCTTTAGCAGTGAAAGAGTTGGGAACATGTGACATGTATCCACAAGTAAGTTGTGCTTGCTTTGTCATATAGCTTCCTCTAAAGTTTAAAACTTCAAACAAAAGAAAGAGATGCATTAGACATTGTAAGTAGAGGTGTGAATTTCAACCTATCTCTTTATGAATGGGTTGATTTGGGTTGTTTTCTATGTCTCGAATGGGTCAATCTTAAAGCTTAGCTAAAAGGGAAAGGGGTCAGATGGTTGAACAGATTAAAAGTCTCCAATTGTCTCTTTTAAATGCATGCAATATTCTAATTCGTTTTGTTTATTTAGAATATCTATAGTAATCTTTCATGTAATCATAATTAACACATTAATATTTATAGATATATAAAAATTGGACAAAAGTGTTTGCGAGTGAAACGGAACCAACCTGTAATAGTGAATAACCACTTTCGAGTTTCAACGTGAACCCATTTAGACTATTTATCCAACCCGGTCGACCCACCCATATTGCCATTTATAACAGTACGTTAGGTCATGATTAAAGTCCCATGTGTATATCAATATGAAGTGCTGCTTTCTTTTAGTTAAAGAACTTACAAACTTTTATTGTTGCATCATGATAATTTGTATTGTCACAATGTTGATTATGCATTTGTTGTCCTTGCACTTTTATTCAGAGCTTAAAGCACAATCCAAATGGGAGGTTTGTTGTTGTCTGTGGTGATGGTGAATACATCATATATACAGCTTTAGCGTGGAGAAATAGATCATTTGGCTCTGCATTGGAGTTTGTTTGGTCAACAGATGGTGAATATGCTGTCCGGGAGAGCACATCTAAAGTCAAGATTTTCAATAAATCTTTTCAGGTTGATGCACTCTTTATGCCTAATAATTCTATTAGTAACTATATGCCTTGGTGTCGAAAATGCAATAAGCATGTTGTGACACTATATTCCATTTTTTTAATCAGGAAAAGAAGAGTATCCGGCCGACATTTTCAGCTGAGCGCATATTTGGAGGATCTTTATTAGCAATGTGCTCAAATGATTTTATATGCTTTTATGATTGGGCTGAGTGCAGATTGATCCAACGGATTGATGTTAATGTCAAAGTAGTGATTTGTGAACCTTTTCTGTTTTAGATTAAATATCACTGTATCACCGTTTTTCTTACCATTTAGCTTATTTTCATTTTTCTTACTTCATTTTTAGAACTTATACTGGGCAGATAGTGGTGATTTGGTGGCAATTTCCAGTGATTCGACGTTCTATGTGCTAAAATACAATGTAAGACCGTTATCTACATATGCTTACTTAATCCTACTACACCTCCAACTTTTATTGTTTACCTTTATTCATGTTTGTGCAAAATGTAATATAATAAATGTGGTCATGTTGCAGCGTGATGTAGTTTCCGCACATCTGGATAGTGGTAGACCTGTAGATGAGCAAGGTGTTGAAGATTCCTTTGAAATTTTGTATGAAGTAGATGAAAGAGTTAGAACTGGATTGTGGGTTGGGGACTGTTTTATATACACTAATTCTTCATGGAGACTCAACTATTGTGTGGGTGGCGAGGTATGAAACCAGGAAAATTATACTTGCATGGTTTGACTAACATTGTAGATTAGTAATTGATATCACATCCTTTTCAGGTAACCACCATGTTTCATTTGGACCGACCTATGTATCTTCTAGGATATCTAGCCAATCAGAGCAGAGTTTATCTCATTGACAAAGAATACAAGTGAGTGGGTTTTAGATTGTTAACTTTGGATAAAAACTGTTGTTAGTATTGATATTTAATAATTACTTTTGTTTTTTCACATTTTAGTGTCATTGGGTACACTTTGCTTCTCACCTTAATCGAGTACAAGACACTTGTGATGCGTGGAGACATAGAAAGGGCTAATGGAGTTTTACCCTTAATTCCGAAGGAGCATCATAATAGGTAGATTTCAAGTATCTTCTTATGTCTTTATTCAAATCGTATAATTATCTTGTCTTAATCTTGTATATGTATATTATATTTATTTGGCTTTAATCCCATATTCTGTTTGTGTACCAATTCCTAAAAGGTTGCATCACCTCCAACAACATGTTCCGTGATAAACCTCCATTCAGCCTCTATTTTATATTCATGTGTTTCTTAGTTGAAGCAAACTCTGGCATATGTAGGCATCTTAGATATTGTATTAGCAAAAATAGGATTTTAATTAGGTATATTGTTGTTTTGACAGCGTTGCACGTTTTCTGGAATCACGTGGCATGGTTGAAGAGGCCATGGAAGTTGCTACAGATCCTGACTATAGATTTGAGTTGGCAATTCAGCTTGGTAAACTTGAGATCGCAAAGGTAATAGTTCTTTGAAGGTGGCTAAATGGGCGGATTAGTTAACGTGGGTAGTTTGTGGTGCAGGACACTTTCTGTCTAATTCCTACTTCATTAATAAATATATAGTAAATTTGATTATATTTCTATTAGCTGAACAATTATATAATATGCATACAGGATATTGCCCTTGTAGCAGAGAGCGAGTCAAAATGGAAGCAATTGGGTGAATTAGCCATGTCGGCTGGAATGGTATGGTATATCCTGACTAGCTTAAATATTATACCCCATCACAAGAACACTCTTGAATTATCTTTCTTAGTCAAGATAAGTTAATTTCTCATTTAATGGCCCATATAAATCCCTTATACCTAGAGATGTAAATGATCTGCACTTGTATACTGAACTCATATATAACATTTGGCTCATTGCAGTTGGAAATGGCAGAGGAGTGTTTGAAGCATGCGAATGATTTGAGTGGTTTGTTGCTCCTTTATTCTTCGCTAGGAGATGCTGAAGAAATAGCAAAACTTGCATCACTTGCAAAAGAAAATGGAAAGAACAATGTTGCATTTGCTTGTTTGTTTATGTTGGGTAAATTGGAAGACTGCCTGCAACTGTTAATTGACAGGTTGATTATTCTTCATTTTTCATAAGAAAGTTCATAATCCATATGAAGTCAACCCTGGTATGCTGCAATATCTGAAATTAACCATCCTTGCAGCAATCGGATACCTGAAGCTGCTCTAATGGCACGGTCTTACCTTCCCGGCAAGGTTTCTGAAATTGTTGCCCTTTGGAGAAAAGACCTTAGCAAGGTTAGTTATGAAATTCCTAGTATTGGCGGGTCAGGTAACGGGTCAAATCGAGCCCTTTTTGGAATTGCTCAAGAAGGGTTGGGTTTTGAATATAGTTATTAAACATGATCAAGAAAACTATATTACTAGTTTACTACAATAAAAATCTAGTTGTTGAAATAAAATGGTTTAAGTGCAGGTTAACCAGAAAGCGGCAGAATCTTTAGCAGATCCTGAAGAGTACCCAAACATGTTTGAAGACTGGCAAATTGCACTTGAGGTTTCAGCAAAGACTGCAGACACAAGGTTTCATTTGTCATCCTGCTTAATTTGATTTTCATAAATCCGATGCATATCAACAAAATAAAGTTATTCCAATTTTTCTGCAGGGGTAGTTATCCTCCAGCAGTAGAGTATGTGAACTATGTTGATAGACCGAATATCACGCTAGTGGAGAAATTCAGAAACATGCAGTTGGAAGTTGAGGAACCACTGGAAAATGGAGAGTTGGATCATGAAGTACATTCTTTATTATGTTTAATTTTTTACATTTAATTTCTTTAAGCTTTAATTCTCCTACCATTTCTGTTTTTACATTCTCTTCGTATATCTGGTACAGGGTATGGAACAGAATGGTGATGATGAGGAATTTGTTGATGGTCAACAAGTGATTGAAAATGAAAGTCAAGATGTTGTTGCAATGGATAATGATTCTACAGATGGTGCTGTGCTTGTTAATGGCAATGAGGCTGATGAAGAGTGAGGTATAATAATTATACATGATCATGCTTGTGTGTGTTTTCCTATTTGGTTTTGGGGGGGGGGGGGGGGGGGGAATAAGGCATACACAGCACAATCATGAAGGAATTGGAATTTATCACAACTGCCGCTGCCTACAGGTCGCCGCCCCCACTGCACCACCACACAAATTCCGTGGCTGTGGCGACAAGGGGGTTGGAGATTCAATTCCTATGATTGAATTTCACTCACAATCTAAAAGAAATGTTGAATTTACATCAAGAATTTGACTGTAATCATTCCACCTCCATTTATTACTCAAACAATTGAACAAACATGTTCCAATTCCTACAAATTTTGCAAACCAAGCACGTTGGAAATAAAATTCAGTTTCCTATTCCATTAAAATCTAAATGCCCCCTTAGTTGGAAATTGAAACCTGTCACATTGCTTGTGGGTTGCCTAAAGTGTATTCAAATGCTTACAACCGCTTTGCAATTAGATCATCTTAACAATTTACTTTCTCTAATCATATATACTAATCGAGATGAGAGATGGAGGAAAACACTCTAAATGATGAAGTTACCGACAATATTGAAACAATTTTGTTTACGACTTCTAAATGAAACTCTCATTTTGCAGGTGCCAAGTACCAAGAAACAGTCAAATGCAGGGATGATCGACTGTCTGATATGAACATGGTGTAATTTTGTAGTGCGCCGATTTTTGTGATTGAGAACATAAAATACAAACTTGAGTTCAGTAGCGAGTGAATTAGTTACCTCTCCCTTTAAACTGTTTTATGAATATTCTTTTTGAGGTGATTTTTATTGTGATTTATAAAACATTTTATAAAGGGTTCTGCTTATAATGTGGGGAGGAAACAACAGTCATATGGCCTTTTCTTTTTCTTTCTTTTTTCATCAAAATGTAACAATGTTTGGGTCCTTGTACATCAAGCATTGAAGGTTGTAATTGCTCAGGATTTTACTATTTTATGACACCTTCAATTCTCCCATAATAATTTTGCATAATAGTTTTATTTACTACTTTAATGTATCTAAATGTCGTTAAGAGTAGATGTTAGAAAAAATAAGTAAAAGAAATTTTTAAAAATTTACTTTTGTAAAAAGGTGAGGTTATTTTACAAAGTGTATTTTTGCTTCAAAGTGTGAGAAAACACAATGAGGCTAAAAAAATCACAAAAAAATTATATCTCACAATCTAAATCGAATTTTAAAAAAGTACTTCGGAGTCTCTGTTTCTCTCGTCGTCCTCTTTCAGAAAAAAAAAACAAAAAAAAAATTTTCATTGTGTCTTTTATGACATAATAACGTCATGTGTCTTTCATAAATGACACAATAAAAAAACGTTAATTTTTTTATTTTTATTTTTTTTGTTTATTTTTTTTCGTAGTGAGGACGACTAGGGGAATAAAAACAACGATAAAAATAGATACCAAACTGCCACTAAAATTTTGCAATAATATTTAATGCATGCTACATAAAATTTAATAAACATTTGTCTAATATGCTGTTTAAGAATATACAATATAAATATTTTAATAATCAGTTTCTTGTATTTTATAAAGAAAGATGTTCAAATACAAAGTGTGTTTTTGTTACAAAGTGTGAAAAGACACAATGAGTCAAAAAAAGTTACAAAAAAATTATATCTCACAATCTAAATCGAATTTCAAAAAAGTAATTCCGAGCTTTTGTTCCCATAGTCGTCCTCACTAAGAAAAAAAATAATCGAAAAATAAAAAAAATAAAAAAATTAACGTTTTTTTATTGTGTCATTTATGAAAGACACAATGAAATTTTTTTTTTTTCTGAAAGAGGACGACGAGAGAAACAGAGACTCCGAAGTACTTTTTTGTAATTAGATTTAGATTGTAATATATAATTTTTTTGTGATTTTTTAGCCTCATTGTGTTTTCTCACACTTTGTAGCAAAAATACACTTTGTAGAATAACCTCACCCATCGTTTAAATCTCACAAAATAAGCAATAGATTTATTTTTAGAAATATATTAGGGATGCGTGTTCATAGTTTATAAAAAAACATTTTAACTAATGATACTTTAACTTTTTTAAAGCCTATTTTTACTTATATAATTATTATAGATTATAGATTCACATGCGATTTTAACTCGATTTCACATGCTATGAAAATTATGAGTAAAGTGGAGAAACGTACCTTCATGGTTAGCGAAATTGTGTGAAAAATCGACCATAAATTAATAATGATTATATAAATAATGATTTTTTTATCAAAGAAAATGAAAATCTTAAATGTTATTGGTTAAATTACCAGTATAACTTAAATCTAATAGTATTGATTATTGAAATCTAATTTAAGATGCTAATAGTCGGAAGAAACTTAAGTCATGTTATGATAAAAAAAGGTACCATATAATAAGAAAGTTTAAAGTCATTAAATAAGTAAAACAATGATATATTAAATCTAAAACTAGAAGGGTGTCCGCGTGATAAGATGTGGACACAAAATTTAAACATATTAAATATAAAAACGCAATGACAATATTATATATAAATTTAGAAGATAAAATACCTGTTTTTACGGTATAAATCAAAAAGTATATTTTTATGTTTCAAAAATCAAAAATCCTAAAAAGTTGTTTAGTTCATAAAATGTTTTATGGAAGAATTAGAATTGGTATTAGAAATTTGAATTAAAATAGATTTTTGTTAAAATTTATTAGGTGTTTGATTGGTTAATTTTGAATAGCATTAGAACGTTAATTTTAAACATTCTATTGGATTATTGAATATTTTATAAGTAAGTGAAAAAAATACAAATCCTCACTTGCAAAAAATTTTCAAAGTCCATTCTATCTGTTGACTAACCTAAGGTTTTAGATAGAAAAATTTTCATTTTTCTAATTTTTCAATTTCTAAAAATTATGTAAACCAAACGTTCTAGTTTATTTTTGTCTAATGTAACCGGTGAAAATGTTATTTCGTCGAAAAGCAAACCGGCCCCTAAAACCCTTAAAAAACTCTCGCCGCAAAATCGCTGCTAAAACCCCTGTTCGCAGCTGCAATCTCTCGCACAGGTGAACAATAAACAATAATCTAGTTGCTTTGCGATTTTATTTGTTCTGTAATCGTATTATTATTATAACTTCATCTACAGATTGTAGTATCCAATCTTTGGATAGAAATATTCAATGGGGAAGCTTGGGAAGAAAGCTCGCAAGTTTGCGAAGAAGAATCTTCCAGCTGTGCTGAAACAAAGACGGAAGAACAAGATTGTCTTCAAGAAAAGACCTTCGAAAAGTAATATTATCTTTAATTTCTCAAAGCATACACAAATAATGTATAGTTTGTTTGGTATAATCGAGAAATTAGGAGTGGAATGTTTGTTAGGGTTTGTGGGTTTGATTTGTGTGGCTGGAGATGATATTTTGTTATTTTGTATGCAAACTTGATTCTTGTTGATCAGTAATAATAAGTTTTTGAGTTTTGGTGGTGCCCATATGGTATTGAAGAACTTGTGTTTTAATGTGTTGCTGCAGAAGATAAAACAGATGTTGGTGAGAAAGAAGTAGTGAAGACAGCAGAGTTGTCTAATAAAAGGTAAGACTGTGAACTTATAGTGATTACTGTTTGTTTCCATTCAGAAATGTATTTTCTGTTTTACTGTGTTCTAGTTCATCTTCTTGTTGTTTCATGCACGTTTGAGTTTCTCTATATGACTGATGAATGCCTTGGCGTTGAGCATATCGGGGTTTATCTCTTGTTCTTTTGAAAGTTATTTTTGTGCGCCTGCTGTCCAGTTTGAATTTTTTTATTGGTGGCAAACTTGAACTGGTTCGTGTTCCTGTTAACGCTTTTATTTGGGTTGGGTTGGGTTGGGTTGTACTTCTGTAGGGGTTTTTAATATTTCAACTATCAGATTTTTAACTGGTCTTTTAGTTAGTTGGTTTGCAAGTCGTTTTAGTAAAGAAGTTCTATTCATTGACTATTAGAGCATCCCCAATAGTAGGTTTTGGGGTGTTTTTATGGAGAGAGGGAATGATGTGAAAGAGAGAGGGCATGGTGGGTGCGCTTGTGCGAAAACATCCAGGAACGGGTTTTGTGAGTGAAGGAAGGAGAGAGGGAGGGTGCGTTTTTGGAGCTGATTTTGGCTATGAGAGGGGCATTTTAGGCAAAGCCCGGGCAGGGTGGGCAGGTGCTTACATGCAGCTAGTTTTGGAGCCTCCTATTGTAGATGGTCTTAATAGATTTAGTGATTTTTGGCTTTTTAGCAGCTAGGTTTATTGCTTATAAAATTTTATTTTCGAAAACCTCTATACCTATACTTTATCGTGAAATTTCAATACCTTGATGTTGTAAAATACTTGCATCCTTTTTATGATCAGCAATGAGATAGATACATTCAATGTTATATATTCTTTGTGTTTCAGGAATTCTGACAATGAAGTCGCCGTGGCTACTTCTTTTGATGCATTATTTGCTGAGGATGATAATACCATGGTTCTATATGATTCTGACAGTGATGGGTATCTTTCGGAGGTTAAAGACTTACCTAACTTTGCAGTGTTTTTACATGTGGAAATGTATTATAGGCTTAGTTTTGATATAATAATAAATGACAGGATCCAAGCTGTGGAAATCTTGTGGAAAATGACAATGATGCTACTTTAGAAGGTTAGCAATTTCTATTTTTTTACCATCCCTTCAAGTCTAGTGTTCTAGCCTCATCTCACCTCACCTCTATGCTGTACTTGCTACCATGTCTGTCAACTTTTACTTTTTTTATTCTGGGTTTTAATTTGTTAATACATTTTGTAGGTGTTGAGCATAAACATACCTCGTCTCTCCACAATCAAAAAATTTATGAAGAACTTGCAGCACAGAAGAAATTGTTGGATAAGTTGAAGAAAAAAGTGAGTACATTCTTTATAAATAAGGCAGTGGAATTGTTTTTAGGAACTACTACGAATGACTTCCTTTTGATTATTGTTATCTTATATATTTTTAGCTGTAATGAGTTTGCCATTATTGGGAAAGCACTACCTAGTTTTGGATAATGCTCATTGAATTATAACCTAGGAGCCATCTCCAATCATTTTCATTTCCGTTTCTTATATTTCATAACCTCTAGCCAAGCACCCCCTAAATGTTAATGAGGTATATGTAAATGCATACCCATTTTATCCGAAGCATTAGTGATTTGGTTCATGTAGGTATTTTTTTCTATATTTATTCACTTAACGGGCAACAATGATTAATTGCAGATCTTTGTTTTCATATGTCTTCTGATTGGAATTATATTAAATGCATGCATGATTCTTTTTCTTTTTGTTTTTTAACTAACTTTTTTATGATTTTACTCAAAGGATTTAAGTACAAAGGTAAGCTTGATATCTTGTTTTAGGGCTTTAACAATTTTTCTGTTCGTAGATAGATGTTCTCTATTATGTAGATTAACTAGTGGATTTAGCAGTTGTTTTAAAGCTGGATTTCCCATTATTTTTTGTTTGAACATACATGTATATTTCTGTGCATTTAAAACATAGATGGAATATGAACAGTGAAGAAAGTGATCTCTAGGCTCAATGTATGCTGCATGCTTGAATGATGAAAAGAACCTATGGAAGTTGATCACAAATATCTGGTTGCTGATAAAGAGCAGGTGCTAGGACTTGATTATGCAAATTTGGTTATCTTACACTTGTTTTTCTCGAACTTTGCAAAAACAAGTCACAACTCCTAATTTTTTGCAGCGAATTTATTTTTATCGACTTCCTTGTGTGCTTTCATCTATCAAGAGTGGTATGTTTGGGGATCGAAGATGCACTTTTCTTCATTGTACCCTGTTTTTATTTTACTGTTTCAGAAACAAATATGAATGTTCAGACAAAAGATTGTGAAAAATCAAGCTCTACATGAACACTGAAATGAGTTCCTTTAGTTAAATTTTATTTCATGTTCTTTCATAAGTTATCTTATAGTTACTTGATTTCAAGGTATATTTTCTAATACCTCCAACAGTCCAACTTTGCGTCAATGTCCTATCCTGCTCTCATCAGCCAACTTGATAGAATGATGAAAAAAATGAGATTTGTCATAATCATAGCAACTACATGGACCACCTTTGCTAATATCTTTTTGGACACTTGTATATTTTTTCTTGTGTGGTTTTTATTCTCACTTCTTTCGGTCTATTTTTCTTGATATTTAACTTCACTTTAATACAGTAAAAGTAGGTTATTTGGAAATTCTAGTAATTGTTGATCCTCCGTTTTATAAGATGTGAATGCATAGATGCCGAATATGGGTGGATGTGAGTATGAATATTAAAAAGCAACAGTGTGCTTGTTTTTCAACGTTTATTTCTTATCGATATGTATCAAAGAACTAACTTCTGCTCGTCAGAATCAAGCATACTGTTGAACTATTAGATAGGTTTTAGAACACTAGACATACAACTAGAACATACTAAAGCTGTAGTTGTTTGGAGACTATGAACACTCTTTGAACATCCGAGAACACCACATAATGTGATTGGTGTAAAATTCACTTGAACAAATCTTTTTGCCTTTGCTAAGAAATAACCTATCACTAACCCTGAAGGCCTGAATCAAACAAACGCTTAACAGTTTTTTGTCCATGCTGACTTCAATAGGGTCAATTTTAACATGTGTATGGGCAATGTTCCCCAAACCCCCTTTGTAAACTTGGCTTTGTTGACCAACATATGGTCACCTTTTTATATACTTATGACATTTTAGTAGGTTTATATATTGACCAACTTACAGTCCGTACAAACTATTTCTAAGTACTTTATACAATTTTCATCATCAAATCTATACATGGGTTTGACCCAACATATTGGAAGTTAACTTTTCTACCTAGAGTCCAGAGTAGATCATGCTAATGATTGTGGGTTCCTTTATTTTGCATGCAACTTGTATGATTATTGACTAATGTTGAAAGATATGCTCGACTATATTAATTTTCATAAAGCTTGTTCTTAAATGTGTTTATTCCAATATTTTACTTGCGTTTGACATGTCGAATGCCATAACATATCTACTCCAGTGTTGTAAAATCGGCCTAGGTGGCCGATTAATCGGCCACCTAGAAATTTTGAGCTAATCGACCAATTGATCGCTAGGCGGTCAACAGTGGTCAAAGTCAACCCTAGGCGGCCCTAATCAGCCAAAAATCGGCGATTCCGGCGAACCTTGGAAATTTTTGTGAAAACTTGAAAATATGTTTGTATATATATAACTAAACATTTATATAAAAAGTGCATATTAAAATGTGCATGTGTGTGTGTATATTATTGAAAATTATATGTAAAAAGTCCAATCCAATAAATCCCGATTAATCACTAGTCGGTATCCTACCGCCCGACTTGCTCCTAGCGATTTTTACAACACTGATTTACAATATGCCAGATCTGGCTTAACTTATTATTGATTTACTGTGGATTATATCATTAATCTAGTTCCCCTTAACCTGTGAAGGAGACATCTTTTGTGCGGCAGTCAACATGAGTACTAATGTATTAATGTACGTATTCTAAAGCATTATAATATGAATACTTTTCAGGATCAGAAGTTCGTTAAGTTTCTAGAAAGCTTCAATAAAGGGGAGAGATCTCAAGATCAGGATATGGTAAGGCATCATCACTTAATATGCCCTTTTCTATTACTTGTTCAAATGTTGATATGCAACTTTTGCTCTTTGTAACAGTATTCTGATGAAGATGAAGATCATATGGTGTTAGATGATTCTGCTACAAACAAGCACAAAGTATTGACAATTTCAGCTATACGTAAGTGGAGTAAACTAGTTACAGAGGAGCATAATGAGCCTGCTTTCATAAGTTTATTAAATGCATATCGAGCTGCATGTCATTTTGGTCCAGAAGAAACTGGCCCCGCAATTCAAGACAGTGAGACCTTCTGCAACATATATACATTCATGCTACGTGAAGCTGATAATGTGTTTAGGGTTTTATTGAAGCTTCCTTCCAATTGCAAAAAAGAGATCTTATTAGAATTGAAGAATACCTCAAGATGGAAGAAGGTCCAACCAATGATCAAGTCTTATTTAAGGAGTACATTATTTCTTTTGAAGCAGGTCACTGATTCAAAGATCTTGGCTTTCTCTATTACCCGTTTGAGAGCATCTATTGTATTTTTTGCTGCTTTTCCTTCTTTGCTAAACAGGCTTATCCAGGTATCATAATTATATTTTAGTAAATTTTTTTGTCTGATTTTTGTATCACTACTATAGCTAGAGTTGGTAAAATGAGCGGGTTGGGTAATGGGTCTAAAGTCTAAAAGACTAATTTTTGTATGGAATGACGTGGTTGACCTGAAACACTTTGTACAAAAAAAATATTATTTTTTCAATTAATTACCGTGCCAAATATGATTTGAGAGTTCATATTTTTACAATTGTATTTTACCTTTGGATCAAATGATTTAGGAAGTTCTGTAATATATGCTTTGGATAGTGTTTGCCCTTTTTGGCCCACATGACCTCTTTCATTTTAATTTTTTTTTTGTTACATCTTTGACTAATTAGAATAGAGGTAAACGTAACGTGAACCAACTCGCTTAATGTGGAGTATAATCTTGACTTGGAGTTGACTGAATCAAATTCGAAGATTGGAATGGGTCTTAAGCACGTTCTGGAAGATATGGGATTATGGGTTGTTTATTTTGTTTAGTTAATTATTTTATTTCTGCATGTTTGCACGTTCTTAGTTTAAGTTAGTAGTGGGGTAGCAGTTTCTGTGTTTTAAATATGTTTCCTTTGTAAACCTCAGTCATTATTCGAAAATAGAAACCAAGGAAGTTTGAGTCGATATCCTCTTATTTCCCAACACTTGGTATCAGAGCTTGTGTTGTTGAATGCCCAAGTACCCTCGATTCGAACGATGTCGACTGTTTCTACTACACCAGGAGCTGTGAAGGATGCTGGAACTGTATCGTTACAGTGTCTGATGCTAACAACAACTAATTACACCACCTGGGCCATCAAAATGGAGGCGATACCGGATGCACAAGGACTGTGGGAGTCCGTAGAACCACCGGCCGGATCAACACCAGACGAGAAGAAGAATAAGCTAGCCCGAGCTTTTCTTTTCCAGTAAGTTCCAGAGGATGATTTGATGCAGGTAGCAAAGAAGAAGACTGCGAGGGAGGTTTGGGACTCGTTAAAAACACGATACTTGGGGGCAGAACGTGTGCAAAAGGCCCGATTGCACACACTTAAGAGTGACTTCGAGGCATTAAAGATGAAGGACGGGGAGTCCATCGATGACTTTGCGGGAAAATTGAGTGCAATGAACTCGCAACATATTAGACTTGGAGCAATTCTAGAAGATGGAGTTTTGGTGAAAAAACTTCTTGATTCAGTCCCGGACAAGTATCTGCAGTTAGTGGCTTCAATGGAACAGTACTCTGACATCGATACGATGCCTTTCGATGAAGCAATAGGAAGACTAAAGGCGTACGAAGACCGGTTGCGTTTCCGGCAAGGGAATGCAAGCAATGATGGTGGTCTACTTCTTACGAAAACTGACACAGGTGGAAATCAAAAAGGGTCGTGGAGATCACAATCTTCAAGTAGCCGGGGAAGGGGTTCGCCTCCATCAGATCGAGGCAATCGGGGTTATTCTAGAGGACGTGGGAGTTACCGAGGTAGAGGAAACCACAGTAACTTCAATGGAGGTCAGGAGTTCAACAACAACAATAGTCGTAAAGGGAGAGACAAGAGACACATAAAATGTTTTAAGTGTGACCAACTCAGGCACAACGCCTCAGAATGCAAGGAAACTAAGGATAAGCATGATGAAGTGAATTTAACACAAAGCCAGGAGGAAGACCCGGCCCTTTTACTCAGTGTATTTGGTGAAGAAAAGGAAAACCATATACTACTGAATGAGAAGAAAGTATTTCCTGATGAGATCAAAGTCGGGAAGGATACTTGGTATCTAGATAATGGAGCAAGCAATCACATGACAGGGGTCAAGGATTACTTTGCCACCATTGATAAACATGTTACAGGGCAAGTGAAGTTTGGAGATGGGTCAAGAGTTCAGATTGAGGGAAAGGGGACTCTATTATTCGAATGCCAGAATGGGGACCAACATATCATTCCTGATGTGTATTATATACCAGCATTGCAAAGTAATATCTTGAGTTTGGGACAACTCACTAAAGAAGGGTACCATGTTGAAATGAAAGAGGAGCTGCTGTTTGTACATAATGTAGCAGGGAGATTAATAATGAAGGTGAAAAGATCATCTAATCGGCTGTACAAGATCCAACTTCATACCATGCAACCCACATGCATGACTGCTGTCCTGGAAGACACCGCATGGATCTGGCATGCCCGGTTGGGGCATGTGAATTTCCCAGCAATTGAAGCAATGTTACAGAAAGACATGGTGAAAGGAATATCGAGGTTTCATCATCCCACACAAGTCTGTGAGGGATGCTTGGTTGCAAAGCAGAGTAGACAACCGTTCCCACAAGAAGCTCAATGGCGTGCGAGCAAACCACTTGAACTACTACATGCGGATTTGTGTGGCCCTTTTACACCGCAAACACTCGATGGAAATCGATATTTTCTTCTAATCGTGGATGATTATTGCAGGTATATGTGGGTGTACGTGATCAAAACAAAAGACGAAGCTTTCAATGCCTTCAAAAGATTCAAAGCAGAAGTTGAAAATGAAAGCTCGTTCAAGATAAATGGTCTAAGAACGGATCGAGGAGGTGAATTCGTCTCAAACTGCTTTAAGGAGTTCTACGAGAAAGAAGGGATAAAAAGACAGTTGACGGCGCCCTACGCCCCTCAACAAAATGGGGTTGTCGAACGCTGGAACAGAACCGTACTTGGAATACCTGATCGCTACTGAAGACTATGAATGTACTAAATGTGATGTGGGGTGAGGTTGTACGCCATGTCGTTAACATCTTAAACAGAGTCATCACAAAAGGAGTGAAGACCATGACACCATACGAAGGATGGAAAGGAAGAAAACCAAACTTTCAACACTTGAAGGTTTTCGATTGTGTCGCACATGTGAAGAGACCAACAACACAGACGACGAAACTCAGTGGCCGCAGTGAAACTATGGTGTATTTGGGGGTAGAACCAGGGAGCAAGGCATGCAGACTATTCAATCCAAGAACCAAAAGAATAGTTGTGGGTCGTGATGTGGTATTCGATAAGAAAAGGAAATGGGCTTGGGCTGGAGTTCAAGATGAGCAGCCCACAATGCAAACACCAGGGTTTAGTATTCAGGCCCAGTTGGAGTCAAACAAAACAGGCCCAGATTATCATCTTGAAGAAAACGTAAATGGTATTCCTAATTTCCCTAAGCATGAAGGTTTTGACTCACCCTCCTTTATGTCTCTAGGAACTCACAATGAGTATGGTGAAGCTTCAACACCCACAACAGGCAACCAAAGTTCTTCACAAGAATAAGGCGACAGTGGAGGTTCCTCGCATTATGATCACACTCCGGGGCGGGGTTTTCGATAGCTGCACGAGACGTATGCAGCAACGGAACCAATTGAACCAATGGAAGAAGTATTGCTAGTTGGAGATGAACCTGTCAATTACCAAGAGGCGGCAACAGATCAGGAGTGGAAGAAGGCAATGGCTTGTGAAATCGAGTCTATTGAAAGGAACAAAACCTGGAGTCTATATGATCTACCTGTAGGTCACAAATCAATTAGACTAAAATGGGTGTACAAATTAAAGAAAGATGCTGATGGAAAGGTTACAAAACACAAGGCGAGATTGGTTGCAGAAGGATATGTTCACAAGTAGGGAATTGATTTTGAGGAGGTGTTCGCCCCTGTTGCTCTTTTCGAAACCATACGCTTGATCTTAGCTTTGGCAGCGAAAGAAAACTGGCCAGTTTATCACTTGGATGTGAAGACAACCTTTCTTAATGGTGAGTTGCAGGAAGAGGTATACGTGACGCAACCAGAAGGTTTTGTTGTTACAGGAAAGGAACAAAAGGTCTACAGATTACATAAAGCTCTGTACGGTTTGAAACAGGCCCCGAGAGCGTGGAATACTCGCCTTTACCGAGCCATGAAGCATGTTGGTTTCAAGAAATGTCCACAGGAACAAGCGGTCTATAAGTTGCAAAAGGAGAACACTATCGTGATCGTAGGGGTGTATGTCGATGACATAATCCTAACAGGTTCGAGTGAGGAGCAGGTGCAAGATTTCAAGAAACGCTTGAGTCAAACATTTGACATGAGCGACCTTGGGAAGTTATCATATTATTTGGGTGTAAAAGTCGAGCAGGATAAAGATGGGATAGCTATTAGCCAAGCAAATTATGCCAAGAAGATATTGCAGTCAACCCGAATGTGGAAGTGTAATCCAAGTACATGGCCAATGGAACCAAAACACAATTTAACAAAAGATGAAACAGGAGAGCCTGTGAATGCAACGGAGTATCGGCGAACAATTGGCAGTTTGAGGTATTTACTTCACACTCGTCCCGATCTTGGGTACTCAGTTGGAGTACTTAGCAGATTTATGGAGGCACCCAAAGAGAGCCACCATAAAGCTATGAAACAAGTTCTCAGGTACATAAAGGGCACGTTGGGTTTCGGGTTGAAGTATCGAAAGAATGGAGATGGAAATTGGTTGGTTTCAGCGATAGTAGCTATGGGACAGATTTGGTAGATCGTCGGGGAACAACCGGAACTGCATTTTATCTCTCGGGTAGCATGATTACTTGGTCTTCACAGAAACAACGCACGGTTGCTCTTTCATCCTGTGAAGCCGAGTTTATGGCAGCAGCAGTAGCTGCGTGTCAGGCGCTTTGGCTAAAGAGGCTGCTAATTGACCTTACGGGTTGGAAGGTTCCAAGTGTAAAGTTGTATGTTGACAATGAATCTGCAATCGCACTTATGAAGAACCCAATGTTCCTTGGGCATAGTAAACATATTGACACAAAATTTCATTTCATAAGAGAATGCATTGGAGAAGGGGAGATCAATGTTGAGCATATCCAGGGAACACAACAAAAAGCTGACACATTGACTAAGGCACTGCCACGAGTAAAGTTTCTTGAAATAAGAAGTTTGCTAGGTGTTGAGGAGATTGAAATTACAAGTCAAGTTTAGGAGGTGAATGTGGAGTATAATCTTGACTTGGAGTTGAGTGAATCAAATTCGAAGATTGGAATGGGTCTTAAGCACGTGCTGGAAGATATGGGATTATGGGTTGTTTATTTTGTTTAGTTAATTATTTTATTTCTGCATGTTTGCACGTTCTTAGCTTAAGTTAGTAGTGGGGTAGCAGTTTCTGTGTTTTAAATATGTTTCCTTTGTAAACCTCAGTTATTATTCAAAATAGAAACCAAGGAAGCTTGAGTCGATATCCTCTGATTTCCCAACAGGTTGAAACTACCACCTTAACTATATTTTTTTACCGAGTGAATTACATTAGTTCTGTTTTTTGAATGCAAGACCCTGAGATGCAGATCTAGTTCTTTTGTGGGTCTGGGTGGCAGGCTTAGGGATCCCATTTTGTTTTCTCCCATTTTTTATATAATTAGAATGTCAAATATGATTACATATTTATGTCGGGTAAATGGGTAAAGTTGCTATCTTGACTGCTTTTAAACAAGTCAAAGTCAATAGATTTTGATTTTTGTATGCACATATGATGCAGATTATAGTTCCTTTATGGGCTACCGGTGATGAGACCCTTTCCATTAGTTCCTCCCTTTTAATACAAGATGTGGTATCTGTATGTGGCTCTACTTACTTCGACACCTGCTTTATCAAAACATACAAAGCCTATATTGCTCGATGCAGGTCTATGGAAACCGCTGACACAAAACATATTGAATTCCTTAGGGATTCCTTCATCAATTTATGCTCCCTTGATTTGGAAAAATCTTGTAACAAGGCACTTGTTACCATCCAACAACTTGCTAACATATTGAAGCACGCGAGGCAGAAAGAAGATAAGGAAGCAATCAAGAAAATATACAGCTGGCAATATGTTCAGTGCATTGACATATGGGTTCTCTTCATTTCAGCAAATGTAAATGAATGTGATATTCAATCGCTGTTGTATACAATGATTCAGCTTATAAATGGAGTAGCTTGCCTATTTCCTGGCCCCAAATATCTCCCCTTGAGGATAAGATGCATTCAATGGTTAAACAAACTTTCTAGTTCTTGTGGAATATTTATTCCTGTTGCTTCATTAATTCTGGATATGGTTGAATATAAAGTCAACGAGGGTGGTAAATCTAGAAAATCTGTTAAGTTGGCATCAGATTTAAAGGTTAGTGGTGATTATTTGTCTATTATAAAATTGTACACACTTTTATCATCTAACATGTTTTTGTTTTCAGCTACCTAAATTTTGGTTGAAATCACAAAACTTTGTGGAGCAATGTGTTAACTCAGCAATTGAGCTGCTTGCGGTGCACTTCATTCAGTGGAGCTACCACATTTCCTTTCCTGAATTAGCAATTATTCCACTTATCAGATTGAGGAAGTTTTATGATAGAAGTACAGTGGAAAGTTTGAGGCGTGTCATGAAGCGTCTTATGGACATGGTATTGCATTAAAATTTTGAAAGCCTTTTATTAGAAAACTTGACTATAGGGCCGAAACTTTGATCCATTAACTTTTTGTTTTTGTTTAAGAACGACAAACACACACACATCTAATCCTACACCTAACTGTACACCAATGTCCACATCAGGACAACCTCATGGGAAGGGACCCTACTATCTACACTCCAGATACCATTGGGCTAGAGCCGTTTGGTATCCCTTACTTAGAATGGGCTAGTTTGGGTTATGTTTTATATCAACTTGGTCAAGTATAAAACTATTAGCTAAAAGAGGAATGGGTCAAACGAGCTGAAAGTTGTGCCGAGTCTGTTTATAATGTATACTACCCCCTAAGTTGTTTTGTTCAAAGATTTGGATAGTTATTGTAACTAATGCTATGATAACTTTAAGGTTTTTTAAGAAGATGGACAAAAGTTTTGCTGGTCAACCTAACCTAACCCCTACCCGTTTGAGCCGCAAAAAAACTGACCTGTTTAACCTTGCCTAACCCGCCCATCTCTATCTCTATTATTTCTTAATTTTTCAGGCTTGGCATGATGAATGTTTTAAACAGAATTTAACACCTGAGGGTGGTTTTTCTGTCTTTGTTGCAGGTGGAACAGAATGTTGAGTTTGTGCAGAAGAAAAGGGATGATGTGGCATTTTCACCAAAAGATCATGAGTCCGTTGATCAATTTTTGCAGGTCCTCCCTGATTCTTTTTTACCACAATATTTCCCCCCCTCTAATTTTAAGCTGATGAAAGCAACTTTCTGAGCTTTGGTCTTTTTTGCAGTTTGAAAAAGGCACTTTGAATACTCCATTTACACAATACTATAAAAGTATTATAGAAAAGGCTGCTTCAAAGATGTCTACAAGGTGAAATTCACCTGCTCAGTATATGTGCTTCCTTAAGAGTCAATATGGATCAGATTGGGTTGGGTTGACCCACAAACATTTTTACATCCATTCTTTGAACATTTTTCTAGAAATAATAAATGCATTAGTTATGATTTCTAAAACAACATAACAATCCAGTTCTTTGAATAAAACAGTTTAGGAGGTTAGATAGATTTGGGACTACTTTCAACAAGTTTGGCCCGTTTGACCTATTTTCCCTCAAGTTTTTTAACTTGACTAATTCGACCTATTTGAGATAAAGTACAACCCAAGCTGACCCGTTGGTCATGCACACTACTTGTTTAAATCACAAGCATGGCTCCTGTTGTTCTTTGTAGCCCGGAAGAACCAAAAAAGGCGAAGCGAAAGAAGACACAGGGTGCAGATGATAATAAGATCAGTAACTTGGGGCAAAGTGGGGCCCTTACTGCTAACGGGGATGCCAATCTTAAAAGAAAGAAAAGAAGAGTTGTGGAAAATTAGAATTATATGATAGGAGCTGTTTTTTTATTATATTTATTTTTAGTACTATTTAATTCCCATGTGTTTTACTCAGCATTTTTGTAACTGTTTTGTATTGTATGCACATTTATTTTGTTTTTGTTACATTAGTTCAAATGATATCTAAACTTTATTTCATCTCGTCTATGGTAGAGGTGGGCATAAAAACCAGGTTCGGACCCGACCCGGAACCGGGTACGGGTACGACCCGGTATATGTATACCCGGTTTGGACCCGAAAAAAACCCGTAGGGTTGGAACCGGGTATGATTTTCTAGAATTTCTTAGAACCCGACCCGACCCGAACCGGTTGAACCCGGGTTAGACCCGGTTTTGACCCTTTTTTTTTTTTTTTTAAAAAGTTGCCGTTTTTTAACGGCTATATAGCCGTTGGGATCGATTTTTGGCCTTTTTTTTGTCACTTTTAGGCTTATAAGTTAGTATAAATAGGTGTGGGTTGATATGGTTTAGTACCCAAGTCTCAAACGCAAAAACATACGCAAAAAACGCTAAAAATACTCTCGTTTACTCTCGTTTTACACGTTCACTCACTCGTTTTACACTTTCACTCTCTTCAATCTTGATATGGCTCACTCACAATCTTCCGTTGGTCAAGGTTCGTCCAACGCTCCAACCGTCGTTCGTGTTCTTGCACACAATCGTAACATGGATGTTTGGTGCAATTGGGATATGGTTGAGTTGAGCGACGGGTCTGTAAAGGCTCGCTCCAAGTTTTGTGGAGCTTTGCTTGCTAAAGATTCTAACACGACTTTAAACAAGCACATTAGCAAGAAGTTTTGTAAGTCGTTGAAAAGTAATCCGGATTCGCAACAAACACAATTGGGTGGAGACGGTGGAATATTTAATTACGATGTTAATACGGTTCGAGATCGAATGGCGAAGTTCGTGATTCAAGAAGCTTTGCATTTTAGTCACTTCGACAATCCTCGGTTGACCAACTTAATTCGAGAGACGCTTCAACCTCGTTACACCCACGTAAGTCGTACTACACTTAGACGTTATTGTTTAAAATTATGGAAACAAGCAAAAAATGATTTAATTGTATTATTTGAAAATTTAAATACCGGTGTAAACTTATCTAGTGACGTTTGGTCGGCTCCACACGGTTTACCCGAATCGTACCTTTGTTTCACCGCTCATTGGGTGGATCCCAATTCATGGCAATTGATGAAACGTATGATTGCATTTGATCTTTTTCCGCATCGACACACCGGAGAATTTTTGTTTTACTTTTTAGATAATGTAATAAGTACTTTTAAATTACAAAATAAACTTTTTTAAATTGCATTTGATAACGACTCTAACAACACAACCGCGGTTGAAAAATTAAAATTAAAATATCTTCCGATTGCAAACGGTGATTTTTTCCATACTCGTTGTGTTGCACATATTATTAATTATAGTGCAAGACGGACTATCCGGGCAATATGTTAATAATTTTATTACAACTTTTTAATTTATGTTACACGACGTTTTTAAAAACAGTAGAAGAAGATATCAAGATTATAAACAACTTTGTAAGGATACGCACTCTAGATTTTTAAGTCCTAATTGGGATGTACCTACTCGGTGGAATTCGACTTGTCACATGGTTGAATGTGCTTTAAAACAAAAGGGCACTTTGAAAGCTTTTCATAATAGTCTTTCGGATAATGGTGAAGCCGACCCATTTCCGGATGCGGGTTGGGAGAATCTTCAACGTTTTTCCGAGTTTCTTGAGGTTTTTAAAAACTCAACAACAAAATTATCGGGAGTTTATTATTACACTAGTTATTTGGTGCTTCAAGAATTATATTGTATTGCTTTGAATTTTAAAAATTTTTAAAATAAAAATAATATGTTTAATCAAATGATAGAACCAATGAAAGAAAAGTTTAAAAAGTATTTTAAGGACTTACCACCCGTTTTTACATGTGCCGCCGCTTTAAATCCGTTTCTAAATGTTGCGGGGGTTGAATGTTTGATAGATGAGATAAATGATAATTTGGATATGCATGACGAAAACCCTAATTTTTCAAACGAGGCAAAAGAAAATTTTAATCATAGTTTGAAAACAATTTATAATTTTTATTTAAATAGATATGGGCCTAACGTAAACATAACCATGCCAAGCGAATCAACCTCAAGGGCTAGTACATCGGTTAAAGACCTAGTTTTGACTATGTTGAATGTTGTCCGGGATGTGACGGCTAAACGTCAAAGAGGTAACACCCCAACAAGTGAGCTCGGTAGATATAGTCGAACGGATTTTATTTCCACTATGACTATCGAATATTATCGTGCATTCGATATTTTGGCTTGGTGGAAAGGAAAAGAATCTCAATTTCCGATTCTTTCTGCTATGGCCCGTGATTTACTAAGCGTCCAAGCTTCTACGGTAGCTTCGGAATCTGCTTTTTCTCTTAGTGGCAGGGTAATATCATTACGGAGAACAAGACTAACTCCGGAAGCAGTGGAGATGTGCATTTGTTTAAAGGATCACTTAGACGCAACGGATCGTATACAAGACCAAACAAGCCTCGAAGACGAGATTACACTCGAAGCTAAAGTACATGATGAAGAGGTAGAAGACGGAGTATCTTCTGGCATATCCGATGAAGAATTAGCATTTGATCAAGCATCTCGTAGTAGATAAAATTAGACGATATTGTTATTTTTATTGATTTATTTATGTATTTTTAAGTTGTTTTAATATTATATGTCTTTCATGTTCTATTTAAATTTATTTGTCATTCAAATGTTTTATATAAAAAGTATTTAATATTTGTATATTGTAAGTGTAACATTTTCTGCCCAAGATTTGTATATATTTATATATTAAGTTGTTTAAATTTTTGTCATTCAAGTGAACCCGGTATAAGAAAAGAAAAATAAAAAGAAAAAAAAGAAAAGAAAATATAAGAAAAAGAAAATATACGATCCGGTGTTCGACACACACACAAAAAAAGAAAAAAAGAAAAAAAAAAGGAAAAAACCCGGTTGAACCCGGGTTTCATACCCGAACCGAACCCGACCCGACCCTACCCGGGTATACCGGGTAGGGTTTGTATGCCGCTGAACCCGACCCGGGTTCGTACCCAGGTTCACCAATACCCGGGTACAAAAAACCCGGTTGGGCCCAAACCCGGTTTGTACCCGGGCCCGGGTACGGCCCAAACCCGATTTGCCCATCTCTAGTCTATGGTACAACATTGTTGTAACTAGAGGTGGTAAGAATGTAAGATTCAAGATTCGCTAGTGGGTGAGTTGTGTATCGGATCAAAAAGTACATATTTTTGTAGGTCAGAACTGGTTGGGATAGGTTAGTTCGACTTACAGAGTTTTGTTGTTAATTGTTATGGATGATTAATAACAAGATTATTAAATAATAATCTAAAAAAATGGTTTGAGAATGTTTATTTTTATGAATGATTAAAAACAAGATTATTTAATAACAATCTAAAATATAAAAAAAGGGTGATTGCATATCTCTCTCTAAACTTGTAAAATTATATATTTTTTCAAATCATATTTAAAAATTATTGTATTTATGAATTGTAAACTTATGCTTTGGAGAAACATGAAATTTCATTTGAGTTTTGAGATTTTATAGAAACTTTATAGAAACTTTCATTTGAGTTATTGTATTTAAAATTATTGTATTTAAAAATTATAAAGTGAGAATCTAAAAAATAGAGTTAAATGAGTTTTTCATCCTTGAGATTTTATAGAAACTTTCATTTGAGTCTAAAAGTTTATAAATTTACCATTTGCATCAAAATATTTTACGAAAGTTGCCATTAATTTAACTGCTCTTGATTAACATCGTTAACTTTTTCCGTTAAGTTTTCCTACATTAGAGGTATTTTTGTCAAAACAATTACAAAACAAAAATTAAACTCTACATGAGGGGTTTTATGCGTTAAGTCTCGTTTGGTAATTATTATTGCGATTTGAATCTACATATTAGATAAAACTAAATATAATAATAACCACGTAAAAATGATTTATTTCTAACTTTATAAAACAATAAACAATATGGCATTAACAATCCACGAATAATAATCATAAAATATCAATAATCGTAACCATAATTAAACTTTAAACCAAAAAATTATATTATTTAACAAGACAAGCAAAAGTAACATGATTACAAAATCAAAATACATTAACAAAACAAAACAACAAAAGATTACCATGCAGTCAAATCGTAACTGCAATTACTAAAAGAGACTAAATGCATAAATTTTTTCAAGTGGACTGATTTTTTAGTTTCTAGTTGTTTTGACTAAAAAAACCAACACTACCGAAGGTCATTACTGTGAAAGACCATCTTACGATCTTTCTTTTGAAATGGCCTATAGAAATGTAACACCTGCGAAATTTTCATATTATTTTTGTCAATTAAATAATCATGGTTAAGTTTCAAACGTGACTTCATGTCTAAGTTTTAGATAAAACTTAATGTCTAAGCCTTGAGATACGATTTAATAATTAAGCTACGGATAAAACTTAACAATTAAGTATTGGATAAAACTTAATGCCTAAGTTTTAGATAAAATTAGGATGAAACTTAACGGCTAAGTTTTGGATAAAGCTTAATAGCTAAGACTTTGATAAAATATAAAACTTAATGGCTAAGTTTTAAATAAAATATAAAACTTAATTGCTAAAATTTGAACTTAATAGTTAAGTTTGGATAAAGCTTAATAAGTAAGAAATATTTAATAAGTAAGAAATATCTATGTATAAATAGATACCTCTTGCTTCATTTCATTTCATAACCTTTTGATCGTCTTTCCTACTTTCACACATGAAACACTCTACTACATTTTAAACACCATAAAGATAACTCGAGATTAGGACACCGGTGTATATGCTCTAGACAACAAGTATAGAAGTTTTGATTTAATCAAGGTGTTAGAGGCTCGTGACTTAATCCTTAAGTTACTTTGAGGTTCAGAAACAAAAGCTTATCAAGTTTAGAGACTCTGTTCAATTTACCAGGTGAATATGTTTAATACTTTCAAAACATTCAAATGATTTTATTTTGTGAAAATGGCATTAGTACGTTAACCATGTTAATACATAGAGGTATTCTGCTAAAACATTTAGACCCGAAGTATATGTATGTTTGATCAAATTATATCTTGGGGATGGGTGAAAATCCCATACCGGGGCTGGTTCAGACTCAGTGCAGATCCGAAGAGTCCCGTAGTAAGACTGCCTGAGCACCAATACCAGTATATATGGAGGGGGGACTTCCAGTTGAAATAGACTGCTAAATGTGTGGTTTGCCGTTAATTTATGATTAACTGTTTATCGTTATTCATGCCGAAATATTTTTGTGTCAAATTAAATGTATTCACCAGCTTTTTGCTGATGTATTATTTTCAACCATTTTAAGGTAAACATGATTAAATATGTTTAGTCAGGTGTTAGTGCTGGATGGACTATGAATCCTAGGCATGAAAACCCTGTGATGAATGTAGTGGTAAGAATAGTGCCGAAAGGACTAAAGTTTCCTAGGCATAGACCTTATGGCAAGTTTTGAATGTCTGACCGAAAATTTTGTAAACATTGCGTTGAACAATGTTATGTAAAATTTTGGGTATTTAATCCCCAACGAATATATGAAAGTTTGTTTTTATAAATCATCAGATAAATTGTGAAATGATTTTTCGTTGCGTAAACGTCTTTCAAGACAAGCAAATAAAAAGATGAACAATAACGCGTACCAATCGGTCGCACATCCGGGGTGCCCTGAAACCGGGGTGTGACAGGTTGGTATCAGAGCCACAGGTTTTAGCGAATTAGATACTTGCCTTAGTATCTAGGCTTTAACCAATATTAGAAATATTGCCTACTAAGAAAAAGTAGCTAGATGCCTTGTTATAATGACATAATAAACGAACCTTATTTATCGTAAACGATGGAGATACCTATCGAAGTATCCAATAATATTATTGATGAAAATTTCGAATCTTAGTATTAAGATACTCCCTTTTATTCTCGTTGTAGAATGTGAAAGAACAATGAAAGTAGACCCGCGGTGTATAAAAGAGGGAATCGTAAGATAATTAACGAAGATGAAGATCGTGTGGCCCAGAAAATATACGTGGGAATTATAGTCGAAAATGAAAAAGAAATATCCACAATTATTCCAATAAATCTCGAGGACGAGATTTAAATAAAGGTGGGGAGGATGTAACACCTGCGAAATTTTCATATTATTTTTGTCAATTAAATAATCATGGTTAAGTTTCAAACGTGACTTCATGTCTAAGTTTTAGATAAAACTTAATGTCTAAGCCTTGAGATACGATTTAATAATTAAGCTACGGATAAAACTTAACAATTAAGTATTGGATAAAACTTAATGCCTAAGTTTTAGATAAAATTAGGATGAAACTTAACGGCTAAGTTTTGGATAAAGCTTAATAGCTAAGACTTTGATAAAATATAAAACTTAATGGCTAAGTTTTAAATAAAATATAAAACTTAATTGCTAAAATTTGAACTTAATAGTTAAGTTTGGATAAAGCTTAATAAGTAAGAAATATTTAATAAGTAAGAAATATCTATGTATAAATAGATACCTCTTGCTTCATTTCATTTCATAACCTTCTGATCGTCTTTCCTACTTTCACACACGAAACACTCTACTACATTTTAAACACCATAAAGATAACTCGAGATTAGGACACCGGTGTATATGCTCTAGACAACAAGTATAGAAGTTTTGATTTAATCAAGGTGTTAGAGGCTCGTGACTTAATCCTTAAGTTACTTTGAGGTTCAGAAACAAAAGCTTATCAAGTTTAGAGACTCTGTTCAATTTACCAGGTGAATATGTTTAATACTTTCAAAACATTCAAATGATTTTATTTTGTGAAAATGGCATTAGTACGTTAACCATGTTAATACATAGAGGTATTCTGCTAAAACATTTAGACCCGAAGTATATGTATGTTTGATCAAATTATATCTTGGGGATGGGTGAAAATCCCATACCGGGGCTGGTTCAGACTCAGTGCAGATCCGAAGAGTCCCGTAGTAAGACTGCCTGAGCACCAATACCAGTATATATGGAGGGGGGACTTCCAGTTGAAATAGACTGCTAAATGTGTGGTTTGCCGTTAATTTATGATTAACTGTTTATCGTTATTCATGCCGAAATATTTTTGTGTCAAATTAAATGTATTCACCAGCTTTTTGCTGATGTATTATTTTCAACCATTTTAAGGTAAACATGATTAAATATGTTTAGTCAGGTGTTAGTGCTGGATGGACTATGAATCCTAGGTATGAAAACCCTGTGATGAATGTAGTGGTAAGAATAGTGCTGAAATGACTAAAGTGTCCTAGGCATAGACCTTGTGGCAAGTTTTGAATGTCTGTCGGTAGACAGAAAATTTTGTAAACATTGCGTTGAACAATGTTATTTAAAATTTTAGGTATTTAATCCCCAACGAATATATGAAAGTTTGTTTTTATAAATCATCAGATAAATTATGAAATGATTTTCCGCTGCGTAAACGTCTTTCAAAACAAGCAAATAAAAAGATGAACAATAACGCGTACCAATCGGTCCCACTCCTGGGGTGTGTTGAAACCGGGGTGTGACAAGAAACCCGCGAGTTCTTCCTTCTTGATTCGTTCATTGATCACTCACTCTCTTTAAAGTCATTTAACACCAAGACAAGAGGGAAGGTTATTTTTATCATAGTCACCGAGACCGAAGTGGAGAGGGAAATCTTGGTTTAGTCATTCACTATTGAAGCGGGTATGATAAATTTTCTATGGATTGATTTATGATTTTGTTGTTTGGATGATGTTTTAACTTGGCTTCTTATCAGGGTTTCAGTTATTATGGGAGTGGAAATTTCGCGAGACGAGCAAAGGACAACCAATGTAGTCGTTTGTTCTCTTTATTTGGACTGTTAAAGTATGTCTAATCACTTGTTTGTTTGATTCAATTGTGTTCTAAGTTGGAAAACGATTGTGTGTAATTTGGCATTTAGATTTTACATACGATAAACGCGATAAACGTGTGATTGAATTTGAAGGTTTTTCTATTTATATGGGAATTATGTCTTCATTATGTGTAAGGGATTGTACTTGTTCTAACATATTGTACACGATTACTCACTTCTTGTTTCATTTGGGTTTTAACATATAGTGCAAGAGATTATGACTTTCATTTGATATTTTGATTAGTTTGCTTGTTAATTTACAAATTTTTCTAAGTTGCTTTAAAATTCTAATATGTTTTTTTTTCTCAACTATATTCTCTTTAGTTTCTTTTTTATTCATTGATACATATGTAATCATGAACATTCCATACCTTATATACGTAACTCATGATTTTCGTTGTTCTCTTATAACTTGTGGTTTTCGTATTAACTTTCCCTTGTGTATATAGAGGCAAGTTATTATACAAAATGCAAAAAACATACAAAGTCATCAGGGTGGGACACGTGTAATTCAGGGAAGTGAGTAATTTTGTTCGCGTCATAGTTACGCACATAAGGTATACTAGTGTGTGCGACTCGTACAGTGCCACGGGTGTATACAAATTTGTAGGATTGCATATCTTTGGCTACCCTTCCTTGTTATGCTAATCAATGATTTAAAAATCAAACTGGACCGAACTGTTCAACTAGTTTAACCAGAAATCATCGATACGCCCGATTTAAAACCAAAAACACTTTTACCAATTTGTTTTTATTTTGAAGGACATACAAAAATACATGCGCATGAAACACAACTCCTCATCTATTATCTTCGGCAAAGGGCTCTATATATGAGTTAGGAACTGCTTTGATTTTTATACACAAGCGATGCGAGATTTGAACATTTTCTACACCTTTAATCTACACTTGTATGATATTTAACAACATAGCTTTTAAGTATCTTGAATTTTTAAGAAATTACCAAATTGCACACCTCAATTGGTTTATAAGATAAATAATATGTGTCACCGACACTCTTTTGGAGAACACAATTTAACCCGACCTGCATTAACTAATTAGATTTTGGTATTATTATTATTATCATTATTATTATTATTATTATTATTATTATTTTTATTATTATTATTAATATGAACATATATAGTAGTTATATACTTAAGTATTTAAATAAGATAAACTTAATTTAATTAATATTTAGTTATAAAATATAAATAATAAATGTAAATTTAAATGTTAATTTAGAGTATTATAAATAAGATAGTATTTAATATGGTAAATTTGATTATGTCATATGCATTAAATAATCTATTTACCAAGAAAAGTTTATTAAATAAAAGGAAATTAAGAAATTGCATATTGCAATAACACCCTACTCAACATAATTTGTGTTAGACGTCCTAAACGTTGAGGTAAATTACAATGGCGCCCTCCTCACATGCATCATAAGTTTATATAAATACTCATGCTATATGATAATTACACAATCTATGTTTATAATTACACACGATAATAATTAATCAAATCATAACAAATAAGAACACAATTTATATGATAATAAGACAAGTTATGTTTATAATTAGACGGGTTGTGTTTTTAAGTTCATAACCTATGTTTTTTTTATCACACACAATAATAACTACTCAAGTTATAACAACTAATCACGCGAGCTATATGATAATTATGCACACTACATATATAAGTACATAGAATAATAATCACAACGTCATATACACAACATATAAGCATTTTAAAAGAGCTTGATTTATTGGAATAAGGAAGAAAACAAGGCAATACTCATATAAAAAAGAATAAAATGTTCGATTTCATGGTTTATGTTTTATAAAAAGTAACGTCGTATAAAAAAGTTATACACGCTTAAAAATCAGAGAATCTGAGAAAAGTCAACACTCGTAAACGATTCAAATTTTATCAGTTCAGCCCATTCATGCGTGATAATTGAACCTTCATGCATGATAATTAAATTCTTGAATCTCACCCATCAATTATTTGTATTAATAACCCGTATTACTTCATACACTTTGTGTGAAAAACGATATTTTTATACTAAAGTTTATCTACACACTCACACACATCCTTACTATGAAAAAGTATCTCGGGTGGCACGATTTTACAACTCCTTTGATTGTTTTCCCGCCCGAAATTAATTATATCAATTAATTTAGTTAATTTATTTATATAACTAGCTTTAGTAAACCCGTGTATTATACGGGTTGAATGAAAAAATATTAAATATTATAAAAATTTATTAATTATAAAATAATATTTTAAAATAAGATATAATTGAAATCTTTTTTATTAAAAATAGAATAAAAATTTTGTTTCAAAACAAACTCTTTTAAAAAATGTCATTTTAAATCCTTTCTTATTATAACTTCTAATTTTAATTATCTTTTGTTTATAAAAATTTACTTTTTAAGAACATCAATTTTAAAATACTTTATATTTTTAAAAAGTTTGATGTTTTAGAAAAAAAATTTATAAATATTTATTTCTTTAAAATTAATATTAATAAATAGATCTTTTTCTTAATTTATCAGAGTAAGAAGATGATATGAATAGGAAAAAAAACAAATTTGATTCGATATATATCTTTTAGTTAAATGGCTTGATAAATAAAATGAATAAACAATGATTGTAATTGCTAATTTACAATAAAATCAATTAATACTATTAAACCAATACCTGTATTAGCTTATTAAGTTACTAGAAACTCGTAACAAAAATATCATTTATTAAAATTAACTAGTATACTTCAATCATATTTCAACTCACAATATTGTTGTATAATTCTTAACACTTTTTTAAATATATGACATTATATCTATACATCTCATGTAATATACGAATTTCTTACATGTGGATGGTTCAATGGGGAACAGTAAAAAAATATGAAACTAGGGAACCCGAAGACTTATACTTGTCACTTCTCTTTCTAACTAACTCTTCTCTTTCTAACTAACTCCAACCATAAGGTGATTTGAATTCAAGTTTGTTGCTCTTGTAGGTCCATTGTTCCAACAAAAGTATACAAAGTTGCATTAGTTGTTTCTAAATTAAAATCTGAATTATAATTAACAAAAGTATACAAACTTGCATTGAAACTCAATGAATCTTTATAGGCCTAAATCAGAGAAAATTAGTAACTATATTTTAATTATATATTATCTTTTAACTCTATTAAATTCAAATATATTAGTTTAATACGCACCTTATGGAGATTGGAGGTGTACCGACGTTTCTCCAATTTCAATCATGACTTCACATTCAAGTTCAATTGTACACTACATGATACAAAACATTCATTGAATGGTTGGTGTAAACTATATGGGTGTTTGGGATTCCTTATTTTTATCAAAAAATAATTTTTAAAAAGTTACTTTTTAAAAGTTAATCCTATTAACTTCTCAAAACTAACTTATTAACCCTTTAAAATCAACTTTTTAAAATTTTCCCAAACATACTTATTAACTTTTCAAAAGTTAATAAATCAAAAGTTAATCAAAAAGTTGATTTCAAAAGTTAACCCTTTAAAATCAACTTTCTAAGTACCTCATGCAAGTTTTTTTAGTTCAATGGTTTTGCAGGATTAGAAATCAGGTCTAATCAAAATTTAGAGAACTGATTTGTGAACTATTTGAAGATACGCCTAGAAATTGAAACACACACACATTGATTTTTTTTGCTTCGTCTTATTTAAGAAAGAAAAAAGACACACACACACGTACATGGATCGATTTCAAACTGATTAAAACACACACACACACACGAATCCGTGTCAAAAACATAATCCAAAAAATAAAAAAATATTCTTCATCTAAATCTGGAACACTAACCCAAAATCGCTAGCAGGAGATGCAGCTTTATTATCATCACCATCAGCAGATGTAGATGGTTTCAAGAATTAGGGTTTCGCTATTGTACAGAGCAGAAGATGAATCGAGAGAAACGAAGGTGAGGAAAAGGAAAATTAGGGTTTGAATGTGTAATTTTATGAATTTAAAGGATCCATTTTGTAAATGGGTCAACCGGCTCCAAGGTTCTATGCCTAGAAAAAATGGGTAAGAAGGATGGGGATCTTATAAGTTGCCAAGTGGCTAAATGAAGCCTTGAAAATGTGCCATGTGACACACTATATGTTGTCATATTAATATAGATAGATATATATACATCTATACTAATAATTCTACATTTGAGGATACATGTCATCCTCACAATCACTCTCAACTTCAAATTTCCGCCCAAACTTCTTCTCCCCTAAGCAGAGATTCTTTATATTTGAGGACACATATCATCCTTACAATTACTCTCAACTTCAAATTCCTGCCAAACCTTTTCTCCCCTAAGCGGAGATAACAACATATATTTAAATTTATATACAAACTACTTTAAAGGTGAATCTTTTCTCAACTTCAAATTCCCACCAAACCTCTTCTCCCTTAAGCGGAGATAACAACATATTTAAATTTATAAACAAACTACTTTAAAGGTGAACCGATGAAGTAAACATATGAATTTTAAAATATAAATTATCATTAGACAACAACTTATTTAAATTTCAAGTATCATAAACTAACCTTTAAATATCATGAACTACTATCCCATTTTTGGTGGAACAGTGAGTTTCTTTCCAAGTTTAATTGTTTTTCTTGCGTTAATTATTTAAAGATATTTTTTTTAGTTTTTCTTAACATATTATTACTTTAACGGCTACAAATACAGGTTATATATTCAAATTTCAATATTTTGAAGCAAAAGTGTTTGATTCTTAAAAATCGATTTGTGTATATAATTTCGGGTAAATATTAAATATTAAAATCTCCATACTTGGTAGATAATGAGAGTATGACAATATTAGTTCTAATTTAATCTGTTACGGTTTTGACAATTTAAAAATGTTTTGAAAGCTACTAATATTGTCTATAGGCCGCTTCAAATGAAATTTTATTTAGTAAATACATACATCTTTATAAAGTTAAGATGAGAAACTTGTAAACTATCAAAAACTATCTTTGAATATTTAAATCATAACATCATTTACTGTAAATAAGTATTGTAGATATAGCGGGTCACATGTCTTTTTAAGCATATAAAATAGTTGTCAATAAATGAAGAAATTTGCGGTGAGCTTGGTGTCATTTACGGTAGTGTGATTTTGACTGTTGAGCCACCCCGTTAGCCCATGGTAATATTTAAAAAAATACATCTTAAATTATTATTTATTTACCTATAAATACAAACAATTTAAACTATTTTCCTACATTCTTATTTTCAACATTTTTCTCAAATATTCTCATCTTTCAAGCTTAATTGTTGTTCTTCTTCATCCATTGTTTTTTAACAATTTAAGATGCGAACAAAAAAATTAGATAGATCAAGAGCATCACAAATCATTGCTAGATTCAACATGAATGATTGATCTTTTCTTGGGCCTCGCTTGTGATGCAGGTTTAAGTTGACCACAATGACTACGACAATGGCATAGGGTGATCGCCCTATCTAAACGTTAACCGGGTCAATCAACACCCATCGTTTCATTAGATCAACAATTTAGACTCGGTTGGAAGTTATATGTAGAGTAAATAGCTTTGTGAATGTTAAAATACGATTCATGCTATTTGATACAGACAACTAATATGCTCGACATGTCTTCCACGATGACAAGAAAACGTATGAAATTAATTTCTCTTTTACTAATTAATATTTTTCTTTTCAAGCTTCTCTAATTTCTCTTTCTTCGGACTATGTTCACACATGTGGTATTGATCTTATGCATAACGATACGAGTTTTGCTACAAAAATAATTTTACTAATACCACTTATCGATACTATTTAAAGGAAACAAATCAACTAAGAAATATGATTGTATATGGTGTGAATTTAAATAACCTATGTAATTTTCTTGGTCTTTGTTTATATTATTTCATGTTTGATTACTGTACAAGTTTGGATCGAAAAGAGAAATTTAAAATATTCAACATATATAAAATTAGGTAAATTGTATTTTAATAATCCAAACTATGACATATTGACTAATTATAATTCATACTATCAAAATGGCTGATAATAAAATCATCTTTCAGTTTTGTTACTAATGACAATCCTAGTAGCATAATTTTTATTGATTTACATTTGATTTTCACTTGATTTTCATTTCATTTCATTGTGTATCTCCCTATTTCATTCACAATAACCATCGTGAGAAAAATCAAGTGGAAAGAAAATGTAAACAAATGAATAATTATGTTAGTAGGATTGCTTTTGACAAAAAAAAAAAGTTTGGATTACTATTAATAGTATGGATTATTACTGACCAATAAATGATAGTTTGAATTATTAAAATCTAATTTGGCTTAAAATTATAAACACTTTGTATAGACATTTTGTGTTTACACTTTTGGTTAACATGATAGCTTTTTTTTCTTGCTTTTTATGCAATTAATTCTCATAATCATATTCAGATAATCAGTTTCATTCGGTTTGGTATGGACATTTGATTCAAATCGTTAAACCATAAGAGCATGTTATAACATGTGGATTTACTTATTAAACTCTGATAAATGATTAGCTTGAATGTTACGTGATACAATTCTATGAATCCATTGAATGTTTTTCCTGCCCGAACCAACAACCCACGTCAATTAATTTTGTTATTTATATGAATACAAAAAGGTCAGCTCGATGCTATATATTTGTTTTAACTAAGACTTAAAAAAGAAAATTGATAAACTAATAGAGGTAATTATAATTGACAGTAAAGTCAATCAATACACTTGAATGAATTTCGTTACCTGCATTTTTTACCATCTTTACTTTGAATTAATTATTTAATTTAATTTATGTATTACACAGAGTGCTAATCTAGTAATGTATAATACTAATCACACCATTCGTTCTTATAAAAATACATCATAAACTATAAAAAGTTACAAAAATAACCTCTCATTTCCCTTTAACAAAAGTTTGCACCCTCACAAATCTCCCCTTTTTTTTTCATATTGAGAGTAGGGTTGCAGAAGATAAACGCCCCCAGTCACCCCCTTCATCACCGTCTCCTTCAAATCACTCATCGCCTTATAAACCCTAAAAAACCATCAAATCCCTCTCTCTCTCTACACGTACTTTCTCTCTCTAGAAATCGTATCTTGCAGCACAAGCAATGGGCGCTTCGCTTCCTCCCAAAGAGGCTAATCTCTTCAAACTCATCGTCGTAAGCTCTACAATCTCAATGAGTTCAATCGCTTCTCTCAATTCGTCGTTTTATTACATAACTTTTGTTAAAACTCTAGATACTTGTGTATTGTAGTGGTTTTGGATTGTTAATTGTGGTTGTAGACTCCGTAGTATTGAATTGACCTGAACGTGTGGTTTTTGGTGTTATTTTGACTCCGGAATTGGTTGCGTGTTGGTGTTATTATCAGTTAAGCGTTTTGGTTTATGAAATTTAATGAACTGTAGAGGGTTTTTGGTAGTCTTTGCCATCAATGAAAGTTTGAGATTCATGTCATGTACTCATGTGCAACTCATGTACGATTTTACTGGAAGCTGTTTTATTCTCTTGCTGTTGTGAGGTGTGACAACTGTTTGGGCTAGGGTTTTAAACTAGTTGAACATTGTTTCAGTAGCAGTAGTAGACCTTGGAATCTAAATGCCTTATTGTGTATAAAGTACCATCAATTATAGAAGTATTTATAAAAGATTGGAATCTAAATGCCTTATGGTATATAAATACTCTCATGTGTTCTGATATATGTATTCATTCTAGTTGGTAACATACATTATCTCAACATCTAGCAAGTGTCGTCATTTAAAAGGATATTATAGTGAAAAGCATGCTTGTCGTTTCATCTTGTATGTTTGATTACATTAAACTTATTTTATTGAACGGATTATTTTAGAAAATAGCTTTAATGCACACCATCCTCCGTCTTTTCTAGAACAATAGAACGGCTTCAAGTCTTTTTTGTTTCTCCTCTGTCTCATCTATAAGTTTGTAATGGACAAAGTTTGTTTTCTGACGGTTTCTTTAGTATAAAACCAATTAGATTTCTGCACACCTTAGTCTCAATCTTTAACTTATGCTCAGTATTGTCTCTTGCTTTTCTAGTTTTTGCAAAAATATATATTGATATTCTTGTTGCAGATAATATTTACTGATTTATTCCCCTCACGAGGTTAACTTCAAATATGCATATTATTGCATTGATTTGATGCTGCTGGGCTGCCGCTATACTTTTGAACCAGAACTATTTTCTTGTTATTCTTAGAAAATGACACATGTTCTCTCAATTGTATCTATGGCAGAAATCTTATGAAATAAAACAGTATAAAAAGGGGCTTAAGGCTGCAGATGCTATATTGAAGAAGTTCCCGAATCATGGAGGTTTGTGAAAATTTTTATTGTCTAATGTAACTTCCTTATAACCTTGATGCCTTGAGAACTAGGGTATATGAAAATACTAATTTTCTAGTAGATGTTATATACGCCTGTTGTTGAACATTGTTTCAATCATTGACATTCTCTTTTAAAAATGATAAGCTCTATATTATAATTAGATAATTTCATATTTCAAATAGAAATACACATTTGTCTTCTGCTGCCAATACTATTACACATGCTCCTGTAGAAAGAAAAGAAAATCAGTTGATTTTTGATGCCTTTGTCTTTAGATATAATTTAATCTTCTAAGTTTTGCAATACATATGATGGTTGATGGATGGTATTATATTCTGGATCGCCTATGTTCATGGGATACCAGCGGGTAATAGTATAAATATATTACTTTTTTCAATCATTTAGCTTTTCTTGTTGCTAGAAACCCTCTCGATGAAGGGATTAACATTGAACTGCATGGACCGTAAGCAAGAAGCATATGAGCTTGTACGCCTAGGATTGAAGGTTCGGTATTCAAACCATACATTAAAGTAATGAAGTATACTTAATTGAACTTACTCAAACAGTACATTGTCACATATTAATTGTTCATTTTATTAACTGTAGAATGATCTGAAAAGCCATGTTTGTTGGCACGTCTATGGTCTTCTCTACCGATCAGATAGAGAGTACAGGGAGGCGATCAAATGTTACAGGAATGCTCTGAGGATAGATCCTGACAACATTGAAATACTTAGGGACCTATCTCTCTTACAGGTACATATTTTTAGATTGTGTTGTTATTCTGTTATCTTTCTACTTGTTACTTGTCAATTACCATACCATTATGAACAGTGATGAATTATGTAACTATTGTGTGGCATCTTACATCGTGACATAAAGGCCTTTAAAGTTGGTTTGAATTGATTAATATTTGCAGTTTAAAAAGGATCGCCTCATTACATCAATGTTTATATTGTCAGCAACAATGACGTTAAATTTGTCATCCATTGTTTTCTTTGTTTTGGGTAGCTAATAGTGCCTTTTCCCATCCACTTCTAGGCACAAATGCGTGACTTGGCAGGTTTTGTTGAAACTAGACAACGGTTGCTGACTTTGAAGCCTAATCATCGGATGAATTGGATTGGTTTTGCGGTTTCTCATCATCTAAACTCAAAGTAAGTTGTTAAAGTTCTTGTTGGTTAATTCACTGAAGTTGTTCACATCACATGTCCACGTGGGGAAGTTAAATTGTAGATTTTGTTTCCATATCTATAAACTATTCACACAAATCTCATTAAGGGAAAATTTACTAACTGTAAATCGTTGATTATGGTAACAATTACCTTCTTTCCTTTGGTTGTCTGCACTTATTTATGGATGTTTTTTACAAGTGCATCAAAAGCAATCGATATTCTGGAAGCATATGAAGGAACTCTCGAAGACGATTATCCTCCAGAAAGCGAACGCTGTGAGCATGGGGAAATGTTGTTATACAAGGTAATAATTTTGATAAGTAATAGTGCTGTAAATTGTGCATGTTAACATAATTTTATTTAATAAAACTTTTAAGAACTTATTTTGAAAATCCTCTATCTAGATATCTTTATTGGAGGAATGCGGCTTTCTTGAGAAAGCGCTTAACGAGTTGCGCAAAAAAGAAATCAAGATTGTAAGTTTATCTCATTTTCTTTGATTAATCTTTAAGATGGCATAGATCATTAGCCTATTTCGTAACTTATTATGACTGTCATAATAGGTTGATAAATTATCCTACAAGGAAGAGGAAGCTTCTCTTCTTTTGAAGCTTAATTGTCTAGAGGAAGGTGAAAGGTTGTACAGGATACTGCTTACTATGAATCCTGACAACTACAGGTACATGAAAACATAGTCCGTTGATGATAATCTATTTCCTTTGTAGAATTTTTACTGTGAAAAAGTAAAAGAAATAATTGATTCTTTTTATTTAGATACTATGAAGGATTGCAGAAGTGTGTTGGATTGCATTCTGAGAGTGGCCAGTATTCTTCCGATGAAATAGATAAATTGGATGCTCTGTACAAATCTCTAGGGGAGCAGTACACCTGGTCTTCTGCTGTTAAGGTGATTAGATTTATCTTTGGTTTCACCAATTTCTAAGTCAAGTTCATTAAGAATATTTCCTTTTTAAGTCATGAATGAAAATTTAAAATCACAATGGTCATCTTCTAGAGGATCCCACTTGATTTTTTGAATGGTGAAAAGTTTCGGAATGCGGCGGATAATTATGTCAGGCCTTTATTAACGAAGGTACTCATAGTTTGAGTATTTTTTTCTTTTGATGTCACTTTTTTTTGATGCAAACTTATATTTTATTATAATGGCATATGTAGGGAGTCCCGTCACTGTTTTCTGACCTTTCTCCTTTGTATGATCATGCTGGCAAGGTTTGTGCAAGCTACCTCATTGAAGGTTCTAGACTTTGCGTTATTGTGATGTATTTTTGACCTTTTTGTAGGCTGATATTCTTGAAAAATTGGTTCTTGGCTTGGAGGAATCGCTTAGAAAGACAGGTGGATACCCTGGAAGGTAAAATTGGATCATGAACTTTGCTCATTGTGTCTCATTTTGTGGATGTGTAGTGTAATGTTGTATTGTATCTTATATCCAGATCAGAAAAAGAGCCACCTTCAACACTTCTTTGGACCTTGTTTTATTTGGCTCAGGTTTGTTCTTGTGGTACCAGTTGTTTAGATTTGTATAATATTGCATATTATTGTTCTTATGTTGTTGTGCTTATGCAGCATTATGACAGACGGGCCCAGTATGACATGGCTCTTGCTAAAATCGAGGAAGCTATGCAACATACTCCTACTGTTATTGATTTATATTCTGTCAAGGTTTTTTTTGCTATCCTTTTTCCCTCTTTCTATTATGGATAATCATACAAGTGGAATCTTATATATCTTTTAGAGAAAATCATACTCTTTTGCCCGCTGGTATTTGAATAGCTTGTCTTTTTTCTAAATCGTTCAACACCGAGAATCCTTAAAAGTGTTCTATCAATTTTCATAATATTTTCTTCATAACATTTTGTAACTCTGATTCATTTGAATTAGGTGGTGAATTGATTCTCAGTTTTATGAAAGAGTAGTAAAGCTAAGTAAGAAACTTGCAACCTACCAAAATGGTTATATAATAATCAGAAGAAAGAAAACGAATATATTTAGTCCAAAGTTTGAGAGATTAAAGAATACACAACTAAAGTGGTCCACGTTCAGAATTTAATAGGAAACAAAAATGACTACTATTTTGTGTCCACATTTTAAATCCAGTGACTCTTAGGACTGAGTTAAGAATATGATTACTTGAAATATCGAATAATGCAAACAAATACAATGGGGGAGTATAAAATTGTATTGATCATATGTAGAATTTACATTATTCAATGAAGTCGGTAGAAAGTATGCAGCGTTTAGTGAGCTGTTTATTTATCTTGCAGAGCAAGATAATAAAACATGCTGGGGACTTTACAGCAGCAGCCACATTAGCGGATGAAGCTAGGTGCATGGATCTTGCAGATCGTTATGTAAATAGTCAGTGTGTTAAAAGAATGCTGCAGGCTGATCAGGTTCAAACCTCCATATATCTTATTTCCATTCTCATATTGAATTTAAACATTTGTACATATTCCCTTATTTTGAATTTTGGTTTTATATGAATTTGATAGGTCTCCCTGGCAGAAAAAACCGCTGTATTGTTTACAAAAGATGGTGAACAACATACTAACCTGCATGACATGCAGTGCATGTGGTTAGTGTTTGTTACAAACTTGTTGCTAACTCGCTATTTATGTATAACGAGCCGAAATATATGAAAAATTTACTGAATTTTTTCATTTGAAGGTATGAACTTGCTTCTGGTGAAAGTTATTTCCGGCAGGGTGAGCTTGGACAGTCATTGAAAAATTTCTTGACGGTGGAGAAACATTATGCAGATATAACTGAAGACCAATTTGATTTTCATTCTTATTGTTTAAGAAAAATGACTCTGCGTACTTATATTGAAATGTTAAGATTCCAAGATCGGCTTCATGCTCATGCTTACTTTCGCAAGGCAGCCACTGGGGCTATAAGGTGAAACTTTTATGGGCATGTTTGAAAACAAAGTTAACTTAGTCAAAGTTACTGGCATATCATCAATTCAACATGTTACCAGATCAGTTTACGTCAAATTTCCTTATAGCAACTTTATGATCTTTTGGTTTATAATGGCTGTTTACCTTTAATAAAAGTTGGTTACCTATCAGGCAATTAGCCCATTTAATTTGTATTTTGTTTTGTTGACCGAGAAAGGGAAATATTCAGGTCTTGAGAAATTAAGTACACGTCTCTTTTGACATTTGATTTCATTTACCTGAAAAGCTAGTTGTGTTTAATTTATATTTGTGTTCCATTGACTGATGTAGATGCTACATCAAGCTTTTTGATACTCCTCCAAAGCCATCAACAGAGGAAGAAGATTATTTAGCAAAATTACCTGCTTCCCAAAAGAAGAAAATGAGGCAAAAGCAGAGGAAGGCTGAAGCAAGGGCAAAAAAGGTATTTACATGTTTTCGGTTTCATTTAAACAGATTTTAGTTAAGAGCTTTTACCAGATGTGGCAAGATGGGTGGGTTGGGCAAGTTGAGTAACTACTAACTAGTGAAAACGTGTAAATTTATGTGATAGATCAACTCGGATCACTTTTGAAATATTTTTTTTAAATAATTACTTATCATATCATTACAGCATTTATGTTATGCCAATGGTAAGTAATATTCCAAAATAAAATGATTTAGGGAGTTTTATGCATTAAAACTACAATTCGGAGTGACTTTCGACACATCTGATATGTTTTCTTTTGAGCCAGTATTATTTATTTTTCCTGGTTAACTTATTGGACCTATTTTTGATGTTCTATTAGGAGGCAGAAGTAAAGAGTGAGGAAGCGAACACCACTGGTGCTTCCAAGATTGGGAAACGGAATGTCAAGACAGTTGATTTGGATCCTTATGGAGACAAATTATTGCAGGTTTTCTTCCGGTCTATTTTAAACACACTCTTTTGTGTGGGCTTTAATCCTAATTGTGGGTCATTAAGAAAAGTGGGTTATGGGTCCATGGGTCACGGGTCTGATCTGGGTTTGTCCAGTTTATTTTGGGTCAATTATTTTAGTTTTATTAATTGTTTTTAATTGGTATTACAGTAGGAAGTTTATATATGGAATAAAGTGTTTCATTTAGGAGAAAGTTACCATAGATAAGTTTAGAGAAGGATTAAGTTTAGGCTTATTATAAAAAGAGTCTGGGTTGTCCCTCAAAAAAAGAGGAAATTCTTGTGCTTGTTCTTCCTATTTTATGTTTTTTTCTTACTGTTTTGATTGAGTAATCTTTGGATACAATTGTTTCTTCCAACAATTGGTATCAGAGTGGAACTGATCAAGGGCCTGAAGTGAAGATTGAAGGCAATTCCAATTTACGATCTGAGAGAGATCGTTCCAGCAGGTCTGTGTGAGACAGAACTGGGTCGCGAGAGGCGGCTGGAGCAGAATTGATTGTGTGATTCAATCAAGACCAAAGAGGTGTTGTGCGATACAACCCCTGAAGGAGTACAAGCTGTGTACTTCAAGCTGTAACCGTGGGAGACGGGCATACGAAGAGGACGACTGAAAGAAAAAGAATTGGTTCTGTGTGAGGCAGAACAGTAAGTTGTGTGGGTTCTGCGTGAGGCGGAATAAAAGCTGTGTGAGGCGGCTAGACAACTAGAAAAGCAAGAGTTATATTTACTGATTACGTGAAAGAAGATGGCAGAAGGTCAAGGTGCAATTGTGCAGGTTCGAGAGCGTAGTAATATGAGTTTACAATGCCCGAAACCGACTTCAACAAACTATACAGTTTGGTCCATTATGATGGAACTATCCTATCTGCACAAGGTCTTTGAGAGACCATAGATCTTAAGAAGGGAGGAGTAGATGATAAAGAAAAATCCATGGCAAAAGGTTTGATATTTCAGACACTTTCGGAAGATGTTTTGCTTCAAGTTGCCAAGCATAAAGAGCCAAAGGACGTGTGGGAGGCACTCCGGGTGCGATTCTTGGTAGCCGAGAGGGTTCAAAAGGCTAGGTTGCAAACATTAAGGAGCGAGTTGGAATCTTTGAAGATGAAAGGGACTGAAACTATTGATACTTTTGTAGGGAAACTAAGTGGAGTGCAATCAAGATGAAGTACTAGTGAGGAAATTTCTGAACTCAATGCCTAGAGTGCACCTACCTATTGTAGCTTCAATAGAGCAATATTCAGAGATTGAATCAATGCCTTTTGAAGAGGTGGTTGGCCGGTTAAAGGCATATGAGGAGAGAGTGAAGACACAAGAAGACCCAACTTAGGACACACAAGGCAAACTATTGTTCACTCACAGTGATGAACAGGCTAAGGGTAGATGTGGCAAGTGTGATTGTTGCAAACAAAGCCGTGGGAGAGACCAAAACCGGGAGAAAGGCTGTGAAGACCAGGCTAGAAACAGTTGGCAGGAACCAAATTGGGGACGTGATAAATCGAGGATCAAGTGCTATTGATGTGAAGGGTTTGGCCATTATGCTAGGGAATGTTCTAAGTCAAAGCAAAAGTTTGAAGAAGCAAATTTGACCAAGGAAGACGAGCCTGCCCTACTTTAGAGAAGAAGGATGACCACATTAGGATTAAGGGGCTGATTGTGGGCTTTAATCCTAATTGTGGGTCATTAAGAGAAGTGGGTTATGGGTCAATGGGTCACCGGTCTGATCTGGGTCTGTCCAGTTTATTTTGGGTCAATTATTTTAGTTTTATTTATTGTTTTTAATTGGTATTATGGTAGGAAGTTTATATATGGAATAAAGTGTTTTATTTTAGGAGAAAGTTACCATAGATAAGTTTAGAGAGTCTTGGGGATTAAGTTAGGCTTATTATAAATAAGGGTTAATGGTTATTGACTTATTGTATCTTTTGGGTATTGAGTTCTAATAAAATAAAAAGAGTCTGGGTTGTCCTCCAAAAAAAAGAGGAAAATCTTGTGCTTGTTCTTTCTATTTTATGTTTTTTTCTTACTGTTTTGATTGAGTAATCTCTGGATACAATTGTTTTTTCCAACATTGTGAAGAAAAAATGGATCATGTTTTATCACTATATATAGATGTATAAAAATACACACTGAAAACAATATATCTTACCTTTTCTGTTTGATCTAGATTGAAGATCCTTTAATGGAAGCTGGAAAGTATCTAAAACTGCTTCAGAAGCACTCATCTGATCATTTGGAGACACATTTACTGTCTTTTGAAGTTAACATGAGAAAGGAAAAGATCTTGCTCGCCTTGCAGGTAATTTTATTTCTATTGAGAAAACTTAGACAGTTGATTTTTTCACTCTATCTTATTGTTGCATTATGCTACTCTGCTTGATTTTAACAGTTGTGGCAAAATGGGTTAGTTTGGTAATGAGTTTAAGGCAAGTAATTTTTAGTATGGGTGAAAACATATTGGTCTGACCCACAAGCACTTTCATCCTTTCTTTCTTAAGTTGTGTAAATAGTTAATGTTTTAAATATGATCAATAAACTACATTGTTGCAGACCTGTGATATAATCTTGTATTTTGGAATCACACGATTTAGTTCACATGCATCATGAATACACTTTGGGTGACTTTTAACTGTTTCCATTTAATTGATCTTTTCAGTTTATCCATTTGACCTGTTATAGGCAAAGTATTAGGCTATTGGCCAAATTTACCTGTTTATCCGGAAATAGGTTAAAATTGCCACCATGATTGGTTTTATGCTAAACCTTTGACTGCTTTTCTATTTCATCAAGGCTTTGAAGCACCTGGTCCAACTAGATGCTGAAAACCCAGACACTCATCGTTGCTTGGTATGTACCTTGCATCACAACTCTGTGATAATCACACACTCCATTGTGTATTTATGTTATTTCAATTTATAAAAAGGTGAAATATAATTATCTCAATACACTTTGGGTTTCACAGATTAGATTCTTTCATAAAGTGGCATCAAGGCCAGCTCCTACAACTGATACCGAAAAACTCATTTCAGGAGTATTAGAAGCAGAAAAATTAACTTTCAGGTTATCTTTCAATTTCAATTTGTGCATTTTTTAATGCATAATGCATTCTTCTAAGTTTCTTTAAGTTATTTTGTGTTATGTATTCGTCTTTTTCTCTTCTGTAGTCAGCTGCATGATAAATCTCTAATGGAGGCAAATACGGTTTTCCTTGAGCAACATAAAGGTAATTTTTTTGTGTAACATTAATGACTACAGGTGCATGAGATTGCATACTATGAACAGCTTTAAGACACCATGCTGGTGGTTTTGCAGATTCCTTGATGCACAGGGCAGCAGCAGCAGAAATGATCTATTGTTTAGACCCAAACAAGAAGTCAGAGGCAATCAAATTGATTGAAGAATCACCCAATAACCCTGTTTCAAGGTAAACCAACCTAATAAAATGATTTTCACTACCCAGATAACATTTTTCATAAAAACAGGCATTGATTTTGCACAAAACTTTAATGCTCATATATACCTAAATGTCTGTGTGTTAACCAAATTAGTAATGGACCGCTTGGACCTGTGAAGGAGTGGAAGCTGAAAGATTGTGTTGCAGTTCACAAAATTCTAATAGCTACTTTTGATGATCAAGATGCTGCACTAAGTCCGTCTTACCATCCTTTTCTCTACTTCTTATCACGCAGTTGCCAATTCTATATCTAAAAGTTCTTATTCTTTATCTTTCGGTAGGATGGAAAAACCGATGTGCAGTAGAGTTTCCATACTCGACCTACTTTGAAGGCAGCCTTTGCTCTACTATAACCGCAAATAAAGCTTCCAAACAGGTACACGAGAATGCTGAAAACGGGACGTATGAATCCAATCCATCAAATGGTACAGTAGAAAAGCTAGAAGCCATGAAGAATCTAGCCATCTAGAAAAACAAAAACTTAAAATCAGAATTTATATGATTAAACCATGCTGCGGTCCCCATGAAAAATGGCAAGAACTATTTATTCAACCTTGAAGCGGTTTTCATTTGTTCATGGGATAACATTTTCTTTGGAAAATGTGTATAAACTACTCAAGTTACTTGTGTTCACTGGACCCGACTGGATCTGATGTGTTTCAGGCTAGAGAAATACCCCCCGTACCATCCCTATTTTGATCATAGTCGTGAATCTTGAGAGTGTTGTACTGCTGTTTTCGGTTGGTTATTTTCATTAATGTTGTATAAATGCTATATTATTTGCAAAAATTTTGGAATTTGAATCTTACTGTAACTGTTTTTTGGCCTAATGGTATTACCTAATTGCATGACTTTTGAGTATCTACTGAATCATTCGACTGGACTTGGTCAAACCGATCATACCTGATACATTTAGGACCGTGCCGGGTCATAAACCAGCCTGGACCAAAAACCGAGAGGTGGAAAATGCAGGCTGTAGACCGGACTGCTAGGGTGTGGATCGGTCGGTCTCTGTTTGGTGTGGGTTGGTTCGGGCGGGCTCGATGCATTCCTGGCTGATAGGTTTGGGTCAAATTGTGATGACAGAAGTATGAGTGAACAATAACACTCTTGACAGAAATAAAAAGCACAGCGTAAGCTGTGAGGATAATGTTGATTTTGGGCTTGGGCCCTGGAACACTGGGCCAGAGATGGCCTATCAGTAGTAGCTGGAAACACCAAAATATAGCTGTATTCAGTTGGGCGCCTGTGCTGCTATAAAGAAACAGCTATATTTCAATTTTCTTTTTTAAATAAATTTATTGTTTCACTAAGTTTAGACTTCAAATCAGTAATAAATAATGTTTTGTTGCTATCTCAATTTATGTAGTTAACATAAGAATGTACAAAAAATGTTTACATGGAAAACTGCCTGTTAGGATCTTCTATATCATTAGTATGGCTAACTCTTACACTTTTTAAACGTACTTCTGAGACTTCATATTCAACACACATATCGTTAGGCTGCTAGACACTTTGGTTAGGATATTGATGGGTTTTCAACACACTTAGGGTACATATGATAAGTTTTTAATAAAACATGAAAATAAGTGAGCGGTTAGTGAAGTAAGCCAGCGAAAGCAAGCCACTTCAAAGAGTCAGAAAAAATAGGAGATGCTGATTTGGCATTGGGTTGGTCTGAAAATTGATAAGGAGACCATCGCGTATTTTTTTATATAACAAGTTCACCTCCCCTAAGATAAATTAATTTTGCCTCTTATAAAAATGTCCAAACTCTGTTACTGTGTGTATTGAGGAAATATTTGTTACAAAACTAATAACATAATGAAAAATGTAATAACAGTTAGTTCGTGCACTATTTAATAAATCAACTAAAATGTTTATGCATTTTAATATGTTTTAGATTAAGCATGGTACTGAGCATTTTAATCTATATTCATATGTGAATATACATTATACACTGCATGCATGTAAGTGCGTGCATATATTGTTATAATTTATTTTTATAAATAGGGGAGAGAACAAAATATCAATCTATACCAATAAAACAAAATATCAATAAATTAAATGATTATTTTCTAGCACGTTTACATCATCTTCACATAGGTTCCATCTATGATTGTTCCAATGTCTTCACCATAATAAATTATAATTTTTGGTAAAAATCTTGACCTCAAAAAAGTTTTCTTAATAAATGCTAATTTAATACAATAGTAATCATAATTTCTTTTTAGAAATAAATAAGGTTTCGTTACTAAAACTTTGGTCTTAATTTTGTTAAAATACAATTTAATTTGTAACTAATCATTGTCAAAACTAAAATTTTTAAAAACGTATATAAAGAGGTTTATGGATATTTATAAATAATAAAATCTTTTTTATTTTATATTATTGTTTATAACTTAAATTTGTTTGTTATATATAGAATTTCATTTATACGTTATCTATAACTGTATAACATATATTAGATTATACATATATATAATCTATTATATAATTTTTTTTATTTTAACCTGTGTAACACTCAGGTATCTAACCTAGTGAAATAACATAGAGGAATAAAACATTTTCGTAAATTTTGTTTCGTTCTTATTACAACATTATATATATACATGTACTTGTGTTGTTTTCATGTTTTTTTAACATAATATTATAATATTATGATGAAATGAATACTTCCTATGTAAAACATTTGAATAAATTCAATATGAAGGATACGTAGACGTAGTGACCCCTCGAGACGAAATATGTTGGGTTGGAAAGAAACAATGGTAGTTATTATTTAAAATTGTTTTTTATTTTCTTTTTACAAACAAAATATTAATCAAACACGAAAAGGAAGATTAACACTTGTTAATGTGCGAGACGAAACTCACCAGAATTAGCAATTGTTTAAACATAAAGTATAACTTTAAGTATCAGAAATGATATAGAATTATTACGTATAAAAATTTAATTAAGTGAGTATTATATCATATCGTACAAATTCAATAAAAAGTTGGAGAGTTTGGTTAACCATACGTCTTTTAACTTCCGACAATTGCTATCATTTGTGTTACAATTTCCCTTAAAACATCAAGATCTTTGCTTTGAGGTTTTTAATTAAAGCTAACAAGAGGCGGTTTTGAAGCAATTTGTAAGGTTAATGTTTTATAACCTTGATGTCATGATATCAAAAATCGTGAAAAACAACATTCTGCATAAAGTGTAGAGTAAAAATATGTATATCAGGTGAACCTGCTTCTCAGATCCTGTTTAAAACGAGAGCCAAGTCAAGCATAAGATATCTTTTTAATAATATTAATAGTTTTCTTGGACATATTAAATAAAATTAAATTCTATGTGACATTTTCTAACTAAAAAATTTAAATATGGTGTTATGAAAATAATAACATGATTAATAAGTAAAGATCTGAAAACCATGTATCTATTATCTTATGTGCATGGCCGTAATTTTGTTATCCTGATATCCTAATTGTGCTATAAACTTTTTACCGACACAATGATATCTCAAAAATTCTTATTTTGACATTACGACAGAACTAACGATGGAATTTTCATATCTAAATAGTTTATTTTTTATTTTTTGATAGCGAGAGGGTGGTGGAATGGATAAGGGATGGCATGGTAAGGAGACTATATTAGCATTACTAGGTTAGCACCCACGGGTTGAATAAGTAATATAATTTAATAGTTATTAATAAAAATTAATGAATTATAAAACGATTTTTTGATATAAGATATGATTGACATTACGTGCAAGTGATAAAATGACGATATTATTTTTTAAACTTTTATTTAATTTTTTATGTTTTTTTCAAAAAAAGTTGGTTTTAAATGAATTGTTTCAAAATAAACTGTTTTTAAAAAAGTGTCTTTTTTAATAATTTCTTTATTATGACTTTGAAATTTAATTATTTTTTTTCAATAAGAATTTTATTTTTTAAAAGCCACATGTTTTAAAATATATTGTGTTTTTTTTAAAGTTTGATATTTATTTTTGAAAAAAATTCTTATTTTATAAAAAAATTATTTTTCTACAAATTGCATTTGTAGAAAGATCTCTTTTTTTAATTTAATAAAAAATATTTTTAATATGAAAAGAATTAAATAATATCATTTGTAGTTAATGTATTTAGTTTGAGAGAGTAACGGAATTAAAATTTAGAAGATTTAGAATTGTAAAAAGTAACTTACAAAAACCTTATTTTATAAGTATAGATAGATTTGATATAATAGTAGCCAACTATATCAAGTGTTCTATTAAAGTCATTTAGGGTTTTTTTTTTTTCTCAAAAGTCACTCAACTCTTGTTGTTATAATCATATATAATATTTTTAAAAATATTTATTTTTTTTTAAGTTAAGTGTGGACAAATAAAACATATATGAATCTTGTTTAATATTTAATGATTATTTTTATCTGGATTGAATTTAACAATAATGAAACTTATTAGGTTGGGCTAATAAGAGTTGTCTATACAATTCCTTTCTACTTTAAGTTAATGTAAAGAAAATTCTCACTTATTAATAAGCAAGATTCATATATATTTTATTTGGCTCTCTTAAGTTAAAAAATGTCAGCATACATATACTTAGTATTAAAACACTTGGTGAAAGTTTGGTGAGTTTAAATGAACAAAAAACTTTTGAATGATTTACGAGAACACTAGAAAATTTAATTACTATTTAGTAAGGTTTTCCCTAATACATGTAATATTATTGTAACGTCACTTTACAATCTTGTGTAATACATACTAGTGTCCTGGATTTTTTTTATCTAGAAAAACTAAATTCTCATAAAAAGTCACACAATTATGTGAGGAGTATTACATACCCATGGCCGAGTCCTACAATCAATGACGGATTCAAGATTTTTTTCTATAATATCAGTGTATTTTGATTATTGAATTTTAACAACCCAGACGTTATACTTTTCACATTGCTCAAGGGTTTGGTTGGTCAAGTCACAAAATAAAAAGACTTCATTAGATGAAAAACACAATAAAATTACAATATCATTTTAATATGAGACAATATCTTTTAAAGTTGTTCCTAATAATTCTTTATGTTTTGAAACAGATCTATCACATCTTCTATTATAACTTTTACAAATAAGTATTTTACAATATTGTAAATGCAAGCATTGTTCGTATACTTATCACTTATCCGAATATGCAAATCCATTTTTAAATATAAGCTATGCTTTACCTTGGGCTCTTTAATTGATAAATGGCTAATAGAAAATGAGAATTAACTAGTTTTTAATTCTAGCATTTCACAATCTACACAACTAATATAGCAATATTTATTTAAATTTTCATATAACTTATTAACTACTTTTGACTTACAGAATACCTTATTTAAAGTGTTTTAAAACCAATGTGTAATACAGGTTATAATTGTTTTTTTCAAAAGACAATGGCGTCAATCGTAAAACAAAAGATTGGTGTCATTCAAAATTTGCTTATTATACTGTTTACTTTGAGCCAAAGAAAATTAATGGTCTCAGTTAATCTTATTCTCCCAAGATGGTTCTGTCCCTGCTTAATGCCTACCACTTCTAGAAATCATTTTCTGAGTTTTTCTAAATGGTTTTGTTTGAGTTTTTTCTCAGTATTCCATATTTCCACAAGAGTCTTTTGTGGTTAGTGAAATATTTTAACAATAATAAATAAACAAAACCAAATCAACTAAATTAACTACCATTATCTTAAAAAATGATCCAATTTTACAGAATATTGGAACAAACAAACACCTAACCTACAACTTCAACCACCATAATCTACATGGAGGTGCATCTACAAACAAAAATCCTAGCGGAACCCCACATAAAGCACATAAAAGCACAACACATAAGCGTATTTGATACAAACAAAGGGATAGATAATTAACCTATAATCAGCAACACTATTCAAACACGAAATTGAATGGAATACTTGCAATAGAAACACATAGGCAGTATATGGGTGAGATTTTAGAACCTCTGATAATCTTACTTGTAATGCTCATATAAGATTCTTAATTCTTTATAATATGAGTTATTTTGTGAAATTAATCACTGGAAATATTTCTTGATTTCCATAATTATTAGGGTGTGGTTATTGTAAAAAAGAAAAAAAAACTAAAAGTGTGAAAATGATTATTATCCAACATCCAATGGCTAAGAAAATTCGATGACTTAATGGTAAATAATTAAAAGCTTAAAAACTAGGGCCAAGGGTATTTTAGTTTTAACAACATTTTTAAGTTCCACCTTTATTTTTAAACCCTCGTAACTTTTACATATAATATTATTTTTTTAAAAAAATACACCATAAAAACAAATATTTTTTAATCTTTAAAACGCTTATAATTTTGATAAATACAAAATTAGTTTTTTTTTTCTCGTTATTTAAGCTCATTGTGTAAAATTCGTCAGCTTATTGTATAATATCAGTTCATTGTTTAATATTAATTAGATCATTTTGACTAATGTTGACCAATTTGTTATGTATTGTATTTTTAAAAATGATGATTTTTAAATAACATAATGCTAAAAATGTATTTTTTTTTACGTTTTTCCAGTGCATTGTGTAATCTTGATCAGGTCATTATGTAATTCTAATCAAGCAACTCATTGTCTCTATTGATAATAATCGAGTCTAGTGTTAGTCATCGTGTTTCCTATTGTGTCTAATGTTAATCATTGTGTTTTTTAAAATAGTGATTTTTAAATAACACAATCCTGAAAATGTAATTTTTTAATGTTTTCTAGTTCATTGTGTAATCCTGATCAGGTCATTGTGTAATACTCGTCAAGCATCTCATTGTGTCTATTGCTAATTATCGAGTCTAGTGTTGCTCATTGTGTTACCCATTGTGTCTGATATTATCTATTGTGTTATGCATTGTGTTTTTTAAAATGATTATTTTCAAATAACACAATGTTGAAAATGTAATTTTTTTATGTTTTTTAGTTCATTATGTAATCTTAATCATATCATTGTGTAATCCTCGTCAAGCTGCTCATTGTGTCTATTGTTAATTATCGAGTCTAGTGCTGGTCATTGTGTTACCAATTGTGTCTAATGTTAATAATTGTATTATGCATTATGTTTTTTAAAATGATAATTTTTGAATAACACAATAATAAAAAATGTAAACTTTTTGTGTTCAAGTTCACTATGTATTCCTCATTAGATAACTGTGTAATATTCATCAATTCATAAAATTACAATGACTTGATGAAATTACACAATGAGTTAAAAAAAGTTGTTTTTTATATCAACACTATACACGTTTTAAAGATTAAAAAAAATGCTCATTTCTATGGTGTAATTTAAAAAAAATAACGTTTTATGTAAAAGTTATGAATGTTTAAAAAAAGGTGAAACTTGAGAAGGAGAAACATTAGCAATTTTGCCCCCATCCTAATTTGGATCAAAATGATACGTGTCAATATATTAATCTTTCTTATACTTTTTAGTTTTAGAAGACTTTGTATTTGAACATTTCTTTAATTAATATACTAAAACATATATTAGCTAGAACAATCGTATTATCAATTAAAAAACTAAGCAACTTACATGGTTAAATAATAAATCTTTAACTTCCTCCTTATCATAATGAATATTCGTTTATTGTCTCTTAACCATCAAACATGAGATCTAATTATAAAAGTGTGCACATTCCAGCTAGAGCTGTTTTTATTGATCATTCACCAATAAAAAAAGGATATATATATATATACACCTAAGTTTTGTGTAATTTGATACACGAAATTAACTTAGGTCATTAGGTGTAGCAAAGAGGGAATAAAAGGTACAAGTAACTCCTCTCTTTTTGTCGGATCCTTTTCGCATGTTCTTTTTTAGTTTCTTGATAATCTAATAAAATAATTATTAATAAAAAGTAACCCCTCTTTTACATTCATGCATGATGCCCCTAAGTTTCATGTACCCCGTCAGCAGTGTTTGCTACACGATTTACTAAAATATTTGTATTTTTATCTTTTGATATCAAATATAATAATATTAACTCTTAAGATACTAACATATTCTACTGTTCGTTTTTAAGATTTGAGATTGTAAATTGTAAGTAGAATACTCATATACTTCAACTAAAATATGTAACAAGTTTCATTGTTAAGAAGTGTCGGCCGGTATCTAGAGCTGCAAACGAACCGAACATTCAACGAACAGTTCGTGAACCGTTCGACGGGAAGTTCGTTTATGTTCGTTTATTTAGTAAATGAACGAACACGAACACGAGCCGTGTTCGTTCATTTATGTTCGTGAACGTTCGATAATGTGTTCGTTAATGTCCGTTCATGAACGTTCGACAATGTGTTCGTTTACGTTCGTTAATGTGTTCGTTTATATTCTTAATTTTTGTGTCAGTTATTTTTATGACTATTATATCAAGTATATTTTTATATTTATGTTAACTACTTGTTTATTTTTGATTGATTTTGTGTAATGTTTGTAATATAAATGTAAAGTTTATTCTAAAATAAACCTATAATCATTTGTATTCGTTTGTGTTCATGAGCTTTTTTGTGTTCGTCATGTTCATAAACAATTGTTTGTGTTCGTTTGCTTATGATTGTGTTCATTTGCGTTTGGTAAATGTTCGTGAACAGTTCATGAACATGTTCATTTTCTTAATGAACGAACACGAACAAAGAATCTCGTTCGGTAAGTGTTCGTGAACAGTTCATTAACAAGTATATTTCTTAACGAACGAACATGAACAAGGCCTTGTTCATGTTCGTTCGGTTCGTTTGCAGCCCTACCGGTATCCATGAACAACTAACTTAGTGGTTTGGTGTTTGTTCATCATAAAAAGTGTGTAAGTTTAAATTTTTGCAAGTGTAAGATTATTTTGAATTAGGTCATGTTATAAAAGACAGATATTAAAAAAAGGAAATCTTGGAGATATTGTTACACTACCAACTAATTCGGCCCTGCCATTCAAGGGGATGACATATTGGTAAATTGTGTACTCTTTGACCAAATACAGATATTAAAAAAAAGGAAATCTTGGAGATATTGTTACACTACCAACTAATTCGGCTCCTGCCTTTAAGGGGATGGCTTACTGGTAAACCAAATAAATGGGGTTTGAATCATATAAATTAGATGATTATTTTTCCTAATTATAGGAATTGATCTTAAGAAAACTAATCTGGCTCCGAAAAATCACATATTTGAAATTTTAAAATATATATTTAGGAATTAAAAGTGAGAAATCAGATTAATATTCAGAGTCTCCCCAACATATAATTTAAGTTGTCGGTTGACTAATGAGGAGGAGTTTTTCAAACGCAAGATGTAAACGGAATCCCATGATTATCTAGAATTCATCATCACCATTTTCCATCATTCTATGTCTGAGTTTTTTTTAACTATTCTTTAACACTTAATTATATCACTCATGAAGAATTGACTCACCGGTTAGGAAATTTATCATTGGTTAGAAAAAACTTTTTAGGTCAACTTAGAATCTTTTTTTTTTTTGTCATGGATTGAACTTAAACCCAAAACCTTCACTTATTTAATGAAGTTTTGAGGTATTTCAGTTCAACCTGTTGAGCTAAAGATCATTAGTATTTATGTCTGAGTTAATTTCATATATTGATAAAGTGTTAAAGGACCATCCTACGTATACATACATGTGATAGTCGTTATATATGACATTACGATTTTTAAACAAGCGTTTAGGTTTTGGCTTATGCGTATAAATTTATAAAGAGCTTTGCTTTCTAGTTAAGCATGCATATAGATTGTAAAACGAGGGTATAGACATGTTACACATTTGGATTTCTCTTTTAAATGCTCGTATAGTCGTATGATGATAATTTTGCTAGTGGTGTTTGTATAGCATATGAGTGTGTGTTTAGAATTTTAGAGTAACAAAACACCTTTTTGTTTAAGTATTTTTAAACACTTCCTTAATAATAAAAGGAAAATTGGTAACAAACGGTCTCAACTTTAACCTATTGGTAACCATTGGTCCAACCTTTTACATTCGCTGGGGACAGTCTCAACTATTTACTTTTGTGTTGTCATCGGTCCCACCATAACAGAATGTTAACTCAGTTAACTTCCTTCTGACGTGGCAATCCAGCTGTCGTCTACGTGTAAATTTTCGCGTCTATGTGTAAAGTAGTTGGTAATCTATTTCTTCTACCAGAAATCACCCTAACCACCAGAAAATTTTTGCGTCTCCGTTAAGTTCCTTCTGAAACCCTAACCACCAGAAATCACAACCCACAAGAAAGAAGGAAGAACAATCTCTCATGACCACCTGGGTTTGACGAACAGCAATGGATGAAGCTCTTGTGCGTGTCCACCTCCATACTGGTGGAAGATTAGTGGTTGAACCCCCGATAATAAGGTACGCTGGTGGAAGAGTTAAGAAATAAGGGATATCGCCATACCGTTTTTCGTTCTCTGCGTTAATAGAATATGCAATTGAGTTTGGTTCTTACAAATCTAGGCAACTTCAGTTGTATTGCAAGATCCCTGGTGATGGGCATATGAAAAGGATAAACCTTGATTCCGAATTGATTGAAATGCTTTCATTACTTCACTCTACATCTTGTAACCTTTCATGTTTTCGTCAAATAAAAGTTAACTTTGTTATGTACTTGTAAGGGCCTTTCTGTCATTTATGAAACTATGTGGGTTACTTATGAATGTTTCTTTTATGTTGTATTAATTCGTTAAATTAAGAGTTAATAATTGGGATTATTAAATAATAATAATAATAATAATAATAATAATAATAATAATAATAATAATAATAATAATAATAATAATAATAATAATAATAATAATAATAATAGAAATAATAATTTATAAAAGTTAAATAATTAACAAGTTTAAAATGTTTAAAACTTAAAGTTTAATTAAGTTAGGAGGCCTTTAAGACAATTTGCAAACTTAAAATAGAAGTTTTGTACATAAAATATTAAGTTGAAAAATGCAGGGACTAAAGCTGTAAATATTCAAAACCCAAACCCCCTCCCCTCTTTTCCCCGTGTTTCCGGCGGCCAACCACCGGCCACACTCCGGCGACACTCCAAACGCCCAAATCGGTCGAGTTTGATTCAATTAAACCGCTCTAACATCTTCGGGGGTGTTATTCGAACTTGATACCTCAATTAATTCGCTTAAAGAACACGTTTAACAACCTTAATCGAAACCGAAACATCGGATTATCCTAATCGATTCAACACCAGGAATTACATCAAATTAAGTCGTTTAATTTATCAGAAATGTTTGTATAATCATTGCAAAGCTAAATGCGTAGTTTAATTCGAGTTAAACAATCAATTACTCACTTAATCATAACTGAAATAGTCGAATCAAAATCAAAACCCATCCGGCACATTAACGTACAAATTGAAACTATTTAACAGAGGGGAAAGCTTTCAACTTTCTGAACCTCCAATTGCTCGAAGAATCCACTCGATCATCGATTTCAAGCACCCTTTTCATTCGCGTGTGAACCGAAGTTTACCGGACGTAATTACACCGATTTGTTCTTAATCAAGTAAGTTTAATACACCATTATACTCGATTATACGTAGGGATCAAAAGCCCTAAGGTTAATCGGGTTGAAACACTTGAATCGATGCTCAATTTTGGATTCAATCGATCTAGGGTTCATTGGTTTCGGGGTTTCATTGTGTTTGTGTTTTTAAGAATTAAAACCCACACTCTTACCAGGCTTAGGCACCCTCGCCTACTGGTTAAGAGCTCATGTTTCATCCTTGGGGTCCCGGGTTCGATCCCGGGCACCCACACATTTTTTTTAAAGGCTTTTTCTTAACAAATTTAATTACAGAAAAATCTTAATAATTATAAAAATAATTTTTGTAAACTTTTAATTATTTTTAAAGACACCAAATTGTTTTCTGTAAATTTCTTGATTTAAATAATTAATATTCTTTTAATAAAATAATATAACAAAAATTATTTTTAGTTAGTTCTTAAAAAATGGATTTAAAATGATAGTTTAAATTAATAAATTATTATTGGTCCAAACGTTACATTTAGTTTAATCGTGTTATTTTAAATAATTATAGAAATTATTTACACTTTATATTTAATTTTACCGTTATTATAAATACTTTAATTTCGTTAAAATATCTAAATGGTATAATACTTTTCGTTGAAATAAAATATAATTGATTCTATTATTAAATTCCATCTACATCAAAAACCCCAAAATCTCTATTGAAACCCTAGTTCATGTTTAATCGTTAATATTACCTTTAAACTTAACCTTGAAATATATACGTTAGGTATCTTGTAAAAGGAATCGTTGGAGAACCGTTTAATTTCTTGTTATCATCTTATATATATCAAGTGAGTTTTTATGCCCCTCTTTTACTTTATTTCACACATTTTGGGGTGAAATATGTTAAATTTATAAACTTGCACTAGTAAACATTTTGGTACTTGTAAATGCACATGCAATTTATCTTTACTTTTTGTCATGGTTATTTGTAATATTGTGAGTCTTATATGATGGACATTATATGTTGACAATCATTAACTATTGCTAGTCTGGCGACGTCATAGATCTACGGGCCTGACAGGCCTATTTGGTGCTAAAGCCGAGGTTATTGCCGGCTCCTGATGACGTATGCTTGTTCATCATGGGAACCAAGTACACTTAGCTAATCGTTATAACTTGTAAATGATATTCTTGGTCAAGGTTTGATTGTAGCTATATGTTATCTATAAACTTGCTTTACTTGTAACCATTGACATGAATTGCTACTTGTAAACTTTTATATATATATGTATGCTCAACCCATAGAAACTCTCCAACTTTCAAAGTTGACCTTTATTTTTAACATGTTTCAGAAAATGCACAAGGTTGATGATTATCTTTTGAAGCATGCTTACACTTAGGATTTGGACCTAGGAAAAATAAATAAAATATCTTGAAACTTGGAAGTTGAACTTTGTTTACTTTATTTCATTGAGACATTTGGTTGTAATGTTTATTTCAACTTATGAATTATTATATTTATAATTTATGGTAGTGTTATGTGGCTGTGAACAATCTTAACCCTCACATCTCGACGTTTCCGCCGTTGTGTGACAGATTGGTATCAGAGCCCATAACTATAGGGATTTAGGTTATTAGAAATGGTGACCTAGACTATAGTTGATGCATGAACCTCATAAGAAAAATCTTTATGATCTTGTAAATCTATTTGTTGCATGCTACATAATGCTACCTGTTTAGGAAGGCCTTCTTATGTGCAACCTGATGCCTTTAGTTAGGATTGCCTTGTAATTGAGAAACTAGGTTGCATTGTCTCCCCTAAAACTTATTCTTAATCCTTTATTCTCTTGAAGATGAAATCTCTTAAACTTATTCTCGACGACATGTGGGAACGTACGCTTTATATCGAAAGGTTCAAATCTTTAGACCTTATGTCTAATCTATGAAAATCTCATCAAGGTTTTAATTCCATGAACCTAAAGAAATATTGTGTGACACATAGACACCTGTATTCTGGATTTCCTGGCAAAAAGCCCTCGTGCTAAGGTAAGCATTTCGCATAAATCCCGTGGGACTAGTTATGCTTACCTGGGGATTTCTGGGATGAGTGATAAACTATGGCCAATATACACAAGTTTCTAAGGCAATTGGAGTTAACTCACCTTGACGTGTCAACTTTTCCAAATGGTAATGCGTTACCAAATAAAATCATTCCATGTGTGTTTTACAAGTCTTGAATAATCTTTGTTTGATTTATTATCTTCTACCTCCAAGTTTCTGTGACTAACTTACTTTGTATCCAGCATGTCTCATCATCATGGAAAGCGTGGCAGCTCCGACCGCAAATTAGCCGCCATGATTGCCCGCCAAATGGCTTATGTCATTCCGACCATGGTTGCCGAACTGAGTAGCACCTTGATGGCCAACGCTAGTAACAACACTAATGGCAATGGGCAAGGAGAGAATAGTGCAAATCAAGGAATAAATAACCAAACCTGCACGTTCAAGAACTTTAGCTCCTGCAAACCCACTAGCTTTAGTGGAAAGGAAGGAGCCACTGGACTTCTCGAGTGGTTCGAAAGCATGTAAAACACCTTCATTAACTATGAGTGTCCCGAGGCGTTCAAAGTCCATTATGCCACGAGTATGTTTCAACAAAGGGCACTTATGTGGTGGAATAGTGAGAAGAGGAACCGTGGTGCTAATGCTGTGTTGACACTAACTTGGGATGAATTCAAGAATATTGCCATCCAAAAGTTCTGCCCGAGAAGTGAGCTGCAAAAGTTGGAGGAGGAGTTTTGGAATCTCAAGCAAGATGGTGGAGATCATTTGGCCTATTCAACTAGGCATCACAAGTTGAGCATCCTGTTGCCTCACACGGTTGACACTGTTCCTAGAAATATTGAGAAGTTTATCAAGGGGGTGCCACCTCAAATCCAAGATGCCGTGGTGGGAAGTAGACCCACAACTTTGGAAGATTCCATTACCATCACCGCTCAACTTACTGAAAACCATATTCGAGCGGGCACCTTGTCTGTCAAAGGTGCTAAAAAGACTGAAAAGGCGATCCCTGAAGCAGCTAAGGAGAGTAAGAATGAACCGTCTTACAACAACAAGAAACGCAAGTTCACACAGGCTCGTAATTTCGCTGTGGCTACACCCAAGGTACCTCAAAGACAACCCGTTCCTGTGGCACAAGCACCTGTTGCTAGGGCCTATGCTGGTCCTCTACCTTTATGCAATGTCTGTAGGTATCATCATACGGGTAGTACCCCGTGCCGCATCTGTACACTGTTCGGTAAGTATGGACACTTGGTGGCTACTTGTCACCGTGCACCAAATAATGCCGCGTTGGTTGCTAATCGTGCTTGCTACAATTGTGGGGAACCTGGTCTTTTTCGCCCACAATGCCCTCGTCTTGAGGGTAATGTACCACAAGCCCGAGGACGTGCCTTTAACATCAATGCAAACCAAGCACAAGCAAACAACGATGTGGTGAATGGTATGTCAAATCCAACCCCAACTTTATGATCTAAGTTCTTTTGTTGCTTTACCTGTATCGTTAAACGTCTTTAAAACTGAACAGGTATGTTTCTTATTAATAATTCTTATGCCTACGTTCTGTTTGACTCTGGAGCCGATAAGAGTTTTTTCTTGTTAGAATTTGAGCCTATACTTGCTAAGCCACATACGAAATTAGAAAGACCTCTTACTGTCTAAGTCGCAGATGGAGAACCCATCACCGTTGATGTCGTTATTCGTGATTGCATTTTGAGCCTAAACGAACATGATTTCATTATCAAACTTATTCCTATGAAAATTGGAAGCTTTAACGTTATCATTGGAATGGATTGGTTAGCCAAACATCATGCTGAAATTATTTGTTTCGAGAAGTGCATTCGAATTTCTTTGCCTTCGGGGGATACATTGAAAGTATTCGGCGAAAAATCCTCCAAAGGACTCAAACTCATGTCGTGTACTCAAGCCCGAAAATGTCTAAGCAAGAATTACATGGCTTTCTTGTCTTACGTGGTCAACACGAAAGTCAAAGGGAAAGACCTTAAGGATGTCCTGATTGTATGAGACTTTCCTGAAGTATTTCCCGATGACCTTAGTAGTTTACCTCCCGTGCGTGAAGTCGAGTTTAAGATTGATTTAATTCCGGGAGCGAACCCCGTGGCTAAGTCACCATATCGACTTGCACCGTCGGAAATGAAAGAGCTAGCTAGTCAACTTCAAGAACTGTCCGACAAGGGCTTTATTCGTCCTAGCTCATCGTCTTGGGGTGCACCTATTCTGTTCTTGAAGATGAAAGATGGATCGTTTCGTATGTGCATCGATTATCGTGAGCTTAACAAACTTACCATCAAGAACCGCTACCCTCTTCCTCGCATCGATGATTTTTTTGACCAACTTCAAGGAGCTGCTATTTTCTCAAAGATTGACTTACGTTCTGGCTATCATCAATTACGAGTTCATGATGATGATATCCCAAAAACTGCATTCCGTACTCGATATGGACACTATGAGTTCATGGTTATGCCCTTTGGTTTAACAAATGCTCCTGCTGTCTTTATGGATCTCATGAATCGAGTATGCAAGCCGTATCTAGACAAGTTTGTGATTGTCTTTATTGACGACATACTTATCTATTCCAAGTCCAAAACTGATCACGAACTTCACTTGCGACAAGTTCTTAAGCTATTGAAGAAAGAACAACTGTACACAAAGTTCTCAAAGTGCGAATTTTGGCTTGAGGAGGTCCAATTTCTAGGACACGTGGTGAATAGCCAGGGAATTCACATTGACCCTGCAAAGGTGGAAGCTGTGAAAAATTGGTGTGCTCCTACAACTCCAACCGAAGTTCGTTCTTTCCTTGGTCTTGCTGGCTATTATCGACGTTTCATTGCCTACTTCTCTAGAATCGCGAAGCCGCTTACTTCCTTGACTCAAAAGAATAAACCATTCGAGTGGGGGTCTGAACAAGAGGAAGCCTTTGAAGCATTAAAGCACAAGTTGTGTAATGCTCCTATCTTGACCCTTCCCTATGGAAACGATGATTTCACCGTGTATCGTGATGCATCTAAAAAAGGCCTTGGTTGTGTTCTCATGCAACGAGGAAAGGTCATAGCATATGCATCGAGGCAATTGAAGGTCCATGAGGTGACTTACACGACATATGATCTTGAACTTGGTGCTGTGGTTTTTGCCCTAAAGATTTGGAGACATTACCTTTATGGCACGCAATGTATAGTCTACACCGATCACAAAAGCCTACAACACGTTTTCAATCACAAGGATCTCAACATGAGACAACGACGTTGGGTCGAGTTGATTAGTGATTATGACTGTGACATTCGTTACCACCCTGGAAAGGCAAATGTCGTAGCCGATGCACTAAGTCGTAAGATTCATAATAAGATGATCTTGTTTCAAGAAATTCGCGATCGACGACAATGGTTTGATACCTTGGGAGAATTTGATACTGAGATTCGTCTGGATGTTAACGAGACTACGATGCTGCTGAAAAATTTGAGGATTGAGAATGACATCGAGACCTGCATCTTGGAGGCTCAATAAGCTGTTCAAGAGGAAGGTAAAATGGGAGAGGAATTGGAGTACAATCTTCGAGCTCAACTGTACACGAAACCCAATGGGTTGATGTATTTCTTGAATCGAATTTGGGTTCCAAACCGTGATAATCTTCATACCTTTATCATGAATGAAGCTCATCAAACTCGTTACTCAATTCATCTTGGTTCCGATAAGATGTATATGGATCTGTGTGGTCAATACTGGTGGCCTGGAATGAAGAAAGACATAGCAACTTGCGTAGCTAAGTGTCTTACGTGTACGAAGGTTAAAGCTGAACATCAACGTCCTAGTGGATTGCTTGAACAACCCGAGATTCCTATATGGAAATAGGAACACATATCTATGGACTTCATAACCAAACTACCTCGCACCTCTCGTGGTCATGATAGCATATGGGTGATCGTTGACCGATTGACCAAGTCGGCACATTTCATACCCATACGTGACACTTACAAAACATCAAGGTTAGCTCGTATATACATTGATGAGATTGTGAGTCGTCATGGCGTACCTTTGCATATCATATCCGACCGAGATGCTCGTTTCACTTCGCACTTTTGATCGTCTATGCAAGAACTCTTGGGTACTCAACTGGATCTAAGCACGGCTTACCATCCTCAAACGGACGGGCAAACCAAGCGAACCATCCAAACCCTGGAGGATTTGCTGCGTCTTTGTGTTCTTGACTTTGGAGGTGACTGGGATACGCATTTACCTCTCGCGGAATTTTCGTATATTAATAGTTACCACTCGAGTATCAAGATGACACCTTTCGAAGCGCTTTATGGTCGTAAATGTCGTTCCCCGATCTGCTGGACTGACATTGGTGAAAATTTCATCACTGGTCCTGAACTCATACAAGAAACGACCGATAAAGTATCCATGATTCGCAAGAACCTTGAAGTGACTAGAAGTCGACAAAAGAGTTATGCCGATAAACGACGCAAGCCGTTGGAATTCCAAGTTAGGGATATGGTTCTTCTTAAAGTCTTACCATGGAAGGGAGTCGTTCGCTTTGGGAAGAAGGGTAAACTAGCTCCACGATTTGTATGACCTTTCAAAATCCTGAAAAGGATTGGGAAAGTGGCTTATAAACTGGAACTACCTTCCGATCTTAGCGGGGTTCATCCTGTTTTCCATGTCTCAAATTTGAGGAAGTGTTTGGCTGACGAAAGTCTGCATGTTCCATTGGATGACATTTAGATCGACGAGTCATTACATTTTGTTGAGAAACCCATTGAAGTTATGGACCGCATCATGAAGAATACTAGAACCACTACCACCCCAATCGTCAAGGTTCCTTGGGAGAATAAACGTGGACCTGAGTTTACTTGGGAGCGTGAGGAGCATATGAAGAAGAGATACCCGTATTTGTTCATTTAGTTCATTCTTAATTTTGGGACAAAATTCTTAAAAGTTGGGGAGAGTGTAACCTTTCGTGTTTTCGTTAAATAAAAGTTAACTTTGTTATGTACTTGTAAGGGCCTTTCTGTCATTTATGAAACTATGTGGGTTACTTATGAATGTTTCTTTTATGTTGTATTAATTCGTTAAATTATGAGTTAATAATTGGGTTTATTAAAATAATAAAAATAATAATAATAATAATAATAATAATAATAGAAATAATAATTTATAAAAGTTAAATAATTAACAAGTTTAAAATGTTTAAAACTTAACGTTTAATTAAGTTAGGGGGCCTTTAAGACAATTTGCAAACTTAAAATAGAAGTTTTGTACATAAAATATTAAGTTGAAAACCGCAGGGACTAAAGCTGTAAATATTCAAAACCCAAACCCCCTCCCCTCTTTTCCCCCGTGATTCCGGCGGCCAACCACCGGCCACACTCCGGCGACACTCCAAACGCCCAAATCGGTCGAGTTTGATTCAATTAAACCGCACTAACATCTTCGGGGGTGTTATTCGAACTTGATACCTCAATTAATTCGCTTAAAGAACAGGTTTAACAACCTTAATCGAAACCGAAACATCGGATTATCCTAATCGATTCAACACCAGGAATTACATCAAATTAAGTCGTTTAATTTATCAGAAACGTTTGTATAATCATTGCAAAGCTAAATGCGTAGTTTAATTCGAGTTAAACAATCAATTACTAACTTAATCATAACTGAAATAGTCGAATCAAAATCGAAACCCATCCGGCACATTAACGTACAAATTGAAACTATTTAACAGAGGGGAAAGCTTCCATTCGACCCCTTTCAACTTTCTGAACCTCCAATTGCTCGAAGAATCCACTCGATCATCGATTTCAAGCACCCTTTTCATTCGCGTGTGAACCGAAGTTTACCGGACGTAATTACACCGATTTGTTCTTAATCAAGTAAGTTTAATACACCATTATACTCGATTATACCTAGGGATCAAAAGCCCTAAGGTTAATCGGGTTGAAACACTTGAATCGATGCTCAATTTTGGATTCAATCGATCTAGGGTTCATTGGTTTCGGGGTTTCATTGTGTTTGTGTTTTTAAGATTTAAAACCCATACTCTTACCAGGCTTAGGCGCCCTCGCCTACTGGTTAAGAGCTCATGTTTCATCCTTGGGGTCCCGGGTTCGAACCCGGGCACCCACACATTTTTTTAAAGGCTTTTTCTTAACAAATTTAATTACAGAAAAATCTTAATAATTATAAAAATAATTTTTGTAAACTTTAATTATTTTTAAAGACACCAAATTGTTTCTGTAAATTTCTTAATTTAAATACTTTAATATTCTTTTAATAAAACAATATAACAAAAATTATTTTTAGTTAGTTCTTAAAAAAATGGATTTAAAATGATAGTTTAAATTAATAAATTATTATTGGTCCAAACGTTACTTTTAGTTTAATCGTGTTATTTTAAATAATTATAGAAATTATTTACACTTTATATTTAATTTTACCGTTATTATAAATACTTTAATTTCGTTAAAATATCTAAATGGTATAATACTTTCCGTTGAAATAAAATATAATTGATTCCATTATTAAATTCCATCTATATTAAAACCCCAAAATCTCTATTGAAACCCTAGTTCATGTTTAATCGTTAATATTATCTTTAAACTTAACCTTGAAATATATACGTTAGGTATCTTGTAAAAGGAATCGTTGGAGCACCGTTTAATTTCTTGTTATCATCTTATATATATCAAGTGAGTTTTTATGCCCCTCTTTTACTTTATTTCACACATTTTGGGGTGAAATATGTTAACTTTATAAACTTGCACTTGTAAACATTTTGGTACTTGTAAATGCACATGCAATTCATCTTTACTTTTTGTCATGGTTATTTGTAATATTGTGAGTCTTATATGATGGACATTATATGTTGATAATCATTAACTATTGCTAGTCTGGCGACGTCATAGATCTACGGGCCTGACAAGCCTATTTGGTGCTAAAGCCGAGGTTATTGCCGGCTCTTGATGACGTATGCTTGTTCATCATGGGAACCAAGTATACTTAGCTAATCGTTATAACTTGTAAATGATATTCTTGGTCAAGGTTTGATTGTAGCTATATGTTATCTATAAAGTTGCTTTACTTGTAACCATTGACATGAATTGCTACTTGTAAACTTTTATATATATATATGTATGCTTAACCCATGAAAACTCACCAACTTTCAAAGTTGACCTTTATTTTTAACATGTTTCAGGAAATGCACAAGGTTGATGATTATCTTTTGAAGCATGCTTACACTTAGGATTTGGACCTAAGAAAAATAAATAAAATATCTTGAAACTTGGAAGTTGAACTTTGTTTACTTTATTTCGTTGAGACATTTGGTTGTAATGTTTATTTCAACTTATGAATAATTATATTTACAATTTATGGTAGTGTTATGTGGCTGTGAACAATCTTAACCCTCACATCTCGACGTTTCTGCCGTAAGGTTGGGGTGTGACACATCTGATAAACATCTGAGTATATATGTTTCAGATCAATCTATGATAAAATCCAGCCAACCCCCAAATAACCCTCAAGGCCAGCCCACTAGCCCTGAAGCCCAGCCCACTAGCACTCAAGCCCATGTGCAGAGTCCATGTTCACGGGCCAAAATCAGATATCAAGCCAGAACACTACCTCAAAATCCTCAACGTGATGATACACTGCCAAGCTTAGCTAGATCTCTATTGAGTCCATGTTCACAGGTCAGAACCAAAGCTCAAGCCAGAACACTACCTCAAAATCCTCAACATGATGATACACTGCCAAGCTTAGCTAGATCACCATTGAGTCCATGTTCACAGGTCAGAACCAAAGCTCAAGCCAGAACACTACCTTAAAATCCTCAACATGATGATACACTACCAAGCTTAGCTAGATCTCCATTGAGTCCATGTTCACAAGTCAATGTAAAAGGTCAAACACCAATTAAGACAACTGAAACTAATCAAGTGAATGATGATGATGGATCAGGCAAGAATGGTGATGGATTAGAGTCAGAGAGTTCAAAAGATGTTGCTGAGTGTGAGGATGAAACTAATCAAGCTGAAAATAATCAAGTGGGTTTGGATGATGATGGATCTAACAAGGATGATAAAGAGTGGATAGCCTCAATTGATGCAATTAATCAAGTGAATGCACAAGCTGTTGAATCAAACAAGAAGTTACTAGAGAAGTGCCTGAAACAATCTGTCCAAGTAGATATAGAAGCAAATAGTAGTTATGAAGATTCCGAGGATGATTTAAACTCACCAGGCGTGTAGGTGTTAGCTGTGTGCAAGGGTGTCCATTCAATTTTTGTATTGTTCATTTCATAAAGGGAAGCAATGTTTTGTTAAAACTGTCAAAGGTAAGCACAACTGCCAGAGAAACATGAGTCGAAATAGGCAATTGACATCTAAGTTTAAAGCAAATGACTTATTGCCAATGTTCAAAGCTAACCCTTTATGGAGTGCTAAAGAGATCCAGAATGCTGTCAGATAAAAACATAAGGTGATAATTGAAAAATGGTTTGCTTATAATGCAAAAAGATGTGCACATAAGATGCTTCATGGTTTAATGAGGGAGCACTACGGTAAAGTTTGGTCTTACATTGAAGCTTTAAAATAAGAAAATCCAACTTCAACCTTTGAATTGGTAACTGCCCCACCAGGGTTCAACAATGTTGGGATAAATGTGGAGACATTTCATAGATTGTTTGTTTGTTTTGATGGGGTGAAGACGGGTTTTTTGGCTGGTTGCAGAAAACTGTTATGTTTGGATGGTTGTTTTCTTAAAACATTTTTGGGAGGTATGTTGCTCACTGCTCATGAAGGTGGATCGAAGGTAATGAAGGTCGATTGAAGGAGATGAAAGTGGATTAGTCTTTCAAGGTTTGGATTTTCTTTAACGGGGGAGAAACTAGTTTATATATACACATGAATAAAGGAGAAACATGGGTCCCCTAATTTACACGTAGACGATAGCTGGATTGCCACGTCAGAAGGAAGTTAACGGAGTTAACATTCTGTTAGGGTGGGGCCGATGACAACACAAAAGTAAATAGTTGGGACTGTCCCCAGCGAATATAAAAGTTGGGACCAGTAACTACCAATAGGTTAAAGTTGAGATCGTTTGTTACCAATTTTCCATAATAAAATACAATTTGTAAATACTTTCTTAATAATTAAATACAAATCAAGCATAATATTCAATCATACTAATATAATTCAAGTTTAATAAAATAGTGCATTAACATAGAATATCTAAAATTGATAACGACGGAAAATCACAAAAACACCCTATTTTATATTTCGTTTGATGCCTCTAAAAATGTTTAACCACCTCCAAAAATCAATGCTAACACAAGTTTGAGATACGTCTAAAAATGTATAAATTTATTTTGAATTTGTAATCGGAAATTAATTCTAATTTATGAGTTTTTAACATTCACTAGCTAGAGTCTAGCTAGTGAACCTTAATAAACCGGAACCCTCTAACAAAAGTTTATTAACATAAATTGTCATAAAATTCTTCGATCATAACAGTTGAGAGAGGACCGAAAGGAAAAGTAAATAGAGTTTGATTCAATTCGTCTCTTAACTAATATAACCACGTTTTCATGTTTTAAAAAGTATAAACACACTATTCATGCTTAGCATAATTACCTGTGTTTTTTTTTTTGGAAAGGAATCGAGTTCTACTTATTATTGTATTAAACAAAATAATTCTAAGTTATCCTCAAATAATTAGCTCTAGTATATTAAATATAATAAAATTTATTAGTTATAAAACGATATTTTAAACATTGATATTACTAAGGACTATAAGTAATAAAACGACTATATCAACTTTTTAAACTTTTTTTGTTTTACTAAAAAATAAATATTTTGTTTAAAAACAAATCGCTTTAAAAATGTCATTTTTAAGGATTTTCTTATTATAATTCCCAATTTTTATTATTTTTGGTTTATAAAATAATTACTGTTTAGAAACACCCAGTTTAAAATATTTGGTATTTTTAATAGGTTTGATGTTTTAGAAAAATTCTTATTTTATAAAAATTTATTTCCTTATAAAAAACATTAATAAAAGGATCTATTTCTTAATTTATTCAAAAACTATTTTTAATCTAAAAAAGAGTTAATTAATATTATTAATATTTAATATAATTATTAAATAGGAGAGAGGGGTGAGAAAATTTTGATGAGGTTGAATGTGGTGATGCTACATATCACACTTATTTATCATTTTATTAGAATATGTAGATATGTAAATATATAGATGTAGATGTAGATGTAGGTTAATAATTAATATAATTATTAAATAGAAGACAGGGGTGAGAAAATTTTGTTGAGGTTGAATGTGATGATGTCCCATGTCACTTTTATTTATTATTTTCTAGAATAGTTAGATAGGTAGATAATTTGTCTTAAAACTAACATTTTTATTTCTTATAAAAGACATGAAAGAAAATAAAATGCTACCTAGATTTTAACTAAGTAAAAGAATTTGATCATATTTTAACACGTGACAAGGTAAAGGAAGAACACATTCCTTATCAAGATTTTTACGGTATGTACTAAAGTTTTACATGATGAAGGGTTTCATTCTACATTGAATATCTAGGTACAATCTGACGTCGTTCAAACTCTCGATTATCTTATGTTATATAAAAATAAGAGAAAGAAGGTTAACTTACAACTGGTTTAGGAACAAGTGAGAAACCATCTTTCTTCTTCGTAGATTAGCTTTTTTAGTTAAAAACCATTACTTTTTATTGAGCGTCAGAACTTTCACCGGGTCATAAAAAGAGATGAGGTAGGGAATATAACTTTTTATTACCAGTATTGATCTTTTTATAATTAATCTTTTAGCAGATAGAAGCATTAGAGCATCAACAATATACATTTCGCCTCATGGGCCTCCACGATGGATTTTCATGCTAAAACTCATTCTCTCTATTTTTTAGATTTTCATACATTTCTCTCTCTTTCCTTTCCCATAGATTCGATTTGTGAAGGTCGTTTCATAGGGCTTTTGCCTCAAGAACACAAGAAGTCCTTGAAGATTTTTATCCAACTCAACGTCACATCAGTACACTGTTGAATATCTATTATTGATGCTATTTGAACCGTCCACATATGATGGCAAATATCATTACCCTTGCAATGTATACTAGTTCCCCAACATGGCATTCACCTATGTTTCCATGTTATACAACCTTGGAAATTGTCATTTAAGCTCACAAACTCCAATCCAAATGGTATGTCTTCATAAGAACATACCTTTAATTTCTATGCACGTAAGAATCTTGAATCTTGACGACATGAAATCAGAGCTACTCTCTCCACTTTCAATGAATTTACCTCAATATTCAAAATTTTATTTTTTGTAAAAGTTTACCTTAGAGCGAAATCCATATCACTAGTATAAAGTTGGCGTTATGGACCAACATACGTCACAAATTTAATGACCTGAATAACAATCAAAACGAAAAGGTCACAAAATAGCTAGTTGTTAATCTGGTTGAATGTAAAAACTAAACAAAAGTTATATAATAATGCGGCCGCTAATTTTAATTTTACACCACAACTAATTTATACTAACATGTCATGTGCTATGCATGGCTCAAACCATTAATCTTAAAAGGTTAAAAAGAGCTTCACCACTCTAACTCTAAATGACTTTGGCATTAGACCCCACCTCCAACCATATTGTATATGTTATTTAGATAGCTCGTATAAATTTGTGTATTTATGTAAAAAAAAATTTGTTATTATGTATTTATATATATATTTTGGAATTTAAATACTTTCGTGAATATTAAAAACGTAACTGGAAAACTCAAAAGGGGCATTTTCCAGAAAAGCTCTCTTGGTAATTTACGGCCAATATATTTCGGTGGTAAATACAATCTCTTTGCAATTTCAGTCTTAAACAACCATTTGGTCGCAAAATCTGGTCACAACATATAATCTTCGCAAGTGTGGTCGCAAAAGTGCCTTGTTACAATATCATCCGTCTCAAAACACTCTAGTCACAATGTTCGTCGTTAATGTTGAGAAGGAAATTAGGATCCCCAAAGGCAGTCATAAAGTTTATGTCGACGGGGTAACGACAACCGTAAAATAATCATGAAAGAGCAAGATCGACAATTTTGTGACAGTTTTAATGCATGGTCTCCAATGTCAAATTTAGTAGTGAAATAATAAACCTATCAAGTGTACAAAGATCTCAACTATTTGTTAAATAGAATTCAAATGGACAATTATATTTAATCAACTTAATCTATCTTCTGTATTATCGATGTTTTATAACCGAACCATCGAAGAGAACGTCTTATATGCCCTCTTTTTAGACAAATTCTAAAACCCGAATGACATCACGTGTAACTAAAATGCATGTCAATTTCAATATTTGGGATTTTTAGAAAAAAAGACATGCATTGATTTTAATATGCATGTTTGGGATTTAAAAAAAGTATTTATTGATAGTATTTAGTCTACATTCATACTGATAATTTGCACATGTATAATTGTTTTATTTTTAGTAATAGATTTTAAAGAAAAAAGGAAAAATTAAAGGAAAAAAATGAAAAAAGAGAAACAAACCATTTTTCAACAGTTTTTTTTTTTAGACAACAAATTTGAATATGATTAACACCTGAGTAAAATTATCTCTTAAATTTAATTATTTACACTTGGCTATTAAAAGAAAATTATTACTCACATGAACTCATTGAAACATGAATTTTACCCTCCATTTTTCCAACTGAAGTAATGATTTAAAGAAAACAATAATTAATTCCAAAACATCACATGCATGATTAATCATAATTATACACAACTAATTAATAAACACAAATCTATAATTACTCCATTCTAAAAGCAACAAAAGAAACATAGTAGGGCCCAGAGTATCAACATATGTTTTTTGTTTAGAAACAACAAAAGACATTCAACCATAAACTAATATTTTAAACTTCCAAAGTGATCACACCCAATATAATATTCTTTCATATTTTTTTAATAAAAAGCCTAGAAGTAAACAATTTTTTTTATAAAAAAGTGATGATTGGTAGTGAGTAATTACGTATGGTCGATTTGGTCCATTCTATTCCCGGTTTATCAAGGCAAAAACCACATGGTTTGTCCCCACAAAACCATATCACACGGTGACAATTAAAACCCACCAAATAATCAAGAAAGTCTTTAGCCCTACGATCTTGCCTAATATCCAACACTATTTTTATACCTTTGCCGGCCTTTTAGTGTCTTGTTGGTTGGAACACATATAGTAATGTGGCTACCCCACCCCTACCTACACTAACGTAAGTTATTTTTAAAAGGGTTGATAATTAAAAAAATGGTACCTTTTTAGTTCGGTTATGTGTTGAAGTTGTTAATATTAAAAATATATAGCTACCTTTTATGTTTTATAACTGGGGGAACCCATTTATGTGGTAAACCTGGTTAATATTTTACTAACCGGTGAAGACAAGTAAATCATGGTGGAGGCTGGGTAGGTGGCTTAAGAAGGCGCAAACTACGTAAGTAGGATTCGAACTCATGAATTTAATGCTAAGGACATGATTGCTTACCATCATGACACCCCTCCTAGGTTAAATATATAACTAATTAACTTAGATAATTTTGATTTCAGTTAAATATACAAAACGGTTAAGTTAATTTAACCAATCCACCACTAAACTTCAACTTTGAGTTTGTCTTGTGTAAATTTCATAGATATTGGTGTAGGCTTTTGTCTATATGAGAGAAGATCGGTGTTCGGATCCTGATGTAAGATAAATTAGAAATTGATATAGTCTAAGAGCAAAAGTAAATATATATGTGAATTGTTGTTCTAAAGTCGTCGTTTTTATAAGAGTTAATAAAAAACGGTTTTTTCTTAGTTCTAAGTCAGTCGCTATCTAAGATGACAACTACAGTGTCTTGAACTTGTCAATACTAAAGGCATCATGCAAAAAGTTATTTGGTAGTCTTTTAATGATCATTAAGAGACTATTTTTAACAGTCACTTAATGGTTAAGAGGTAATCTTAATACTGAATCATTAAGAGGTAACATAATAATACTACCTCTTAACCATTTAGTATTAATGTTACCTTTTAAATTTTAAAAGATTATAAATCATTAAGAGATAGTTTCTTAATGACCATTAAGAGATAACTTCTTAATGATCATTAAAGATAACTTCTTAATAACCATTAATAAGCTATCAACAACCCTCAAGTTTTCTAGATTTTTGTCTTGTACCAACTTTTTTAACGGCAAATGTACGATCCTGTTTTGAAGGATAGGTGTTATCTTAATCGGGCTCATCTATCTATTTTCCAGGCGGTACCACAACCCAACCCCTTCAAAAGGAAATCTATTGCTAAAAAAACCCCCCTAACTCAACTCTAAACATTTTTTATCAGAGTAAGACTTGAACCATAATCTTCCAATTTTATCGTCTTGTAATAACTGAAGCTTTATTGTTACAGTTCAAGTCAATATCTAGTTTCAACTGCTATAAGACAAAATGCCCCATTCTTATGAGATATATTTGGTTTCGTGAACTCCAAATAAAGATATTTAGTTTTGTAAAAAAGAATGCAACAATAGCTATTAACCCTTTTAAGAAGGGTATGTTAAACATACTTCTTTATTTCTTCTTTCTATTTTTACTTGTGATATTAAACTTTTTCAATTTGTTACACGAGTAATATTTCATTTATTTCACACTAAAAAACATAAACTTCCCTTTAATCTAATGTTTTAAATAGATCATATGACAATTTAAAGGGTACGTTTATCAAACCACGCATTAAAATATCCCACTTTTAAAAAAGATAATTCCAACCTACAACCGACCCCACATTTGTAACTCATGTGACCGACATCTAACATGATTGTCCTCCCCATGTCTTCTCTTTAAATCATCTTTACCTATATATAAACAACCCTTGCTAACAAACACAACTCATTGCTTCTCTAACTTGTCAAAACATTAAACATGGAAACCGAAGGATTCGGGCTCGAGATCACCGAGCTCCGGCTCGGGTTACCAGGCGGCAACCGAGGCGGTGGTGGAGAGAGGAATGAGAAAAAGAGGGTGTTTTTGGACATTCTTGGTGGTGGAAGTGAGGTTGATCATCATTTCTCCGGCAATGGCGGTGATGGTGGTGGTGGTGGGAAGAACAGGAATACCGATATCGCGGTCGGTTGGCCGCCGGTGTGTTCGTATAGGAAGAGAAGTATGATCAAAATGTATGTGAAAGTGAGCATGGATGGTGCACCATTTCTTCGCAAGATTGATATTAATGGTTTCAAAGGGTATTGTGAGTTTGTTAAGGCTCTTGAGAGCCTCTTTGGCCTTGGTAAGTTTTTATTTTCTTGTGTGTTTTTGATGATATTAAGTTGTTAGGGTTTTATTCACATGTTAATTATATGTAGAACGTTGATTTTCGTTAGGGTTAACGCGTTTTAACTGTAGAATTAACCATTGATTAAATATATTGAATTAATATCAATTAGGTATGATGTTAAAGATAGTTTTTGGTAAGATGCTTGTCATGCATGATTCAAGATGTTTTTAAATGGCTATACATTTGACTGTTAAAATGGTGGTAAACAAATCGTTAAAAATAATCTACAACTGGTTTTGTGACCGAATTGTGGTAAATTAGTCGTTGAAAACAATAGAATTTGCTTAATTATCTATGATTTTCTGAATATTATAAGAGAGCACAAATTTATCACTTTTGTTCATTTAAATCTATTTTGACATCCACCTTAATATTTTTAAAAATCAAGAATTACTTTAACGATATTTTAGCATTAAAAACAGAAAATTGATTGCGGAAAAAATTGTTTTTTCATAGTTGTTTTGCATTTATGCGTGTATAGCAACTTGAGATCTTTTTTATTTTATTTTATTTTATTTAATTTTTATCTTCTTTGTTATAAAATTATACTATAACATAGTGCTACATATTAATTCCTTCTATCTTTTTCTACTATTAAACTAAGATCATGTCACGCGTATCATCCACGTCTAAGCTATTGTAACTTTATTTACCTATCATAAAAAATCAAGCAAAACCTGAAAAACGATTATTTTCTTAAACTAATGTAAGATTAGGTTTACAACCGACAATCATCTTAAGTACTTCTTATAGTACAATCAATACGATGTTTCCAACAAGCCTTTGATTATAGTCAAAAGCGAAAATGAACGTGTCGATAGACTGATAATTAATTTTTGTATTCATAAAAAAGGTGATGAATGCGAGTACACACCAATATATGAAGACAAAGATGGAGATTGGATGCTTGTAGGGGACGTACCATGGGAGTAAGCTTCTTTCATAATTTCTTTAGTTAAAGTCTAATTAGATTTATTTTATTTTTGTCGTTTAATTAATTAATAATACAATAAGTGGTTGTACATGGTTGTACATAGCCCCTACCCGAGACAATAATTTCATGTGTTAACGAGTACCATGTGTACTTTTTTATTTTATTTTATAAGTTTATGGTTTTTATCAATACCATAAATGACCCCAGAAAGTATGCCGTTAGCACATGATACATGTTGCTCACCGTTTGTTATAATAAATTAATTAATGTTTTCAATAATCTAACGAGCAAAAACATCATAAAGAAATTAAATGTTGTCGTAGATTTTATATAATTTTTGACAAGAACAAAAAACATGGAAATCAGGAGAGAGAAAAAAAAAAGCTTTTTAAAAAATGTTTATCAAACCACACAAGCGTATATTGTTTTTGTGGATGCATATGTGCATATTGTCACGGACTGATTTGTTCAGTTCACGTGCGGCACTTAGATTCGTTCTAAGTCAGCCTTCTTGATCTCAAATGAACGGTTTATGCAGCGGAAGTCTTTGTAGGGGAACGTTAGATTTGTAGTGCACAAGTGGAATGCTCGTGATGTGTGATTACAGCACAAGTATTAAGCTTGTATTACCATGAACACAAGTACAATGCTTTGAGTTACAAAGGACTTGGGTGTGTGCAAATGAGGCACCATCAACCTATTTATACTAGTTACATGACTTCTAGATTGTTCTATATCTAGATATATCTTTACATAATATCTAAGACTAGATATTTACAAGGATTTCTCTAGAATCCTCATGATCTTTCAAGGTAACTTCATGGTTGATTTTTGTATCCCATTCTAGAGTATGTTGAGATATTTTAGGATTGTTCTTGATACTTTTGGGCAACCTTGTTGGCCTTACAAGTGCTCCTAATTGATAAAAATTTGGGTGTTGCGATCTGCGTTTTGGCGGGTCGTGACATTCTCCCCCACCTAATGCCACGACGTCCTCGTCGTGTTGCCTCGATGCCCCATGAGTTGTCTTCATGAGTTGCAAAATAGAGATGGTTTTGCCTTGACGCCTTGTATCCGGCTCCAAGGTAATTGTGTGCACCTGATCTCCTTTGATGATGTACATGGTGTTTAGGAATGTTACTGGACAGGCTTTTGCTTTTCGAAAGAAGTCCATTCCCAGTATGATATCATAGTTGTCTAGTGGAACGACTGAGAAGTGCAACTTCCCTGCCCACGTACCGATCTTTGTCTTTACGCCCCATGCTGCTCCTTCTATTGGTTTGGCGTTCCCAGAGGCGTCCTTGATCCATCCTTCTTGCGTGGTGATCCTTAAGCCAAGTCTTCGAGCCTCTTCAGGTGAGATGAAATTGTGGCTTGCTCCGGTGTCAACCAACGCTTTCACAAGTTTCCCCTTTATTTCCATGTTTACGAGCCGAAGACCCTTTGATCTTGTCTTCGAGTTGTCTTTGATTGTGGTTGGGTTTGATTGGTTTGCCATCACCAAGGGCTTGCCTTCAACTGTACTTAAAGTATTAAGTAGTTGAAGTTGCATTGCTCCTAGGCTAACCTCCTCTGGTTCTGATGGTTCTTCATCAGATCTGATCAAGGCTGTTAGTCTAGCCTTTTTCGGACAATCCCGCGCATTGTGTGGTCCATCGCAAAGGAAACATCCTTTGATTATTTGCCCTTCCTTTCCATATTTTGGTGGTTGTTGATTATCTTCTCTTCGATTTTGATTTTGGTTATAATTTTGGGGTCTTGCTCCCCTACCTTTTCCTTCGTTATCCTCCATAATGGTGGGTTTTTGTGATCGCCTTTCACTATGGTCGATCAAGCTTTCAGCAACAATGATGGCTGAGGACAGGTCTTGAACATTTCTTCGTTCAAGCTCGGTTCTTGCCCATGTTTGTAAGCCATCAATGAAGTATATGAGAGAGTCCTTTGGTGACAAGTCCGGAATTTCTAGCACAAGGGTAGTAAAATCTTTGACATAGTCCTTGATGCTACCCTTTTGCTTTAGATTGCGAAGCCGGATCTTTGCTTCGTGTTCAGCGTTTTCCGGATAAAATTGTTTCTTGATTTTTTTATGAAATCAGTCCAGGTTTGTATGGTGCACGTACCTTTATCCATTTCCGTGTGCTTTCGTCGCCACCATAAAGCTGCGGTCTCCTTCAAGTAAAGAGTCACCGTCTTTATCTTCTTGGCGTCATCGACAATATCGATGGCCTCAAAGTATTGCTCCATCTCCCAAAGAAAGTCATCCACAGCCCTCGCCTCTCGTTTGCCAACGAATGGTGATGGTTTGGGGATGTCTACCTTTGTAGAGGCATGGATTATGTTGTCACCTCCAGTTGCTAGTGCACGCTTGCAAACACTTAGTTCGGTTTGCAAGTCTTTGATTTCTTTCTCAAAGTTGGCTTTGAGTTGACCCAACTCCCTTATGAATGCCTCTTCCATCTCCTTCTTTATCAAGGAGAGGGCGAGTTTGAGATCACTTCTCATTTCATTGAAGTCATTGCCCAACGACTCAACATGTTGCAAAGAGTCGTAGGTGTGTGTTTTGAAGATATCGACTTCGGCCTTGAATTCATCGATTTCATTTTTGAACTCGGACAATGCTGTCTCGACGTCTTCAACTCTTTTGTCCATGCTTGCAACCAAGTCTTTAGACATGCTTCGAGTCCTCTTGTCACCTTTACGAGTATCCTCCCGCCCACGGGTCTCGTCACCGGCAACGCTTGCGACTACAACCTTTTCTGGATTAGATGCCATCCCAATGAATCGACGCGGCTCTGATACCACTTGTCACGGACTGATTTGTTCAGTTCACGTGCGGCACTTAGATTCGTTCTAAGTCAGCCTTCTTGATCTCAAATGAACGGTTTATGCAGCGGAAGTCTTTGTAGGGGAACGTTAGATTTGTAGTGCACAAGTGGAATGCTCGTGATGTGTAATTACAGCACAAGTATTAAGCTTGTATTACCATGAACACAAGTACAATGCTTTGAGTTACAAAGGACTTGGGTGTGTGCAAATGAGGCACCATCAACCTATTTATACTAGTTACATGACTTCTAGATTGTTCTATATCTAGATATATCTTTACATAATATCTAAGACTAGATATTTACAAGGATTTCTCTAGAATCCTCATGATCTTTCAAGGTAACTTCATGGTTGATTTTTGTAGTCCATTCTAGAGTATGTTGAGATATTTTAGGGTTGTTCTTGATACTTTTGGGCAACCTTGTTGGCCTTACAAGTGCTCCTAATTGATAAAAATTTGGGTGTTGCGATCTGCGTTTTGGCGGGTCGTGACAATATGCATGCATACAAATGTATATGTGTGTGCACTTGTTTACCAATTGAACCAGTGATATCACCAGTTTCTTATAGCCTATGTTTGGCCCAGCCGGTTAAAGATTGGAACAATTGAACCAAGGAACTGAACATATGGATGTACCGGATTTTCAAAAAAATAATAATAGTTTTTCCCTTCCCATATCTCATTCATTATTTCAAGTTATGTATTTTCTTTATTGCGGTTGTTATATTTTGTTAAACTTTGCATATCTACAAACACACAAAAAAAAATTAAACTTTTATTGTTTTTTTAGATGTTATCTGGTTTTTTAAAACAATCAAAAGTTTTGATTAGTAGACTAGTAAAGTAGTCAGTTCAATAACGGGTGCAAAAATGAGATCTCCAATAGTTAGAGACAAAAGATTCATATGAGAAAACACGGGTCCGACCAGTTATAAGAACATGTTGCATAAGAGTAACATTTAGATTGATGATCATCTATTTCCCCCACCCCCCCCCCCCCCCCCCCCCCCCCCCCCCTCCTTCTTTTTTTTTCTTTTTTTCATTCAAAAAATTATTAATTTATTTGTAGCTAGCGATCCTATACCTTCAACCCACTATATTGTTAGGTTAAACCGATTGAAACATGTTATCTTAGTCCTTGCTAATTTGCAATACACTAATAGGTGAAAATTGTCTAAGGAAATTACAAAATTACCCATGTACCATGTATCTATATATGTAGGATGTATATAAAGTAGACAAACATACACATATATATAATTATTTAGTGCAAGACAATAAAATTAATCATTTTTTGTTGAAATTAATTACAGGATGTTTACAGAAACATGCAAGAGACTGAGGATGAAGAAAAGGGTGATGGATGGTGGACTTAAATTAATGATAATAGTTAATTAATTAAGTTTAAATATTTGTCGTAGACGTTTTAATTAATAAGGTCATTAAGCATACTTTAAATATTTTATTAGGTAACGTGCTATAAAGTTGGTGATGAAACTATTATGTACGTAGTCAAATTGTTAATCTCGTTGATCTTTGGACATATATAATGATTGTACGTAAGTTTTTTCTTGGATAACAATGGAAAGCAAGTTATTGAAAGCAAAGACTAAAGGGAAGGGATAAACTACGTTACGTCCTTAGTGTTTTCAGCGACGAACAGAGTTTTCAAAAAATACTTTGATAAGAGTGTAAGTTATTGGTGCAATTTGTTCGAAAACATGGCATGAGTAATGATGTCGCTGAGTAATTACCGGCGAATTTAGCAAGGGAGGTAATGTTTTGATGGAATTAATTGTTGTAAGTGATGGTCAAAAGCTTATTCAAGTGTGTTATATGTGATACTAATATAGTCTAATAACTATTTGCGTGAAGTCTCAACTCGATAAGTTACTATCTATGACCTCAATTGCCATGTAATGAAATCTTCTATAAAGATTAAGTTTTAAAACTCGATTGCTTGAGCTTGATCAAATTATTGAAAATTGGAGATGATTTTATTTATTTGGTTACCAACAATTACTATTGCTGGCTTCCGCTAGTAGCAACCAGGTTGCTACTCATGACTTCTATTAGTAAAAACTAGGTTTCTACTAGTCGCTTGGTTAGTGCCAATCTCTGAGTTGATATTGAGCAAATTAGTATTTGATACTAGTAATTTCAGTAGTATAACAACCTTTAATTTTACAATATACCTCTAGTGGTCATTTCACAAATCCTAACTCATATTGAAGCTTATTTGGATTTTCTTTTTGGTTATCTCAAACGAATTGATTGCACTTAAATCAACAACAATGATGAACCCTTCACTCCTTAACCCATAAAGAATTCAAGTTATTGAGTTAATTTAGTGACGTAAATTAGTTTGTACAGTTATTGTAATTTGTTTATACTTACACATACATGGCTTAATCTTAAGACAAGGAAGCATACATCTATAATGTACAAACTAATTTATGTTACTGAATTAACTCTAATACAAGTCTTCAAATATATCAATGGAGTCACGAACCCATGAATATGCTTCGTAGACAAATCATTCTTTCTCACTTACTCTGTTATTTTGAATATCTTTAATAGCAAGAGCACAACGAGATAATGGTTATTTTTCTTATCATATGATTATATGGTCATACACTCATACCGGTTCTAGTGCCAAACGCCTCCATATAATTAGTGCTCGTGTTCTGTTACGACAACTATTAGATTGGTATCGAGTATTATCAGAATAAGTTTACACAAGCACGCGCACATGTATATACACACGAGAATTTTTGTTAATAAACTAACATAAACATGAATTCATTCAGTTTGATTCGTTTACAGCTATAATATCCTTATAATAAAAGAAACATCATGAAACGTTTATGCGGGCGTCACCTTAATAGTCCTTTTATTTATGTTAACTTTGTTCAAAGTTCAAAGAATTGATGAAGAAAGATTTGTGCACGTAAATTCATTGTTTAGGCTAAAGTAGAAAGGTTTTAAAGAAGTAACCACCTCTTGTTACACTTGCAACAAACGAAAACACGCTCAATTGTCTTTTTCAACCCTAAATTTGGTGAATACATGAAGATTCCCAAACACTATGAATCTCTACACAAAAAGGACCTACGTGCTTGATTTAGTTAAAAGGCATTGATTTTAGTCAAGTTTGATATTTTAGACTACCTAATAATACATTCCTGTAATATACAACATAACATAATTAATCTGGAAAATTTTGCACCAAGTTGTATTTAAAGATCCCAAAATCATGTTAGACATACGAACATGAACATGACATATTTATGCATTAGATAGACGTGGTCTATTTAACCGAATTTTTTTATTATTTTTTGTTGTTGGTATTATGAAATTCCGAATTTTATTTAAACAATTTAGATGTCTATAGATAATTGTTATTAAACTGTAAATCTTGATGTTTATGTATCTTTTTTAGCTGTTCACATGAAATACCCAATATATTTAAGTTTTGATACAAAACATTCCTTAAGAAGATCAAAATATTATAATACTTATAAGATGTACTAATTTTATGGTAAATAATATATACAATAATAATCATCAATTTGTTTAACGCGTGTGGTATGCTACGTTGCAAAGACGGTTGGAGAGAGTTCATGTTGAACGTGATGGTCATGAAAGCTAAGTAACTTAATTGTAATAATTTCAGAACTTTATCTGTATTTATTTTCAATTCTGGAATTTGTCGTTTATTTTAAATTTACATATATAATTAGACAATTAGTATTTAAATTTCAGAAAATAATATATATATTTTTTAAAATAATTTCCCCACTGATTACTGAAGGGCAGTCGATAAATTGCAGAAAGTCGTCGTCGGTAATCCGATCGGTAGAGTGATCCATTGGAAAACCATCGATAAAAGGTAAAATGGCAAACTTGTGGACATTGTTAAAAATCTGTCAGTAACGTGTTCATTAGTAAACGATCGGCAATATTTTTTAATACGTCATGAGAAAGAATATTACCCATACCAGTTTATATGACGGAATATCACCGATCAATTATTGTTAGTAATGGCTATATCTAATGGCAGCTTCCGTCAATAATAGTCAGTTTTCAAATAATGTATGTTTAATGTATGTTTACTACTACAGACTTACAGGTGTACAAACCGATTTTTTTACCCAAACTGGTTCGGGTTCAAAACCAAACCGGTTTTTTAGTGACGGGGTCAAACCGGTTTGGCTCACCGAATACTCGAACCTATCAAACGGATTCGGACCGATTTGAAACCGTTTTTTAACAAACCGGTTTTTCTTACCGGTTTTTAACTTTTAAACCGGTTTATAAATCGGTTTTGAGCGTGGGGCTACCAAATCGGTATACAAACGGCGGTTCGGGTCGGTTCGGGACCGGTTTAGGCCAAACGGTTTTTTTAAACCGTTTCGATTTTTTTGCTCATGTCTGCTACAGAGTACATAGATTATTACATGCATTATAATTCATTACCATTCCACAAATAATATAGTCATGTATACGTTTTTAATTAATAAGTATACTAGGGATATAGTGTATCCACAATAGTATATATATATATATATATATATATATATATATATATATATATATATATATATATATATATATATATATATATATATATATATATATGTGTGTGTGTGTATATGCACACATATATGTGTACTACAAGAGTTAATTCTATGGTGACAATTAACAAAAAGGTTTAATAAACTGATAACTTTATTTTGATAGTTAGAAATTTATCCGTGATCAAATCATTTAAAACACGCTCGTAATGGTTTCAATGTTTCATCAAATAGGTGTCCATTAATAACCCGACAAACAAACACATTCACATGCTTTTTGGGCCCGACCCGAACCCATTGGTACCTTTGACTTTTAAAATGTATTTTTATAGTCAAACATCAAGAAGCATTCGTATTGATGCATCTTTCAGTCAATCTTTTTAAAGTCTTTTCAAAATAATCTACAAGGCAAGTTATGAATATCTACGTTTGATTTACAAGAATTATAGGTTTGTTTTCTTGGATTCTTTTTGTTATTCGTTTTCTTTAATACCCTTTTAGGGTTTTTCAGATATGCTTTCTTGAATGTTGAAGGATTTGTTATGACTATTTGTTCATGTCGATGATGTATTATCATGGTGATCTGCTTTGCCTATGATATCTGGTGAAATTGATATTTATCTTAATGTTTATTTCTGTAGGTATGAACACTTATTTATACGACTGATGTCAATGATGATGAAGATGTGTTCATCGGAGACGTTAAGATGTTGCTATGGGTCTGTTGCTTATTTTGCTGTGATGATATTCGAAAGTGGTGCTGGTTGTTTTGGCTTGGCAACCATGTATGGCGTGCAGCCGCAACCGGGCTTCCATTCTTAGTCGTCGATGATGACAAAGATTTGTTCGTCTGAGACTCTTCACCGTTAGTGTGATAGAATGTTCAATGTCAATGATGACAAAGATGTGATCGTTTGAGACACTTCACCCTTGGTGTGTTTCGATTGCACGAGCTTGGCAACCGTTTCTTGCATGCACCTGCAACCGAATCTGCGGTCGGTTGTACATAGCCATCCGAGCCTCGGGTTACCACGCGCAACGCGCGTTAGGGAAAAAAACTTGTTAAAATAATATCTCCAACTCAAAAATCTTCTATCTTTAATTAACAACCTAGTTTTGGAAGCACACTACGCAAACAGATAGATACGTCTGATTGTTTCTTGGTGAAACCATTATATCTCAAATGGTGTCGTTTATATAGCTTGTGGCTCGTAAGTCACTTGAAATTAGTTAATTTGAAAAAAAAATCAAGCTAATTTCAAGCATATTCGAGTTGGTATGTATAAATTTCAAGCCAGAGTGAGCTCAGAAGCACCATTACACTTAAGTGTTTGATCTCGAGCTCATATGATGATGACTCTTTCCTTCAATTCCTAGGCCTCCTGTTTCCATAGTGGATCCACTAGTAAAGCTCGGCAGATTTATCTTCGGCTTACAAGAACTGGTTGCCTTGTTATTTATTAAGATATATACAATCATAAATCAAATACAAAAACACCAACTCCCAATTTGTCAAGTTTCAATTAAGATTATAGTTCGCTAGAATACCAAAAACCCGAGTTTTCCTTTGTGTTGTATGAAGGTTATAGGAGATGAACACAAGACACTTATTTTTGATGGAGATTGTGGAGTGCGATTGTTAGATATTTTAGTGTAATTGGATTGACTAATGACCGATGTGATCATAATATCCATCAAACAAGTTAGGAGGTGCGGAGTGCACGCTTGTTTGAGTGTATTATGATCTTCGAAATTGAAAACCTTCTTAGGGGCGAAGCCCCTTAGCAACATGGGTCCGGGGGCAGCGCCCCCAGGAGCAGGGTCCAAGGGGCAGAGCCCCTGGCTGGAAATTTGGAGTGAACCCAAATTGTTTCAATCTGATAGCGTTTCGCGACTCTCAATTTATCACGGTATTTCTCAACAAAGATTGAAACTATACGCTGTTGAAGATGACGGACGGTGATTCTGTGAAAGATATGACAAGCAAGTTCGCGAAGTTGGACAAGTTTGAAGGATAGGACTTTCGAAGATGGCAGAAGAAGATGCATTTTCTGTTGACTACTCTAAAGGTTGTGTACGTTCTAAGTACCCCCATGCCAGAATTAATGGAAAACAAGACTCTGGAACAAACAAGGAGGCGATGCAAGTGGGAGAACGATGACTACATTTGTTGTGGTCACATCTTAAATGGTATGTCTGATTTCCTGTTTGATATTTATCAAAACGTTGAATCTGTAAAAGAACTGTGGGATTCTCTTGAATCCAAGTATATGGCAGAAGATTTTTCTAGTAAGAAATTTTTGGTTAGTAATTTTATAAATTACAAAATGGTGGATTCAAGGCCTGTCATGGAACAATACAATGAATTGTTAAGGATTCTGGGACAGTTTGTTTAACATGATATGAAGATGGATGAATCCATCTCGGTTTCTAGTATAATTGACAAACTGCCTCCTTTTTGGAAAGATTTCAAACATACTTTGAAACATAAGAAGGAGGAATTGAGTCTGGTCAACTTGGTAGTCACTTCAAAATTGAAGAGTCTCTAAGGGCTCAAGAGGGTGACAAAGTTAAGTACAAGAACATGATTGGACCTTCACAAGTGAACATGGTAGAAGAAGGTGAATCATCAAAGAATGCCAACAAGTTTAAAGAAAAACAAAAGTTTAAAGGTAACAACAACAACAGAGGCCCCAACAAGAAGCCAAAGTTAGCATGTTGGAAGTGTGGCAAACCTAGTCATTTCAAGAAGGATTGTCAAGTTGGTAAAGGCAAGAATGATGCTGGTCCAAGCGGATCTAAGGATGATGATGTTGCTTGTGAAGGTCAGATTTTAGTTGGAAGAGTTGTGTAATCAAGTTGTGTAATCTTAATCTAAGGATCCGGGAAAGCAACAAGGTCAGATTTTAGTTCCAAATAATAATTCGGGTGAGAATTATGTATCACTAATTTCTGAATCATTTTATGTGCAGGATGATGATGTTGCTTGGTGGGTTGATTCGGGAGAACTAGTCATGTGTGTAAAGATCTCCGTTGGTTCAAGGACTTCCAACCAATTGAAGATGGATCATTATTAAAAATGGGCAATGTTGCAACCGAACCAATCAAGGGACTAGGAAATGTGAAGCTTGTGTTTACTTCTGGAAAATGTTTAATATTAAATAAAGTGTTGTATGTACCCGGGATTCGAAAGAATCTATTGTCTGGTATTGTATTAAATAATTGTGGTTACAAACAAGTGTTGGAAAATGACAAGTATATCTTGTCAAGACATGGTACTTTTGTTGGATTTGATTATCTATCTAATGGTATGTTTATGTTGAATTTGGATATTTCTTTTGATAATGAATCTGTTTGTATGGCTTCAATTAGTTCTAGTAATAATATAAACAAATTAGAATTATGGCATGCTAGACTAGGACATATTCATTATAAAAGGCTAAAAGACATGTCTAAAATGAGTTTAATCCCTCCTTTTGATATGAACAATGAAAAATGCAAGACATGTATGTTGACTAAGATAACTAGACAACCTTTTAAAGATGTTAATAGGAAAAGTAAAGTTTTAGATCTCATACATAGTGACTTATGTGATTTGCATGCTACACCATCATTAGGAAATAAAAAGTATGTTATTACGTTTATTGATGATGCCTCTAGATATTGTTATATTTATTTATTACATGCTAAGGAGAAGCTCTTGATAAATTTAAAATTTATAAGCAAGAGGTAGAGCTTCATCAAAATGGGTTGATTAAAACTCTTCGTACTGATAGAGGAGGTGAGTATTATGATTCGGTGTATTTTCAATCCATTGGTATAATACATCAAACTACAGCTCCTTACATACCACAACAAAATGGTGTAGCAAAAAGAAAGAATAAAACATTAAAAGAAATGGTTAATTCTATGTTGTCCTATTCGGGGTTTGAGTGAAGGATTTTGGGGTGAGGCAAAGTTAACAGCCTGTTATCTACTGAATAGAATTCCTAATAAAAAGAATAAGACTACCCCATATGAACTTTGGTACAAAAGCTCCCAAACTTAATTTATCTTAAAGTTTGGGGATGTAGAGCTGTTGTGAGGCTTACCGAACCCAAAAGGAAAACTTTGGGTGAAAGAGGTATAGATTGCATCTTTATTGGATATGCTCAGCATTCTAAGGCTTATAGGTTCTATGTCTTAGAATCTAATAATTATGCATCTGCTATAGAGTCAAGAGACGTAATATTTTATGAAGAAAGATTTACTTCTATACCTAGACCAAAGGATGTGATTTCCAACGTTTCTCAAACTGATAATACATTTGGTAGTAATTTTATTAATAGCAAAGATGTACCTTCCATTAAAACTAAACCAAGGAAAAGTGCAAGAGCAAGAAAAGCTAAGTCTTCTGGTGATGATTTTCAACTTTATTTAGTTGAAGGATCAAGGAACGAGATTAGATCTCAATATCAATATTGTTTTAACATTGAAGAGGATCCAAAGACTTATAGTGAAGTTATGGCTTCTAGAGATGTTGCATTTTAGAAGGAAGCAATCCAAGATGAGATGGATTCCATTTTGCAAAATAATACCTGGAAGTTGGCTGATTTACCTCCTGGATGTAAACCATTGGGGTGTAAATGGATCTTTAAAAAGAAAATGAAGGTGGATGGTAGCATAGATAAGTTTAAAGCTAGATTGGTTATCCAAGGTTTTAGATAGAAAGAAGGTATTGATTTATTTGATACTTATGCTCCTGTTGCTAGGATTTCTACTATTAGATTGTTATTAGCACTTGTAGCAATACATAATCTTGTGATTCACCAAATGGATGTGAAAACTGCATTTTTAAATAGTGAATTGGATGAGGAGATTTACATGAAACAACCTAAAGGCTTTGTTATGCCTGGTAATGAGAATAAAGTTTGTAAGTTGATAAAATCTTTATATGGTCTGAAGCAAGCACCAAAACAATGGCATCAAAAGTTTGATGATGTTGTGTTGTCTAATGGTTTGTGCTAAACCAAGCAGACAAGTGTGTATATAGCAAGTTTGACACTTCTGGTAAAGGAGTTATAATTTGCTTATATGTAGATGACATGTTAATATTTAGTACTGACCAAAGTCAAGTTAATAAAACTAAGGAATTTTTGTCATCTAAGTTTGCTATGAAAGACATGGGGGAGGCTGAAGTGATCCTTGGTATAAAGATCAAGTGTGGGAACAATGGTGTTTCAATTTCTCAATCACATTATATTGAGAAGATTTTAAAGAAATTTAACTTCAAAGATTGTTCTCCTGTAAGCACTCCTATAGATCCTAATCTTAAGCTTCTACCTAATAAAGGTATTGCAGTATCTCAACTTGAATACTCAAAAGCTATTGGAAGTCTCATGTATGCCATGATTAGCACTAGGCCTGATATAGCCTATGCTGTTGAAAAACTTAGTAGATTTACTAGTAACCCTAGTTCACATGACTAGCAAGCTATTAATCGAGTATTTAAGTACTTAAAAGGAACAATGAATTATTGTTTAACATATTCTGGATTTCCTTTTGTTATTAAAGGTTATTTGGATGCAAGTTGGATTACAAATATGGAAGATCATTCTTCCACAAGTGGATGGACATTCCTACTTGGAGGAGGTGCCATCTCTTGGGCATCAAAGAAACAACCTTGCATTACTAACTCAACAATGGAATCTGAGTTTGTGGCATTAGCAGCAGCTGGTAAAGAAGCTGAATGGCTAAGAAACTTGATTTATGAAATTTCATTGTGGCCTAAACCGATATCACCTATATCTATTAGATGTGATAGTGAAGCCACTTTGGCTAAGGCTTATAGTCAAGTGTATAATGGTAAGTCTAGACACTTAGGTGTTAGACATAGCATGATTCGTGAGCTCATCATGCATGGTGCGATATCTGTGGAGTTTGTGAGAACTCAACATAATTTAGCCGATCATCTAACTAAAAGGTTAAATAGAGATCTTGTGCATAAGTCGACTTTGGGGATGGGATTGAAGTCCACCTAAAATCTCTCATGTTAAGATACCCAATTCCCATTTAGTATAACACTAGATGCTGAATTCAATGCGGAAAGCTTAACATTTAGATATTGGAACGCATTAGTAGCAACATCCCAAGGTATGTGTTCAGACCTGCAAGTTGAGGAGGTTGAAGTCTAACTTCTTAATAGTTCTTTTGAAAAATTGCATATGCAGGTGCAAGAGGAAAAGAGCTACCTATATGAGCATGAAGTTTAGCTGCTTCAAGAAACTTAGACTTGGCTTTGATATGCTTATGAAGAATAAGGACACAAGGCTAGTAAAATATAGTGTCAAGTAAGAATATATAAGCATGTAAACTTTTGTGTATATTATCTTCATGTATTCACTATGAATAGCAATGGTTCAATCCTAAGTGACACCCTAATATTCGAATATTTGGAATGTGTAATATACTAAGGTGAAATTCAATCATCACGATATTTCATTTATGCATAAGTTTGTAGTTCGTGTGAGTTTGTTTTAGTTAATCAAGAATTACACTAAAATGGGGGAGGAATGTTAGATATTTTAGTGTAATTGGATTGACTAATGACCAATGTGATCATAATATCCATCAAACAAGTTAGGAGGTGCGGAGTGCACGTTTGTTTGAGTGTATTATGATCTTCGAAATTGAAAACCTTCTTAGGGCGAAGCCCCTAAGCAACAGGGGCCCGGGGGCAGCGCCCCCGGGAGCGGGGTCCAAGGGGCGGCAGCCCCTGGCGGGGTCCAAGGGACAGAGCCTGCAAATTTCACATGTGAAATTAGATGGTAAAAAGTGTAAATTTTTAATATGAAAACTGACTCCGGCAGTTTTCATCCCTTCCCTGCAAATGCTAATTTTGAATCAATTCATGGTCACTCTCATTTTTTATTAGTTCACGAATTCTCACACTAAGATCCATACTTGTTCTTCGAATTGAGTTTTATCCGATTGAAAATTTGGAGTGAACCCAAATAGTTTCAATCTGATAGCGTTTCGCGACTCTCAATTTATCACGGTATTTCTCAACAACGATGATGATTGTGTCAATGGTACCATGTTGTGTTATCATCATCTAAACAAGAGATAGAAGATTATAAGTGTTGATAGTAGATATGTAATTGTTGTGGTGGCGTGCGATATCAGAAGCGCGAAACAAAGAGACAGGTTGGGGCAGTGACGTTATGAGGGTGTGAGATCAAGTTTCGAGATCGAGTGAGAGAACTAATGGCGTGTGGGTCCGTTTTCGTAGTAAGGGAGTGGGATTCGATGGGAGTTGGGTCTAGGTTTGAGAAGGAGTGGTGTTTGGGTTTTAATATATAGTATGAAAGCATTAAACAAAAAATAAAGTCTAGTGTAATTATAAAACTAAAGAAAGAATAAAGGGTGGAATTTCTAGTATAATTGAATAAAAAAACAAACTTATAACTTTCAGGTTTTACTTTATACCTTTTGTATAATGGTTTTAACTTCATGTTAAGATTCACGTTTTCTGAATTTATTATTTTATTTTCCTTCACGTGTTAGGATATTTGGTTGATATATTTTATGGTGGAGCTTATTTACGGTTTTAATTTGTGTAGAACTTTTTTTTGTGATACCAAAAAAACTACAAATATCAATTTATTGAAAATAACAAATGATATGCAGTATCTAAAGGTTCTTTTGAGATTTTTTGTTTTAAAATAATTATGGAAAGATTCATCTTAATATAAAAATCTATATATTCCTACTTCAATAAAAGAGTAACTTAAGATGACACGTGACAGCACCACAATCCTTCTCACCAAAATTTTCTCGCCTCTCTCTCATATTAAATAATTATCTTAATTACTAATAATATTATTTAATATTTTTTTAGATTAAAAATAGTTTTTTATAAATTAAGAAAAAGATATTTTTATTAATATTATTTCTAAATAAATAAATTTTTATAAATAATGTTTTTTTCTAAAACAACAAACTTTTATAAAAATGATATATTATAAAATTGGTCTTTTTAAAAAGTAAATTATTTAAAAATCAAAAATAATTAAATTTAGGAGTTATGATAAGGAAATTTTAAAAAATAATATTTTTATACGGTTTGTTTTAGAACAAAATATTTAGTTTGTTTTTTAAAAGTTAAAAATAAAATTTAAAAAGTTGATATCACTGTTTTATTACTTATAGTACTTACTCATACGTAATTTTACTCATATCATATCTTGAAATATCGTTTTAAATTCCATAAATTAGAGGTTCAAATACAAAGTGTGTTTTTGCTACAAAGTGTGAGAAGACACAATAAGTCAAAAAAAAGTCACAAAAATTATATCTCACAATCTAAATCGAATTTCAAAAAAATAATTCCGAGCTTTTGTTCTCCTAGCCGTCCTCACTAAGAAAAAAAGTAAACGAAAAATAAAAAAAAAAATTAACGTTTTTTTATTGTGTCATTTATGAAAGACACAATGACGTCATTGTGTTATTATGAAAGACACAATGACGTCATTGTGTTATTATGAAAGACACAATAAATTTTATTTTTTTTTTCTGAAAGAGAACGACGAGAGGAATAGAGACTCCGAAGTATTTTTTTGAAATTCGATTTAGATTGTGAGATATAATTTTTTTGTGATTTTTTTAGCCTCATTGTGTCTTCTCACATTTTGTAGCAAAAATACACTTTGTAGAATAACCTCATCCTTATATTAATATTTTATTTATTCAACTCTTGTAATATACGGGTTTACTAAAACTAGTTTACTAATATATGCTTATTTCCAATTTTATTAGACAGGTCGAGTTCACCAAGCTATCATTAATTTCCAGTAAATAATTGTTAAGAAAGATGATTATAAAGGTTCTCTATTAAAATACGGATATAAATTCCTTAATATGATGTTGTTATGTACAACCTTTTTCTGAGTTTGGTTACTTTATAATTCAGCCGCTATAAACTAAATATAACTATTATTTTTGTCTTCACATTTTTAAGTAGTTTCTATTTTTCTAAGAGTTAATAACACAAATAATCTATGTGGTGTGACCCTAATCATATTTTTTGGGATTAAGTTTATAAGAAGTTACTTGTTTAGACTATGTGATTTTAAATTTTGTAATATAAATATTTAGGTTCTAGCACTAACTTTGTTAAAAAGTTACATGTTTATTTTAAGAAGTTACATGTTTAGACTATGTACTTTTTAAGTTCCTCGTGTAAATCCTAATATGCTTTATTGAATCCAAACGCAAGAGAGAAACGCAACATGATTTGGCTACTAACATTTCATTAGATATTCTTGCACGTGCATACAGAAAAAGCATACTTCTAACACTTAGGATTTTTTTAAACAATATAAAAAACTAAAATATGCAACAATTGGTCTAGTGATTTGGTTAATCTAGGGATGAGCATTTGGTACCCAGAACTCGTACCGGTACCATACCGAACTGGTACCGAAAATATGTATAAGGTACCGGTACTTGATTTTCTTATATTTCGGGATCGGTACTTTACCCAAAAGTCCCGTATAGTTCCGATAGTACCTGAATACGAATAACCTATTTTGAAAAAAAAGGGACAATATTGTGATCAAATCGAAGATTAACTTTCTTGGTATTTTGAAACATTTGGTATTTGTATTGATTTTATTGGTGTTTATTATTTTGGGGTGAAACTCATCATCATGAAGCAAAAACAATTTACTATTTTTTTTTTTTGTGAGTGTTGCTTCACAACCGATGAGTGGTAAGCATGTATGGAATTGTTGATATTTAGAATGCATGGGCAAGTCTATGTACTATTTTTGTTGGACATGTGGATGCTTTTTTGATATTTTATTTTGGTTTAGTTATTATAAACTTTTAGAGGTATCGGGTACTAAACATGTATTGGGTAACAAGTACAAAAACAGGTACTTGGTACCGTAACCAAACATGCACCATACAACAAACTTAAAAAATAATGTTGTGGAGGTAACGGGTACCACTGAAATACCGGTACCGTACCGGTACCCGTACCCATACACCAAAATCGGTACCTATACCGGTACTCGTTTTTTTATAAAATTCGGGACTGGATACTTTCGATACCGGTACCAGTTCGGTACATATACGGTACCGAGCTCATCCCTAGGTCAATCTACTTCTTGAACTTCAATTAACCAAACATATTGACACTTAAACACAATACTCTCTCGGCATAACTTAGATTTATAAGCAAATTCTAAGGGATAATTTTTCTCTTGAAAGATCTCGAAGAATCACTACTTGACTTCCAATGTTTTGTACACGGGTGCGACTATTCTAACAATAACTAGATCATAACCATTAACAGTGATTTTTGTTCATGTTTTTCTAGGAATCTCTTTGTCATTCATATTTTTTAGGCATCGCTCGTTCGTTCGTGATTTTTAGGGGATTTTCCAATCACATGACTATTAATGGTGATTGTTAGTGTGAATGACGGTGATGACAAAACAGCAAAGGAGAGAGAGAGAGAGAGAGAGAGAGAGAGAGAGAGAGAGAGAGAGAGAGAGATGATTGTTGGTGTTGATCGCACGCGTTGAAGTGGTCAATAGTCGATGGTTGAGGAAGAAGAAAGAGGCTGAAAAGGGATTGGGTTTTTTTGTTTTCTTATGTTACTTATAGTTCACGTGGTTGAGTGAATTACAAAAATAGTTTATTTTATTGTTTTAAAAAAAAGTATTTTAGTTTTTATGTGTATTTTATCGGACTTTTTTTAACAGAATTTATTCTTACACCCCAATTTTTTAACGTGACTTTTAACCACGTGGTTGTGGTTCGAATCGCATAGATGATGCCAATGAAAAAGTCAATTCCTGTCACCTTTTGGATTCGAGTAATACTTCTCAGTGAATGGACTCTGAACACTCCTTGCTAGAATACCTTGATCTATCTACAAAACAGAATATAATTAGTCTAGTCACATGAAGAAAATTATTGTAACACCATCCAACACGAAAATAATTATTCGTATAATCAGAGAATAATATAAAATTTTTTTAAGAAAGTGAATGTCTATATATTGTCAAGGGTTAGCGAACCCGCAAACGATATAACCGCATATAATAGTGACAACCGAAGGTATGATTGGTCATTCTTTAACATGCATTTCTTACAAACATACCATGTAAGCAAAGTTTTACAGATGAACCTCACACAATCTCAACTCAACGGATCAAGACATCAAACCAACCCGTTTTACAAAATCTAATATTTTTTATCTTTTTAGTCTAACCAAATCAACCACATACACCATCTATTTAATTAACTTTTCTAATACTTTCTACACTAATTAACAACTATAGAGCAAAATATAAATTTAATAATGAATCCAACAGAATCAATGCACCAAAACATAACACAAAAAACAAAATCAAACACAAACGAGCAAACGGATATGATTGTGTACAACACCAACATCCCAACATTTGGTACTCCCACCAACTAATCTCACCATCTCATCATCATCATCATCATCATCATCATCATCATTCATCACCCACAGAAAACAATCCAAACCGTCCATCTCACGCCACGTGTCACCTTCTCACTGGATCACTGTATGTGGTCACTCCCACTATAACTACTCAACATGACCACGAGTCCACATTCATACCTCAAATCGTAAACAATATTCAAAATATCACATCACCGGAAGCATTCATCTCCGTCACGTAAAATGTCGCCGGAGACGTCAGCCATCACGTCGGAGGTGACCACCGGAGCTTACTACGGCCTCAATCTCAACGAAACGGAGCTTACGTTACGTTTACCAGGTGAATCACGACGAAATCCGGTGTAAAAACGACGATTCTCCGACGCGATTGACGGAAAATCGACCGGAGGTGAAGATTCCGATACCGAATGCTCCGACGCTACGAAACCTCCGACGTAAGTTGTAATCGCGTTGATCAACTGATTACTCATCGTCTGATCGAGTGTATTTGAATATTTGATGTTAGTTGTTGGATGTGAATATGTGATGATTGAATGTTTGAACCGATTTGTTGTTTTTGAAGCTCCGGTGAATAGATCGATTGATGATGAATATGTGTTGATATTGCAGGGAGGAGGTGGCCGGATGGCCGCCGGTGACGGTGCACCGGAGGAACGCCGTGAACGGTGGTTTTAGGTTTGTGAAGGTGGCGGTTGACGGAGCACCGTATCTGCGAAAAGTAGATCTGGAATCATACACAGGATATCAACAGCTTCAATGTGCTCTGGTGGATATATTCTCATATTTCATAGGTGGTGACAAAACGTTTGATGATCTATGGTTCGAATAGCTGTCTGGATTATATACACCACTTGACCTGTAAACTACAGTTTACAATAAGATAATATGATAATATGTAGTTTACACAATTACACCTATTGTAAACTGTAGTTATTGTAAACTCTATAGTTTACGGAATGTAGTTGTTGTAAACTGTAGTTTACAGTGTTTCAGTGGTGTTAAATGTCTTATCCAAATGTATGCACAAACGTAGTTTACGCTTGACCTTTACACTGCTTGCTCAAAAATGTGGCTTGTGCATTATTGTAAACTATAGTTATTATAAAATGCAATTTATAGTGTGTCAGTGGTGTTAAATGTTTAATCAGTAGCATATGAATCCAGAACGAGTTCTAAAATTATCATAAAAACTTCATTTCTACATAAATTTCTATAGAAATTACTCCGGTATGTATATGATCAATTCAACGATTCGATTGCACAATACATAAAACTTCAATTTCGATTAGGACTTAGGTAATCATGGGTTTTGTATTATCTACTAATGTGATTATACCGAATAATATTGCAGGAAATGTGTTAAATGAGAAAAGGTGGATGGATCTTGTGAATCGAATAAAGTATGTATCAACGTATGAGGATAAAGATGGGGATTGGATGCTTGTTGGTGATGTTCCATGGAAGTAATATTAGTTCCCCACATTCGATAGATTCTCATTGTGTATTTCAAATTTTTGGAATCAATCCAACAAGTTTTGTTTGTTTGTTTGATTGATTAATTGCAGGATGTTTGTTCAGACTTGTAAGAGAATAAGGTTGATGAGAAGCTCAGAAGCCACTAATGGACTAGGTAATATAAGTTATGTTGTTTATCTGTACTTACAGAAGAATCAAAACTCACATTTTTGTTGATGGTGCAGCTCCGAGAACAAGTTCAAAATGCTCAATTTCAAGTTGTTGAAGAATGATTGAATTCGATGCATATAGTGACTAATTTGTCCGGTTTTTTAATTTCTCTCAGAAGATATCTTTGGATTTTGATAGAGAAGATTGAGGGGAAATAAGGGTACAAAATACAATAATATACTTAGCAATATGACTGGGTTGTAACGGGTCAGGACCGATGGCAAGACTGGTCTTGATGTGACCAGACTGAATGTTCTATAGTCGGTCGGTCTTCAGTCTTTATTATGTATTTGTTTTTCGGTTTTTGGTTCGGGACAGTTAATAAAAGAACACTATACAAATTATAACTTACACAAGACGTGTGACTGGAATGACGAAAACATAGATCCTAATACGTGAATATCACCCATAAGTAAACTTGAATAATTTAACCTTATCATTTTTTTTAATATATAAAGATGTTGATCAGTTCATATAGTCGGGGTGCCGGAATCAAAACTAAGGGTGTTTACATATCATTGAAACATATCGAATTGTCTGAACTAAAACAAGTTGGCCAGTTTGATATTTAAACAGTGTTGTTTTTGCAGTTTGAAAGGTTGATGGTCGACCGACGTTTTAGACCTTTGAACTGACCATTTAACATATTTCATTTTTTCAATTTTGCAATTATGCATCTATATTATACTCATCAAGCATCTTTATCCTTTTTAAAAGTTGTCAAACCATCCAATCTCGTGACCATTAGAACATCATGTCCAACCGACCCACCCACCCAACCGACAAGATTTTTTGGTTAAAAACGTGTCAAACTCCTAATCAAACTTTTCAAATCGTGATTACAATAGATTTATGTATACACTTAGTTTGACTACTCTACTTATGATACTTCGGGGTTGGAGGTTCAATAGATCCCCTAGATGTTCCAAATTTGTAATCGTGTGTTCTTTTAATAAAAAAAAAAATCAGTGAGCTTGATTGATCATAAGTTGAGGGTAGTTGATAATTTACTCGTCAATGGTTACAAAATATAATCGGGCTAATATGTAGCATGGTTCTGAAATCAAATATTCAAATGGTCGAAACATCTAAGTTAATTATAGGTTTATAGTATAAACTCCCTATAATCTTATTCTTATACAATATTACGAAAGCCCATTTAGGTTAACCTATATTTTGGTTGGCTTGGCCCAGTGCAAGGTTTACAAAATATTTTAGCCTTCAATCTAAAAATTAATTTAAATAATTACATGAAAATAAATAATTAAAATAAAATAAAATAAAAAATAAAAAACCAACTACATTGAGGTATATTGCATTTATCCTGATCTCATTACACATTACATCATGTTTGACTTTCGAGAAGGGATTCATAGAGCTTGTGTCGATGAAGAGTATTTTTTTTTTTTTTTCTGTCATAGAATTTGCTTATATTTTTTTTTTTATCAAATTGTGCATTCACCATCTTCTTCACCTGATTCGTATTAGCTAACTAGTCGATGAGGAGCAACTTGCTTGTTTTCTAATTGCATTAAAATGAGCCTTTATCCTTCCTTAGGCCATTGTTTGGCCTTATTCCTCCATATTGGACAAGTATTAGGTTGTTGCTAAAGTTGAATATTATCATAATCATCAAGGGATATGTCAAATTCCTCAACAGTTTGAGGTATATTATCGTCGAGGTCACTAGCATTAGTGTTGGAATTTGCATAACTGCTATAGTCCCCTGTGGGAGTTTTCTTTGTTCTTTAAGGGGCTTGATAGCTTCACTTTGGGTGATCTTAATAACGCTCCAAACACATTTATATGTGATGGGTTTAACAGCCTTATTCGTTGGATGATTGATAAATCAACTCTTGCTTGTTTATGGGATTTGATACATAAATATAACTTCATTGAATTTATCGATCTTACCTTTGATCACATGCAAGTGACTTATTAGGTGCAAGGGCTTCATTAAACATGCAATTGCTCGTTGTTGTAGTATTCATTAATCCTCCCTTAGCAAGCATTTGTCTTCTGATTGTTTCCACTTATTGGATCTTTAAATTTTGTATTAAGCCTTTTACCAATACCAACTCATTTCATTTAGCTATCTTGTATGAACAATGCCGATCTTTTCAGGTTTTTATCAATTGCTTTGGCATTGTCTTTCTTCTTTCTTGAAATTTCACCTGTGATGAAGGTGATTCATGGACATGTGTTGAAATTGGTTGTTGAACTTGCTGCTGTTGTTCGATTTTTGCCTGAAATTGTTTCCAGTGTTCAAGTTGTTAAAAATGTAATATTTGGTCTTGAAACCCGTGCATTGCTGAAACGAAGGTCCGGGCTTGGTTATCTTTGTTGTTAGCGTCTTTTAAAAGTTGAATGAATAAAGGTCATGTTTGGGATTGCTTATTTTAGTTAAAAAATAACTTTTGATAAAGGACTTATTAACTTATGAATTTTTAAAAAAAGTTTTAAAAAAGTGTGTGAGTTAACTTATGAACTATAAAATTGTAAAATGACAAAAAAGGATATACTTTTGAAAATTAGGGGGTAATAAGAGCCTAAGAGGTAATAGGGGGTATAATAAAAAATTAAACTAAAAAGAATTTTCAAAAGTTTATAAATCACCCTCTTTTTACTTTTCAAAAATTTTTTTTTACTCTATATGAAAAGTCAATTTAAAAAGGACTTTTGATATTTGCTAAACACTTTTTTAACTTATTTACTTTTCAAAAGTTAATCAATAAAAAATTGTTTGAAAATAAGCAATCTCAAACACCCACAAAAATAGTTGATTTGTATCGATGAAATGATGTGAAGAAGATGAGAGTCTTAAAGAGACGTTATTTTAAATCCTGTGAAAACATTTCTCGATTCCCGCTAGTTGATACAGTGGAAGTGAGACAAAGGTTGACTTCCGTATGAGTTGACTTCCGCTTTTTTGATCCCGTCGAAGTAATTCCGCTCAAACAGTTGAAAATACGTCCGAAAAAATGTTATTGGTGGGAAAGGAGCAAATTCAAAAGCACTGAATTCTCATTCACACACTTTCTAACCCCCTTTTAGTGAATTACGAAGGTTGGGCGATGTTAGTCGATTGCAATTTCTTGTACGTTTGTGATATTAAAGAGCTGCATGATTTGATTGATGAAAGATATGCATTGATGTGTGTTCAACATGAGTACACTCCTAAAGAGAGTGTAAAGATGGATGGTGTTGTATAATTGTGGTCACCAGAAGAACAAGATTCTGATGCCAGATGTAGTGAACGATGAATCGGGGGGGTATTTGCATCGCTTTCGGTGGGTTGAAGACAATGAGATCGGGTGTGTTCCGGTTGTTTGGAACTTTCCTGTGGGTCATAATCGGGTTGTTGATGCCATTTGAGTTCATACCTGAAGGCGATACATTTACTTCGGGTGGACCGTGGTTTGAGGGTGGAGGGTTTGTGAGTTTGGGGAGGTGTGGGTGGAGGAGATGGAGGAGTATAGGAAGGTGAAAGAGAAGGAGAAGAAACTTGAAATGTGATGATGGTGATGATGAAGGTGTGTTGTTGTTTATGTGATGTTGTAGGATGATATGTGTGAAAGAATTGTTGTTGATTAATTGGTTGATTTGGGCCATTTGTTTGGGTGTAATTGTTGATGTTGTTTTTGAGCTTATGTTGTGTGGTAGGAAGTTTAATTGTGAAGATTTGTAAGTTGTAACAGCACTAGATTTCTTTTATATGTTGGATTCTTTCTAAGTGATTTTGATTTGATTTTGATTTTATGCACTTATTGTAGCTGTGTTATTAAAGCCATTATGAAAATTAGAATACCTGAACATAATTGCATTCAATAATGTTTATCATGTGTGACCAAAATGTTTTAGATATAGTTTTAATAAACTCATGTATTATATAAATTAAATAAATAAAATATTAAATATAATAAAATTTTATTAATTATAAAACGATATTTTAAGATAAAAATTACGTAACTATGGATTATAAGTAATAAAACACTGATATCAACTTGTTAAGTTATTATTTTTAAAGTTTTTTTTCTAAAAAAAATTAAGTATTTTGCTTCAAAACAAACCGTTTGAAAAAGTTTGTTATCTTTGAAAAAGTTATTTCTTTAGAATATAAAAAAATTATTTCTAAAATTAATTTCAAAAAATTGTGTATATTTGAAAAAGTTTGTTATCTTTGAAAAATTTCTCATTCTTATAAAAAATTATTTCTTTAGAAATTGTATTAATAAAAAGATCTATTTCTAAAATTATTAAAAAAACTATTTTTAATTTTAAAATATTTAAATAATATTATTAGTAATTAATGTAATTATCTAATAGAAAATATAAGCGAAAAAACATGTGATGGTAAAAACTGAGGTGAGGAGGTGAAGAGGTGTTTAATAATCTAAGGTATGATGGTTGGTGGTTGTAGTAAGAGGTGAAGGTGCGGCACAATGAGATGGGTCGAGGGGCTCATGGTGTTAAGATGATGATGTTTAGGCCATCGGGTGTACATTTGTTTCATCCCACTCATCTCGCGGCACCACAAGTGGGGCAAGTGTTTTCGTAAGCCAGCTTGTGTTTAAAAATAACTACATTTGAATCACAATTTATTTTTTAATTATTAATTTTAATACAAAATATTCATTTATTTAGTTTATGAATTAACATAAAATACCATTTAAAAAGTTTATAGATAACACGTGAAGTTGACATGAAACCAACACGTTAGCTAAATATATTCACAAATTAGATTTAAAGTCTTTAATCTGAATCTAAATCTAATCTAAATATTTTATTGATTCGAGAAAACAGTTCAAAAAAAATGTCTTTGAGACGTATTAGTGGTAAGGTGATAATATAAATCTTGTAGTGTAAATTATAGATGGTGTCGAGTTATAAGAGTGGAGTTTTAGACGCATTACTATATCTTAAAAGTAAAGTTCGGTGATTTTTACCACTGGCCTTTACTCCAACTTTACATATTTAGGGGTTGTTTGATTATCACTGACTCAGTAAAATCTGATTGAGTTAGAAGCTGACCTAGTTAGAAGTTCTGACTGAGTCTGCATCTGACTGAAACTTGGTTGTTTGATTCAGTATCTGACTGACTCTGTTGAATGATAAAAATAATCATATTGCCCCGAAGTTCTGACTAAGTATGCATTTAACTGATGTTGTGTAATTAATAAAAATAACCAAATTTTTAAAAAGAACATAATAGCTTATAATTCAAAATGTCATACAAAATACAAGTTAAACATAAATCATACATAATCCAAATAAACACATCGAATTTCAAACATATTACAAGAGTTTGCAAACATAAAATCATAAAATCAGAATATACCTTGAACAGGAGGGAGGGCTGCTGAGGAGGAGTGCGGCGAAGGGAGGAGCGCGATAGAGGGAGGGCGTCGGAGGGAGGAGGGCGTCGGAGGGAGGAGGGCGCCGGAGGGAGGGCGCTGGAGGGAGGAGGGCGTCGGAGGGATGGCGGCCGGTGAAGAGGAGAGGGTGGAGGGGACCGGTATGTGAAGAGGAGAGGGTGGAGGGTTTTGGTCAGTGAAGAGGATATTATGGTCTCGGTCAGCAGCTTTGGACCGGTCAGTCGCTAGCTCGGGAACATCAAACGCCCTGATTGGTTGACCGCCAGTCAGTGGTCAGAAGCGTAGTCAGCCCTTTCAAACAGCCCCTTACAATTTCATCCCTCAACTCCTTTACAAACTGTGTAAAAAGACACTTTTACCGTATTGGGTTTCTAAAGGTCCGGCTTATCCCTATACGATTTTTACTTAAAGAATTAAATTCTTGTATTTTTATGTACGTGTCTGTATAAATTCGAGTCCGCCTATGTATGTAAATTTTGTCAAAAAAAACTAGTCGGTTCATATAAAATGTTTACGTGCTTATTTTATATACGCGTTAAGATGGTTTACGTTTCAACATTACGTTTTGATGTAATTCTGTTCAGAAATTAGTTGGGTCAAATATAATACGTTTTGAGCTTGGCTACATCTCAACTTAAATTTACTTTTGGAATCGCATTGAATCAGATATTATACACTTTTATTTGACGGTATAAATTCAAGTTACTCTATGTTTCGACATAAATTTGGTTCTAGAAACGAGTCGGGGCGATCGTCATCTATACTTTATCACGTCGTATACGACGTCAACGCACGTATTTTTTTTTGTTTACGTTTTGAGTCAGTCAATGTTTCGACGTAAATTTGCCGGGAAAATAGTCGACTCAAATACAATACGTTTTACACTCGGTGGTATAGATTCAAATTACTCAAGAAAGTGACTAAACCGCCCGATCTTGATAATGCGGAAAGAAGGCTAAGGATGTTTGGGTGATGTCATTGTAAACAATATGGCAGAGACATTTAATGGATACATCATTCTGTCAAGAGCTAAGCATATTATCCTCATGTTAGAGGATATCAGGGTAGCCATGATGACCAGACTCAATAAAATGCAGAAACAAATGGCTACAGAAGATGTGATTGTGTGCCCTAGGATACAGTTGAAGCTTGATTAAGTGAAGTCTTGGGCTTATAGATGTGAAGTTTTTCCATCATTGGATGTGTATCAAGTAAGAGACTTAGATGATGTTTCTGTGGATTTGAGAAACAAAACATGTAGTCGTAAAAGATGGGATTTAACAGGTTTCCTGTAACAATGATCATCTAAACAACACCAAACGTCAAATTAGCTAAGGCATCCATCGATCGTCACCATAACTTCATAAGAAAGACGAAATGATTGAATATTTAACCTAACCAAAGAATAATAATCATCTAGCGCATTGTGTACGTTTGATTACAGGTAACACTAGTCTGAAGTCTTCTCCTATTACCATTATCTTTCCACCGAATGGGAGGCTGATGCCACAAGTCTCAACATAAATTTAGTTCTTAAACAAGTCGGCACAATTGTAATCTATAATGTATCACACCGCGTACGATGCCGCCGAACGCTCAAGTAGTAAACTTGTTTAAAATCAAGTTGTAAAACGTCAAACCAAAAACACAGGCACGTGCATAGCACGTCACATAATCCGTCAACCCGAATGACGAAATAGTCAAAACCCAAAAGTAAAAAACAACACAGCACCCTCCTTCATCGTTCAAAACTCAAAAGTCGCCGTCGTCATCTCTTCTCCGACCACCGTCCGCCGGAGTCTCCGTCATCACCTTCACACACACACACACACACACCAATTCACCACTTAAAGCCCAACAAACAAACCCTAAGATCAACTTATCGAAGTGCTAACACAATTATTTACACATGGCAAGCACATCGCTTGCCGGATTGCAGGATCACCTCAAATTGGCCAGAGAATATGCACTAGAAGGCCTCTATGATACCTCCGTCATCTTCTTCGATGGCGCCATAGCGCAGATCAACAAGTAATTTCTTATCTCTTTTGTTCAATTACGGTTTTACGTACAGAAACCCTCGCATTGTATGTTATTCGTGCGTATTAGTTGTTCGATGATATGTGTTTGACGTAATTTAGTCATATACGGATATTAGATCAATTTTGATCAGATTTTTACAGAGATCTGTTGGTAGATTAGGTTAAATTAGATTAGATTAGATTGTTTGAAGGAAAAACAATTAGATTAGATTGTTTGAAGGAAAAATAGTTAGGTTACATTAGATTGTTTGAAGGAAAAACAGTTAGGTTAGATTAGATTGTTTGAAGGAAAAACGAGTTCTAGATCTACGAACGGTAGGTTTAAGTATCGGATGTGTTGCTTTTGATCACATATGTAGTTTTGAATTTGAAGTGAATACTGAATAACTGTTTTGAGTAGTTTAGGTTTTGTTATCTTATTACTTGGTTTTTTGACTTGTTCAAGTCCTGAAATAGTCTCTTGCAGAAATGCAAAGTACGGCTGTGTAGGTTAGGCTCAAGTGGCAATGCGAGAGCCTTGTGCACTGGGTTTGCCTTTTTTTGTTGTGGTTTGTTATGAAACATGATCAATGTGATACTATGTTGGATGCAAACTGTTTTTTTACTTTTTGAAGGCATTTAAGCTCTCTGGATGATCCTATGGCTCGTGCAAAGTGGACGAATGTGAAGAAAAATCTATTAGAGGAGACTGAGGTTGTAAAGCAGTTAGATGCCGAGAGGGGATCTTTGAAGGAGACTTTAATGGGTAGAAGGCCTTCTTCACCGCCAATTTCTGCAAAGAAGGCATCATTTGTGTTTCAACCGTTGGATGAGTATCCAACTTCTTCTGGTGCTCCTCCCATGGATGATCCTGATGTGTGGAGACCACCAAGTCGAGACACTTCAAATAGAAGATCTGTAAGAGCTGGTGCGGGGGGTTCAAGAAAGGCAACACAAGATGGAGTTTGGGCTCGAGGGTCTACCACGAGAGGTGGGGCGACTGCTCGTGGAGGGAAAGCTGGTGCTTCTAGCAGGGTTAACTCAGGAGCTAAAACATCAACTACTGGGAAAAAAGGAACTGGTTCAGCAAAGCCATCCACAGGGAAGGATGAGGCCGTGGTAAGTTTAGCTGTCTGCCTGTCTGCTTTTGTTTGTTCACTTAATTTTGTTGATTGTTCTTCATCATGCTAGTGCTCTCCCATGTAACTGTTTGTACAAAGACCTCTTGCTTTTGAATAACTTAGTTTCATATAGGAGATTTATCAATCTTTCTGCTAGTTAAAGGCTTTTACGGAACTTGTTCTCATCCTTGTTGAATATTCTCTCAGTGCCTGCTTTAGCATCATTAAAATAGATCAATATAATCACTTTCCCAAACACAATGATTTTGTGCATTTACATTACAAAAAGTTGAAGATCTGTTTTTTACATTTTCATCAATTAGTTTACCTGATTTTTGGTCTGTAGATTTTTGTTGTTATACTCTTTCCTTCTGTACTTCAAACCTACATGATTGAAGTTGCCCTTATGTTTTATGTTGGCCTTGCTTGATAGATAACTTCTGATTTGTTTTTCAGCTTTACCACTTCTTATTTTTTAGAGTAAATTACATTTTTCGTCCTTTAGGTTTATAGCAAATTTCAGGTTTCGTTCTTAAACTAAGGAAATTACAGTAAACGTCCTTTACGTTTAAGAAAGCTTGCACGTTTCGTCCTTTCCTCTAACGGATGTTAATTTTGTTCGTTAAGTCAAGTCATGTGCCTTGCACATGAGGGCATTTTGGTACTTTTACCTTTCATTTAAATAATACATTATAAATAATTAAAACTAACTAAAACCCACTTTCCATTTCTCCTCTTCTTTCCTCCCTCTCTCCCTCCCTCCTGTTTCTCTCTCTAGACACCCCACATCTATCACCATAAAAAACTACCAATCTCTCCAACACCATTTTGTTATAGGTGGTGTTATTAGAAGGAGGTAGAGGCGGAGGCAATAAACTTGTGGTGGAGATATAACTGGTGGTGGGGTGGGGGTGAATAAACAAAAGATGTGGGAATCACTGTTAGGGCTGTTCAAACCGCTCGCCGCTCGACGCTCGTTTGACGTTCGTTCGGAATTTGCTCGAAAAATGCTCGTTCGAATTTTTTCTCGGTTGTAAACAATCCGATCGGCTCGGATCGGTTTGTAAATGAGCCAAGCATGAGCAAAGGTCCGCTCGGTTTGGTTTGGTACGAATTAATATGTATATATAGTTTATACATAGCACTATAGTAGATTTGACATATTATATACAAATATATCATTATATTTATGCATACTTGATCAATCAACCTAATAAAAAGTTCTACATTAAACATAAAAGTGAAATCCTAAACCGTTAAGAGATTTTTTTGTCGATCATCTCCCGCTCTCACCGTTATCATTCTCTGCAATATGCTCACCGCCTCATCGGCTACAGCTTTAGCATCATCGTCAGTCACAACGTATTGTCATCCATGAAAATATTATGTAATGAAATGTGGCTGATTTTTAAGTCATTAAACCTTATTTGCTGCATTATAAATCGTATGACACACAAGATAGTTGGGTTGTATGAATTGTTCGCCGCTCGTTTGCGCTCGCTCGAAAATTCAACGCTCGAAAAATGCTCGTTCGATTTTTCACTCGGTTGTAAAGAGCCGATCGGCTCGGTTCGGTTTGGAAATGAGCCAAGCACGAGCAAAGGTCCGCTCGGTTTGGCTCGGCTCGGCTCGGCTTGTGAACAGCCCTAACTGGGGATGGTGATGGTGGGTTGTAAAGATGAGGCGATGGAGCCAGAATCGATGGTGAAGGCACGAGCACTGAAGGCGATGACGAGATCTCCAGAACCATCACCGCTCACTGCTGCAATTCCCCCTCTCTCGAGGTCTCTCTCTCTCCTTCTATATCTCATACCCTATCTCACGGTGATGGAGGTGACAATGGTGGTGGTTGGTTGGTTGCAGGTTGGGGATAATGGAGGTGGCAGTCGTGGTGGTCGTAGGTTGGGTGTTGATGGAGGTGACGGCGGTGGTGTTCGGTGGTCGCTGGTTAGGGTTTGATGGAGGTGAGGTCGGGTGGTTGCAGGTTGGGGTTTGATGGAGGTGATGATGGTGGTGGTCGGTGACAGAGGTAACTTTGAGCTTATATGGTGCCTCCCAAGATACATATATAGATAGAAATCTTCTATCAAGCAGAGAATAAGATTTGTAAAATAGTCATCTGGGTCTAAATGTTTTACAACATTCTGATATTTTGCATCTGGGTATGTTACCACGTTTAAGACTTTAACTTATTGTATATTTTTATACATCCTATTGAATCTAATACGAAGATTTCTGTTTTTATTGCTCATTCACTTATAATAATCAGAATGTTGACACTGAGGAGGGGAAGTCAAAACGTGGGCAGTATGAAGGCCCTGATGCCGACTTGGCTGCAACACTCGAAAGAGATGTCTTAGATGCTGCCCCTGGAGTCAGATTTGATGACGTGGCAGGATTGAGTGAAGCCAAAAGACTACTAGAGGAAGCTGTGGTTCTTCCATTATTGATGCCTGATTATTTCCAGGTATTTTACTTCGTTTGAAGGTTTTATATACCCTATAAGTGTTGTGATACATTTTAGCAGATATTTGATGTGTATTGCTTAAACTCATGATTAGCTTCAACTAATTTTGTTATTGATGGATGAAACTTTGAAAGTTAAAAATAACAATTCTTTAGGCGGGAATCAAATCTTAATTTAGAGTTTTTTGCATGTACATACATGCTTTGCCATGAATCTATTAATCTAATCGTATAATATATATATATATATACACACACATATTAATTACAGGGAATCAGGAGACCATGGAAAGGTGTTCTTATGTTCGGTCCACCTGGCACCGGGAAAACGCTACTGGCTAAAGCAGTTGCTACAGAGTGTGGTACCACATTTTTTAATGTTTCCTCTGCTAGTTTGGCTTCCAAATGGCGTGGAGAGAGTGAACGCATGGTTCGATGTTTGTTTGATCTTGCCAGATCATACGCACCAAGCACAATTTTCATTGATGAAATCGACTCCCTTTGTACTTCCCGTGGGTTAGAGCTTTTTCCTTCTCACTTTTTACAACGGGTTCAAATCTATGTTTGTATAGTCATTTAAGCATTTAACTATAACCAAGAGTTATATGCTATTATGCGTACACATGTTTATGTACTTGGTGATTCTGATTACATTTTGGACCATTTTGTTCAAGAAGTGGTTTCATTTGTGCAGGGCCTCAGGGGAACACGAGTCTTCTAGAAGGGTAAAATCTGAAGTTCTCGTTCAGGTAGATGGTGTAAACAACACAGGCACTAATGAAGATGGAAGTCGCAAAATCGTGATGGTTTTAGCAGCTACAAATTTCCCATGGGACATTGATGAAGCATTGAGGTTTTGCATCCCTAACTTATGTCACTAACTAAATATCTTTTGCTAATATTTGTTTCTTGATATCACGGTTGTTGTTATTATACAGGCGACGTCTAGAAAAACGAATATACATTCCTCTGCCTAACTTTGAGAGTAGAAGAGAGCTAATAAAGATCAATTTAAGAACTGTTGAGGTAAAGCCACTAAACTGACAATTTGAAATATTCATAATATGCACAGGTCTAACATCTGACTTTCATGTTTACCACAGGTGGCTGCTGACGTGGATATTGATGAAGTAGCTCGTCGAACAGAGGGGTATAGTGGTGACGATTTGACAAACGTATGCCGAGATGCTTCATTAAATGGAATGAGGCGTAAAATAGCAGGGAAGACACGTGAAGAAATCAAGAATATGTCCAAAGAAGATATTTCAAAAGATCCTATCGCCATGTGTGACTTTGAAGAAGCTATCACAAAGGTTCAGCCTAGTGTATCTGCTGCTGATATCGAGCGCCATGAGAAGTGGTTTGCTGAATTTGGTTCTGCATAATATGGATCTGAATCGATGCAGATTTGGGAGCTGCCTTATTTATTTTCTTCTTTTAACTTGTTTTTTGCATATTTTCAAGTGTGAAAAATCCATGAATGCTGTCAAGTCCTTTGTTTCGTGCATCTTAATGACTGTTGCACTGTTGTAACCTTATATTTAGTGTGATCATGTTTCTGGTCAACTAGTGCTTTTACCCGCCTCGCGTTGCAGCAGCATCACACACACAACGTGATAAAGTATAGACTGAAATCGACCCAACTCGTTTCCAATCTAAATTTACGTAGAAAAACTTAAAGTAATTCGAATTTATATCGTTGAATAAAAACGTATTATATCTAATCCAACTATTTTCCAAACAAAATTTATGTCGAAAAATATACTTACAATCGCCCCAACTCGTTTTCGAACTAAATTTAAGTCGAAACGTAGGGTAAATGAAAACGTATTATATTTGACCCGATGTGTTTCCAAACAAAACTTACGTCGAACTGTATACCAAATCAAAGCGTCAATAAAAATAAACACAGAAACGCTTTATATTTGAGCCGACTCATTTCTGAATAAAGTTTACGTCGAAATATAGACCATCTCAAAGCATATATAAAATATATGCATGAAAACGTTTTATATTTGACCTGATAAGTTTTTAAAAAACGTTAGGGATAAAGTGCAAAAGATTAAAAGTTGAGGGGTGAAGAAGGCAGAAAAGAAAAGAATAGAACTGGAAAACAGCAGTGTGTGGAGAGATTTGAACCCGGGTGCGTTTCGTGGAATTAAAGAGCAATCCCACTACACCAAAACTCGATATTTGTCACAATGCTCACCGTGTAATATATATTCTAATGGTGATTGTGGGTGACCATATGATTGGTCACCGACCTACTTAGTATAATTTCTGAAAATGCAGGTTCAATTTATTTAAAACACCACTCTGTTTGTATTTTTGTTTATTGCTATGAAGAGGATTATTCTATAAATACTTAAACTCTCATAAAGTGTAAAATCTTATAAAATGTTAGAAGACATAAGATAATATCATATGTTCAATGAATAAAATGAGTGAAAAGGCAATTGCGTTCATTAACAAAAGATTTCTACACATGTAAGTCATATACAACTTCCTTATGTTTTTTTAAACATTCACAACTTTTTATATGCTAATATTTTTTTGAAGAAGATACAATATAAAATCAAGTGTTTTTTATATTTCCAACAAATATAATGTTGATATATATTTTTTAAAAAAATAACCTAATCACGTGTTAGAGTCGTAATCTTTCGGTGTTTCAAAACCTAGTGATTTTATGGTGTTTTGAACTGGATGATTTTATGATGTTTTTAAACTAGATTAATTTATGATGTTTTCAAACTGAGATACAATAAATGAAATATTGTTCAAACACCATAAGAAAATTACCTAGTTTTAAAGAAATATAGTAAAAATCAATGATTTAATGATCAAGTATTAATATAAAGATTTAAAAACATGTACATGACAAAAATATCATATCCAAAAGGTTTAAATGTTTTGTCGATTTTTATACATAGATATGAAATTTAATGTCGTTATTATGACACGTAATGCTAAAAGAAAATCAGGATCTTAATGAAAATACGTCATATGGAAAAAGTCTAAACGCTATGTTGATTTTTGTAATTAACGTTACATTTCATTTTAAAAATGTAATATATTTAGAAAAATTATCGTTAAGTTGATTTTTGATGCCAAATATGTAATACATCATCACAAGTATATCATAAACTCGTTCAGTTAAAAAAAACATAATAAATCATTCAATTTTAAAACGGCATAAATTTCTCTAGTTCTAGAACGCCATAAAATTGCTCTGGTCTAAAATAACATAAAGTTGTCCGGTTCTAATGCATTATAAAGTTGTCTAGTTCGAAAACAGTATAAATTGCTCAGTTCTAAAAAACAATAAAGTTGTTTCGTTTTAAAATATCATAAAGTTATCTAGTTATAAAACATTATAAAATTGTAATTTTAAAACACCATAAAATTGTTCATTCATAAAATAACATAAAAATGCCTAAATCTAAAACACCATAAAACACTCCAACTCAGGTCGTTTTTTTTTTTTTTTTAAAGACTAAATTACAAATATTATCCTTTAAGTATTACTAAAATTATGAATCTTTTCTTTAAACTTTGATAAATACATTGAGTGTCCTTTATTTGAAAATTTGTCACGATTTCCGTCATTTCCACTAACTAAAGTTAAATATTTCTGTTAACTTTCTAACAAATGACTTCTTTGCCCTTGCTCCTTAAAGGACAAAATATGTAATTTAAACTAATCTTATTTTTTTATTTATTTCTTTTTTTTTTGTTTACTTACTTTTCTTTTTTCTCTTTTTCTCAGCACTTTTATCTTACAACTTATCTTAAATATAATTAATAAATTAATTTTAATTTTTTAGAAAAATTTAATTTCATTTATTGATTTTAATTTATTACAATTTTGTTAATTGTTTAATTTAGTTATGTACTTTTCTATTAAAACAAATAAATTTTAGACAACCCACAATATATTTTTTCTAACAATTAAAATTACAAAAGCTAAAATTAAATTTACAAAAATTAATGAACATAACTACGACTCGAGCATAACTAATTATTAAATATTGAATCAAACATAACTAATTCCGATGTTATTCTTTTATGTCTATAAAATACAACTACGATTCGAACATAGGCACAAACATCATTTATCGCACATAAGTATGTTTCTCCACTTCCGGTGACCTCGTTTGTATACTTTAGGATGGACCTAAAATTTTCAAAAAAAAAATGGACTGAAAACACGTTTAAGTACTTTAAGAATATAAATTTAAATATGAATTATAATGAGCTCACTAACCATCTTTCATTCATGATTTTTTCTTTGTCTATATAACTTATTTAATAAGTTTAAGTTGTTAAAATTTAATTAAACACGAGTTATAAAGTCCCACCCACACCAAACCACTTCATCGTATTTTCTGAACCATGACCTCCGGAAGACCCGACCCACCACCACCACCACCCACCTACCCATACGACCCCCTCCCCCCCACTCCACCACCACAACCACCCCAATACTACGTCGTTTTACCCTTCTACACTCCTCCGGCCACCGTAGGCTCCGTCGCCTCTGCCGCCTCTACCTCCAATACACCGTCTCCCTCCTCCTCATCTCCGCCGCTATCTTCTTCCTCTGGCCCTCCGACCCCTACCTCAAAGTCGTCAACCTCCGCCTCCACCGCCTCAACGTCCACTCTTCTCCGATCTCCGTCGACATCGTGTTAGGCGTACGGATTCAGGTTCGTAATCCCGATGTTTACTCGCTTAACTACCAGTCGCTCAATGTCTCCGTCGAGTATAGAGGAGAGCACCTAGGGTTTGTGACTTCGGATTATGGATCGGTGAAGGCGTTCGGTACGTCGTATGTTGATGCGACGCTTGTGCTCAACGGAGCGGAGGTCGTGTCGGAGGCGGTGTTTTTGATCGGAGATCTGGTGAAAGGTGCGATTCCGTTTACGACGGTGTCGGAGATTCGTGGTGGTCTAGGTGTTCTGTTCTTTGATCTTCCGATTACGGTATGTACATCTGTTTTGTTGATTGAATCGATTTTATTACACAAATGTGTAGTAGAGTGAATGATTGATCATCGTAGTTCGTAATTTGATTGCAAGTTATACCTAATAATCACTTATTACTCTTTTGAGAGTGCGGTATTGCTTATTTGGTTAGTATTTGAGAACGGTGTGATATTCGTAGTTAGCTTTCCAGTGTTTGATCCATGTGAGGATTTGAGTGTCTTTGGCTCTTGGAGATGTGGCACCACTGATGTGATCATGAGTATAATCTCAACCATAGCTCATAAGTTAATAAGAAGTTCACACTCTAGTAGTTACGCGTAATTAGGCGTCGAGTGTGGAGGCTTGATTAGGGGCCGGCCCTAGCCGCTACTCGGTTGTGATTATGGAAAGTTTTATTAGTTATGTTTTCTTGTTGATTCTAGTATTCTAAATGCTGATCGTTGTACTTGTAATTCTTTGAGCAGCTTAATAAAATGCAAACCATAGTTGCCGGTGGATGTGGACGGACCAAATCATGTTAAATCCTCGTGTCTTATCTTTTGATTATCGTGGTGTGTGCATGTGTGTTTAATACCCTAACATTAGGGTGGCTTGGGCTTCTGTTTATATTTCACTCAGTAGTTATGTGTAATCATGGTCTAGTACAGTTCTATTCAGTTTCTTGTAGATAATGATTGGTTTTTAGGTCTTGTTTTGTCAAGTTTGCATTCTTTGTAACCCATTTTTCACTCTTGAGTAATCAAAGCATTTTGTAAACTTTAAATTTACTAATTTAAAGTAGTAGAAATTGAATATTCATTTAGTACACGTTTCTGGGTGGATATTAAGCCCATCACGATCTATATCTCGCCTGCAGCCCAGGATTTTTCTATTAGATATCGGGAATTTGGTTGTCAGCCAACCAATGAGAACACTGTTATGTTTATATCACTTCCTAGGCAACTTGTATTTGCAATGATCTTTAGGACTATTCGGTTACTTGAAAAGGATCTGCACCTGCTCCATAGAAGCTTGTGCATTCTTTTTGCTCTTGTTGCTTTGCTTGCTTGATATCTGGAACTCTGTCTCCGGCCTAGAAGTTTTGAAATTAAATTGAAGGCGGTCATGTTATACATGGTTACGTTTTGTTATCCTAGCATACCGAAGTAACAAGGGTCATTAAGTTATGTATACTGGTGACATGATTATAGTATTTTTCAGCTGAACTTTTTATCCTTGTTTGCATGCTAGAACGGCATCAACTTTTTAAAGCATTGTCAAATGTGGATGTTCGTGTTTTTGATAAGAATATGGACAGTTTGATGATTCGTGCATGTATAGCGTATTACAGAGAACATTGAATTATGCATTTCTGCTTTATGCATTTATCATGAATCTTAAATTTTCATCTGGGAAATGTTTGTTTCTGATAATATTACAACCACTTGTTGTTGATGAACAGGCCAAATTATCGTGTGAGGTTGTAATGAACACAAACAATCAAACAATCGTACGACAAGATTGTTATCCTGCGGTAAAATTAGACACTTTTTTCCCTTTTTTTCATTTTCGTTATATCAATTTCCTCTTTTATGTTCGTTTATAATTCTGAGATTCCGTGTTGCAGTGAACTCCTATATCTGGGTTACAAAGGGAACTAATGCACCATAAATAGACAAAGAATCAAGGTATGTTATCTGCTGCTAAGGTTATGTGTGATTATCGTCTCAGAGCTGTCTCATATGATAACTTATGTAAATATAACATCATACATGCATTCTGGTTTATATATTGTTATTAGTGATGTTGGATTAATAGGTATTGATTTCAAGATATCTTAACCAACATTCATATGTATATTTTCATGGTAACAATCATTTGTGTGTATATAGATGGAAACCTGCATACTAGATCTTTTTTAGGGTGTCTAACGAGTCAAAGCAAGCAGAACGGTACCGTAAATGAATGAGGTCCGTTAATGTTTATTCATTTAATATTAATCAGACAAATGAATGAACGCTTAAATTTACGAATGATGTTTGTTAAGAAAAGGAATGTGTTTATATCTATTTTCTAAATGAATATGAAGAAACCGGTTAAAAGAAACAAGGTACACCGGTTAAAAGAAACAAGGTAATTTAAATTAAAGGCTAAACATTATATCATTATGCAAACTTAATATTTTATAGGAAACAAGAGTGTAAATTATACAGGGGTAAAAGTCTTAAAATAGGTGGGACTCGATGAATATGTAAATATAAATAAATGAAAGTGTATAACTGTACTTTAATGGACGAATGTATAATGAATGGTAGTAATTAAAAAAGTCCTAATTTCTAAATATGTAGACGACAATAACTTAACATCCGAGTACCCAATGGTAGTAATTAAAAATTCTTTGTATCTAAAAGGTTATTTTATAAAGAAAGAGGTTCAAATACAAAGTATATTTTTGTTACAAAGTGTGAGAAGACACAATTAGTAAAAAAAAATCACAAAAAAATTACATCTTACAATTTAAATCGAATTTCAAAAAAGTAATTCCGAGCTTCCCCTAGCCGTCCTCACTAAGAAAAAAAATAAACGAAAAATATAAAAAAAATATAAAAAATATTAATGTTTTTTTATTGTGTCATTTATGAAAGACACAATAACGTCATTTTGTCATTATGAAAGACACAAGACACAATGACGTCATTGTGTCTATTATGAAAGACACGATGATGTCATTGTGTCATAAAAGACACAATAATTTTTATTTTATTTATTTTTTATTTTTTTCTAAAAGAGGACGACGAGAGGAACAGAGACTCCGAAGTACTTTTTTGAAATTCGATTAGATTGTGAGATATAATTTTTTTTGTGATTTTTTTAGCCTTATTGTGTCTTCTCATATTTTATAGCAAAAATACACTTTGTAGAATAACCTTACTATTTTATAAAAGAAAAAACTTCACATAATAATAAATAAGTAAGTTTTAAAAGTGTTTCAATTAAATTACATATATTTTTATTTGTTTCAATCAGGTAACTAATAATTTTTTATTCCAACAAGTCATTAAAGTTTTACGAGTAGTCTAATTAAATCACTCATAATTTTTTTTTCACATTTTAAAATAACTTACATATTTTTAAATAATTCAGTTTTTATATGAATATTGTTAATTTTATAAATTTTAAATTTTAAAAATATTTTTCAATTTATAAATAACCTAATTAGGATAATTTTGGAACTTTGGTGACTCAATTGGGACAAAATTTGATGACTGACCTGATTTGAACAAAAAAAATGATAAGTGATCTAATTATAATAATTCCGAAACTTGATTACTATTTTATAAAATTATTTTTTTTATAAAACAACTTAATAGACTTAACACAATAGAAGGGTAGCTCATAAGCATCAACAACTAAACACAAACCATACGCATATGTTACACGTGAATTGTTTGGCATTCAAGCCAAGGTTTCTTGCTTGCACTTTGTATGACCAAACTTATGGCAACGGTAGCACTCCACTTATTAGAAATAGGACCAGAGAGTCAACTACTCATTCATTATAGCTTCCTTGTGGATCACCTCAAAACCTCCAATGGGGTCCACCATAAGATTCCTTACGACTAAATTGAACTAATGAAGTCATCTGGTGTACTCAGCCTACACACCTTGGAAAGGATGTGATGGAAGAACATATGTAGCACCATTGGTGGTGCCCCCCTCTACGATGGAGACAAAGAAAGAAGAAAGGAGTTGGGGGATCGCTTGGTAATATGGCACGACAGTATTTTCGAGAACACCGTCTCCACCTTCAGTGATATGGCATATGGCATGACGAGATGACCATACCCGATGGTCTAGAGTGCTATTTTGAGCTGTTTTGTGACAAAGAACTCATTCCTCTCTTACAAATATCTTAAGTTTGAAATCTATTTTATATAGCTTTCAATCGTAAACTTTTGAAGGTCACTTGCAAGCGCAAGCCGTGATGTATCTGGTGTCGTTGTTAGTATGGCATTTATAGGTTACATACGTTTATAGGTAACATGTTACACGAAAAAGTTCATTGAAAGAAGGAATTACGAAATTATTCAAGAATTGAGATACAACAGAAGAAAGAGTCGACAAAAAGAAAGAAGTAAAACAATCACACCCATATAATATTCAAGAACAAAATCACATAAAAAAAATCTTTAAAAGGATTATGTTGGATTTCTTACACAATGAAAATAGTAGATGTTTAATGAAAAAACAAAGGTATCACACAACCTCATACATGAACGCATAGGAGGGGGTCTGTTAGGTATCACAATTAGAGTAGGTTCCAGTGAAAGCAATCAAACACACACAATCACACAATAGAAAAAGTAGACACAAGAGAATTATAGTGGTTCGGTGTAGGTGACCTACGTCCACTCTACAACTAGGGTTTATATTATTATTGTGCTCAAAGAATACAATTACATCAATGGGTCTATATATAATGCTAGATTTGGGTTAGTAATTAAGGCAATAACTTAGGTTTCAAGAATTAATTAAATAACCCTAATTGCCTTAGGGCCGGTTGCCCTTGTTTCAGTCCGCAGCAAAATAGGCCCGAAACAAGCCCGATTCGGCCCAAAGCCTTCACAACCCATGAACAATGTATGGAATTACATTGTACTCACATGGTGTCGTAGGTGTACTAGCCGAAGGCTTGTGATTTCGTTTATGATTGTTGCAAGATCAAATCACACTTCAAACGGGTGCTTTCTTTTGATAGACGATAATGGTGTATACTAAGGGGATGTTTGGTTCATAATTTTGTAGAAGAACTAAAATATATCAAAGAGAGTTGGAATTTAAAGAAATTGAATATCGAATTCAAGCTTTTTATAGGAATTAGAAGTTGTGGTGTATTTGATTAATACACCACAAGCAAAGAAGTGTCATAGCAACGCTATTGGTGGTGACAATCACAAGCAATGATAGCATGAACAGATTTGGTATGGTGGTGATAATGATGGTGGTGTTAAGAGAGAAATTTTAATTTCTTTAGTTTAATTTATTTACAATTTTTGAAAGGAATATTAAATTCTTTTCTTTTAAGAGATCTATAGAGGAACTTAAATTTCAATTCCATTGAATGTCACCCAATCAAACGCATCATAGAGTACGCTGACCAAGGAGCCCGCTACCCTATGAGGCCTATCATACTATCTGCATTCTACCATCCTGACGTTATAGGGTTAGGCTAAAAAGATCCAAACTTTAGAATGCGTATGAAGAAATGTTAGGATTAATCTTGAAAATGAGAGTTGTAGGCATGCCACCTCACATGGAGATATTAACATAACCCCTAATTTATTAAATGTCCCTAACTTTCTTATATGTCAGAATTTTTATAGAAATTTTTTTTAACGAGTATAATAGTATAATATTGTTGTATTTTAAACACAAAGAATACCTAAATTGGGTGGCACATGTTACATCCTACATCGCAAGGGGAACGAATGTTTTCTTATAAGGGGTTGGATAGCTTCCCTATTAGACACGTTTTAAAGCTCGAGGGACGGGCGTCTGAGGGGGTGCTGGCTATTAAAGATGACAATATCTGGTACGGTGGTTGGGATGTTACAAATGATATATTGATATCAGAGCCAGGGCTAGACTCGTGTGCCAGTAAGGACGCTAGTCTCTTAGTGGGGAGGATGTTACATCCATATCGGTTAGGAAGGGAAACAAATGTTTCTTTATAAGAGACTGGATACCTTTCCTATTGGATGCGTTTTAAAACTGAGGGGCGGGCGTCTGAGGATGTGCTGGCTGCCAAAACGGACCTTATCAAGTAAGGTGCTTGGGATCTTACAGAGTGTCATAGGGAACGATGAAACACATTTGGGCTCTTGGATTACACTTTAATTTAGTTCATTTATCTTACTTTGCACCTTTGATTCGATACATTTCATCTCAACTCCTCTCACTAATTGATTAGCATGAAAGGCAATTGATATCATTCAAGCATTTTTATTGTTGTTCACCTTGATCCATAAGGCAGCTCATATTGTTCAAGCACTTCCATTGTTGTGGACCTTTGATTTAAAAGGAAATTTATATTATTCAAGCACTTTTATTGCTAATGTTCAATATCAACAAACCGATTAGCATGAAAATTGAAGCTCAGTTTCAAAGTCGATTCAAATCATAGATTCGAATTAACACGTGTGTTGCTGCCTCACGGCTCACGTTCTACATCTGATTGGAGGTTTTGAAAAATCAAAGTCAATCAACAAGTTAAAGAACACACACTTACTGTGTGTTCATGGCATAATCTTCAAACAGAAATTCATTTTACTGTTTGACCTAGAAGGATTACGCCGATAAAATAACTATTGTTTGAAACCGACATCAAGTTCTAACAAATCACAGATCTAAGGACAATTACTTGTGAATCACACTGTCTTGTGCTGATATCAAAAAAGGAATCACATGTTTCGTAATAAATCTTGAACGAAGCTATACTGATTTTGGTGTGAAGTTTGATTTAAAAAACTTTTTGTTTGAAAAATCACTTGAATTAATACTAACTCACTGATTCCAGACTTAGATCACATGTGATTTTAGTTAGATCACATGTAAGTAGTTTTACACTAATTCATTGTTAAATACATGTGAGATGTAAATGATTGGGGAGCATATAGATGTACAATAAGATTAAAGGAATGGTCAAAATCTGTTCTCTTGTTCTTTCAAAAAAGATGGCTCTCATCGAACTCACCCATATATTTGTGTATATATATAATAAATTATTAATTAAATAAATAATTATCCATAATAATATCAGAAAAATAATCATTTGTTTAATATTTAATATTAATATCTAACTATTGTTATTTCTCCAAATACAAAAGCTAATATTTCAGGATTTGTTATAGTTATTCTATAATAATTACACAAACAATAATAATTAGTGTAGATGTGTATAACCTTTAACACTTTGATTGACTTACGTTGCTAATTATGTACCCTTTAGGATCTCACGCCATTAGCAATATTGTTATATGTTGACTATTGGACATCTAGATTCAACATATAAAGAGTTAAGTACACCGATAGTCCATGTGGTATGTTAAAATTATGGTTTTAGTCCCCTAAATTTGAAAACCGAAAGATTATAGGATGTAATGTTGAGATGACATATGGGACCTTGTTGATACACGACCTTGAGTGGTAACATCAAGTTGCTATAGGCGATACCGCAAGAGACTAACCTGACGACACTAGAAGATCATTCCTCTCTCACTCAACATGCTTTCTCTCTCTCTTCATTGTCGTGTTAAGAGCATCCACTCTTCTATCTTTTGCTTAATAATTTTGAGGAATTTTTCATTTAAATTTTTCTCTATTTCATTCTTTTAGCTTTTTTAACTTTTCTTTTCTTTAATTCTAAATGACAAGGATAAAATTATCATTTATTACGATCTTTAACAGCTTTTTAATTAAACTCTTTAAATTACAAAATGAGTAAGAAGAAAACTAAAATATTCAGCAAGTAATTGCCTTATTGTTAATAAATATTATTTGTATTAAAAAGTTAAAAGATGGGAACGGATATAATATAGGTCAAAAGAGATATGATAGAAAAAGTAAAGAAGGATAATAATATGACATTAACACAAAATAAATAAAATTAAAAGAATAAGTATATATACATCCGAGAGGAAGATGCTTTTTTATATAAAATATTCGTTGGTTTGCATGTGAGCAATGAGAATGTGCTTTGCTTGATGGGTTGGGTATCCTAGACTAAACCAAATGGTATCATCTTTTATCTGTACCTCTACAAATATATTATAGTTTTAACGATATCAAGTGTGTATATTTTAGTGATTGAGGATTTAAGTTTCATAATAAACGAGTATATTAAAAAAATAAAATTAAAGGATATATGGGCTAGCCATCCCAGATTAAAATATATGTGTTCCCTCTAAACCGCTAAGATTCACGTGTCTTGTTTACTTTTTCAACGAATAAATATGTGTTACTTTTACAAGTTTATATCCATGTGTGCATATATAGTATGTATGTATATATACCATATACATACATATAGAGTTCTTGTTTACACTTTAAAAATCTTACAAACAGTTTTTCTATGAGTGAGAATATATTGAATTTTTCTTCTATACATATATAGTTCTTGGATTCTCAAGTTTCTAATAACAATCATTTTAAATCTTTGGATAAAATGGTAAAGTAGGTAAATGCACTGGTGGTGCAGTTAAACTAGGGTCGAGTGTAGTTGTGAGGTCTAGCTAAACATATCATACCCGATCTCATCTCAAGCTTAGAATTTTGTTGTAACACACAATGAAAATCTACGTTAGAGGGCACAGATGGACCAACCCCTAGGGGCACTCCGATGCTTACATCGATAACTTATATAAGGAAGGTCATATCAAACATGTATATTGTTGCTGCAAGAAAGTCACTTGGTTAGTGATGAACGATAAGGACCTGCTAAGATAATTATAAAATAAAAAATAAAAAAACACTATTAGGTTCACCGCAGGAGGAAGCCTCCTGCGATCCATCTCCGATGTGAGAATTAGGGAACAAGATAAGGAGATCAATTATAAGCTTAGAGTGAAGGTGAGAGAAGTTGGGAAGGATACCTTCAAAAACCCTACCTTTATATATAAGTTGACTTTGTCTACTTCAGGCAGAAAAGATGCTAAGAATCATTTGATGCTCTTTTATACCAAAACGCACTTATATAAGGAAAGGTAGTCAACTAGTTATATACTTACTTGTCGTGAGTGTTCCCAAGCTTGGCTTACGACCAGGATATTCGTCTTGTTGCAAGGATGTTCAGCTTGGCCGTTTCGATGATGTTTATACTTACATTATCATATATGATAAATAAACAAAATGCTACCATAATATAATGTTTATCATGAGAGAAACCCATGTTCAGAGCAGATGGAGTTCTTTGAAAAAAGAAAGGGGAAAGAAAAATAAGCCAATTCTTTGAAAAATGTGAGAAATAAAATGTCTAAGTGATAATGTTTTGCATGGTAAATGGGGCTGGTCACTTTAGAAGCATTATGATGTATTTATTGTGTTTATTATTGTTTCTTGTGAGATCTTGGTTGATCTTTCGTATTTTATTTTACAAGTTGCGTTGAGGGTAGGAAGGTTTCTTTTTGGTTGTAACATGTTGACTTGCTTTCTTTGATCACATCAGCCTAACTCTACAAGCCTACAACTTATTTCTATGAGTTATAACTTGTCCTATCATCCTTTTTTGCTTAGAACTTAATGTGAGATAATTTCACCTTTAATTAGGCTAACATTAGGCTAGCTGACAAAGCCATGTCATGCAGCTTGAGGCAACGCATGGTTAGATAAAAACCAAACAATATATTTTGAGGTAATACAACACAAGCCAAGACAATATCACCCAAAGCCAAGATAAAATCGCCCAAAGCCAAGCCAGATAGCCTAAGGGAAAAGAACACATGGCAAGACAAAGACATGTAAGACCAAGCCAGGTAGCCGTAAGAAAAGGCACACGATAGCTTGAGGTGCCACTTTATAATTGTAAACCTATGTACATTATTCATAACCTCATTGAGTGAATTACACTTTACACGGGTTTAAGTTAATTAAGTAAAATTGAACTCTTTAAAGCAATGATATATTTGTTGTTTACTTCGAAAACAACCAACACATGCCCTTTTGACACATAATGGTCCACGGGACTAAGATCCTCCACCTCACCATGGAGAGACAACTGTATATAACTATAACTATAGTTACCCCATTGGTCTACCAAATCTTACATACATCTATTGGTTTTTATAGTCAAATAGACACCTTGTTTCCATCTTCCTTTCCTTTGGTACGTTAGATTTATAATGCGGCTCTGAGAAGGGGCGGGATAGGCAACACCCAATGCCCGACCTTATAGGGCTCGAAATCAAAAAAAATTATATTATATATTTACATATATCTTAAGAAAAATTATTACTTTTTCAAACACTTAAACACATTAATATTTTAATTATTTTAACCTACTACAATTTATCCATTACTAAAATTAACCCACGTTAAAATTTAAACAAATAACTTGTATTTGAGATGGGGTGATAAAAAATGATTCGAAACAAGAATCATGCAATCGATTGAATCGACTAGGTCTCGTTTTTTCTTACTCGTGCATGTCCCAAAAAATTTTGACCATCCTTACGGATTGTCATGTTTATATGAAAGATATGTAGTTTGAAACTAAATTCGTATGTCAAAACCTGATTCTTATTTTATTAAACATAGAAAATCACCATAAATACGAACAAACAAATATCTTATTACCTTCACTTTGGAAAATCATGAGATGCCTCCTCTCAAACCCTTGGCACGAGAGTCTGTAGGGCAACAAGGTCGCTCTGATATAAATCTATAACATCTAATAAAACAAGGTTTCTTTTGCCACTTGTCTTTTTTTAAGCCATTTTTTTGTCACTTGTTATTCTTCTAGATATGCACACATCAATTATCCCCATTCAAAGAAGTATTATAGTAAGGTTAAATATTTATCAATTTATTCCTCCTCTTATTTAAAATGAATTTTATTATTGCTATATTTTTCTCTCTTATCTAAATTTTTTTTTTTGGTGAAGTTATTCTACAAGTGTATTCTTGCTTTCAAAGTGTTAGAATACGACATGATTGCTAAAAAATCACAAAAATTTATATCTCACAATCTAAATGAATTTCAAAAGTATCGGAGTCTTTGTCCTCTCGCTTCCTCTTTCAGCAAAAAATAAAAATGCATGTGCTTCATAATGACATATGACGTCATTATTGTGCTTCATAATGACACCAAACGTTAATGACAGGATCAGTGATCTAAGTTTGATCAATGAGAGTTGAATCGCAGCGGAATTAGAACAAGAATTAGACAAATATAGCAAGAACACAATAGATATTCAATGGAACAGTACACGGTTATAGAGAAAGAGGGTTTTCTGCAAAAGGGATAATATCATTCATGCACAAATGCTTCGGTATGGCGGCCGCTAAGCTTCGCACCTTACAATTAGGTCAACATTCCTTATATAAAGGAATGTGACGTCTGCTGATGTCACTTGATAGTGACATTTAACAGAATTATTACAAACAACTGAAAGTAAGCAAACTACTGAGAATGTTCACAACAACTGAGAACATCTCAGAGTATGCTAAGTACAAGATGAAACTAAAACTACTGAAAGAAACCATCACACTACTGAAGAGGTCTTCTTCAGCTGTTGTGACAACATCTGAAACTTGGTCTTCAGTCTTTGTCTTCAGCTTTTGTCTTCAGACTTTGTCTTCAGCTCTTTCACTTCAGACTTTGTCTTCAGACCTTGTTATCAGTTGATGTCTTCAGCTGTTGCAGACTACTTCAGTTGTTGTAATGTCTGTGGGACTTAAAGGTTTTTCTGATCAGGCTCATTGGTTCTTTTGGTCCAACAAACTCCCCCTGAACCAATGCAGCCAAAACCTTTAAGCTTATTGAGGTCCCACTTATTCTTGGCAGAAATACTCTCTTGATCAGCTTCAGAGATATCAGATAAGCACAGGCCAGGGAACAGGTTTCAGTAGATGTGAATGTCAAAGGATGGAAGGGAACTCTGTCTTGGGGAACTGGACACAGAGCTGTTATCCCAACCATGAAACCTACTTCCCATTGATGAGTCTATAAGACTCTCTGACGTAGGCCTCAAGGAGAACAACTTGTTCCTCCTTAGTGAGTTCTTCTGCTTCTCCTTCGAAGAAGAACTCTGGGCCATAGTACTCTGATAGGTACTTTACTGTCTTTCCATTTTTCAACTCAACAGTTGTTATCTCTCTGTAAGCAAATTCATCTGGGTGAGTCCCTTCTAATAACAACTGGAGTTCATTTTTCTTGATCTCTTCAAGCCTCTTGTATAACAACCCCTTCTTGACCATTTTGTTCTCCATTAGAGTTTGAGGGGTCATCTTTGACTTGTAGGCTCTCTTGAAGTCTTCAAGTATCTCCCAGGGTGAGACTACAATGGCCAACATAATAACAGCATCTATGGTCTTTCTCACTTGGCCATTGTATCTACTTGGTATGGATTTCTTATGAATTCTAGAACTAACCCTGGGGTCTGGCCAAATCCTTACTCTCTCCTTTTGATATTGAAAGGTATGCCTGAGAGCATACAGCCTTTGAGCGTGTTTCTTCATGGCTTGTATAGATGATGACTGAGGAAACTCTTTGTCAACCATCTTCAAAAGTTGCTCATCGTGCTGTTTCTGCTGTTCTTCTTCTTCAATCTTAACTTTCACCATTTGCCTCTGAAAGTCTGGTGTGATCATTTGTTGACTTCTGGGCTCAGGTATTTTTAGAACAGCAGAGATTGGCAGACTGTCTTCTTCATCATCTTCTTCTTCTTCTTCTTCCATCCTCAACACCCTTCTCCTCCTTCTGGGTGCATCATTGGATGTGGTTTGAGGTGGTTTTTGGGGTAAGGGAGTTGGTTTTGAGGGTTGAGTTGGTTTAAGTTTAGGTTTAGGGATTGGTTTGGAGAGTTGTGGGGTTGGTTTTTTTGAGTGGGAGTTTGGGAAGGCTGATCTAGCATTTTTGTGGTAAGTTTGGCTTTGGAAAGCTTGGCCATATCAGTTCTCTTCCCAGCACCTGCTTCATCTAAGGCTTCGATAATCAACCCCTTATTGAATGCTTCAGAAGCACAGATTCTGGTGGTTATTGCCAGAATACTGTCTCTGGTCCATGATTTAATCTCAATTAATGATCTTCCCAAGTATTTTGCAATAAACCTGATCATTATCTCCAACCTCTCCCTTTCCATCACACTGTAACTGGCCCATCTCTCTTGTATCTCTTTAATCTCCAGCCTTCTGATCTCAGTGTCTAATGTAGCTGTATCAAAGCCTTGTCTGAAGAGTTGGTCTATTATTCTGTCCATTGATCTGCTGTGAGCTTCATCAGCTTCTTTAACCAGATCTTCCAATGATTTCTCTTCATCAGGCTTTTGAGTTTCAGCACTTTTCTTTCTCTTGTATGTGATCAGCTGTTTTTCCTTTTCTAACTCCTTTTCTTTCTCTTGTTGTTTCTCATCTTCCACTCTCTTTCTCTTTCTTTCTTTCACTGCCTTAGACTCCCCCTTTTTGGGTGCATTGGGTTCAGGGTTTGAATGGCAGAAAGCTTCTTTTGCACAGCATCATCAACAAGTGTTTGTAGATTTGAGGAGATCCTCTCATCAATGGCTTTATGCACAATCTCATTGATGATGGGAGTGATGAGAGGTAAGGAATGTTGAAAGGTAGCAACCATCTGCTCAGAGGGGTTCTGTCCCTGAGAGGTGGTGCCAAAAGCAGTGGCTGGTGGCTCAGTTGAGTGTAGTGGCTGAGTGTTTGGTGAACCTTCAGATGAAGGTGCCATCTGTGGGTTTATTGGGGCAGATGGACTTTGATCCTGAGACATTTTGGCAAGCAGTTCTTTGAGTCTGCTCACCTCAGCCTCAAGGATTGTGTTATGGGCTAAGACATCGAAGAAAAAGCCCAGGTCATCATCAGTCTTTGCTGAATCACCTGACCTCCTGATTGAATCAGGATGTACATGCCCTGAGTGTAGATCAGTTGTAGCATGTGCCCCTTGTTCTTGGTTCTGGGGACTTCCTGCCTCAGGACTGAGTCCTTCATCGGCAGTTGCCTCTGGTGAGGTCTTAGAGATGTTACCAACTGCATCCTGTTCATTTGCTGAATCAGTAGAAGTGGCAGCCTCACCAGATGTTCTAACCTCCTCCTCTACACGGGGAGATTGAACATTATAACCCCTGTGCTGTGGGTTATCAGCAGCATTTTGGTCCTCTTCCTCAGCTGTTGAGGTTCTCCCCATTGTAATTGGTTTCTGGGGAGGAGGAGAGGAATGCAGCTGACTCAGCACTTGTGCAACTATAATGGTTGGGCTTTGAGGGGCGGTTGCATTTGGAGATAGGTTTGAAGCAGATTGCACCCGGGGTGACTGGTGCTCTTCAATGGTAACCTTCTCAATTGAGATAGGTTCCAGCATTGTGGTATCCCCAATTATGGTTGCATCAGGATCCTGTTGAGAGGATGCCTGAGCGGCTAGGGCTGGTGGAGTCTTTGACACTACTGGGGGGTTAGAACCAGTAAGTGTTTCCTGTATTGGTGGTACAGGGGCATCCTCAGGGGACTCATCTCCCTGAGTAGCCTTTTTGGGCTTTTTGGTGTTGGGTTTGGTGGGGACTTTGGATCTGGAAGTGGAGGCTGTGGGTTCCCGCTGCTTGGGTTTTAGCAGCCGGGCAGCCCCTTTCAGTGTAGGGTCAGAGTTGTGCCTGGAGTATACTTCAGGCAATACAGCCGGAGCAGGGACTCCAAGGCCAACAAGGCCGTCTGATTTTAGCTGATTTAAAATTATGGCCATGAGAAACCTGGGATATAATATCCATCTGTTTGCCACAGGTTTCAAAGCCAGATCCTTTAGTTCCATGAAAACTATCTCAGAAAAATTTAGATTTTGTCGTTCAAAGATAGAGTATAATACCTGTTGCCATCGGGAGGACATCTGATCCCATGAGGAGGTTTTTGATGCAAGGCAGACATTCACCATGTGGAATATAAGACGTTCAGCATCATGGAAGTGCTTCTTCAGAATGGTGGTAGCACTTAAGTCTCCTTCATACCCGTTATTGATGAAAGACATATCAGTTGTGCCTTTCGGGTATTCTGTGACACAGGTGGCATCATGTAGATTTAGGGTTTGTCGAATGATGTCTGGAGTGATGACCACCTGTTTCTGGTTAACCAACGACTGGAGAGTGATTTGGCTATCATTCTCACCAGTTTGCACAGAGACGTTGGTCCAGAATTGGCTTAGGGAATCGGGGTATATGGTAGGATTCAGAAGAAAAGCGGTTCGGTACTGGGAATCTACCATAAGATCGATGGCATTATCAAATTTGTTCCAAAAGGCCGATTTCGAGAGGTAGGCAACACAGTTGTGTCTGGGTTTGAGTTTCATGGTCGCCATTGTTGAGAGAGTGAAGGACATAAAACGGCTAATGAAACGTTTGAAAGTAGGTTTAGGTATTTATAGGGTAAGAAAAGGCTGATATAAAACGACTGAAAGTGTTGGTGCTGTCATCAGTTGTTTGAAAACAACTGAAGACCTGGTTTTAACTTTCAGAAGTTGTAACAACTGAAGACTTGGTATTAGTCATCAGTAGTTGTGAAACTACTGAAGACATGGTTTTGGCTTCAGGTGTTGTAAACAACTGAAGATTTGGTGTTAGTCATCAGTAGTTGTAAAACTACTGAAGACATGGTTTTGGCTTCAGTTGTATGAAGTGAAACAGCAGTTGTAGAAACAACTGAAGAGAAAAGTTTCTCATCAGCTGTTGTCGTCAATTCTTAGCTCATCAGCTGTTTCATTCTGACCTCAACACTTATCAGACTTTTTGTCTGATTTTCAGACGTTTCATTGGTCATCAGTACTTATCTGTTATACTGACATCAGTAGTTGTAACTACATCAGTAGTTGTAACCACATCAGTTCTTTTCAACAGATAGAGTACTTCAGTACTTTTAAGTAATTTAGTCTTCAGTAGTTATGAAAACTACTGAGGATAAAAGAACTTATCAGTACTTATTTGTGACAATAGTATACGAATGCTCATCAGTACTTGTTGACTGAGATCATCAGTAGTTGTCACTTATTCTAGCTGCAGCATACCAAGCCTTAACACTAGGTTTTGGAAAGTTGAACTGTCCAAAGGCTTAGTAAATATGTCTGCAAGCTCATCAGCACTAGGAACAAACTTTGGATCAATCAGACCTTTTTCAAAACAATCCCTAATAAAATGGTGTCTGATCTCAATATGTTTGGTCCTAGAGTGCTGGACTGGATTCTTGACAATACAAAGAGCTGAAGCACTATCCATTAGTAATGGAGTCTTAGTCTCTGTAATGCCATAATCCAATAATTGATTCTGAAGCCAGAGTACCTGAGATGTACAACTTGCAGCAGCAATGTACTCGGCTTCAGCAGTGGATGTAGCAACAGATGTTTGTTTCTTACTCTGCCAAGAAACCAAACAGTTGCCTAGGAATTGACATCCACCAGAAGTTGATTTTCTAGTTAATTTACACCCTGCATAGTCACTATCAGAAAAAGCAACTAATTTGCAAGAGTGCCCAGTGGAATACCAAAGACCTAGAGATTGAGTACCTTGCAGATATCTAAAGATCCTCTTGACTGCAATCAAATGAGACTCTTTAGGAGCAGCCTGAAATCTAGCACAAACACAAGTTGCAAACATAATATCTGGTCTAGAAGCTGTTAAGTACATCAAGGACCCAATCATACATCTGTAAAGTGTTTCATCAACAGCTTTACCTTTCTGATCTGCATCCAGTTGTGTGGTGCTGCACATGGGAGTAGAACAGGGCTTACAGTTTTGTAAATCAAACTTTTCCAAAAGACTCTTTGTGTATTTTGACTGATGAATGAAAGTTCCATCAGCCTTTTGTTTGATTTGCAAACCTAGAAAGAACTGTAATTCTCCCATGGCACTCATTTCGAATTTTTGTTGCATCAACTTTGTAAATGCATCACACAACTGTGGATCAGAGGATGCAAAAATAATATCATCAACATAAATTTGAACAAGGAGCTTATGCTGACCCACTTTCTTAATGAACAAAGTTTTATCTATGGAGCCTCTAGTGAAATTATTCTGAAGAAGAAAATTTGACAGTGTTTCATACCAGGCTCTAGGAGCTTGTTTCAACCCATAAAGAGCCTTATCAAGTTTATACACCCAATCAGGATGTTTATTATCCTCAAAACCTGGTGGTTGACACACATAAACCTCTTCTTTTATTTTACCATAAAAATGCACTTTTGACATCCATTTGAAAAACTTTAAGATTGTGGAATGCAGCATAGGCTAAGAACAATCTAATTGCCTCCAGTCTGGCTACAGGGGCAAAGGTTTCATCATAATCAATACCTTCTTCTTGTGAAAACCCCTGGACAACCAGTCTGGCCTTGTTCTTGACAATTTGCCCATTTTCATCTGTTTTATTCCTAAACACCCATTTAGTGCCTATTGCACACTTACCTGGGGGTAGAGGAACCAGTTCCCACACTTGCTGCTTTTTGAACTGAAGAAGCTCAAGCTGCATGGCATCAACCCATCCATTGTCTCTTAATGCAATATGATAGTTCTTTGGCTCTTGCTGACTGATGAAGAGAGCATAGAAGCAGAAGTTGGACAATTGACTTCTAGTTGAGACACCAGCATTGATATCACCAATGATTTGAGACATTGGGTGATTCTTCAGCTCTTGGTACACTATGAGATCTGTGCAAGTGTTTGTAGCACGCTCAGCAGCAACAGATGTTGATCCAGATTCTTGAAACCAAGTATTAGATGGCAAGTCAAATGAAGTAGAGGATTCAGAAATCTCATCAGCATTTGTTGTGGATGGTGCTACTGAAGCTACAGGAACATCAAGTTTAGTAGACTCAGGCAGTTGATCACTAAACTTGAATAGGTGAGTACTGGGATCATCATCAACATCAGTACCACCAGATGGATGACTAGCTGCAGAAGGTGATGAATTCACATGATCTGCAACAGCTGGAGGCTGATAAGGAACATATTGCAGTATGTCCAGATCAAACAACTCCACAGGGTTTTGTGGGATTTTGTCCTTAGGAGATTCATTGAACTTCACATGCAAGGTTTCTTCAACCATCTTTGTTCTGCAGTTGAACACTCTGTAAGCCTTGCAAGTGGATGAATACCCAACAAAATACCCTGCATCCACCTTAGAATCAAACTTTTGGAGTTGATCCTTTGTGTTGAGAATGTAACAAGGACACCCAAATGCTCTGAAGAATGAAATTAGAGGAGCCAAATGATGTAGAACTTCATAAGGAGTCTTCATCAACCTCTGATTCACTAAAGCTCTATTTTGCACATAGCATGCTGTGTTGACAGCTTCAGCCCAAAAGGTCAGTGGCAAACCAGAGTCAGCCAACATGGACCTTGCAGCTTCAATTAGGGTCCTGTTCTTTCTCTCCACTACTCCATTTTGTTCTGGAGTCCTTGGGATGCTATACTGCCTCTTGATTCCTTTTGAAAGGTAGAAATCATCAAGTGTATGGTTTCTAAATTCAGTTCCATTATCACTTCTTATACACTTGACTGATAGGGAATACTGCTTCTCAACATACAACACAAAGTTAATAATTGTCTGAGCAGCCTCATCCTTTGAATGCAAGAAGAAGGTCCATACAAATCTGGAGTAATCATCCACAATTACCAGACAGTATTTCTTCTTTGCCATGCTCATTACTCTCACAGGACCAAAGAGATCCATGTGCAGTAATTGCAAGCAGGCAGTGGACTTTGGTTCTTCTATAGGAGGGAATGAAACTTTGTGTTGTTTTCCTTTTAAACAAGCAGTGCAGGTTTCATCACAGTGGAACTCCTTTATTGGTAGACCTCTCACTAAACTATTGTGGATCAGCTGATTCATGTTTTTGAGATTAACATGACCCAGCCTTCTATGCCACAGTTTAGATTCCTGAGGAGAGGCCTTGGAGAACAGGCAAGGATGACCTTTTAAATCAATCTTCTTTGACAAATCCAAGGCATATACTCTTCCTATCCTGTTGGCCTTCAGGAGAGTATGTTCATCCAATACCTTGTCAATCAGCCTCAGAACTTTGGAAGACAGAATCCGGCAGTTCTGGCTTGTGAAAAGTGCAACATGCCCTTTATCACACATCTGACTGACACTCAGTAGATTATACTTGAGATTCTCCACATGGTTAACATCATCAAATCTGATTTCTCCATTTGACACAAATCCTTTCCCGATGATGTAACCCTTAGCATCATTTCCAAATGAGACAAATCCCTTCTTTCCTTGAGAGTAGTCATTAAGAAGAGAACTGCTCCCAGTCATATGCATAGATCCTCCACTGTCTACATACCAGATGCTTCTTTGGCATGCTGAAGAACCCTGCATTTATCATAAGAAACTAGTTAGCTTTAGAGACCCAAACCTTTTTGGTTTTGGGTCTGTTTTCATCAACAGATTTAACCATAACTTGTTTCTCATGATTAACAGCTGATGAAGGTGGAGATGGTGCTGAAATGGATTTCTTAGATTTGGGCTTGGATTTCCTTTTCAGTGGTTTGATCACAGGTGCATCTAGTTGGTTAACTCTCCCCAACAAATGCTGAACCATCATAACAAGTTGTGTCTGATTTGTTGCTAAAGCCTTCAGCTCATTTGACACATCAGTACTTGTTTTTGATGAGTTCCTGTGACCCACCATTTCCTCCTTCTTGAAATTCACAGACTTAGTCTGATGTTTATCATGAGGAACACTATCAGCTGTTTTCTGATAAACCCCATCCTTCTTTTTGGATTTTGGTGAGGCCTTGGGTTTATCAGTTTGAGATGACTGTGGTACAAACTTGGTCTCAAACTCATTTTTCATTTTATTAATCTCTTCTTTAATGAGCTTATCTCTGTTGAGTTTGGAACCCTTTTTGTACCAGCATTCATCAGATAGATGATTGAATTTACCACATATTTCACATGGCTTATTCTTCATCTTGGATTGATCAACTGCTGAAGTGGAAACTACTGAAGGTGTGATCTTCAGTACTTTCCTCCTTTCAGTACTTGTGTTAAGTACTGAAGGATCGGTAACAACTGAAGACTTGTTCTTCAGCTGTTCTCTATCCGTCCTGAAAGACCGTATGATAGATTCCTCAGCAGTTGTTAATCCTTTTATTTCAGCAGATTTGAAATGCTTTTCAGATGTTGTGACTTGCCCTTCAGTACTTGGAGTACTTTGAGGGACAACATCTGAATTGCTCAGCTTCATGTGTTTATCAGCATTTAAACCATCAGGCAATTGATTTGCTGAGATCTTAACACTGACTTCATCCTCTAATTTTGTATTATCATTTGAGGATGAATCACATGATGATGTGGTTTGGAAATTACTTTCACCTTCAGATTTTACTATTGATTTTGAAGTAAAATCAGTAGGTGGTGCAGTATGATTGTAACCTATTCCAAACTTCACATTTGAAGCTGTTTGCTTGCTGAGAAGCATTTCAAATCCCTTGCAGGATGTTACCCAGCGGTCACACTCAACTTGGGTAGCTGCAAGTGTCTCTTTGAGACTTCTGTGGTTCTCAAGTATGACCTCTACCTTAGCCTTTTCATCATTAAGTTGGCATTTAAGCTTGTAAATCTCATCATCTTTGTCATTAAGAGCAGACTCATACTCAGCTTTTCTTTTGGAAATAGTTTTCTCAAGCTCAAGATTTTGATTGATTAAAGCTACATTTGCCTCTCTAATAGAGACAAAGGCAGCTATGCATGATTCAGAACATAACTTGGCTTTAGCCTCAGAAGATACCTGGGTTACCTGTGAAGATGATGCATTGGAGCAGGAACCCTCAGTAGACTCCAGGGCCATGAGAGCAAGATTCCCAAAAGGATGTTCACCACCATGTTGACCAGCACCAGCAAATAATTGCTCATTGAAACCAGAAAGATCATCTGGTAAGCTGCTCCAGTCAACAACTCCTGGTGTGAAGAAGCTGTGATGAGGTTGAGATTGTGATGGAGATGGTTGAGGCTCAGGTAGGGCTTGAGGTTGTTGTGCTATAGGAACTTGAACTGGATTTGGCTGTGGCATGTAATAGCAGGGATATGGATATGGCATTGGACCCTGAGGGACAAAATATGCAGGAGATTGAGGTTGTGAGTGATGACCAGAACTAGCAGGATGTTGCCCTTTGTTTTGTGAACTATTGCTTGGAAAGGTCACAAAGGGTGCAGAGGAGTTAGATCCAGTTGATCTACACTCTCTTGCAAAGTGCCCAAGCCTGTGGCATTTGTGACACCTCAACTTACTCTTGTCAAAACCAACTTTGGTTTTGCCAGAGAGTCCTGGAAATTTCCTACCAGTTCTCTTGTAGAACTTTTGAGATCTGATATTGATCAAGGCCATTTGGCTCAAAATATCCATCTCTTCTAAATCATCATCAGCAATACCCATCAAATCATCCATGATAAAGCATAAATTATCACTATTACACCCAGAATGACTGTCAACACCAACAAATGCATGATCAGAACTGTTTGAAGAGAAATCTATATGCTCATCATAATGGCTTTCTGATCCAGCATATTCTGACTCATGACCGACCAAGGCAGTGTTCCCTGGTACAAAGTCATCAGTGAGCTTTCCTGATGATGCCAGTTTCCTTTTCTGCTCTATCTCTCTTTCAAATGTAAGCAGTTTCCCATGGAGTTGGGTGAGAGATAGGCTATCCAGATTTGCACTGGAGCGTAGGACAATGGTGTATGTGTCCCATCTCTCAGGCAGTGATCTGAGGAATCTGTTGTTCATCTGGCTGTTAGTATACTCATGCTTGACCATTTTCAGCTCAGAGATCAAGCAGGAGAAACGCTCAAACTGTTGAGTCAGTGTCTCACCCTTCCTATGAGAGAATGTCTCATATTGTTGGGCGAGGATTTCTCTGTTGTTTGCTAAGACCTCATCAGTTCCTCCGAATTGTTCCTTCAAAGCATTCCAGAGGTCATGAGCAGTTTCATGATGCATAAGCCCAGAATAGATTTCATTAGGCAGTGCCATGGCCAGAATTCCATGGGCTTTAGCATCAATCTCAAACAGTTTACGATCTTCATCTGAGTATTGCTCCTTCTTCTTCGGAACCATTTGGTTGGTCTCCGGATTGTTCACCATAGGCTTGTGTGGACCGTGAACCACAGATGTCCAACAACCTGAACTGTTAACAGACAGGTGATGGAGCATTCTTCGTTGCCATATGTTATACTCACTCCTAACCAGCATCGGAGGCTTGGTTGAGGAGCCAGTATTGTGAGGGTCATTAGATGGAGTAGTCATTCTCAGATTCAAACCAATTCAATCAAGTTTCAACAGATTTAGCACAAAAACACAACAAACTCAATATGAACCAAGAAGAAACTCAAATTGAATAACCAGAAGCAGCAGAAGATCAATCTCTATAACCAATTCTTGCAAATATGCTAATTCGATCAAACTTTAGATATCGAAATAGCAGTTTCAATGATCAATTGTTAAACCGATCAATGATTAACCTGCTCTGATACCATTTGACAGGATCAGTGATCTAAGTTTGATCAATTAGAGTTGAATCGCAGCGGAATTAGAACAAGAATTAGACAAATATAGCAAGAACACAATAGATATTCAATGGAACAGTACACGGTTATAGAGAAAGAGGGTTTTCTGCAAAAGGGATAATATCATTCATGCACAAATGCTTCGGTATGGCGGCCGCTAAGCTTCGCACCTTACAATTAGGTCAACATTCCTTATATAAAGGAATGTGACGTCTGCTGATGTCACTTGATAGTGACATTTAACAGAATTATTACAAACAACTGAAAGTAAGCAAACTACTGAGAATGTTCACAACAACTGAGAACATCTCAGAGTATGCTAAGTACAAGATGAAACTAAAACTACTGAAAGGAAACCATCACAACTACTGAAGAGGTCTTCTTCAGCTGTTGTGACAACATCTGAAACTTGGTCTTCAGTCTTTGTCTTCAGCTTTTGTCTTCAGACTTTGTCTTCAGCTCTTTCACTTCAGACTTTGTCTTCAGACCTTGTTATCAGTTGATGTCTTCAGCTGTTGCAGACTACTTCAGTTGTTGTAATGTCTGTGGGACTTAAAGGTTTTTTTGATCAGGCTCATTGGTTCTTTTGGTCCAACAGTTAATTTTTTTATTTTTTTTATTTTATGTTTATTTTTTTTCTTAGTGATGACGGCTATGGAAACACAAAGCTCAGAATTACTTTTTTGAAATTCGATTTAATTATGATATAATTTTTTTTGACTTTTTTTGACTCATTGTGTCTTCTACACACTTGTAGCAAAAATAAACTTTGTATTGAACCTCTTTCTTTTTTTTTAAATCAAACTATCTTTTCATCTTTTATTAAGGGTTATTTTATATATATACTTACAAGTGTAAACAAATATTATTATATCCCAAATAAAAGTTAAATATCAGATATATCCCTCTAAAATTATTAAAATTCAAATATTCCTTTAATAAAGTTTCAATAAAAAGATTACCATTTTAAACCTTGATTCATTTTCTCAAAAATACATCAATCTGTCCATTATTTGTGAATTTTTTTTACACAAAGCGATGCAGTCATCAGGAGTTTTAGGTTTCAGATTGATGATGTTTGTTAGGTTTGAAAACTAATTTAGGGCAGTGACCATGCTTAGAGCATCATAACACATTATGTTATTTAGTTTTATAACTTGGATTAATTCATATATATCCAATACAATTTAGTTAAAATATCATTTATATCTAGAGTTAAATTTAAATTTCATATTGGATCCTTTATTAATAATCTTTCTTTAAATGTCAATTCTAACCTTTACAAATATATATACATGTTGTTCTATTTTCATTGATCGTTGGTGCTCCCTTGCTTTTTATTCTTGAAAAGATGTCAATAAATATACAAGTGGTAAAAGGACCCCCATGTATTCGAAAACTAAGGTTTTTATAAAATAATAAAATCAAACTTACTACTAAAATCGATTAAGCTACTTGTTTTTTTTTTTTTGTTGGTGAACTACCACTGCATATATAAATTATTGAAATTTATTGAGATGAAAACCTAAAACTCCCGATGGTGCATCGGCTTTGTGTAAAAAAATTCATAAAATATGGACACATTTGATGTATTTTGAGAAAAAAATGAATTAAGGGTAAAATGGTAATACTTTTTATTGAACTTATAAAAAAGAATATATTTGATTTTTAATAATTTTAGAGGGATATATATGATATTTAAGTTTTTATTTGGATATATATGATATTTGTTAAGTTTGTAAAGATATATATGAAATTAAGCCTTTTAAAATCTAAATAATAAAAACCTAAAGTTTATATAATATGAAATTTTCTAAAACACTAAATTTTTTAAATAAAATATTTTAAATCATTTGTTTTTAAAAAAAAAACTATAAACAGATGAAATATTTAAAACAGTCTTATTAAACAACAAGAATAATTACAAACCAGAGTTAAAAAAAAAAGATTTTTATAAAAAAAATATATTTTATAAAAAATCTTAAAATAAATGTTTAAAATAAAAATATTTAGATAAGAGAGTTAAAAATGGTATAATTGTTTTATTTCTTGACTATTACGTAATATATTTTTTATATTGTACATTAAAATATTATACTATAACTATTGTTTATTTTACATATATATTTATATTAAATTTAATTCATTTATTTAATGGGTTTTTAGCCTATCTATCTATCTAGAAAAAAAATTAAATAAGCGTGAAGCAATTGTAAACCTCATTATATTTACTTTCTTATTTCCTTATATTATTAATAATAATATTGAATACTAATAATATTACTCATACCATTTTCAAATTAAAAATATATAATTTAAAAATTAAAATTAAAAACCTATTTTTATTAAAAACACACTTTTTAAATACAAAAATTTTATAAAATATAGAATACAACTAATTTTTTTTTTTTTAAAAATCATTTTTCTTAAAAAATATATTTAAAAATCACAATTTTTTTAAAATAAAATTTTAAGAAAAATACTTATTGTTTATTTACTTAGCTATTTATAGATAATTATAATCATATTTATATTAAGCATGATTTAATAATGCATAAATTTTTATTAATAATTATTTAATATTTTATTTATTAATCCGTGTATTACACGGGGACTAACCTAGTTATATCATATAATTAACTTCAAAATTATATAAAAACAAGCATTCTATAAACTTTTCAAAATATTTTTTCCTCTAACTGGGTTTTGGGATATTTGTGTTCACATGTGAAAACACTAGGAATCGAAATCCATGTATTGGTTCAGCTAATGTATAATATTTTAGAAATACATACATGATTGTATACATGAAGACAATTTATTCGTATATAAATACATTACACATGAATATGCATTCATGTGTGGATTTTGGATTTTGGATTTTAACGTGTGTTCACATGTGAATATCCAATACTCTAGCAATTTAAAGTCCAATGTACAGAACAAGAAAGAATAAGTTAAAAGATCTATATGAAATTATGAATATGTGTGTCTAATGTAGAAGGGTGTCCGCGCAATGCGGCGGGGCGACATTTACATCCGACACGTGTTTCTAATTTCTGTTATTCTTGTAGTAATTTTACAAAAGTCTATTTTATTTTTTTAAGCTATAATTTAAAACACCAAAAAAAAAGGTTTTGCATGACGACTTGTACATTTACGTATTAACGTATTTAAAATCACAAAATGCAGATTGGTTCAGCAAAATTTTACACCAAAACGTTTAAAAATACACATGTTACAATTGTAGTGTCAAAAAGTTTTTAAACATGATAGATTAAAAGATATAAATGAAATCCTAAAACAAATTAAGTTTTTTTGGTTTATAGGTAGATAATGTAAAATTTTATGTAAGTTACAGTAAGTATAATGTTATTATGTAACTAATTGTAAGGGGTAATCTGTAAATAATGATAAAAATACTATTTTACCCTAAAAAATGGTTGTATCTTATGCATTGAGTAAATTAATTTTTTAATTTATGATATTTTAAAATACCAATCTCTCATATACTTTATGTATAGTATAGATAAGAGAATAAAATGATTGTTTTAACGTAAACTTTGTAAAGTAATACAAGTTTTTTTAAATATATTATGCTACTTAAAAAGCTCGGTGGGCTACCCACCGGCCGTCATGTTGCAGCATCCCATTGGCTCTCAAAAAATGTTTTCTTTAAGATTTCCGATGTGTGTGGATATATATATATATATATATATATATATATATATATAATATATATATATTATATCTTTTATATATATTATTAATCAGTGTGTACTGGTGTGTGTTATGATATTTTAGCACCTAAGTTTCATTGTTCGCAAAGGAGCCCCTGCTACATGTCTTCATGTTTGGTCATGTGTTATCACCACCAAAAAGGTGTGCAGGTTTTGGAGGGAGATGAACAGATGCTAACCACGAGTGTAAAAAGGGTGGTTGGAGTCAAATCTAGAGATGAAGATGGTTGGTTGGCTTGGAAGAGAATGAAAATATGGAGAGATGAACCTCTAGTTTGTTTTAAAACTATAAAAGAAACTTGCCTCGTCAAACCTTTGGTTTTTGATTGAGAGGTCATGTGTTCAAACCTCACAACATACCTTTTGTTTTTCTTTTTTATTTTGTTTAAACAACTTTATATAAATTGTTAGGTCGTAACATGTAAATTATAGTATTATTTCAATCTATGTAAGAACCATGGTGGGTGGACCTTGTATTATTTTCAATCTATGTAAAGAACCATGGTGGGTGGACCTTCCCCCCTTTTTAAAAAACTTTATAAAATAACACTTTAACCCTCTTAAATTTCTAAAGTTTCTGATTTACTTTTATACATTTTTACTAAAAAAACTAATCTATTGTTTTTTTACTTTTATGTAGGTGTCCGTATATATTTGAGTTTGTATATGCTTAAACATAAAACAATTTGTTCCGAAAATAACCAGATTAAATATAAAAACGTTTACGTGTTTATTTTTATGTACATTTTGTGTTAGGTCGCATTTCAACATAAATTTTATTTGAAACAAGTCATGTCAAATGTAACACGTTTTCTTTCGACTGTATAAATTCGAGTTATTCTAAGTTATGACATAAATTTAGTTCACAAACGATTCAAAATGATTATAATCTATGCTTCATCACGCTGGAGATGGTGCCGCAACACATGCTTATTTTTATGTGCATTTTGATTTGGTTTACTTTTCGACTTAAATTTTATTTGGAAAACAATAGGTCAAATATAATGTGTTTTCATTCGTGGGTAAAATTCGACTTATTCTACGTTTCGTCGTAAACTTAGTTTGAAAACAAGTCAAGTCAATTGTAATGCCGCGTGCGGCGCCGATGCAACGCGTGGCTGGTAAAACTAGTAAACCTTAAAAAGAGTGAGGTACACTTATGGATGGTATGAGTCCCCATAAAAACCATCACAGACCCTATTTCAAGACACTGATCAACATTAGACTGATGCCTTTTGAAACTTCTTTATGTACATTAAAACGCATTGATGCATCAGTTTACCATACCACTCCTTTATTCCAAGTGAAAGAAATCACCCTTCTAACCAAATGAATGTAGTAGCTGGGCATGTAAACTCCAAGAGATTTTTTAGAAACCACTAAACCAACGATTGAAAGCAAGATTCAAACCCGAGATCTTTGCTAGAGCTAAAGCAAGATTCAAACCCACCAGTGAGTGAAATCAAGATTCAAACCCAAGACCTTTGCTAGAGCTAAAGAAAGATTCAAACCCGAGACCTTTGCTAGAGCTATAGGGTGGGGTATCTGTGTTTACCAACAAAAGCACACTGGACAAACAGGCGGCAAATATATTGAACAGGTGGCAATGGCATCATGAGTCATGACAGTACATCAAGAATTCTACTAAACTTAAGGTGGTGCTTGATGTGTGTTTTGGAAGGATGATTACAACTTCAGGAATCAGATGTTCACCTTTATGCATACATCTTAATAATCCACCATCAGCTTTAACACAATATATGATTACCTTGACTGATCAATCAAAAACATAGCATCATTCTTGCACCACATTCAAACACCCCTTTAAAGTAACAAAAGACATAATTATTGGCTTATTGCTAGATCAATAGATCATGGTGATCATTATGTAAAGAATCAACAAACAAAGCATCAAAGATTATTCAAATTCTCATTTCGTCAATTACAAATCAGTTGCTCCATGTAAAGATTATATTGTCTCTCTTTATACCAAAACTATATGATCAAAACACAAGTGAACAACACTATCAGTTTCATACAACATATCACAACCACCAATTCAAACAAAGTTTGATATCAAGATTTAGTAGGTACCTCCACTATTATCATCAAGATTCAGGTTCGTGATCGCATCATTCAACTCCGAACCACTCGCGACTGCATCGTTCAACCCAGAGCTAACCTTCGCCAATATATGAGCATCGTTGTAGTTTCGAACCGCCTGCACAATCGCCCTAACACTCTTATACGGATCAGGAGAATTAAACACCTCAGGACCCACAAACACACCATCACACCCTAACTGCATCATCAAAGCCGCATCCGCCGGAGTCACAATACCACCAGAAGCAAAATGCACCACCGGAAGCCTCCCCATCTGCTTTGTCTGCGCCAGAATATCATAAGGCGCACCTAATTCCTTCGCAAACGCAAACACCTCATCTTCATCCATATTCGTCAAAACCCTAATTTTCCCCATCACATCCCTCACATTCCTAACAGTATCAACAATATCACCTGATCGTTCACGATCTCCCTGAGTTCTAATCATCGCCGCACCTTCTCGCACCCTCCGTAACCCCCCCCAAGCTCCGGCAACCGCACACAAACGGAACCTGAAAATTATGCTTATTAATGAAATGATCTTCATCAGCAACCGCCATTACCTCATTCTCATCGATGTAATCAACTCCAACAGCTTCGAGAATCTGCGCTTCAACAAAATGCCCCACACGAGCCTTCGCCATCACCGGAACTCCAACGGACCGTTGTATCTCCTTCACCACCGCCGGATCCACCATCCGCGAAACTCCGGCGGCGGACTCCTCCGCCTCCGCCACAACGACGCAACAAGCTCCTGCGGATTCGGCGATCTTCGCTTCGTCGACGCTTGTCACCTGAACAATCGCTCCGCCGCGGAGCATTTGCGCTAGACCTACCTTCACCGAGAAGCCGTTGGTGTTCTTCTTGTTCGGATCGGAGATCGCGTTGTTGTTGTAGACGGTTACTGCACAGTCGTCGGCCATTGATCTGTAAGGTGTTTGATGAAATGTCTGAGAGAATGAAGATGAAGATGAAGATGAAGATGAAGATGAAGATGATGATGATTGTGATTGAAGTGTGTAGATCTTGAAGTTTTATAGATCGATGAAGAATTCCGATGAGAAGTATGGAGAGATCGAGAAGTTTCTGAAAGGTTCGTCGGTGGTTGTTGCACGGGGAATGTGTAATTGACGGATTCCACAAGAGTCGTGACCGGCGTCTTGCTTAAAATAGAAGGTTGATCGAGTAACCTTAGACTTAGTGATTTTTTAATTAAAATATAACTTAAATGTTTTCAGATAAAATCATATAGTAGTTGACTAATATTCGAAGCCTCTGGTGATGAAATAATCTAAGAAATATTATGTGTGGCTTCTATTAAGGGCGAGCCCTATGAATTTAAAGTTGTTTCTAATTAGTTTGTAATGTTGTTTGAAATTTTATTTGTGTTCATGACTCCATATCATTATGTTTGGAGCACCTAAAATACCCATCATGTATAGTTTTAACTAATTGGAACTAGAGGTATTTTTGGTAGCATTTTAATGATGATTAAAAGGCTAGCTTTTAATTATTTATAGTCTTTTAATGGTTAAAAGTTAACCTTGAGTTTAAATAGTTAAAAGTTAGCATTTTAATGGTCACCTTTTAATCATTTAGATTTAAGGTTACCTTATAGTCATCAAAAGACTATGAACCATTAAAAAATAGTCTCTTAATGTTATTAAAAAGCCATCAAATAACCCCTTAATATTATACGTATTTGAGTTTATTATGTCCTTAGTATCGTTTTGTAGTTAAGTTATTCTATTTACTTAAAAGATTTAAAAAATGAAGTTTGTCAAATATAATACGTGTCGTGTTACTCGAGGTTTTAGGTAGATGATTTACGGATGTCGGGTGGAGAAGGTGATACTTCTGTGGTTTGTATTTGTCTTGATAAAGGTGTAGCCTCGTTTCATCCCTCATTGGGCCAATTTAAGAACTGAAGTCGTAAAAAATCATTAGAGGGTCCATGGGTTTGAGCCTTATGAACACTCCAAGAATCAAGTCAAGTCTAAAAATATATATTTGCATGTAATATTGTGTAGTGTAGTTTGTATACCTTACCTTTCATTTTTACCTCTTTGGCCTTTATATATGTACTTTGTGGAATGTAGGCGTAGTAGGGAAGTATCTTGACTGATGTGAGTTTGAACTTGTTGGACCGGGTTTAGAAAGTAAGTACACTTTAAATAACCATTTACTTAGAATTTACAATGTGTTAGTACTTCTGGCATTCAAAGTACTCATATATGGATCAATAGACATTTAAACAATTGAACATATAAATGGTTAGAGCATAAATGAATGTTCCTTTTTGGTGATCTTAAAATGAATATAAAAGCAAAGAATGGTAAATTTGGAAAAGGAGAAATCAAATACATGATTATTTGAAGGAAAATTTTTATTTTAAACACACTATGAGGTATAGTATGGAGAAAATAAGATTGATGAGCAATTAAATGATAAAACCTGATAAAAAATATAAGTGTCAGGAAAATCATGTAAAACACAAAACATAAACATCGCAGTCATATATGTTCATCATACAAACTTAGAATATACATTAGTCATGTTTGATCCCTTAGCTTTTCTTTAGTGCATCATTACAGTTATAATATCAAATGTTATGTTTACTTGTCTCGTTATTCTTATACTCAAGTGTTTATATCATGCATGCTTTCTTATTGTTGTAACACCTTCATGTTAACCTTAGTGACAAATACCTAAACCTTTGAAAGTGTTGTGAAAATGTTTATATATTTGGTCAACTAGATTGCGCTGAAATCTTTGACAAGTTTTTCGTGACAAATACTGAAATGTTTTGTCAGATTAAGGTCTTGCTAGATATACTAAAAACACTTTTTTTACATTACCTTTTTAGTTTGTTTATAAAGTTGGTGTTATATGGAAGAATCCATTCCAATTATTCAATGGCAAGGGAGCCCTATTTATGAAATGTATTGTGGTGTCAAAGCAGTTAGGAAATTTGTGCTTTAGTTTGGGTATGCAATGGGAGTTTTGAATTCATTGTAGTTAGAGGACACCTCTTTTTACAGGGGGTGTGTATATTTGATTTTGTTTACTTATTTTTGTAAAATCTTGAAGTTAAGCTAAGATGAAACATACCTTTGAACATGTGTTTGGATTGTGAAAATTTATAGAAAGAATTTGAGGCTTTGTCACAAGGGATGCATATTGAAAGAATTGTAATTCAAATTTGTTAAAAGATTTGTTAAGAAGCCTAGAATTATTCAAAGGAGGTAACTGGTATACGTGACAAAAATAATAAACAAGAATTGGAATCCATCATCAATGCCAGCACCTAGCAGTTATCGCTACAAGCACTGCCCTTCACCACCACAGCAGCTAGCTGATTGTCGCCCTTGCACCTCACCACCGCACTACCACAATGGAGTCATCCACGCAGCTTACCTGTCAACGCCACTATCGATTGTCGTTGCATCCATCATGTCACAACAACAAATCATATATAGTGACAAACAATTGTGGCGGCATCAAAGATGGAAGGAAATGTTGGTGGTGATAGTGGCGGCCACATCGATGGTCGAGTAGCGGTAGTAACAAGGAAAATGATAAGGGGTGGCAGTGGTGGGTAGTGAATTTGTTGCAATGGGTGGTTGTAGATTTCAATTTCTTAGTTGAATTTTTCACAACTCTAAAGGAGTGTTAAATTCTTTTAGACGAAGGAATTAAAGTGAAACTATTCAAGTTTTAGTGTAATTAGATTGATTTTAGTGTAATTTGCCACAACTCTAAAGGAGTGTTAAATTCCTCAAACATGAGTTGGTTTTTTTAGTGTAATTAGATTGATTTGTTAATAAAAGTGTATTATAATATACATCATACAAATTAAGCAAGTGCAAAGTGCATACTTATTTTAGAATTAGTATGATTTTAGTATATATAAACCTCGTCGGTTCTTAGGGCCCAAATCCCTAAGCAATAGTAGCTCAAAAGGGCAATGCCCCCCTTAGTGGGGGTCTGGACAACGCCTCTGGAAGCAAAGTCTAAGGGACATCGGCCTTGCAAAGTGGAAGAGGCATAACCCCTAGTTGGGGTCGATCTGAATTTGCAAAATATTGTTTCATTAAATATTCATTAGAAGAAAATTACATGAAGATTTAGATTAAATTTAGCTCTAATTTGTGCTAATTTGAATTACAAAATAAACTTGCCTGAAAATAGCTTCCTACCCTCAATTTTTTAAAATACCGCATCTTCTCTTTGGTTGGATTCTAGTTCACGAAATACATATAGAAAAATATGCTTGGTCTTGAGAAATTTCTAAGTTTTATCCGTTTAAAAAATTCATAGTGAACCATCAAATTGTTTCAACCTAAAAGTGTTACATGACTCTCAAATGTCCAATGTTGATTTGTGAAAAATTTTCCTTACGACATGTTATCCTTGGTATTTAGATTTTGATTCCAACAAGATTTACGAATGAATTGCAACTTAAAAGTTGTCCTTATACGTTTGAACTATGATTTTGAAATCAAAGACCGTTGGCAAAGTTTTTATTAATTAAATTATGTTTTGTAATGTTATCTCTACTACTATATAATAGAGGAACTACGGGCAAATTCATGATTTCACCAAGGGATATAAGACTGCCTGCCCTCCATTCCGTTTCCGATTGTGGCCCCCGTCGTCGGCCAGTCGCCGCTGTGACCTCCCTCCTCCCTTTAGAAGCCGTTTCGATGGCGTTTCCACATCCACATTCAAAGCCCCTTCCCGATTCCCTTCCTACTGCCGCGTGTACATAATACCGCCTTCCCCAGTTCGATACCCTTGGATGCCACGCCAGCCAGTAGTCGAAACTCCGGTAAGTCTTCAATTTCGTCTGTGTATGCATGTTTAATGTTTTGTTTATAAAAGGAGCAAAGAATACGCAGCCATGGGAGACAATGAAGAAGCAAAGCTTCAACTTCTTCTTGAATGGTTGAAGGTAACACATCAACATTCTGAATATTTTCGTTTTCTTCAGTTTTATTTCGATTTTACCCACCATTTCTCAATTTTGCGTGATAAGTTTTGATTATTTTACACATTATTCGAATCCCTGTGGAAACCCCAGTTGAATGGAGTGGAATTTCGCGGTTATGACATCAAGAACAACGATTTGACAAATGGTTTGGTGCATATCCATCTTATGGTGCCACATATGACAATTTGAACCTTTATTCATTGATTTCTTGTTTGTGTTCTTACTGGTGTTATGTGATCGAAGTACAATTGAAAAAATATGCATGTTTGTTTATATAAGATCATAACATTTCATAGAAACAAGAGTGATTTTGTCAATTTAACAATTAGGGCTAAAATATTCGCATCTTAAGGAGATGAATGTTGATGCAACAGGCTGAATTTTTGAAGTTAAATGTGAATTTTTTAACTATAGAGATTGATTGTTTTATTTGAAATATTTTAGGGGTTTTATTGCTGGTTTCTCCTAATTTGGCTATAACTCCAACGAGGGTACTACAAGATCCTATTCTGGGACCTGTATGCTCAGCAATGTTTGAGGAAGGGGAAGTGGATGATAGATTTTTGATACTTTTGTTTCTTACATTCGAGTCTATAAGGAAAAATTCTTCATGGAAACCGTATGAAGACAACTTTGGTTTATGCTATATATGTTTATATGTTACTTCTTTTCATGTATTGAAATGAATTTGAATAAATTAGGTACCTTGATATGCTTCCAATTACTTTTGGAAATCCACTTTGGTTCTCTTAAGAAGAGCTATTGGATCTAAGAGGGACTACTTTGTTTAAGGTAACTGAATTGCAGGTGTTATTTCCATGAAAAAAATAAAAAACAAATGTTGGCTTTTTCATTAAGGATTTTTACACGCGCGTATGCACAGAAAAAGAGTTTGCAGTCCTTGTATGATGATAAAGTGAAAGACCTGGTGAAGAAGTTTTTGATTCTTGATGGTGACTTAGAAAGGTGTAAATTGTATTTTTATTATCGATAAAATTAAATTAATTGTCGTTTACTTATTTCATGAACAATTAACTGTGATTTTATTTTTTTTACTAATAAGAACAGCATGTTTTTTTTCTGTTTTGCAGTGAAGTTTGTTTCAATGACTTTCTTTGGTATACATCTTTCTGTATAAGCTATTATCATGATTTGTAAGGTTTACTAATTATTTTCTTTTTGCTTTAGCATTTTTACTTATGAAATTGCCAACTTGGATCATTTTTACAGGGCTAATTCAATATTTTGGACCCGTGCTTTGATATCCCTCTTCCTTGCTCTTTTGTATTTCCTAAATTCAAGAGAAGATCATAATCAAGCATCCAATCATGAATCAGCTGATGGTGATAACGGCAAAAGTGAGGGTTTGTTGCATTCCAAATCATGATATTGACAAAAGAGAAAAATTAGATTACCTTTCATCCATTTCAGTGAAATAAATTTATATATATTGCATTCTTTTATTTGTTTCAGAATTGGAGGTCATTTTTTCTACCACACAAGAAGAGGCTGTTCGGGTCGAGGGTCTTGTTCCTGGCATTGATTTTTGCAACCTTGGTACTCCACTTTGTTTACTATTCGATTATTTTTATAAATAACCATGTTAGTGTTTTTGGGTAGATAATCATATATTCACAATTGTACTTGTTAATTTGTATGTTTGTGGTAATGGTGATTTGGTTTTGTATTTCTTTGTTTTACTCATGGATTAATATCAAGTTCTCTTTTTTTATAATCTTTTACTTCATTAAAATAAAAAATACCTTTTATAGACTAGGCATGAGCATACTAGGTAGGATAAAGCTTATGAGAATTTATTATGGTTGTATACTCTTATTGTAGGTATAAGTCAAAATATTTTGTCTTGCAGATTTGAAGGTTGCAGCAACGTGGGAAGTTGATGGAATAGTATCAGCAATCGGTGTGCCATTGTCCATGTATCTTCTTTCTGCTAATCAATTATTTCTAAATCGGTATCTTCATACTTTTTATTTTCCTTGAAAATTGTGATGTTTGACTTAACAACGTCGCTTCATGCTCTACCTGCAAGTTCATCCATGCCACATTGGCTAACTCACATGTTTGCTCAGATGTATTTTATTGTCTTTCTAAATTTGTGTGTAGGTGACAATTTAGGCAGATTGATGGGGCTTTAACCGGTGAAAACAGGTAATTGGTAGTATGGGTCTGTTTGGTTTGACCTGTAAGCACCTTGTTCACTTCCTTAACTGTAGTAGTACCATAATAGTTTTTTGGCATGGAATGATTTAGGAGAGGGTATCCACTAAAATATGTTGTTGGATGCATTTTGGACCCGTTTAACTTGATTTTCTTTTAGCTAAATATCTTGATTTAAATAGTTTGACCAGCATAGGTATATCATAATTTAAAAACCTAACCACCTCGTTCGTTACTAAATGGTTTGACTTTTCCACCTATTATTCATATTAGTTTTGCTAAATGAAATTGTTTTTACCTCCAATAGGCTTTCTTAGAAGCTTTGCAGATGCCAAATGATGAAGTATGATCAAAATTTAGTGAGACAAGAAGCAAATTATGACTATGAAGCATTTGTAAATGGACAAACTATGTGTTCCGATTTTTTGGATGGTGTTTCTTCCAAAACTGAAAAGAAAAAGGTAATAAATATTTTAATTGGTTTATTTTGTATGAATACATAGTAACTATACTAGGAATCTTGATGAATTGATAATTTACAACAGAATTTGCAACAAATCTATTCTCAATTAAATGCTTCTCTAAAGTTGAATCAATTGGACAATGACATTAAGCATCAGGTTTGTGTTAACTACTAATTTGTCCAACAATATCACTATTTTTGTGTGGTATGGTAATCTTTCATGCTTAAATAACATAGATGCTGAGAGTTCACGGGAGCAAGCTTCAAAATAATCACTACTTTATAAAACAAAAATCATAAAAATAACAAAATTATACGTTGATAAACGTGCAAGAGCAATTTTTATCTTGATAATTTGTGGATGGTTTATATAATTAAAAATTTTCTGGTAGCTTTTAGTTTTTATTATGGGTAATTTTCTGTTATATTATCTTAGTATTGTGGTCAATGGACAAAGATGCCTGAAATCGACTAACACCATTTAAAATAAAATTGTTGAAGTTCAACTCATGTCGTCTGATGTGCCTTCATCATCTGAAGATAAAAATAGGAGATTTGGTAGTGTTTTAAACGGATATGAGACATCATTTTTCATTATTGCAGTAGATCTTGTTTCAACACTTAACCAAATGGAAAATGGAGCTTGTTGTTAGAAAAACAGTTTTGGGGTTAGATCTTGAAAATTGCAAGCATTTGATGTTTAAATTATCTTAAGCTTGCATCGGAGTTAGCATGTACTTGAAGAGTTTGTATTTGAAAAGTGGTAAATGGATGGGTTGCGTATGGGTTATGTGTCAAATGGTTCGGGTCTTTTCAATCAACCCATCTACCCAAGTTTGTTCAATTTCTTTAAATTTATATATTTTTTTTATATAAATTAGTTTGTAAGTTTGAGTGTTTGAAACATTTTGTGTGACTTTCATCCTATTTGACTGCATGAACCGGTTTGAATTCTTATTTGTTTCTACTTTATCTAAATTTTAGGAGTTCCTGTTAGTGATAAAGACCAAATCAAAACTATATACATGTTTGGGTGTGTGGCCCTAAAGAAAATACTTAAATAGCTAGCTGGCCTTCTTTTACTGATTTACGTTTCCAAAGACGCCACTTTTTAAATAAGATACCCATCCAATTGTACATTTTGGTTTGTTGATTACCAACACTATTTTGGTGGGTATTATATATTTTATATTGTCAAGGACCTGATTAAATATTTGATTGATAGTTAAACTGTAGGGTGGTCCTGATTAGTTGAGTTTTGTTTATTTAATAAGGGAGAAACTAACTAGAAAAAGTTTTAATCTTTTCACCCCATAACTTAGCCACTATTCACTTTGGCGATTTAGTTTCTCTTTAAATTCTTAGTTAGGGTTGATTTCAAGCCCACATGGTCACATGTTTACTTACGGTTAATTTCACGCCCCTATGATCAGAGTTATGAGATGGTTGATTGGTTGTGTTTGACCAAAAAATCATTTATTTAAAACATTAACTATTGTTTAACACTTTTACTTAACAGTTATTTTTGCGGATTGATTAATGACACATGTTTTCATTGCGGATTGGGTTCATCGCATATTGAAATTAATATTCAAGGTGATTATCAGTTAAGATATATTAGTTATTTAGGGAAATTTGTAGTTTGGTTTAGGGTTTAATACTAATTCGGTTGGTTGCTCAAAACCTTGATAATATTTTAGAATGCATTGAGCCACCTAAAAACATTTGAGCATGGATTAAATATGGTGGTTTTCATTTTATTTAGTTTGTTGGGGACAAAGTTGCATATGCATGAAGAAGTTGGAACCACCATGGAAGTTGTTGTTGCACAAACCAAGGCAAACGAGTCAAGCGGGTAAAATAAAAATTAGAGTGAAGTTGGTCGAAAGACATTCATGGTGTAAATTTATTACATAAAACGGTCAACATTATTTAATTTCATAGAGATTCAGTCTGAATGCTACATGAGCCGCCTTCTTGATAACTTTTATGAAATATTTAAAAAGTCAAAACTTTAATTTAACTAAAAAAGATCGTATATATATTATATTTGTTTGAAGTATTTTTTGTGGTGTTATGAAATAAAATTATAAGCTTGTAGGTGACTACACTTTGTTGTTAATAGCGACTTTTATATCTTCTGTGGGAACTGATTTTTAATGCTTATGTCGTTCATGTTGATGTTGTTTTCACGTGCTACATGTTACATGGCTGAGTGTGTCTTATTGAATGTATGACTTTTACCATAAACTATGAACAATATGATATATGTCATTGTGGAAAAGGGCACTGTAATACTGATACCCATGAGTGGTGGTTGGTAGTGGAACTGGGTGCAATAAAGGTTAAGAAGAGCTTAACAACCATACAAGATGTATAGTGTAGGCTCATTTTGTAACAACCAAATTACATTGTATGATCATTTAATGTCAAGTTCGTATATGTATACTGTCAAAAGTTTATTCATATCACTTCAAATTGAAAACTTTTTCCATTTTCTTACACATAGAATGCAAATAAATATGAAAAACGCATTGTAAATTTTCCCTACCACCGCAGCATCGCGCGAGCTTTCCACTAGTATTATATATGTCGTATCCAAAATGTTTTTTATATTTATAAAAGCTATGATAACATAAATAAAATAACATAAATAAAACATAAGAATAAAATACGTGTCATCGCGCTTTGGTTAAAGAATCTTACACACATAATATTTTTTATGGTTAGTTTATATATACGTGAAATCTAAACAATCGATCTATCCATAAATTCAAATATAACTATTTTTAACTCTATCTTATTTTTAACAAATTTTATATTAAATTAAATAGTAATCGTGAACCTTTCTTGGTGTAGTACGAGTCAATAATCTGTCTATAACTGTTTTTTTATAAATTACTTGATTAATATATAAACTTGGAAACAGTCATAAATAGTTTTTTTAGTATTTTAACATAAAAATATTATTTTCTTGTGGGGAAAAAACCAAATAATTGAGCGGCGAAATAGAGTATTGAATGAATTCATATTCATATTGGAAATATACCCCTAGATCTGGGGCAGAAAGACGTGGTCCGCATACCATGTGGACGAATGATGTTATTGTTAGAGCATTTTTATGAATGATAATCCAAATATCAAATTTAATAAACTAACTAAAAGAAACGGAATCCAATGAAAATATTTGAAACATGTGAGACAGAAAATGGGATGGGTTAAAATCCAATTATTCTCGATCTAAATGATTGAGTTAAGCTACCCAGAACTTTATAAAAATAAACAAGTTTTGGTTTTAGTCCCGTCGATTTTATCCGTATCTAATTAACTATCTCACCCGTACAGAAGAAACTCGGCCCAAACAACCCGAAAACCGACTAAAACGATTCTTATTCGGGTCGGGCTTCAGATAGACTACCCGAATGACCCGAACGGATTAACCCGGAACCCGAATAACCCGATCAATACCTATTATAATTAAGTAAAGTTGTTTGTATACACTTGTTTAGATTGTCCAAATTGAAAAAATTGTTTGTATACAATTATATATTTAAACATATTTTATAACTTATAGAAGTAAACAAATTTAAGTCCATTAATTTTATAAGATTTCAAAAGAAAACTCATAGAAATATACTAACTTAAGTCTATTGTTTATACCCGAAACCCGACCCAAACAACCCAAAACCGATTAAACCAAATGTTATTTGGGTCAGTTTCGGGTAGACTTTCAAAACTAAAAAACCCGAATGACCCGGACAGATTAACCCAAATCCTGATTAACTAACCTGGTCACCACCCCTACTTGGTTTAAATCACACATGTGACAAAAAAGAGGTGTTAGGTTGAGACACTAAGTTTCTATTTGAAGGTAAGTTTCTCCTGAAGGATGTATTAGGTTCAGAATTGATAAAAACAGACTGATGTACGAGCTTCTATATAAAGACGTGTCAGTTTAATGCTCCAAGGTTTCGTAGTCGCGTAATAAAGATAATCAGGTGGGTCCGTCAGTGATCTAGGTAACCGTTTAAAAATAAGATAATGGGATAGGTAATTGGATGTGAGACGGGTATAAAACTAAAAATTTAGTAGGCTAGGTTACTAGTCCTTTTTTTAGAGTGAAATACATGATTGGTTCTTATGGTATGATCATATTACAATATTGATTCCAACTTTTGATAAATTACAAGTTTTGTTTCAACTGTTTTACAAATCGTAACATCACTGGTCCTTGAGTGGATGGTCGTTAGTTTTTCTTATTAAGTCAGTGTAAAATGACCAAAATACCCTTTATGTTTAAAAATTAATAACTTTTATATTAATTTATAAATGTATATACTTAAAATGGGTCCCACTCTAACCCACCACCCTCCACAACGATACCTAACCACCACCGATCACTTAACCATCACCATCACTTAACCACTAACCACCAGCACACTACCACCATCACCATCATCGGGCCACCATGCCTCCTTATTTCCCCCATATCACTATCGTCATGTTTGCCACCCTCCACAACTACCACTCCTAAAACCCCTACCATTAACACACCACCGTACCACCACCAACACCCTCCCCTTTCAAATGAAACCTGCCCATCCGTTTCAATTTTTGGGAAAAGGGGTAGATCCTACCATCACCATCATGCGTAGAAGAGAGAAAGGGAAAGAGTTGTGCATCACCGTCATCGTATGTTCTCTTTATGGCGGTGGTAAAAGATAAAGGGGCGACAATGATCTTACTAGTGGGATGTGTTCTCTTTTGGCGGTGGTGGAAGTGAGAAGTAGGTTCAGATCTGTGCATCACCATCAGATTTGTGGAAGGTGGTGGGGTGGGGGTGGGGGTGGGGGTGTTCAAATGTGATGATGGTGGAGGGTGGTGGAGGTGGCAATGGTGTGGTGGAGATGGTTATGCATTTGTATTTTTTTAAGAACACATGCAGATGAGATAAAGAAGAATAGTGGGTGGAGTGGGACCTTTTTTGTATTGGTTATTAAAAAGTTATTATTTTTAAACACAATAGGTAGTTTGGTCATTTCACACTGACTTGTCTAGAAAGAATAACAACCATTCACTTCAAGAACTAATGGTGTGATGGATTTTAAAATAGTTGGGACCAAGCTTGTAATTTCTTAAAAGTTAGGGACCAATATTTTAATATGAACATACCATAGGGACTAATCATGTAATTAAATTCTTTTTTCATGAAAGCATGCTTGTGGAGTTGTGGGTAGTCTCATCTATCTCACCCTAACGAGACCGAATCATTCATTCTCGATAGGTGTACTTTGTTTCTTTATGCAAAGCCTAAGAAAATCCCACCCGAAGAAGGTATCGAGTTTTATGGTATGACAAATCCACTATTGATTATGGGGTCATGTTCAAGAGGGAGTAAAAAATAAGTTGGTTGGGTAGGGTGATGCTTATTATGCTCGTGACTTCTCCACTAGGCTATCAATAACGAGGGTATGTTTATATGATCTTCAGATCTAGTCAAGTGTTATTTCGTGGTGTAGCAAACGACAACCAACTATGTCACTCTCTACGATCTAAGCTGATTTTACGGCTTGTGTAATTGATGAAAGACTTGAGAATTAAGATGTGAACTCTAGCATGTTAACTTACTGTGACAACATTTCATCCATCTTGTTGGCTGGTAATCCTACCTTTCATGCAAGAACAGAGCATATTGAAGTACATTACCATTTCGTTATGAAGAAGGTGCTAGAAGGCAAGCTTGATGTAAAGTATGTTAGTACGAACAAGCAAATAGCAAATATATTCAATAAAAGTTTACGAAGCCAGAAGCTAATTTAGTATACTAAACACATAAGTATTTTAGAAGCTAGTGTTGATTCTTGAGAGGGAGTAATGAAGTTTGTCATTACGACCATCCTGTTTTAACATTGCATGCCATAACTTTTTGGGACTCTTCACTGCATGAGACTAACATTTACTACCAAATAAATTCATAAAAATTAGTAAACATCAGAAAAACATTAGTATATGTAAATTAAATGAAATATAAGTTCTTACAAGACTTCAATAAAAGATGTAATTTTAAAAACTTTAACCAAATATTTTTTTATAAAGTAAAGTTTAGTTCTTAAAAAAATTGTTTAACAATGACCTTAATAAACAAAAATAACAATAGTTTTTCTTTAAATAAACAGGCCATTTTAATAACTAAACGGTTAGTCGGTTGTTATAGGTGGACGGCTAATGGAGTGATATTAATATGTATTTCTAGGTTTAGTTAATAAATTAAGTAAAAAAAATGACGTATCTAGAATAAAATAGTATACCTTAAATAAAATAAATATTTTTAAAAATTACGATGACGTAGAGCATTCAACCAATTTTTGGTTTTATTATTGCTGGGATATGGGTTTGAAAATCTAAAACCAAATTGTTTTCTAAAGCGATTTACGTTTAGGCCGTTTTATTTTTTTTTCGAATAACATAAAATCAATAATAAACAATACGGACATGGTCAAATTATGATTTTAATTTTTAATAAATAAAACTTTTGATCTTAATTGTGCGTTCGACCCTTCGGTGCGTTCGACACGAAGGGTGAAAAAAGTCATACTAAGAGGCTGTTTGGTAATTTTTGAATGATTAAATGCTGAACCAATAATAGGTCTGAACCATTAAGTGTTGAACCATTAAAAGGTCTAAATCATTAAGAGTTAGTATATCGCTTAACTATTTAACAACAAATGTCTGACCAATTCAGATAAGAGGTCTTAACCATTCAACATTAGACCTCTTAACCATTTAACATTAATATAATGCTTAAATATTCAGAGGCAAATATCTGAACCATTCTGACATTTGCTCGCGAAACAAACAGTCTGAACCGTTAAGTGCTGAACCATTCGGACATCTGAACTGTTAATAGGTTGATTCAGATGCTGCCAAACAACCCCTAAGACCTCTCAAGTGTGTGTTAATTGTAGCACCGAAGATGGTGGAGTGGTGCTCCCGTTTCTATCGCATTGTCACATCATCTCACCAACCCTCTTCCTCCCACACTTCTTTTTTTCCCTCTTCCTTTTGGTTCATCTACCTCATTCACCAATCACCCCCTACCCTAATTCCACCTCAGCCTATCTTATTTGCTTATACCGTCATGACACCCTTGTGACAACTTGTCACTGACCATTAAGTGTCTAGTTCCCAAACCCTAACAACGTTAAATTTATGTTACGATTTAGTAATTAATTATTATATTTCTTTTATTAAAGAAAAACAAAATGAACCTTAATAATCTAAATTGTGATATATTGATCAATAACAATCCATATTAAAAATTTAATTATCAAAGTTATAATTTTAACTTCGTTACAAAGTCAATCCCACATTCATTAATTTGAAAGTAAAATTACATAACACATGAATACTTTCAGACTATCAACAATGCTACACCATCATTTTTCTACAAAGCAAGTCTTGTTAGCCGGCACATCAGCTTTTTACTCATTATTTTCACAAACTCAGTTTACCTTCGGTGCCACCATACACATTCTTCACACTAAACAAACACATTTAATTACAACACAAGTTTTATCATTGCGAGGCCCACAAGGATCAACCGTACAACACCCCTGGAGGTGTGCATGTTTGGATGTGTAACCAAGCTCCAACGTTTGCACTTGGGACGCGCGACTCCATGTCACAATGTGCAGTTCCAGGAATAACGCATTTAACAAAGCCTTAGGAATAAAATTGCTCTTGATAACAAAATAAAAGTTAAGTGATTAAAATGCAACTTGATATGTAGTGCAAGGACTATTTCTACAAATACAAAACACCTACACACCACCACATGTCACGGAGAGCTTAAATTCAAATCTTGACCAAATCAAGAACATCAATGACCCCTGCATTACTACTACTCTAAACCCTTGTCTCCAAAATTCAAATTCACTTTCTACTTTTTCTCACCAATTGCATTCAATCTCCACCGTTCAATTCTCAAAGATTCAATTCCCTCTGTAAATTGCATCACCATCAGCTCAAAAGTGTTCATCAACGATCTCGTAGACACATAAAAGCTTCAAATTCTGCATTTAGGGCACAAATTCGAAGAAATTTATCAAAGCAAGGGTTTGTTACTTTGGTACTTTGATCGAGTTGTTTGTAAATTGTAATCAGTATGAATGCGGTAGGGAGACACGGGCAAAGATCCGGTGCATCTGGAGCTCATCACCAGCGGCAATACTCCGATAACTTCTTGGAGGTTACGTCTTCATCGTCTAATGGTCGATGGTTACAATCTGCTGGTCTTCAACACCTTCAGCAATCGTCGTCTCATACTTCTTCTGTATGTGTAGTTTTCGATTTCTTAATGTTTATCAGTTTATGAGTTTGCGTTTGTCCTCTTTGGTTAGGTTAGGATGTCAGATCTGGTTGTGGTTAGAGATTGTGAGTTTGATTTGTTGATTTGTTGAGCACCAGGACTTTGGTGGTTACTATGGTGGTGGTGGTGGTGGTGGAGGTCAAGGTTCGAGAATGTATAACAGTAGTAGGAATGTTGGTGGTCAGAGGTCTTTGAGCGGTGGGAGTGATTTGTTTGCGGAGCCGTTGACGCCGCCGTCGCGGCAGAAGAAGCACGGTGGTAGTAGTGGTGGGGAGGACCCTAATGGCTTCAGTCCTGGGCTTTTAGATCTGCATTCGTTTGATACGGAACTTATCTCCGAGGTAGGTTTCGTGTTTGATTACAAAATTTAGTCATCTGGTGTGATAATCTGGATTTGATTATTTATAGTTCAATGATCACTTCTAAATTGCACAGCGAAACAACCCTATCTGCGATATCTGTGAATTTCATGTAGTAGATGGATTAGTTATAATTGCTTGCATTGCTAAACAGCTAAAGATAATATAATTCCTGTCAAAAAGGTGGCTGTTCATCTTTAGAAATACTGGGAAATACGATCCTGATTCCTGAGGGTTCTGAGGGGTTAGGGGATAGAATCAAATTTCTCCCCTGAGCATTATTTCCTTTAAATTCATACAAGCGGTCCGTCTGAAGTTTTCTTGTTTGTTAATATGCTAACAGGTGCCTGTGACTGGAACTTATGGTGGCAGAAGCTTTGATGATTCAGAGACATATTTTGGCAATAACAAACAGGCTAGTAAAGCTCGAGGTTTGCCTGATAACAGTATTTTGAAAAGTTTTGCTCCGGAAAAAGAGAAGGCGAGCAATGTTGCTAAGATCAAAGTTGTGGTATGTTGATCCTATTCCATCTTTATACTTTTTCAATACAGTAATAATTAATATATTTTGAAGATATTATCTAAGTGATTGATCACTTGAAGTTTATATAACAATATCTCTTGTTTTAAAGTGTCTAATGGGGATTAAATTTCAGGTGCGTAAGAGACCCTTAAACAAAAAGGAGTTAGCCAAGAATGAGGAAGATATAATTACTGTAGAGCCCCATTCCAATAGCCTTACAGTTCATGAGACAAAACTCAAGGTTAGCCCTATGATAATATCACACCTAAATGTCGAAACATGTCTTTAGGGGCAGATCTATGTGGTACTCTGGATATACACGAGCATATCTTGAAACTTTTTTCTATTTTAAGAAGCTATTATAAATAAACAATTGTTGTGGCAGTGGCTTTCTTTATAGGTTACATGAGCTTGACATTTTAAATACTAAAAGTTGCCTCGTCTCTGTGTATATGTATGTATATGCCATATCCCACACATGCAAAAGCAAGAAGCATTAATTATTGAGAAAGACTGAAAAGAAACAACAAGTAATGACGCAATAGAACAAGTAGGAAGACAAGTGTAGGGAAAAAAAAGAAGAGAGCGGTGGAGAAATAAATTATAAATGTCATTATCATAATTATTTTTGGAAGTTGAGAATGTTAATATATATATTATTTGATGGCTGTGTATCTAATGTCCAAGTGAAGCAATTCTACATCCTGTTAATTGTAAAATGATAAAACGTAAATGATCTTTACCCTTTTTTTTCCTTCCAAATTTCCATTCGGAAAATATGAATTTTAATTTTACTGCAAATATGTGATCTCATTTTTCTAGTTCTAGTTCTAGTTCAGGCGGTTGTCTTCGAAAGTTTTTCATAATTTTTGTTACATGCAGAGGAAATGGGTCTCGAAAACATTATTAGTACTTAGTAGTGTTTTTTTAGTAACATTTTAGCTAAGTAGCCAAACACATTTTACAATTGTCTGCCTTATACATTTTTGAGCTGAATAAGTGAATAACACATCCTGCTAAAATGATTTGGCGTCATATATATGCATAATTCTTTTATAGCGTAAGTTTGGGCGCTTTCATATTTTTCTGAAATTGACGTCTTTGGCAATATCAGGTCTCCGAACATCTTTCTCTTGTTTGTTTGAATAAATTTAAACTATCATGTTTTCAAACGAGTCAACATTGTCAAAAGTTGCATATCACTGCATGTTTGCTATCAGTGTCATTGATAATTTTGGGTTCCTCATCACTGTAGGTTGATCTCACTGAATACATGGAGAAGCATGAGTTTGTTTTTGATGCAGTACTAAATGAGGAGGTTTCTAATGATGAGGTAAGTAAGTTGTTAAAGGAGAGGGGAGAGCAAGAGAAGGAGAGAGAGAGAAGTGCTTTCTCACTTGAGTTGAGGTTGCAAAATGGGCAGGTTGGGGGAGTTTGGTGAACAACTACACATGTTGTGTTTTAAAACGAGTGAGGATGGGTTAATGGTTGACCCACAAACGCTTTCTTGTCGTTCTTTATAATTTTTACAAAAATAATGCACTAAATCTGATTACAAAAATAATTTTAGCACAAATGCACAAATCACAATAAAGCCTTTTTTTTTAATAAAATGATTTAGGAGGTTCAACCTGTTTGACATGTTCCCCTTTGAGCTTATTTTTACAAAAATAATGCACTAAATCTGATTACAAAAATAATTTTAGTACAAATGCACAAATCACAACGAAGTAATTTTTTTGAATAAAATGATTTAGGAGGTTCAACCTGTTTGACGCATTCCCCTTTGAGCTAATTGCCTTGATTTGACCCATTTGACAGGTATGAGATAACTAAGACTGACTTTATAATTCATTAACATTTATCATTTCCATAGGTTTATCATGAAACTGTTGAGCCTATTGTTCCAATAATTTTCCAGCGTACTAAAGCCACATGCTTTGCATATGGACAAACAGGTAATCGAGCTTTAAATAACATTTCTGTAAAAATTGTAGGGTTTTAACTTCATTTTATTGTTCAGGAAGTGGGAAGACTTTTACAATGAAACCTTTACCTTTGAAAGCATCTAGGGATATCCTAAGGCTTGTGAATCATACATACCGCAGCCAAGGTTTTCAGTTGTATTTCAGCTTCTTTGAGATCTATGGTGGGAAGCTTTTTGATCTCCTCAGTGATAGAAAGTAAGTTCTGTGACAATTATTATTGCAATATAAAGTGATACCAATCATTTTGTTGTGTTTGGATAAACTAATTCTAGTTATCTGCCTATTTAAAGTTGGTCCCATATCCACTTAAACAAATGTTATTTAAAAAAGGTCAACGTTACTTACTCACACTTCCATTGTTAAATAATGCTTCTAAAAAAGTACAAGTATTACTGCAATTAGATGCAATAAATTTCTTTATATTGTTCACAAATATTTTATAAATTAAGTATTATTATAGTTGACATACAATAAATTGTCATACTTTAGACTCGAAAACTTGAACAACGTATATGGAAATTATTTTTCTGTTGTCATTTGATCTGATTGTTCAATGATTTGTCTTATAACTGCCATGACAAAACATATCATTTAAGAAACATTTCCATTGTTAATACACCCCATCCTGTAAATATTTATTTCTAGATTATAAGAAAAATGATTTGATTCTTTTGCAGAAAATTGTGCATGAGAGAAGATGGTAGTAAACAAGTATGCATTGTCGGTTTGCAAGAATATAAAGTTTCAGATGTTGAAACAATTAAGGAGCTAATCGAAAGAGGGAATGCAACAAGAAGTACTGGAACAACTGGTGCCAACGAGGAATCTTCTAGATCACATGCCATACTTCAACTTGTTGTCAAAAGATCTGTTGAATCTAAACCTCCTAGAGTTGTTGGCAAACTCTCCTTCATAGATCTTGCTGGAAGTGAACGTGGTGCAGACACCACAGACAATGATAAGCAAACAAGGTAAGTTTATTCTTTAATATTTTTATCTGTTTATTCAAGTTGCTGGACACTTTATAATGTGCGATTTTAATTATGTAATGTAGAATGGAAGGTGCTGAGATTAATAAAAGCTTGCTTGCATTGAAGGAATGCATAAGAGCTCTTGACAATGACCAGAACCATATTCCTTTTAGAGGCAGTAAATTAACTGAAGTTTTGAGGGATTCATTTGTTGGAAATTCTCGAACTGTTATGATTTCTTGCATTTCACCAAATGCTGGATCTTGTGAGCATACGCTTAATACCTTACGTTATGCTGACAGGTAAGTATGATTACATTTATTTGGTACTTAATCCCCATTTTCCCGAGGTGGCAAAATGGGTGGTTCAAATAATGGGTAAAATGGGTTCAGAAGTAAGTTTTGGCTTATGTAAAAACAGGTCTGATGACCCAAAACATAATGTTAATCTACCTTTTGGTTAAAATGGGTTTAAGCCAAAAGAGGTAACTTTTGGCACAGGTTAGGTTGACCAAAAACACTCTCCTGTCCAAATATATATAAGTTTGGTTAGGATCATTACAGAATCACTTTTTATTTTCAGAACCACAGAACCATTGATTTACATAAGTGTAAATTAAGTTTGGTGATACTTAATCTATTTTACATATGTGTATATCAGACATGAACAATAAACTATGTAAAACAACAAAATATCATCAACTTTAACTTACATTTATGTAAATCAATGATTTGTAATTTACATTTATGTAAATCAATGGTTCTTTTGGTTCTGAAAATAAAAAGTGGTTCTGTAATGATCCTGACCTTATATATATATATATATATATATAATCTTTTGTAAAATTTTTTTGTTTTTATTTGAGCTGAAGTTAGAGATCAAACACAACCCAAATCAACCCTAAATAACTGCTGTACTGTAATTAATGAACAGGGTGAAAAGCCTCTCTAAAGGGAACAAAAAGGACACATTATCTTCAAGTTTTAATTCCAAGGAACCCACAGCAGTGTCAATGTCTACTACTGTCTTACCACGGGCGTCATCCTACGAAGATAACATGGTTGATTCATTTCCTGAACAAGCTGATGAGGATGATTATGATACTACAGAAGAGTTCTACGAGCCTGAGCAGCCCTCATGGAAGAACAATAACACAAAGGCTGAAGCATATAACTTCCCAAATGCACAAGATAAAAACAGGAGTGTCAATGGTCAAATAAAGTCAAAGGAGCCACCTAAATCTGAATCAAGAAACTGGAACCCTGATGATGAGTTGAATGCCCTTTTACAAGTATTCATTTTGCATGAAATTTAGTATGACATTTTTTTCTTTTTATATGCGTGCTATAACTTGATATTTCTAATGCCAATCTCAGGAGGAGGAAGATCTTGTAAATGCTCACCGGAAACAAGTTGAGGATACCATGGATATCGTCAGATTGGTATATCATATTGCATAATGATAATTAGTGATTAAACGGTTTTAAGAATTTACAAAGGGATAATTGCATAATAATTTGAGACAAATTAAAGTCGAAAAATGGCCAATAAATTTTGGATGCATTACAAAAATTTGTAAGGATGACTGATTCTTGAAAAGGAAGGTTAGTGACACTAATTTTAAACCAACCAAGTTTCCTGTAGTCTTCCTTTATAACCATGAAAATCTTTTACAAGAAAGCTCATGGGACCCACTAATACGTTGCTAAGTGCTAACTAATGGAGGTGGCCCTTCAAGGAAGAAACTAGTGGGAGCTGTAGTTAGAGGGAATTGAGTGCTTATTCTACACGAGCCTTTGAAGGTTAAGTTTGTTTGCTTATATTCATGTTTTTTGGTGTGATTGTAGGAGATGAACCTATTGGTTGAGGCAGACGAACCAGGAAACCAGCTAGATGACTACGTGGCAAAACTGAACACAATCTTGGCTCAAAAGGCTGCAGCCATTTCACAACTACAAAGCCGTTTGGCGAATTTCCAAAGGCGTCTTCAGGAGCATGATGTTCTATTTTCATCTGGTCCATAAACTGTATAGGATTGTATAAGGTACGATGTTTGTATTCGAGTCATTTGTTGGCGGCATTGAAATCTATTTATATGCTTGCGGTGGAGGATTTATACAGTATTTGGGTTAAACCCTGGTTATGGTCAAATCTCGTCATTCATTATTGTTTGATACTTTGTAAAGCTATGCTGCTTTGTATACTCCCCATAAAAGATGATTCATTATCGATTTGCTTTTATAATTATGTTGTAGGCAATTGTAACCTCTTTTTAACCCTATATTTCTTTAAAGGGGAGGGAGTGCATGAATGATTGGGACGGGAGTGATGAGGTGGAGAGTTGGTCATTCGAATGAGCAAATGGAATGCCACCCACCCCTCGAATGAGTGGTGCAATAGAGGGATTTTATGAGAGTGGTGCCGAGAAAATGAGAGTGGCGGGCTGTAAATTTTGAGATAAATATGATACCTGAGTGAATAAGTGTGGTCACCTGTTTTTGAAATAAGGTATAAAGGCTTTTGATTAAAGTGATATTGAGAGAGAGAGAGGTGAACAAACCGTGTTCAAATTTGTAACTGGGTCGGGTTCAACCCGTGTTGGGTTGTCATATTAAAAATCCATACTGGGTTTGATTGTGTTTTGGGTTGGGTAAAACCAGGTTGGGTAGAACCCAGGTTGGGGTGTGGAGGGACAAACCGATTTGATTCTACGGGTTGAATCGGGTTGGACCCGGGTTGAGGAACTATCGGGTTCTGAACCCGGGTTTAATGTGCACCTCTATTGAGAGATACACGAAAGAGAGTTCTTAAAAGTACTTTTAGTTTCTGGCTCAATTTAATTCTCGTAATTGTCTTCCAAGCTTAATAATACAAACTGTGTGTTTGTTCTTCAATTCTTAAAACTTTTAGTTGGTTAATTTTAATTTGATGATTAACTACATGTTATCAATATAATTCTAGGAATAGAATTTAATAGAAAAGGTAATTTAATTTTGGAATGGTTGATTTTAACCGGTTTAATTTGAAAATGATCAGATACAAGTAATAATTTACTTTCAATGAAACTTTTTTAACTCTCACATAAAATTAGCCACTCAAACATGTTAAATAGTTGTTCTAAATTGATTTGTAAGTGTTGACAAATTACATCTTATCTTATATCTATTTATATTCATATTTACTTAATCAGTGATCTAATATTAAAAAAAGTAGAACCAAACCAACCAACCCAATCTGTTATTACTCACTTAATTCGTTTTGAACTGTTTTAGTTATTATAGCATTTTAAAGATGCATGACGTTTAGGTTTCATAATGATTCATGTTTGACCTTAAATATTACAAATGCTTTCTAAACATTTTCTTTAAGGATGAGCACAACATTGATAGGTGATAGTCTAAGAAAACTCGGGTAAGAAGCAAGTACTACACAAACGACTTCCTTTTAAAAAATTTTAAAAAAGTATATCTTGCATGAATATAGAGCTTCTACAATGAGATTTTTTCAATCCAATCATATGGAATAGATATATTAAGAATTTCTATCAGTTTTTAAGGTAAAAGTCCTTCAGAAAGACCATTCATCGAAAAGTGGAAAGTTATGCCTTCTTTTGTTTTCTTAAAATGAAGATGCGCACATCCCTTTAAAATTCACGTGTTGTTTATTTTATGAGATTTAATCTGCATTAAATTGAAGAGGAAAAAGAAATCAAAATTTCACTAGAACAAATGATAAAAAGTTGTGTATGACGGGAGTGAATTTACACCTGAAGAGAGATTAATTCTTAAGGTGGATGGGGCACATGAATCCACCAATTAGAAATTACCATTTGAAACGAGCACTCATGTCACTTTATGTCATAATCTTTTTTTTTTTCAAAGTTTATTACAACTTAAAAATAAAAACTATTTTTTAATAAATAATTTATACTAATAATTAATCTTTGTCGTTCGAAACCGTGATATTTACATTCTCTGCAATGTGTTCCGTGAGATCAAATCTAAGCCTAAAATGTGTGTCCTCATAGCACAACTTCAAAATTGTATTTCCGTTCTCAACCGAATTGTTTGGTGGGTCTCGAATGTACACGATAGAAATAACGTTGTCGTTGTTTTTTATAATCATATTGTGGAGTATAATACATGCATATATTTTTTGATTTTTCGTTTTTTTCTATCTTTATTGCCTTAGCCGGTCGTTCAATTATTTATTATGATTGATTTTTTTTTGAAAAAGACTTAAAAGAACCGTTGGGGACAACAACTAGTTGTCAACGGTCAAATTTGTGGCTTAAACCACGGCGACAACATGACGTGAACGATGAAACACGTAATGTGCAGCGTCGAGAAGGGGTGGCGGCGATTTTGCAGACCCACGCCACGGCTCGCCGAGCCATGCGGCATGGCGCACCTCCGCACCCTCCCCTCTTAACCTTCATTTCACAATTCACGTCGTAACACAATGAGGGTGGTAGCACTAAGCTTATATATAAAACACTTTATCCAATAAGAAAGTTTAAGCTCAATTATCAAATGTAGGGGAATACTACTATACAAAATGAAAAAAAAAACTTGTGAAGTGTACGAAGTCAACAAGGTGTAACACGTTTTTTTGGGACATGGGTAATTTTGTCCGCTCCACAATTAAGCATATAAGGTGGATAATTACGCAAATTATATTAATTATTAAGCAAGTTGTAATTATAATTACGCAAATTAAAATTACTCAAGTTATAAATACCAATTACGCAAGTTATAGTTATAATTACGCAAGTTATACGCACAACGTATTCACATTTTTTAGAAAATGTCAGCTGTTTTAAAAAAAAATATAGTAATACTATACTCAAATTAAAGATAATAAAATGCTCAATGTTATGGTGTAATTTAAAAAAATAATATTATATAAAACAGGTATATGTGTTAAAAAAAATTAAAAATTAAAAATTAAAAAATAATAATAATTATAGAATCTACCACTCTGGTGCTTTCTTAAATTGTAACCGTTAACTGCGTACATCAATGCTTCTTGTTATGAATTCTTACATTTGACGCCCATCAAATGTAAGCAATACCCTGAATATTTTGACATCGGGATAATATATAGCTGCCACCAACATCTCTGCAACTGCAAAACAATGGTGATTTCATCTCCAATTGCATACATCTATACGCACATAACTTTGTAACTTCATCTATTAAAGGGCAAAGGTACAGGAAGCTTTGGTAAACGAAGAAACAAAACACACACACTGTGTGTCCGGTGCGGTCGCCGGAGCTTCCATCTTCAAAACAGCCGGTGCTCCGCTTGTGCTTATCCCGCTGCTCGATTAAGAAAATGTAAACAACAATTCGTCTGTATTGTTTGTGTATTGATTTCATCTGTTGTTGGTTGATTTAGAGTTTGTTGATTGATTTTGAGGTTGTTGATTGTAGATAATTGGAGCGTGAAGGCGATCCGGTGGAAGACGACGGGAACTGGTCGCATGAGGTATCTTCGTCATCTGCCTCGCAGATTCAAGAGCAATTTCAGAGAAGGTGTGTTAATTAGTAATCGTGTAGAATTTGTTGATTAGGGTTTCGTTGTGGTGATTGTTGCTGGAGGTGATGAATTTGATTGATTTGTTGTTGTAGGCACTCAAGCTGCTCCTCGAAAGGTTGCTGCAGCGGCTTCAGCTTAAACATCTGATCAGAAGTGATATTCTGGTAACAATCAAGCTTATTTTGCTTAGGGTAATTAGTGTTTTGAACATCATTTGGCAATTTTAATCACTTACGCCGTTTTAACACTTCTTGTGAAATTTATTATTCTGATTTTGTGGATCGTGACATATTTTGATTCAATTGTGTGAGTTGTTAAACATTTTCTTTTGCTCTTTGTTGGTTCTTTGGATTTTCTGTATGATCTGCTTTAACTTTTGTGCTGCATCTAGAAATCTGCTGAGTGTCTTACAAAAAAGTTCAGTCTGTGGATTAACCGTGTTCTAAAAGTTGGTAATTGGTTTATCAATTTATCCAATCAGTAGAAAGTTAAGCTGTCTTTTGTGCCACCAAAACATAACAATTAAGCTATCTAATTTTGTTTTGGTATCTAGCACTGTAGCACAAGTCTCTTTATCTGCCAAACTATGCAGAAACTGTCATCTACCTTGGAATAAGCGTTTTGCGCTTTAAGTTGTTTTTCTTGTTGCAAAGTCAGCTCTTTGCATTTTTACTTGCATACATATGCCAAAATTGTTAATTGTCAGACAATATATTGCTCGCCTTCATTGTGTATTCGCAAGGAAATATGTTTGTTTACCACAAAAAAGCAAACATGTTTGTTGCGATTTCTGAGGAAAAAACTATCTTTTACACCATAGCATATGGTATTTTTAAAATCTTAACACTTCACAAGGATTGATGATTTAGGACAGAAAATGCCAACGTGTAAGTTTTTCGCTTTTCCCATCTATGTTTTGTCCCAGGTTGCGTGTTCTTAAAACTGTAACAGCTATAGCATCTATGCAATAACTAGCTTTCTTTTAATTTGTAACGAGATCCCCAAACATGATGATTAGGAAACGTTATCACTCGACTCAGGTTAATAATTAATTAGTCACTATTCATCTTCACTTCATGACGTAGCTCAATGTAAACACTTGATCCATGTTGGATTTTTGCTCACTAGCTAGATTCTTAAAATTTACAATCTTTTTCTTCAATTTCACACTTCCACTTGGAATATAAAACACTATTATGCAGACACCACTTCTAGTTCTTGCCATGAGTGTAAAGTTGAACTGGTAGACCTTTTGCTGGAACTGGAGTAGACCGATAAACTATCTTCTCATTTGGGACTAGCTTTTTTAAGTTAAAATTCTTCACGAAATTATGCATGAAAATAAGTATCTCTAGTCGGGCATACTCTTTCCCTGGGCACATTTTAGGTCCTCCCCCGAAAGGCACAAACGAGTATGGTGCAGGACCAGATCCTTCAAATCTTGAAGGATCAAATTTCTCAGGATCTGGGAAGTATTTTGGATCGTTATGTGTCGTATTTACATTCCAAAATATCTGTAAAATTTGGAGACAACATATATTACTTAACTACATCTACTACATATCATCTTGTTGGACTTGTGTTTAAGGTGTTAAGGGTTTTTTAATGTACCTTCCATCCTTTCGGAATGGTGTAACCTGCATATTTGAAGTCTGTCAAAGCTTCTCGAAAGGCTCCTTGACCTGGTGGCGCTAAACGTATGGATTCACGTGCGACATTCCATGAGTATTTCATCTTGTCGACATCTTCCCAAGTGAGAAATTCTTCTTGTTTAGATTCCGCGATCATCATTTGTTCTACGTGAATGAATATTAGCATGAGAGGTGTATTGGTCAAGTGTCTTTCATGTAGACAAAAATGATAGTTATTGACTTATTGGTTTTGTTCTAAAAGCACACACTAGTGCTTTTTTTAGCAATTTGCTGAAATATGTTTCTGATTTTGCTCTATGGGCACAAATAATCAATAAATGTTTTATCTTTTTTTTTTGTCATGAATGGCTCAATTTCGGTTGTGTATTATATCAGATGGAAAAATAGCTATAAAATAAAAGCGACAATCGTGTCAGGTTAGTGAGTTGAATTGGTCAACCCGAATGACTTGTATATTTATTTGTGTCAACGATATCAACTCTAAACTGACAACACTTTAAATCGTATAATTTGAACATGATCTAATTCATAGCTTCGTGATTAGATTTTTGAGCACCGTTGTCAAGGATCTAAGATTTATTACACAAGAAATATGGCTTGTGTAATCAAATTTTAATGTATTAGTTATTTGTAATTTTTTCTTAGTTTTAGGATAGAGTGTTTGCAGTTCAATCTAACTCATAGGATACGAACTATCGAAGTTGATTTGATTTGTTACTGTTTTCTAGCCTGCTCATTGCAATCTGTAGTAACATTTAGATTTTTTAGGGTTTTGTAGGTTACCTTCACGAACTTTGTCATAGACGTGTGGATTCTCAGCAAGATGCTTCAAAACGAATGTAATCGCTACACTACTAGTTTCATAACTCGCGACTAGTAACCCTATAATATTATTCGAGATTTCTTTCTCGCTCATAAGCTTCCCATCTTTATTTGTCACAAGTAGCATTTTCGACAATATATCATGTCTCACTATCTCTTTGCTCTCTATCAATTCCTTTCTCCGTGCTGATATGATTTTCATCAAACCATCACGAAGAACTTTCCCTCCTTTCACTGCACGATTGTATGCAGTGCCAGGAAAATCTATAGGCATCGAGATCATCCCGTTTGTGACAATATTGAAATTCTCGAGTACCTTAGCAACTTTATATTCATCATCTTCATCCATAAAAAGTTTACACGATACGCCAAAAGCATACTTTTGTGACAAAGGGTAAACTTTCACTTCTTTGTAAGGACACCATTCGGTCTCCATATGCTTACGGGCCATCGAATCCATTAGAGGAACATACTGTTTTAGGGCTTCGGGCTTTAGAATGTCGTGAATGGAGTTTGCGAGTAACGGGGCTACAACCTTTTGATCTTCATTGATGACATCGGTGAAGAGAAGAACCTTGGTGGCGGATTTAGGCCACCACGAGGCGAGAAGTTTGTTCTCGTTTGTGAACACAAACTTGTTCCCTTGAGGTCCACATAAGAAGGCCATTTTCTCTCCAAGCAAAGATGTTTGAAACACGTCAGTCGAGAATTTTTCCATTCGTTTTTTGATGAACTTTGGCGGGCCCGACAAGCCGAAATCGATGCTTTCGCCCACGACGGGCCATCCACTCGAGCCCGGTGGCGTGTTATTGTTACTAGAGGCTCGTTTTAGGTAAAATAATATAGAAAATAGCGAGGAATAGATAAACACAAGAACGGGTAGCGAAAATGCAAACGTGGCATCCATGTTACGTGATAGCAAACACAATGGTACCGAATGGGTGTTTTTAAAGTAAAAAAAGGGATCAGGGCGTCACTACAAGTATTCTCGACACGATCAAGATTCATTTTTGTCACTTAGTCGGGAATATTTTATCGTTGAGTTCGTTTCTTTCGACAACTAGAACATGGATGTCATCAAAGATCGTTAGTTTCTACAAACAATGGTAATGTGGCATTTGATGCCGTCGAGGGGTGTACGACAAACATGCTCAATTGACCTTGGAATCTAATTTGGATGGAATATAGAGTATTTGGACGTGATCTTGAATCTGCTATTAGTATATGTGGAATCAGAAATAAATGTTGTTGTAATTATTGTATACTTTGCTAGGAATTAAGTTAAATGTCCTCGCTAGAAACAATCTTTCTATCTTCTCCAATAGAGGTTTTTATCTTATCTTACAAGACCTTACTTGCACGATCTTTTTTGGGAATTCTTAAAAAATTTTGGGTCCTATAATATAAAGATAATAAATCATAGGCTGAGGTTATTTTACAAAATATATTTTTGCTACAAAGTGTGAGAAGACACAATGAGGCTAAAAAGTCACAAAAAAAAATTATATCTCATGATATAAATCGAATTTCAAAAAAGTACTTCGAAGTCTCTATTCTTCTCGTCGTCCTCTTTCAAAAAAAATTTTAAAAAAATTCATTGTGTCTTTTATGACTCAATGACGTCATTGTGTCTTTCATAATGACACAATGACGTTATTGTGTCTTTCATAATAACATAATAACGTCATTGTGTCTTTCATAAATGACACAATAAAAAAACGTTAATTTTTTTATTTTTTTATTTTTCGTTTATTTTTTTCTTTGTGAAGACGGCTAGAGGAACAAAAGCTCGGAATTACTTTTTTGAAATTCGATTTAGACTGTGAGATATAATTTTTTTTGTGATTTTCTTTGACTCGTTGTGTCTTCTCATACTTTGTAGCAAAAATACATTTTGTATTTGAATATCTTTCTAAATCATATATAGAGAGTATATAAAATGGATCTAAATATACGGTTGGGCCAACCAAATAAAATGGTTTAAACTGATGATATGATAAAATAATTAAAATGTAAATAGGCTATGAAAACTTCAATATTTAATATTAGAGATGAGCAAACCTAACATAATTGGTATTAGTATTGTTATTTGTTTTTTCAGGTTGGTACTAGTACCCTTCGGTTTTGGTATATTTTGGTATTTTCAATGGTACCGGTACCAAACCGACAAAATTGGTATGGTATTCGGTTTACATGTTTTACCTATTTTCGGAATCGGTATTTTTCGTACGATACCAATTCGGTACTGATCTCATCCCTGTCTGATAGGACTAAATAATTAAATTGTTAATGTGTTTATTAATAGCCTAATGAGTTTACATATTTAACAAAGTATATAGACGTTCTTTAAAAAAACTATATATTTATATAATATATAAAAAAGTTTAAAAAAATGCGCGCCCCCAAGGAGATTAGGCTCCAGGCTGTCACCCACCCCGCCCCTTCTCAGGGTTGGCACTTCCTATTCATAAGCCTTTTGAATGGCAAAAGAAACATTTTTACTTCGATACATACTCAACCACTGACAAACCTATTGAGAGGACAACATGGTAAATTTATTTGTTTCAAGGGCAATTTGAACAATTAATTTGTTTCATCCACCACACCATTGATTCCGCAGTCACCTTCATTGACACACCCAACGTCTGCGGCCTTCACGTAGACGAAATTCTTATTAGTCGATCATATCTGTTTTGGCTTTCTTGCCCATGATCTTAGGGTCTTTGTCTAAACTAAGCCATTAGTTTGAATTCATTATCATTTGATTCCTTACAACAATACAACCAAAAATTGTTGGCTTAAACCAATTAAAAGAGGAAGATATAGGATTAAGGTTAAGGACTTAATGTAGTTTAATTATTTTTTAGAAGCCTTCGCATGCGAGCACTTTCCTTGTTATCACTTCCTCGCCTATTGCCAAAATCAAGGCGGAGGATATAAGGGGGGGGGGGTGGCTTTTATCTTTTTTTCGTCGTTAGAATTAATTTTCGCCCCCACGGCCTATAGAAGAACTCAAACTCCACCACTAGTCACAATGTGCTACTTCTTGACTACTATATATTATATATAGATGTATGATTCTATGAATACATACTTCTTAATATGTATGGCATATGACCTAGTGTATATTTTCTGTTGTCTATGGTATTAGTGATTACTTAGTATGTGCCATGTGTTCGCCTTTAGTCATTGTGTGGGTCGTGTCTGTGCTTTGATACAAGATGTTGTGCTGCTGATGATCTGCTATATAATGGCTTTCATTGTGTTAGTTATATTCTCTTTTGATTGCGTGAATTGTTGTAGAGCTAAAGGACTCTTTAGAAACAACTTCTTTGTCCAGTGTGACAGAAGTAATATTTGCTTACATCCCACTCTCCCCGGATCTCATCCGATTTATTAAATTCGGTTATGATTATATGAACAAGGAAATGGTTGGAATGCATTTAATATGAATAAAACCGACCTTTTATACAGACTAGTATTTTATATTTTTTAGGATGTCACTACTTAGAGCTATAACATGAACCAAGTGAGCGTTACATGACGTGGTGTAGCATCACATATGGACATAGAGATACCGCATCTGTTAATCGTGCCGTGGGACAATTACTTACAGGATGTCACTGGTCCACAAGGATCTTACGGGTCTAAATGTTGAGCCCATAAATTCCATGGGTTCAGCTTTTACCCGGCGAATGTTACAAGATTATCGTGGCTTATTAATGCATGACGTATGGTAGAAAGATACACACTATCAAAAACCATAAGAGGGTATAAGCCAAGATAGATGATATGCATAAAAATGAGCAAAATTCAAGCAGAATATAGGTAGAGGTCTCATTTGCAACCTGTAAAAATCACACGTCCTGCTAGTTCACACTTCTTCGGATACATAGACCTAAACCTTCAAGATGTATAACTTCAAACCAAGAAGATGGATCTAACACCCGCCAAAATCTATACTCATGATTATACAAACGAATCATCTACCTGGTCCTCATGTAATTAAATAAATATAGAAAATGCAAAATCATTAAAAGGCACGGGGCTTAACTCTTACGCGGCAGCCTCAGGCTTCTCTGTTTCCATAGCTGCTGGCTCATCAGATTTTCCATTGGTTTCTGCATTTGGGTTTGATGTTGTAGTGTTCTCTGCCTGCCCGTCTTCGTGAGCTGGAGTGGTTGATGGTGGAGGTGAAGCTGTCTTCTCGGGAGTCGCCGGCTTTGGTTTTGGTTTTGTCATTATTGGTCTGCACACCCTGTACATATAAAAAAAAATCATTTTCAGATGCTGCAGAAATCATCATGAAAGAAAAGAGGTAGTATAGAGACCCAAATGACCACTGGTCCAAAGGGTAAGCTGGTTGCAACAGCTTAAGGATCTAGCGTCTTGGTTAAAAAGAGGGTGAGATTCTCCGAGTTGTTTAGGTCCCAAAGCTAAGGCCCAAAGCGAGAGCTTTACATACGCAAGGTGTCACTCTATGTACAACCAAATAAGTTTTGTGTACAACCAAGACATTAATTGTTTTTACATATCACCGTTCACACTTCACACCCCCAATTTTGACCAATTTGACCATATCTAAATGAGGCACCGCATCAAGGCCCTGAGGGTTTTTTTTCCTGATTGCCTCGTTTGCCTTGGTCCTCAGGCGTGTTTTATTAAAACCAATCTGTTAGGTTGGACGAATGAGTTACAGGTCATTACATTCCATTATGTTTGGTTGTCATGAAAAGATAATTTAAGTATACATTTTAGCATGCATTAAGACAATTTTAACAAATTAAAAAATGATAATGCATTAACATAGGATTAAACCATAAAACATTTTACGTTGAATCACATAACAATGTTAATATGTAAGGTCCCTGTGCCTATTACCACTATATGCTTTAGGTTGAGAATATACCTGTCAAGTGCCTCTGCTTTCTTTCTAATATCACCTGACAGAAGAACTGGATCAGCATGCTTTGGAAGCGAGTCCTGGAGTTGTTTTTTCTCCCTCAACCAATTTTCTGCTTCGGAGCACTCGTTCAATACCTGAAAGAGGGCTCAGGGCAGATTAGCAGGAACAGATAAAAATATGATTGATGATTGATGCAGATACATTAAAAAATGGATGTGAGGTCGTTACCTTCTGTTTCTCACTCAAGTCGATGTGTTCATATTTGGGATCAGCTGATGCAGCAGCCTGTCTGTACCCATTAACAAGATTGACCATTTGATCGACAAAGGATCCTCTTTCTGAGTGCTCTTTGTACCGTTGTTCAATGGGGTCACCTTGCTGAATTGTTAATGTAGTGTGAATGTCCAATCTAAAATATTGCGCACAGATATATACATAAAAGACAAAGTAGAGAAAACAAACCTTCTTGAGCTCATCAAGTTTGGCGATATATACACCTTTAGTTTCATCTTCACCATCTTCATACAGCCAATCTTCTGTTTCTTGAAGCTTAGCGATAAACCCTTCTCTCTCCGAGTCCGTAACAAACTCGTGCAATTTATCATGCAGCTTGAAAAACAGTGGAGATTTTGAGTCAGTACTTCCAAATAACGATATAAAAGAATATCTGAAAGTAACAAAGAAATTACCTTGTTCCTCATCTCATAGACATAGGCCTCCACAGCATTCTTTTTGTCCTTTGTTTCTTCCATAACCCGGTCTTGCAACGCCATTTCAAACTCTTTTTCCACTGCTTTCTGCACATCCGCAGGTAGCATTGCCCCATAGACCAACTCAGAAACTAGTACGTTGGTTTTTTTTATCTTTTTCTTTGGAGCTTCCACCTGCACAAATAAGTTTGGAAGTTAACTGTAGGACATAATACACCCAAGGTTTTTTATTGGCTATGCAATAATATAACAATTTATACTAACCTTGGTATCAGTTTCCATCTGAACAGGATTATCTCCTGTTTCTGGAGCACCATTCTCAGTCACAGAGGCCTCCTGCATATTTACATCAGTTCCATTGGCAGAGACCGCCTCAGCTGGAGTCTTATCCATATCCATCTTTGATGGTTCACTCGACACGGGAACTTCAACTTCCTCTTCTTCAATAAGCTGGAACAAAAAATTATAGAAAATAAACAGTTAGAAACGCCATACTACCAGGCACTAAGGACCAGCAAAGCCAAAAAGGTTATTGATATGAAACTCAATAGCACACCTGTGCAGACTCCACAGAGAAAATCCCATGCAAATTTAAACGGGCTTTCACCTTCACCTTGGCACGCTCACCTTTTGTAGCATGAAAGGGACCAATCTGCGCAGATCATGGGCAACATAAAAATTTAAGCAATGAGCATAACCCTAAACTAGTTGCCAAGGACTTAAAAGTTCTTGAATCTGTGGGCAAATCTTACCGTGTAAGTACTGATCTTTTCTGATGCCTGTAATTCACTGACATCCGCATATTGCATATCTACTGTAAATGTGCCGGCCCTATAGAAAGTCAGAGCTTTAACGCTGGGAACTTGATTTCCCTTGGGAAAAACAATACTGCTTTGTTGATTCTCCATATTTCCATTCGGGGAATCTTGGGCAGCTCCTTTCCATGTTAAAGCAATTGAAAAAGGGAAGCTCTCTTGGACCTATAATAACAAAAGCGAATACAATTAGGATTCTCTAGATATCTAGAGAACTGTAATCAAATTCACTTAGGCAATATAACAAGAAGCCCCAATTATACCTGAAATTCTCTAACTTTGAAAGTCGGACTAAGAATAGCACACTGCAAAGCACAGCCTTTGGAAACACACTCACTTGCATTCATTGTACGCCTTGGCTCTTTCCCAAAGAATTCTGTCAAAATCTTGATCACAGCTGGCACCCTAGAACCTGAACCAACAACTTCCACAGCATAAATATTGTCAACTGAAAGTTGAGCTTCAGAAAGAGCCTTTTCAAGAGGTTTCTTTACACGTTCCAATATCGGGGCGCTAATTTGTTCAAACTCATCTCTCTTTATAAAACCTCTGACATCCTTGTCGTCCATCAAGCATTCTATGTTCATAGGTGCCTCTGGATTTGCACTGAGCACCTTCTTTAGCTTTTCACATGCAGCCCGAAGCCTCAGACAAGCCCTTGCATTCTGGAAGACGTCAATGTTGTACTCTGCTTTGAATTTTTCAGCAAAGTATTGGAACAAGACCTCATCAAAATCCCTCCCTCCCAGGCAACGGTCAAACGAATGAGCCAGTATCTTCAATTGGCCTTTCTTGAAGCCTGCTATGCAGACCTGCATGCTAGCATGTCCAATGTCAACAAAGGCTACATTCAACTGTTCATTCTCGGGCAAGTCAGTCTTGTATATTCCATAGGCTAGAGCGGTTGCAGTTGTTTCATGCATCAACCGCAAAGGATGCAGGCCAGCTATAGTAGCTGCATCCATAACAGCCCTTCTTTGAAGATCAGTGAAATAAATAGGTATCCCAATGCAGCAATCCACAACTGCTGAATTCAAATTCTTCTCTGCTATCGTCTTCATGTTTGAAAAAACCATACCCATAACCTGGGTTGGTGTAAATGTCTTTTTTTCTCCAAGATACTGAGCTTGGATCAATGGAAAACCATCAGGTCCCTCAGTAACAGAAAAAGGCAATGCCTTAAGATCCTGTTGCAATTCAGGATCAGAGAAAGGCCGGCCTATCAACCGCTTGATCTGGGAGATGGTATTCTTTGGGTTCATCATGCTGGATGCAGCACCAGCTGTACCAAGGAACCGTTGTTTGTCACCAAAACACACAACAGCAGGAGTCTCACGCTTTGACTCGTCATTAAGAACAACATCGATTCCCCTTTGTCTGGCAACCGCCACAACACAACTCTCGTTCCCAAGATCAAATCCAACCACGCTCATCTTTGCTTAGTAGAGTAGCTTGTTTAATCAACAAAATTGTTCTTCCTAGCAAGAATCAATCTAAACCACATGAGATATGTAAAAAGTCACATAAAAAGCTTAAAACCGAGTCCCTTGTAAGGTAATCAGATTTGTCATCAACTGTGTCAATTCATCCATATGACACATATGTAAACAACATATAATAAACCTCAAAGTTCCTTTACAGAAGCAATCGCTGATGAAAACATGGATTTTAAAAAGCGCACCTGAGGCGCTCAAGGCACACAATAACCGCACCTCATCTATGTGTATCGCCTGGGTGCGTCTCAAGCTTTTTAAAAAACAAGATGGAAACTAACAAACATGTAGTCCTAGCATTTCAATATTTCATACACACAGTTCACATGTAATAAACAGTAAACCTTACTCCTTTGGAGAAACATAAATAAACAAGCGTGACATAAACTGTCCAATTCTTATTGTTGATCCACATCGAAGATCAAACTACATTAGCGTAAGTACGTAACATACGTTAAACAACAAATCGACTCCTCCAGCTTCATCTACACAATCAATCAATCATCTACCAAACACATTGTTCCGATCAGCTCTGTTCTAAGCCCTAACAACATTCAACATTCAACATTCAAAAACCAAAACCTGCTAAATCTGTACGATCTACAAATTCTTCAAAACTACCTATTGTATCGAGAAATCAAATCAAACGTAACTATCTAAACATACAGATTGAATGTACGAACATAACCTAACAATTAGACATCAAACAAGATCAGATCTCGTGAATTACAATAGAGATCGTACCTCGAGACGATGACGACTGTGTACGGAGCGGTGGTGAGAGAAAATGAGGTTTTTGTTTTCCGAGAGTCTGGTAAAAGCGTGCAGTGGAGTGGTAAACAAATGGGGGCGAGACGTTGGGGTTTTATGTTGAATTGCTTAAATTTTTGAGACGAAACTAGATTCGTCCAGAAGTTACCTTCTAGAAACATCTTTTGTATAACCTAAGTCTTAATGTAGCGGTAGGCACGTAGCCCGTTAAATCAAACATTCGGCCCGTTAAACTATTCATTTTGCGGAATCGATATTTAGTATAGTTTTTTTAAAAGCAAGTTACATGAATCGTCTTTGAGATTTGCTCTTAAATTTTATATTGTCTTTGTGATTGAAAAATTACAAATTTAATCCTAAGATTTGAAAACAAATAACATGTTTCGTCCTTGGGCCTAACGATCGTTAATTAATAACATTAACTGGCTGTAAAATGATCATTTTGCCCTTCTTCTTCCTCATTTAACCCCATCTCAACCACCACTCAGTCACCCACCTCCATCACAAGCCACCACCACACGTACACCACCATCTTCTTCAGATTCTTTAAGCAGCTTTTCATGATAAGTATCATTGACCATTTTAGCTTGAATAATATATGGTTGTCTTTCCTGAAACAACATAACAAACAGGTTAGAGATCGAACAAAATCAAAGATCAAACAACAACCAAAGATAGACACTAAAAGCTATTCAAAGATTAGCACCTGGGAAGACATGTTTTTCCATGTTTCAAAGCCTATCCGATCCATTTCGATGTAACTTTTAGTATCACAGTTCTTCACAAAACTTTCCCTACAACCAACAATATATGCTACATTATACATAACCACAACAACATACACACGCAATGTTTAAATGTTATTTACCAAAAGCTTTTCTTCATTAGCACCACAATAAGTTTAAAAGTTTATTGCAAGTTCTATGGAGCTAAGTTCTTGGAGTTGCTAACAATGAACCACAAACAAACTATTGTTGTTGAAAGTTTTTGGTACGGTGCCGCAAAATTGATTAGAGTTGATGTGAAAGAGTGCGAGATCGGTGAGGAGGCCGAGCTCCGACGGGAGGTAGCCGGCGATGTCGCCGTGGTTAAGGTTGATTCCGGCGACCACCCGGTTGGAGGTGTTGGACAACGACGAGGACAAGACACGGCGTCGTAGGAGCAGATGTCGGCGCCGGTCCAGTTGGCAGTGAAGTTAAACGGGTCGGAGAAGACGGTGGTGTGTGGTGGTGGCTTGTGGTGGAGGTGGTGGTGGTTGAGATGGGTTTGAATGAGAAAGAAGAAGGGCAAAATGATTATTTTGCAGCCAGTTAACGGAATTAATTAACGGCCATTAGACCCAGGGACGAAACGTGTCATTTTTTTTCAAACCTTAAGACAAAACCTGTAATTTTTCAATTCAAGGGACGAAATATGAACTTTGAGCAAACCTCATGTGTCACACCCTCAAAATCCACGTGCGGGGTTTTACCGCGAGGCGTGTGACATACCAGGATCTCAGTCATTAGGTACTCAGAACGACTCTATATGAACAAACATTCAAAATCAGAGTTTAACTTTAAAGTATGCGGAAGCGTTTAACAAACCAGAAAGACCAAAGTAAAGCAATATAATGTAAAATGCGCAAACGCACGCGCCCAAAGTAATACCAACAAATACTTAAATGTTTAATAACCAAACCAAAACAAAGTTTCAATCATGCTGACAACTACAATGATGCTGACCCGTACACATGCTCCTAGGCAATGGTAACCTCAACCTGAGAATAACATACTAAAAGAGTCAACATAATGGTTGGTGAGTTCAAAAGTTTACGTTAATCATAAATCAGTAACAGTTGCAAAAAATATAAGAAGTGCATTGAAAATAGATAGCTAATCTATATTCACAAGTAATAATCATAGTGATTTCGCGATTGAAGCTGACTGTGTTTCGTTTGTTGCCTCCCGTCACGACTTACCAGGTCGTGACGATGTCTGTGTTAGGACAAAATTGCACCCATTTGACCTCGAGTCGCACAGGTGGGGCTCATCAAACCTAGTAGTACTACCCAAGATTTCCCGCTAATCATCATTATTAACAATCCGAAAGTGTGAGGACTTTCATGGTATTCAACACTATATTATACTATACACAACTCATATAAATAAAGTGTTTGTAAAACCAGTATGCTATCCCCCCAAAAGAGAGTATGTAAAAGAGTGGGGCATGAACTCACCTGGTGTGCACAAGAAATAACTTAAGGGCTTAACTTGAAAGAGAGCGTGGAAAGACAACCTTCAGAGGTCACCTAGAACACGCAAGTACATAAGTACGTGTACACAGAATCATAATGAAACCCTAAGTGCTCTATAAACCAAAGAACTCAAGGTTTTGAAAAAACAGAACACATTGACCCAGTTGACCCGTTTGACCCGTTGGTGACATTATAGCTGAAATTTCCATTCAATCAAGCATAATAGTTCAACACACATGATTTTCATACAAGTTGTTCACGTATGCTACCTCATTAGCCACATATACCACTTAGATCATCATACCACTAAATTATCATACAAGTCATGCGAATCTCAAGTAATCATCATGCTCAACATAGTTATGCCATAACCCATGCATCATACACAGAATCAAATCATGCACAACATGCCATGTGAAGCCACTCACGACTTCACACCCTAAACCCTGCCAATCCTACTAAGTAGGGGCCTCAGATTCGCACGCATGTATAACCATCATCACATTATTCAACAGAGTCCACATCAACCAAAATGTGCAACCATGATCTATTACAACCCAAACAATAGTCCTATCAATACCCATATGACCCATCATCATGTATACCCACAAGGAGACCAAATCTTTCAATTGACCAACTAAGCATTAATACAACCCAAACAATGTATTCTACCACATTAGAAATCATCCATGAACATGCTAACATGATCCTAAAGTCACAAACATGCCCAAATCATCATATTCAAGATTTTGTACAAATAAAGTTTCCCTTTTGGGAAAGTGCATCCCAAAATCTATCTAACACCCAATACATTCGTGATTTCACTAACAATATACCAATTCAAACTCATGCTATCATTTAGACATGTTCTACACATCAAATCATCATGATTCATCAATCTTCAAAACCAAAAGTTTCTACTTTTGGTAACATATGAACTACAACATCCATTCTTAGGTTTCTAGCATCAACATCATCATTCTAACATCCCCATAACATGATAAACACTTTAACAACATCAATTCATCATCTAATCATCATATTCATGCAAATAAAGTTACTATTATTAGTAACCTATGAACAAAGCATCAAAATCGAAGCTTTCTTGCATAATCAACGTAAACTAGCATCAATATAACCTAACTAACATCATAACATCAACAAACAACCAAGAATTTTGACATTCAAGCACAAAATCGAACTAGGGTTTCGGCCAAAGTGAAAAACCATGAAAAACTTGTAAAAATCTAACCTTTAAACGTGTAATGGACAAGATTCGATGTTGTTAACGTATTGTATGCTTGAAATCGATCCAAAACCGAGGCACAATTGCTTGATTTTGCTCAAATTAGCAGGTGTGTGTGTGGGATGCAAGTCGCGGCCGAGCTAGGTGATTAGGGTTAGAATTTTGATTTTTGTTTAATTAGTTTATGGTAATTACCCTTTAAACCCTTGCAATTTGTATTTTATAAAAACTAGGCTTTGAAATACTTTTTTTAAGAAAGGTTTTTAACTAAAATAATAAGCATATAAACTAATAATGATAATTATACGCATTATCTTTACAAGATACAGAATATACGAATTAAATACACACATTGCCACGCTACGCGATAAAATTTACAATTAATATTTAAATCACGTAAGCACATAAGCACAACTGAATAATCACATCACCAACTAAAGTATTATCAGTGTATCATTATTAATTATTATTAAGTCACCAACATTCAACGACAACTAGTGTGTGCTCACGACACGTGTATGAAAAACTTAACGGAACTAACGGAGTTTGGTAACGAAAATTTACCGGATGTCACATTATCCCCATGTTGAAAGAATTTTCGTCCCGAAAATTGCGTTACGTGGTGTGTTGTGTGTTCCGTCACTGGTCTACTGCATTGGCACAAAGTAATCGAGTGAGTTTCGGGTGAGTTGTCACATCATTCCCATGTTGAAATAAATTTCGTCCCGAAATTTAAACCAATACCTTCGCCGGCTGGCATCGTCTTTTCGAACAGTTGAGGATACTTAAGCTTCATCTGGTCCTCACGTTCCCACGTGAATTCTGGTTCACGTCTCGAGTTCCAACGAACCTTGACTATGGGTATCTTGCTTTGCTTAAGTGTCTTCACCTCACGATCCATCATCTCGACTGGTTCCTCAATGAAGCGTAATTGTTCATCTACTTACACTTCCTTAAGAGGTACGATCATCGTTTCATCTGTTAAACACTTCTTTAGATTTGAAACATGGAATACATCATGGATTCCACTCAATGAATCAGGTAAGGCTAGTCGATAGGCCACTAGACCTATTCTTTCCGATATCTCAAATGGTCCAACGTATCTCGGATTTAGTTTTCCTTTTTTACCAAACCGAATCACGCCTTTCCACGGTGAGACTTTCAATAAGACTTTGTCACCAACCTGGAACTCTAGAGGTTTCCGTCGCTTATCAGCATAACTTTTCTGTCTGTCGCGTGCTGCAGCCATACGGTTCCTTATTTGTACAATCTTCTCAGTGGTCTCGTGTACTAACTCAGGACCCGTTAGCTGGCTATCACCAATTTCAGCCCAACAAACTGGTGATCTGCATTTTCTCCCATACAATGCTTCAAAAGGTGCTGCCTTTATGCTAGTGTGATAACTGTTGTTGTAAGAAAATTCCACCAATGGTTGGTGAACTTCCCAGTTATTCCCGAAGTCAATCACACAAGCGCGTAGCATGTCCTCCAACGTCTGTATGGTACGCTCACTTTGACCGTCGATTTGCGGATGATAAGCAGTACTCATGTCTAATCACGTACCAAAAGATTTTTGCAACGACTGCCGGAAGTGTGATGTGAAACGAGCATCGCGGTCGGAAATAATTGAAACTGGTACACCATGTCTTGACACTATCTCCTTCAAATAAAGTTGGGTTAATTTCTCCATTTTGTATGTTTCTCTTATTGCCAAGAAATTAGCAGACTTAGTTAAACGGTCCGCAATAACCCATATCGTGTCACAACCAGTAGGAGTTCGAGGTAGCTTGGTAATGAATTCCATTGAGATCTGTTCCCACTTCCACATAGGAATCTCAGGATGTTGCAATAACCCAGATGGTTTCTGATACTCCACTTTTACCTTTGCGCAGGTCAGACACTTGCTCACATAGGTAGCTACATCCGCTTTCATTTTAGGCCACCAATAGTGCGCCTTCAGATCATGATACATCTTGTTAGATCCAGGATATATAGAGTACTTAGACTTGTGTGCCTCACTCATGACCAAGTCTCTCAGATTTCCGTGTAGAGGTACCCAAAGTCTATCCATGAAGTAACGAATTCCATCCGCTTTTACTTCTAATTGTTTTTCCATTCCCCTTAACGATTCAGACCCAATGTTTTCTGCTGTCAAAGCTTCTATCTGAGCCTATCGGATTTGTTCTGGTAACTGTGTGCTAATGGTAAGTTGCAAAGCTCGCACACGTCAAGGCTTAGCAGTTTCTTTCCTACTTAGCGCGTCAGCGACTACATTTGCTTTCCCCGGATGATATCTAATGGCACAATCATAATCGTTCAGTAGCTCTACCCAACGTCTTTGCCTCATGTTCAATTCCTTTTGCTCAAAGATGTGATGAAGACTCTTGTAATCGGTGTAAATAGTGCATTTGGTACCGTACAAGTAGTGTCTCCAGATCTTTAAGGCAAAAACTACCGCACCCAGCTCCAAGTCATGGGTGGTATAGTTCTTCTCATGAACCTTCAGTTGTCTTGAGGCGTAAGCTATTACCTTATCCCGCTGCATCAATACACACCCAAGTCCTTGAATGGAAGCGTCACAATAGACTACAAAATCATCACTTCCATCCGGTAACGCTAATATCGGTGCGCTACATAGTTTCTGTTTCAGCAACTGGAAAGCAGATTCCTGACTCTCGTCCCATTTATACGGTGTTCCTTTATGAGTGAAGGCCGTGAGAGGTTGAGCGATCTTAAAAAATCCTTCAATGAATCAGCGATAGTATCCTGCCAGTCCAAGAAATTGTCGTATCTCACTAGGCGTCTTAGGAACCGACCAATTCTTTATCGCTTCAATTTTTGCTGGATCAACATGTATTCCTTTCTCGTTAACAATATGACCCAAGAATTATACTTCACGTATCCAGAAATCACACTTAGAAAACTTGGTTTACAGTTGTTCTTTTCTAAGTAATTCCAAGATTAACCGCAAGTGCTCTCCATGTTCTTCCTCAGTCCTGGAGTAGATCAATATGTCATCGATAAAGACAATAACAAACTGATCGAGATAGGGTTTGCACACGCGATTCATGAGGTCCATGAATACCATTGGTGCATTCGTCAACCCGAATGGTATGACTAAGAACTCGTAGTGACCGTAACGTGTATGAAAGGCAGTCTTCGAAATGTCCTCCTCCCGAACTCTCAACTGATGATACCCAGACCTCAGGTCAATCTTAGAATAATAGCTTGATCCTTGGAGTTGATCAAACAAATCATCTATACGAGGTAAGGGATATCTATTCTTGATCGTGACCTTGTTCAGTTCCCTATAATCAATGCACATTCGAAATGTACCGTCCTTCTTCTTGACAAATAGAACTGGCGCTCCCCAGGGCAAAGAGCTGGGTTGGATAAACCCTTTATCCAACAGCTCTTGGAGTTGAGCAGATAATTCCTGCAGTTCATTCGGAGCTAACCGGTAAGGTGCTTTCGCAATCGGGGCGGCTCCTGGAGTCAGATCAATCTGGAACTCAACTTGCCGATGAGGTGGTAGTCCAGGCAGATCCTCTGGAAACACCTCAGGAAAGTCACGAACCACGGGGATATCCTCTATCTTCTTTTCTTCTGTCTGTTTTTCTGTGATGAGTGCCAATATGGCTAGTCGACCTTTCCGTAACAACTTCTGTGCCTTCATGAACGAGATGATGCCCATCACTGCACCACTCCTATCACCTTTAACCGAGATAATTTCTTCGCCATTAGGAATCCGTATAACCTTCTCGTGACATATGACTTCCGCTTGCTTGTCAGAAAGCCAATCCATGCCGACTACTACATCGAAGCTCCCAAGTGTGATAGGCATGAGATCTATGTCGAAGGTATGACCAGCAAGTTCTATCTTGCAGCCTCTAAGGATATGTGTCACGTGAACCTTCAGCTAACTCTACGGTGTACTTAGACTCTAATATTAAAGGCATATCACTTAAAAGACTACTAAACTTAGTGGAAATAAAGCTTTTATCAGCTCCAGTATCCAATAATACGATAGCAAAACGACCATTAACCGAGAATTTACCAGTTACTGTTGTAGGATCGTTTAGAGCCTCACCTGAGCCAATAAAGAAAGCTCTCCATTTGGCTCCATTGTTGTTGCCACCGTTGTTATTACCATTGCCATTGCTGCTATTATTGTTGTTGTTGTTGTTGTTGTTGCCAGTGTTGTTCCCGCCATTTTCATTCCTCCTAAGCTGTGGACAATTGCGTCTGTAATGGCCTTCTTTTCCGCACTCAAAACAACCTTTCGGAGTTTCTTGGGATTGTTGAGGCTTCTTCATCAGTTCACCACGGCAATCCTTCGCTGCGTGTCCAACTTTACCACAACGCTGGCATCGGAAATTATCACACCTGCCGGTGTGGTGGTAATTGCATTGGTTACATTTGGGATTTTTCCCAACATAGCCTCCTTGTCCCTATGGTGAGGAGGATGACTGATTAAAGTTACGATTGTTGTCAAACTTCCTTTGCTGCTGTGGATGCTGATGCTGCTGAGTGTGCTGTTGTTGTTGCTGATGTTGCTAAGATTGGTTGTTTGACGAAGATCCCTTGTTACCAGAGTTGTCCCACTTGCGTTTATTGTTAGGCACGCTTGCCACAGCGCCCCGTTTGGGTAGCTTTCCCTGCTCCACTGCTTGGTCAGTAAGCTTGTGAACCAATCGAATAACCTGCTGGATAGTGGTGAGGTTCACAGCAGTCACCATGCTTTGTATCTTCGAAACCAAGCCACGCTGATAAAGCTCAATTCGTTTGATCGGCGGATCGATCATGCCAGGGCAAAGTGTCGCCAACTCGTGAGACCTCGTAGTGTAGGCCTCGATCTCAGATCCTTCCATCTTTAACTGCAAGAAAGCCTCCAACTTCTAGACTTCATCTGGCTCTTCCACCGGATCTTCTTCTGGCTCCTCTTTAGGGTCTTCCTCATTAGGGTCTTCCCCAGGTGCAGGGTCATCCACAATCTGAAGTGCCGCTAGCTGTGCCTCCAGCTCAGTCAATCTATCATCTGTCCCTACTCTGTGAAGCTCTTGCGCAGACATAGGCTCAGTAAGTGTGAAAACATTACCAGCCAAGGTATGATGCCCATCAATGGCCATCGAGAGTCGCTCCTGAAACGTCTCTACCTGGAAACGCAACTGACGCATCTCATATCGTAGAGTGGAGTTCTCATCAGTGAGTCCTCTAATGCGCTGTCGCTCAATGTCTAACGTAGCCACTAAAGCTGCAATCACCTGCTCGAGAGGGATGTCCAAGGTAGGAAGAGTGTCGCTCAATGTCTAACGTAGCCACTAAAGCTGCAATCACCTGCTCGAGAGGGATGTCCAAGGTAGGAAGAGTAGGTAATGCAGAGGCTGTCGATGACCTAGTCCTAGGTCGAGTAGGAGCTACTGGTGGTACACGCTCTCTATAAGCCATACGGTTTATGTAGGTGGGGTAGAAATCCCAGTTTCGCGGAGGATCGAGCTCAGGCGGTATGAAAGGCTGATCCCAGTCTATCTCGACAGGAGGATAAGGATGTCGGGGCCAGTTAAATCCCCTATTAGGTATGGGAGAAGTAGGAGGTGACTCAGATGGCGCAGGTCTCTTGCCCAAATCACGGGATGACGATGCCATGCTGCGAAGTACGTGTTGCGTATGCCAATGAGTATACAGTAAAGAATAGGTGACAAGTAACTAACAACTATGCGGTTATAGTCTAGTGTGTGTATGCAACCTAGTTCCCTATAACCAATGGCTCTGATACCAATCTGTCACACCCTCAAAATCCACGTGCGGGGTTTTACCGCGAGGCGTGTGACATACCAGGATCTCAGTCATTAGTTACTCAGAACGAATCTATATGAACAAACATTCAAAATCAGAGTTTAACTTTAAAGTATGCGGAAGCGTTTAACAAACCAGAAAGACCAAAGTAAAGCAATATAATGTAAAATGCGCAAACACAGTCGCCCAAAGTAATACCAACAAATACTTGGTTTAATAACCAAACCAAAACAAAGTTTCAATCATGCTGACAACTACAATGATGCTGACCCGTGCACGTGCTCCTAGGAAATGGTAACCTCAACCTGAGAATAACATACTAAAAGAGTCAACATAATGGTTGGTGAGTTCAAGAGTTTACGTTAATCATAAATCAGTAACAGTTGCAAAAAATATAAGAAGTGCATTGAAAATAGATAGTTAATCTATATTCACAAGTAATAATCATAGTGATTTCGCGATTGAAGCTGACTGTGTTTCGTTTGTTGCCTCCCGTCACGACTTACCAGGTGAAATTTCCATTCAATCAAGCATAATAGTTCAACACACATGATTTTCGTACAAGTTGTTCACGTATGCTACCTCATTAGCCACATATACCACTTAGATCATCATACCACTAAATTATCATACAAGTCATGCGAATCTCAAGTAATCATCATGCTCAACATAGCTATACCATAACCCATGCATCATACACAGAATCAAATCATGCACAACATGCCATGTGAAGCCACTCACGACTTCACACCCTAAACCCTGCCAATCCTACTAAGTAGGGGCCTCAGATTCGCACGCGTGTATAACCATCATCATATTATTCAACATAGTCCACATCAACCAAAATGTGTAACCATGATCTATTACAACCCAAACAATAGTCCTATCAATACCCATATGACCCATCATCATGTATACCCACAAGGAGACCAAATCTTTCAATTGACCAACTAAGCATTAATACAACCCAAACAATGCATTCTACCACATTAGAAATCATCCATGAACACGCTAACATGATCCTAAAGTCACAAACATGCCCAAATCATCATATTCAAGATTTTGTGCAAATAAAGTTTCCCTTTTGGGAAAGTGCATCCCAAAATCTATCTAACACCCAATACATTCATGATTTCACTAACAATATACCAATTCAAACTCATGCTATCATCTAGACATGTTCTACACATCAAATCATCTTGATTCATCAATCTTCAAAACCAAAAGTTTCTACTTTTGGTAACATATGAACTACAACATCCATTCTTAGGTTTCTAGCATCAACATCATCATTCTAACATCCCCATAACATGATAAACACTTTAACAACATCAATTCATCATCCAATCATCATATTCATGCAAATAAAGTTACTATTATTAGTAACCTATGAACAACGCATCAAAATCGAAGCTTTCTTGCATAATCAACGTAAACTAGCATCAATATAACCTAACTAACATCATAACATCAACAAACAACCAAGAACTTCGACATTCAAGCACAAAATCGAACTAGGGTTTCGGCCAAAGTGAAAAACCATGAAAAACTTGTAATAATCTAACCTTTAAATGTGTAATGGACAAGAATCGATGTTGTTAACGTGTTGTATGCTTGAAATCGATCCAAAACCGAGGCACAATTGCTTGATTTTGCTGAAATTCGCAGGTGTGTGTGTGTGGGATGCAAGTCGCGGCCGATCTAGGTGATTAGGGTTAGAATTTTGATTTTTGTTTAATTAATTTATGGTAATTACCCTTTAAACCCTTGCAATTTGTATTTTATAAAAACTAGGCTTTGAAATACTTTTTTTAAGAAATGTTTTTAACTAAAATAATAAGCATATAAACTAATAATGATAATTATACCCATTATCTTTACAAGATACAGAATATACGAATTAAATACACACATTGCCACGCTACGCGATAAAATTTACAATTAATATTTAAATCACTTAAGCACATAAGCACAACTGAATAATCACATCACCAACTAAAGTATTATCAGTTTATCATTATTTATTAAGTCACCAACGTTCAACGACAACTAGTGTGTGCTCACGACACGTGTATGCAAGACTTAACGGAACTAACGGAGTTTGGTAACGGAAATTTACCGGATGTCACATCATGGACGATCCGTGTAATTTACTCTTTTTTTAAATATAGCTCACTGGTAATAATTGTAGACTCGTTAAAATTATTCAGATTAAAACATGATTAGAAGTAGTCTACATGGTCATAATATATAGCGAAGAACCCGATCACCTAGGATCATCATTCTGCCTCCCGTCTCGCCCAGAAAGAATCTCACAACTGAAAAATCTTCTGACTCACCTAAACATATTGCGAACTCACAACCTCTCGTTTAAGAAGCCATGAGGCTATCAATAAACCAGTTGACTTCATGGTGAAAAAAGTATATATATATATATATATATATATATATATATATATATATATATATATATATATATATATATATATATATATATATATATATATTTCTTATATAGCATATATAGCAAACGCAAAGACTTTTATAATAAGATATGAGCCATTATCACTTGAAAAATCACCCAAACAAAACCCATTTGGCTTGGTTTGTTTGATGGTTTAGGTTATTTTCCTTCATATGTGAAGGATGTTATGAATTATGTTACTGAAGAAATTTTGTTGCTTTCGTTAAACAAATTACCGGCATTTTCAGATTTCTAATAAAAAAAGATTATACAATATCATTAGTTTTGAAACCGTGTCTGCTATAAGATTTTAATATCAGTAGTCAAATGAATCCGATTTAAATATTATGTAGGTTTATGGTATAATATGATGACATATAGGTCTAGGCATAAAGATAATCCATAAAAGATAGTCTAGGACTCTAGGAAAGTTGCAAGCGTCGAATTGATGAGTTATTCGAGCTAGCATGCTAAAAGTTCGAATCGAAAAAAGCTTAAATGAGTTTGTGCACGAGCTTAAACTTATATTTTAAACTAATTTAATAAGTAAACTCAAGCCTACCCAAATGGAATAGACAAGTGTTTATCAAGTTCTTGTTTGATGCAAGAAGACTTCGGGTACTGAGTATCGGTACCCATGATCTTGGTTGACGGGTTACAGACCACCAACCGGTGACCCAGGTTCCTCATGGCTGGTCGGGTGTGTTTGGCTTTAAGAAGATATTATTTGATATGAAATAAGTAAATGCCATAGTATAGCTATGATTTAACAGTCATATTATAGCATTTGTAGGGAGTGCTGTTTTTACAGTTATTCGTATAATCATCTTAATTTAATTAAAAAGTGATAAACATACTTATGATTCTCAAATATAATACCAAACATTCCCTTGGGAGTATTAAGAATGAAGTTACAGCTGCTAAAATAAGCATACTTGAACACAAGCACAAGTGTCACCAAATTGTTTAGATCTGTTTGATGTCATTGTCATCATAATCATACTTAAACCACTGGAGTTAACAGTGGCTTCTTGCTAAAATGAGCCTCTAGGTTCCCAACAACAAGATCAGCCATGGCGTTTCTGGTCTCGACGGTCCCACTTCCGACATGTGGCAACAGAACCACATTATCAAGACCAAACAGCTCCTCGGGCACATGCGGTTCATTCTCAAATACGTCAAGACCTGCACCTGCTATCCGGCCTTCAACAAGCGCAGACACCAGTTCCGGTTCATCTATGTGTGGGCCCCTCCCGATGTTAATTACATACCCCTTGGGACCAAGTGCATCAATGACTTCACAGTTGACTATGTGACGGGTTTCTGGTGTCAGGGCGCATGCCACAACCAGGATATCACAATTGGCAGCTAATTCAACGACGCTGGGAAAGTATTTGTATTTTGATTCGGGTTTCTCTGATCTGGAATAGTAGCTTATGGGACAGTTAAATGCTTCGGCTCGTTTAGCGATGGCTGCCCCGATTCTTCCTAGACCTATGATCCCAACTCTTTTGCCACTGAACTGCAAACATTATGAAAACATTACTCTAAATTGAATGAAAGAGCAATGGGCAATATGAAATAATAATCTATAGGTGTGTTTTGGCTTAGGTAGAAAGAACAACTAATGCAGTTAATGATTAATGTAATTAAGAGTAGAATGAGAAACTTGGTAGATTAAACATATCCACTCTTGAAGTGGACAATTATTTTGTGATAAAACTAAAATAAAATGATGAACAATTATTTTGGGACCAAAGGAGCATATGATCAAATATATCTAGCATTAAGGGCGTAAACAGAGTAAGCCATTAATGAGATACTCGAGATTGACTTAGTTAAGCCAAGCTTAAGTGAGCTCGATCCCGAACTCAATCACAATTTGAGTTCATCCAGTAAACCAACTCCAACCGGAGCTTCATATACCAAGCTTGACTATGTTCATGATCCTAAACAAGTCTATTATTTATACGAGTATAATATTATTTATTTTATACAAATGTATGATTACATTATATATTATTATTATATATGATTATGAAAAAAATAACCTAATATATATATATATATATATATATATATATATATATATATATATATATATATGGGGGTCGGTTACTATACAAAGTGTAGTTTCGTCCGCGTCACAATTACTCATATAATGTACATAATTATGCAAGTTATATTCATAATTACGCAAGGTATATGCATTATTACGCAAGATATATTTGATATTATGCAAAGTAAAATTACTCAAGTTATAAAAAATAATTACGCAGTGAATAATCACGTAAGTTATACGCACAGCACATATACGTTTTTTTTAAATGTTGTTTTTTTTAAAGTATAGCAATACTATACTCATATTAAAGAGGATAAAATGCTCATTTTTATGGTGTATTTTTTAAAAAAAAATAATGACATGAAAAGTTATGTGTTAAAAACAACGGGTGGAATTTAAAAAAAGTCAACAATTGTAAATTATTTCCAATTCTACCCCTCCAGGCACATTCCCTTGCGTGATTATTTCATCTTAAATCTGAACCGTTCATCTCTTAGATCAATGGTCCTCGTTACTTCGCACTATTCGCACGAATTATAGGCTTTGTACCGTAAACTTTCCATATATATATAGTTAAATATATACAAATAAATATAAATTTATATAGAGAAAATAATAAAAGCAATAACATTCTAGTCAAGCTTAAGCTAGAAAAATTACTCCAAAGTTGAGGTAGAGCTTCAGACATGGACCTCTAAAGTTGTCTTATGTTAAACGAGCCACTAGCCAAGCTCGTGTTAAGTGAGCTCTGTGTATCGAGATGCGCACTAAATGCTTTTCGAGAGATATCCTCCATATCACTAGTATGGCTATCAAAATCATGTTGACCCATGGGTTCTAGGTAATGCATGCACATCCTTCGATGGTGCCTCAAAGATTAATTAAAAGTGAGCGTCACCACTTCTCCATACCTAATGCCCATGTGCTCCACTCGAGTTAATGGCCAACCCAAGAGATGGATCGCGTTCGAGTGTGGTGGTCAAAAAAAGTTTCGACAGAGTCAATTGAGGAAAGTCGGCCATTACATGTTGGGATCAAGTGTTTGTCAAGTGTCCCTTGAGCCAATGTAAAGCCAATTTCATAGGGTGCTCGCACATGGATGAGAAAAGATGTATGAGAACATTTGACTTTTGATAATGGGTGAATATCAAAATGTTACAAGGTAAACCTATACTACAGCCCCCCCCCCCCCCCCCCCCCGGTCCTAGAACACACACGTAGGTGCTTTTAGGTATGCTCAAAGTGAACCCCATGAGTCACACTGCCTCCTGTGGATGTGCCACGTGCCGGTTAATGAGTCCTGTAACATTCATTTTATTCTATTGGCAGTGTATGAAATTCTCATTCTTAGGCACTCTTAAGGCACCTTGGTCACATCAATTGACATCTATGTACACCTAAATTAGAAATATGACAGCCATTTGGGGGCAGAACCAACAGTTTACCAACTTGATGAACCCTAAAATGGCTTGAACATCAACATTGCTTAAATCTTGTTAGCCTTAATCTTTGTGTCCAATAATCGATAATGCATGGTAAATTCAGGATCAACACCTTCAATGTGAATAAATTGAAAGTAATACTGTTAAATCAGTTCAAGATTAACAAAATTCTACAGCAAATCAGTAATCACATTGAAAAATTGCAAGAACCACCATCTAGATTCGAATCAGTAACAGAAGATAATCGATTAATCATGCAAAATTCAACCAGATGAAGAAATCAAACCTTAGTAGTCAATTTGAAGTCCCCTTTCTTCCACAATCCACTCCTAACATACCGATCGCACTCACAAATCCCTCTGAGCGTCGATAATATCAACCCAATCGCCAAATCAGCCACATCTTCCGTCAACACATCAGGCGTATTCGTAACCCTAATCCCTTTCTCCTTACAATACCCCAAATCGACCTTATCTAGCCCCACACTGAAGCTCGATACGATCTCCAACGCCGGAAGTGAGTCGATCAGCTCCCGATCGGCGCCGACGCTGGCGTTTCCGACGACGGCTCGGATGGAGCCGGAGTTGTTGTTCAGGAAGTCGTTCTTTTGGGTGTGGTGCCACATGCGGAAGAGGTTGAATCGCTTGTCGAGCTCGTGTTCGAGGTATGAAGACATTGGGCATGTCATCAGTACGCCGATGGCTTTCATGGTGGTGATGGTGGTGGTGGTGGTGGTGGTGGTGGTGGTGGTGGTGGTTCACCGGCTAGTGACTGATGATGATTCAGGTCCACAGATGATGTAGGAGAGATAAGTGCAGGTGATAGCTGAATAGCTAAGCTAAATACATCCTTTTTTAGAATGACAGCTTGAAAACTCATTTTTGTAACGCTAACTCACAACTCATTTATTACGACACGACTTAAACAAGGTTTACACACGATGTCAAATGAAGTTTCATTGCTTTAAAGCGGTATGATTTTATCATTAGACTTAACTTCACACCTAATAGCTTAACGGGCTCATCATTTTTTTTATTTTTCTTATTGAGTTAAATTCGATTTTGTTTTCTGATATTTGATAAAAATAATCATTTTCGTCCATAAGATTAAATAAATCAGTTTATCTTCAAAAGTTTCGTACATTGTTGAATTTCATTTCAAAAGTTTATTAGTTCTTTTAACTTAAATTTAAAACAACAAAACTTTTGGACTGAAATTAAAACAACTTATGAAACTTCTTGAGGTAAATAGATGTTTTTAATCTTTTGGAGAAAACGGTTACTTTTATCAAACGTTAGGGAGCACAATTAAAATTAACTCCTTTTTTTTTCTTGTAACTTCTTATCCATGTGTAGAGATCACTAAGCATGAGGTGTACCCTTGCCGAATGTTGAAGGTCGTGACTACAAGCCAACGTGGTGTTTTGTAACCCCTTAGGTCAAGTGACTTACCACCTACGATGGCATTTCCGCACATTGTGTTCTTTGTTGTCTTCATCACCGTGTAGTGACTCCATCGCGCAACGATATTTTTCGTCCTCCCACCCTCTCCTAACCATATTAGATGTGACTAGGTTGCGTGACAACTACAAATGGAGTTTACTTGATGCCTTAAGAGAATTCAAACCTCATAAGAAAACTTGATACCTATATATCTTTGACAAGCATTCGTGTATGGGGTTGAATATGAATTAGTTTAAAAAAAATTATCGGGTTTGAAACGAGTACGGTATTATATGGTAATTGTTTGATTACCCAAATTGTATTAAGAACAAGAAATAATATGTTGTAGTTTGTTATAAAAATAAAATTATTAGAATGATAAAATTGTTAGAGATGTAGCTGGCATTATATTTCCAGTCAGATTTTAAGAGGTGAACCTTGAAGTGATGGGACGGTTAAGTCATAAATTATGGTTGTGAAAATAACCTCTTGTATAAATTTAAGGTAAGAATATACACATCGGGCCTTTAGTTGCCCGACACCCCCAAGCCCCACACATGTGTGCTATTCAAGTCCAACGTTTCAACAAGTAAAGTTTAACCACATAAGATCATAAACAGATATACACATGAACACGATGGGTATTCTACTATTCTATATCAAGTACCGGCTATAAACATGGTTTATCAAATATGAGATTGGGATTATGAAAATCCATTAACCTTGCCATTGGCTATACGATCTACATTAAGAACTAGTTCCCCTGCATTCTTTACCTTATAAATTATATCTTGATCACTACTTAGACTTCTCTCATTAGGTGCTTTTAAAAGGTAATTTACTTGTACTATGTGCTTCCTAACGAGCTATACAATGTGTTATTATGAAATTGATACTAAAGCAAGCCTATCTATGGGGTGACAAATGTACATTATTACGACATCTGCGGCTTAGCACCATGGTGTGATTAGATTGTATATTCTCTTTTATACACGCATGCTCAATGTAGCATTGGGTTGTACATGTATGCAACAAATGTTAGAAGACATATGGGATTGATCTTAGAATATATGTATGGAACGTATAGTTTTGTATATGTAAACACCCTGACACCTCAGCACACATATATGATACATTAGGATTTACATTTCTATTTCCATCAACGCCCATCAATAACATTATTATTATTACCACTACTATGTTATTATTTGTCATGATGGACGTTTTCGGATGACATGATATGTTTTGTTTATCTCCTATAGTGCTTGATATGATATGGTTTTTTTTTCTAATATGTTACTAGAAATATCGATGTTTGACTCGTCAATATTTTCTTTTTTCACGATTGACATCCAAAAAGATAGTGAGAATATGTGAAAAGAGTCGAGAATTAAATGATCAGGGGAATAAAACTTAATAGTTATCAGTTTATTGTGTTAAAAAGATTAATAAGATCATATAGCAGGTTACTAAATCAAAATCATATCACATGATTGTGTAAATTGCATATGAATTCAGAAATCTAACCTTAGTAGTCAATTTAAACCCGCTCTTCTTCCATAATCCGCCTCTAACAAGCCGATCACTCTCACAAATCCCTCTCAACGTCGCTAACATCAACCCGATTGCCAAATCAGCCACATCATCAGTCAACACCTCGGGCGTGTTTGTCACCCTAATCCCTTTCTCCTTAGAATACTCCAAATCCACCTTGTCTAATCCAACACTAAAACTCGATATGATCTCCAAATTGGGAAACATATCGATAAACTCCCGCCCCGTGGTGAAGCTTGGGTTCCCCACCACGGCTCGTATGGAGCCAGAGTACTTATTGATTAATTCATCGTGTTGAGGGAAGTTCCATAGGCGGATGAGATTAAAGCGCTTATCGAGTTGTTGTTCGAGGTAGGAGTTCACTGGTGATGTGATCAATACATCGATGTTTTTCATGATTGATGATGATTCAGATTGTTGAGGTCAATGGGAGATTGGGAAATGGGTCTATCGAATATTGGTAATTATGAAGCGTTCATATGCCAGCGTTTAATGTAATAAAAATATATTAGTATGCTAATTTTTAATTTAGGTGTGATGGAGGTAATGAAGATTGAAAAAGACAAATTAGTGACGTGGAAAGAGAACACAATACCATAGTTAATATGATTATTAATTAATATAAGACGGCAAAATGGAACCAACATTACATTTTTTACTAGTTTTTTAAGGACAAAAAGAAGCTTCTTTTCGTCATGATGTATAATAATTTTAAGAGTAAATTATTATTTTAACTTTTAGGGTTAGGGTCCTTTAGCCCTATCAGCCTAAAAAGTAATCTTTTGACATATTAACCACTAATGTTTTGGTTTTTAACTTTTTTGGCCTCTGATATTAACTCTGTTAATTTTTTTTTGTTAAGTGTAAGGGCATTTTGATCATTTTCACCTTAAAGACTTTTATGTAAATTTTAAAGCTTTAAGGTTATTTATGTATATTTTTAAGATGAGCATTCTTCCCCTGTTAATAATAATTGATAATTAATTCATTATCATCATCATCTTCTAACACCATCATCATCAAACACCGGCCATCACAACACCGCCGCCCACCATCACACGCTGCTGGAACCACAACCTGGCCCATCATCACCTTTCACCATCACCAACCACCATAGTCAACACTGACCGCCTGAGCCGTCACCACCATTCACCATCCAATTACCATAGTCATCACTCAGATCTGCATAACCATCACCATCAAACCCAGATCCAATCACCACCACCATCATCATACCACCCTAACCACCGCCAAAACCACTGGTGACCACCATCGCACCAGGGGGAGAGAGAGGAAGAGAGATTACAGTGGCGGTGGCAATGAAGAACGATGGTGGCGGCAATGGAAACTCATGAAGAGGTAGTGCTAGTGGTGGTGTGTGCCGTCGGTGCCGGCGGTAGTGAAGAATGGTGGTGGCGGAGATGTGTTGGTATGATGGTTATGGAAAGAGAAGGGTGACTGTGATGGTGGATTACCCAAATCTAGAGATCATGGTGTATGTGTATAAGGAGAGGGGTGCGCCGACGACGGTGGTTTGCCGGCGGCGGCGTGCCGGCACTGCTTCAGTTTGCGCGGAGAAGACGATGGGTAAGGGATAGGTGGCTTGGGTTTTGAAATTTGTTATGGTGGTGGTATGTGGTGGTTGTATTTGTAATTTTAAAATATGCATAAATAACCATAAAGCTTTAAAATTTACATAAACAGTCCTTAAGATGACAAAAATACCCTTACACTTAACAAAAAAAAGTTAACAGAGTTAGTGTCAAGGGCCAAAAGAGTTAAAAAAACGAAACGTTAGGGGTTGATATGTCAAAAGATTCTTTTTTGGGCTGATAGGGTTAAATGACCCTAACCCGAGGGGCCAAAATATTAATTTACTCTAATTTTAATTAAAATCTACCTTTTTTTACGTAAATTTTTTAATTCTATATACCACGTAACCTTATGCTTGCAAGGGTTTAAACTCACATCATCCTTTTATAAATAAACGTTTATTAATGTCATTAGATTAAAAGATCATAGGTAGCTAAAATCTACTTAAACACCTTTTAACATTACACTCTATAGAGGATGCCAGAACTAATGTCATGCCAGTGAAGAACATCATAGTTACACTTTACACATGGTCTTTATCTCTCCTCCCCCGATCATAGTTTCTTCCTCCTCCCTCCACTAACTGTTCGTGTGGACGGACTTACCCTCCCCGGGAACTTGGCTAGTTTTGAGCCTATGATGTCACCTAGGATATGTGTTTAAAGTGTTGATAGGGATGACTCTTAGAAACTCTAAGTGTGGAGGGTATGATTCTCATACAGTTAAGTATGTTGCTTATATATAAAATTCAATTTGTAGTCATTCTTAAAAAAAAGGTTATACTAGCAGGTTATGCTCGTGTGTTATGACAATCTAATTTTAGATAATATTCATATCGAAACATAGAAAAAAAATAAGAATGTCATAGCGACATGTTAAGAATTTTGTTGATATACATTGCTTAGATATTTTATTATCTAGTTTTATATAGCCAAATTTATAAAAGAATTTTAAAAACATTAAGACGAACTTTATTGTGTATAGATCACAATAGCCTAAATTTGAAATGTTATTATTTTTTTATATACATTGCTTAGATATTTTAATATCTAGTGTTCAGTTACTGTTAAAAGGAGTGATTATATGGCTTACCCTCACCATCACACTTATCTTACTCTAGTGAATTATACTCGTATGCAAATTACCTTATAATATAAGGCATTGAATATATGTTCCATTGTAACCTATTTTTTTAATTATAGATGATGGATAATAGTGTAATTATATTACCATTTAAGTTTTAACCTGATCTATTTCACATAAATCATTAAGTAAAAAAATGGCACTTCTATATCTTTGAAGTGAACATATTAAAACGTATAAATCTTTGAAGAAAATGATTTAGCAGTTTGTGTGCATTAAGCTCCGACTTTGGCAGACTTTCTATTTATTTGATTTATTCAACCTATTTGACTCGCTCCTCTTTATGAATCTAGTGACCCGTCTGAGATAAAGAATAATAAAATCCACTCCTTCGCGAGTAAAAATGATTTGAAATTCGCTACCATATCAACATAAGTAGGAAATGATGGACAAGCCTCAGGAGACTATTTACAAGAGTATTACCTATGAGCACTTTTATCTATGGATTTGACCACAGATCGTAAAATTGTTGACCTCAAGAATAGAATCGAGGTGTCGGGTGATGATATGCAAGAGGAAGATGCCTGCTAAAGATGCATGATCAGAATCGCGGTCGGGTGTGAGTTTGGAGAAGAGAAGAATCTGTAGATAGAGCAGAAACAATCTTGCTAATACTTGAATACCATACTGGTAAACCTTAGTGTAAACTAGAAATCGACGAATTTGAACACAACTGGGTAAGAAACTGTCTATATGCTTTCAGAATCATGTAATTAGTGTAAAGATTACCAAAAGAATCCTAAAAGTTCAAGCTTTTGTTCTTTTCTTGATTCTACAGGATGACATGCTATTCTCAAGTGCTATTCAAGAATACTAGAAAGCTTCACGCATAAAGTGTTGTCACGCATACAAGATTTACTTGAAATTGAAGAATCTGAAAGATTCAAGATACAAGCATCAGTTATTCCCATATTTTTACACAAGTTATCATTAAATTTGTAGTAAACATGAACTCATACTTGATTCTACACATCAAACGGTTAAAAGAAGGGTCATCCATTATCCATACTCGAAAAACAAAAGAAGTCTTAAGAATAGAATCATACTTACAAGATGTGTCAAAGATACATTCAAGTATTCAACACATACTACATTGCTTCTTGATCATTAATCAGTTTAGATTTTGCCACGCGGGCCAAGCTTCGGTTTCTGCTGTGGGCCCTTCACGATCGGCAACACATCCCCCGTGGCGGTCGAGCTGAAGTACGCAAGGGTTGAACCACCTCCCAATATCAAGAACTTGAGCAACAACCCTCTCTTGGTGAAAGGTGCAGCAAATGTCTCAAAGAACTTACTCTGCAATCAAATCGATCAAAACAACAGATTCAATCATTCAAGCATCTACAATTACAACCATTAACTACCCATATACATAAGAACACAATACAACTTAATAATTTGATAATGGGATCAAGAATTTCATTGAGGCAATAGGTCGAACACCTGGAGGGGGTTGTAAGGTGAAGGTGCATCAGAGCCATAAACATCCCATTGACCAGTGGTGTTGCCCAAATCTTCAAGATCAAAGTATACACTTTTGTCACCGTATTTCGCCACCACAGCTCCAGCTCTATACATCCACGATCACCCAACAAGCCCCAAAAAAAGCCCCAAAAAGCCCAAAGATTCAATTAAGCATTCACGAAGCGAAATTGAAGTGAAATTGAGGAGATGTTAGGTGTTTTAGTACCTGTACGATGTGGGTTTGATGCTCCGGTGAGATGGCCGGAGGTTGAGCTTGGTTCCGGCGAGGGAGCTGCCGGCGAGGCCGTTAATGGCGGTGGTGGGTGCGAAGGTTGCAAGAGACGCCATTGATCACAAAAAACAGAAGCTTGATACCGTGTGGTTCTGTTGATTTTGTGATTATTGTGAATCGGATTGCTGGATGTGAGTATATGGGATGAAGAAGACGAAGATGATACAGAGGATGGTGTGGTGGGGTCGATTTGATGTGGGTGCTTGGATCAGAGGGTGCCACGTGGATATTATGATTTTTGGATTGGTTGAAGTTGGATAAGCCTATCCCTTCATCATGGTGATGGAGGGAGGATCTTTATATGCTTTACTGATAAGTTTTGTTAATGTTATTCAAAAGTGACGAATTTAAAATTGACAAGTTCAAGGTAACGTAAAATTTTATTCATCATATATGTACAGGCGGAATCATGAATTATTTTTTTACGGGATCACTTGTTTTTAATAATTAGCTTCTAACGAAACAACCTAAAAAATTTTGAGTTGTTCGATTGAGTCGAGTCAGATCGGGTCGGAATAAACGTAATTAAATTGCACTGTAAAAAAAACTTATATTTTATAGTGTTTCGTACGCGTCTTCATCTTTTAATGCTTTCTTTTCACAGCAAAATGATTCATATTCTCTAAATTTCAAGTTTAAACTATAACTAGAATCATTAAATTAAACATAAAATATCCGTAATAAACAAATAATCATATAAGAGCATTCATAGTAGATTCATAAACTATTTACATCATCTATTTTTATTTTATTATCATTTACTTTTAAAACTGAGTTTTAATAAATTTTTATAGAAGTTTAAATATGAGCCATACTCTTATCATTCTAACAACATTCCTAAAGTTTCGATACAAATTGTCAAGGTTTTTAAACAAGAAAGAAGAGAAACATCAATATTTCATTTTGTTTCTTCTTTTTCCTTTTTTTTTTGCATAAAAGAATAAATAAAATGTGTATGACCATTGAAAAAAGGGCATTGTTTTGTTATGTTATATACTAGTATTAAGCTCACTCGCGTTGCAACGGAAGACGTAAAATCAGCCAAGAAATATTAATGGCACACCACCGTCAGTGACCACCAACATTGAAGAAACCAATAAAAATAAAAAAAAAATTAATCGAATAAAAAGTAGACGTAAAAACAATGAACCATACACTTACGCAAGCAAAAAATATAACAATAAGTAAATTGATCTAGGACCAGTGCATTATGGCGTGACCGTTAACCTGGGAAAAATAAGTGAAAAAACGTTGAACCACACACGCACGTTGCGGCGTGTTAACTAGTAAAATTTAGACCGAAATGTATAACGGAAAATTTGTAAAATTAAAAAAGTATAAAGAACTAAAGTTGAAAGTAAAAAAATATTAAGGCTAAATTATAAAAGATGAAAAAGTATTGGGTATAAAATAAAAACGTAGATTAAAAAAAAATGGGTACATCTCATAAAGCACATAATACAACTTACAATGCATACAAATAATTAGTATATATATAATTTTTGTTTTTGGGCTTATTATTGTATTGGGTTGGATAATAGGTATTTTGAGTTTTTATGTTATTTGGTAATGGATAATGGGTAATGGTTATTTATGTTTTTATAGAATGTATTGTTTTTTTATAAATTATTAAACTTTTATTTATAAAATTTAAAACTTTTTATGAAGTGTTGAGTTTAAAATATTTTTAGGGGTAACGTAATTTCTTCTCGGGGTAGCGTAAAAACAAAACTTTCTTTTTACATAAAACCGTAAAAAAATTTTTACACTACCCCGTAACAAATTGAGGGGTAGCGAAAACATGAAAAATGAATACTGGTACCGGTACCGATTAGGTTCGATACCAGTACTCGGTAAAAACTACTCATCCCTATTATAGATAGGAGGTACCAGGTTAACCGAGCTAGATGTAAAATGTATAGATTGAGAGTTAACTTCCATTTAGTTAGTCAAAAAAATTTATTTTGCTAAAATTGTAACTTATATTAGTTAAGTATTTCTTATTGAATGAAAACTAGTTGCTACTAGGTTTTTTGAAATAAGACGTCTAAGGGTGCTCGGGTCACCAGTAGCTCTACAAATCGATTTGGTCGTAACTTTGGTAAACACCATCATCGATCATTTAGCTTCCCAATCAATTCCCTATTTTGAATTATAGCACCTGAATATGTTGCATGAGACAAGGGGGTGCTTTGGGTAGTTTCTTAAGGATATAAATGTCTCTATCAATTTGGGTACTTTTTTGATGGTTTTGGTTAGAAATGAATTTGATGTCTCTTATTGGTTGCTTACATTTGGATACTTTAGGTACTTTGTGTTGTGCTCCTAGTACCGTACGGGAGAGGGAGTCGATGGAGTGATGGCACAAGACTGCCAAGTTGGTTGTGTGGTACCTCAATGAACACCACCCCACCCACCTTCGGTAGCATTATGACATGGTGAATGAGTGACCTTGGCATTAGAACGCCGCAAAGAGAAAAAGTGACCGCTAAAGCACCTTTCAGGTGGCGATAATATTTGAAAATAATAATCTTATAATTATTTATCCGTAAAGACAATCAATCTAAAACTATTTGCATACATCCTCATATTCAAACTATATTCATGAATAAGTTGTTATGCATTGTAATTTTCAAATTATAACAAAATTAGAATATAACAAGAAATAAAGTGAGGAGAATGATATTCATTTCATTATACTAAAAAAACTAGGTTAGATACTCGTGTGTTACACTGGTTAAGATATTGGATATGAAATTATGAATATGAGATTGTAAAATAGTAAAACATATCTAATTTTGAGAATATTGAATCGTGATGTACAATGAAGTGAAGATGTGTTATAGTGAGTAATTACTAATTGTAATTGTGTTTGCCTTCGTGAATCTTGATATTTTAAAAATATTTGCTTAAAAATACGATGGTTAAAGTATTTTAATTTTAGTAATGATTAGCAAGTAATTAATTAAATTTTAATAAAATTAACTCTTATTAAAATATTTTTAATAAACATTTTATTTATTTGTAGAAAAAAGTTAATTGATTAACAAAATAGTAACTAGACATTTATTAAGGAAACTATATGCATATACTAATTTGTTACTTTTCCTATAGTGAGAACATTTTCCAAATATTAGGTAGACAATCTAAAAAAATAACATGTGTTTTTTAAATATTTTAATTTATTAATATAGATCATTTATAATATAGATCATACATCCATAGACATGTATTTACTAGAGTAATATAAATGAAATAGTAGTAACATAATGTGATGATTAAATGGGTAAATTGAAACAGTAACAACATAATATGGTAATAAAGACTGTTATATATAAAAAAGGTCTAGTTTTTAAATCGTTTTAACCGTCTAATTTTAATATTTTTTATTTATTTTTACTATTCTTATTTATGTTTAATTACATTTTTTATTCATTTTTAATTTTAAAGTTAAATATTGGATGAGAGAATCAAAAGAATTAGAGATATTTTAATGATCGAATGAGAGTTATTGAGGGTTAGCGGTGGATGAAAAAATGATTGACGCATAAGTGGAAGATAGAGCGTTAGTGAGGAGAGCGAAGTAAAAGACGATTTTCTAAACAACAATCACACGTTTGTTTAAATTTTGACTTATAATAAACAAAAATAAAAATAAACATCAATCCATTACCAGACTTACACCTGATATTGTGAACTTCCGCTAGACACTTGGTTCATCTTCTTTGCTCGTTAAATTATTACAATACTATAGTGTTTATATACTAATGGTATGTGTAAAATGTGTCTATCCTTTTGTGATTGAAGATTCAAACAACTTGATGGACAAAGTGTGCATATTTATATTATAATTACAAAATGTGTTAGTTAACTATCTTAAAAAAATTAAATTATTACAAAATTAGGGATTATTAAATTTGGGGACTCAAAATGATGGTTTTTACAATATATTCTATATGATAAGACCATGTTTAGTGTCACGGAGATAAATTATTATCTACAACAATTACCAACTTCATCTAAAGTATTGTACAAATGCTTTAAGCACTTTGTACAACTCCTACAGATGGGAAAAGAGATGAAGCACAATATACAACCTCTTCATGAATAATGTTGGTGGATGTTTTGATGCCAAAAATATATTTCTTTATAAAACACGAGGCCGTTTTATAGCTCTTATTTGTTAGTACATTCAAATCTGGTTGCTTCACCTTATTTTCATACCGTTTTTGTAGTTAATTTATTATATAGTAAAATTGATAAAATATTAAACATACCATATGTGTAGTGTTTTAGTTAAATAATGATCATCTCTCGAATAGGAGTCGAACCTCAAAAGCAAATCAAGGTCAAAAGATTTAATAATTAATTTTGAATATTTATAACTTTTTACAAGAAGCTTCTGTATTACCCTAAGTATTATTATTACTACTACTAGTAAGTTAATAAAAGTTCATACTATTTTTCACTAGTCAGTATAACTACCGTCGATATAAAACACGTGTTGATATATATTTTGGATGTCTTATCGTTTTATGTTTATTATATAGGTATGTTATTGTTTTATCTTTTAGTTATCATGGCTGGGTGATTTGATCTGCCGCGGCATCGCGCGGGGAGAACCAACTAGTTTTCTATATTTATGAAATGAAACCTTTTATAATTATTTGTTTCTTAGTTTCTTGCATTTTGACTATTAATTTCTATATTTATGAAATGAAACCTTTCATACGTAGTTGTTTTCTAGTTTCTTGCATTTTGACTATTAAAGTATTGTGACTTTTTGTTTCGGGCCCTTTCATCTAGTTAGTTATTAAGACTAAAGTATAAGTCGTTACACTAAACTATTAATTTAAAACCAAAACATTTTTTTTCGTAAAAATATTTACAAATTGTCGAGGTTTCTTGACAGACTCAATCAAGCATGGCGTCAGCCCAATGTGGTGCGCTCGATCGCCGGAGAGTCAATTATTCCGTTCTTTAATCATATGAGTGACCCCTTTCGTCCAATCATATACTTATCAAGGGGGTGTTTGTTTTTTAGAAAAGTTCTTTCTGACATCTTTTGTCTGCACCGCGTAGACCATGCGCTGACGTTGAGGTCTGCAGAATGTATGTTTTTTGGAAGACGTTTTATGAAAAAAGGTCTGCATGGTGCAGACTTGACATAACCCCTTCTAAAGTCTTTTAAAGTCCGCAGATGATTAAACACCATCAACCACCAGCACACATGTCCACCACCATCACCGTCCGCCCCCACCACCACCCGCCACCACCACCACCCACCACCACCCACCACCACCACCACCCACCATCTACCATCACCACTACCGTCCAGCACCGCCGTATACCACCACCAGTTGATTTAGCGGTCTGCAGACGTTAAAAAACAGACACTCTTCTTGTTGCAGACTACAGAAGTTTGGTCCACATCTTCTCCTGCAGATGTTTGCAGATATGATTCTGTAGATATTTTGCCGCAGAAAAAAACGAAAATCACCTAAGAGATCACTCACAACTTCTAACGGAAGTATAAATTCTTCCATTGTACTTCTATCGATAAACATGGCTTTCCCGGATGAAAACAGAGTAGCCAACGAGCCCAAAACGTCTCAACACAAACCGACCCGATCCGTTTCCTCGTCTTCGATCAACGGTCATCATACCATCCTACTCGAACGACCACCATAACAAAACTACCCGCGTAGCACCACACCCCAAACACCCAATCTCTTATATACCACCACCACCATCATCATCATCATCATCTTCACATCTATCTACACACAATGTCTCTCCTCCATCTTCACCTCCCAATTTCCCAATTCAAACCCTAAATCTCTCCACCACCTTCCTCCATGGCAGCACCGCCATCTCCACCGCCCCCTCCTCCGCCACCACCGCCGTCGCGACCACCCTCCGCCCCCCAATTCGCGCCATGAGTCCCTCCAAGGCCGCGTCATCTGCAACACCAACGACAAGACCGTCAACGTCGAAGTGGTTCGACTCGCTCCTCACCCCAAGTACAAACGCAGAGTCCGCAAGAAGAAGAAGTTTCAAGCCCATGACCCCGAGAATCAGTTCCAAATTGGGGATATTGTGCAGCTTGAGAAGTGTAAACCCATTAGCAAGATGAAGACTTTTCTTGCGGTTCCCGTGCCCAAGAGGGTTTCGTCGAAGAATATGACACAAGAAGGTGGAATTGAGATGGAATCTCAGGGTTCTTCGGAGGTTTAGAGGTGAGATGTTTGTTGGTTTTGTACTTTTGTTGATTGTTGTGGTTTTGATTTGGATATTGGGGATTATGTTGGTCTTATGAATGATGAATGACGAATGATGAATGATGAATCTTTTTCTTTTGGGTTTGTGTTTGTTTTGAACTTTTGATTGATCTTTCTGATGTTTGATCGAATGAAGTGACTTTACGCAAGATTGAGTGATTGAATTGGGTGATTCGTGAATATGGTAGGAATGCAGGTAAGGTGTTTGATAAAATGCCTGTGAGAGATGATATCGCTATATCAGTTTAACTTGATGCTTGATGTTGTGAGTTCGAACTCTTTTGTTTGTGCGGATATCTTATATTTATACTTCTATTGTCACACTAAAAAGATATAGTAATAGATTTGCGTGATTGTTATGGTGAAGCTCGCATTGAGACGTTTGAGTTCCGTTGATGATGAGTTGGTGTAAATTAGTTATGACGTAGAATTAAAAATAGTGTAGATGAGTACGTTAGTTGATATTATAAACAATTATATTTGGCTAAATTTTAACTAACACAAAGCCATTAGGTTTTTAAAACCAATATTTAGTCATCAGGCCGGTAGGACAGGGGATATAGTATATAACGAGTTTGGAATTTAGAACATTGTTATCTAGTCGTATATTCATGTTAACCCGTGAACAAACTTTAAGTTGTAGGTTTCGAGAATGACATTTTGAAGCTTAATCTAAAGTGAACCTGCTAACTGAATTGAGGTTGGTTTCACCCCGAATACGAACTTCATATATGAATAAACTAAATCCTCTGGCATGAAACAAAAATGTATTAAGTGGGTATATGATTTAGTCAAAATGACAAACTTATTATTGTGTTATGATATTATATGATATGATATGGATATGTTCTTTCAAAGTGATGAGATACCCTAAGGGAGACACCATTGAAGATGAATAAAGACATCCAACCCCTTTGGAAGCATGGGGAGAAATGGAGTTGAAGAGCGCCCTCTAGACACATAAGAAAGGATGTTACAAAAAGAAATTTGACAACTGAACTACTACCAACATACTCTAAAAGAAGAATGTTTCGGACAAACAACCATGTCTTTGGTATTGCACATGTTTTTTTTTGAACGGCCAACGAATAATTTTAAGCTCGGTCACCCGGGTAAACCCATTCGCGAAAGGCCACCCACGCCCCCGAACACAGACAGCGTTGGTGACCCGACTCGCCCACCATTTCAAAGGAAATCTACCACTCAAAGGGTCCACTGTGATAAAACCTCTAGCCCACTTGAGACATTGCACCAAGTGAGATTCAAACCCATGACCTACACTTTGGAAAGTCATAGGGTGTCTCCTCCTAAACCAGATTTTTCCCCGTGCTCGCTTGTTAGGCATGGTGACGACATCTCCTAGTGTTTGAGATATCAGTCCTACGTTTTATTACAACGATAAGGGAGATAACATGTCTGATTAGCTAGCAAGTCACCCGCGCTCGCTTGTTAGGCATGGATGATCCAATAGCGGACCAGTGATTGGCGTGTTATCATGCCAGTCAGTCACCTTTCTTATTGAAAATAACAAAAAGAGCAGGCCTGACAAGGAGCTAGAAGATTGACAAACAGAACATCACAACCAAATTACATGGAATATGTAACGATTTAACACCAATCTTTCCATTCTATTGGAACTAGATTCACCTTGTATTTCATCCACATAAAACTTAATAGTTTTAATCTCCTTATGAAGCCTATTGATCGATGATATTTGTTTTGTTGAAGAGAGTATCGTTTCAAGCTTTCCATAGACACCAACAACTTGTTAAAATCACTACAAACAACAAATATATCCTGCTTCTACTCCTAAATTACTTCCTATTACATTATGTCTGGGTTTGAATCTAGGACCTCCCTTCTAAGATGCAAAACCTCTACCAAATGGGTTAGCCCCACATCGGTAAATGAAACGTCAACAGCAAGGTTCGGACCCGCGCGGGCGAAGCTCAACAAATTTCGAGTCTGTTTCCTTAACCACTGGGACATATCGACTTTTCATCACTATATAGATAGTTTGTCTTATGTTTGAGTTAGATCAAATACTAAAATACCTTTGCCTATCTCAAGAAGGTCTCTAATAGAAAAAGCATATATTGGCGGGAGCTTAGAACTAACTTATATATTGTTGTTATTTCACACTGATTCTTATAAATAGTAGCCGATCTGCATCAATCAACTATCGAACTCTCTTTAAAATACTTTATCCCCCTAGAAAACATAACTATGTCTCGTTGAAAGCATACATGAGTTATTCAATTCTATTTGTGTAAGACTGTAATTTCATTATATTTTCTGTTTTTTTATTTCTTTTATAAAGTTTATGTTTAATTCTTTGTTTTTATTTTGTGAGGAATTGGGCTTATGGTTAATTGTATGATGGGCTGCAAGTCTGCAACATTAGGCTGAATTTGTGTCTGGGTTGAGGATTGGAGAGGTTTGGTGGTAAATATCCCCGTGACCCCGTTTCCTCTCTACGGAACATGCGGGTCATGGGTATTCATGGAGCATCCATTTGAGAAATGGATTTTATAAATACAAGAGAGAGTGTGTGTGATCGTCACTCGCACGCTTTGTCTATTCTCCATGATCTTCAACCTATCTGGATTCTTTTGTGTTCATCCGTTCATTATCTTTTTTTAGTTGAAGATTCAAACATGCAAGTCATTGTTGCAAATTTCTGGTCCTGACTATGTAGAGACAATCTGAATAGACTCATGATTCATAGATCGTCATTTAGTTCTATGTTTTAGGGTTTCCCGTGTTTCTTACATATTTATTCTCAGATCTCTTGTTTTTTATCATTATAAACCGGTTTCTAAGATTCTATCATGTCACGTTCGGTGTATACATTCATATGATGTGTTAGTTTTCTTAGTAGAAATCGTCTGGCCAACATCTGTCACACTCTCAATTTCCACAAACAGCGTTTTACCGTTAGGCGCGTGACATACCAGGATCTCAGCCGTTAGGTACATCAAATAACACAATAATTACAAAACATAGTTGTGCAATATTATTAGAAATCCCTAAAAACATAATTTAATAATGAACTTATGAAAAACATATGCGGAAGTGTAAATAGTTAAAACATTTAATTTTCGACTAGCGCAAAAACACGCGCAACCCAGATAAATGTAAACTTGTCAAAGCTAGCGTTTAAGCATGTTTGAAAAGCAATGAGGGTGTTATAGAAGTGATGCAATGCTCCTAGACGTGTACACCTTATGAACCTGAAAGAAACATGCTAAAGTGTCAACACAGGGTAAGTGAGTTCATTGGTTTTGATAAACAATAACATAATCGAAAGCAGATCCAGTAAACAAAGTAATATCAGTAGATAGCTAGTCTACATAGCAAGTTATATAGTGTGTGAAGTTCGCATCCGAAGCTGACATTGTAAATATATACCTCGGTTGTGGCTACCGGACCACAGCAACATAAATTAGGTCAATTAAACATCCATATGACGTGCAGTCGTGCTAGCACGACTAGCTCGGGTGGGGTTTGTCAAACCCAGTAGATCTACTCAGAATTACCTCGCTAAAGTACATAAATTAACGGTTCGAAAGTAAGGACTTGAATTAGTACAATACTAGTAAACATGTAATAATACAGTAATGCTGATCAAACAAAGAACATTTTAAAAAGAACATGTTTCTCTTCCCCAAAGAGATTATAAGAAAGAGAGGCCATAAACTCACATTGAATGCACAACAACAGATAAATGCAAGCACAAAAGATTAGGGTTCCGATTAACCTGAATGCACGATTAATATATGATTAATATTAAATATTAGCAATAAATTCGTACGGTTTCGCTTTTCCTACCCGTTTACAATGCGAGTCATCATCATTTTCCCATACACACGCAAGCTCAAACATCCACAACTCATGCATACATAGTATTTAACCATTCATACGTAGCCCCGATAGAGTAACTTGCACATACATGAACTTACACACCAAATGTACCCACTACCCCCATATATTACATAATATATATACTACAACATATGTTGTTAATATCCATAACACACGCCTAATCCATGGCATACACTAAAACATTCAAACTGACACACACACACTCTCCCCCACGTGGATGATTCATATACATCCTCATGCACAAACAAAATGATGATATACATAATTCTCAAAAGTCCACTACCCACACTTGAACACACACACACACCACACACACACACATATATATATATATATATATATATATATATATATATATATATATATATATATATATATATATATATATATATATATATATATATATCACCATCCCAAACATACCTTCACACATACTAACTCCGATCAACACACCGAACCCATGCGAGCACCAAAAGAATAAACATTCACCCACATAATGCAAAGCATTCATACACACACCCTACGCACCCACACGGCAAGCACACACACATAAATATATACATGCTAGTACATGCCATAATACCAACCTGTGAAGCATGAATGCATACAATTAACCACAATCCTCAACATACAAGCACACGAACACCATATGAAGACACAAATCAACGCATTAATAACCACCCGCACACATATACATCCATATACAACCCAAGCGCACACAAAACACACACACCGATATAAACACACGACACCACAGATACATACGGCAATACATCTACGCACTATAAACAAGTACATCCAATGCGCATATAGACACATACACGACACATACCACCACAAGAAAGTGGGCCTATAGAAACAAAAATTTGGCACCTTATAGCGACGACATGTCGTCGCTATAGCTAAATTTGGTCTATAGCGACGACATGTCGTCACTATAGAGTTAGTTTGCAAAAATTAGTTGTAATAGGCTGATATGTCGTCGGAATAGAGGTCGTCGGCACAAGTTTTTCTATAGGAACGACAAATCGTCCCTATAAATGTCGTGGTTTCTGATTTTATCGAATAAAAAAAAAGGAAAAACCGAGATTTATAGCCACGACTTGTCGTCGCTATAAATGGCCGTCGCTATAAATCTCAGTTTTTTTTATTTTTTTTTATTTTATGCAGAACCTAATTTTTTTAAAATATTTAACAAACATATAATTAATAAAAATCCAATGCAAGTTTAACAAACAAATAATTCATACAAATTCAAATATAAGTTTAACAAACAGATAATTCATACAATTAGTTTAAAGTTCAACAAAATCTAACAAAAATACAAACGCTAATGACCACCCGGTGGTCGTTGTTGCTGCTGCCAGTAGCGCATCATTTCCATCTGGTCTTGAAGCAATCGTTGCATTTCTTGTATTTGTTGTTGTTGTTGTTGGATTTGTTGTTGTTGTTGTATATTTTTTTGATTTTGTTGTTGCTATTGTCTAAGTTCTGCAACTTCATCATGCAAATGTTGTGTTGGAGGAGGTTGCGAGCTACAAAAATCAAGGGTGGGATGCCTCACCACATGACCAACACCTCGTATATGTCCTCGCCTTTGACCTAAGGCATGCTCAATGCATTGAATCTCATCAACAGCAGATGAGTCTCCACCGGTCTCGCTAGAAGATCTCATATACTCCTCTTGAATTCTTTCCTGCATTAAACATATTGAAAATATTAGTTCAAATGGGTCATTTTCACCCAAACACACTTAAACATACTAGAATCACACAAAAGTTAGTTCAAATGGGTCATTTTGACCCAAACACATTTAAGCATACTAGAATCAATCAAAAGTTAGTTCAAACGGGTTATTTTGACCTAAACACACTTAAAACATACTAGAATCAAACAAAAGTTAGTTCAAATGGGCCATTTTGACCCAAACACACTTAAACATACTAGAATCAATCAAAAGTTAGTTCAAATGAGTCATTTTGGCCCACACACACTTAAACATACTAGAATCACACAAGAGTTAGTTCAAATGGGTCATTTTCACCCAAACAAACTTAAACATACTAGAATCACACAAAAGTTAGTTCATGTGGGTCATTTTGACCCAAACACATTTAAGCATACTAGAATCAATCAAAAGTTAGTTTAAACGGGTCATTTTGACCCAACCACACTTAAACATACTAGAATCACACAAAAGTTAGTTCAAATGGGTCATTTTGACCCAAACACACTTAAACGTACTAGAATAAATCAAAAGTTAGTTCAAATGGGTCATTTTGACCCAAACACACTTAAACATACTCGAATCACACAAAAGTTAGTTCAAATGGGTCATTTTGACCCAAACACACTTAAACATACTAGAATCACACAAAAGTTAGTTCAAATGGGTCATTTTGACCCAAACACAGTTAAACATACTACAATCAATCAAAAGTTAGTTCAAATGGGTCATTTTGACCCAAACACACTTAAACTTACCCAGTCCGATTCTACAGTTGCATTCACCCATCCCGTGCCTTCTCTAAAATGCATCTTCTGAAAGAGATCAATCGGATGACTCCCCTGTGAATAATAAAAAATCTTAGAAATGCATCTTTCGATAGTTAATACTTAATTTTATACTAACAATTATACTTTTACCTCTATATGTCTCTTCTGTGCATATGATTGGCTCCCATAGAAACTTGGATAGCGTTGTTTACCTCTGTTTAATTTGTTTGCCTCAGATCGGCTCCTATAAGCGGGATCTAAGAACAACTCATTAATCACCTGAGCCCATGCTTGCGGGTCAGTCCCCTCAGGAGGACAAGTTAACGCTGTTTCCACATCATCATAACCACCCACATCATCAAAATGAGATTTTAGATCTTGCTTTCGATCTTTATAGGCTCTTTGACACTCGGCAGTGATTCCGAGCCTTACGCCTTCCCACTATTCAGATTCCCTCCATCTAGCAAGATCAAAATATTCCTGCAAAACATGTAATTAGAAAACATGTAACACTTATATAATTAAAATAAGATAAAAACATAACATTGCATACTTACAAAAAGTGTGGGATATATGGCTTTATTAAATTCATCGGGAACAGCTTGCCAACTGGGATAATGGAAAGGAACAACCTTACTAATCTCATTAGAGATTAACCTTATAAAATCCGAGCTGTTTTCTCCAACAAACTTATATTGGCCCCCTTTGCTTTCAACTTCAATCGGTAGTGGTTGGCCTTTATTTTGCTTAAAATTTTTAAATAATTTAATGTTTTTTCCTTTCGATCTTCTTTTTCTTGCGGGTTGTGCTTCATTAATATAGGCAATTGAAAAGTTAGGAAACAGAGACTATGTTCAACATAAAGATGTATGTTTTAACTTTAACAAATAACTTACAAGACTCTCAACCTGTTGGGATCCTATTTGGATCCCCATGCGGAGGTAGATCCTCGCCATCCCCACCATGACCTCAAGCAATATATGTTGTCATGCTTCAAACAATAAACACATACAAAAATAAATATGTTGTAAATATATAAAGAAAGTAGCGCAACACTTTTTGAGGTACTTTCTTCCCTTTTGTGTTTTTGTCAACCCATCTACTCTCGTTACAAACCGAACAATTTTGCATCAACTCATTTTCTTTCCAAAACAGAGCACAATCGTTAATGCAAGCATGGATAGATTCATATCCTAACCCAATCTTTCTTAATTTCTTCTTAGCTTCATAGTATGAGGCTAGAATTTGATTTTCTTTAGGGAATGCAACTCTCAAAAACTCTAAAAGTTGGTTAAATGAACTATTCTTCCATTTGTTAATAACCTTGATATGCATCAGTTTTGCTAAAAAGTTTAAAGAAGACATCCAACTACAACCGGGGTATAACTCGGTATTCAGCTCCTTAAATAATGCATCAAACTCCGGGTCAAAACTAGTTCCACCTTCGTCTACATTTTCTTCGTTAACATTCTGCTCCACCATAACATCATCAATTGCATCAAACATCTCATTAGTTGTTGCTGGAATAGATTTTCTTGGAGTAAAAAGGTCTTCTATTTCTGAAGCACGTGGATATTTCTTACCATGATAAGTCCACGTCTTATATGATTGTAGAAACCCATTGTCATGTATGTGGGCATAAATGATATCCAGATCCTACCGACACCCATTGCAACATCGTTTACACGGACAAAAAGCTTTTCCTAAACTGTCGACATGGTTCTTGGCAATTTCTAGAAAGCTATGAAGACCTTTTATAAATTCTGGAGAACTCTGATTTCGCAATTTAATTCAACTCTTATCAATTGTCATATCTATGGTGTTATAAAACATGGAAATACAACTTTATGAATTAACATATACACAAAGATGTACTAACATTAAAGTCATATACACTTACATATCCATACATACAAGCATAATCACAACACATAATCACTTACAAGTATACAAGTATACAAGTATACAAACATACAAATATACAACATACCTACATACACAATTACAAAAATACAAACATACTTACATACAAGTATACAACATACTTACATACACACTTACAAATATACAAAAAACATACAAGTATACAACATACTTACATACACAATTACAAAAAAAACAACATATAATATACTAATGAACAAACATATAAACATAAATACATACAAACATTCACATACAAAATTAACATAATTACCTACATATAAACATATACATAAACAACTAAATACATCAAACCATATACATATAAATTAACACATATAAAAATAAATACAAACTTAAAACCATGAAAATATATATAGTGACATTTCATCAAACACTTGGTGGGCATAACCTAATCTAACATCAAACCCATATACACTTACATATATATACACTTTTACAATCATACATGCCTAATCACAAACATATTCACTAAACAATACTTAAATCATAATCTTTAAATGAATTTCATACCTTCAAATCTTCAAATCCTTTACTTTCAAGCTTTAAACGTTAATCTCACATAAAACACAAAAATTTAGATAAAACTTATAAAAACAAGATTATATAACTTTATTATAGTAAAAGAAACATCATTCTTACCTTTAAACACTCCAATTTGATACCAAATAGGCCTATAAACCGAGATGAAATCGGGAGAAAAATTGGGGTTTTTTTTGGGTGAAAAATGAGGCAGAAGGTCTGAAATGCGATTTAAGGGTTCTGCACTCTATAGCGACGACATGTCGACCCTATAGAGTAAAAAAAGTCGTCCCTATAGAGGTAAAATAAAAAAAATTAAAAAAACCATGTGGGACTGAGAAAAGATTTTTTTTATCTTTTTACCTATCCCGACGACATGTCGTCGGGACAGGTTGATTTAATTTTTTTTTTTAAATCTGTAAACCGATATAGAAAAAAATAAAAAATAAAATAAAATTCATCTGTAGCGACGACATGTCGTCGGTATAGGGTTTTCATAAACCCGCCTGATTTTTTAGCATCCCGCCAACTCTATACCGACGACTTGTCGTCAGTATAGAGTTTGACCAGTCAAAAATCCCAATTACTCTATACCGACGAAAAGTCGTCGGTATAGAGCAACCTGTACCAACGACAAATGTCGTCGCTATAGGTGTCGTCGGGACAGAGTTAAATTGTTGTAGTGTACAACAGTATACACATACATACAATAGCACACATAGAGACGAACACGCATAACCACACGCCATACAAGACTAATCAGACCGCGCAACCCGCATTGCAAACAGAAACCAAAATAAAAAACGATCGTGCGAGATTAATGAACATACCATACCGATAGACGAGGGCTGCGATTAACCACGTTAGTCGTCGAAGTTGCGATCGCCGAGCGAAGAGGAGGTGTCACGGTTGAAAAGGGCTGCCGTGAGAGGGTTGTCGAAGGTTGTGAAAGGTTTTCGGAAGTGAGTAAACAGGGTGGAGGTTTGGGTGGTTATAAAAAAAATTTGGAACTTTGATTAAATGACAGTTCAATCCCTCGAGTTTCTCAATTTGCACATAGACCCCCAAATAAATATAATTAACTGAAACCCTAAATAATTTGATAGTTTACATGGGAACGTTAAAGTAATGAGGGTTGGGTTCATGGCGTTAACCCAAAAATACGGGGTGTCACATCATCCCCTCGTTAAAGGAATTTTCATCCCAAAAATTAGAATACCAGAGTCATCGAATGGGTCAACGAACGGCCAGAAAATAAGCTAGTCAGTTATCTGGAACATAGACAATATATAGAGTTTTTGAGAATCTCTCAATCGTGCTCACAAGAAGGAGTTATAATTATAAGATTTCATGGGAGTTGTGACAACATCAATTTTCTTGGATACCACACTCAAAACATTTTGATACTTGACCTCAGGTTAACCTAAATTATGCTTGCCCTTGGGGTTAATTAATATAACTATAATAGGTGAACTTATAAAATTTTCAGAACAAAACAAAAAAAATTAAAAGATGCGGATGAATGCATTCATCTTTTTTAACAGCAAATGCACGACCCTACTTCGACGGATAGCTATTAGCTCAATTAGCTTCACTTATCAGTTTCCTAGCTATACGGGACTACATTATAACTTTGATTGCTAAATCAAAAATGTCAAAGTTGCAGGCGTAAAGGACTCGTTTATTGCCTAGGAAAGCATTATAATAGTAAAAAATAATATAATTTTATTTTTATCCTATCTATTAGAAAAGAAGGTGATGAATAGTAAAAAGTGAAATTATAGCTGTTCAATTGATATCTACAGTGATCATGATGCAATTGGGACGTGTGCTTCCTCCGGTAAACCCACCCTCTCCATGGCAGTTATGGCGGTGATTGTCCGCTGCTAAGAAGGATGAGCACATGCAATCATCCATCATTGTTATCAAGTTTGTATGTAGAGGGTGATATCTATCGATTTTCAGAACTCTTTTGCGTCAAGACCCGATCTACGACCATCGTCGCCAAGCTTGAGCCGGTGGCAATGGTTTGGCTATCGTGGGTGATGTGGTTGTTGTAGCCCCTTTTTGGTTGTGTGTTTTGTTGGTTTCATATGTAAATACGTTTATTGATTGTTAACCTATAGTATGGATTTGAAAGGGTTTTTCATTAATTTTATGGCTTTTTTGGGTAGTAAAAACAGGTACCGGTTCCTGTTTTTGTTGCCTCTAAACCTTGTTGATCTGAGATGCTTTTGTTTTTTGATGTGTTCCTAATTATGATGTTGGATCACGGTTACGTTGACTGTGTTGGGTCTATGATCGTGGGTTTGTAATGTAATCTGTTCTTAATGAATGTTTATTGTCGTTGCATTTCTGTTTATTCCATTAGACCGATGATGGCGAGGATTAGACCGTCTGAGGCATCATTGGGTTTGCGAGGAGATTGTTGACCCGCCTTTTGTTTAGAGGAAGCTCTCGATTATCCTCCGGTGAAATTTGGTTGGTTAGGCTTTATTGCGTGGCTATTATGAGCTTAAATGCGGGTGATACACTTTGAATCAGGTGCAACTTTGACGAGGCAGATCTCGAGAACGATGGGTTGTTACTTGCAATTCTCTACAACCATGATGCCTTGATTCAATTTGTGCTTCTGAGCCTAACAATATATGATATAAGCCCTTTCACATTTGTCTTTTAACATATAGTGTGATTTACAAGTTTGAGGTTATGATGATAACGCGTTAAACTATGAGATGTTGTGATTGTTGGATTACGTGCGTTTATCTGAGCTTTGCTTTGACCCGTTTACCACACGCGCACATATTCATGTACTAGAAGAGTGCCCGCGCAATGCGGCGGGACGATATATTACATCCGACACGTGTTTCTAATTTTTGTTATTCTTGTAGTAATTTTACAAAAGTCTATTATATTTTTCTAAGCTAAAATTGTTCACAAAATAAGATTGGTTTAGCAAAAAAATTACATCAAAATATTTAAAAAATACACAGGTTGTAATTGTAGTCTCAAAAAGTTTTTAAGCATGTTAGATTAAACTATATAACTGAAATCATAAAAAAAATTAAGATTTTTTGGTTTATGGGTTGATAATATAAAATTTTATGTAAATTACAGTAAGTGTAAGGTTATTATGTAACTAATTGTATTGGGTAATCTGTAAATAATGTTAAAAATAATATTTTACTCTCAAAAGTTGTTGTATCTTATGAATTGAGTAAAATAATTGTTTTTAATTTTATGGTATCTTAAAATACCACTCTCATATGCTTTATGTATAGTATAGATTTTTACGGCATCGGTTAGTATAAAGGTTTAAAGATGTTTTTTATTCACTATTATCTCATAATATAAACTTCATTTAATAGAAAGAAAATAACTTCACTTATTAGTAATTCAAATTTGTTACATATTTACGTAAGTGTTAGTATAAATATTTAAATTTGTTTTTTTATTCAATATTACCTCCTAATTTTAACTTCATTTAATAGAAAGAAAATAAATTCACTTTAGTAATTCAAATTTGTTAAATTTTTACGGTAGCGGTTAGTATAAAGGTTTAAAGATGTTTTTTCATTCACTATTACCTTATAATTTAAACTTCATTTAATAAAAAGAAAATAACTTCACTTATTAGTAATTCAAATTTGTTAAAATTTTACGTAAGTGTTAGTATAAAGGTTTAAAGTTGGTTTTTTATTCACTATTACCTCATAATTTAAACTTTATTTAATAAAAAGAAAATAACTTCACTTATTAGTAACCAAAATGCTTATATGTTCCATCTAATAATTGGTTACTAAATGCCTAAAATAATGAATAGGGTTGAATTATTGGTCCTTAAATTCCTAAAATAATGCAAATTTAAAATATCAAATAGTTCAAGTTTGTTAAACTTTTATGTAAGTGTTAGTAAGTGTAGGGTTATTATGTAACTAATTGTAAGGGGGTAATCCGTACATAATGATATAATTACTATTTTACCCTTAAAAATGATTATACCTTATGCATTAAGTAAAGTATGTGTTCTTAATTTTAGGGTATCTTAAAATATCCCTCCTAAATGCTTTATGTATAGTATAGATATACTCTCAAGAGAGGGAAAGAAATACCTTGCTCAAAGAGCAAAATAAAAATGTGACACCGCTGCACCTCTGAACGGCAAAGATGAAATCGTCATTCGGATTATGGGAGAACTTAAAAACGTTATTTGATCAGTTACATTTTGTTCACCACTTCAAGTTGTAAATATCTTTTAAACTTTAGTATTTTCTAGATTAAAATTTATGATGTGAACAGTTGTCAGATAAACAAGCTGTTTAAGAAGCAACATATAGGAAACTTCAAGCACTAAGTATAAAATTAATAGAGCTACCTTCTTCCTTTTTACTTACCATATGATCTTAATTTAGGGGTAAAATCTCATTCTCTCCTACTTTATATTAAAAGCATACATACAAACGTGTACGGATTTTACGGGTATTTGCTTAAAATCAATAATAACAAAAATAACCCATTGAACATTGTGGAAGAAGAAATGTTAATTGTGGGAAGAAATAATTAAGGTAGTGACAGAAAATATTGGAGCACAAGAGAGAACTCTAGTAAGCTGAGAAGTTGTGTTTTACTTTTTAATATCATTTTTGAAATAATAAAGTTTTAATTGGAAATGCAATTATAGGTCTTTTTAAATTGATAGGAAGCATAATATTGTGGCCCCTGCATTCATGGTGTACCGCACCACCCTTATGGGTAGTTATAATGTCTCCTTTATAACTACAAAATTGATAGCTATATATACAGGGACAAAATGTTATTTTTATAAGAAAAGTATAAGAGGTATTAAGAAGGTGATTAGCGTACACGTATGAGTTTTATGGACGAATGTAATTTCTTTCATTTATGAAAGTAGGTTTGTACTCATATAACAACACCATGACTATATAACATCATTATACCCAAGACATCACAATGTATAATGTGATAACATCACCTACTTTTTATAATTAAAAATACTTTTTCAACCTTAGGTTCACAACAACAAAATATGAAATCAATAACCACATATATACCAGAACATTTTAAATTAACCTATATGTTAATAGAAGAAGGAAATGAAAAGTGGTTTACTGTTTCTTTTGCTCGGGCTACAACCATTCATTGCACCACCGCTTTTTTCCATTCCCTTATATGTGGTTTTGTGCAATTTTCTTGTGGTTTAGAGAGAGAGAGTGTGTGGCTGTTGGGGCAGTGAGCTTTCTGCCATACTCATCGACGGTTGCTCTGTCACCGTCCCCGTTATTACTCTGCCGATATCCTTGTTGTTGCTCGACACTCGGTGCAGGTAGTTGTGTGTGTGTAGAGAGAGAAGTGTTGATTCACCTTCTTCTCTTTGCCACCGCTGCCATGCATGGTGTTGCATGTGTGCCCGTCGACGTCCACCCTTGCTTTGCATGGATGGTGGCCCTCTTTTATGTCAATGCACGACGGGTGGTTTTGGGAACCACCTTTATGCCAGCCGGAGGTTGAGCGTCACCTCTAGAAGGCTTTTTTCTGGCCTACCAAGGCCTTTTGGGGCTTCAATTGGTCAATGACGGTAGGCGACCACTCATTTGAGACGGTGATTTGATGTTTGTGGTTCAAAACCCTAATTTGTTACTATGAGCCCATGATGAGGGGGTACTTCATTTGAGACCTCTCATAAACGCATCTAATCGAATCACTTCTGTATTTGTTATTTCGGCTTCATCTATTTGGGTTTTTCTAACTTAACCCTAAATTTTGATGTTTCTGTTTTGTCGGGTATTTTTTTGGTGCAATTTATTGGTCGATGATGACGGGCAAGGCGATCTTGAACTGCAATATTTTGTTTTTGGTCTATTACGATGGAGGATCTACCGCTGCTCATGGCTCGGTGATGATGATGATGACGACCCATCATCTAAGACCCATATCCCTCTGTTAGTGTTAATTGGATTATTTGAGCCCGTTGGGGGTCTTGCATTGAACTATTTCTGCTTTGTTGACAGTGGCTATGGTATGAAGTTGACGGTGTGCTTTTGTTTACTTGAGACGTCACCGAGTCGGTTATGATTGTAGAATATATATGTTCTAGACATTGCTGTGATGAGTGTGGTAGAGATGGTTTCTTGGCGTGGCATAATCAGTGATGACAAGTGTGATGTTTTGCATAAGCAACCTGTGTTGCAGCTATGATGACCCAATAACCAGATCTGAGCATAATAATCCCTCTTAGATAACTTGTTTTTTTTTGACTTATTTATAATCTTATAGGTTAATATGTTATGCGAGATGGATCTTAACAGACATGTAGGTTGAAATCTGTGATTTTTTCCTTGATATGAATTTGATTTGGTCTCGTTGTTGAAACTCGATTTGTCCTTGATGGGAGTTAAATTTGGTAGGGTTGTTCAAATTGGCTTTGGGAAAATTTATTAGTCGGTGTTAACCTGGTGTATTATTCGGTTATATTAGATTTATAGAACACACAACAACTTTGTTAATAAATAAATTTGTTATTCGGTTATTTTAGATTTATAGAACACCTAGCAACTTTGTTTATAAATAAAGGTTGTGATAGTACTAACGTGATGATCAGACAACGTGCGTTTATTTGAGCTTCGTTTTAACTAGTCTAACACGCGAACAACGAGCGCATGGGTTCAACACTAGTTAGGATAACAACACAATAAATATTGTATAATAGCATCACTATAGCGCATGCTATTGTAGACCTTTTAAAACAAATGCAATTTTTTTTTAAAAAAAATATGCAATATTATGCACATGTTATAGAGAAAATAATCTTCGATTTTATGAGATATTAAAAAGGGTAAAACATATAAAAGTTATATAAGTTTTATAAAATTGATGAAACTCATATATAATTGAAAACACAAAAATAGGTTAATGCTCTCTTATTATTATTATTTTTTTCGAACGGCAAATATGTAACTCTGCTTCGAATGATAGGTGTTATCTTAATCGGCCCTAACTATCCGTTTTTCAGCCGGGACCGCACCTCCAACCTCATCAGGAGGAAACCTATTGCTAAGAACACTCCCTGACTCAACTCTGAGCTCTTTACTCAGAATGAGACTTGAACCCATAACCCTTCAATATTTATATGTCAGGTTGAGGATCATTGGTTGTTAATGCTGTCTTATGCCTCTCGTAACCATAATGGGCTTCTAATTAAATACAAAAGTGTCATATGTTAATCTCAAGCATTAAATTAGTTTGATCGAATGCTTAGTTGTTTCCTGCACTTTCTTACAAAAACTAACATCATGTATATAATCCAATTCATATATATAGAAATTTATTTTTCTAAAATAATAAATACAATAACTTATCTGGTTTAACTTCACTAACAACAAGAAATTATGCATGCAACCAGATTATTTTATCTGAATTTGTTAATTACATGTTAATGCCTCGCTCTCACCAGATTATTTTATCCACTGCCGATAATAATACAAACTAGTAATTTGACTAGTAGAAATATTCATTATATTTTTGTTACCAATGGTAATCTCACTTTATTTTACTTGTAAGTTTTTTCATTTTATTTATAATCATTACTATGAGTAAAATCAAGTGAGAGTTAAAAAGGAATTAAGTTTTAATCTATAATTATTATGTTAATAGGATTGCTCTTAACAATCAAGTGAAATTAAAAGTGTCACTGGATCATTAAAATCTACTTTATTAAGAATTTATATATATTAAAATATAGATAGTATAAGCACATCACGATTGTTTGTTCGAACTTATATAAAACATTATACGTGTCAAGAGTTATTAAAGAAAATAAACGTATGACTTCGATTAGAAAAGAGTAACAAAATTTACAAAAAAATGTCACACATTAATGGGTGAATAACTAGTCTTTAATAATAGCATGAACACTTTGCTTTAAATACAAGAACAAGCATACATATTTGATCTGCAATAAATATTTTTTTCATTGTGGTCCCTAAGTGATATAGGTTTTATTTATGGCTCGAATTGTTTGTTTTTCTTACAAGCATAGCTATTTCCAAAGTATAATTTTTCGTGATGAAGATTTTAAAGTAGGAAAAAATAATAACAAAAATATGAAGATATTATCTTTTAAGGTTAAATATTTGGGAGGAATAAAGGAAGATAGATACTTGAGTTAAGGGTCATTGCTACTTCATTTGACCAATCGCACTTTCCACGTGGCTGGCTAAGCTTCTATTTTTTTCTTTTTAATTTGCACCATTTTTGCTTCAATGTAAATAACATAGTGATTGTAGCTTTCTAACAAAATTGTTGTTGGTTTGATGGTTTGTGGTTGAGGTGTAAAAAGAAAAACCGGTTTGAAAAAAAAAACGATTTGAAAAAAAAAATGGTACCGGCGGTTTGTATACATGTTTGAAAATCGGTTTCAAATTAAAAAACCGGTATAAAAACCGGTTTTCTAAAAGAACGGTTTGACCGTTGGACTTCTCTTCCAGCTGGTTCTTTTCTTTCGGTTTTCTTTTTTTCAAAGCTTCGGTTTCTCCAACCACCGAATCTTATTTTTGTTCTTTCACATATTAGAATCATACTTTCCTTTTCTTCTTTCTAAAAAAGCTATAATTGTTGTATTACAAAAATATATAATACATTTTGTTTTTAACAGAAGAAAAATAATAGTGTAAAATTTTTTATTTTCTATGATTTTTTTTAAATTTTTTCTTTCTCTTCTTTCTTTTTTTAGTTATTTAGCTTACACTTCTTTATAATTGAAGCATACGGTAACGTTTGGTACGCATGAATAAGAGACGGAATGGAATGAACCATTGAGCGTGAATGAAAAAAGACATATTTGGTTGTTCGAGGTAATAAAATGAGCCATTACAAAGTTGATTCCATTCACTCAAATTTATTCCATATACACCCCCCTTCTTTTTTTTTCTCATTACTTTCCTTCTTCCATCCTTAGTCACCAACACCACCCACCCACCTACCACAACAACCACCACCGGCCACCAAGATCGATCGTCACTCGCCACCACCACCGCCAACCACCGTCACCGAAAACTACCATCACCACCGACAACCGCCACCAATTCTGACCATCTACCCCCAGCACCATAACCACCACCTTCACAACCGACCGCCACCGCCCCACCATCGGCACCGGCCACCACCGCTGCCCACCACCATCATCGGTCACCACCGTCGCCTACCACTGCCGCCACCGCCACCAGGACCAACCACCAGCCACCATAACCACTTTTGTATTTCATTCCTTCATATTTTCCTACCTAACAAATAATATAAAGTAATAATTTATTTCATTTTTTTCATGATAACCAAACTGGATAATGAAATATAATGGTTCATTTCATTCATTCATCCATTCCATTCACTCATTCGTTCCATTCTCTCATCCATTCAATTACCTCATACCAAACAAACCCTCAATGTTTTATAGTGAGTAATCGTTCATTGTAATTGAGTTTGACTTCGTGAATCTTGATATTTTAAAAATTAAATTTAACAAAAATTAACTCATTAAAAAATTTAATGAAACATTTTATTTATTTAAAAAAAAAGTTAATTTGATTAATATTTAGTAAATGGACATTTATTAAGAAAACTATTATAATATCTTAATTTGTAATTTTTGATGTAGTAAGGACGTGTCTAAATTTTAAGTGGAGCCTAGATGAATATTAAAAAATTAACATGTGATTTTCAAAAAATTTGATTTATTGTTATAGATTTTTAAATTACCGTTATAACATGTACACGAGCCTAATTATATTTTAAAATAAACAAATCAAGAAATGCCCATTAGATGTTTCATAGTGTGGGGTTGTAAATGAATGAGGCTAAACATGTTGGGGGTATAAATGAATATATTCCGTTCTTTAAGGCTTTGTATTTTTCTCAAGATTTCTTTTTCATGGTAAAAAAACAAACATATTTTTAACGGGTTACGACGCCCCATTTACCTATATTTTTATCTAATACATCTCCCTTAAAATTAGTATACAAATTATGATATAGTCGTATACATGTACAAAACAAGTGTATAAAACATATACAAATGCTTATACAGACATATACATGTTTAAACGGATCTGAACAAGTGTATACACATGCTTACACTAGTGGTGGATCCAGTATTTTTTTTCATGAAAGTCGGAAATCTTTAGAGATCGGGTCACATATATAAAAATATACGAAATTAAATTTTAGATAAATAGAAAATTACGTCGATCAGAAGTACATACTAAAAATACAATAACACTACAAATGTATCTACGCATTTACATTTTATAAACACATAGCCATTACGTTGTCTAGAGTACACATCAACAAATAAGTTACAATAGTCTAATAATTAAAGATAACATTAACAAAAAAACACACACTAGCACACATAGTATGTTCAATAATCCAACATTCAAGCAAATAATCAAATAATAGGTTAAAGAATCAAATTCACTAATCAAATAATCAATATATTGTTTAGAATCATATTTAAGAGAGAGGGGCGTGTAACCATAGAGATGGGCGACCAGTGGTAACGACTCCAACATAAAAAAAAAAAAAATCCAGGTGATCGTTCTTCTCATTTGTCACTAAATTCTAATATCGTAATTAGTTAATTTGTTTATGTTATTAGGTTGATTGTAAAATGGGTGGGCTAATGTTGTAATGTATTTATTATTAAAAAAATATTATGTATTTGAATAATTGGGTTAATAATAATTAACAAAGTAATGACCCTAATTGTTTAATTAGTTATTGGGTATTTGATTAATTGATTTTATAAGAATTAACAGAGTAATGAACCTAATTGTTTAATTAGTTTTTGGGTTTATAAGAATTTTTTGTAGTATATGTTAATTAGTTCATAATGGGTTATATTTGTAAAATATTAAAATCTAGAATTGATTTTTTAGGACATCGTCAAAATTACTTAGGGGTTGGCTTTAAAATTTCACGGGGTCAAAGTTTCTTAGGAGTTGGTGTGGATCAAATCGTAGGGTGAGGACGACCCCATGAACTCTGCCTAGGTACACAACCAGCTTATAATGATGTATGAACATATTAAAAAGTTAAGACTAAATTACCTTTTGCATCCCTGACGATTTCTCATTTTAACCGTTTGTATCCCTGTTGTTTCAAAATTGTCATCTGCCCCCTAACATTTTAATTTATCTCCATTTGAGTCTCCGTTGTTTTATTTTTATCTCCATTTGAGTTCAAATGACTGACACTGTTATTTTTTCTGTTAAAATTATTAGTAAAAAGACTAAACTACCCCTAATAAATATAAAAAAAAAAATTTGAACCAATCCAACAATATCATCTTCTTCATTCACCAACAAACTCTCACTCTCTCTCCCCCTCTCCCTCTCCACCACCATTTGCACATCACCACAACCACAATCCATTAACAACTTCTTCTTTATTCACCACCACCACCAACCACCACCGCACCTCCTCTGGGCACCACACCACCATCCGTTGCTTCACCACCGCCAGCCACCCCTCCTCGGATCCTCCCGTCGCTTCACAACCGCCAACCACCCCTCCTCCCGTCGCATCGCCACCATCGCCAGCCACCCCTCTTCCCTTCGCATTGCCACCACCAGCCACCCCTCCTCCCGTCACAACACCGCCCCCTGCAACTCCTCCTCCCTTCGCATCGCCACCACCTGCAACTCCACCATCGGCTCCTCTGGCTTCTCCCCTTGTGCCTGTGCTCGTGTCATCTCCAACTCCGGCAGCTGCACCTTCTCCTTTGACTTTAAGCCCGCCGGCGCCGCCCACCGGAGCTCCTACTCCTGCGGTCTCTACCGATCTTTCTCCGGCACCGTCTGCTACAGATGTGGTAAGTACACTCACTTATAGATCTGGTTCGGTGGAGATAAGGTTTGGCCGGAATGTTCCCGGCGGTACACGTGTACGTTCTTTTCCAGCAACGCCGTTTGCTCCGCCGAAGGAGGATTATTAGGATCTGGTGTACCCTGTCGCAGGGGAAATCGCAAGGATGAAGATGAAGATGACGATGACGATGACGATAAAGATGAAGATGAACACCGCGACCCCCCTTCACCACCATCACGCCCCCCCCCCATCACCACCACCATGTGCGTTCTTCTGGCGATGCCATTTGGGTTAATTTGATCGGTATGTAGGTGGATTTGGAGAGTTATGCAGTGGGTAATGAAGGTATTTGATTGATGTCGAAGTATCAATCAAATAAGATGTTAAGTTATGTGTGTTCCTATTCACTTTAAACTAGTTAGGGTAAGTAGGGTTGTCGATTCTCGTGGAATTAGTGGTTGGTGTATTGTACTTTGATTTATAAAACAATGACTAATTAAACTACCAACTGTTAGGTCTAGAACTCTTGTATAGGTTTAGATGAAAAAAAAATCACTCTTGTAATCATTATTGTAATTATTGTTTTTGATGATATAAAATAAATATATTTGATTATAATTGTGTTTATGAATTAAATAACATTTAATTTGCACTTCATAATATATTCATCGATGATATAATATATTTCAGAATGTATGTGTGAATGTGCAGGAAACATTAAACTGTGTCAATTTGGAAAATTGACCAAGTGTTGGAAAAACTGATGATGAATAAAGTGTTCTTCCGTAGATGTTCTGAGGAACATAACTGAAGTGTACATCCGTAGATCTCTTGCGGAAGAACAACTTCAGCTGAACAAGAAAAGAACAAGCTACTGAAGGAGGGATTGCTGCGGAAGACAAGAACTCCTGCGGAAGCACAAGAACAAGTACAGTACAACAATTGCTGCGGAAGACTAGTTACCTGCGGAAGAGTAAATTCCTGCGGAAGACCAATTAACTCAGAAGTCAACATCAAGTCAACAAATCAACGTGGCAGAACAACAACAATATTAATGACGATGAAAGACATATTATTCAAGCGAATATTCCACGTTACATCAACAAACTTCATTCATATTAAATTCGTTGTAAATCTCAAATTCCTAAGCCAATAAACATGGCGAGGATTTGGATAAGTCTAATTAGCTTAATTATAGCCACAAAACAGCTAGCAATAGAACAGAATTAGATCTCTATATATATATATATATACGAGATCAACAACATAGAATAGATATAACAACAATTTTAGATCATTAGAATCATCAGTAATCATTATCTGAATCATTGTATTCAAGATCAGCAACCTCAATAGCAACAAGAAAGCATTCAATCAACATTCTTGAGTTCTCTCGGTTTGATTATTCTTATTTTATTTGTTTGATTGATTGATTTTATTATTATTAATAGATTAAACACCAAGTATTGATAATTCCGCGATCAATACTTGTTAAAATCAATTCTGATAATTCCTGAACGATCCTTGGATTCACACCAACTTACTTAGCTATTGCCTCTTGACTGTGAAAATTGGATTTTTGGAATGACTAACAGTTAACTAAGAAAACAAATTAGAAATAATCAAACTTGGTTAAGAAAACGATTATAAGAAAGAGAAATCCACTTCGGATCTAGGTTTGGCTTTGAGTAATTGTTTAATTTAACTTCATGGAAAATCCTTAATAGGGATTCTGTACGTGCGATGATTAGGTGAGATCGATAATCAAGACTTAATAGGTCTTAATACACAATGTCAATTCAATTAAAAACCAAAACTTGCAATCATATAATCCGGAAGATTAAATGATATTCAAATAAAAGTTTTCCAAAATCATTGTTTAAGTAACCAACACACAAGTTAAACTTATGGAATAACTTAACAGGTTCTAAAGTTTAATCCCAACAAAGTTAAACATAAACAAAAACCTAATCACACAAAACCTAATACCCGAAGTAGATCACGAGAAGATTAGCCGCTCATCGTTCTTGAATAATCTTCAAAACCGTTGTTGATTTGCATTCCGGATGATTGTATTTTGTTTTTGAGAGTTGGAATGATGAATTTCAGGCCTAGAAACTCCCAAAATTCGTGTCAAATCGATCTAGGTCGAATGGGGGGCAAGTGGTGGCTGAAACATAACAAAAACGCGTTTTTATAGGTTTTCAAAAAGTGCCATGGCTTAGGCTACGCTGGACACCATAGCCTACTCTAGGGGGCTTTCTGCTGATTTTTTTCTTGGGCTGGCGTAGCCTACGGTGGCTACAGTAGGCTACGGTGGAAGCCTTTCTGCTGCACTTTGAAACTTTGTTTCTTGACCCTTCCAATGCCTTGTTTCACCATGTAAGCTTCCAACTTTATTATTTTACCTACAAAATCACTTCCAACTCATAGTTAACCTATTCAACTTAATCAAATGCATATAAACGAATAATCATACGTAATATATAATGTTTAGACACTTAAAACACCATTCCAACACACTCGTGTCACATCCCCACACTTAACCTTTGGTTGACCTCAAGCAAATCTAATTCAAAACACTTAACGACCTTATAAACCAAAATCCCTTGCTATGTCTTAGCTATGGGTCAAGGTCATACCCATTCTAGAATTACAATAATCATGTTAGGTTAGCAAGTAAGGGATGTTACATTTAATTTAAAATAAAATCCGACTAATTAAACCTAACAATCTTCTGGCTTTTATTGTCATGCAACACACCCCTCACTATTTTTCACTCCTCTCGGTTTATTTCTAGATTGGTGAAAATTGCACTAATATATCACTCAAAAGGTCCACATATGAAACTTTGTTATCATATGCTTAGGTGACAATCAAACTTCCATGGTAACACATAGACAATGCACACATCAAAAGGACTTACGGGTTTTGGGCTTAGGTTAAGGTTGGAATGCTCGGCTGTGAATGTGGCTAAAATATAAAATCAAGACAATATCAACTGTTGACACTCTTATGACGTAACTACTACTCAAACAAAACACAAGCATGGGTGCATATTTAACCCATAACCAACAATTTTCATTTTTCTTTTCTCTCTTTTTTATTTATTTTTTTCTTTTTTTTGTTTTTCTTTTTAACTATTACTAGAAATCAAATACTGAAACTAATACGAATGTTATCAACAGTGGTAAATAAGTCACATTGGGTAAAAATTGATTTGGGTTTTAATGATATGGGGTTGTCAAAATAAACGGTTTAAGGCTTGAAAGTGGCTACTAGGGGGAATTTCAGGTAAAGTGGTGAAACACGAAAATGGTATTAACAGAAAAAGGAATCCTAGATTGCCTCTATCATCTATGTGCATTTATCAATTCCACTATCTCAGTATGTATCAAATCACACAAGTTCTAAAACAAAGAATCATATGGCCTACACTCAACAATGGAAACAAAATTTTTTATGTGAACTAAAAATCTAGTAAGCTTCGAAATCTCGCCAAGTAGGAATTAGGGTTGCCAGTGTGTGCATTCTTTTATTACACCAATAGCCTGTTAACCCTAACTAGGTAGTTAATTTGTTTTCTAAAAACCTTGCTAACATAATTAATTTTGCTATCTTAGAGTTAGACCATGACTAAGGACCCTTACGTCAAACAAGGCAAGAATCAATTGGTATGATTTTCATTTTCGTGTTCAATTGGATTGCTTAAAAACAATAATTTTTTTCCAAATTTTCCCTCATCCCCACACTTGAGATACATTGTCCCCAATGTATGGTTTTTAAGTTAAGTGTGTGAGTTTTTTTTTTCTTCTTTGCAAATCAATTTATTCAATTAATCAACACAAACAACTTTTCCAACCCGAACCGACCCAGACACAAACGTAATGATTATCAAAATAAACTACTTAAACAAACATATCAAACACAAAACACAAAAACTAAATTCGGGTTGCCTCCCGATTAACGCTAAGTTTAGGTCTTCAGCCAGACCGTACCTACGACCACTCATGGTGGTCGAGTAGGATGCTTGACTATGGTATTTTTCAAATGATCTGGTGGATCTTCAACTAGATTGCATTGTGGACCAAACATTAATGCCTCAACTCTGTCTTTTATAGGATCAAGTGGATCGCCAACTTTTTTCTTCATTTTATGTTTCTCATCTTTTGTTTCCATCTTCATAATTGGCTCTTTCTTTTCTTTTAAATCTACCAATTCCTTCAAGTCGACATGCTTATCCCTATGATACTCAAAATCATTCTCAAAAGTAGTGTTCGTGCTTACATGTGAAGTATAAGTGGGAACACACACGTTAGTCATATCTGCCACAAAAAAATTATCATTAACAAAATAATTAACCGACTTGGAAACTACATTAAAACGTAACTTACGAGTTTCGTAAGTCATGTCAATTCTTCCATCCCGACAATTGATTTGAGCATTGGTAGTTGCTAAAAATGATCGACCCAATATGACATTCGGTTTCTCATTCGTTCTTACTGGTGCATAATCAAGTACCATAAAGTCCACAAGGTAGTAAAATTCTCCCAACTTGATTATAACATTCTTTACCATCCCCCGAGGACATTTTTGAGTCAAGTCAGCTAACACCACAGTGGTGTCAACTTCCTCTAAAGGACCAAACTCATACTGATCATATAACATACCTGGCAAGATACTAACAGTTGCTCCATAATCCAAAAGTGCTCTTTTTATCTTTAACTTCCCCACTTTTATTGGAATGATGGGTGCTCCTGGGTCACTCTCTTCCACTGTATCAGCTTTCTCTTCCTTATCTGCAACTTGTTGTGAAAAAAAAGTAAAGTCATTTTTAATAATTTCAGAGTCAGGAAGGATACTAACTGAATTGATGTGAACATTTCTCATATTTTCTTTGTTGGTTTCTTGATGTTGAGGATTGACTGTGGTATCACTTGGTAGCTTTCCATGGTTCCTTTTAATTTGATCCAAATCCTCTGCAAGTTGACCCACTTTTTTATTTAAGGCTTCGTAAGCCTTATCTCTGATTTCATTTTCTCTCTTGTTGTCTTCGATATTCTCTTTCATCATGTTCATCAAAGCATCCAACTTGGCATTTGTAGACTCTTCACCACCAAGTTGTCCCGATTGAGAATTACTTTGATAGTTGCGTGATGAACTACCTTGTTGATCCCTATGATTGTAGTTTCCTTGATTTTTTCCTTGAGAATATGAAGTTATTTGATAACCACTTTGATTATAATTCCCTTGTGCTCGGTTCTGATAAGCTTGACCACCTTGATTATTACCTTGAAAATTAGGGTTCATCTGGTTTGAAGCATTTTCATTCTGAAAGTGTGGATGATTCCTCAAACCAGGGTGATAAGTATTGGAGTTCATATCAAACTATTTTCTCTCTTCATATACTTGATTCACCTCTTCATGTTGACCTAGAAACAACGGACACTTTGCACTTGCATGCCCCAAGTCACCACATTCATTGCATACATTATATCCAATTGAAGCTACATCTTTAGTCCCCGCATGTCCTAACTTGGCCAATTGTCTTTCCAAAGATGCAATTATTTCTTTACTCTCATAATCAATGGTGGTTGACCTTGCCGGAGCGGGCTTTGACCGTCTACTAGCCGAAGCTTGAGCTTTGGAATTCTTGCACATTCGTTCTAGGAATTCCCAATCCATATCTTCATGATTAGATAAGAATGTTCCATTACTTGTAGAATACAAGTATTTCCTTTCTTCCAGTGTTAGTCCATCTGAAAATGCCTTAATCAATTCCCACCTTTCAATACCATGATGAGGACACATGCAGATCAATTCCTTGAATCTTGTAAATGCCTCATGAAATTGCTCACCCACTTATTGTTGAAAAGATCAAATGGCCTCTCTTGCATCACTTGTCTTTCCCATAGAATAGTATTCTTCAAGGAAAACCCTTTGCATCTCTTGCCAAGTATGTATACTATTGTCAGGCAAAGTGAGGAACCATTGCTCAGCTCTATCTTTTAAAGTAAATTAAAACAATCTCAGTCTTACTTCATCTTGTGTGAAGTGGTTTCCACCAATAGTACTACATATGGCATCAAATTCAGCAAGATGCATATATGGTTCTTCCATTGCAGTGCCTCTAAATGCAGGAAGAATGGTTAGGTAGTGAGGACATACATCAAAAGATCTTCCCCTATGGTTTGGAGGTGCGATAGGGTTCGGGTTTTCAGAAATAGCCGGTCTGAAATGGCTATCCATACCTTGTACTTGAGCTCTGTGAGGTCTTCTTGGTTGATTGAAATTATTATTGACTCCACCTCATTGTTAATTGATACGTGGTGCATTCCATCCATATTAATTGTTCCTCCAATTGTTATTATTCCCATAGACATTACCTTCACCACGTTTCCCATCCAAGCATCATAATTGGCATCATGATCATCTTCATTTTTTTTCCACTCATCCTTATAATCTTCATCGCCCGTGCGGACACTATGCATGCTCACATGATCAAAGTCATCTCCTTGATTGACATTATTTTGATTCATGTTATTATTGGGTGGGGGTTGATTTAGGTTGTTGTTGCGGTTGTTATTTGGTGGTGGATGTGGATTTGGGTTTTGATTTTGGTTATTGGGAGGAGGGTTTGGATTTTGAGGTGGTTGGTTGTTTGGATTATCCATGTGAGTTGAATCAGATAAACTATCAGCTACTTGATCAATAGCTTGTGAAATTGACGTAGTTGGTAACCCTGATCGATGCAAGACACGATTATACCTTGCTGATTTCTCTATCTCTGGATCGAATACTAGTGGTGATTTCCGACCCGAATATCGAGTATGCATGCAAACTGTCACCTGCACATTGAAAACACCAAGCTTAACACGAAAATAAAAACAAATAAAACAAGACAAGTAAAAAAATTAAAACAAATCAAATAACAAAACACCAAGCGCACCGATTCCCCAGCAACGGCGCCAAAATTTGATCGATGTCGAAGTATCAATCAAATAAGATGTTAAATTATGCATGTTCCTATTCACCTTAAACTAGTTAGGTTAAGTAGGGTTGTCGATCCTCGTGGAATTAGTAGTTGGTGTATTGTACTTTGATTTATAAAACAATGACTAACTAAATTACCAACTTACTTAGCCATTGCCTCTTAGCTGTGAAAATTAGATTTTTGGAATGACTAACAATTAACTAAGAAAACAAATTAGAAATAATCAAACTTGGTTAAGAAAACAATTATAATAAAGAGTAATCCACTTCGGATCTAGGTCTGGTTTTCAGTAATTGTTTAATTTAACTTCATGGAAAATCCTTAATAGGGATTCTGTACGTGCGATGATTAGGTGAGATCAATAATCAAGACTTAATAGGTCTTAATACACAATTTCAATTCAATAAAAAAGCAAAACTTGCAATCATATAATTTTCGGAAGATTAAATGATATTCAAATAAAAGTTTTCCAAAATCATTGTTTAAGTAACCAACACACAAGTTAAACTTATGGAATAACTTAACAGGTTCTAAAGTTTAATCCCAACAAAGTTAAACATAAACAAAAACCTAATCACACAAAACCTAATACCCAAAGTAGATCACGAGAAGATTAGCCGCTCATCGTTCTTGAATAATCTTCAAAACCGTTGTTGATTTGCATTCCGGATGATTGTATTTTGTTTTTGAGAGTTGGAATGATGAATTTCAGGCCTAGAAACTCCTAAAATTCATGTCAAATCGATCTAGGTCAAATGGGGGGCAAGTGGTGGCTGAAACATAACAAAAATGCGTTTTTATAGGTTTTCAAAAAGTGCCCTGGTGATCGATGTCAAAGTATCAATCAAATAAAATATTAAAATGTGTGTTCCTATTCACCTTAAACTAGTTAGGATAAGTAGGGTTGTCGATCCTTGTGGAATTAGTGGTCGGTGTATTGTACTTTGATTTAGAAAACAATGACTAATTAAATTAACAAATTATTAATTATTGCCTCTTGGCTGTAAAAATTGGATTTTTTAATGATTAACAAGTAAACTATGAAAACGAATTGCAAATAATGAAACTTGGTTAAGAAAACGATTATAAGAGAAAGTAATCCACTTCGGTTCTAGGTTTGGTTTTCAACAATTGTTTAGTTTTCAGCAATTGTTTAGTTTAACTTCAAGGAAAATCCTTAATAGGGACTCTATATGTGCGATGATTAAGTGATATCGATAATCAGGACTTAATAGGTCTTGATACACAATGACAATTCAATTAGAAACCAAAACTTGCAATCATATAATTTCCGGAAGATTAAATGATATTCAAATAAAAGTTTACCAAAGTCATTGTTTAAATAATCAAAACACAAGTTAAACTCATAAAAGAACTTAACGGGTTCTAAAGTTTAATCCCAACAAAGTTAAACAAAAACAAAAACCTAATCACGCAAAACCTAATACCCGAAGTCGATCACGAGAAAATTAGCCGCTCATTGTTTGTGAATGATCTTCAAAATCGTTGTTAATTTGCATTCCGGATGATTGAATCTTGTTTTTGAGGGTTGGAATGGTGAAAAATCGATCCCAGAACTTCCAAAATACGTCTTTTTTCGTCTTAGGTCGAATGAGAATCAAGTGGTGGCTGAAACATAATAAAAACGCGATTTTATAGGTTTTCAAAAATTGTCCTGGCGTAGCCTACGCCGGGACCCTTTCTGCTGATTTTTTTTCTTGAGCTGGCGTAGCCTACAGTGGCTATAGTAGGCTACGGTGGAAGCCTTTCTGCTGCACTTTGAAACTTCGTTTCTTGACCCCTCCAATGACTTGTTTTATCATGTAAGCTTCTAAATTCCTTGTTTTTCCTACAAAATCACTTCCAACTCATAGTCAACCTATTCAACTCAATCACATGCATATAAACGAATAATCATACGTAATATTTGACGTTTAAACACTTAAAATCTCATTCCAACGCGCGCACATCACATCCCCACACTTAAGCTTTGCTTGCCCTCAAGCAAATTTAATTCAAAACATTTAACAACATTATAAACCAAAATCCCTTGCACGCCTTAGCGATAGTCCAAAGTCATACCCATTCCAGAATTGCAATAATCATATTTGGCTAGCAAGTAAAGGATGTTACATTTAATTCAAAATAGAATCCGACTAATTAAACCTAACAAGCTTCCGGCTTTTATTGTCATGCAACACACCCCTCACCATTTGTCACTCCTCTCGGTTTATTTTTGGATTGGTGAAAATTACACCAATATATCACTCAAAAGGTCCACATATGAAACTTTGTTATCATATGCTTGGGTGACAATCAAATTTCCACGGTAATAATTGACAATGCACGCATCAAAAGGACTTACAAGTTTTGGGTTTAGGTTAAGGTAGGAATGATTAGCTATGAGTGTGGCTAAAATATAAATTAAGGCAATACCAACTGTTGACATCCTTATTGACATAATTATTATTCAAACAAAGCAAACGCATGGGTGCATATTTAACCCATAACCAACAATTTGCATCTTTCTTTTCTTTCTCTTTTTTTTCTAGTTTTTTTATTATTTTTTTTATTTTTGCTTTTATCATAAATCAAATACCGAAGCTAGTCTGAATGTTATCAACAGTGGTAACTTGGTCACATTGGGTAAAATTTGATTTGGGTTTTATTGATATGTGTTTGTCAAAATAAACGGTTTAAGGCTCGAAAGTGGCTACTAGGGGGAATTTTAGGTAAAGTGGTGAAACATAAAAAATGGTATTAAAAAAAAGGAATCCTAGATTGCCTCTATCATCTATGTGCATTTATCAAATTTACCGTCTCAATATGTATCAAATCACACAAGTTCTAAAACAAAAAATCATACGACCTACACTCAACAATTGAAACAAATTTTAATGTGAACTAACAATCTAGAAGCTCCAAAATCTCGCCAAGTAGGAATTAGGGTTACCGGTGTGCGCATGCTTTTATTACACCAATAGCCTATTAACCCTAACTAGGTAGTTCTTAAGTTTTTCTAAAAACCTTACTAACATCATTATTTTTGCTATCTTAGAATTATTCCATGACTAAGGACCCTTACATCAAACTAGGCAAGAATCAATTGGTGTGCTTGTCGTTTTCGTGTTCGATTGAATTGTCTAAAAACAATAAAATTTTTCCAAACTTTCCCTCATCCCCACACTTGAGATATATTGTCCCCAATGTATGGTATTTAAGTTAAGTGTGTGAATTTTTCTTCTTTGCAAATTAATTTATTCACTTAATCAACACAAACGATTTTTCCAACCCGAACCGACCCGGACAAAAATATAACCATTATCAAAATAATCTACTTAAATAGACACATCAAACATAAAACATAAAAGTTAACTCCGGGTTGCCTCCCGATTAGCGCTAAGTTTTAGGTCTTCAGCCAGACCATACCTGCGACCACTCATGGTGGTCGAGTAGGATGCTTGACTCTGGTATTCTTCAAGTGATTCGGCAGTTCTTCAACTAGATCGCATCGTGGCCCAAATATTAATGCCTCAACTTTGTCTCTTATAGGATCAAGTGGATCGCCAACTTTTTTCTTCATTTTAGGTTTCACATCTTTTGTTTCCATCTTCATAATTGTCTCTTTCTTTTCTTTTAAATCCACCAATTCCTTCAAGTCCACATGCTTATCCCTATCATACTCAAAATCATTCTCAAAAGTGGTGTTCATGCTTACATGTGAAGTATAAGTGGGAACACACACGTTAGTCATATCTGCCACAAAAACTTTATTATTAACAAAATAATTAATCGACTTGGAAAATACATTAAAACGTAACTTACGAGTTTCGTAAGTCATGTCAATTGTTCCATCCCAACAATTGATTTGAGCATTGGCAGTTGCTAAAAATGGTCGACCCAATATGACATTCGGTTGCTCATTTGTCCTCATTGGTGCATAATCGAGCACCATAAAGTCCACAGGGTAGTAAAATTCTCCCAACTTGATTATAACATTCTTTACCATCCCCCGAGGACATTTTTGAGTCAAGTCAGCTAACACCACAGTGGTGTCAAATTCCTCTAAAGGACCGAAGTCATACTGATCATATAACATACCTGGCAAGATACTAACAGCTGCTCCATAATCCAAAAGTGTTTTTTATATCTTCAACTTCCCCACTTTTATTGAAATGATGGGTGCTCCTGGGTCACTCTCCTTCACTGTATCGGCTTTCTCTTCCTTATCTGTAACTTGTTGTGAAAAAGAATTCAAGTCATTATCAATAATTTTAGAGTCAGAAAGGATACTAACCGAATTGATGTGAACAGTTCTCATATTTTATGTGTTGGTTCCTTGATCTTGAGGATTGACCGTGGTATCATTTAGTAGCTTTCTAGGGTTCCTTTTGATTTGAGCCACATCCTCTGCAAGTTGACCCACTTGTTTATTTAAGGCTTCATAAGCCTTGTCCCTAATTTCATTTTCTCTCTTGTTCTCTTTCATATTCTCTTTCATCATGGTCATCAAAGCATCCAACTTTGCATTTGTAGACTCTTCACCACCAAGTTGTCCCTATTGAGAATTACTTTGATAGTTGCGTGATGAACTATCTTGTTGATCCTTATGATTGTAGTTTACTTGATTGTTTCCTTGAGAATATGAAGTTCTTTGATAACCACTTTGATTATAATTCCCTTGTTCTCGGTTCTGATAAGCTTGACCACCTTGATTATTACCTTGAAAATTAGGTTTCATCTGGTTTGAAGCATTTTCATACTGAAAGTGTGGATGATTCCTCAAACTAGGGTGATAAGTATTGGAGTTCATATCAAACTGTTTTCTCTCTCCATATACTTGATTCACCTCTTCATGTTGACCTAAAAGCAACGGACACTTTGCACTTGCATGCCCCAAGTCACCACATTCATTGCATACATTAAATCCAATTGAAGCCACATCTTTAGTCCCCGCATGTCCTAACTTGGCCAATTATCTTTCCAAAGATGCAATTATTTCTTTACTCTCATAATCAATGGTGGTTGACCTTGCCGGAGCGGGCTTTGACCGTCTACTAGCCGAAGCTTGAGCTTTGGAATTCTTGCACATTCGTTCTAGGAATTCCCAATCCATATCTTCATGATTAGATAAGAATGTTCCATTACTTGTAGAATACAAGTATTTCTTTTCTTCTGGTGTTAGTCCATCTAAAAATGCCTTAATCAATTCCCACCTTTCAATACCATGATGAGGACACATGCGGATCAATTCCTTGAATCTTGTAAATGCCTCATGAAATTGCTCATCCACTTGTTGAAAAGATCGAATAGCCTCTCTTGCATCATTTGTCTTTCCCATAGAATAATATTCTTCAAGGAAAACCCTTTGCATCTCTTGCCAAGTATGAATACTGTTGTCAGGCAAAGTGAGGAACCATTGCTTAGCTCTATCTTTCAAAGTAAATTGAAACAATCTTAACCTCACTTCATCTTGTGTGAAGTGATTCCCACCAATAGTGCTACATATTGCATCAAATTCAGCAAGATGCACATATGGTTCTTCTGTTGCAGTACCTCTAAATACAGGAAGAATAGTGAGATAATGAGGGCGTACATCAAAAGCTCTTCCTCTACGATTTGGAGGTGCGATGGGATTTGGATTTTCAGAAATAGACGGTCTAAAATGGCTATCCACACCTTGTACTTGAGCTCTTTGAGGTCTTCTTGGCTGATTGACGTTATTATTAACCCTACCCCTTTGTTGGTTGATAGGTGGTGCATTCCACCCATGTTGATCATTCCCCCAATTGTTATTTCCGTTTTGTCCATCACCTCCACCAAAATTTCCATTCCAAGCATCATAATTTGCACCGTTATAGGGTTCTTCATTGTTATCCCATTCATCTTCATAATTCTCATCACCCGTGTGAACACTATGCATGCTTACATGATCAAAGTCGTCTCCTTGATTGAGGTTATTTTGATTCATATTATTGTTGGGAGGTGGTTGATTTAGGTTGTTGTTGCGGTTGTTATTTGGTGGTGGGGGTGGATTTAGGTTTTGGTGTTGGTTATTGGGAGGAGGGTTTGGATTTTGAGGTGGTTGGTTGTTGTATTATCCATGTTAGTTGAATCAGACAAACTATCAGTTGCTTGATCAATGGCTTGTGAAATTGATGTAGTTGGTAACCCTGATCGATGCAAGACACGATTATACCTTGCTGATTTCTCTATCTCTGGATCGAACACTAGCAGTGATTTCCTGCCCGAATATCGAGTATGCATGCAATCTGTCACCTGAACACTGAAAATACCAAGCGTAACATGAAAATAAAAACAATTAAAATAAGACAAGTAACAAAATTTTTTTTTAAACAAATAAAATAACAAAACACCAAGCGCACCGATTCCCCGGCAACGGCGCCAAAATTTGATCGATGTCGAAGTATCAATCAAATAAAATATTAAAATGTGTGTTCCTATTCACCTTAAACTAGTTAGGATAAGTAGGGTTGTCGATCCTCGTGGAATTAGTGGTCGGTGTATTGTACTTTGATTTAGAAAACAATGACTAATTAAATTAACAAATTATTAACTATTGCCTCTTGGCTGTAAAAATTAGATTTTTTAATGATTAACAAGAAAACTATGAAAACGAATTTCAAATAATGAAACTTGGTTAAGAAAACGATTATAAGAGAAAGTAATCCACTTCGGTTCTAGGTTTGGTTTTCAGCAATTGTTTAGTTTAACTTCAAGGAAAATCCTTAATAGGGACTCTATATGTGCGATGATTAAGTGATATCGATAATCAGGACTTAATGGGTCTTGATACACAATGTCAATTCAATTAGAAACCAAAACTTGCAATCATATAATTTCCGGAAGATTAAATGATATTCAAATAAAAGTTTACCAACGTCGTTGTTTAAATAATCAAAACACAAGTTAAACTCATAAAAGAACTTAACGGGTTCTAAAGTTTAATCCCAACAAAGTTAAACAAAAACAAAAACCTAATCACGCAAAACCTAATACCCGAAGTCGATCACGAGAAAATTAGCCGCTCATTGTTCGTGAATGATCTTCAAAATCGTTGTTGATTTGCATTCCGGATGATTGAATCTTGTTTTTGAGGGTTGGAATGGTGAAAAATCGATCCTAGAACTTCCAAAATACGTCTTTTTTCGTCTTAGGTCGAATGAGAATCAAGTGGTGGCTGAAACATAATAAAAACGCGATTTTATAGGTTTTCAAAAATTGTCCTGGCGTAGCCTACGCCATCCAACGTAGCCTACGCTGGGACCCTTTCTGCTGATTTTTTTCTTGAGCTGGCGTAGCCTACGGTGGCTATAGTAGGCTACGGTGGAAGCCTTTCTGCTGCACTTTGAAACTTCGTTTCTTGACCCCTCCAATGACTTGTTTTATCATGTAAGCTTCCAAATTCCTTGTTTTTCCTACAAAATCACTTCCAACTCATAGTCAACCTATTCAACTCAATCACATGCATATAAACGAATAATCATACGTAATATTTGACGTTTAAACACTTAAAATATCATTCCAACGCGCGCACATCACCTGGCGTAGGCTATGCTGGCCACTATAGCCTACGGTAGGGGGCTTTCTGCTAATTTTTTTCTTGGGCTGGCGTAGCCTACGGTGGCTACAGTAGGCTACGGTGGAAGCCTTTCTGCTGCATTTTGAAACTTTGTTTCTTGACCCTTCCAATGCCTTGTTTCACCATGTAAGCTTCCAACTTTATTATTTTACCTACAAATCACTTCCAACTCATAGTTAATCTATTCAACTTAATTAAATGCATATAAACGAATAATCATACGTAATATAGAACGTTTAGACACTTAAAACACCATTCAACACACTCGTATCAGTATTGATTTGGGGATTTTGGATGGGACGTGGAGATTGCAGTATACCTCTGCTTCTGATGTTCTTGTTCTTCTTGATTCGCCCTCCAAGCTTCCATTTTTTCAGGTGTTTGTTGTGTGAATGAGTTTAATTTCTTGATTGTTGATTGTATTTAGTGAAGAGAGAGGGGAGAGAGAGAGAAGATAGAAGAGTGGGGTGGGATGTGGATATTTTATTTAAGAGTAAATTACCAATTGCATCCCTGAAATTACAAGGGTATTTTTGTCATTTTATAAAAATTAACGGAAAAATCTAATGACGTTAGTGTTTTGGATTCAAATGAAAATAAAAATGAAACGTTATCGGGTGGAAGGCAATTTTGAAACTACAGGGATGCAAATGATTAAAATGGACAAATGTCAAAAATACAAATGATAATTTACTCAAAAATTAAATAATCATCAATTAAATCAATATAGGTATACGGTACACATATATCTAACCTTTTAATATTTTAGTTTTTTTTCCTTAACAACTCATACAATTATCTATTTCTACTCTTAAAATATATTAACTTTAATAATCTTTATTTCAAGATTTAAATCTCGAAATATCATAGACCGCAGTTCCATAAAAATTATATATCTAGCAAGATGTTAGTCTTTTTTATTTCGGGAAAATTCCCAAATGTTCCTCTGACCCCCTTCGTCCCTCAAAATGTTTTTTTTAACTAACCTCTTCCCAAAAATGTCTTCACTTTAAATAGAGTCATCCAAGCATTAAATAGGCGATTCGAACTTAAATAGGATCGTTCGAATTTAAATAGGATTGTTCGAAAATTAAATAGGTTGTTCGACCGTGTGTGAGCTTATTTGTAAATAGGTTCGATCAAATTTAAAGAGGTTCAATCGACCATCGTTTACCGTAAGTGCGTGTGTGTGTATTCTTAATTTCAAGTCTGAAACGACCGTGACATGTCAAGAAGTTTAAACAGAACTACGATCGGTTCTTATCCCGATGTAAACCAACACAATTGAGGCGACTGTATTTAAACACATGAACAAATCATGTTCGTTAAATGAAAGTTCTGATAACTCCATTTAAAAATCATAGACGCTTTTGTTGGATGAAAACATTTTAAAAATAATAAGCTCAAAAAGACATTTTATAAATTTTCTATATTATTTCTACACAGTACACCCCACATTTATGCTCTCTCCTCTCTTTTAACATTTCGAACAAGCACTCCACCCTCTCTCTCTCTCTCTCTCTCAACCTAAACAACCAAAGGGTTTCTCTCACTACAATATTAACACAATTTCCAAACACTATCCACGAAATTACAGTCCTTTTGAGCTAAATTTTCATCAAGCGATCAAGATCTTTGATGGGTTTAATAAACTTTGATTCCTAACAACACCCATCAACAACTTCATCCAAAATCAAATACACGAGGTGGGTCTTTGCTATCTTCAATCTATTTGTACTGTTCATCAAGATTTCCTTCGTGTATGTATCGTCTCTTGAATCTTCTTGTCTGTAGCTATATGATATACTTGATATTTTCTTTCTTTAATTAGCAAGTTGATCATGGGTCTTTTGTTAAATCTATGTGCATATTATGTTGATTATTTCTGTAAAGCTTTCGCCTTTAGGGTTCCAATTGGTCTCAAAAGTAGAATTTGTGCCAAAGTTCTAAATTTGTTGCTAACTTTACTCATCTTTGTGATAAGATCATCTTCCCCTTTAATTTCATTAAATTGTTTATAATATTATATTCATATGTATGATTTTATGTTTTATGAAGAGAAAGATCGATGTTTTATTAATTATATGCCTTGATTATGTTATTGAAGTTATATTGTTTTCTTAATTTTGATCTAAACTTACTTTTGGTATATCTTTTTGTTCAGTATATACGACAATGGAGTTTGGTTTGCACCTACATGTGTTGTCTGAGAGTATGATTTTATGTAGGGTAACCTTAAAGAAAGTGGTTGAATGATCTAGCTAGTATGTGTAAATGTTTTTGATGTTGTATAATTTGGATTATTTGTTTTGTTAACGTTATATTGTGTACTAATTTACAATTAGCTTCTGTCATATATTGGTACGTGACATAGATGAGATAAAATGTTATATGTTTAGCTTCTTGATTTTGCATTTGATATGATGAATGCACTGTAGTACTGTTTGTTAGATGGTGTGTGTTACCAATGTATCTAACGTTTTTATGCCTCTTTGAATGTATTAAAGTTGTGCTTAATGCATAATTCAAACACAACTTTCTACTGTAGATGATTCTAGGTTTTGTTAGATTTAAACCTAGAATCAACTGCGTACAATAAACGTCTTCCCAACTTACCAAATGTGAGACATAAGTGATAAGTGCTCTTCTAATTGCTCTATTTCGTGATTAGGGTTTAGGCACAAATTAAGATACTGGATTTTCAACTAAGGTATGCATGCGCATTATGCATATGCGCATGCATACCAGGTTGACCATTTAGGTCCGAACCTATTTAATTAGAAAGCATTGTAGTCTTGATTATGCGTGTGTCATGTGTCCTTGTTGTTTGTGTTCATTGTTAATAACCTCAGGAGTCTTGTGATTACAGATTATCTTTATCAATCTACAAAGTTGATCATACTAGTAGATCAACCGAATTTAGATAATATATATGTGTTTCTAAATGCTCCTAGACTTGTTTGAAATATGATTTTGCTGCAATCTATTTAATCTGTGACACAATGTGAAAGGGTTGCAAGTTAGTATTGTTATGCAAGTCATTTACTTTTTAGAAGCTTTTGGCATTATTCGAGCAGAAAGATCATCAATTCATCTGAAATCATGTTTGTCTGTAATTAGCAGCTGTAATGTGGGCTGTTAATCTACAATTACTTTCGATGGAGATCGACCTCAACAAAGAAGAATGTACTGAACCAAGTCAATTCATCAATTTTTCTATTCGGTATGTATGAATCTAAGAGTGCTTACGCATTGCGTAACTATCATTTTTCAATATTTAGGGTCTCCAATATAAACTTTATTTAATAGTTATTTTTTTTTTAATTTGAAGTTATCAGTCAGTATCTTGAAGTTCTTGTTTCCCTCTGCTCATGCCAAAGTTATGAGCTTTTACTAATAAATTATCTAAAATTTAATGCAGTGAATATGTCGCTGAAATTGGCAAGAAAAATCCAGCAAAATGTTGGCCTTTTGGATCATTTTGCGATCCTGACAACAAGGTTGTTTCTTCATATCAATCTTCAGAGGCTACATTTTTGTCTGGTCAAAACTGTTCCAGTGATATTAAGGATTCAAAGGACATAACAGAACTCACAGAGGCTCCAAACTGTAAGTGAAAAAGTACATTTTACTGTACGACTTTTATGTTATTTGAATTTTGATTCTGATATACCTTCTCAGTTTGACTTTTTGGTCTTTGACTCTTTTCATAGTATCTAAAGTCGAAAACTCTAATGGAAAAGAGGATCGACTCAAAACTCCAACTGGTATGGCTTTAGTGTTTTTTTATGCTCTTAATTTGTAAGAATTTTGAAGTGATTGTTTGTTTTACAGATATGATTGAATCTTTAGGAATGGATGGTGATATGGGAAAAATTGCAGACAATGGTTCATCAGAGTTGACTTCTTGTAAGGTCAATAATGGTCAAAACCGACACAAAAACAATGTGAATGAAGGTGCTAAAATAAGGCATAATGTGGCTGCTGATAACAATGTAGCAGGAAGAATTCGACCACGAGGAAAAACTCGGAAGTTTCGTTTATTGTCTGATATTTATAAGGATCCTGCAAGTGTACTCCGTGCAGGTTGTTACAGAACAAATCCTGAAAATGTTAACAGAAGATTCGTTGCAGAAACCGAAGATGAGTCGGATGATGATGATGATGTCACTCTAGCTGCATATTTTAGAAAACAAAAGGGAGTTGAAGTTACTGATTTAACTCTAAAGAAGAAGAGGAATGTAACTGGAGTTGAAGAGCCAAGTGTTGACCACGATAGAAAGTCAAAGCATGGGTCCAAGGATTCGATCAGTAACGATTCAAATGTTGGTACCTCGAGAAAGAAAAGCAGAACCAATGACATGGACGCACAAACCATGCCGGAGCATGAAAAGGTCACTCCATCATTATAATTATTAAAACATGACAATTAAACTAATTTATCTGATAGTCACGAGACGATATAATTAAATGATTTCTAACAACAACTTCTCTGTTAATGGAACAGTAATCTTTATTTATCAAATAATAAAGAAATAAATAATTAGTGTCGAGAAAATAGAGACTATATTTTAATTAACAGTATAGAGTCTAATTTTATTTATTCGGACTGGTTGAACAGGCAAACTGAGTGGTTGAAGCGGGTTTTTAATTAAAAAATCTCATTTATTGATTCATTTAGACGCTATTTTATTTACTCAGGCTTCATATTTTCATTTTTCAGGATTTTCAGTTACAGTGCAGCCAGAAAAGCAACAGATTTGTAGAAGTTAGTAGCAAAGAAGCTGCAGAAAAGGAGAAAGAAAATGAAGATACTGAAATGGAGGCTGTAATGCTATTGGCTCGCCATTTTAACGAAGAGAAGCAAATCCTACTCAAGCTTGAGACAAACATGGGTTGCGCATGTGTCAAGAAAAAGATCCGAGAGCGTTCAACACAATCTGACAACAAACCCACCACCCAAGCATCATTTAAAACCGCAACAAAACATACAGTCAAGAACACTAAAGAACAGCTAGAAAATGCATTTTGTTTAGTTAAAATGAGATCTTTTACGCCTGTGAAAGCTACAACTGGTGGCGGTTTTCAAAGTCATGTTGAAATGAGCATGATGAAGGCTGTTGGAGTAGGGCCCGATGCGCGAAGCTGTGCAGCTCTCGTATGCTCTTTCAACAGGAATCCAGCGGATTTCAGCGTCCCAAATGTTGAAAACAAGTTTATGAGAGGTGGTTGAGGGTTAAACAGCGAGTGTTCTAGAATGAATTTGATAGTTATAAAAATAGCTTTAACCTGTTACAAATCTTCAAAGTTACTATATATGAATAATTATTTACAGTAATAAGCTTGTTTATATACGATTGCTGAAAGTATGAGCGAACATATGATTATTTGAAAGTCCATTGGTATTTTAACATATGATCATTTGCAATTCCATTGGTATTTCAGATTAAAGGGCTGTTTGATAGCCTCTTAATAGTTATTAAAAGGCTACCTTTTAATAATTAATAGCATTTTAATGGTTAAGAGGTAACCCTAATGCTGAATGATTAAGAGTTTAAATCTTAATGATACCTTTTAATCATTCAGCATTATGATTACCTTTTAACCATTAAGAAGATAATTAAATTTATTTCTTAGACGAGAATAGAATTCAAATTTTAACAAGCCAACCGTGAAATGGGTCGGATTGTAGGATGGGGACTGGAGAGTGTAAACAACACTGTAAACAAAAACTACTATTGCTTTTGCTCCTTAACTCCTTTTATTATTTTAGATCAAATTACACCCGATTGATCAAGTAAATTAAACTTTTCATTATTTATGTACAAACTTACATGTTTCGTCCTTAAACTTTAATAATTATGACACATCATCGTCCACTAGTGGCGTTTAGTGAACACATGGTCCCTTCATGTTAAAATTGCCATTCTTCTTTATTTTATTTATATGTAATTATCAAAAAGATTTTACAATAAGTATGCAGCTGAGATAACCAAACATGCCTTATGCTCGACCCGTGATCACAGCTACTACAAACTAATTTAAACAGAATAATCAAATAACCACTTAAAACAATTGATTTAATAATTTTGATCTGAATTGATTTAATTTTAATTTGATTTGATTTGTTTTGTTTTCAAAGAAAATATTAATTCCAGATTAAACATAAAACCCATACTTTGCACCATTCTCCTTATAAACTAGTCATTTTTTTCAGTGTTGATGGAACCACCATGCCGTTGCATTGCAACAACCGGTTCACTGCATCTGGAGCACCGGAACGATGGAGCGGCAGCACACCTCGTTCTAAGACAGTAATAACAGTACCTGTCGGTCACAAAAACACGTTACGATTGTCAGCTGAATCACAGTGATGGTTTGTCGTTCGCATAATCACTTTATGGTTCAACAACCTGTTTACAGTTATGGTTGTTATTAGGATTCTTGAAAAAAGTTCATGCTATGATGATGTGTATGATAGTTGCATGTTGATGCATGCTGTGTTTTGCTCGGTTATCTTTTAAAATAATTTAAAAAGAAAAAAAGGTTATCTTAAATGAAAAAGGTCAAAAACTACCCAAAGTGTATCTTTGATGTATAAAACCTCTTTATGTCATTTTATTCATATGAGGGAGGCCCTTGGTGTATAACTAGTAAGTTTGTTGTTTTGTGACTTTAAGGTCAAGCCATGCGCATCCCTCTTAAAGCTATTTACGAAATTGACACCTAATTTATTGTGTGCTTGCACTTTGGTCCTTGTCCAAGTAAAATGACCTCAATACTCTTTAACCTTTTCATTTCTTGAATATTTTTCAAAAACACTAAGAACACTCGAGCATATAAACACAAACTTTAGAAAGCTTTATGACGAAATCACATATCATGAAATTGTAGCAGCGTGATGTTTTGCTTAGCTAGAGTTGATGAACCTTCATGAGATTCAGAAGATGAAATCCTACTATGATGTAAAAGGATTTCGGGGTAAACCCAACTAGTGCCAAAAATGTTCATTTTGACCATTACCCAACCCACCCGCCTGCCAATTTGCCACTTCTTAAGAAGAAGAAAACCCACAAGATAAATGGATAAGATGGTATAAATGTCACTGTAATTGTCTTCCTATGCTAACCATTTTCTTACTTTCAAACAGTTGGATCCATGAAATCATAGACAAATTTAATATCAAATTAGGCACTGTGTCGAACACAAACATTAGAAGTAGCAATCTTAACCCTTTGTATGAAAAAAAAAAGAAAAGAAAAAGAAGATTCAGGTCTGTAATCTACATTTCTACTGATAAAGGTCCAACAGTAGAATAGAAAATTTGCTTATGAAGAAAACAGGCCAAATGGAAAGGATAGATCAAAGGTCGCCAAAAGTGTACTCAAATATTCACAAACTCTTAAATTGTTTTATATAAAAGAAATATAGTGGGACTATAATAATATAGTTGTATGTTATCAAATATAACACGTTTATAACTTATAAATGTTTCCTTAAAGAAAGGAAAAAAAAATTAATGATAGGACAGCCCAATCCTGTCACAACCCACCTTGTTTTGACACCTTAACAAATATCAAGGAACTAAAGAAGGTAGACTAAGAATATTGGATATAAGTTACCTAAATTTTAAACTAGTAATGAAAGCTGACCTGTGCTGGCACGGAAGAGCAAGATAGACTGTTGTTGGACTGGTCTGACAGATGGGGCATAGCGTCTCATCGCCACTTGAACCTGAAGATTTATCCTTTGAGAATGGACTCAGAAAATTCTTCATGGAAGATGAATTCAGAAGGGGGAGAAGCAACAGCAACATTTCCTGGAAAAAATTAAAAATATAAGAAAAATAAAAGATAGGCAGCCATGAACAAATCAGGAACAGTACGGTGTACTTTGTTATATGTTCTTAAAAGAGTAATATGATGATCAAATAAAAATGAAAATTACCGAAAATTCATTCCAAACTAATTGCCTGTTCATATACTCAAAACTAACAGCACGGTTCATATGAGGACTCCCATAAACAAGTCTTGCTTGTAAAACCCGCTCGACAAGATTTCTATACCTGTATTTAAAAAATAAAAATCAGTAAAGAAATAAATAGGAATTTTACAAGAAGATATAACATACCTTCCAGTGTAAAGAAACACAAGCAAATTAGTAAAAGATGCAGCTTTATAAAATCCTTCAATGCGTTGTACTATAAGCCATGCTCGACGAGCTAGTGACCTCTGTTCAATAAACAAACATTCAAAAAGGTAGAGACAGAAACATAAGAATGAAAAAAGGATATTATTTCTTCAATTTCATCATCAAAAACCTGTTATTTGAATTAAGATATCATGATTGAATGCAAGATACCTGTTCAGAATCACCCCATTGTCTGAAAGCAGAAAAGGATTGCAAGCGAGTCCAGATATACTGGCCCCCGACTGTTGCAACACAATACCATAATTTCTGATAAACAGTGAGTCCAGGTCCCTCTAACCCTGTCCTAACTGTAGATTAACATTAACAAAAATCGTAAGGTGTAATTTAAAGTATTGTGTGGCTAGAAATATAGGGGGGGAAAAGTTAAGTTCTGCACTGAAAATGAAGTTAACATAGATGGCATGCTTAAAGACTCTTACTTTTTCCTCTCACATCTGTGGCGCGTTCATCTCTATATCTCAGATTCATGAGAGCATTTCCTGGTGTAGGTTTATCAACCCAAATTGAGAACCTCCAAATCAGAAACTCAAGAAAAGCGTCAAGTTCTGCTTCATATTGAAATAATAATCCTGGCTAATTGAAAAAAGACAACTGTAGCAAATTAACCTCCAAAAGAATGAATTAACTGCTGAATTTTGAAATAGTGATCACGGAAAATTGCAATAAGGGGGAAAATAACTAACACCAAACCAACATGACTAAAAGAGTAAAAATTTTGAACACTAAAGCAGACAGAATATATAACTGTGTGATATACCTTCATTACAGAGAAGACCTTCACCATTTGTTCTTTCAGCATGGCCGACATTTCGATATCGAGCCTTCCTGCATCCACCTGGTTAACTCTGGATATCGCGATTGGAATTGCAGACTGCAAACAATTGTAAAACCAGAAGATTCATTTCATCCAATTTAACAAAATCAGAAAGTATTCTTCAAAGTTTAATCACTAATCATACTTAAAGGATAATATGTGGGCAATGACCAAATTAAGAGGACATGTGTTCATGACTTCATGTGCCACTTAACAACAATAACAATGATTTACTAGCAAAACCAAACAACAAACAATCTCCAGCGAGATATCAAATTCAACATGAACGTCGTTAAAATAATCGTAAAAAACAACTTATCAATCTTACAGGTGCACTTAGGAACCCTAATTTCAATCGCCTAAAACCAAAATTGAGCTAAATTCACTGTATAGTTCAAATTAAGGTATCGTAATCTCAATTCCAAACATCAAAGTATCAAACTCCATGCTCGTAATACCATAATCAGTTAATCACTACACACACACCTTCACTTAAAGCAACACAGTGCAAATTGCAAACCCCAAAAACAACAAATCAAATTGGGGAATCTTACCTGTGGAGAAAGAGCAGACGATTGCCAACGAGGTGATAGCCTTTCATAAGCATTCATCCACGCTGATTCGAGCGGCGGAGCGCCACCGGATGCCGTCGATGATGACGTTGAAGCTAGGGTTTCTCTCATCGGAAAGTTTTTGTATGAAGAAGAAGATGAAGTGGTCTCCGGCGCCGGCGCCGGCGACGGTGAGATTGATGGCCGGAGCTTTGGGATGCGGGAGACACTGTAAATCAATGGAGCATTTTCACGGTGGAAGCTGAAATCAAGATTCTTTTTTCATTCTTTTTGTGGTAACTTCAAACCACCCTTCGCCACGCATTTTCATAGGTTTCCTTTTTTATTTTCTTTTAAACGGCTGGATATTATTATTATTATTATTATTATTATTATTATTATTATTATTATTATTATTATTATTATTATTATTATAGTTATAGACGTTATAGTTGGACTATGGACACGAAACTTTGAGATTAAGAAAAGTTTGATTATTTTAACCTCCAACTGTTTTTGTAATACGAGAAGGTTGTGGGTTTAATTGGTTAATATAAGGTATATAAGACATGTAAATATAAGAATACTAACTTCAGTAAATCTGTTTATTACACGGGTTGAATAAATAAAATATTAAACAGAATGAAAATTTATTAATTATAAAATGTAATTCTTAGATAAGATATAATTAAAATTAAATATAAGTAGTACCATAAATAATAAAACAATGATATTAACTTTTTAATTTTTTTTCAGAAAAAAATTAAACATTTTGTTTCAAAACAGACGTTTTAAAAAAAATACAATTTTTAAAAACTTTCTTATTATAACTCACAATTTTGATTCTTTTTTGTTTATAAAAATTTTACATTTTACCAATTTTAATATATTCGTATTTTAAAAAGTTTGATGTTTTATAAAAATTTGTTGTTTTATAACAATTTGTTTATTTATTCATTTTTTAAATAATATTAATAAAAAGATCTTTTTTCTTAATATATTAAAAAACTATTTTAATCTAAAAAGAATTAAATAATATTATAGTTATTAATATGATTATTTAATAGGAGTGAGAAACGGAAAAATATTGGTGAGAATGAATGTGATGGCGCCACGTGTAATCATCATTTACTTTTTTATCAGAGTAGGAAGATCGTGAGTTTAAGTCTCACTCTTAACAAAAATATTTAGAGTTAAATTGAAGGGATTTATCTTGAGCTTAAGTCCCGGCTAATAAACGAATAGATGGGCTTTCATTTTAAAAAAATGGTTTTGTAATTGAACCTAACCCCACGTTACTTTTTATTTAGTTCTAGTGTTCATGGAAAAACACCGTCATAAACATTTTAATTACAAAAATTATCAAATCAACATGGGTCAAATTAATTACTTCTCTAACCATGATTTATGAAAAAAGAAAGAAAAAAAAAGCCATCACAAGTCACCTGTTACGTTGAAGAGAGCCCATGGGAGTGCACAATATGCTAGCGCTACCATTTATTTCTTCTGCATTCCATCCTCTAATTACATATTGTGCCCCTCCCACCAAAATAAACAAGGTGTTTATTTAGGGATGAGTATTTTTTCCGGAGTACTCGTATCATGCCGCACCGATACCCGACCATACTGGTCAAACAACATCGGTACCAGAATAGGTATTCATTTTTCATTCTTTTTTGTTTCAGTAACCTTCGGTTTCGATATTTTCCAGTTTTACCGGTATTAACTGATAACGACCGACAGATCTGATACGTTATTCGTTTATACGTTCACTTGTTTTTTGCTATACATTCTTGGCACTGTACCGATCTCATTCCTATGTTATTCACTACTACAAGTTTTATTTTAAGTTTTTAATCTTATTATTCTCGTTAGTTATAAACTAATTAATTTTGTTAGAACAGTAAATCACATATTCATATAACACTATAAATTCTACAATACAACTAATTTACATCAACCTGTTGTATGTGAGGCTCGAGCTTCTAACCTTAAGGGGAGATCCATCCCTCTTACCTTAAATTTGTTTTATCATTGGATCCGACTCATCATATAAAACAATTAAATACTAATAAAAAAAATACTTAGAAAACATGTACAAGTGTATTCATAGAGTTTTAGTGGTGTATTTATAGAGTTTTCTTATAAGTTTATTATATCGCTTGTTTTTGGAGTCTAGTTTTTGGCTGGTTTGGAATGTTCTCAAAAAATCTCATTCCTTCACTGGTATAGCAACTCCATGGGTATTTATATTGGGTGTGTTCTAGTTTATCATAGTTGGTTGTTGTGTGAGTGTTAACAAAGTGTTTAAGATGCCAACCCGGTTCTTTCCTATTCATTTATTTTGGGGTTTCATTTGGGGCAAACATGAAATATTCTAAACACTAGTAACCGGTCACCGCAAGACTAAAAGATAAATTAAGTTTGTTGAAATCAAAAACCCTTTTTCTATTAATGTTCAAAATCCCACAAAAGATGTTGCATAGTCTAGATTCATTAAGGAGGGGTTTTTTTTACGGGGCTCACATGGATCAAAAGAAAAATACATTGGGTGTCATGCGATAATTTTCTAAAACCAAAAAAATGGAGGTATGCGAAGAGCCGACATTAAGGTAGCCAACCTTGCCGTAATGATGAAATGGCTATGGAGGGCGAGAATTAAAACAAAATCATTATGGTGGCATTGTACCCAATCGATTCATAATATACAAACCTCGACCCGGTGCTTGATGCTAGAAAATCAATTTAAGGCCCTTGGAGTATTATTACGGGATCGCATCAAATCTTCTAAAGATAGGTGTGTGTTTCAAAAGTCTATGGAAAAAATGTTGTTTGTGAAGGGTTAAATACCTTATACCGGAAATCTCCTTGGTTAAGCAACCAAACATTGACAGATTTATTTCCTTCATTATTTGATCTAGAGTTTTAAAAAGACGGCCTGATCTCATTATAGGTTTTCAACTAGTTATGGTTTCTTTTGTAAATGGAGGAAAAGGCTCTTTAACAAAGTAATTATAGACATTCAGATCTAGAAATGATGATCAATCCATTGTTTTTTTTTACTTTTTTTCCGATCAAAATGATTCTTGGAGATGTCTTGGGAATTTCATAGGAGTATTCTCGGTAAAATCAGTGCGTTCATTGGTTGTTGGACATAAATTCACCAACTCAGGCTCGGGCTTCTTATGGTTTAATTGACTACCTAGTAGAGTTGGTTGTTTGGCATGGAGAGTTTGTCAAGAAAAGCTAGAGGTGTTAGAGTATCCGTCTCCTATGCCCATGGTGTTTAATTGATAGGGAGTCCGCACAAAATTGCTTTTTGAGTTGTTCCATCACTACTACAATTTATGGTCTTGTATCAGCTTGGTTCCCTTTGAGTCTCTTGGTGGTCTCTAGCCCATACACAATTCTACAAGATGTCTCGGCCTAGGTTAAAAAAGGCAAATCCAAATTCCATCTCAACTAAAAGTAGGAGATGACTATTCTTGTCGGTAGTTTATTGCTCATGGTGGGTTTTATTGAAGGCTAGGAACGCTAAGATTTCCTGAAACCAAAATACCTCCCCAGCTAAAGTATTTGAAGACATTAAGGTGTTACTGTTCTTGTGGATCTCGAATCGGGTCAGAATGGCAAACTTAAATTGGAACATATAGATAAATAACCCATTACGAGGTATTTCTTTTGGCAATTTAGATGATTAACATCGGGTCATAATGGCAAACTTAAATTGGAACATATATATAAATAACCCATTACTATTTCTTTTGGCAATTTAGGTGATTAACGATGAAGTTTTTTTTTCATAGTACATTTAATCTTTTATTTTCAACTATGTAATAATTCTAGTATTTTGTTAGCCCATTAATATACAGTCAACTTTTATTTTCAACTCTATAGTAATTCCAGCTTTCTGTTAGCCTATTAATATATCTTCAACTTGATTGGCCGTTCAAAAAAAAAACTCCACTTTATCACTTTATGTAATAGCTATAGTTTATGAGTTTAGTTATTTTCTTTGCACACTAAATCTGTTCTAGCACCTTGATAGAGTTTTGATGTAAATCTTGTACCTTGATCATTTGGATCCTTATCTAAAGGGGAGGTAAAAGGTTTTGTTTTTCAATCCTTGATATAGACGAATAATTACTAACTTCATGTTACTAATTTATTAACTACTAACCAACCGTTCGAAAAATAAAAAAACGGTTTGACATCCTCCACGATTCTTTGAGCTTTGATGACTCTTTGAATGAATATATTATCACTCATTGCTTTCCGCATCATCCAACAAGCGGTCACAAACTCCTTTCTGATCGTATTATTTTTATTGGGGCCACCAAATTGAGATCATTGATATGCTTCATAAATCATAAATTCATAATCTCCTCCATTGAGTTGAAGTTCGCATTGAATAATACTTTAGAGTTAATTTCAACTTTACCTTTTAAGATTTGACAAAAATAATAATTTTTCTTTAAAAGATTAAAAATCATTTATCTTTAAAAGTTTCGTATGTTATTTCAATTTCATTCGAAAAGTTTCATTATTGTTTCAACTTGAGTTTAAAATAATAAAACTTTTGAACTAAATTTAAACAACTTATGAAACTTATGGAGGTAAATTGATATTTTTAATATTTATGAGGAAAATGATTATTATTGTCAAAACTCAGGGAGTAAAATCGAATTTAACTTAAAAAATTTTCTTTCTATTTTCTAAAATTGTTATTGTATTTTAAAAATATTAAACAATTTATATTTTTATTATATAAAAAAGTTGACACCAATAGACATAACTTCTCCTTCAGTTCTTAACCAAATTTGTAATCAAAATTGTATAAATAAAAACTTTATTTACCAAAATGGTGTAGCTGAAAAAATATTTGTTAGAATAGTGTTTTTTATGTATTTTATAAAATATTATTCTAGATGTTTTTTTTTTTAATTTTAAACATGATTTCTTTAAAATTTTAGAAAGCTTTTTTATAGGATTTTTTTTGGTTTTGAGAAATATTTTTAATTTTTATCGAAAGTTATTTATTTATTTTTTGATTTGTTTTAAAAAACGTATTTAAACTGTTCAATCATGATATTTATAAAATGTTTTAAAATACATGTCTTAGTAATGAAAAAAATTATTTTTTGTAAATAATTTGAATACAGGTTTTAGTAACTAAGAAAATTAACTTTTTTTGTAAAAAAAAAAAAGGAAAAGTTCATTTTTGACAGAAAATGTTTCTTAATTAAAGTTAAAAGAATATGGATAAAAAAGTAAAAAATATGTTGGATCGTGGTCTAAACAAAAGGTCTTTTTAATTTATTAAATTAATTAATTCATGGATAGTTTCTATAACTTTTGTAAAAACAGATTTTAATAACTTATAAAACATAGGTACATTTCACAAAGTATCAAGATACGTTTAAATGGTTTATGAATGGTACAAATAAGGTATGTTTGGTTTAGTCGGTTTAAAACTTAGACACTTGGTTTACAATTTGCATTTTGAGAGACGGGCTGGTTTTGTTCGGTTTAAGGTTTGCTTTTAAACTAAATCGTATAAATTGGACTGATCGTGAGTGTGTATATAGACCAATCGTGTCTGTATAAAAGTCATTATTGTATCAATAATACGATGATTTTAAGTTATTTGACCTTTTTTTCAACATAAGATTTTAAAATATAATTAAAAAAAACGAATTTTTTTATCAATAATGGTAAATCTTTGAAGTAAAAAACCATTTTTATAGAAAAATCCTAATACTAAAATTTATTAAAAAATTTTGGGTAACTCAAAATAAATTAAATCAAAAAATATTCATGGAAACTAAAAAACAGTTTAAAAAACATTTCTTTAAAACTAAGAAATCATCTTTGAAAGAATTAAAAAGACATTTTAAAAAACCTTCTTGGTAAAATGTTTAATGAGAATAGAAGTGAGAAAAAAAAAACTTCAAAACACATTATATTATTGATAAATATTTTTACAAATACACCGTTTTATTAATAAATTTTCAAGAAAAAAACAAAAACTCTTTTTTCTCACATATTGCTAGTTTGCTACATTTAATTTTTCAGTAAATAATTTGTCTGCGAAGTCCTGCCCGCCGCCCATAGCGGGTCAGCCACATGACCGGCCTGCCCGTAAATAACAGTGTTAGTACCGTGGGCCCCACAACAGAATATAGTCAAATAGTCAATGGCTAAATTATGACACTCAACGACCTCTAACGACGTTATGTCTCCACATACACGTGGCAAGATCTTAACCGTCAGATCTCAGCTTGACTTCACAGATTCCGTCCAAATTATCTGAGAATAGATAAAACGAACCCTGCTGTTACAAACGTTAACGGAAAAGGTGTAGACATCTTTTATTATAATTTATATTTAGAAAAACTTCATATAATAAGCAAGTTTTATAACTGTTTTAATTGTTTTAATCAGATAATTAAAGTTTTAAAAGTATTTTATTGATAGTTTAATTGTTCAATCAGGTCATTAAAATTTTAAAAGTATTTCAATTAGCTCACTCTTATTTTTTCAAATATTTTAAATAATTCGCAAATTTTTAAATTAATTCGGTTCTTTATAAATATTGTTAATTTTTTTATATATTTCAATTTTTTTTAAAAATATTTTTACAATATATGAGTGAATTAATTACAACAATCCTGAAATTTTAATAACCTAATTGGGACAAAAAAAATTTATTAATGATCTGATTAAGAAAAAAAAATTATGAATGACATGATTGTAACAAATAAATTTATAAGTAACCTGATTAAAATAATTTTAAAATTTAATTATTATTTTATAAAGTTATCCCTTTATACTTTTTAATTGGATATTTTTTATGCGAATGTCTGGCAAATGGGAAAAGAATTAAGGACCCCACGGGCAATATTTTGTCCCAAACGCTGTCTGTTCGTTGTTTATTTGCTATTTATATATTAATTAGTTATAGACGACATAATATGTTTTGTTTAATTATATATAATATTAAATAAATAAAGTTATCTATATGCAAGTAACATGTAAATATTGGGAACTAATGGGTTCAAGTCTCAGTCTGATCAAAATGATTAGAGTTGAGCTAAAGGTTTTTTTTTCAGCAATAAGTTTTCTTCTGAGGGGGTTGTGGGTGCGGTCCCGGCTGGAAAACGGATAGGTAAGCCCGATTAAGATAACACCTATCATCCGAAACAGGATCATACATTTGCCGTTAAAAAAAATGCAAGTAATATGCTGGTAAGACTAATCAAGTTGGCGTTGAAGCTCGAGCAGTTGAAGCTCAAGCTTGTAGCTCGACTGCTCGAGCTTGTTTTGTTAAGAAACCCCATCTTAGACTCGACTGTAGTTTCTTTTAACATTAAAGACCAGGATACCCAAGATCACCCTGGAAAATGAATCATCCTTCTACTCGAAGAACACATAACGTGGTAACCCGATCCAGCCGCTTAGAAAAAAACTTACAACTGATAAAATTTTTGGCTCAACCTAAAACAAATTGTAGCAAACAATACTACAACACACGACCTTTGATTTGTAAAGTAATACGACTATCACTCAACCAAAAGGTGTTTGTGTGACTACAACATAGTTAGATAACTTAGATTAGAGTTTTTAATAAAGCTAGTTTGAGTAACTCACATACGAGTTGTTTGGCTTGAAGCTTAAATTTTCTTGTCTAAATAAGAAAAATAATAATAATAATATATGTGTTTGAAGATCAGTTTTAGAATGCCATTACTCGTAATTATCTTGATTTTGAGGAAAAATGTAATATATAATTTAACACATGCCTATTTTCTGTTTAATAAGAACAAATAAAAAGTAATATAAGGCCAAATTTAAATTGCAAAGTTGTAAATTTTGTTCGATGTATTAAGGGAAATAAGTACACGAAAATGATAATACAGCGAGATGATGCAGTGAACCGTCGGTGGTTATCGCAGGGACCAAGAAAAAGTAACAAAACTACAATCAAAAAATAATTTGTTTAATGTCAGAACTCAGAAATAATTTCCATCAAAATAATTTTCACACAAATAATTGCCACGGAAATAATAAAAATGGCCCACCACCTTTTTTTTTTCACTTTTTTCAAGCGACAAATATATGATACTACTATCATTAAACTGCATTCATATATACATTACACTTGCTTAATATTGATTCTTAGATATTCTCGTAAGTCACTAGACCTCTAGTGGTGCCAAAACTAAATAAATTAATTTAAACAATAATTGACAATCATCTTATTTACCTGAATTTACTAAAAAACAATCTAAGTTGATATGGGCTCAACACAAACTATCCAAACTAACTAATTTTTAAATATTAAATTTAACTAAATAATATATTTAGAAACAAATCAAATAAAATTAAAAACAACAATAATTGCCAATAAAAAACATATAAATACTAATATTAACTACTCTCCGTTTGAGTTCAGGAGTTGTTTGACCGTCGATGTACACTTTTATTATATAGTGAAACTTTTATTTGTCCTCCCATCTAGCTCTTTTTGAAATCATTCAAAAATCGCTTTGAAATCTCCAGCAGTTCTTAGAAATGATGCATTCGACTTATCAAAACCAAAATCAAAACATAGCTTCATCATATTTTGGGTAGTCTGCAAAATAATATTTCATTAGAACCTTTAAAACTCTTTCATGATCACGAGGTATGTACTTCTTTGATGAACTTGTTATGTCTTCAATTTCAGTTTCGACGACAATATCAGTGAAAAAATTAAAGATAACTTGAATCTTGAAACGTCCTTGCTCAATCCAAACTCATCGGACAATTCAGAAAAAATTAATTTACGATTCAATGTGCCAGAAAAAATGTGTCACAGTGAGTTATAGAGTATAGATTTGTATTTTTGGTGTAAAAATAAAAATGTAAAAGATATTTTAATTAACTCTTTTAAGTAACAGTTAAATGACTGTTATCAAACGGTCAAAAATTGCATTTCACCTCGGGTCGTAGAAGTTGAATTGGTTAAGGGACTAGGGGAACCGATGGGGTCAGTGGTGCTGTTGACAACGGAGCAGAAGGAGTCGAAGGGGGTACCTGAGGGTGCCCCGAGTACCTAAAAGTGATTTACTTTTCGCCCTCGCGCTACGCGAAGAGTTTCGTCATTTTTCTATTGCGCTACGCAACATAACTTTAGTCGTTATCGGTTATTGTAAACAATAAAGGCGAATACTGACACAAGTTTCGATAGTACCGATACTGACAGGTGACAACGATGATGTTTGATTAAATAGACTCGGTTTGTCACGGTATCTCAATGATAACTGCACTCGCTATAGCCTTCTATATAAAATTTTTTTAATTTTAGATACAACTTCGCTATTTAAAATTTTATGAATGAAAGTTATTCTCTCGTGCTACGCAGTGAGAATTTGGTTGTTTTTTCTCATACTACGTGACGTGAATTTGGTTGTTATTATCTTGATTCCTCAAAAATCATAAAAGCAACTACCGAAATTGTAAGGCCCCGTTCCCGGGACGCTTACAGCTGGACCGTCATCGCATAAAATATTTAAAACAAACATTACTTTCGCAGCGGAATTTAGAAACTTTCATTAATAATTAAAACATATTATCATATTACATAAATCGTTTACATAACACAATACAACGTCATATCAAAATGTGGATGTCAGACTCAAAACGTCCCCAGTAGCGTATGCATCCATGCCTGTAACTTCTCAGCATCAACAAAATACCTGCCAACTATCATGCATACAAAAAGTCAGCGACGCTGAGTGAGTTCTAGTTTTATAAATAAAATACTTTACTTTCCTTAAAACATAAGCTTCGTAATCGTACGCGATCACACATCATACGTACACGTTGATAATATTTATTATTATCTTCATCATTGTTCATTACGTACATTTCGTACTTTCATCATTATCTTTCACTTCCATCTGAATCCTGTCTCATGCAATACCCCCGACACATATCCGAAGACCGATACTGTGCCGGGGCCTGTAAACAAACCCCCGTGTCATGTCCGAAGACCGACAGAGTACCGGGGTACGCGACAAGGACCCCGTCTCGTTTTGCAACACCCCCTACTCATGTCCGTAGACCGATACTGTGCCGGGGCCTGTAAACAAGCCCCCGCTTCATGTCCGAAGACCGACACAGTACCGGGGTGAGCATCACAACATCATTCGGGTCAACCTCTAGGATTAGACCCCCATCGAGTTTATCTCAAGGATAGACTCCCCGTGTGCATCCTTCGGGTTAGCTAAACCGCACACAGTTGAGCTGACGACAACATGATCGTGCACCTCCATTCATCGCTTGCAAGACTTTCATTCGTTCATTACGTTTCACTTTTCATTATTATTGTCTTTCACTTCGTTACATAATACTTTACGTAAGCATATTCATACATCACACCACGTAAAGTCACACATAAACATAGCATGGAACAACATCATCATGGCAGCACACAAAGCAAACGCAACATAAATGAGCATAAAACGCCCCGAAACATCATTTCTTAGCACTTAAATTTTACTTCCCAAAATTCCAGAAAAATAAACCTAAGTCCCCAAAGAAATCCGGATGAGCAAGAACAAATGTGGACGAAAGTCTTCAGAAAATACTCTTTAGAAAATATTCTAAGTATCCAAAGAAATGCTGATGACACTGTAGCAAGTGTGGATGACATTGTAGCAAATGCGGATGGGACTGTAGCAAATGCGGATGGAACTGTAGCAAATGCGGATGAACAATGAGGATGAAAGTCTTCAGAAAATATCCAAGTGTCCAAAGAAATGCTGATAGAACAAATGCAGACACTGTAGCAAATGCAAACGACTATAGCAAATGCGGATGACACTGTAGCAAATACGGATGAACAAAAGAAATGTGGATGAACAAAAGACTTAGCTACTGAATGTTCAGCAAATGTGGATGAACAGATTAACCTGTAACGTAACTTATGCTATTTCCAGCTCCCAATCATCATCCTAACACATCCTTGGCATAGATCTATCATACTACACACTTAGAACAAACTAAACATCATACACATCTTAGGAAAACATCTAAAAACATACATCAATAGAACACAATCGAACATCATGCTGAAACTCACGGTTTGGTTTAGAAACCTTCTGCCCGGTATGCATAACAGCCCCAAATACTTAGAAAACCAGTAAAAAATGGGATCTAGAAACTCACCTTGAAGCAGCTCTTCAAACCAAACACCTCCACTTGCGATTTCAGCCTCAAAATCCCGAGAACAACCTTCTAAAACACCGAGAACTTCGGTTACAAGCTGCAAACTAAGTTTAAACCGAACATAAACTCAAGAACTAACCTTTTTGCAGCTTTTTCTTCATTCTTCTTCTTAAAACCGAGTTCCTTCTTCTTCTTTCTGCTTTGGTCGAGAGCCAAAAGCAGATCTGCTTTTAAGAGAGATGGCCATACCTCATTTATTATTAAAATAATAAAGTTGTGCACTTTTGTACATTGCCCCCTTCAACTTGTGCCCAATATCTTTTCTTTCTAGATGCTTCCTTTTTGTTTTATTTTAAATAAAAATTCGGGGTGTTACAGAAATTGATCCTGATAATACTAATACTAGCAATAATGTTGTCACTTCATAATCCGTTTGGTTCGCTATGGTATCGTAATGTTAACTACACTTGCTATAGTTTACGATATAAAAAATAATCAATTTTGAGTGCAAATTTGTTTAAAAAAACTATATTGGAGCGTTGAAAAAAAAACTAACTAAAGACAACCTCGTATTCCTTTTTTGTTTAATTCACGAACGAAAGTTATCCCCCCATGCCTCACGACGGGAAATGATCGTTTTTCCCTCGTGCTATGTGAAATGACTTTGGTCTTCATCGTCTTGACTCGTCGAAAACCATTAGAACACATTTTTCTGTGTTAGTTTTTAATTGAAATGATGACATACAAAGTAATTTTTATTCTTAGAGACATTTATTTTAGAGATACACGATTAAAACAACTTGTGTATTGTGTCAATTATAAGTACCTTTTAGGTATACAATTGGACATTGCATACTTATGTATGTGGACACTTATACTCATCTCACAAAATACAACTTGACATTTTGCTAAAATATGTTACAAAACATACCTCGCCGCATCGCGTAGTGAAAATATACTAGTTTTATATTATTCACTATTCTAATATTATAATTATTTTTAATTATATTTTATTTTCTTTTAAGATTAAGCATAATGTTATATAAAATGTTAAAAACATCATTGTGACGTCCTTGTTTTATAAATGTGTTAATATAAAATCTGTTAAAATTGACCCGATCAGATGTAATACGTTTTTTTAATTTTTTTAAATGTAACTCTTTTTATAACTTGATATATAAAGTTTTTATGAAATTATGAATATACCTTTCGTGACGAGCTTATTTTTTATGTATGCAGGCTTTCAATATTACTTTTATTTAAAACCAAGATGTGTGATAAAATACAACGAGTTTCAATTAGAAACCACCGTAAAGATTAAAGCCTTACAAACAAAAGTCGAATTCAATCAAAACCAACAAAAAACTCTAACATCACTTCTTGATTATTGTCGGCACGAACTCTATCTAGTTGTAACAAGGATTTAAACTCAGTTAAATTAAAATTTTAAACTTGAAACCATAACCAATGTTTTTGAGACTTCAACCAAAAGAGGCATGAACAATAGCATGTGGAGATGGGTAACATGTTTTAGTCTTTTAGAGACATCTTCTCTGCAACCAATTTATTCTATTAACAATGTGGCGGAAATGTGAGGGTATATTCGCTATGTGGCGGGGTAAACCGATCTTTATCAAAACATTTAAAAACGTAATACAAGACATCATCACACGTTTGTATAAACAAAAGAAAAATAAACATGTCAAAAACACTATGTGGAAGGGGTAGTATTTTTTTCGTACTTGTAGTCTTAAACGTAATGCGGACGTTATAATTTGTAACGTTAAATAAAATAAAAAAATTAAACCTTAAACAAATTAAAAAGAAAAGAAAAACATAAACATATTACAAAAATAAATCTGGAATCAAACTTGGAGGTGTCAATAAACACTAAACAAATATAAGCCGAAAAAAACATCAAACAAATAAAACAAAAAAGTTGAAAAAAAAAACTGAAAAAGCTAGAAAACAAATAAAAAGAATTACAAAAAGAAGTTAAAAAAGAAAACCAGAATAAAAAACACCTCTCGATGATTAAACACATGTTGATGCCTTGACGGAGGAATGCATACGTGCTTACCATGGGATAGAAACCCTTTTGATTCTTAAAATGCCATCCCTTTTAATTCTTAAAATGCCATCATATTTTTTTAAACTTAAAAAAAGGAGTAAATTATTTGAATAGTCTCTGTGGTAAAGTTGTTTTTCAAGTTTAGTCTCTAAGTATAATTTACTACAAGTTAGTTCGTTAAGTATGTCAAATTATAACAAATTTGTCCCCGAGCTGGATGAAATTTAACTTTTCTGTTAATTTTTTAAAAAAATAATCAAATCAAATTACCCTTGTGTTAGACATATATTCTCTTCACACATCCCACCACCACTATCTCTGGTTACCCTCTCGTTGAATCCCTCTCCTCTTTGGTTGCACCATCATCATCAAACATCTTCGATCAAGCTGCTGGACCACCTGCGCTTGTTGGAACGCGTGTGGGTTACCAAAGGCGTCTAGAATTCATGTTTGCGCACAAGTAAATGAGTTTGGGAAATCTATAAGCAAAGGTTGAGGCGATGGCGGCCGAAAGTGTTGGAGGCGGTGGTGCCCGATAATGTTGGTGTTGACATCACAACCCTAGGCAGGTTTATTGGTGGTGTCAAGATCCATCCCTTTTTGTTGGCCAAATCCATATGTGGAGGAGAGGTGGGGCGTGACAAGCGTAATGGTGGCGGTGACGGTGGCGGTGGTGGTGGTTGCGGTGCAATCTAGGTTAAGAAAAAGAAGAGGTAAAAAAGACAAGGGTAAAAAGATAATTTCACACATATATAATTTGGAAAAAGTTAACGTCTATCAAAACTGGAGCCAATTTTGTTACAAGTTAGCATATTTAGTGAGCTACGTTATAGTTTATCATACTTGGGGACTAAACTTGAAAAACAAACTTATCACTATGCCATTTATATAATTAACTCAAAAAAAAAAACCCGACAAAAGCAAAAAATAAAAATAAAAAGAAAAAAAAGACCAAATCAATGTGTGACATATGACTAAGAAGACCAATAAAAAATACTACTATTCACACAAGTGTAAATGTAATAGTATAAACTAGGAATGAAACCCCGCGCGTTGTCGCGGGGTCTTCTTGGAACGCCGTGGTAACTAGTAACCATATTAGTATAAAATAGCAAGATATTTATTTTATAACAGGACCGGTCAACGAACCGGATATTTTACTGGTTCACTGGTTGCACCGGTCAACCGGGATTCATAAACTGGGCAATATTATTAGCAATCCTAAAACAAAATATTAAAGAAAGAATTAGAGGAAAAAAAAAATATAAACCTGTATATAATGTAAAGTTGATTAGACCTAAAAACAATTAAATATATGTTGTATTAAAATATGAGCACTTAATCTCAAAAACTATAACATAAGTAAATTATGTGAATATAAAGTAGCGGCAATAACTTCGGATTTCAAATTCACTATAAAACTGAGTTTAATACATTTTGGATTTACAATTTCTTTCTGTCAAACAGGGCGGTTTGTTGGAAGACGGTTTAAGTGTGCTCAAACGGACCGACCACCTTCCCCGCGGTTGTCCGGCCAAACGCATCTTCTATATCCAACTTTTTCATCCTAAAACGACTCGTTCCTGCCATTAAAGACCCTAAGTTTCTTAACGGACAACGGTCCCACTCCAGAAAAACTATTGAGCCGTCGTCGTTCACCATAACCGACGACTTTAACGACCCTAAATCTGGTATCATCGCAACTAACAACTTTTTTCTACGTTTCTCGTTAATTCTGATTTTGTTTTGTCTTGTGTGTTGGATCTACTAGTTGGAGGTGGTGTAACAGTGATAAACTAAATATGAAAAGTGAGCGGGGGCCTTTTTGCAATTTCTTAAATATTGGTGGTAAGTTTCAAAAACTCTAAAAGGTTCTTGAAAGTGAGCGGGGGCCTTTTTGCAATTTTTTAAAGGTTGGTGGTAAGTTTCAAAACCTCTAAAAGGTTCTTGTGGACACCGACTTCCAAGATTTATATATATTTAATATGTGGGATGTGGGTGACGAATCTAGTTTTAGAATTTTTTGAAGTTTACTTCTTAATTCATTAAAATGGTATGAAAAATCTAATAACTTTTATCTTTTAATATTTGACAATTTAGATTTAATTAATCCAAACTATTACTCATTGGCTGATAATAATCTATATTATTGATTTGGCCGGTAACAATCATAATTTTCATTTTTATTACCAATAACAATCCCAGTAACATAATTATTTAAAATTTACGCTTGATTTCGACTTGTTTTCGTTCTCAAATAATTATTATAAACGAAATGAAAAAAACATACAAGTTAATTCAACTATAAAATAAGTACAAATCGAATATGAATGTATGATAATTATGCTACTAGAACTATTGTTGGTAATAAAAATAAAAGTTAAGATTATTACCAACTAAATCAATAGTTTAAATTATTATCGGTCAATAATAGTTTTAATTTTAAATCCAACTTGTCTCAATATTTTAAAGAAGGTTCTCGGTGAAAATTTTTGTTTGAGCCTCCTTAATAAGTTAAACCGTCCTTAATTCTTATTCATTAATTAATACAAAATTTAAACCCTAGCAACGTAATAAATAAAAGACTGGATATTTCACCTATTAATACAAAATAATATGTTAAGAGTATAAGACTTAATCAAATTAAATAATATAAAACAAGATTAAGGGGCTGTTTGAATGTTTTGTATGGAACGGACCGGGTCAGAAGTATCAAAAATCCAGACTGGGTCAGAAGCAAGGGAAAAGGTGGATCAGAAGCAAAAGACTCGGTCAGAAGGTGAGGAAAAAAAATCAAACAGTCTGACCACTTACCCGATCAGCAGTCAGCTCTAACTAGACCGGGTCAACTTATATCAACCAGCCACTAAGACTTTTAATAACTTCAGTTGTCATGCTATTTATGTAACCAAACAATAAAATAATGAATGATTGCAATCGTTTTGTCGGCCATTACGTGAGATGTCACTAAAGTAATAAGTGAATTTTGAAAGCATCAATTTCGTTTTTATATTTTTGGTCATGTAGTTTCTTTTATCATTAGCATGAGTGCCGTATTTTCCAATTTCCCCATCAAAATTACAACTAAAAAAGTTTAGGGAAAAACATTAATATTTAATGCCACTTTTATTTAGCCAAATAGAGAACTATAATGGTATAAAAATGTTTAGTTCAATAAGTCTATAGTTGAAATTCAGGTATTCTGTGTATATTTCGAATTAATTTTATTTAAATCGAGTCGTGCCACGCTCATCAGGTATATGTTTAATTCAGATATATATGTATAAATATGTTGAGTACAATAAGTCTACGATTGAAATTAAAATGTTTTATGTATGTTTTGATATAAGTTTGATTTAAAATCGAGTAGTGTCGTGCTGATGCAGTCCTTAATACACTCATAACAGAGTCGCTATATTGTTTCTTATCACTGAAATATAAGAAAACATAAAAACGCACTTCATCTTATCATTTGTAATTTTCCTTTTCTCAAAATTATAAGAATTATATATATGAGTTGAATAAGAATTTATTGTATTCATCAATTTACCATTTACAATTCTTTTACGAGTGAAATAGCGAGAAAGAATAATACAAATGGATTAATATAATATTAATTAATTGAAAAAGATATATACACAGATAACATGTGAGAAAATTTTAAAAAGTGAACAAAATTAGACGGTAAAGATATTTTTAATTAAATTATCAGAATAAAAGAATAAGAACATAATATAAATGTTTTCAAGATGATAACTTGATAGTAAATAGTATACTCAACCAAATGATTTTGGTTTTTATCCTACATGATACAAGATGTGATGATTAATATTATAAAATCCAGGTGATAGTATAAAGAAAAAAAGAAAAATATGTTCAATACATTCACAAAAGCTTTATTTTACGAACATCACATACGCTATGTTCTTGAGTTTAATAAACGAAAGAAAATAAAATAAAAGAAGTGAAGTAATTTAACGAGAGAAAAGAAACAAATAAAAAGATAATTGAGGAGAGAAAAGAAAAAGAACGAAAAGTAAAAACCTATCATAATTTTGTGCTTTTGAATTCAAATGAAATTAAAAAAATAAAAATTTTATATATTTCTTTCTTTTCTTTCCATTTTGAAAAAGTAAGAAGAGTAAATTATTAAAATTTTCTTTTCTTTGCACTTCTACCTTTTAAAAAACCCAAGAACATAAATATTTTTTAATATTCTTAAAGCATTCACATCCCATTTGGTAACATATTATTCATCTCTATTATTATTTTTTTAATTTTTAAAACTGATTATAAGTTGAGAAGAGAAAAAATATAATAATAAATATATAAAATATTATTTAATTAAAAAAATAAAAATATAATAATTTTTAACCTAATTATATGAATGTAAATTAAGATCGAAAAATAAGATTCAAATATATTAAATACCTCCTTTCTTAAAAACTTCTTACTTTCCATTCATTTTCTTTAAAAAAATAAAACAAAAACTCGAAAACACAACTATAATCTGCACAGAATTCACTCCACATATAAAATGTGAGCAAAAGATGATTCTATTCACACATTACAAGTATCGACCAAAAAGCTCACAGCTTTCATTCTCCTCCATCTTCAATCACTCAACCATTTTCACAATTTCAAAATTCCTTCAACATCCTCTTAATCTCCCAAATTTCTAACAATCACTGATGTCTGTGCCACTAGAACACGATTACATAGGCTTATCAGAAGCTTCATCAATGGAGAAACCCTCAAAATCTCCCAACAATTCACCCGAAAGCGACAACAAGAGTGTTCTTCACCTCAAAGCCACTGAATTGCGACTTGGGTTACCTGGTTTGGGTCAAGATTTGGAAGAAAATTCATGTAAAATCAGTCCCACGAAGAACAATGTTTCACGAGCTAAAAGGGGGTTTTCTGATGTTAACTTCGATGGTGGTCGAAATTGGGGGTTTAATGGCGGATCTGAAGGGGTTGATGGTGGTTTAGATGGTGAAAAAACAGAGAAATTGATTACACCCATTGTTGAAGAGAAGAAGAAAGCTTCTGTTAATGGTGAAAGTTGCAGAGTTCCTCCTGCTGCTAAGTAAGTTTTCATCAAACCCCTGTTGGAATCTGCTACTAAATTGTTCAAATTAAGTTGTTTCTGATTCGGATTTTTTGAATTGCATGGTAATTTGCTTGTTTCTTTGTTCAATTGTTGCTAGAAAGTGATAAGAGCTTGTTTGGGTTAACTGTTCATAATTCTATTTAAGGGTTGTTTATCTTGACTATTAAGAGATGTTTGTATGTATGTTTTTACAGAGTGATTATTTATTTATTTGAGAGCTGCATAACACAAAAGTTCGAATCTTTAGCAAGGATTTGTTGCTTATGATGTGGATTCTAATGTTTTGTGTTGTGTTTTGATGTGTATTGTGGCAATTGCATATTCAACTTTGTGTGATTTGTGTGTCTAAAGAAGGGGCTCTGTTTGGGTTTTCTTAACAGGGCTCAAGTGGTAGGATGGCCACCAATTCGGTCTTTTCGAAAGAACACCATGGCCACTAATTCGTCGAAAAATGGTGATGTGGCCGAAGGGAATTCGGTATGTGGTGGGTGCCTTTATGTGAAAGTTAGCATGGATGGTGCTCCATATTTAAGGAAGGTTGATCTCAAGACTTGCAAAAACTACACCCAACTTTCAAACGCTCTCGAGAAAATGTTCACTTGCTTCAATCTTGGTATACTCTCTATCTCTCTCTAGTATCTTGTTTGTCATATTCATGTGACTCGATTTGAACTTGGTTTAAAAAGGTGCGCCTGATGCACCAGGGCACGAGGTGATATGTCAAAACAACAATATGAATGGTTTACTTGATAAAAATGCTAATATGTAAAATCGTAAATGAGATGAGTCAGATGCAACTTTTAGCTGTACATAGAGTAACGCCTCTCATCAGTGAAGCATTCACCTCATGTCTTTGAGTTCCTTACTTTTCTAAACCAAGGATTTGAGTTTCTTTTAATAGGTGGCTTGTGTTTTGAATTAGGTCAATGTGGTTCTATAAAAGTGCAAGAAGGGCTAAGTGAAAGTAAATTGAAGGATCTTTTACATCGTGATGAGTGTGTATTGACGTATGAAGACAAAGACGGTGATTGGATGCTCGTTGGTGATGTTCCATGGGAGTAAGTCATGTGCTTATAGCCAAATATCCGCTTATTACCAAGAACCTTATGAAGGGCTCACTTGATCTGGTACTTGTGTTAAAAGACGTTCTTTTTGGTTTTGCAGGATGTTTGTAGACTCATGCAAGCGATTAAGAATCATGAAAGGGTCAGAAGCAATTGGGCTAGGTATGCTAACCGCTTACATATGTTAGCACATTACGAGTATGCATTTCATTTCTGGTTTAGTAATTTGAGCGGTTGAGTTTGTTTTGATTATTGCAGCTCCAAGGTCAATGGAGAAGTCCAAGAACCAAACAAGAGGAATCTGATGGGAATATGAAAAAAAGAGTCTTTAATGTTTTTATTTCTTGTTTTCTTTTTGAGTTTCATGGATGATTGAATCTTTTTATTAGGGCAAAAGCCATAACAGGAAAGGAAACATCTTTAAATGTTTGGTTTTCCTGTTTTGTGCTTGATGTAAAGGGGTTGTTCTTCCATTCTTCTTTTTTGCTAATTTGAATGTAAATAATGTTTCTTTAGAATTGCTGTGAATGATCAATCATATCAAGTATCTTTCTTGGTCTGTTGCATGATCATGATCCTGTTCATGGTTGAGTTTCCCAACCCTTTATTACTATTTTTTCATAAAGACATGTTAGGCTATGTGTTGTGGAGGGGTTCTATCGACGTGTGTTGTGGGGTTACCCTGTAATATTGTAACATGTGACTTTGATGGGATGTCGACTGGGCTCTGAATAGAGCTCTTGATCAAGTAGCCTGACCATAGTCACAGGATTCGCTCCCCCACCCCACGAATCGCGAATCAGATCGCCCGTACCGGATTCGGGTTCATTCGCGTACCAATCGCCCTACGATTCGCTATCCGGTTAGCTAAAATAGGCGAATTTCGATTTCAATGGAAACTGAACCAGTCTACTCCGATTCGCGAACCGGATTGCAGCGATTCACGAATCCGATCAATTAGAAACGCGATTGGGAATCAAAAAGGCACGTTTAGTCTTTCAATCTTATTAATTAATGGTTAATTGCTTACTCTTCGTTAATAACTTTTTTCCGCTATTTGATATTGGTGTTAATATAATTGCATCTATTATAAATTGGCACCTAATAATCCACTAATTATCTTTAAAAATATAATATAGATTGTTTTTATAGGATACGGCGTACCGCACTATATGGTACACCGTACCGCGTACCGAATTGGCGTTCCGAATGAACCTACCCCCAACGTACCGAATTTTATAAATTGATGAACCGCGTACCCGTTTCCGTGCCGCGTACCGAAACGTACCGCGATCCATGCGACTATGAGCCTGACCCTATTGTGGATCAGAGGTTCTCACTCATGCCTCGCGACCTCCAACGCCCTCACGATCGCGCCCCTGATTGTGCGCGTTGGTTGTGGTGTGCGGTGGCCGGCCATGTGGCTCGCGCCTAGGTTTGCGGCTCCTGCAACACATAGCGTGAACTCACGAGACCTGTTAATATCTTGCTAACAACAAGATCAGATAAATTGTAGCTTGCATGAGGGTAGATGATCTTCAAGAGATTATGACAGTAAATCACTGGAAGTAAAATTCTAAAGAACCTGTATTTATGAGTTTGGCTACTTCTGGTTGACATTTTGTTTATCTCTTCCTTGTATATGAAACAAGTGATTGTTGTTAAATTTGAAGAAGAATTCAGTGTTTTGTGGTAAGAAATGGAACACTGCTGCCTTCAACCACCATCGTCGTGTTCTGTTTATCGATACACCCTTCCTCCGCTCATCGACCCGTGTTTTTCTCTAATTTTCTTCATGTATCCGCCTCAAACACTCAAGTTCTTGGCTAAAGTTTTTATATTAACAAAAAACCTATGGCATAGAACTTATGCAAGAAGAAAGAAAGCTAGCATAACCCAACAGTCAAGATGGAAAGGTGTTTGCAACCAATAACAACATTGAATCAACAAATCTCAAGGATTTACACTATTAACAAACTTTAAGTTTTCTTACCCGACATATTTTTGCATGAAGAACATGTGTCTCGATCATGGACCGTGGATCATGATTATTCCCTCTAGTCAAGTCACTCGTAATGTTATTCAAAGGGGACTCTGGTTTGCTGAACTTTGAAAATCAGTAGAAAGAATGTATACACATATTGTGATTCATTTAGTTAACAATGCTTGCAGCTTAAAATTGTAAAGATGATTTTACATGCTATTATGTAACTTATCAGTGTTTATAGAAAATTCAATTAGCATGATGTTATGTTAAGTTAAAGCCAAGAGTTTATAAATAGTTAAATTATGAACTCACCAGAATAGTTAGCAGCTTTTAACAAAGCTCGGGTTATAATAAAAATTTATGTCGAGACATGATAAAAAATGAACGTCGCAATGGTATATCCGGAATTTTGTAAAATGAGAAGGATATATCGTGTCACTTTATATAAAAATAAAACCGTTAAATAGTTTTGATAACCTGTATGTTAGTGCTTCAATTAGAATTCACTTCAGGATAAGGAGTCTTTTAAAGATCCGCATATTGTATACTTAATTTAAAGTTAAGAGAACAAAAAAAATTTTGTCGCCAAACTTCAAAAACAAAAGTTTAGTGATCAAATTCAAAGAACATAATTTGGGCTTGGACCCATATTGGGCCAAGTTTAAAGCCCAGATCTGTACCCGAAGTTCTATTTACATTATAGCCATAAATATGTCTTTTTCATCGATAACTAGCTTAAGTCTCTGATCTCTCTTCGGGTGATCAAAAAATCATGATGGTTGTATAAAATCCAGGACCCCAGATGGTAGTTAAAAAACCCGGATATTTGGTTTAGTTACGGTTTTGGATGCTGTAACACCGATTCTTTATTTTGCTTTAGGGTTTCGGGTTTTTTAAACACTGGTATGCAGTTTGATTTGAAGCTAAAACCGAAATGTTTCTAGTTATATTGAAATGACACCGTTTAATGTTAGTAGTTGTCAATATTTTCTAATATTTCGTCTCAGCATAATAGAAAGATTTCTAGGATTCTAAGTTATAAAAGAATGAAAGTAATTTTTTTTAATCAAGAAATATAAGTTTATTTGTTCATAATACCTTTCAAATAAAAAATATATAAAAAAACCAATAAAAGGAAAAAATATTACTAATAATAACCATTCAAAAAAGTTTTTCTTTAAAGTCATTGAATTTCATTAGGTGTTTCATTATTTCATAACTTTTTTTTATCAACGTTAAAAAGTTTTAAACTTAAGTTGGGAAAATGAAAAAAAATATTAATCTTGTTACGATTTAGTGATTATTTTCTTACATAAACTTGAAATATGAGGTAATGGTGAAGAAAAAAAATTGACCAAATCTATTTTAGAATGACAAACATAGACTAATCTAATCATATTGTTAAATAACAAAATGTCTACTATGAGACCCAAACTCTCAATCTGATGAGGAGTAACCACTTTAGATACATGTTAATACCATTAGGCTACCAGCCCTTTGTTAATAGAAAATTAACTAAAAAATATCTAAGTTTCACAATTGTTCAATTCAAGGAAAATTTAAAAAAAACATCATATATGTTTTATTTGGCTCAATTACTTTTAGAAAATTTTGACGTTTAGAAATAACTATACACAATCTGAATCTGAATACCTAATAAAGTTAAAGTGATCTTAGAAAAGAAACCACAAATAACATTTGAAATACTTAATTAATTAAACCACTCGAATCTCCGATATCAACCAAAACGTCTTTAATCATTTTAGGGACGATGGTCGGTGGACTTTGTGGCCCAAACTTGTTCATTGTGTTTCTCCCTTTAATAAATCATTATCATATGGGCCCAATGACGAGAAAAAATTAACAAATTTTTTTATATGCTTAATATTTGTGTTTATTAGTAAGTGATGTATTAGAGATGGGCAAACCGGGTTTGGGCCGTACCCGGGCCGGGTACAAACGGGTTTGGGCCCAACCGGGTTTTTGTACCCGGGTATTGGTAAACCCGGTACGAACCCGGGTCGGGTTCAGCTAGATACAAACCCTACCCGGTATACCCGGGTAGGTTCGTGTCAGGTTTGGTTCGGGTATGAAACCCGGGTTCAACAGGGTTTTTTCCTTTTTTTTTTTTTTCTTTTTTTCTTTTCTTGTGTGTGTGTCGAACACCGGGTCGTATTTTTTTTTTCTTATATTTTCTTTCCTTTTTTTTCTTTTTATTTTTCTTTTTCTAACCGGGTTCACTTGAATGACAAAAATTTAAACAACTAAATATATAAATATATACAAATCTTGAGCAGAAATGGTTACACTTGATATAATTCTTCATCGGATATGCCAGAAGATACTCCGTCTTCTACCTCTTCATCATGTACTTTAGCTTCGAGTTATCTCGTCTTCGAGGCTTGTTTGGTCTTGTATACGATCCGTTGCGTCTAAGTGATCCTTTAAACAAATGCACATCTCCACTGCTTCCGGAGTTAGTCTTGTTATTCGTAATGATATTACCCTGCCACTAAGAGAAAAAGCAGATTCCGAAGCTACCATAGAAGCTTGGACGCTTAGTAAATCACGGGCCATAGCAGAAAGAATCGAAAATTGAGATTCTTTTCCTTTCCACCAAGCCAAAATATCGAATGCACGATAATCTTCGGTAGTTATAGTGGAAATAAAATCCGTTCCACTATATCTACCGAGCTCACTTGTTGGGGTGTTACCCCTTTGACGTTTAGCCGTCACATCCCCGAACAACATTCAACATAGTCAAAACAGGGTCTTTAACCGAGGTACTAGCACTTGAGGTTGATCCGCTTGGCATGGTTATGTTTACGTTAGGCCCATATCTATTTAAATAAAAATTATAATTGTTTTCAAACTATGATTAAAATTTTCTTTTGCCTCGTTTGAAAAATCAGGGTTTTCGTCATGCATATCCAAATTGTCATTTATCTCATCTATCAAACATTCTACCCCCCGCAACATTTAGAAACGGATTTAAAGCGGCGGCACACGTAAAAACGGGTGGTAAGTCCTTAAAATATTTTTTAAACTTTTCTTTCATTGGTTCTATCATTTGATTAAACATATTATTTTTATTTTGAAAATTTTTAAAATTCAAAGACATAAAATATAGTTCTTGAAGCACCGAATAACTAGTGGAATAATAAACTCCCGATAATTTTGTTGTTGAGTTTTTAAAAACCTCAAGAAACTCGGATAGACGTTGAAGATTCTCCCAACCCGCATCCGGAAATGGGTCGGCTTCACCATTATCCGAAAGACTATTATGAAAAGCTTTCAAAGTGCCCTTTTGTTTTAAAGCACATTCAAACATGTTACAAGTCGAATTCCACCGAGTAGGTACATCCCAATTAGGATCTAAAAATCTAGAGTGCGTATCCTTACAAAGTTGTTTATAATCTTGATATCTTCTTCTACTTTTTTTAAAAACGTCATGTAACATAAATCGAAAAGATGTAATAAAGTTATTAACATATTGCCCGGATAGTCCGTTTTGCACTACTAAATTAATAATATGTGCAACACAACGAGTATGGAAAAAATCACCGTTTGCAATCGGAAGATATTTTAATTTTAATTTTTCAACCGCGGTTGTGTTGTTAGAGGCGTTATCAAATGCAATTGAAAAAAGTTTATTTTGTAATTTAAAAGTACTTATTACATTATCTAAAAAGTAAACAAAAATTCTCCGGTGTGTGGATGTGGAAAAAGATCAAATGCAATCGTACGTTTCATCAATTGCCATGAATTGGGATCCACCCAATGAGCGGTGACGCAAAGGTACGATTCGGGTAAACCGTGTGGAGTCGACCAAACGTCACTAGTTAAGTTTACACCGGTATTTAAAATTTCAAATAATACAATTAAATCATTTTTTGCTTGTTTCCATAATTTTAAACAATAACGTCTAAGTGTAGTACGACTTACGTGAGTGTAACGAGGTTGAAGCGTCTCTCGAATTAAGTTGGTCAACCGAGGATTGTCGAAGTGACTAAAAGGCAAAGCTTCTTGAATCACGAACTTCGCCATTCGATCTCGAACCGTATTAACATCGTAATTAAAGATTCCACCGTCTCCACCCAATTGTGTTTGTTGCGAATCCGGATTACTTTTCAACGACTTACAAAACTTTTTGCTAATGTGTTTGTTTAAAGTCGTGTTAGTATCTTTAGCAAGCAAAGCTCCACAAAACTTGCAACGAGCCTTTACAGACCCGTCACTCAACTCAACCATATCCCAATTGCACCAAACATCCATGTTACGATTGTGTGCAAGAACACGAACGACGGTTGGAGCGTTGGACGAACCTTGACCAACGGAAGATTGTGAGTGAGCCATATCAACATTGAAGAGAGTGAAAGTGTAAAACGAGAGAGTGAACGTGTAAAACGAGAGTAAACGAGAGTATTTTTTTGCTTTTTTTTGCGTATGTTTTTTGCGTTTGAGACTTGGGTACTAAACCATATCAACCCACACCTATTTATACTAACTTGTAAGCCTAAAAGTGACAAAAAAACGGCCAAAAATCGATCCCAACGGCTATATAGCCGTTAAAAAACGGCTACTTTAAAAAAAAAAAAAAACGGTCAAAACCGGGTCCAACCCGGGTTCAACCGGTTCCGGGTCGGGTCGGGTTCGGGTCGGGTTCTAAGAAATTCTAGAAAATCATACCCGGTTCCAACCCTACGGGTTTTTTTCGGGTCCAAACCGGGTATACATATACCGGGTCGTACCAGTACCCGTTCCGGGTCGGGTCTACCGGTCGGGTCCGAACCCGGTTTTTATGCCCATCTCTATTATGTATCATAAATATCCCACCAAGTAACACGAATATTCTTTTAATAATTTTTAAGCTACCTTCATAATTTTATTTGATTCCATTTGATTATAACTTGTTATCGACATACGAATTTCTGTCTTTTCGTATCTCAATCAAGATAAAATTTCAATAAAACTGTTTTTTTTTCAATCATGTATAATATAGGACATATTTAAAGCAAAACCACTTTTAAATAGAAAACCAAAACAATCGTATAATGCACTTATATGTTATGCTTAAGAGATGTAATGGAGGGAGGGAAAAAAGTGGGGTAAATAATATTAAAACCACAGACACAAGTAATAATACGATTTTGCAGTTTTTTTTATAATTAAATTTGTGTTAAATGGTATTCTATATAATAGATCTTAAAAAGATAAGCATAATAGAAACAAAATGATAATTATGTACATTTTGTAGCACCGAACAATCTTATTCTTATACTAAGCTTTATTAATGCGTCTAATTTTTGGTTATGCGCTTAAGCATCTAACAATTATTTGATTTTACTATATTATTTATAGACACCAACTTTTATCTTTATCTTTATTTATTTATTTATTTATTTATTTATTTATGCATTTGCTAATTTTAATTTTAATGCCTTGCTCTTTATATTTGTACGAATCGAAATTATATCCTTATCTATGTTTTTACAAATTGATTTTCAAAATATATATCCATAACGGTTAACGGTTGTAAACCTTAATAAACGAATGACTATATTTTTTTCATGATAAATTGAGAACTACGGGCATTTATTACTTCATAAAATAATTCTTCTTATATCTTAAATTTATGTCACTCACATTACTTACAAGAAGATTTATCCGATTTTAGTTTTCATCAATGCACCGCCAATGCTTATCTTTTTTTTCCTTGTTGATATCCCAAGTGAAAATTTTGTCTTCTTTTTCCCCTCTTCTTATGTATATTTATACTTTTGTACTCTCACTTCTCGTGGGTAGTTATATATGGTCAGGAGTCAGGACTGGTGCTGAGTATTTAGAAGGTTGGTACGAGCTAGAAAAATAGTCTCAAACTAAATTTTTTAATAGATTTTAAATTATTTGTGTGGCTTGAGCTAATTAAAAAAGTTAAATGATTTAACTCAATATATATTTGGGTGAAATTGACTAATTTAAAGTATGTGATGAGCTATTTAAGATGTGTAATGAGTATAATATAGATAAATATTTTAAAACACACACACACATATAAGGAAAATATCAAATGAAAACCTTTTTTTTTAAGAACTCTGAGAATTCTTTTTTTATACATGTTTACACATGTGTAATTAATAATGTACATATGTGTAAAAAAGAAGTTTTCAGAGTTTTTACAAAACTAAAAGTTATCATTTATTATTTGTGAAAACTATGATAATTCTTTTACACATGTGTATCATGTGTAGAAAACATGAGATGTTTTATGTTACACATGTGTAAAAAAGAGCTTTATAGCTCTCACAAAAGATAAAAGTTTTTAAGATAAGCATCCTTTACATATATAATAAGTTTTTTAAAATTTGCGTCTCTTGGGGGGGCCCCTGCGCTGGTGCCCCTACCTTCCCTCCCCTAGGCCGCTCATGTATAAGTGTGTTATCTAAAAAAGTTATGTATTGAATATCCCTATTAATTGTGGAGTCCTATTCTTATCCCCAACCAATGCTTTCAAAAGGCTAATTATATTTAAGATGTGGTTAAACGGCTAATTATATTTAAGACGTGGTTTATATGTGTTTGATATCGCTCTTATAGAAAAGGTGATGTGGGTTTATCTAAGGTGTCACAAACAAACCCTCATTCTCAGCGACTCATTGTCCTTGATAAAGTATTTTCATATCGAAACCATAACACGAGTTAATATTATTTAAAACTGGCATTCTCAAAACATGTTAATATTATTTTCAATGGGGTATTCCGTATTCATTATGTTCCAATACCTTTCACGTGGATAAGTTAAAATTACTATTTGGAGTTTCTTGAATAGTCATTTGAGTTGTGATCTCACTTTTAAATTAAGATGATTCCAAAATTTGTAATTGGATAAGTTGAATGGTTTCAAGGACGAATACGAAAACTGTTATAAAATTCATACCAGAAGTCTCAAATCAGACAAAATAATTCCTTTATATAAGGGTTTGAGTCTGTGCAATTAATTGCCATAATTGGAACAGGCTAGTTAGTGATTAAATAGTTGATAATAATAACTGCCATATGGTAGTTACTTCTATAAAAACATTAGTAATAGCTACAGTAACCAATGATCTTTAGCTCAGGTGGTTGTAACGAAGTGTTCAAAGATCTCATAAAAATAGGTGAAGGTCTTGGGTTTAAGTCCCACCTATTACAAAAATAAAGTGGGGCTCCAGGTGGACCAAAAGGTTTTCTCACCTAATATGAGTGTGATCTCAGGTTTTGTACTTGAGTAATGGAGATGATCGGGTGGGCTAATGGCTCGTCAATGATCCTATTAGTTGTTCAAAAAAAAAAGTTACCTACAGTAGCAACTTGATTATTACATACCACAAGTAGCGTTGATCGTCTGTTGATATCGATATTTTTAGTTACCACCGAACCTTTATTTACTACCATTCTTTCAATTGGTGCCGACCAACTTTTGCTATCAATGAACAAAATTGTTGTCGAAGATCAAGTTTACTACCGGTCTTCAGTTATATCAACTTTTTTTCCTTTGAGATTATCCTTTTGTTTGCTTGCTAGACTTGCATTAATACAACCTTCTATTATAAAATATCTACCATAACACTAAAAAATATGATCTTATGTTCTTTTTAACTTAAATGCACTCCTTATCGTCACTAGATGATAAGTACCACGATTACTTGTAAACTTGCACAATCTTCCAATTAGACAAGCGATTCCATGTATTATGTTTGTGTCAACTGACCTGGTATTATGTTTGTGTCAAGCAGACTTGGTATATATGGTGTAGAGTCAACTGATCTTGTAGTTTTTTTTTCGTTTTCACATTTTATATGTAATGTACATGTAGGTTTTTCTACTAATCCTTTAGATTTTTGAACTTCCATTCTCAAGATTTTTAAACGAATGTAGAAAAGATAAATCTACACATATTGCAATTGGAAACAAAGCCCAAAGAAAAAAAAGTGTATACTAAATTTTACTAAAGGCTTCAGTTACTCTTTCTAAATAGTACTATATGGTTTATTATTTTCTCATAGTCATGATTATCTTAAAAATCTTAATGTAACTCTTAACTACAACTGTTGCAATGACAAGTTATCATTATTAACATGACCTGCTTGAAACGAAAATTCTAATATCAAAGTAAGAAACATCGAGCATCCAAACTTGATCCTAACAAAATAATAAAGAGCCTCACGCTAATGTTATCATCACATACATCAAACATCCAATATTCAATTATGCTTGAATATTGAAGTAGAATATCTAGCCTAACCCCTAGGGTTCGAAAACCTCTTACTTTTAAGGGTTTCTTAAACTCATCTGTTTAATCAAAATTCACATATTATGATTATGATCAAATATATCCCAAGGATATACCCATTGAGAGATTAAAGCGACAAACACAATAGGATATGTATAATTATTTTTAAAAAAATGAGTTCTAGACACTTCCACAAGAAGCATGTTATTGACAGCCAGGATCCCACCCCCACATATTTGCATAGACAACATGATATTCCTTTCTATCTACAAACATCTATTATCCACATATTATGAATTCAATATTCAAAAAGAAATATTTAACTATGTTCATCAACTATTTAAAATAATGTTGCTAATAATGTCAAATTTAAATCTGTAGTTAATCATTATCTTTATTGTGACACCAAACCGATTTTAATTGGGTAATTTTCTTCCAAACATAATGAATAATACTCATGAGTTAGCCCATTTAATAAATGCACCATCATTGATTCGATTAATTTTATACTTTAACATAAAAGAAATGTCAAAACGCATACTTAAAAACAGTTTCACACATTTAAACGTTCGTTTGAGGTTGTTTAAACACGCATTTAAGGGTTGTTCGAGTGTATGTACGTCTGTTTAAAGTGTTGTTTCATTTTTTAAACGTCTTTTTAAGGACTATTCCGCTTTTCAATCGCCCATTTAACTTGTGGGGTACATTTTTTAAAGAAGGACTTTTAATACTACCAATAACCATATACACCTACAACTTATAGAATTTGAATCATTCACGCCTTAAACAAAAATATATATATATACATTATCATCAGGATTTTCTTTGAGAAAATTATAATACATATAGCAACTGAGTACCTTAGCACAACCCTATGTTTATTTATTATTTGTCATTGTTTAAAACTATTATTAGTATTATTGTAACCAGAATTTTTCATTATAAAAGGGGCTTATTGTCACTTGCAAACCACCATTCCAATTCTCCCCATATAGTCACATCTTCTTCACTCTCTCATTTTCTTTTATTTATTAAGTATTTAATTTTTGAAAACAAAAATGCCTGCAATTGCATTTGGTCGTTTCGATGATTCCTTTAGCTTGAGCTCCATCAAATGCTACATTGCAGAGTTCATCTCCACCCTCCTCTTCGTCTTCGCCGGTGTCGGATCCGCCATTGCTTACGGTAACATATTATTATCATATAATAATATTATTTCCCATGCAATTTTACGTTGTTGTATCACTTGTATATATGTAATTTTCATGATTTTATGAAATGTGCAGCCAAGTTGACCTCGGACGCCGCCCTTGACCCACCGGGTCTGGTGGCTATTGCGATCTGCCACGGTCTTGCACTCTTTGTGGCGGTTTCCATCGCTGCCAACATCTCTGGTGGCCATGTTAATCCAGCTGTCACCTTTGGATTGGCTGTTGGCGGTCAGATCACTATTCTGACTGGCATCTTTTACTGGATTGCCCAACTCCTTGGCTCTACTGTCGCGTGCTACCTTCTTAGCTTCGTCACCGGTGGCTTGGTAAGTGAAAAACATTAGTCGCGATAGGAATGGGTAACTGATCAAAACGAGTTAGTTATAATGCGCGTTAAAAGATCGGGTCGGGTTAATCAATAACCTTTTAAGTTATTAGTAAATTAAAAATGATTGTTAAACTACAGTTATGCAAAGCCTATGAATAAATCGATTTTTACAACTTTTAAGTCATTTGACCTGTTACAGGACATGTTAGAGTTAAATATAACCCAATAACTAGGTTTTCCTCATATTCACATTTGAGAAATAACAAGCATAAACAGGCGTTTAGTTCTCTTGTAGAATTCTTTGAATTTTCTGTCTATAAACGACTTTTAGTAGAATATTGGTGGGTCCCACTCACGGTTAGCAATAAAACAAGCAAAAAGGATTGTGCATTATGGATTTATACTTATACCAATATACATTTTCTTTTTCAGGCCGTGCCTATCCATGCAGTAGCTGCAGGTGTTGGAGAGATCCAAGGAGTTGTGATGGAGATCATAATCACATTCGCATTGGTTTACACCGTATACGCCACTGCATGTGACCCTAAGAAAGGTGCGTTGGGCACAATCGCACCCCTCGCCATTGGTCTCATTGTTGGTGCCAACATTTTGGCTGCAGGCCCATTCTCTGGTGGATCAATGAACCCAGCTCGATCCTTTGGACCTGCTGTGGCCAGTGGTGATTTCTCTGGCCACTGGGTCTACTGGGCTGGACCTCTCATCGGCGGTGGCTTAGCCGGAGTCATCTACCCCAATGTGTTTATGACCCATGAACATGCTCCCCTTTCTAGCGAGTTTTAAATATTATTGTGAAGAGAGATCAATTTGTGATTGTAATAAAGGAAGAAAAGCAATTTATTTGTTTTTCTTTCTTTTTCTATTTGTTTTTTATTTATGGGAAATTAATGGAGTTAATGTTTTGTTGTAACATGTTATATGTGTGAATGCGTGATTCAAGCCTTTAGGCTTTATATTGATTTGAATTTTGAAAGATGTGTAGTGGTGGGCCTATTTGCTTTATGGGGTCTTTTTGTTTGATTCTTTTTAATATAAATGAAGTGGGCTGGCCCGTTTGTAACAATCAATGAAGTGGTGGGCCTATCTTGTTGACCCGTGACATCAAATATAAGAAGAAATATATCTTATGATCTAAATTAGAGATGGGCATTTCGGGTTTGGGCCGGACCCGAAAACCGGGTACAACCCGGGTTTGGCCCAACCGGGTTTTTTTGTACCCGGGTATTGGTGAACCCGGGTACGAACCCGGGTCGGGTTCAGTAGCATAAAAACCCTACCCGGTATACCCGGGTAGGGTCGGGTCGGGTCCAGGTCGGGTATGAAACCGGGTCCAACCGGGTTTTTTTTTTTTTTTTTTTTTTTTTCTTTTCTTGAATGACACGAACGACGGTTGGAGCGTTGGACGAACCTTGACCAACGGAAGATTGTGAGTAAGCCATATCAAGATTGAAGAAAGTGAACGTGTAAAACGAGAGTATTTTTTGCGTTTGAGACTTGGGTACTAAACCGGTGAAACATACGAGGTAGTACTGTACTTTGGAATCATCGACATCTTACAAGACTATGATATTAGCAAGAAGCTAGAACATGCATACAAATCATTACAAGCGGACCCAACATCCATCTCGGCTGTGGATCCAAAGCTGTATTCCAAACGGTTTCGTGACTTCATAGGCAGAATCTTCGTAGAAGACAGATGACTTGTTCAACGGATACGAAAGATTCAATCAAACAAACACTCTTTGAATCTAGACATCCGCACTAATCAAGGCATCTCATAAGGAGGAAGATGAGGGGTCTGGTTGTTGGGTTGTTTGTGTACATGTTGGGTGAGGGAGAATTGGATTATTATGTGTTTTTACTTGATTTATTTTCCTTGAAATTTTTGTGGGTAGCAAGGAACATGTGAAGAAACTAAAAAAAAGAGGTTATAGGAGGCTGGGGAGGGGGTGTTTGCAATAAGATAAAGTGTACAGGGTGTTGAGTTGTTATAGAGTGAAATTAAAGTAACTACTTTGGTGGTAAATTTATATATTGGAGGACCATTTTTGTAAAATATTAAGTTATTATGTTTTGGAAGGTTAATTTGGTAATTTAGTGAAGTCGTATGAAAGAAAGCAGGAAGGAGCAGAAGAGGAATGTGACTTTTGCTTTAGTGTTGGGAGGGGGGCACACTGCACAGAACAGAAGTCTGCATAAAAAGCAGTGAAAGCAAATAACCAAATATTTGAAACTGAATACAGTTGGTAGGGTGCTAAATTTACCATTTGCCTTTTTTTATTACTTTTATTTTTTTACCCTATACAATATACATACAAGAAAGAGTTTAATGCAAATGATAGATAATACGATAATAGGTTGGATGCTCTTGACTTTGATTCTAGTCAAGAAATTATGTAAAATAGCTCTAAAACGGTCAAAAATCGATCCCAACGGTTACTTTAAAAAAAAAAAAAAAAAAAAAAAAAGGGGCAAAACCGGGTCCAACCCGGGTTCAACCGGTTCCGGGTCGGGTCGGGTTCGGGTCGGGTCGGGTCGGGTTCTAAGAAAATCTAGAAACTAATACCCGGTTCCAACCCTACGGGTTTTTCCGGGTACAAACCGGGTTCAACTATACCGGGTCGTACCCGTACCCGGTTCCGGGTCGGGTCCACCGGGTCGGGTCCGAACCCGGTTTTTTTGCCCACCTCTAATCTAAATAGATATATGATATGTCATAAATGCTTTTGGTGTATGGTATGTTTTATAATAGTTATATCCTAAAAAAGAAATCAAAATTGAAAAAGTTAGGATTAAATTATGTCAAGTAAAATAAAAAAAAACAAATATATAAAAACTCAATGGCATCTTAACAAAATAATTGTGTTTGGTTTGCAAGTATATTAAAGAAATTAGAATCTAGTAGTGGCAATGGTCCCGTGATGGATGTGGGGGTAGTGATAAAAGTTTTAAAATGTCTTTAATAATTGTAGTTATCAAAATAACTAGAATATAAAGGAGTTATAACTGAAATATATCAGATGAATTAGAATTTGAATATACCTTTTTTGAAATTGTTATATACAAAAACAATTAGAATTTTATGTGCAATTGAATAGAATAATCTTGTTTGGTTTGTAAATTTGTCAAAGAAATTATAAATTGACGAAGGCAGTGGTCACAATGATGAAGGTGTGGGTGAGGACGACGGTAAGGATGGTGGTAACGAAGGTGGAGATCACAGATATCTTATTAAATTCCTATTGAAATAAAGTTCACTTCAAAGTATATCCATGTGTTTGTCTTGTAATTGACTATAATATTATTTATGAAATTTAAAAAATAATTGGGGGGTCAACTTAAACTGCCCGACCCACTAATTTTATCACACATCAACAACCCATCAAAAAGCTTAAAAGAAAAAAATTTGACAGAAAGAAAACGGTGTCAATGAGATGTACCAATAATAGGATGTACTTCTTGAATGCTACTTTGATTTGTTGCAACCAAGGCCTACCGTCGATACATGTTCACAAGTTGCATACGTTCAATAACATATGGAGACACAATCGCAAAAGGGTTTCTGGTTCACCCTGGCAAATTATTTTTTAAAATAAACAAAATATAAATTATATTCTTAATGTAACTATATCTGACACACTAATAAAAAGTACGGACAGAAGGGGTTTCAAGTTAACACAACATGTTTCACCATACAAAATTACCTGTTTTGATCCGTTACTAATCTTTGATTTCGAGTGAAATCCAACGCAAATCTTTATTTCGGTGTTTATAATCTTGTTGCCACTCAGTTGCTTCCCAAGAAAAGCCTAAAAGCATCCTTTACATCAATAAACACTAAACAAGTGCCCATCCATATATGTCATACATCATGGTTAATGTCAATTAATATGTAACAATGTTATAAGCACCCCACTACTTGAGAGAATAAGATAATAAAGTCCAACTACAAATAAGAATGCAGATGTAACTTAGTAGAGATGAAAAAAACTGGTTTAAAAACCAGAAGCGGCAACCCAACTCAAACTGACTCGTTGTCGAACCAGTTTTTTTTCAAGTGGGATGTAGGTTTGAGATTAGTTCTCAATGGATAGTGATCTACTTAACTAATTATTTTTAATAGTTTCATATAAGTTAACTAGTTTAAAATAAAAATTAGCATTATATTTGCAAATTTCAAAATCTTAGACCAATTTTATAGAGGACAATGCCAAAGAAGTTATGAGGTCAGTGTTAAATTTTTTCTGAGGTCGATGCTAAAATTTATTGGGTCGGACGACCCATGCCCAATGCGATAGATCCGCCCCAACTTGTTATCACAATATGAATGCACCAACAGTACAAAGGGGCAATTTTAACCCATGAGTAGGGCTGACAATTTTTGACACGGACCTGTTAACACGACATGACACAACACGAATTTAACAGGTTTGTGTTTGAGTTTAACAGGTTTTGCGTCATTAACAGATCAACACGTTAAAGACATGATAAAAATCGTGTCTTAACAGATCAAATACCTGTTAACCTGTTAACACACCTGTTTAACAGGTTGTTACTTACTGACCCAATAGATAAGATTCTGAGATTTGTTATGAGTGGAAACGATTCAAAACGGCCAATCAGGTCAAAAAGGCCTATTTTGACATGTTGCATCGTTACCCAAGCCAACCAACCCATTCATCCGAAGTTAGTGGCAAGAGTTGGTACTTTTTCCTACATGGTGTCTAGAAACCGGTTAAGGTTGAACGTTATTGATAAACTGAAGATTTTGAAACTCTTGTGTTTTTACCTACTTTTATAATTCAACCAATTTTAGTTATCTTTTCTTGCAATTAGCCCTTTTTACTTGTGTAATTTCGGGTTCCCCCTCAGTCTTTTCGTATTCATTTTGGCCTAAACACAACCAACTTCAGATGAATGGGGTGGTAATACTTTTGATATGATTTCCCCTAAGAATGTGAAATGAAAAGAGGGAGCCTCATACAATGTTTGTTGTTTTTTACAAACGAATACATATTCTACTCTAAACTTACTTTACTTTTAAAATCACCATACTTACGCTTCGCATGATTAAAACTCACAACTATGCTATTAATGAGTACACCACTTTACTACCGCGCGTCTCCTTAGTCCTTATTACACTTTCTTTGTGAAATCCTGACAAAAGTTTCTCTTTGGAAAAATTATTGTACCAAAATGCAACAAAAATCGTCTTCAAAATCAGCCTCAATTGGGCCATGTTTGAGTAGTAACTGAGTGTGGGCATTGGCAATTGTTATGGGCCAATTAGGTATAAAAGAATTCTCGCTATGTTTGGGCCAGAGTATTGTGCCACAAACTAGTTTGCAGACCAGCTATATAGTCCAATATAGACTTGGGCATAAAAACCGGGTTCGGACCCGACCCGGAACCGGGTACGGGTACGACCCGGAACCGGGTACGGGTACGACCCGGTATATGCATACCAGGGTTGGACCCGAAAAAACCGTAGGGTTGGAACCGGGTATGATTTTCTAGAATTTCTTAGAACCCGACCCGAACCCGACCCGACCCGACCCGACCCGGAACCGGTTGAACCCGGGTTGTACCCGGTTTGACCTTTTTTTTTTTTTTTTTTTTTTTTTAAAAAGTGGCCGTTTTTTAACGGCTATATAGCCGTTGGGATCGATTTGTGACCGTTTTTTTGTCACTTTTAGGCTTATAAGTTAGTATAAATAGGTGTGGGTTGATATGGTTTAGTACCCAAGTCTCAAACGCAAAAACATACGCAAAAAACGTAAAAATACTCTCGTTTACTCTCGCTTTACACGTTCACTCTCTCGTTTTACACTTTCACTCTCTTCAATCTTGATATGGCTCACTCACAATCTTCCGTTGGTCAAGGTTCGTCCAACGCTCCAACCGTCGTTCGTGTTCTTGCACACAATCGTAACATGGATGTTTGGTGCAATTGGGATATGGTTGAGTTGAGTGACGGGTCTGTAAAGGCTCGTTGCAAGTTTTGTGGAGCTTTGCTTGCTAAAGATTCTAACACGACTTTAAACAAACACATTAGCAAGAAGTTTTGTAAGTCGTTGAAAAGTAATCCGGATTCGCAACAAACACAATTGGGTGGAGACGATGGAATCTTTAATTACGATGTTAATACGGTTCGAGATCGAATGGTGAAGTTCGTGATTCAAGAAGCTTTGCCTTTTAGTCACTTCGACAATCCTCGGTTGACCAACTTAATTCGAGAGACGCTTCAACCTCGTTACACTCACGGTTTACCCGAATCGTACCTTTGCGTCACCGCTTATTGGGTGGATCCCAATTCATGGCAATTGATGAAACGTACGATTGCATTTGATCTTTTTCCGCATCCACACACCGGAGAATTTTTGTTTTACTTTTTAGATAATGTAATAAGTACTTTTAAATTAGAAAATAAACTTTTTTCAATTGCATTTGATAACGCCTCTAACAACACAACCGCGGTTGAAAAATTAAAATTAAAATATCTTCCGATTGCAAACGGTGATTTTTTCCATACTCGTTGTGTTGCACATATTATTAATTTAGTAGTGCAAGAATGACTATCCGGGCAATATGTTAATAACTTTATTACATCTTTTCGATTTATGTTACATGACGTTTTTAAAAAAAGTAGAAGAAGATATCAAGATTATAAACAACTTTGTAAGGATACGCACTCTAGATTTTCAGGTCCTAATTGGGATGTACCTACTCGGTGGAATTCGACTTGTCACATGTTTGAATGTGCTTTAAAACAAAAGGGCACTTTGAAAGCTTTTCATAATAGTCTTTCGGATAATGGTGAAGCCGACCCATTTCCGGATGCGGGTTGGGAGAATCTTCAACGTCTATCCGAGTTTCTTGAGGTTTTTAAAAACTCAACAACAAAATTATCGGGAGTTTATTATTCCACTAGTTATTCGGTGCTTCAAGAACTATATTTTATGTCTTTGAATTTTAAAAATTTTCAAAATAAAAATAATATGTTTAATCAAATGATAGAACCAATGAAAGAAAAGTTTAAAAAATATTTTAAGGACTTACCATCCGTTTTTACGTGTGCCGCCGCTTTAAATCCGTTTCTAAATGTTGCGGGGGTTGAATGTTTGATAGATGAGATAAATGACAATTTGGATATGAATGACGAAAACCCTGATTTTTCAAACGAGGCAAAAGAAAATTTTAATCATGGTTTGAAAACAATTTATAATTTTTATTTAAATAGATATGGGCCTAACGTAAACATAACCATGCCAAGCGGATCAACCTCAAGTGCTAGTACCTCGTTTAAAGACCCTGTTTTGACTATGTTGAATGTTGTTCGGGATGTGACGGCTAAACGTCAAAGAGGTAACACCCCAACAAGTGAGCTCGGTAGATATAGTGGAACGGATTTTATTTCCACTATGACTACCGAAGATTATCGTGCATTCGATATTTTAGCTTGGTGGAAAGGAAAAGAATCTCAATTTCCGATTCTTTCTGCTATGGCCCGTGATTTACTAAGCGTCCAAGCTTCTACGGTAGCTTCGGAATCTGCTTTTTCTCTTAGTGGCAGGGTAATATCATTACGAAGAACAAGACTAAGTCCGGAAGCAGTGGAGATGTGCATTTGTTTAAAGGATCACTTAGACGCAACGGATCGTATACAAGACCAAACAAGCCTCGAAGACGAGATTACACTCGAAGCTAAAGTACATGATGAAGAGGTAGAAGACGGAGTATCTTCTGGCATATCCGATGAAGAATTAGCATTTGATCAAGGATCTCGTAGTAGATAAAATTAGACGATATTGTTATTTTTAAGTTGTTTTAATATTATATGTCTTTCATGTTCTTTTTAAATTTCTTTGTCATTCAAATGTTTTATATAAAAAGTATTTAATATTTGTATATTATAAGTGTAACATTTTCTGCTCAAGATTTGTATATATTTATATATTAAGTTGTTTAAATTTTTGTCATTCAAGTGAACCCGGTTAGGAAAAGAAAAATAAAAAGAAAAAAAAGGAAAGAAAATATAAGAAAAAAAAACATACGACCCGGTGTTCGACACACACACAAGAAAAGAAAAAAAGAAAAAAAAAAAAGGCAAAAACCCGGTTGAACCCGGGTTTCATACCCGACCCGAACCCGACCCGACCCTACCCGGGTTTACCGGGTAGGGTTTGTATCTCGCTGAACCCGACCCGGGTTCGTACCCGGGTTCACCAATACCCGGGTATAAAAAACCCGGTTGGGCCCAAACCCGGTTTTGTACCCGGGCCCGGGTCTGGCCCAAACCCGTTTTGTGCAACTCTAGTCCAATATAACTCAAATACTAAATAAAATTATATAAATGATAGTTTCTTTTTTGGCTAGCGAGCATAGTCAAATTCGATATATAAAGCTCAAGCCCAGTCTTGTTTATTATGTAAAGCTCTTATATAGGCTCGAGCTGGTTTAAGCTTTGCTTGCTCGAGGCTTATTTACACTCTTACATCTTGCTATACCAAGAAGCTTTACTATTCTAAACCAGTGCGCCAATGTAATTGATTCTCAACAAACTCTCTGAAAAATAATGTCTTTGCAGACAAAGAGAGATAGAACCATGTATGTTTAATGATATGCCACATGTTTGTTTGCATCATTATGGCAAAAAACAAGATGAAATTTCCCCAAGTGTATGAAGAATTTGGAGCAATTTATAGGCAAGATGATCTTTGGCAAACAACTGGTCATTGGTTTGGTTTATTATTTTAAGTATGATTGTACATATTTGCTCAACACTACAAAACATGGACCGTAGTTAGTGACTTAGCGGCATAGCCTATAATATTTGTCAAAAGCGGCCAAACATGACCATGAACACCATGTGATTAGCACGAAATGGGTGACAATGATCTGATGATGACCTTAGAGTAATATCTTGTTAGAGTAATATTTTGGCATGAAATGCAATGTCACAGCAAGAACACATGCAAAAAGCTAATTATCGAAGAGACCCTTCCAAGGATTGACCTACGAGATCAATCACTTATTTACCAAGATATGAGAGCCACAAGCCACTTTCTTTCGATGTGCTGTCATGATCACATTCTTAGTTCCTTGCGCGATTCCTATTCGTTCCCTTGTCCCTATCGGTCTGTCATATTAAGCGTTGGCCCATAATAGAATGAGTTGTGAACTTTGCATTTTCCTTCTGATCCATCACAATCCGTAAGACGCAATGAATAGTTATGCTTATACATTAGCCTATCTGATGTTGATTAATGATTGGAACATACTTCAAAAAAGATTTAACATTATAATGTATAAAGCCATGCATGCAAAAGTTGATATCTAAATAGTCACAAATCATAAATGATCTTTAACTCAAGTGGTTAAAGTGAAGTACAAGACAATTAAAAATAAGAAGGTCTTGCATTCAAGTCTTACTCAAAGAATAAATGCTCTGGGTTGAGTCAGGGAGTTTGTTTTTTCATTGGTGGGTTTTCTCTGATTACGCCCCTTCATGGTTCCTCTTTGTATATTTATGTCATTTTAGATAGAGGGAGAAATACGAAGGGACGGCGCTAAGTAGCTGGTGAGCATGTTCTCTTGCCGGATTCCTGTCAGCCGGTGTTAATGAGCATCGTTTTTGTTTTTGCTACCACGCATGCTTCTCCGATGGCTTTATTTGGAGACCACCTTTGGTGGTTACTTACTAATCTGCTCACCTCTTTGTTTTAGGGATTTTTAGGTTTATGTGTTGCTTCTTTGCTGGTATTCTATAAATGATGGTGGCTCTTGGTTCGCCTAAGATGGCTCTGAATCTAGGTTTGTTTTATTAGTTTCTGGTGCTGAGATGCCTGGGTATTAAGCTTATAACCGCAAACAATGTTGAAATTTCTTTCGCTTTGTTGTGGCCACCAAACTTTTGGGCCTAACAACAAATCAACAATCTAGCTCGTCGTACTACTTCTTTCAATAAATACATTCTTTTAGTTAGGTAGTTTAACATTATTATGAAACTAAAATATAAAAGTTGTAAACGTTATAAAAAAGATTTAATTCGTTGTCTTGACGTGACAACTGACTGTGATTTGTCTTGACGTGCTAAGCCATACAAACATATGCTACGTGTCAATAGTGTATCATTAACTAGGGTTGTGTACCAATAACCATGCCATTATTTTAGGGTCCTAATATTGAGACACCCACCCAGATAAATCGACACCCCTTATACGCCGCGTATGGACCTACGCGACGTATAGGTATCCACAATAAATATCTGACATTCCATGTCGCATCAGTCGTTGTCGTGGTGTTTATATGCTTCGTATAGTCCCATACGCCGCATATAGCCTTTTTCAGACGACAAAACTGGTCCAAGTCTAATCAATCATTCAGAATGGCTATACGCGTCGTATGGCACCAAACGCCGCATGTAGCCCTGTGGCGTATGGGTAAAGGGTGCAGGTCCACCGACACCTATACGCGGCGTATGGACCCACACGCCGCGTATAGGTGTCGGTGGACCTGCACCCTTCACCCATACGCCACAGGGCTACGCGGCGTATGGTGCTATACGACCCGTATAGCCTGCTTTATCTACACCGAACGCAAGATTCCTTTTTGTTACTATATAAACGCATTGGATATCCAGGCAATGCACTCGTATTCAAATTCGTTTTTCCAAAAACATATTCGTTTTCTCCGGAGGTAACGTTTGATACTTTCAGTGATTGATAGTAACCATAACGTTTAATCTTCTCAAAAACATATTATCATAAGAAATTAGTGTTATGTGGTTCAACATTTTCTTCTGGTACATAATTTACTCAGTAAACATTTTATTCTTATTTCACTAAGTATTTACATACATATATACATATATCTGAATTGGATACTTAAGAATTATTTCAACTGACTCGGGTTCCATCGATGCTAGTCGGTTACGGCTAACTTGAATAATTTTTAAGATTTTTTTATCATAATCGACTAGTATCGTGGAACCCGAGTTAGTTGAAATGATTATTAAGTAATCAAGACATTTATGTGTACGTAAGTATGTATATAAACGAAGTAAGAGTTATAGTTTCCCTGTAAAATTATTTTGAATAAATAGTTGAACCACATAACCCTATTTTCTTTCAAAAAAATCACACATGTCGTATAGTGCAATACGCTTTGACGATTTATGGCAGGTATTCAAGACGAACAATGTAATTATTTAATATTTAATATTTTTATTTGATTATTAATAATATTATTCGTACAATCTAATAACAATAACATAAAACTAGCTCGAAATACAATATTTAATCTTGTTGGTTTTTAAGAAAGTTCCAAGCCGCAACATGATTAAAAGATGTTCCGAGTCTTCAACGATATTGTTCTTGAGCCCTTTCCACAATGTCTACATCATTCCATAGAGTGTTTCGGTTGTCATACACGTTATCGTAGATTGAGTGAAATATCGAGATCTTTCTTCTTAAATCAAACCATTTGTTGCTAAGTTCTAGAGTGGTTCGATATTCATCACGTTCTAGAATTTGATGAAAACGTGTTGATATCTGATTCCAATAAATTGAACACTTCCCGAAAATAGTACCCGAATTTTCTAGATACGATCTTACTAAAGTAACCTCTTCTTCGTCCGTCCAAGGATTTTGATGTTGTGGAGTTCCCGATGGTGAACTTGATGTAGAACTTGTCGAAATCATATTGTTTGAGTGCATTTTTTGTGTGTAAATATGTTAGTATTTATAGATCAAAAATAAATTATTTTTTAATTTTTTTAAAATTTTACGACCCTGCTTTTTATGGCCCGTTAAGACCAAAGGTTAGTGCAATACGCCCAAACAGTCTCCAAACGCCTAGTGCAATACGCCCAAACAGTCTCCAAACGCCTAAAACGCCCAAACAGTCTCCAAGCGCCTAATGCAATACGCCCAAACAGTCTCCAAACGCCCATAACGCCTAAAACGCCCAAACAGTCTCCATACGTTGCGTATAGATGTCAGCGAACAACCTATACGTGGCGTATGGGTCCATACGCCACGTATAGGTGTCAGACGTACTATAAAAGCAGTTTGTACATGATACGAATATACGCAGCGTATAATGCCATACGTGGAATACGTGGAAAACCTATACGTGGCATATGGCGCCACTGCGCCGCGTATAGGTGTCAGACGAACAACCTATACTCCGCGTATGACTCTATATGCCACGTATAGGTAATTTCAATCATGGGACACAAGATTCAAATTTGATGGGACACAAGATTCGTTTTCAAATATATAAAAATGCATTCGATCTCAAAAATTTTCATTCGATCTCTAAATTGTGAAAATCTCAAACTTTTGTTTCTCTCAAAATATCATACGTTTTCATTTGTTCGTTATGTCGTTTTGGGATGGTAACTATTTTTTGGTGAATATTCAAACGTTTCGCACGTGGCGGATAGTAATCAAGATGATTCGTACGTTCAATCTTCTTACGATACACGATTTCCAAATTTAAACCAATCGTATGTTCCCGATGATGAATTCGACTTTTGCCGAGAATAAAGTTACGACCCGCAACAAAGTAATATAAACTTTCTCTCGAGTGATGAAAATCAGAACACGAAAGTATCGTTTGAAACGTCACAAGAATTTTTATCACGCGATAAGCTAGTCTGTTGGGCTGTTAATAAGGGACGCGATAATGGTTACGTTATTATTACACGAAGATCAAAGAAAAAAGGAGGTCAGGTCATAAAGGTATGGCTTATCTGTGATCATGGTGGCGAACACAAAAGTCAAGCAACAGTTAGACGATCAGGTAGCAAAAAAATCGAATGTCCTTTTAAATTAGTAGGAATATACGACAACAAACGTCGTTCGTGGAAATTAGAGGTGAGAAATGACGAACATAACCATGATCCCGCTCAACATATGGAGGGGCACCCATTTGTAAGAAGGTTTTCTCAAAACGAATACGATTTGGTGGAGCAGCTTACTGATCAGAACATGGAGCCTCGTAACATACTATCAGCTTAAAAAAAACAAAACCCTGATAACGCATCCATAACCAGAGACGTATACAACGCTCAATAGAAGATAAAAAATAAAAAGAAAGTCAGTGAAACACCAATGCAAGTTTTAGGAAACCTTTTATTTTTTAAAGGGTACGTTTATTACACCCGAGAAGATCCCGCTACAAATGCCTTAGAAGAGATATTTTTTGTCATCCAAAATCGTACGACACTTGGCGTGCAATCCCGCACGTGCTTATGATAGACACTACATATAAAACAAACATGTACAAACTTCCATTTGTTCAGATTGTTGTGTGACCTCAACACACAAGACATTTTGTGTTGCTCATGCTTTTATTAGTAAAGAACGGGAAGATAATTGTGAATGGGTGCTTACGTTACACAGGTGTATGGAGCCGCACGTCATAATAACAGACAGAGGTCTTGCTTTAATGAACGCATGTGTTAAAGTATTTCTGAAAGCTTCGAAATATTTATGCAGGTGGCATATTGCTGAAAATATCGCGAAACACTGTAAAGCAAGTTTTACGAAAGATGACTGGGGAAAGTTTAAATACACATGGGCACGCTTGTGTGAGTCTTCCACGCCGGAGATTTACGAGTATAACTATAACATTCTTTACGAACGACTAGTTGAAGCGAAGCGAGGAAGTAAGTTTTCCTTACATACATACATACAATACTGTCAAATACAGAAAATAATTTTGTTTTATTATATTTTCATAAGTTTTGTCTTATATATACAAAAACTGGATAGAGAGTTACAAAGAAATGTTTGTATCAGCCTGGACTAACTCAAACCGCAATTTTGACCAACATACAACAAATAGAGTCGAGAGCCAGCATGCAAATTTAAAAAGATATCTTAAATCAACAAATAGCTCACCGGATAGACTTGTGGAGTTTGTAGATCAATTGGTAAACGCGCAAGAGGTAAATTTAAAAGAAAATTTTGAGACAAGTAAATATAAAAGAAAGTTTTGAGACAAGCAAAATTAAAACCATGAATCATCATAAACTCCCGCTATTTGATTACCTACGAGGCAAGGTTTCACACAAAGCTCTTGATTTATTAGTTGCCGAAAACAATAAATTGCAAGTGATGCGCTCAGCAAATGCAACGTGTGGTTGTCATCTTTTCACGAGTTGTGATTTGCCTTGTGCTTGTCGGCTGGAAAAATATGAATATTCTGGTAATTGTCGATACTTTACTTACGTCTTATATCCAGTAACGAATTATATATTAATTAATAATTATAATGCAGACACTAAAATTTCACTAGATGCAATTGACGTATTTTGGATGAAACTTGATAAGCTTAAACCGTCATGTATGGTGGATGAAGAAGTCGATGTTGAAGAAAAGATGGAAAGCGTGAAACAACAAATAATGACACAACCCACCGCTGTAAAATTTAGTTTGGTGAAAAAAATAAAAGGAATTGTGTATCCATGGAAAAGTTACAAAAAAATGCCTATTGTTCAAACAGATATTCACGGTCGTCCAAAGTTAAAGGTTCAACAACAAAAGTATGGCACTCAACAAAGTACGTGTGACATGCCAAGACATAGCTCATTTATTGCGTCTAACATTTCCGGAAGAACAAGTTCAGAGGTAAAGCCTCAGAAGCCCGCCATGCAACGTAGTCGTTCAACGTCTTCTAAAGTGAAAGCAACATCAAATAGTGTCGGAGTATCACAAAGTACTAATGAGTATATTTCATAAGTATATTTCACGTATACAAGATGTCCGACCAGATGAAAATTGTGGTTTTCGAGCTATAGCTTTAGGCTTAGGGTTTAACGAAAATAAGTGGATTTATGTGCGTCAACAACTTTTAGAAGAATTGGACAAGCATAAATTGGAATACAGAGAAGTTTTCGATACTTTGTACCCCGGACAGTATAACGACTTACGTCACACTATAAATTGACAACGTGTGGAACTTGCACCTGAAGAACATTGGATGATAATGCCGTATACGAGAATAGTGGTTGCTCAAAAGTTTGGTGTTATTCTTCATTTATTAAGCAAAAATGGTTGTCAAACATTCTTTCCGTTATAGGCTAATGCGAGATCTATGATGCCTCATCATGTCGTGTCGATTGTTCATGTCAACAATAATCAATTCGTCCATGTTAAGTTAGAAGGAGATTATCCGATGCCTACATTAAGTAATCTTTGGCTTCTTAACCGAAACGTATGTGCTGCAGAATGGGAGATTATGTATAGGCTTCATATCTCGGAATATAACGCAATAATAGATAATAACCGAGAAACCCCAACTAATATAAATTTGTTTTAATTTAAAACTTATAATATCAGAATTATTATTACGTTTGTATTATATTTTATTATTGTTTTCGTATCTCACGATTTAAAAGTTTGAAAGTGATCTTCAAATGTTACAATTTAAATAATTCCAAAAATTTTCAAATAATTCAAATTCAAAACAATTTAAAAGTGATTTTTTAGAAAACCAACTTTTTAAATTTTCAAGCTATACGCCGCGTATGGACCCATACGCGGCGTATAGCACCTCCGCAATAGTATATGTTGGATTTTTTTGGCATTTTGTCCTTACCTCACACTTTTTTAAAACCAAAAACTCTCTCGTATAAGCCGATACTACTCGTATTGTTCGTCGATTTTTCTTCATCTAGGTATATATTATTGTTTCTACATTTTTATTATATTAATCGTTGAATAGTTTAAGCGTTAAAGTGGCTTTTTGTGTGTTTTAAACGGTTGATTTAAACTGAGTCTATGAACTATACGCCACTACAGACCCACGTATAGGCCTATACGCGGCGTATAGTTCATATTACGATGATCTATACGCGGCGTATAGACCTATATGCGGGGCTGTGGTTGCATATAGGTCTATAAGCCGAGTATAAGGGGTAGGTGACTAGTGGGCTATACGCTGATTATAAGTGGGACCCCTATATGACTCCTATAGGGCTATACGTCGCGTATAGTTGGGGGTGGGTGACTAGTGGGCTATACGCAGCTAATACGTGAGACCCCTATACGACGCGTATAGGGCTATACGACGTGTATATGGGGTGGGTAATTAATGTGTTATACGTAGCTTATGTTTTAAAACCGTTATACTTATATTTTATGCAGATATGTCTTCGGATTCAGATATTGAGGCTGATGTTGTTGACGTTATTGCCAATCATCCTTGGCTACAGTTTGAGCCCGGGACTATTGAGCACGCGAAGTGCTTGAAATTCGTACGTATGAAGATCGGCCATCAAAAAGCCGTCGACTGGGAGGTGATGGCCGAGCTCGGAGAGCGCGATAGACTTGCTGGTATTATCGGAGACGATACGCCATGGAGTCGTTTGTTCGAGACCGCGTTCTTGCCTTCTTACCGAGAGCTGACGGTGGAGTTTTTATCCACCTTTACATATATTCGTCCTGATGAGATGGAGGAGGACGATGAGCGTTCTGAGATTTCGTTTAGGTTATGTGGACATTCACATAAGATGTCCACTGAGCAGTTTGCCTTTCTCTCGGGACTTTACTTTGAGCCGGAGACTGTTACCCCTCTATTCACCGAGGGTATTACTGAGATTGAGGAGAATTGATTGAGAGCTTGGTGGCCTCAGATTGCCGGAGGTCCGTTTCAGAGGACTAAAGGCAGGGTCACTGGCATTAGAGATCCTCTCATCCGTTATTTACATCGCATGATCGCCACATCCATCACGGGACGTGGCAAGAGTCGGGAGTGATGTACCATTCCTGACTTATTTTACTTGTATTTGCTTACGGGAACAAGGTGCAACCTAGCGAGATGTTTGGCGGAGTATTTTGCTTCGTATTATCATCGCGAGGAGCGAGGAACGGTGTACGGCGGCGCTTACATCACGGTGATTGCCGGAGCTTTGGTTATCTTCCTCAATATCTTGCTGACGTATCTCCTCCCATCGAGCCGGTGAGATTAGATCGTCATACGTTATTCGGCATGCGTATTATACGACAGTTTTCGGGTGGCATACGATTCTCTATTCAACCCGGGGAGATCTGGCAGCCGACACCTGTTCAGGAGGTCGGCGTTGATGATCCGCAGCAGCAGCAGGAGCATCTCCCGCATGATCATCCGCCGCACGACCAGCTGCCGCATGACCAGCCGCCAGCACATCAGCCGCCACCTCAGCCACAGTTTCCTCGACACATTTACAGAGATGTGAGGCTGCCTGCACGTATGGAGACATTTATGCAGGAAGTTGCTGCGAGTTTACGGCAGCAGGGTCGTCGGCTCGATCGAGTTGAGGATCTTATGGAGTGGCACGTTCAGCTCGAGATTGTGCGAGCACGTGCTGCTGGTATTGATCCTCCAGAGTTGCCACCGCCTCGACATTACCCAGACTCGCCGTAGTTTTTATATTATATTATTACTATCATTTTAACTTTTATTTTGTTATGTATTTGAAAACTTTGTTATTTATATTATCATTTTATGTTGATATTTGTATTGTTATCTCGATTGTTTAGTTAATTTTGTATTATATGTTTTATCGGTTAGTTAAAAATATTCGATTTAAAATTGTCGGTTAAGCAAGTTTCAAACATAACATAAATATAGTTGACGCAAGTTGTCGGTTATGTGTCCCAAGTGTGTGAAGGGAAAAAAAATTGAAGCAATAAGCTGTGTATGGACCCATACGCTGTGTATCACCGACATCGGAATGACATCTCGTCTGACAGGTTGAAGTCAGGGAATGTTTTTGCACCCTATACGCCGCATATGGAGCCACATGCGACGTATAGGGTCGTGTGTCAGAGAATGTTTTCGCACCCTATATGCCGCGTATGGACCCATACGCGACGTATAGAACATCCGGGTGTTGATTTAAAATTGAAGAATGTCTAAATAACTAAACCCTTATTTTATCATATTGAAATTTAAGATTAACGAGACCTTCTAACTACTATAGAAACGTATGTAGTGTTTGATATAATATTCTCTTGTCATGTCATATCCCGACACTTTAATATTCTGTTGTGTAATGTTAAGTTATCTTTTAATTATGTTGCTTTTCTAGATACAAAGCCTTGCCTTTCTTGGATTATTCATATATGTTTTAATATAATTGACTTTTCCTCTTTACAGTACTAAGCAATATATAATTTTATTATTATTATTTTTAGTAAACTCATGTATTACACAGGTTGAATAAATAGAATATTAAATAGAACCCTTAAGCATATTTTATTTTATTTAATCAACCCGTGTAATACAAGAGTTTACTAAAGATAAACTCGTATAATGCACGACTTTATTTTATTTAATCAACCCGTGTAATACACGGGTTGAATAAAAAATATTAATATAATGAATATTTTTATATCACTGTTTAATACACGGGTTCAATCATATCTTATTTTATATAATCAACCCGTGTAATACACGGGTTGAATAAAAAATATTAAATAGAATAAAATTTAATTAATTATACATCGATATTCTAAAATAAGATATGGTTAAAATCTTTATTATAATAAATAAAATAAAAATTTTATTTCAAAACAAATGTTTAAAAAAAATATCATACTTAAAAACTTTCTTATCATAACTCTTAATTTTAATTATTTTTTATTTATAAGATTTTACTTTTTAAAAACACTAACTATAAAATATCTCATATTTTTAAAAAAGTTTAATGTTCTAAAAAACTTTATAATTTTATAAAAAATTATTTTCTTAGAAATAACATTAGTAAAAGATCTCTTTTTTAATTTATTAAAAAACTATTTTAATCTAAAAAATATATAAATAATATTATTAGTAATTAATGTGATTATTAAATAGAAGATAGAAGCGGGAAAAAATTGGTGAGAAGAAATATAGTATTGTCATATGTACCTCCTAAATACCATTTTATTAGGGTAAGAAGATTACTATGTAGTTTTTTTTTTAATCATAATTTTTACTCTTATATTTATAAAATTTTTAACCTACACCACTTTTTGTAAGATGAAAACACTATTACCATCACTTTCTTTCGAACGACAAATCTACCCTAGGGGGATTATTTCTAAACTATTCCAATCCAAATAATTTTACACCATTACCACCATTTATATTATGTAGTTTACAATCTCCAAATACCTCATCTTTACCACGTTGATCCTCCAATAGGTGCTCTAACAATTGTGGTTTGATACACACAACCATTTATTATTTTAAAGTTACATTACACATCAAACTCTTTTCAAATTTGTATTTATACGAAACAGAATCGGATGGTTATTGAAAAAGAATATATATTTTTAATGAATTTGAAGGGTATAATTTGTAAATAGATAAAAATGATGTAGGTGGTCTAGCTAGCGGTGGGTTTATATCGTTGTAAATGCAAGATAGATGGTATTTATATGTAAAAACTATTATTTAAAATTAAAAAATAAAATGAAAAATGTTTAAAATATCTTTTTTTTCTGTGCACCGAAAATACAATGCACGTGTTTGTTTAAAATGATATTTATAATCTATATTGTATTGTAAATTAGTTAGGTTGTCATTTTGAATGTTAGAGTTTGAAATTTAAGGGTGTTCATATTCCACTTCAATAGCTTTGTGAAGAATAAACTAATCTGCAAACTATGGTTTGACAAATCAAAACGACCAAATTTCACAGTTTGCAATTTGTTTTTACTTTTTAATGGTTTAGCGGTTATACGTCATTACGTCCTGTGGACACATTCTTTTTAAAGTTTTCTTACAAACTTAATTTTGTACTACTTTTAAAAAACACGAATGGCCTGTTATTTGTTAAATTGCCATTAAAAAGAAAAATAAAAAATATTAAGCTGTTTTCTTTAAGTGTCAAACCATAATAAAGTGAACCAAATACATTTTATACCAGCCAAACCGTTCGACTTTTTTTGGTTCATGAATATTTCGAATCTATATATTTATATTACTTATAAAGCATTTTAAAAGAACAAAATTGTCATTTTAACTATATTTTAAAACACTTTTAGCATTTAAATATTTGTAAATTTTTTATAATACCAAAATTATCATCTAAGCATGTGTACAAATAGACTAAGCATGGTGTACAAACTGTTTAAACATAACAATTATTTGTAAATTATTATATAATTTTAATTACATAATTTACTATTTGAATTTTTGTAAATCAATATGTACAAAATTTATAACAATATTATGTGTTAAATGTAAAAACATAAAAAGTATCCCAAACATTAAGAAATATCTTTTTGTAATTTATAACAATATTATGTCTTAAAATCTATAATCTAAGAAGACTAAAAAGCATGTATACAAACTTTAAAACCGTGAGATTAATACCAATGCTCAAATAGTCGAAACCAAACCCTACAAATTTCAACACACCCGCTTAAACACAAGGGTTCACACCCTAGTCGCTAAAATATCATCACGTTCATCATTTACTAAACCATATTAAACTAACTACACTAATAAAGTTTACAAGATAAACTAATATGTATATATGAACACGTACACATCCGTTAGGCTAAAGGTCACTATTAATCATCATCAATCACCTCTATAACTACAACTTTCACCCCCATCTCCGGCCACCACCAATGGCAAATTCCGATCAAACTCCGGCCACCAAACCCCGCCGGAACCCTACTCCGGCGTCCAAAAACCACCGTCCTCCGCCGTACCGCGGCGTTCGAATGCGCAGTTGGGGCAAATGGGTGTCGGAGATCCGACAGCCCCGCCAAAAAACCCGAATCTGGCTGGGCACCTTCACGTCGCCGGAGATGGCCGCCAGAGCCCACGACGTCGCCGCCCTGTCGGTTAAAGGCGCCGCCGCCGTGCTCAACTTCCCGCAGCTCAAACACCTCCTGCCGGTGCCGGCTTCGGCCGCCCCACGCGACGTTCGGGCCGCCGCGGCCAAGGCGGCGACGATGGTGGAGATTGGGTCTACGGCGAGTGGTGGTGGTGAGTTTCCGGCCTGTGACGGTGGTGGTGCTGTGAGCTCCGGTGATGAGTTGGAGGAGATCGTTGAGTTGCCGAGTTTGAATGGGGTTGACTCGCCGGAATCGGTGAGTCAGGTGACGGTGGTGGACTCGGTGGAGGGGTGGTTGTCGCCGCCGTGGGCGGCGGCGGAAGTTGGTGGTTTTCCGGTGGATGTTTCCGACGAGGCGGTGGGTGAAGATTTGTGTTTTCAGACGCTCATTTGGGATTGTTGATGATGATGTTATTAGCATGCGTGTTTTTGTTAGAAGGTATAAAACGTAATTTATGAAAAGATTAAGGTATACTGTTGTTATAGAAAATGATTATATTTAATATTTTAATATACTGTTTTTGTTTAAATCTTGGCTTGAATCGAGCGATTATATATGTGATAACCATCTAAATTTTGTTTTAGTTTCATTAAAGAAATAATAATTTTTTGATACATGTATCTCTTTAAATTTGTAAAAATATCATAATTCTTAAAGGATCAATGTTTATTGTATAACTAGTTATTGACCACGCGCTTTGCAGCAGAACGCGGTGTATTAACAAAAGCTAAACACAAAAATGACATAAAACCACTGTCGCTAACGAACTAATAACCGAGGCTCAGAAGCATGCATGAAATCAACCCGTCATGTTTATATCATTATAGCCATCACCCATACTTTTACTTTCTTATAAAACTAAATACTATAGACTAAGCATGGTGTATGGACTAATAACCGAGGCTCAGAAATGACTGTTCGTCGTGCTACAATCTGTGAGTTTACGGTGCCATAACAACGAATGTATAACTTTTATCATCGTTATTGCTTATATCACCAAGCCAACTGATTCAAGATCAAAGTTGTCTCAGGGGCACGTTGCTTGACCGTCATCAACTACAATAATACACCCGCATCAAGTATCACTGACAATAATTACCCAATGGGAAAAAAGCACAGCTACGGCAATGCAAAGCATGGCACCCGTAAGGGGGTGGTCGGAAGAAGAATAAAAGACTAGTCGGGGAACCTAATAGCAAGCAATAGCCGGAAACAAAGAGCACCGACGGTGAGATGACGCCGGAAAAGCAAAGAAGCAGTCGCTTCCTTTCTCTAAATTAGGAGACGCAATGCAATGAGGAGTAGTATCATATGCATTAAAAGTGGTACTATTAGCTACAGTAACTATTCTAAAAAATTAGTTGGTTATTAATACTAATCTAATATTTAATATTCTTATAGTAAAAACAACTAATGAAACATGTTATTTTGTAGTTAAGTTTAAAGTCAAATGAAATTGCTAACTAATTAATACCATACATATCATGTTTCTCAATTTAACATACTAGCAATTATTTTAGAAGTTAAATGAGTTATTATTAAAGCTATTTAAAAAAACAAAAAATTGAAGTTCAGAATATTGAATTTTGAAAACCCTTTTTAGTAGAAAACTAAATTACAAATAAAGTTTTGGATGGTATTTGTCTAACAAAACAATCTAAACTTAAAAGGTTAGTTAAATTTAATAATCATAACATTATCGTATAGAAGCCCACATGGGTGCGGATCAAAAAATCGGCTGCATGTGTAGAATCCACTCCACTTTGTTAATGATTAGAAAATTAAATAATATTTTTCAAACCGAAACGGATAGCGATCAGGTAGTCTAAAAGGTTCGTTGATCATATATGTCGAACTGAATTTAATGGCATATATGTTTTCTGAGACCTTCATTGTTATTTGAAACAATTTAACACTATATTATACACAAAAGTATCAATATATGATCGACAATGATTTAATTTTAATTTGTTTCCACACTTCCCTAGATGTGATATCATTATTAAGACATCTTTATTTTCAGAATTTCAGGAAAATGATGTTATTTTTAGTGTTGTATCTAGTGTGTCTTTCCTAGACTTTTGTAATGTATTTTATTTTTTTTTAGTATTTTAGTTAGCTTGAGACGTGAGATAGACTCATATTTAGTCTGATAAAAATCTTAATCGGAGCATTAGAATCGAATACATGTGATATACTAAATCAAATAAATGAATCATCCTTCAAATTAGGCGTTAATTAGGAGGCAGATGAGACTAACAAGAAGACTTCAAAAATAAGTAAAATAACTTTCAAAGTTTAGCCAATCCAAATTCCAAAGTGCGCCACTAAACCCGGTTTGATTTTTGATGACATTTGAACTTTTTTAAATAATTTGTCACGTAGCTTGATGTTTAAGCTGTTATAGATGGTTCATGTAACATTTAGTTTGTGTATGTTTACTAACTAGTATTAAGGTCATTGCGTTGCGGCGGGGATGACAGACCGTGAAAAAACTAACGTTGAAACGTTGTCACGAGCCCGCACATTAAAAATAAATCTAGACGTTGTTGAAGCACATCTAAACTTTGTAAAAGAAAAGGAAAACATCATAGACCTATGCGTTTCGATGAGATAGTTGATAATATTTGGAACTTTATGTGGAAAAAAGCTTTAGAAAAATAACATCAAACATTTATAAGGAGCAATTAAAAATAGAAACAGTTAAAAATATTAACATTGATAAAATAAGCATATACAGATGTAGATTTTATAAAATCATTTTAAAATTTGGAGGGTAAAAGAAAGAAATTATAAAAAATCAAAACATTAAATTAACTTTAAAGGCTTGTATGTTTATGTATTAATGAATTGCATATCATGACATACTTTTTGTTCTAGAATAAAATTTACACCGAAACATAGTGAAAAATAAGCAATTGATCGCGGTATTCGGAATTTTATAAACATCATACTTTAAATATAAAAATTAAAAAAATGAAGAAGTTCAATACGTCAAAAAAAGCAAAACAATAAATAAGAGTGTAATGTATAGATATAGTTAAATTTAAACGTGTGAAAGTAAAACTTTTAATGGCTTAAATGTAGTTACAACAATTCGTTGCACTGTACACTCAGATGTCATTACATTTGAATTTGTATTAGGCATCACATCAACTTATGTACCATTTACTTGTATCTTGTGCATAACAACAATGAAATCTCTTGTGACAATTCCACGTGGGTTTAAGCATTATGGTATTGAAAAATTTTAGTGCGCACTTGTATATTACTGTTAATCCAGTTCATCTTTGTAGATAAATATAATACTTGATATATAAAAAAGTACATAAATGCATTAATTTCAGAAAAAATATTCTTATTTTTTAACAAAAAAAATTAATATCTTCTTTTCTTATAAAAACTAAACTCGTTTTTAACTATTTTTCTCACTTTATATTTCAATTATTCCTGTCGAAGTAAACACATCATAGTTTATTTTGTCTTCGTAACCGAAGAATATTTGTCCTTCATTGATTAGATATGTTTGAATTGACAAATCTTCCAACCTATTTTCCTCTTACATAAAAATTATTATTTACATTTATCATTTTCACAATATTTCTAGCATGACGTGTGCGTGTGTTGTTTTTTTATATATTTTAATCAGTCATGCATTACGGATGGTCTCATAATTTATTTTTCTTAGAAAATTTTATGAATCATTGTTAGAAAAATAAAAGAACCCCCCCATAAATTATCGTGACAATAGAAACCAAAAACAACACATTAATTACAGTTTTCATAGACTAGTATCATTGTAAAAATTATGAAACATAATTTTCATGTATTTCCCTTTGTAGAAAGCATCTTCTAAATATATTTGTAAAATTTGTTTTCTCATCTCCTTGTTAATTTTCCTTATAAATAATGTTGCGTTTTCAAACTTATCATTAACAAAATTATAGTAGATAAAATATATCATTTAACTATTACATATTTCAATGTTATTCATATTTTTATAGAAGAGGGACTTTTTCCTAAAATGGAAATTCATTGTTGAGTAAATTACACGAGTGATCTTCATGGTAACATCATTATCGAGAGTTCTGTTCTTTATTTTGATAAGTTTTACTTATTTTTCTTATTGTTCACACATGAATAAAAACATTGATATTTTCCGCTAATTAAAGTTAATTTTTATGAAATATATGTTTTACCTTTTCTATTTTAAAAATTAAAATTAAAATATAAGTTGAATCCTTATAATCATACACCAAGATAAATAAATGCAAAGTGTATATCTCTTTAGAAGCATAAAAGTCACTCATTCACCTTACATCCACAAACAGAAACTTTAATTTCATTCTCTCATAATGATTAATTTCATTTCGTCTATCATTCTTACCTAACAGCCACTACCTAAGTTTTCAGGAATACATTTGCTGATTTGCAAAATGAGCACAACTGGAATATAAGAAAGCAACCAACTGGTCAATTATTAATAGGAGTCATAAGGTTTGGTAGCCCGGTGATAAAATTCAGTGACTTTATAAAGAAAATCAGGGTTTGGTTCTTGTATGGGATAGACTAGAAATCTTTATAGTTTAGAAGTATAAGTAGATGAATGTACGGATTTACTAAAAGAATTATCATTAGGATTTTTAGGCATTTAAGATTTGAAGATGTGTTTGGTTTTCTTCATGATTTTAGAGTTGAATTCATGTTCTACATGGAAGAATATAAAAACAAATCATAAGTTGTGTACCGTTGTACTCAAATTCCTGCTTAATTTGATCATAAAATAAATCTAACGATAAATGTTCTTAGATTTTAGAATATTCGATTTGAATGCTAAAAACAAACATCCGTCCACGTAAAAGGAAAAAATGTGTTACAAATCGACATATAGCAAGGAGCACATGAGTAATTTTTTAAAGGGAAATTAGATTTTAATAATCAAAAGAGGTTAAAATACAGAGTGTATTTTTGCTAAAAGTATGAGAAGACACTATGAGTCAAAAAAAGTCATAAAAAAGTTATATCTCACAATCAAATCGAATTTCAAAAAAGTAATTCTGAACTTTTGTTCCCCTAGCCGTCCTCACTAAGAAAAAAAATAAACGAAAAATAAAAAAAAATTAAAAAAAATTAACGTTTTTTTATTGTGTCATTTATGAAAGACACAATGACGTCATTGTGTCATTATGAAAGACATAATGACGTCATTGTGTCATTATGACACAATGAATTTTTTTTTTGTTTTTTTTTATTTTTTTTCTGAAAGAGGACGACGAGAGGAACAGAGACTCCGAAGTACTTTTTTGAAATTCGATTTAGATTGTGAAATATAATTTTTTTTTGTGATTTTTAGTCTCATTGTGTCTTCTTACAGTTTGTAGCAAAAATACACTTTGTAGAATAACCTCACCCTTAATAATTCAAACTATTATCTATTGCCCGATAATAATTCATACTATTAATTTGGCCGGTAACACTCCCAACTTTCACTTTTATTACCAACAACAATCCCAATGATATAATTTTCATCTTTTTACATTTGATTTATACTCGATTCCAGTCGCAATAATGATTATAAACGAAATGAAGAAACATACAAGTTAAATTGAAGCTAAAATAAATACAAATCAAACATAAAAATTTAAAAATTATGTCATTGAGATTGTTGTTGGTGACAAAAGTAAAAGTTGGAAGTGTTGTTGGCCAAATTAATAGTATGGATTATTATCGGTCAATGGCCAATAGTTTGGATTATTAAAATCCAATTTGGTTTTTTTAAATGATGAACAAAAACCATATAATTGGACGATCACACTGTTAGTTTTTTTTCTTAATGACAAATTTACGACTGATTCGAAAGATAGATTTTATATTAATTTTGTTCGCAACCCCAACCCCCACAGGAGAAAAAAAAAACTAACTCAACCTAAGCATTTTTATTTAAGTGATACTTGAACAAAAGACCTTCATCTATTTACATGTATTAGATATATCACCTTAACTATTTGGGCTAAATATCATTGCTTTAGTTACACTGTTAGTTAATAGGTTAATGAAGGTTGTTGCTTATGTTGTTAGCTTGGAACAATCCGTATTTATTAAGGATTGTTAATGTATAGATGGTATTCTCATTATTAATGCTATTTTGAATGGTATAAGAACAGAAAAAACAATTACTTTTATTTTATATATATTTTGAAAAGGGTTATGATTCTTTTACTTGGGATTATTTGAAGAGAATTATGGATTTTCGAGATTCAAGATGCAAGTAGATCCGGTGGATTAGAGCATGTTTGGAATCAGTCTGTTCTTCGGTTCTAGTTAATGGTAGTTCTTCTTGTGAGTTTTAGTTGGAGATGTCTTAGTCAGGATGATCCATTGTCCTCTTTTCTTTTTATTATTGTCATGATTCATGAAGGGACTTCATATTACATTAGAAGTTGCTAAAGTCAGTAAAGATGACACTAATTGATCTCGTCTTTTGTTTGCTGGTTATGTTTCGATTATAGGGGATTGGAACCTTATCAATTTGTCAAACATGGTTAGAAACCTGAACTACTTTTATTTGGCTTTAGGATTGAAGTAATTAAATGTCCACAAATAGAGTCTCTTTGGAGCGAATGTGAAATTTGAGGAGGTTAAGTGGTTAGCGTTTATTACCGGTTGTTGTACAAAGAAAATCCCTTTTACTTGTTTGTGTATTCCATTAGGGATTGATCCGAATCGTGTTCAAGGTTGGGAGCCAATTATTGAAAAGTTCAAGAAGAAGATATTAGGCAAATATGTTTTCGATAGGTGGTCAGTCGTTGCTCCTTTCTTTTGTGCTTATTCGACATGTTCCTATCTCATATGCCTAAGTAAGTGACAAGTTCCTTGGAACATATTAGATCAAAACATTTTGTGGGTTTTGCTGATGAAAGTGGAATTCGGTTTTAGCTTTTAAAGATCAAGGTGGGTTGATTACTTGATTATTAGTAGTTTGTATTCTTTTAATCTTACTTTACTACAAAAGTGAAGGTGGAGATAATATTCAAAACCAAGATTGTTTATGGGCTAGAATTGTCAATCCGATCCATGGTTGCAATTTCGGAGTTCTTAGGCCCCGTTTGGTTCACAAAGTTTTCAAGAGTTGGAATTGGAATTAGAAATGAAAATTTTTTCATCCAAAATCCTGTTTGGTTGATCAATGATGAAATTGGAATTGGAAAATTTTTCTATATTCATTGGAATTCACATTTCTTATACTTACCCATGGAATATTTAACAATCTAATGAAATGCTCAAAATTAACATTCAAATTTCACTCAAAATTAACCAACCGAACACGTTATCAAATTTAACAAGATTTCAATTCCAATTCCAATTCAATTTTCAATTTCTTTGCAAAACATTTTGCGAACCAAACGACCCCTTAAGTTCCGAGTGGGGGTATAGTTATAGAATTAAAAGTGGAATTTAGAGTAGTATTGTAAATTCCTTCTCTAATCTTAATGATAAAGTAACGATTCATTTATCCCAAATAACTAGGTTTGGTACATGGAAGATGAAGTCTAGAATTTACGCTAAAAATATTTCAGGTGCATGTCGATCAACATAATCTCCCATGGGCCAATGTCTCTACTCGATGAAACAAATACATTCCAGGGAAGGTGAGCATTTGTTCGTGGAGGGTCTTGCTAAATAGGCTCCCTACTCGATCGAACTTGGATGGTAAAGGTTTGGATGTTTCTTTTGCTTTGTCCTTTTTCTTCTAATGGAATGGAGACTATTGACCATTTGCTTGGGATGGCATCTTGACGAGAGAACGTGGTCTTTGGTTGGTAAATGGCTCGACATCACTATGTTTGATTCTAAAACGTCGAGAGTTTTAAACTTTTAATGAATAGGGTCGACTTGTTACGATGAAGTCTTCTATGAAAGTGGTGATTGATTCCATCTTTTTCATGACTTTGTGAGCTATTTGTCGTCCCAGAAATAATCTTATTTTCCTAGGTAAAAAGCAAAAGGGAGATGATTTTTATAGTATAGTTACTTATCTCCATTTGTGGTTTATTAATAAGAATAGTTTTGTTGGTCAAGTGGTTGCACTATTCTATTTTGTATATTGTTTGTTTTTCCAGCTAGTCAGTTATATTTATAATATTACCAGTCGTTAGAAAAAACATATAATTACCTCTTAATTATTAGTTAACATCATCTTAGGAAAATAACAAATTGTTTTAGAGATTTTTATAGTTTCTGGGATCTTCTAGCTTTTAGTTTGTCTCGATTATAAAATCGACTTTTGTTGCTTTAAATATTAAAAGTTATATAAACATTAGAAGACAGTACATAATCATTCGTCCCCCACATAATAATAATATTCTTGATGATGGGAAGTTGAAAGCCAAACAAGAAGCTAAAAAATAATTAGTTATGGACATATGGTTGGTACAAGACAAATGTTGATTAGAAGTGCTATTTACATACAATTAATTAAGTAATTGCTTAAGTACCAAAGCGCATTTGCCATTTAGCTCAACGTTATTCTAGTCTATTAGTGGTGCTATCGTTCTTAATCGTTAAGGGTTCAAGAGTTTTGTGGTAGACTTTGAAATGAAATTAGAATTAAATGAATTAAGTGTGTAGTTTTTTGTTTTAAAAAAAAATAATTGCTTTAATAAATATTGTTAACTAGGTCACAAAATAATTTATGCATTATACGGGTTGAATAAATCCAACTTATTAGTTTCTTTGAGCATTTATATGTTAGACATCATCAATGATTGATGGAATAAGAAATAATATACTGCGTGACTCGTTAATCTGTAGCTAGAAATACGCAACTTGTTACTGTTATCTAGTGTGTTATAAACGTCATTAGTTGTATGTATGTATAAGTATATATATTGTACAAGTTGTATTTCTTATGGCATTCATCAATACCATTTTGAGCATTGAACGGACACTCGCTCTGCCACATTGTTTTCCTACAGTAGGTTTGCTAGGAAATCAAGGAAATGTGAGAAGAGAGTAAGAAGACAAGCTAGAAGGTGAATGATCAAGATATCGATACACTTTCGCATTTACTTTAGGACAATAACAATTGGATTTAAACTTATGTAATAGCATTGAGGTAAGGATAATTATGATGATTTAGTAAATTCTACAATTAATGTTATTTCTTATTACATTTAGCCTGACGTGAGCAGGGTGTTACAGTATTTCCTAAGGTAATGATCACATTAAAGATTGATAATCAATTGCTCGGGATAAGACGTGAACACACATTCTCTTTAGGTGAAGTTGGTACGATTGTAATATAAATTCCGTTTGCTTAATTCTTAATAATATGAATCTACAAAATGAATTTGTCAATTAATACAGGTATTGATGAGCTTTAAATTGAGAAAGATGGTTATAAAAATATGTACTTTATATAAGCATGATATTAAAGAGTGTTAATGGTTGTGTTTTAAAAAGAAAAAAAAAATTTGTACCTAATTTCCACGATATATAATTGGTTGGAAAATATTTGTCAAAAATGGTCGTTACAATCTTTGATTTATTAGATTATAATTAGTCCATTTGACTAATCGTTTGCTCAAATTATTATATTATAATATATATTACTAAGTAACTTTACTGCTACAGTAAAATTTACAACAGTTTGTTTTTATTATATTGGCCTCATCTTCTTATAATTTGATATTAAAACTTAATTATAATTAGGATTATTCTTTTAGTTTTTCGCCCAAACTATTATTGAAGTTTTTTTTTTTATAATGAAAGCAAGTTAGGTGCTACAACAAAGTTTTATATTTTTGCTTTTTGGCCACAAAGTTTATTTTTTGTGTTTTTGACGTCAAACATTGGTATTGGTATTTGGTATTATCGGAACCAGTATCGGTATACGCTTTTGTGGTTTCTGATAAGCCGATCCGACAACAAAGAAAGTCATGGTCGCGAAAGACAGGGGAAAACAATTCTTAAAGTCAAAAAATCAATTGACCAATTTCACCTTTTTTAATAGTTCCATTCCATATGGGATATAATCTTTCTAAACTCATCCAGCAATGTTATTAACATATTTAAACATGGATATATTTCATGATAGATGTGAAAGAACTTAATTGAAAATGTTAAAGTGTTTTGATTTTATACTTCTAGGGTGGAGGTTGAGGGAAATCAAAGCGCAAATGAACACAAGCCATAAACCAATAAAAAATTGACGCATCATTTAAACTTAAAACTATCTAAAAAAAGGGTGGGGCTCGAAGAACCCACACACACGTACGCTTGGCTTCAACCCAAATAAAACACACATTCTCTTTGCGTGAACGGGTTTATGAACCCTAAATCACTACATGAAGCTGCTACCTGAGTGGGTGGTAGCAGTGTCACCCCAATCAACCCGAACGTGAACCCAAGCTCGACCTTGTCCGCCCTAATAGAAAGAAAATTCAAAAATAGTTTAGACATAGAGATAGAAATTTATAAAGCTTGAAAATGTAAACGAGCGACGAATGTTAAATTTTGAACAATGTCAACCTCTTACTCAATAACAGAACCAAATGAAGATCAAAATGTCTCTTAACCCTTTGGCCTTCAAAACTCGTCTGAATTTACTCCGTCACCGAATGTTATGGTATGCATAAATAAATACTTGCTTCTAGTGAATATCTATGGATTTAACAATTTTGTTTTTGAAAAGTTTTTATTATAAGCATAACTCACGTCTAATTCTTTACTTGCAATCCATTTCGTAATCTAAAATTGGGGTAGCTTATGGTCAAATGGCCGTTAAGTCAACTTGTTCAGAAGTGTCCAAGTACCAAATCGACTTGATGTAGAATGTAAATGTACCAAAAATAACCACCACTACTCCACTTCTATATTAAAATATTATCAATCACCTAATAAAATAACATGCTCCACTTTGAATATAAAGATTAGCTTATTCATCTTGATATCTTTCGATAAAGTTTAAACCACCATGTAGAGGGGCCAAAAGTCACGGGAGCCAAATCAGGAGACCCGGACTTGCCGCATTTAACACGTATAAAAATTTTCGATGAAATACACCAATTTCTACTTCTGAGCGAAAAAACAGAGGGGGCGGGGGCCCTCTGGCCCCTTAAAAGCTTCGCCATTGCTTTCATTTACGTCATATTTTCATTTTTTATATTTATTAGTTTTTGTGTTGATTTAAAAGATTTAATAAAAAGTAAAGCAAGCCAACAATTAAACAAGTTAAAATTGATCCAAAATGTGTGTGTATGGGTAAAACTCTTAAATTGTTTTACTACGAAAGAAAAAGAAGACTATTTTCTTGTAACCATATTTTCATAAACATTGATAATAATTATCTTCATATGAAGTGAAAACTTTCATAAATACTTGTTTTTTAGTTTCTTTCATATTGACCACCAAATTACTGTGATTTATTGTTTCACGCCCTTTCATCTGGTTAGTTATAAAAATAGGATGACAAAAATTGGTTTAAGGATGGTCCTAAGTAAATGTGGAAATGAGATATGGTTGTATATTTGGACTATCTGTTGTGGGATACAGCTTCAAGTGAAGTTATCATCTAATATTGCGACATGTAATACTGACTGAGCAATGGATAGAACCTCTGATTAAGTAGTGTAATCCTGTTGTGAATCAGATGATCAGGGGCATAATTTTTTTAATGTAAAACAATAATAATACAAAATTAAATATTATAACAAAATATTATTCATTAAAAACATAAAAAATAAAAAAAACATATAATAAATAAAAAAAGTAATCTAACTAACTTCCTATTCCAATTCCCTATTAATACGGTTCGTTTTTAGTCGATTATGTCTCCGGAATGACCTCGTCTGGATAATCAAATGGACTTAAGTTTGTAAAAGCCTCATCGTCCATGAGATCAAAACTTTGGTGAAACGAACCATCCCAATTATCCGACATTTTGTAATGGAAAGGATTTTTAAAAAAATTTAGAGAGAAAATAAATAGAAATGTTGTGATTTTTTATAAGGTGTGTGATAGTATTTATAGGATAAAATATAAAAATATGATTTTTTTTTTAAATTTTAAAATGTGCCCAGTGGCAAACACCTGGATAGTGCCCCCTCCATAGTGCACCCTTCATCATTGTGAAGTGGATGGTGAAGAAGGGGTGAAGTTCAAACAAAAACCAATACATCGTTGAAGGTCTCATCCGGATTTTCGATTGTACTTTACACATTCTACTTCTGAAATCACCAAACATGTGTTATACAAGATTTGAATCCATACCAATTTGGTTAAAAAATACATCACTTACCATCAGAATGTCTATTTATAAACATATCCCATAAAACTAGTAGGATAAACTACATCTAACCTTTTCTCAAGGGGCATGTTACATGAACAGATAAATGTTCAAAATACTAACACACAATGTTAGCCTTTTTGCTTTCATTGATGCGCTTGCTCATTTAAAATTTTAAATATAACTTTGATCGTACAAACCATTTCCGCCAAAATTCAACCACCTCTAAATATAATGGAATTAAACATGCCATAATCATAAAAAAAAATAATAATAAAGGTAAAAATAATAACAAAAATTAAAAAGAGCTAAAAGAAAGTGGTGGTGGAAGCATATTTCTCATCCTCCTGCTGGTTCCACATCTTTTGTGATTACAAGTATGCATAGAACTATCATGGCTTAATGAGGTTCTATCCACTAGCTGCAGCAAGCTTAGTAACCGTAACCTGGTCGTGAAGACGGTTTATATGTTATTATGCAATTAACCAAAACAAGTCTTGATAAACCGAACATGAAATAAAATTACAGAAAAAAAGTAACTAACTTTGGTAGGGTAACAAACTTTTTGGCCCGAAAAAGACATCTTTCAAGATTTTGATTCAAGGTAACAACCTTGAAAAGTGAAGGTCGAATGATCCCGTCCTTTTTTTGGTTTTTTATCTTAATGTTTCTGAGGGTTTTACAGAAAAGATTAAAACTTTGAAGGTTTTCATAAATTTTTTCTATGTTCGCGTGTATTTATCAAAATTCTTTATGATATTTTGGAGGGTTTTTATCACGATTTATGAAAATTTGAGCGTTTTGAGGGTTATAATATAAATTTTTGAAAGTTTGATGCTTATTTCAAAGACAAAAAAATTGCTTACCTTTATAAATAATAAACCCAAAAGTAAAAAAAGGAAAGATACAGAAAAAAGTATTAATCTTTTATATAATTTTTCATTAGAGGTATTAACTATTTGTCAAGTAAATTGTATCAAACTATTTCTTATGCATAAGAACGCTGTGGTACACATGGCATGCATGTTACCTTGGTTGTCTACATGGCAGTACACGTGACATGCCACATCACCTTAGCTGCCTACATGTGGTGCACGTGGCAAGCCACATGTACATGATCTGCTGATTAGGATTTTCGTAGGCTGGAAACCTTAAAAGGTCATTTTCTATGCATAAAAAATGTTTGATACCTTTATCTGACCAAGAAAATGAATACCTCAAATGAAAAATTGCATAAAGCTCAGTACTTTATTAAGAAGTTTGCTAAAAGAAAACACAAAAAAGAAACATATTCTGATTAACCACTTAAATACCTGAGTTGTCCATCGGGTTTCCAGCGGGTATGGGTTCGGGCTCCTTGATTTCAACAACCACAGCATCTGATGTGAGGAATGTCTTTGCAACAGATGATGCATGCTCCAAGCAACATCTCACCACCTGCACCGATTCAAGATTTAACAAGTCTCTTATAAACAATAAATAAAAAAACTGTACAGCAAAAACGCCACGAGACACATAACTTACCTTTGTTGGGTCAATAATACCAGACGCCATTAAATCCTCATATTTTCCGGTTGCAGCATTATAACCGAACTTGAAGTTGTCACTGGATAGAACCTGAAAATCAAACATAAACACTTAACCAAACATACTCTTTTTAGTTAACCGTGAGACCAAAAACTCACGGTCCCTACCAAATAACCAATGGGATCAGATAAAAGACAGCTTGCGCTGGTCAGGTGGCCTTTAAAGGGATTAAAGGCTGAAAATCAGTGGAAGCTTGGTTCAAACCTAACAATACTGCTAGACTCGAACACTTACCACAGCAACACCCTACCCTCTTGAAGGTTCAACTACACATACTTATTATCCAAAGAAATGAACTTTATGTGATGATAACGAATTAGTAGTGACCATAAAATGTTTAAATTTAAACGAAGAATACCTTTTCAATCACCACACTTCCGTTAACACCAGCATTCTTTGCAATCAGCTTCATCGGGTAACTAAGTGCCCTCTTAACAATATCTGCTCCTACCTTTTGTTCATCATTGTCAAATGTATCTTTAATGCCATCAACTTTAGCAGCAAGTCTCAATAGTGTGCACCCGCCCCCAACTACAATACCTTCCTCAACAGCAGCCTTTAGGATGTCAAAATTTTAACCAAGTTTAGCTCTAAAAGTGACCATAAAAACCCAAAAAAAAATTTTGCTATAATGTAAGAATAGTATGTATCATAACCTTTGTCGCGTTGAGTGCATCCTCTACTCTCAGTTTCTTTTCTTTAAGTTCGGTTTCAGTTTGTGCCCCAACCTGGATAACAGCGACTCCACCAGATAATTTGGCAATTCTTTCGTTTAGCTTTTCTTTCTCGTATTCCTGTTCTGCTGCCTGTGATATTATTCACCGGTAATTAATTGACAAAATAGAGCTTATTTTAGGAAAAAGATGTGAAATAGAGTTTTATAGAAATGCACCTCAACAAGGTTTCTAATCTGGGCAACCCGTTTACTAACCAACTCCTGCGTGCTGCCATCACCGACAATAGTTGTTGACTCCTTGGTTAGAACCACCTTTGCAGCAAGCCCTAAAACCTCACTCCCAGCAGTCTGAAGGTTTAATCCTACCTCTTCTCTAATGACAGTACCTAAAACAATATGGAAAAAGGATTATAATAATGTGTTCATGTCAAAACAGGTCAGGTAAGAACCACTTGCCTCCAGTGAGAACAGCAATATCATCAAGATATTGACTTTTGCGTTCCCCGAATCCAGGTGCCTTAAGTGCAGCAATCTTTAATGAACCTCTTAGTTTGTTAACCACAAGAGTTGCAAGAGCTTCTTGCTCAATATCCTCTGCTATAATCAATATCGGGTATCCTCCCTTTATAGCATCTTCCAAAACACCAACTAAATCTCTTGCGTTTGTTATCTTTTTATCAACCAGAAGCAACTACGCCCGCGAAACATACAATCAAGATCCAAAAAACAGGAACAATATTCAAGAATGATAAGAAATAATGTTACTGTTTTTAGTTTATTACCTTGCAGTTTTCATATTCAACTGTCATTTTCTCACTGTCAGTAACAAAATATGGAGAGATGTAACCGCGATCAAATTGCATGCCTTCCACGACATACAAATGGTTGTCTGAGCTTTTTCCTTCTTCAAGTGTCACCACACCTTTTCTTCCCACCTTGCTCATTGCTTCTGCAATCATATTTCCTACTTCGTAGTTGTTCCCTGCGCTTACTGCTGCCACGTCAGCAAGCTCACTGTCATCAACCTGAAATTTAACAGTAAAGTTAAGTTGGTTAAGTTCTTGTCACCTGGTTACCAAAGATGTAACAAGCAATTAACTAAAGCCAAACTCACTTCTTTTGACATCTTTTTAAGCTCTTCAACTAGTGCGCGAGTGGTTTTTTCAATACCTCTAGTTATCTGAATCGGGTTAGCACCTGCCGCCACCACCTAGTAAAATAAGAGTTCTGATGAGTAATGTGTACCCTTCAAGATTCAAACTTTTTTAAACTTCACTTATAAACTACCTTAACACCCTCTGTTATTAGCCCTTGAGCTAGAACAACAGACGTTGTCGTCCCATCACCAGCCAAATCATTCGTCTTTGAAGCCGCTTGTCTCACCAGTTTGGCACCAATGTTCTCAACAGGATCTTCCAATTCAACCTATGTAGATAGAAATAAGAAATTATCGTTTTTGCAATTTAGTGATATACTCAAATTTTACAATTACACCATTATGTATAGTTTTGATTAATTGTACCTCTTTAGCTACAGTTACACCATCATTTACAATTTTTGGAGAACCATATTTGCTTTCCAACACCACATTGCGCCCTTTTGGACCGAGAGTAACTCCTACTAAATCTGCAAGCTTGTTGACACCAGCCTACACACAAGTGCACAAGCGTATCAGCACAATCTGCCATCACCTCATCATTAAACATAAGGCTGATATGTATGTTACCTGCAGCTTTTTAACAGCAGATCCATCCTTGTTGAAGTACAATTCTTTCGCCATTGCCTTAACCTTGAGAGAACATCTTTTCTGCACAACTACATTCTGTTTTCGGTGTCCCAGAGGACTCGATGATATTGAAGAAAATGAAGATAATGGTGTGGTAGATGCCATCTTCTGGAATCCTCAATGGACTAATAACAGAAAACATAAGATTAGAAGAGACTAAATGCACAAATTATTTCCTTATCATATACGCATAGTGGGAAGCTCAACACATAACAGAACCGCGAGAACCACATAAACAGATATTGCTTTGAATGTGAAATGTAACTGTCTAACTGCACCTTCTACTACTTCTGATTAGCACATGCTCATTGCAGTTCTCGTGATTATGTACACATTGGTTCAGTATTGAACGAGCCCATGCACACATTTTACAAAACTAAGAAATATCCAGCTTCATAAAGCAAATTACTTGAATCCTTATCAAGAACTCAGGCAAATCTACCAACCCACAATGGATATTCATCATTATCAACATCAATATCCTCAAATTGCCAGAAGAACATCAAAATACAGGTGGAGACCACAAGAATCACATTTCAAAACCAAACAAGAAGCGTGTAATCAGAATAGGTATGGACAGACATTGAATTCATCAATCATTAGGAAGTAATTTCACTATAAGATACACAAAATCAACAACCAATGTAGACAGAAAACAGATGAAAAATGCAAATTGGATTGTTAAAAGATGAAAAGCATACTGTTAAGACCCAATTGATTGAAATCAACAACTTAGATTATGAATGCAATGCTTACCTGAAAATCTACAACAGGGGTGAAAGGTTGAAGATAACAGAGAGAGTAGATATGGTTTAAGTGAGTGTTTGTGTTTATAAATTTTTAGGGTTTATGAAGATAAGGGTGACGTCAGCACATCACATGATTTTGGAAGCTCCGCTTTCATAGAATCTTCTAGAAATTAAATGATTCGTTCTCTTTAATTTTTGTTTCTTTAATACATCAAAGGTTTGTTGATGAGTCTTATCAACTGGTAGAAAAAGACATTCTATGATTTTTTAAAGTGAAGGTAATGGGTTGAAGTCTCATTAGATGCAAAATGTTTCAAGTGGGTCAAGGTTTTACCACATTGGGCCTGTGGGTGGTGGGTTTCCCTTGGAATGATGGGCGAGCCGGGTCACCAGCGTTGTCTGTGTTCGCGGGCGTGAGTGGCCTTTCACCAATAGGTTTACCCGGATGACCAGACTTAAAAATTATTCGTTGGCCGTTCAAAAAAATAAATACATCAAAGGTTTGATTAAAGAATCTAATATGTGAATATCATCATCAATTCATCATGTATGATTTGTCAGAAGGCATAAATAGTTAACTTTATAATAATATTTCAAGAACATAAAACAATTCTGGTTACTTTTATGTATTAAAGATTTGTTAACAACAACTAAAGAATGAAAGATATGAATAATATCATCAATTCATCATGTAAGATTCATCATTCATCAAGAACGCATAAAAATTTAATCTTTATAACAATTCAAGAACATAAAACACTCCAATTAACCCAAATCAATTCAAGAAAAACAAAAAAACTTAAAACATCTACGAAATCAACACGAACAACCCTACACCTGCAACAATTGCAGTTACAGACACAAAAACCAAAAAAGACGACAACGAATCCGACGAAGAATCTCCGGCGAAAGATTCCGGCGAATCCACAGAACTCAAGAACTGCGACGGCGACGGAGCCACGGCGGCGTAACCGTCCTCCGGCGGAATTGCTACTGCCGGCGGAATGTATATCACCGGCGACGGAGTCATCACCTCCACCATCATATTAACCCCTTTTTTACACCGATCAGAATCCCCACTGATGAAATGCATCATACACACAATGTCAAGATTGATCAATGTGTCACCATCGTCGAAGAACGCAATCGGGTTGCTTGAATCGCAGTGGTAATACCCCCATTTCTCCACCACCGCTACTGAATTGTTCTTGTAGCGAAAACCTGTGTCACATATAATAACATCAAATTGAAAGTTTAAATGCAAAATTGGGTGTTTGATAAGTGTGAAGATTCAAAGAAGAGATGAACTGACGGAGGGAATCGCCGATGTGGAAGTGGCGTCTGGAGGCCCAGACGTTGTAGAGTTGGGATTCGTTGGTGGCCGGAGTTCGCCACCCGACGGCGTTTCCGACTTGGAATTCTGCGGCGGAGACGGTGGTGATAACGACGGTGATGGTGATGGTGATGGTGATGGTGAAGAGGAGGGGTGAGAGTGTGGATGACATTGTTGTTGGTGGTGGTGGTGGTGGCGGCGGTGGCGGTGGTGTTTATAATGTCGGTGGTGGTGGGGTTTTGGAGGGAAATTAGGGTGATGGTGGTGGACGTGGGTTGCTTTAGGTGTTTGTACTATGGGATAGAGAGGTTGTACTATTTTGAGAGACTTGATATTGACTAGGTCAATGTGATCAGTTTTAACTTCCATGGGAATATGGGATATTGATCGTTGGGAACTTGGGACTAATATTCAATGTTTTAAGGGACTGCGTTGGTCGAACCGGATTTAAAACGCAGATGATGTCATACAATAAAAACATAACATTATAATAAATATTCAATTAAAAGCAAAATATAAAAATATAATATATTTTTTAGTTTTAACACAACATTAACATTTAAAATAACTAAAATATGTATCATAAATTACAAATTAATCAAAAAAGCAAAATATATATATATATATATATATATATAAGTTTTGAATTCCGGTTCGACCGGTAACCAGCCGGTTCAAATGAAAATAATCCAAATACAAACAACCGGACTAGTTTTATGACCGGTGACATGTCCACTACAGTCTGGTTCTGAAAACATTGCTGATATCGAAATTAAAGGCGTAAACAAATTAAGGTGAGGTTCGCAAATTTAAGCTCGACATGTTTAAGTATTTAACTTAATATAAGTCCAAATAACATAAATAGTTATTATGAGTAATTAACCAAAATAATCCATGTCGTTAGAAGAAAATGACATTTTTGGGTCAACTTTTATAAAGTTTTCATAATTTTATTAGGGTTTGGTTATACACACCTTCATATATTACTTATCATACCCCCAACTCAAAAAGTAATTTTAAAACTTATCATATTTTATTCTAGAAAAAAATTGGAGTTTTAAATAAAAAGTTTTTCCCTTTTTATTAAGTTTCAAAAACACTTTTTATATAACGATATAAAAAATATATTTAAAAATAAAAAAAAATATCTAAAAAAATGTAATATAAGAATTTTTTTAAGTTAAAAAAACTTTAAAAATATCTTTTAAAATTGGAAATATACCTAACGAATCTAATTCAACCGATTAAATCGTTTAAACCAATTTATTTGATTTGGTTATCCAACTAAACCTGATAAATCATATATTATTCGGTTTATATCGATAACCGAACCGAATAAGCAAGAATTTGTGTAACCGTTAACCGAAGTGAAAACCGAATTTACGATTTGATTCGACTTTTAAGGTTACGGAACGATTCGGTGTCCGGTTATTTTCTGATTTTGGCTTTTCTAGAACACTCGTAACTATTACAAATAAAAATAAAGACAAAAAATAAAGTCTAAAATTAATAATAAATACATAAAATTTTAAAATTTTAGTTAAACATATCAAAAGGGTGATATGGTAAATAAAAAACATAAAAGCTAAAATTAACATATTTATTAATTGAGAGAAAGAATATAACAAGTAAAAATAATTTAAAAAGGGCATATATATCATCACCGTTTTATTAAATCTTTTCGAACAGTAAGATGACAAAAATATCCATATTAAATGAATAAAAGGTTATATAAATCCAATCTTCCCCGTGACTAATCTTCCTCTCACCTTATCCATTTCTTTCTTTATGTTCCCTTCTACCTAGACACCGGAAAAAAAACTGGTTCGTGAACCGGTTCGGCCAAAAAAACCGAAACCGGTTTCAAAGAAAAACCGGTTTTACCCAAACTAGTCCCGAACCGACCCGAACCGCCGGTTTGTATACCGGTTTGGTAGCACCACACTCAAAACCGATTTATAAGTCGGTTAAAAGTTAAAAACCAGTTAAACCGGCAAGAAAAACCGGTTTGTTAAAAAAAACCGGTTTCAAACCGGTCCGAATCGGTTTGACAGGTTCGAGTATTCGGTGAGCCAAACCGGTTTGAAAAAAAATCGATTTGACCCCATCACAAAAAAACCGGTTCGATTTTGAACCCGAACCGGTTTGGGTAAAAAAAACCGGTTTGTACCCCTCTACTTCTACCCCACCTATCTGATAGACGGCCCAAAATCATAATCATCGCTTTGTGATGGTAAGATAAAAGTTATGTATATTTGAACACCTACATCACTCATATTCATTTATATATTTAAACACATTGCTAAATTAAAATAAACGAATTAAAATATACCCTCATATTTTTCCAAAGGTTCTTAACTATTTAATTAATTATTCTCTAAAATAATTTCAAAACGAATTGCTAAGAAAGAAAAGCTTTAGATATTTATATAACTCACACATCATATACATACATACGGTATAAGTATGTATGAAAGGGATTAAAATTGGTTAGAATGTAGATTAGATATTCTTGGGCTTCAAATTTATTGGGCTCGAAAGTTCTGATCCACAAATAAGTGGAACTGTCATCTGTGCACCCACCCAAATAAGAAAACTCTTATGCCATATGTAACTTATTGTACTGAGCATATAACAATGATATATAGAGTATTAATTTAAAAAAAATAGTATTAATATATATGCTGTATTAGAGTTAGCAAAGTTCTAAATTTGGTTGAATTACAATGGTCCCAAATTTAATACTCCTAATACGCATTGACATAGTAAAAACACAAATGTGATAGGACGTTTAACTACATGAAACTTTACAGTGAAAACACTAATCTAATAGGACGTAGAACTACGTGAAACTTGATAGTAAATACACAAATCTAATATAAGAGGAAATTTATAAAATAGTAGTATGCTAGCCATTAAATGAGATGAACCAAATGTGTAGCTAATTGCATATAGCCTTTTCTCCTATATAAATAGGAAATCTTCATCTCATGGGGTGCAATAGAACATATCATATTAGCTTGGAGATAAATTGCCTTTAAGAATCTAAAACCAAGTGAGTTCTATAATAATTTATATATTTCAACGCTTAATATTCAGCTTTCTAGACTGTCAAGATATCGTGTACTGTTTCTTAGTGCCTATATCTCATGAAGAGAGAATTATTATTATTATTATAGTGCTACAAGAACCATAACAAGAGTTGCAATCTATCTCGCTGCTCCACTCAAAGCTTCAACATTTGAAACCACAGGAGGAGATGTCGACGAAGAAGGATGCATCGATGACTTGCGATGAACTATTTGTCTTGTTATTTGTATTTGTCTGAACAATAATAGTTTTTGTTTTGATTTTTTTACATGTATAATGTATATTGTACATGTAAAAAAGGTTTTAGATTCAGTGTTATAATGAAACAACCTCTTTATTTTTTAAAAGAAAGGAAAATGAGTATGTGATAGGTTTACTTTCATCCCACTATCTCCAAACGCGGCCTATAACTATGCTATAAATATAAAAAAAAAAAATCCATATGTTTGTTGATATCTCTTTGTTCTAAATACTTTTTTACTCCTAAATATGACCAAATCATATAACTATAAAGAGTTAATTACATGAAAGGTCCTTGTGGTTAGGTCTGTTTTTACTTTTGGTCTCTAAATTTGAAAAATTACAAAGTCGGTCCAATGGTTTGCTAAAACGGAACACAAATGGTCCCCAACTTGGATGGACCGTTAACTTCTCTATTATTTTTTTAAAATGACGAAAATACCCTTAAATTAAAAAATAAAAATAAAATTAAAGTTATTTGTAATTATAAAAACAAAATGATGAGTAGATGGGGCCCACTACCACATATAAACAAACCATTTCTTCTTCTTTCCCAAATTGAAGACCACCACCACTACCCATTACCGCCGCCACCCAATACCACCGTCGTCGTCGCCCGTTACCGCCGACGCTTGTTACCACCGCTATCCCCACTGTTACCCTTGATGATACCCAACAATCACCGAAACCATCGCAAAACACAACAACCATCGTAACCACGACAACCATCACAATCACCGCACGGGTTCCTAAAAATTCGATTCCCCTAGACTGGAATTTTTTTTAAAATTGGGTGTTTTAGGGGGTATTCGTTGACAAGAGGTGTTATTCTCGGGGGTATTTCACTTTAGGGGAACCCGCCCATGGCAGGGGCGGGTTCTGTGGCACGGTCAAAACGCTCGGGAGGGTTGTCACATCTTTACAGAACCCGCCCCTGCCATGGGCGGGTTCTCAGTGTGTGTTGCCGTGTGTGTTTTCAGTGTGTGTGTTTCAGGCGCAGGCATGTCACATCGAGAAGAACTCGCCCTTGCCAAGGGCGGGTTCTCCTCCTCTTTTTTTCCACCACAAATTTAACCTACCTTTCACATCGGGACATCGGGGACAGAACGCGCCCTTGCCAAGGGCGGGTTCTCCTCAACCTAAATCCCATTCACATATTTAACCTAACCGCTTAACCTTTCCATCCAAAAATTTTGTATATAAGGTATCGAATCTTATTTTTGATACATTCAACACAATTCAAAAAGTATCGAATTTTATTTTTTATACATTCAACACATAACTTTTCTGTATTCAAACCCAACATGTCTCGACCTTATTTTTTACAATTATTTTGGGGTGGTGATATTTTATTCGAAAATGAAAATATCATGTGTGATAATTCTACTACAAATTCAACAATTATTCTTCGTAATAGAGTGTTGTATGAAGAATTTGTTGATTTAATCTATAATCATATTCAGGTTCAAAAAGAGTATTATAATTTGAAATTAAAATTATATTACTCATACGGTGGTTTCTCTCAAAGCTCTGAAATTTTTAATGACTCGAGTCTAGAAGTCTTGTATTATTTGGGAGAAAATGTTGAAAATTTCCAAGGAAATGTTTACGTTATCATTGAGCCGAAGATGTCTGTTCAACAATCCAATTATTTGGATCATCTTGGCGGTTTCTCTGTATCAGAAGCACCCGGTCCGTCAAGCAATTCTCATCATCAAGGCAATGTAAGATCACATGATTATCAAGCCGGTCCGTCAACCATTTCTCATCATCAAGTCGACGATGATAACGGAGCTTTTGATAAGTCAGATGATGGTATTTCAGACAGTAGTGAAGATACTGAACTCATCCCGTCACAAGAAGATGCTAGTGATGATGACAACAACAGCTATGGAGTTTCAGACTATTATAATTCTAATGTTAATCCAGGATCTTACGGGGTGACAAACTATTCTGAAGATCCTCAAGAGTTAAGAGATTATGAAGCTGCTGATTTTGACAATGAAGACCATATGGATATATGGAATGAAGAGTCAAAAGAAATCCGTGTTGGGATGTACTTTAAATCGAAAGATCAAGTAGTGCATGCAGTGCGGTTATGGAATCTTGCACGTAACAGAGAGGCTGTAGTAGTTGAAAGTAAACGTACAAGATGGAGAGCAAAATGTTACAGTACTAGCCATAATTACAATAATAATCTTGGTAATGGTCCTCCATGTACCTGGTATGTGTATGCATCCAAGAAACACGATCATCACATGTGGAGAATTTCAAGATGGGTGAATGCACACAACTGCTTTGGTACTGTTGTTGGTAACAACAATAGAAGTTTCAAATGCAGAGATATTGTTACCCGCATCATCCATTTTATTCGTCAGGATATTGCTTTTCCTATCAAGCAAATTCAAGCACATTTAAAAGACACGTTGAATGTTGATGTTTCATATAATAAAGCCTGGCGAGCTAGAAAAGCTGCTATTGAGAGTATTTACGGTAGCTGGGAGAGTAATTTTGAGCAGTTACCTACATACATCAACGCATTACAAGAGAAAAACCATGTTATCTTGGAATGGTTACATCATCCGACCGGTACATCTGCTTATTATACATTCAAATATGTGTTTTGGGCATTCGGTCCAATAATTAAAGCATTCAGTTATTGTCAGCCGGTGATATCTGTTGACGGCACTTTTTTGAAAGGTTCCTACCATGGTAAAATGTTAATTGCAGTTGCAAAAAATGCAAACAACTACGTAATGCCGGTAGCTTATGCAATTGTAAATGAAGAGACGGTGGAATTCGAGCAAGTTTGGTCACACATTGCAGTTCACCATAATTCTATTGGTTTGGGAAAAAAGTTGTGTGTTATTTCCGATAGGCACAAAGGAATTATTCGTACAATGAATACTCTTGAAGAGTGGAAAAATAATGTTGTGCATCGATTTTGTCTCCGACATGTTCAAAGTAACCTCATGCAAAAGTTCAAGGTTTCTAGCTTAAAAAGGATATGTTGGTCTATCGGAAGCACCACCCAACAAAGAAGTATAACTATTGTGTAAGTCAAATGACAAACATCAATTCAGAAGCGTGGGAATGTTTAAAAACTATTAAAGAGAGTAAATGGACGCTTCTACACGACAAAAATCATCGTAGGTGGGGTAACCTGAAGACGAACATTTCAGAAAGCTTCAACAATACGTTACGAGGTGTCAGGCTTATGCCAATAAAATCTATTATTAATTGTACGTTCGAGAAAACAGTCGAACAGTTCAGAAAGCATACTGACATCGCAGCCAATTGTAACACAGCGTTACCCCCTCGCATATGGCTTTTGTTCAATGCTCGTGATATTAACTCGCAAGAACATATCATAACAGAGTTTGATTACAGAGAGGCGAGATATAGAGTTCTGTCAAAGATCCAAACAAATGAAGCTGGTGGAAATGATTATACCATGGAATACAAAAACAGAAGTTGCACGTGTGGTAAATGGCAGATGCAAAGATTCCCGTGCTCACATGCAATTGCAGTTTGCAGCCATAGAGGTGAATCACCTCATAACATTGTTCATCAGGTCTATAGTACTGTTGTTTATCAAGAACAGTACAACGATCATTTTTACCCGCTTCATCACCCTGATTATTGGACGAACCCGGGTTGGAGGATAAGAGGCGATCCATCAAAAATCACTACGTCAAGAGGTAGGAGAAGCACGAGAAGGATACACAATGAGATGGATGCTCATCATCCAGATGCACCAGTTATACGTAGATGCTCAATATGTAGACAAACAGGTCATAACATGAACACTTGTCCAAACTCATATTCATGAGGAGATTGTTGTATATTAATTTTATTTGATGTTTACTGGTTATTATTGTTTTAATTTAATTTTGTTGTTTAATAAAAAATAATTATTTTATTCCAAAAAACTCCTATAAATAGCACCACCATTCTCATACTAGCACACCATATTTCACAATTTCTCTTCCAAAAAACACCAAATAACCCATAAAAATAACACACTGACCCGGTAAAGAACCAGTTCATGAACTCCGATCGACGAGTTCAATTCTACAAAGGTTGAAGCGGCCTAAGAAGCAACATGAATCATCTTCATCCGAAAACAACCCGGTGCATACACCATTTTTAGTTGCAGATGAAGAAGAATCTAAGAACTGGTCAAAAGATGCTATTGACTTCTACAACAACGGCGATGCACCGTATTGTGTTTCAGTTCTATTTGGTGGTAACTTGCTTGGGAAGGATTTTTGGGGTGCTTTATTAGGCTATGAACTCGATGGTCGTCTTTCTCCATTGGTAAAAATCTTATATATTTTTCAGTTAAAAATCTTATTAGTTTTATATAATATTCCTTAGATGTTAATACTTTATATCACAGCATATAGAAGGTTGGGTAAAACGGATGATGCGGATAAGACGTGAAAAGCTTGCGAAATTTGGACCATCGGGATTGAATTGGACAATTTTACCACCAAAGTTTCGGGATGAATTATGTGTGTGGAAAGATGTCAAGCCTATCAAATATGCCAATGGAACTGATGAGTTATACCCTCCATTTTGGGAAGTACAATATGTTTATATTCCAATACTTATAAAAGCAGTAGAAGATTGGTTACTGATCCGAATCAACTTGCATACAATGGAGATCCTTCAGTATTGGTCAAATAACTTATATCGTGAACTATATCATGAGTTAGTTCTCCCTATTTTAGATTTTATTTCATGTAATTTTTACTGTCTGATGGAACAGATTGGTTACTGGAAAAAAAATTATACTGGACCGTTTATTCATCCTGATAAAAAGGATGACATGCCTTTCACAACTACTGAAGAGTATTTGCCTAAAGACGGGGGTGACCTTGGTGGTAATTCAAGGGTTTTTGTTTGTATGTTAATGCAAAAGCTAGTTCAAGGAAAAACCTTAAGTATGGAGGGAAATTTTAAAGACACGTGTGCAAAATATCGACGCTATATGGCAAAAGAGTTTTATCAGTATCGTTATACATATAGTCACCCTGAATGGTTCACAGAAAAGATAGTCAAACGCAAGACCCACAAGTGACCTTCTTTGTTGTATTATTGATTTACTTGTTAGTTTTTGGATGCTTATTCTAATAATATTGTATTTTATGTTTCTATTTTATGATAAAATTTCATTCTATAAATGAAATTACAAAAAATTATATAATTAAAAAGGTAAAAATACATCTCTAAAAATATAAATGAAATAACATCTAACGAGTGTCATCATTATCATTTGTTGCTTCATCATTTAAGTCGAATGAGCAAGGAGGAGATGCATTAAAAAACCGGTCAACTGAATGAGCCATCTCTTGAAATTGAGGGTAATAAGGTATCGGGGAAGAATGATGAAACGATTGTTCATAAGTTGTATTAGGGCTTTGATAAGGATTTGACGGGCCCCCTTCTTCAAAATTCTGGGTAGCCATTTGACTAAATTGTGGAAACTGAGAAGTTGAGGTACCACCGTAAAAAAAATCTTGGTTACCCATTTGGCTTAAAAAGGGAGAGTTGAACTGTTGTTCTGTGGAAACCCTTTGTTCAGTCATATTCTGTTGCTCCACATTATCATCAACAACTTGTCGACCAACCCGCCCTCATCCTCTACCCCTTCTACGTAAACGTTGTGTGACAGGAGGAAGTTGAGTATCATCAACATTCTGTGTCACATGCGTTGGTAGATAACTTATATGGTTTGCATGTGCAAACTCCATATAACGGCTCGCCATATTCCTTCCCGATTCATCCCCTGGTCTTTGATAAAACTGACTCATCCCATCCATCTATAAATAACATTATGAAAGTTTAATTTTAATATAATAATAATAATAATGATAATGATAATAATTAAATAATCATTATAACAAATAAATTAATAATAATATACCATCATTCTCAATCTTTGTCCATCATTTTGGAAGCCATGAGGATTCGTGTCTTGATGAGCCGGGTTTGTTGTATACACAACAGTACGCTCTAAATACCACCTCATGTATGCTTCAGAAGCAATTGGCGAATGAGTGTATTCCTTATTCACAACTGAATTATGTCGAGACGCCCATGCATGAACAAAGATATTATGATGTTGTATCCAGTTTTTATTTCTACCATCTCTACGAGTAATCGAATGTAGATTTGTGTGTTGCTCCCGGGTTAGTAACACACTTGTAGGGATTTATTGAAACATTCCAAACTGTCTTAAAACCATACTTGATATGTGAGGCTCAACAATTTCCCAACATATAAGGTATGTGTCACTTCTCCAGCTTTGATATTCACTTGTGCAGATATTAGGTAGACGGTGGATGATATTATCATAAGGCCTCCAATTAAACTGATATAAAAAATATGAATTAATATGTTTTCACAATGTTAATTTATACAAAATAATATTAGATTAATATTAATACCGTGGCTTCGCTTAATGAATGCAGCTGAGATCGATAGGCACTCAAACAGTGTGGAGTGGTGTTTACATAACTAAGTTCACCCGTCCATCTGTAATAAAGTTTTCAAATATGTCCGTTTAATTAGAAAAATATAACATTACTAAAAAATAGTTAATTAGTTTTTTTTAACATACCTTGCACCATATGGTAATCTGAAATCAATCGATCGAGTATTCAGGGGACACATAGAAGGGAATCTTTCCCATGCCCATAATTGCAACAAGAATAAAGGCCCACCAACCTCTCGATTAGTGACACTCGTTGTCACACCCCAACCTTAACGGCGGAAACATCGAGATGTGAGGGTTAAGATTGTTCACAGCCACATAACGCTACCATTAATTGTAAATATGATTATCATAAGATTAAATAAACATTACATCCAAGAGTCTCAACGAAATAAAGATAACAAATGTTCCAGTTTCCAAGTTTCGAGATATATTATTTATTTTCCTAGGTCCAAATCCTAGATGTAAGCATGCTTCAAAAGATACTCATCAACCTTGTGCATTTCCTGAAACATGTTAAAAATAAAGAGTCAACTTTGAAAGTTGGTGAGTTTCCATGGGTTAGGCATACATATATTTATAAAAATTTACAAGTAGCAATTCATGTCAATGGTTACGAATAAAGCAAGTTTATAGATAACATATAGCTACAAATAGGCTTGTCAGGCCCATAGATCTATGACGTAGCCAGGCTAGCAATAATTAATGATTGTCAACATATAATGTTCATTATATAAGGCTCACAATATTACAAATAACCATGACAAAAAGTAAAGATGAATTGCATGTGCGTTTACAAGTATCAAGATGTTTACAAGTGTAAGTTTATAAAGTTAACATGTTTCACCCCAAAAAGTGTGAAATAAAGTAAAAGAGGGGCATGGAAAAACTCACATGATATATATATATATATATATATATATATATATATATATATATATAGGATGATAACAAGAAATAAACGGTGCTCCAACGATTCCTTTTTCAAGTTACCTAACGTATATATTTCAAGGTTAAGATTATAGGTAATATTAACGATTAAACGTGAACTAGGGTTTCAATAGGAATTTGAGGTTTTACAAATAAAGTTAACTATGAAAATCATATATATATATATTTAATCCAATGAAAGAAAAATACAATTTAGGTAATTTAATATGGAACGGAAATAAAATCACTTATAATAATTTGTAAAGTTAAATTATAAAATTTAAATAAATTTTATAATTATCATGATTAAACTATTATTAAAGGTAACGTGTTAACCAATAATAATTTAGTGATTTAAACTATTACTTAAAGTTTATTTTTATAAAAATAAACTAAGTATAACATGTGTTAAAAATATTTTATAAAAAATATTAAAGTAACAAATTTACAGAAAATAATTTGGTGTCCTTAAAAATATTTAAAGTTTACAAGAATAATTTTTATAATTATTAAAAAAATTTCATAATTTATTTAAAGGCTGAAAAGCCTTAAAAAAATGTTTGAGGTTGCCCGGGTTAGAACCCGGGACCTCAAGGATGACATGGGAGTGGTTTACCATTAGGCTAGGGCACCTATGCCTGACAGAAAGTGGTTTTTAATTGTTAAAAGCATTAACTACTCAAAACCCCCAATCCCATGAACCCTAACTTCGGATTTCATCAAATTGATCGATAATTCGTATGTTTCAGCCGAATTAAACTTAGGGTTTTTTTTGTAATGATCATACGAACATGATAATATGTATATTTACCCGCATCGAATTCGAATCGATGATGAGCAAGACGAAGAACAAGTCGTGGCTATGTCGAGATTGGTTCAGGTTGCAAATGATGTTAATAATCAAATTCGTTGCACAGAAAGCTTCTACTGGTCTCGATGATTGAAAGCCCTTTATCAATTTCACTTAAGAACGACCGAGGGTTGAAGAACACTACGGTTGCAGGTCGCGATGAAGAGGATGATCGAATGTGATGTTCGTGTGAGTTTCAGGTGACATTGAGATTGATAGCAGCTTAGGTTTAGTTATACGGTCGTTTAGGTTCAATTAATTGGATTATTATTGGGTTTTAATTCCCGAACATTGGGTGTTTGATGATCGGCGGTTACTCGAGTTAGAATACTCTCTTAACCGCCGTTAAAACCCAATTAAAGTCCTTCAATGAGTTCGAATCACGCCCACGAAACGGTTAGAAACGATTGGGGTTCGATTTTACGCGTTTTACTCGCGTTTGGACTTCGCCGGAAGTCGGCCGAGGGTGGCCGGAGTGAGGTCGACGGTGGGGGGGGGGGTTTGGGTTGATTTATTAAAAAGTTACACATTTGGTCCCTGCAGTTTTAATTTTTTTATTTTATGCTTAAAACTTTCAAATTTATCACAAAGGCCCCCTCAACTTAATTAAACTTTAAGTTTTAAACATTATTCTAACTTATTAATTATTTAACTTTTACAAATTATTATTTCTATTATTATTATTATTTTTATTTTATTTTGACTATTATTATTATGTTTATTATAGTAAAAACAAATTATTAACTCTTAAATTAATGAATTAATGCACAATAAGAGGAACATTCATAAACAACCCATATAGTTTCTTAAATGACATAAATGGTTCTTATAAGAACATAACAGGGTTAACTATTAATTAACGAAAACACGAAAGGTTACAGTCTCCCCAACTTTTAAGAATTTCGTCCCAAAATTAAGAATGAACTAAACAAACAAATATGGGTATTTCTTCTTCATATGCTCCTCACGCTCCCAAGTAAACTCTGGTCCACGCTTATTTTCCCAACGAACCTTGACGATTAGGGTAGTAGTGGTCCTAGTCTTCTTCATAATGCGGTCCATGACTTCAACGGGTTTCTCAACAAAATGTAATGACTCGTCGATCTGGATGTCATCTAATGGGACATACAGACTTTCATCAGCCAAACATTTTCTCAAATTTGAGACATGGAAAACAGGATGAACCCCGCTAAGATCGGAAGGTAGTTCCAGTTTATAAGCCACTTTCCCAATCCTTTTCAGGATCTTGAAAGGTCCTACAAATCGTGGAGCTAATTTACCCTTCTTCCCAAAGCGAACGACTCCCTTCCATGGTGAGACTTTAAGAAGAACCATATCCCCAACTTGGAATTCCAACAGCTTGCGTCATTTATCGGCATAACTTTTTTGTCGACTTCTAGCCACTTCAAGGTTCTTGCGAATCATGGAGACTTTATCGGTTGTTTCTTGTATGAGCTCAGGACCAGTGATGAAATTTTCACCAATGTCAGTCCAGCAGATCGGGGAACGACATTTACGACCATAAAGCGCTTCGAAAGGTGCCATCTTGATACTCGAGTGGTAACTATTATTATACGAAAATTCCGCGAGAGGTAAATGCGTATCCCAGTCACCACCAAAGTCAAGGACACAAAGACGTAGCAAATCCTCTAGGGTTTGAATGGTTGGCTCGGTTTGACCGTCCGTTTGAGGATGGTAAGCCGTGCTTAAATCCAGTTGAGTACCCAAAAGTTCTTGCATAGACGACCAAAAGTGCGAAGTGAAACGAGCGTCTCGGTCGGATATGATATGCAAAGGTACGCCATGACGACTCACAATCTCATCAATGTATATACGAGCTAACCTTGACGTTTTGTAGGTGTCACGTATGGGTATGAAATGTGCCGACTTGGTCAATCGGTCAACGATCACCCATATGCTATCATGACCACGAGAGGTGCGAGGTAGTTTGGTTATGAAGTCCATGGATATGTGTTCCCATTTCCACATGGGATCTCGGGTTGTTCAAGCAATCCACTAGGACGTTGATGTTCAGCTTTAACCTTCGTACACGTAAGACACTTAGCTACGTAAGTTGCTATGTCTTTCTTCATTCCAGGCCACCAGTATTGACCACGCAGATCCATATACATCTTATCGGAACCAGGATGAATTGAGTAACGAGTTTGATGAGCTTCATTCATGATAAAGGTACGAAGATTATCACGGTTTGGAACCCAAATTCGATTCAAGAAATACATCAACCCATTGGGTTTCGTTTCTAGTTGAGCTCGAAGGTTGTACTCCAATTCCTCTCCCATTTTTCCTCCTTCTTGAACCGCTTGTTGAGCCTCCATGATACAAGTCTCGATGTCATTCTCAATCCTCAAATTTTGCAGCAGCACCGTAGTCTCGTTAACATCCAGACGAATCTCAGTATCAAATTCTCCCAAGGTATCAAACCATTGTCGTCGATCGCGAATTTCTTGAAACGAGACCATCTTATTATGAATCTTACGACTTAGTGCATCGGCTACGACATTTGCCTTTCCAGGGTGGTAACGAATGTCACAATCATAATCACTAATCAACTCAACCCAACGTCGTTGTCTCATGTTGAGATCCTTTTGATTGAAGACGTGTTGTAGGCTTTTGTGATCGGTGTAGACTATACATTGCGTCCCATAAAGGTAATGCCTCCAAATCTTTAAGGCAAAAACCACAGCACCAAGTTCAAGATCATGTGTCGTATAATTCACCTCATGGACCTTCAATTGTCTCGATGCATATGCTATGACCTTTCCTCGTTGCATGAGAACACAACCAAGGCCTTGTTTAGATGCATCACAATATACGGTGAAATCATCGTTTCCATCGGGAAGGGTCAAGATAGGAGCATTACACAACTTGTGCTTTAAGGCTTCAAAGGCTTCCTCTTGTTCAGACCCCCACTCGAATGGTTTATTCTTTTGGGTCAAGGAAGTAAGCGGCTTCGCGATTCGAGAGAATTGGCAATGAAACGTCGATAATAGCCAGCAAGACCAAGGAAAGAACGAACTTCGGTTGGAGTTGTGGGAACACACCAATTTTTCACAGCTTCCACCTTTGCAGGGTCAACGTGAATTCCTTGACTATTCACCACGTGTCCCAGAAATTGGACCTCCTCAAGCCAAAATTCGCACTTTGAGAACTTTGCGTATAGTTGTTCTTTCTTCAATAGCTCAAGAACTTGTCGCAAGTGATGTTCGTGATCGGTTTTGGACTTGGAATAGATAAGTATGTCGTCAATAAAGACAATCACGAACTTGTCTAGATACGGCTTGCATACTCGATTCATGAGATCCATAAAGACAGCAGGAGCATTCGTTAAACCAAAGGGCATAACCATGAACTCATAGTGTCCATATCGAGTACGGAACGCAGTTTTTGGAGATATCATCATCATGAACCCGTAATTGATGATAGCCAGAACGTAAGTCAATCTTTGAGAAAATAGCAGCTCCTTGAAGTTGGTCAAAAAGATCATCGATGCGAGGAAGAGGGTAGCGGTTCTTGATGGTAAGTTTGTTAAGCTCACGATAATCGATGCACATACGAAATGATCCATCTTTCTTCTTCACGAACAGAACAGGTGCACCCCAAGGCGATGAGCTAGGACGGATAAAGCCCTTGTCGGACAGTTCTTGGAGTTGACTAGCTAGCTCTTGCATTTCTGACGGTGCAAGTCGATATGGTGACTTAGCCACAGGGTTCGCTCCCGGAATTAAATCGATCTTAAACTCGACTTCACGCACGGGAGGTAAACCGCTAAGGTCATCGGAAACACTTCAGGAAAGTCTCGTACAATCGGGACATCCTTAAGATCGTTCCCTTTGACTTTCGTGTTGACCACGTAAGCCAAGAAAGCCATGTAATTCTTGCTTAGGACATTTTCGGGCTTGAGTACACGACATGAGTTTGAGTCCTTTAGAGGATTTTTCACCGAACACTTTCAATGTATCCCCCGAGGGTAAAGGAATTCGAATGCACTTCTCGAAACAAATAATTTCGCATGATGTTTGGCTAGCCAATCCATGCCAATGATAACGTCAAAGCTTCCAAGTTTCATAGGAATAAGATCGATAAAGAAATCATGCTCGTTTAGGCTCAAAATGCAATCACGAATAACGACATCAACAGTGATGGGTTCTCCATCGGCGACTTCGACAGTAAGCGGTCTTTCTAATTTCGTATGTGGCTTAGCAAGTATAGACTTAAATTCTAACGAGACAAAACTCTTATCGGATCCAGAGTCAAACAGGACGTAGGCATAAGAATTATTAATAAGAAACATACCTGTTCAGTTTTAAAGACGTTTAACGATACAGGTAAAGCAACAAAAGAACTTAGATCATAAAGTTGGGGTTGGATTTGACATACCGTTCACCACATCGTTGTTTGCTTATGCTTGGTTTGCATTGATGTTGAAGGCACGTCCTCGGGCTTGTGGTACGTTACCCGCAAGACGAGGGCATTGTGGGCGAAAATGACCAGGTTCCCCATAGTTGTAGCAAGCACGATTGGCAACTAACGCGGCATTGTTTGGTGCACGGTGACAAGTAGCCACCAAGTGTCCATACTTACCACACAGTGTACAGATACGGCACGGGGTATTACTCGCATGATGATACCTACAGACATTGCACAATGGTAGAGGACCAGCATAGGCTCTAGCAGCAGGTGCTTGTGTAACAGGAGCGGGTTGTCTTTGAGGTACCTTGGGTGTAGCCACAGCGAAATTACGCGCTGGTGTGAACTTGCGTTTCTTGTTGTTGTAAGACGGTTCATTCTTACTCTCCTTAGCTGCTTCAGGGACCGCCTTTTCAGTCTTTTTAGCCCCTTTGACAGACAAGGTGCCCGCTCGAATATGGTTTTCAGTAAGTTGGGCGGTGATGGTAATGGCATCTTCCAAAGTTGTGGGTCTACTTCCACCACGGCATCTTGGATTTGAGGTGGCACCCCCTTGATGAACTTCTCAATGTTCCTAGGAACAGTGTCAACCATGTGAGGCAACAGGATGCTCAACTCGTGATGCCTAGTTGAATAGGCCAAATGATCTCCACCATCTTGCTTGAGATTCCAAAACTCCTCCTCCAGCTTTTGCAGCTCACTTCTCGAGCAGAACTTTTGGATGGCAATGTTCTTGAATTCTTCCCAAGTTAGTGCCAACACAGCATCAGCACCACGATTCCTCTTCTTACTATTCCACCACGTAAGTGCTCTTTGTTGAAGAACACTTGTGGCATAACAGACTTTGAGTGCCTCGGGACACTCACAGTTGATGAAGGTGTTCTCCATGCTTTCAAACCACTCGAGAAGTCCAGTGGCTCCTTCTTTCCCACTAAAGCTAGTGGGTTTGCACGAGTTGAAGTGCTTAAACGTGTAGGTTTGGTTGTTTCTTCCTTGATTTACACTATTCTCTCCTTGCCCATTGCCATTAGTGTTGTTGCTAGGTTGGTCATCAAGGTGCTACTCAGTTCGGCAAACATGGTCGGAATGACTGCAGCCATTTGAAGGGCAATCATGGCGGCTAATTTGCGGTCGGAGCTACCACGCTTTCCATGATGACGAGACATGCTGGATACAAAATAAGTTAGTCACAAAAATTTGGAGGTAGAAAATAATAAATCAAACAAAGATTTTTCAAGACTTGTAAAACACACATGGAATGATTCCATTTGGTAACGCATTACCATTTGGAAATGTTGACACGTCAAGGTGAGTTAACTCCAATTGCCTTAGAAACTTGTGTATATTGACCATAGTTTATCACTCATCCCATAAATCCCAGGTAAGCATAACTAGTCCCACGGGATTTATGCGAAATGCTTACCTTAGCCTGAAGGCTTTTTGCCAGGAAATCCAGAATACATGTGTCTATGTGTCACACAATATTTCTTTAGGTTCATGGAATTAAAACCTTGATGAGATTTTCATAGATTAGATATAAAGTCTAAAGATTTGAACCTTTCGATATAAAGCTTACGTTCCCACATGTCGTCGAGAATAAGTTTAAGAGATTTCATCGTCGAGAGAATAAAGGATTAAGAATAAGTTTTAGAGGAGACAAGGCAACCAAGTTTCTCAATTATAAGGCAATCCTAACTAATGGCATCAAGTTGCACATTAAGAGGCCCTCCTAAACAAGTAGCATTATGTAGCATGCAACAAAATATATTACAAGATCATAAAGAATTTTTTTTTTCCTATGAGGTTCATGCATCAACTATAGTCTAGGTCACCATTTCTAATAACCTAAATCCCTATAGTTATGGGCTCTGATACCAATCTGTCACACCCCAACCTTAACGGCGGAAACGTCGAGATGTGAGGGTTAAGATTGTTCACAGCCACATAACGCTACCATTAATTGTAAATATGATTATCATAAGATTAAATAAACATTACATCCAAGAGTCTTAACGAAATAAAGATAACAAATGTTCCAGTTTCCAAGTTTCGAGATATATTATTTATTTTCCTAGGTCCAAATCCTAGATGTAAGCATGCTTCAAAAGATAATCATCAACCTTGTGTATTTCCTGAAACGTTAAAAATAAAGGGTCAACTTTGAAAGTTGGTGAGTTTCCATGGGTTAGGCATACATATATTTATTAAAAATTTACAAGTAGCAATTCATGTCAATGGTTACGAATAAAGCAAGTTTATAGATAACATATAGCTACAATCAAACCTTGACAGATTACAAGTTTACAAGATTAAACGATTAGCTAAGTATACTCGGTTCCCATAGTGCTCAAGATACGACACTAGGAGCTGGCAATACCTCGGCTTTAGCACCAAATAGGCATGTCAGGCCCAGATCTATGAAGTCGCCAGGCTAGCATAGTTAATCATTGTCAACATATAATGTTCATCATATAAGGCTCACAATATTACAAATAACCATGACAAAAAGTAAAGATGAATTGCATGTGCGTTTACAAGTATCAAGATGTTTACAAGTGCAAGTTATAAAGTAACATGTTTCACCCCAAAAGGTATGAAATAAAGTAAAAGAGGGGCATGGAAAAACTCACATGATATATATATATATATATATATAATATATATATAGGATGATAACAAGAAATAACGGTGCTCCAACGATTCCTTTTCAGGTTACCTAACGTATATATTTCAAGGTTAAGATTAGAGGTAATATTAACGATTAAACGTGAACTAGGGTTTCAATAGGAATTAGGGTTTTACAAATAAGGTTAACTATGAAAATCATATATATATATTTTAATCCAATGAAAGAAAAATACAATTTAGGTAATTTAATATGGAGAGGAAATAAATCATTTATAATAATTTATAAAGTTAAATTATAAAATGAATAAATTTTATAATTATCATGATTAAACTATTATTAAAGGTACGTGTTAACCAATAATAATTTAGTGATTTAAACTATTACTTAAAGTTTATTTTTATAAAAATAACTAAGTATAACATGTGTTAAAAATATTTTATAAAAATATTAAAGTAACAATTTACAGAAAATAATATGGTGTCCTTAAAATATTTAAGTTTACAAGAATAATTTTTATAATTATTAAAAATTTTCCATAATTTATTTAAAGGCTGAAAAGCCTTAAAATGTTTGAGGTTGCCCGGGTTCGAACCCGGGACCTCAAGGATGACATGGGAGTGGTTTACCATTAGGCTAGGGCGCCTATGCCTGACAGAAAGTGGTTTTTAATTGTTAAAAGCATTAACTACTCGAAACCCCCAAACCCATGAACCCTAACTTCGGATTTCATCAAATTGATCGATAATTCATATGTTTCAGCCGAATTAAACTTAGGGCTTTTGTTTGTAATGATCATACAAACATGATAATATGTATATTTACCCGGATAGAATTCGAATCGATGATGAGCAAGACGAAGAACAAGTCGTGGCTATGTCGAGATTGGTTCAGGTTGCAAATGATGTTAATAATCAAATTCGTTGCACAGAAAGCTTCTACTGGTCTCGATGATTGAAAGCCCTTTATCAATTTCACTTAAGAACGACCGAGGCTTGAAGAACACTACGGTTGCAGGTCGCGATGAAGAGGATGATCGAATGTGATGTTCGTGTGAGTTTCAGTTGAAATTGAGATTGATAGCAGCTTAGGTTTAGTTATACGGTCGTTTAGGTTCAATTAATTGGATTATTATTGGGTTTTAATTCCCAAACGTTGGGTGTTTGATGATCGGCGGTTACTCGAGTTAGAATACTCTTTTAACCGCCGTTAAAACCCAATTAAAGTCCTTCAATGAGTTCGAATCACGCCCACGAAACGGTTAGAAACGATTGGGGTTCGATTTTACGCGTTTTACTCGCGTTTGGACTTCGCCGGAAGCCGGCCGAGGGTGGCCGGAGTGAGGTCGACGGTGAGGGGGGGGGGGGGTTTGGTTGATTTATTAAAAAGTTACATATTTGGTCCCTGCAGTTTTAATTTTTATTATTTTATGCTTAAAACTTTCAAATTTATCACAAAGGCCCCCTCAACTTAATAAACTTTAAGTTTTTAAACATTATTCTTCTAACTTATTAATTATTTAACTTTTACAAATTATTATTTCTATTATTATTATTATTTTTATTTTATTTTGACTATTATTATTATGTTTATTATAGTAAAAACAAATTATTAACTTTTAAATTAATGAATTAATGCACAATAAGAGGAACATTCATAAACAACCCATATAGTTTTTTAAATGACATAAATGGTCCTTATAAGAACATAACAGGGTTAACTATTAATTAACGAAAACACGAAAGGTTACACTCGTTGCCTTACATAATTGCCTATACAAAGATGCCCAAAAAACTGCATTGCCCAACTAGAAGTCTATCACAGGTATTTAATTTTCAATATGACTTAAATAATTTATGTGCACCCAGTTGCTAGAAGTGTCAGGAAATAAAAGTGGCACCAATCATAAAAAATATAATTAATCTAGCTCGTTGGATGCATTGAAAATCTGTGGCATTATTAGGGAATGGTTTTATTATTTCATCTAAAATAAATCTTAGGTTTAACTTATAACCACTTACAGCACTTGTAGCAAGTGTACAACCGGTTAAATACTCAAACCTCATTATAATTTCAGTTGCACTCATGGCATAATCAGTGCCAGAAACAACATCACCTTCAACCGGCAAACCCCAAAAATTGTACATCTTGAAGGGTTATTGTAGTTTCTCCAACCGGTAAATGAAATGTGTGTGTCTCCGGTCTCCATCTTTCCACCAAAGCCGAGATAAGAGCACGGTCAAGTTTACGATAACCACACTCGATCACACCGCAAAACCAACCAACCGTATATATATTATCAGGGATAGGTTTTCATCAATATAATCCCAAAAAGCTTTATCACCTCGTCTAACACGTAAAATTCCTTCGTCGCTTTCTGGATCGCAAAAATAATAATCAGCTCTATGTTGACCACTTAAAAATAACAAATCGTTATTTAGTGGACCTGATGTAATTCTCCAGCTCATTTTTTTTTAAATAGAGTATGAAATTACAGAGAAAATTATATTGAAAGATAGTGAAGATTGAAAAAAATATCAAAAGAAAGAGAATTTGTAAGTAAGCAGATGGATTGAAATGAAATTTGTGTGATATAAATAATCGTCGTGTGTAGGCTTGGTAGGTGGATCGTGCCGCTAAAAAAAAGGGTCTGAGAACCCGCCCTTCACAAGGGCGAGTTCTTGGTTAATCACATCGGGCACACACACTCACATATTCACATTCACATGCATTCACATGCACACACTGCATACACACACTGACACCGCACACACACTCAAATGCATTCACATGCACACAGACACCATTCACAGACACTGAGAACCCGCCCCTGCCATGGGCGGGTTCTGGTTAAGATGTGACAACCCTCTGTTAAAGTCTCCCGAGCATTTGACCGTGCCACAGAACCCGCCCCTGCCATGGGCGGGTTCCCCTAAAGTAAAATACCCCCGAGAATAACACCTCTTGTCAACAAATACCCCCTAAAACACCCAATTTTAAAAAAAATCCCTAAACTGACTTGATTGAGAAGGAGGTGGTGGTGAGTTGTGGTGTCGAAGATGATGCGTAGCGGTGGTAGGTATGGTATTGGAGGTGACGAGTGGCGGTGGAGGGTGCGGTGTTGGAGGCAACGAGTGGCAGTGGTGGGTGCGGTGTTGGAGGCGACGAGTGCCGGTGGTGGGTGCGGTGTTGGAGGCGATGAGTGGCGGTAGTTGGTTACGGTGTTGGAGGAGATGAGTGGCGGTGCTGGGTTGTGATGTTGAAAGAAACCAGGGTGGTGGTGTGATGGATTGGTGGACAGCGATGGGCGGAGAAGAATAAGGGGTGATTGGTGATTGGTGGTTGCTCAATTGGTCGTCGATCTAGCAAACGGTGAAAGGTAACAGCCATCCACGACGGGGATCTTTTGTGTTATGTTTTGACAAACCTTTGGACCGACCTTGTAATTTTTCAAACCTGGGGACCGAAACTGAAAACTAACCTAACCACAGGGACATTTCATGCAATTAACTCAACTATAAATATTAAGCCCACGTCACATTTGTGATTTGAAATTCATCAAATGTCATCTACATTCACATTCTTGTTTGGTGTTAATAAATTCTACAAGCTATTTGATAGCATTTTAATAATTTCATTAAAAGATTATCTTTAAATCAGTCAGAGGTAGAATCTGTTTGTTTTATTTAAAAATTACTTCTTAGTTGTTTATGAAACCTTTTAATAAGTATGTTTTAAAAATATATTAAATGATCTAAAAGTTACTTTTTAATTGTTTATGAAACATTAACATTAACAAATATTACTAATTCGATAATACGAACAACTAATCACTAACATACAGTTAAAAAACAATAATTTAAATATCACATATCATTCGCTCAGATTTTCTAATGATTAAACACAATTTTATCAAAGAGCCTCTTAATTGTTGTCATGTATCCATGTAAGCATGGCTGTATGCATGGAGTTTTTTCTCAAAAGGGTGTAGTTGGTAATTTTATTTACCAAAATGATGTAGTTGGTAAAATATTTACCAAAATAGTGTAGTTTTGATTTTTTTTGTTTCTCACTCCTATTATTATTGGCTACTTATTAAATGTTATTTAATACTTATAGAATAATATCTTTAAATTTTAAAAATAGTTTTTTTTAATTAATTTTTTATGGTCTTCCTGAAGTTTTTTTGAGTTTTTCTAAAACTCTAAGAACCTTTTCTAAAATGTTAAATAAGAGTATTAATTTAGAAATGTTAGATTATGTGCAAAGTATAATATCTATAAGAATGTTTTCTAAATTGTTACACGAATGAAAAAAAATTCTGGAAAAAGAGTATAATAGAAACGATAAAAAGCAAACGAAACTTAAATAAAATTATATTACATCTTCAGTTAAAATGTTGCATGAAATAAAATACATTTTTATATTAATACAATAATCTAACATTTGGATTATTTTCTTATAGTTTTAGAAAAAAAACTTAAAAAAATTTCTGAAAAATTATAAAAAAAAGTTCAATTAAATAAAAAAACCTTTTTAAAATTCAAAAATATTATCCTATAAGTATAAAATAATATTTAAATAAATAGCCAATAATATAAAAGTAAGAAACAATTTTGTTTTTAAACTACACTATTTTAATAAATATTTTACCAACTACATCTTTTTAACAAATAAAATTTTAAACTATACCATTTAAAAAAAAATCAGTATGCATGTATGTGTTGATGATGATAAGTTACAAAGATGAGAAATGTGAGGTGGTGGCGGCGAATAGTGAAAGATGCGAATGCGTATGGTGTTTGGTTGTTATTCCATGACTCTATGTATCTACACTTATTACCTATTGCTATTTTCAACGGTTGTAGAACCATCATTATATTATTAGGTTAGCCCCCTTCCCTCTACTTCATTTACCAAATAATCTGCCACCTAATAAATATACATTTCACTTTTTACTTTCGTCAACCAATTTTTTTTTTTTAAATTTTTTTCGTTTTAATATTTTTGTTAAAACTAGTATTAAGCCACATGTGTTGCAACGAGAAGTGTAAAACCACGCTAAGTAACACTATGGCCAGCACACCATCGCTAGTGACTACCAACATCGAAAAAAATTGAAATGAAAAAGAAATAAAAAATGAACAAAATAATACCGAATGAAAAGTAGATGTAAAAGCGTTGAAGCACGCATGCAAAACGTAAAACATATAAAACAATAAGTAAGTCGATCTTGGACCAGCGCGTTGCGACGAAGCCGTTAAACCGGAAAAAAAATGATCATAAAAATGTTGAACAAAACATGCACGTTGCGGCGTGTTAACATGCAAAATTTAAACGAAATGCAAAATTTAAACCGAAATTGTAAAATATGAAAAGTATAGGGGATCAAAGTTGAAAATAAAAAATATTAGGGTTAAATCGTAAAAGATGTAAAAGTATTGGATTAGATGAAAATGTTAAAAAATTAAAAAAAAGAAAAAAGTAGATTCGACCCACTATAACACATGGTACAACTCACAATGCATACAAAAGTTGATAATTAGTATTATACTAGTATTAAGCCCCCCGCGTTGCGGCGGGGGCGTAAAACCGTAACAAATAGCACTAATGTTACACTATCGTCAACGACCACTTAACACCGAAAAAACTCGTATTAAAAAGGAGAATAAAGCGGAAAAAAAATAAAACCAAAAAAAAAAAATGTCAAAACGTTGAATTACGCACGCGAAACGTAAAATATAGAAAACAATAACTAGGTCGATTTAGGACCTGTGTCTTGCGGCGTGGTTAAATAGCAAAAAATAAGTGTGAAACGTTGAACCACACACGTACGTTGCAGCATGTAACTCGTAAACCTTAGACCGTAATGTAAAAAGGAAAATATGTAAAAAAATAAAAAGTATAGGAGACAAAAGTTAAGATTGAAAAAGTATTAGGGTTGGATTGTGAAATACATAAAAGTATTATAGTTAAAAGTAAAAAATTTTAAAAAAAAAAAGAAGAAACCAAGAAGTACAACTCATAAAACACAATATACAACCCATAAAACATATAAAAATTGATAATTAGTATATAGTTAATGTAAATATAATGTTGGTATGACTTTGACTTGACTATATATTTAAAGGTATTTCAAGGCAGAGCTCTAAGCAGCACATGGAGGGTTTTTTTTTTCAGTGATGGATGAGAGGGAGGGTGAAAAGTAGGGAGGAGGGTTTAGTGATGAGTGTTAGGGGTTCGGTGAAGATGAAGATGAAACTAGTGAATATTCATAGATTTGAGAGCAAATACAAGGAAAAAAAATGCAACGGGGGAAAATGAATGGGGAATTTTTACCCGGGGAAAACGGGAACACCATCTCTCAGATTTGGTGAAAGTCGAAAGTCCTGGGGAATGTGGTGAAATCGGGACGGCAACGTGAACCCTAAGACCATAGGGAGTCATCCCGTTATTCTCCGGATAAAATATTAACGTCACATCATATTTTTTTCATTTTACCCATTTTCTCCTATTTTCCCCGTTTTACATAGAAAAGCACCTAGAACGCCACTGGTGGTATGAAATTAATATTTTTATAAATTAATTTTTAATTTGAAAGTACATTCATTTTACCTAATTTTACCTAGTTAATAGTTAGCAATTGTTTTAATAAATGAATTTATTCAACAATTAGCTAAGTTATTAATTTGTCTTGCATTTAAATATTGACGTTGTTTTTTTTTTTTTAATTTAAATAAGTAATTCATAACAAACTTTAAATTATTACAATTAAAACATAATTAAAAATAAGAAAATAGCGATGATATATTGATATGAAATAATGAGATTGAATGTTGAAATGATGGATATGGTAGTGTTGAATCTAAAATGAGTTTGTGAGAATAAAATGTATAAAGATGATGGGGCATGTTGATTTGAATTTTTTTAAACGACGTGCTAATGGTTAGTAATTATTCGTCAATGTTAATATTTGAACTTTGAACTTACAAGAGAGACAAAGTCTCTCATATCTCCCTTTGACCACGAGACCAAAATATCATTGGCGTATATTAATTAGATATGCATACGGTAATGATGGGGTGTAACATTACACCCTAAAATATGTAGACATGAAAATGTAGTGAAGTGTGTAGAAACAAACATTAACGAAGTGTGTGTGAGTGGAGGAAAAATTAGTTGAAAATAATCTTGGCCGCACTTGGGAAGACAAGGATAGATTGGATAACGTTTTTAGATCTTGGCCAAAATGTTATATACGTATACAGTTGATCATTTATGTAATTTTCTCATATCGAAAATCTAAATTTACGACAAAATTAAAAAGAAAAATTATGTCGTTTTAGACTTACTCTAAGCCAATCATATCTGTATACAAAAGTTTCATCATTCATGGATGTTAGCATGAAGCAATGTTATTTTAGTAGTCTTTTATGACATAATACGATAACAATTAACAAGTGCTAACCTCGTGTTGTACAAGATTACAACTTTTTTATGATGATAGAATAATGAATTATATCAAAAGGAGATCGAAGTGAACCGCTTAAGAATATGTAGATTAAAATGTCTCATTCAAATAAAATATAGATTAAATTTTCATGTGGATTAGTTGTGTTGAGGCGTGTTACGAATGTACCTTTTCTTAAGTTGTTAAGTTTAAGTCTTATTTTTATTTTTATTTTTAACATAGAACAAACCCCCCACCTCTACCTCAAAACAAATCTACTTTTAGAATCCTACTACTCACTTTATGAAAACTTGAACCCGCATCACTTTGGTGGGGATAAACATCAGGTGTCGTTACACCAATAGGCCATCGACAAGTTCAAGTATTAGGCTATCCAGTATGGTAGTGACCATTTTTGTGATGGTAATGTTCATTTGAGACCGAATTGTGCTTGTTACTTTACATGTTTGTTAGGGTTCTCTTGTTTCACCTTTCATGTTTTTAATATTTGTGCCTTTTTAATCTTGTCATCACCGGAAGACGATGAGGTTATTCTCATCAAATAGCTATGTGCTTTTAACTGCCTTCGGTGGCTTGCTATGGATTCCCCTCTTTTACCCTTTAGGGTTTTCATATCCAGGGTTATTGATTATAATGTTTCATGGAGGATGATGAGCTTATTTCATCTAAAAACTATAATAATTTGTTCATCTTTAATATTGGTAAAATGATGATTGGCTAGATGATGATTAGGCTTTGTTCATATAAAAGACCCTTGAACTTGTTATGTAGCTTCAATGGATTATTGGATGTTGAAGCTAGTGATTTTGGGTGCTGAAAGTTGTGATGATTAACAAATAACTTATGTGATTATTTATAGTTATAATAATGCATCTAGATGCTAAAGGAATGATGGAATCTAGCGTTACACCCCAAAACTTGAACTCGCGTCACTTTGGTGGGGATAAACATCAGGTGTCGTTACACCAATAGGCCATCGGCGAGTTCAAGTGCTAGGCTATCCAGTATGGTATTTTTGTGATGGTAATGTCCAGTTGAGATCGAATTATGCTTGTTACTTTACGTGTTTGTCTGGGTTCCTTTGTTTCACCTTTTAGGGTTTTCATATTTGTGGCTTTTAAATCTTGTCATCACCAGAAGACGATGAGATTATTCTCATTTAATAGCTGAAGCTGAATATAGAGCCATGTGTGCTGCCACTTGGGAAGCAATTTGGCTTGTTAACTTGATGTTCGTGCTAAAAGTACCTATATCTCTTCCAATTCAGCTGTTTGATGATAATAATATTGCCATATCTATTGTAGCCAACTTTTTTTTCCATGACTGAACAAAAAAATTTGAACTTGATCTGTTCTTTCTGTGTGAAAATTTTATTTTTAATGTTTATTTTTGTGTTTATGTGTAAGGTTCGTATCTCGAAGATGTGGCTAATTTGGGCTTGCTACTGTTGTGCAGATACGTTGTTGATGGGCTTGCCATTCTGCTGGATTACCTGGATATTATATATGTGCATGTTTGTGTCTTTCTCAATCAACACATACTTATTCTCTATCATTCTCTGAGATCTCTTCATTCGTCTGTTTGAGTTGATTCATCGCGTCTTCGGTTATCACTTTGATAAATGGGTGAGTTGAGTCTATCTTGATTTGTATCCGACTGATCATTCGCGATTGTGAATCTGTCTATTTCAGTTTATGCATGCGTGTTTACTCGATTATGAGTTTTGATATTCGTTGTTCTTGGCTATGTTTGATACCATTCTTGAGAATAAGGATACAAGAGACATGATTTATTTTATTTAAAGATTAAATGGTTGTTTGATAGCCTCTTAATGATATAGTTTTTTAATGATCAAAAGATAATATTAATGTTAAATGGTTACAGGGTAACATTTTTATGGTACCTTTTAATCGTTTAGCATTAAAATTACCTCTTAATTATTAAAATACTATAATACATTAAAAGATAACATATTAATAACAATTAAAAAGCTATCAAACATCCCATCTATACTAATAAAGTTAAATATTTTGAAGTCACATGACATTTTTTTAGACAGTCCACCTCGTCGCCACTTAAGTTTCGTCCACGTGTCTTCACTAGAATGAAACTTATAGATGGTAGATCCATATTTATTAAAAACATCATTATAATTAATTGTTAAATTCATATTTTTAAAAATATAATTGATATGAAAACAGTTGCAAACCTTCTTTTAAATTATTTTTAATAATTAAATTCTATTATTGGAATCATTATTCATTGACACACTTTGTGTTCATTTGATATATTTTTACTTAAATTTTTAAAAAAATTATATTTTTTATTTTATCATGTATCTAATTATTAAAATTAAATTTCACTTCAACTGTTTGTTTTATATCATCATTAAGAAGACTTTCTAAAATTATTATAAAATGTTATGTTAGATGAATATATAATTCTTCATACTATTATAATTATATAATTATTTTAAAAAGGTAAAAATCATGTACTATATACAATAAATAAATAAATATATATATATATATATATAATATTTTTATGAATAATAATTATCATTTTTATGTATTATTGTTTATAATTTAAATATATTGTTTATATAATAATTTCATTGATTCACTAATGTTTTACCTATAAAATATATTAATTATACATATATAATATCTATTATATAGTTTTTTATTTCATTGTGTGACACACATATATTTATATAATACTAGTTAATAAATTTGGTATGGTTAGTGAGTTGTATTATGTGTTTAGTGGTTGTACTCACATTTGTCTTTTTCTTAAACTTTAACTTTTTTTTTAGTTTAAGCTACTACTTTTACATCTTTTACAATTTAACCCTAATATTTTTTTATTTTTATATTTGATCCCCCATACTTTTCATATTATACATTTCTTTTTGTTTTGCGATTCCGTCTAAATTTTGCGAGTAACACACCGCATGCAACACGTGTGTGTGATTAAACATTTGTACCCTTATTTTTTCTAGTTTAACGACCCTGTCGTAAAGCGCTGGTTCTAGATTGACTTACTTATTATTTAATATATTTTACATTTCCCTTACGTGATTCAATGTTTTTACGCTTACTTTTCATTTGATTTTATTCTCTTCGTTTTTTATTTCCTTTTTAAGACGAGCTTTTTCGGTGTTTGTGGTCACTTGCGGTTGTGAGCCATTAGTGACACTTGACACGGTTTTACGTCCCCTGCAACGTTGGGGACTTAGTACTAGTTTAACCTAGTAGTTAAATGTGTTAGTTGTTAATGCTTGTAGAACACTTGAAATCAATCTTAGATAATCTGAGAGTCGTGAAAATCACTTTTAGATCGAAATTATTCGGTGGTTCACCCTAATAAATCAATCGAATATAACTCAGACGAGATAAAAAATTAGTATGTTGTGTTGTGTGATTTTTGTGAACCAGAAGAAAGAACAGATTGACCAATATCTTTTGAAATCAATATTTGTAGGGAATGGGAGAAAACTACCGGTGGCAGTTTTCATATCAAAATATTACATTTTTTACTCTCAAGTTTCACATGTGAAATTTTGGTAAAATCAAATTATCAACCCCAGCCAGAGGCTCTTCCCCTTGGACCTCGCCAGAGGCCCCGCTAGAAGCGTTGTCCCCAATCCCCCGTCAAAGGGGTGTTGCTCATTTGAAACCCTTTTTGTTTAGGGGGTTCGCCCCTAATAAGGTTTTAAATTTCAAAGATCACAATAAACTCAAACAAATATGCACTCCGCGCCTTCTGACTTGTTTGATAGATATTATGATCAAATTGTTCGTTAATCAATTCAGTTACACTAAAATATCTAACTTTCCAGACTCATTTTATACATAATTTATCTGTTTAAAATAGATTTAAATACAATAAAATGTGTGAAAAAATTGTGGTAACTGATACGACAGTGATCCAACGGTGAAGACAATGGTCTCCTGTCACAGCCAGTGAATCTGTCCCCACACTATCCTTTCTTCACAACAAAAGCGGCCCCACATTAACAACGACCTACCTCATCTTACCGTGAGTCTGCACACACAGAGTCCCATCCCATCTTGTCATTTGTCAACATGTCATGTCACTCTCACCTCATGTTTGTGAGTAAGTTATTACTGCATACTTGGGCCCCATCCATGGCCCCACATATATTCAGCTTTCATTTTTGTTTTATGCTCACTTTTCATTTAAGTCCGTATGCTTTTGCTTTATTACAGTTTATCCCTTGTACTTTTTCCATCGTTCATTTAATATAATCATCGTGAATTTTCTATCCTTATTCATATATAATTACATTAAAAATCATTAATTTTTATATCTATGTTTTAATTAAATAATACTTTTTATGCCCTTATCATTATTTTTTTCTCTCTCATCCACTCACAACCACTTTAAAAAAGATTAAAAAATTTATAAGGATTGGACAGTGATTCTTCAAACATACCAATCAACAATAACATTTTCTCTCTCATTTACTCATAATCACTCAAAACCATTCCTTATAATATAAGAAACACACTTTATTTTTTTAAGAATTCCACTGCGAATGCTCTTAATGGGATATTCAATTCTTTGTCATAATTGGTTGAAATGTACGCTCCAAAATGATTTTATTTTTATGTTTTTTATAATTATATTGTATAATAAAAATATAAACATGATAGAAGTATAATTTTCTTTTAGTAAAAGGCGGTCGGTTTTGTTCATATTTTGAAGATAATATCACTAATTACAAAATTGGGTGTGTGTTGTTATAGGCGAAACTTAAAATCAAATGTTAGTGGTGTTATCACCTAACAATAAAATCCGACGATATTGTTGTTTGGGTGAGTGATTGGGTATAGTGTTGAATGGGTAAAAGATGTTTTTCATTGTAGTTTAGATGTTCTATATGTTGTTATTAAAAAAAGATGATATTGTTGTTAAAACTCGGAAGAACTATGTATTTATTTGTCTAATTTTCCATAAAATTATAAAGGAAATATTTATTTAAAATTTAATTATTACACAAACTCAAGATGTTAGGGAGCCTCAAACAAACGTAAGAAAACATTTAAATTGAAAACAAGAAATATACCAAGCTTGACATTCGACATTTAAATTTTAAATTTGAATAACCTTAAAATATATGGTTCAAACATAAATGATAATAAAATTAGACAGAACAAATAAAGATATTTTTAAAGACACATACATGTCTTGTTTTAATCTCGGCTAGGGACATTTTCTGAATTGGAGAGAAAGTTTGTGGCCCGAACCCATAATTTTGTGTTTTCTTTTCTCTAATAATCTATCCACTCAAGTTTGTAAATTCATTCTTGGTTGTGTCACTTATGAAATATGTGTTTGTAGATTGTTAAAACTTATTAGAATATTGAAATTAAAATAATTTGATTGGTTTAAGATTTATAAGGTTGGATTTATGATTTATGGTTTTAAATACCAGTTTTAACAGATTAATACACTCTTGAAAACTTAGAACTGAACCTTATGAATCGAACCGTTTTTAGTCGTATACCCTTTTGATTTGTTAACTTTTTTATTTCTAAAAAGTACAAATATGCATATGTTGTGTATGATATTCATTAAACATGTTTATAATTCTAAAAAAAAATCATAAAATCTAACAAGTTTGAACTAAAAACCTGATTTACCGTCATCCCAAACCGTATTTAATTGACATGACCAACCCAACCAACATCCAATTTGATTAGACGTTTTTTGAAACCGTAGCTAACATTTTGACATAGAATTTTTGTCCAACTGAATCATGATTATTTTAACTCAGTCACAAGCGAATAAAAACCTTAAGGTCTAGAGGTTTGACAGCTGTTTAAAGACACTTCTTTTCCATAAAATTCGTCAAGGTTTTAGGTCTTCAACTTTAAGCGGTGTGTCGCATAAAAACGAGCCCTTTCATGCTGCGACTCAACATCTAACCAGTTGTCCGGTTTTCAAAACCATGCTTTTATAGTTTTATATTATGTTGAAGTATAAAGTGTATAAACTATAAAGGAAACAAATAAAGGGAATGAAAGTGAATTTTTCGAAAAGCAAATGAGAATAAAAAAGGTGAGGAGAAAGTAAAAAGTTTTTAAAAAGAATAAAAATAAAAAAGAAAGGGCAATATCGAGACGCATGCAAAGCCATCATCATGGTGTCCTCTTTGTCCCACGAAACCTACCATGCCACACTTGGGTTTTTTGATGAACCAATTCCTCTTAAACCCTGTTTTTCGATTTATTTACCTTCCTGCCACCCGCCAAATCAATACATACGGGTTACCAGTGACGAAGCTTGAACATTATCGTAGGGGGCAGGGGCGAAATTATTTTTTGTAAGGAGGGACGAACTCGATATTTATATAAAAATTTACACTACCAGATCAAAAATTTACACTACCAGACTCAAATTTAACACTACCGTAAAAAAAAAGGGTGGGGGGCGGCGCCCCCCCATGTGGGTTACAACACTTTTTGTAATGTGGTGATTTAATTAGGTATGCACATAGAATCTTAATTCTCACATATATATATATATATATATATATATATATATATATATATATATATATATATATATATATATATATAAACAAAGTGAAGGAATAGTTATTTTTTATGGTTTTGACATTAGCGACAAAAGTAATGCATATTTACGATTTGCACCCCTTTTGTCGTCTTTGTAAAACGTGAACGTGAAGACCTTTCAGAGGGTTTTGTGGGTGTTGACGGTGGTGCTTCGCTTCCTATTGGAGGGCCGATTGAAGCAGGCGCACAATGTTGTGAGATGGCCTCCGACGGCATGCCGATGATTGGATTTGTCGCCTGTGGCGGACTACAGTGGCGTTGTTGGTGGTCCCGTTTTGAGGTCGTTCCCGATATCTGAGCCTAAATTGGACAAGCAGGCCTAAAGGTTGTTAACGAACCTCGATTTTAAAAGTTCACAGCGAAGCGCGAACGAGAAAAACCATCTAGTTTTGTGCATGGGAGAAATGATATTTCAACCAAAAATGAATTCAAAGAGTGACTTTTAGACGGAATGATTAATTATAAAAACTGTATGAATACTTGTAATATTTATTATAGGTTATGTAATTATTTACCTTGTTGTTTACAAGGATATTATGTGATGTTTGCAGTTGTTCACGTAAGATCATTTCTCTTGACGTGTCCCATAATAAATATATGACGATTTACAAAAGTAAGGAGGAAATATTTTTTTAGGTCTACAAGTGGTCTGGTTCGATTGATTTTTATGTACGTAATCAACTGAAACAATAATTATAGTTTTGGAAACCATAAAGTGAATTGGTTGAGTCGGTCAGATAAAACATGTAAGCACATTATGGTTTAAGTCTTCTTTTGTGTTTATATAATACGAATACTTGAATTATATGTTGTGTAACTTTTGATCACATGACTAATGGGCTGACTGTTTCAGCATTTTAATGGTTTAAATGTGTGAATGGTTCAGATTGTTTGTTTTTTGAACAAATATCTGAATGGTTCAGATATTAGCATCTGAATGGTTAAACATTATACTAATGCTAAATGGTTAAGACCTCTTATCTAAATTGACCAGACATTTACCTTTGAATAGTTAAGTGATATATTAGCTATTAATGGTTTAGACCTCTTAAATGTTCAACATTTAATGGTTTAGATCTCTTATTGGTTTAATATTTAATCATTCAGAAATTAAAAAACAGTCCCTAATTCATCAAGGATATCATTATAAATAGTACACATTGATATAACCGAATATTCATTTTTTCAAAAAATTTAAACGCACTCGAGCGGCTAGTTTGACACTTCTACATAGCATGATAAACTATCAACTAAATCATTGGAATCAATTGTTTAAATTGTAAATTATAAACCATAAATAAAACACTTGGAATGTCAAAACACCTTAACCAACCAATTTAGTTTAGTTCATATGGATAAACCGATTTTACAAATACCCATACCTTTTTCGACCTAATGGCCATTACAATATTTTTGAATAGCAAAGATTGACTTATAAGAGACAAAATCTATCAAAAAGCTACAGAACAAAGACATACAATACTATAAATTAAGTTAGAAACAAACTACACCTACTGTTCACATGAGACGACTTCATTTGATTGAAATATGAATTTAAATCGCAAGATAGAGTAAAATAACCGGAGTAATTTAAGAGTATGTTTGTATTAAAAAAACAAACTCCACCGTTTTTTCACTTTAGATATTAATTTTATGTGACATTATAGGTGAGCTAATTTAGTTTTTTTTGCACGGTAAACGTGTAACACTGATTCGGAGAATATGTGTTATATTAATCAGACCTATCTATTCGTTTTTCATCCGGGACTGCACCCACAACCCTCTCAAGAGGAAACTCATTACTGAAAAAACCTCCTGAATCAACTCTAAATATTTTATTCAAAGTGAGATTTAAACTCATAACCTTCCTATATTTACATAACATGATTACCTCAATTTATAAGTGAGTTATTTCAGTTAATCTTTAATCTATCCATTTTGGTCAAGGGTAAAAACGTAATTTCACATAAATTCAAATAATATTCCCCAAGATACAAAGGGATAAAGCAGCAGCACAGAAGAAGTGAGAGGTGAGTAAAGTGAAAACAGCTAAAAGCAAACCAACAAAACAAACACCATATGAGCTACACACCCAACAACTCCACATTTCACCTCCATCACCATCACCATCACCATCACCAACAGGCCCCTTCATCTTTTCACCATTACAGTTTCCATTAAAAACCCAATCTTTACTAACTTTCTTGATTCTTTCTCTTCACAGAATCACCATGTTTCAAAGATTAGGCACGATTGAACCACAGATTCATCTGTTCTAATCTGGGTGTCGATTTTCTTGAATCAAGAAGCAGATTTCACCTGGGTTTATTAGGGTTTTTGCAAAGGAATCAACAGTGAGCTTCAATGGCGATGCCCTGCAAGGATGGTAAGTGTACGATTATGGATAATGGGAAATACGTTCGATACACACCTGAGCAGGTTGAAGCCCTTGAGAGGCTGTATCATGAGTGCCCTAAACCCAGTTCGATTCGTCGTCAACAGCTCATTCGTGAATGCCCTATTCTTTCAAACATCGAGCCCAAACAGATCAAAGTTTGGTTCCAAAATCGAAGGTTGATTGTTGTAAATAAATTAGGGCCTGTAAATCGTTTCGATTTGGGTCTAACAGTTTAACTTTGATTTGTAGATGTAGGGAGAAACAGAGGAAAGAGGCTTCACGGCTTCAGTCTGTGAATCGGAAGCTGACTGCAATGAACAAGCTGTTAATGGAGGAAAACGATCGATTGCAGAAGCAAGTGTCGCATCTTGTGTATGAAAATGGGTGCTTTCGTCAACATACACAAAATGTGAGACCTTTGCTGCTGTGAATTTGTGGTTTGAACTTTTGATTCACTCTGTTTCTTGATATTAATGTTTGTAATGTTTGATGTTTTCCTGATGATTTGCAGACTGCAGTTGCTACTAAAGACACTAGTTGTGAGTCGGTGGTGACTAGTGGTCAACGCAATTTGACCCCTCAGCATCCTCCAGGGGATGCTAGTCCTGCAGGGTCAGTTGCGTTTGGAAGTTGAAACTTTGAATGTTTGATTCAGTGGTTTTGGGACATTTTGGTTGTGTTTTTGTTTAATTGTTTTCTTTGGTTTCAGACTTTTGTCCATTGCAGAGGAAACTTTAACAGAGTTTCTTTCGAAGGCTACTGGAACCGCTGTCGAGTGGGTCCAGATGCCTGGAATGAAGGTATCGTCGAACATCCGAATCTTGGTTTTAAAAAGCGCGTCTTTGTGTTAAAATTGGTTGAATGTAGGGTTCGTCGAGGCTGATATGTAAGAATGACAATAAGAATAAGAGATCATGAATGGTTTACTTGATTAAAAAAGAATGATAAGTGAAGAGATGAGTCTTTTGATTGTACATAAAGCTTATTTGGTTTTACATAGAGCAACCCCTTATGCTTTTTGCATTTGGGACCTAAATGCGCCTCGTTCCCATTAAAACCAAGATCCAAATATATGTAGTTAAAATGATGTTACATTAGTTTATATGTATTTAAAGATGAATGTGACTTTGCTAATTTGTGTTAACATTTCTTTTCCTTTGAATGCAGCCTGGTCCGGATTCCATTGGAATCGTTGCTATTTCTCATGGTTGCACCGGCGTGGCAGCACGCGCGTGCGGCTTAGTCGGTCTGGAGCCTACAAGGGTAGATACAAATTCCTCTGTATTATATATATCCCATACAAGAGCTGAAGCATTTTGGGGTTTTGAATTCTGTATTATTATTGTTTCAGGTTGCTGAGATTCTCAAGGATCGCCCCTCGTGGTTTCGTGACTGCCGAGCCGTGGATGTTCTTGATGTGCTGCCCACTGCCAATGGTGGAACCATTGAACTCTTGTACATGCAGGTGACCACATGATCCCACCTAGCTGTTATAGTTGATTATTAACCAAATTTAGCCCGGTGGCTCGCACCTTTTGTAGTCTAAATTTGTTGTGTCTTGTAGCTTTATGCCCCTACAACTTTGGCTACGGCTCGTGACTTCTTGTTGTTGCGCTATACTTCAGTTACAGAAGATGGTAGTCTAGTGGTTAGTGAAACTGAAATCTAACTTGTTTATTTACATATTGTTCATCTTGAAATCTTGAATAATGTAAGTGATGGGCTCTCAGGTATGTGAAAGATCACTAGCCAACACACCGAATGGTCGAGCATACCATCAGTGCCGAATTTTGTGCGGGTAGAAATGCTGCCTAGCGGTACCTTATTAGACCTTGTGAAGGAGGCGGGTCGATCATCCACATTGTGGATCATATGAATCTACAGGTAAAAAATCCGTACTTTATTTGATTGTTTGATGCTATGATTCTATACAACATACATGTGATGATTTTGACCTTTGGTATACGCATGTCACTAAATAGGCATGGAGTGTACCTGAAGTGTTGCGCCCGTTGTATGAATCATCAACTGTTATTGCTCAAAAAACAACCATGATGGTAACAGTGTTAATTTCTTGACTTGTAAATTGGAATCTTTGTGAAGGGTTTGGGGACTTTAAGGTTTGATAATTCTTGAACAGGCGTTACGTCAACTCAGGCAAATAGCTCACGAGGCCTCTCAGACCTACACCCCTAATTGGGGACGAAGACCTGCAGCTCTAAGAGCACTTAGCCAGAGGTTGAGCAGGTAAATAAATCACACCGTTTGGACCCTTTTCAAGTCGAGGTAGCAACAAAACGGGCGGGTTGTGTCAAAATGGGTCTTTCTAGATACATGACAAACGGGTCGTTTTATTTGACCCGTTCGGATACTTGCATTAAACATGAACTGAACTGACCCGTTCATAAGTAAACGGGGCAAGATCAGCCTTTTTTTAAAAAGAGTCATTGGGTGTGATTTATTCTGATGTTTGTGTTCTTTTTAGGGGGTTCAATGAGGCGGTCAATGGGTTTACTGATGAAGGATGGTCATTAATGGCTAATGATGGAACGGATGATGTAACGATACATGTAAACTCTTCACCCGAAAAACTTATGGGATTGAATCTTTCTTTCTCAAATGCATACCAGTCTGTTAATACTGCGGTTCTGTGCGCAAAAGCATTGATGCTTCTACAGGTCAGCCACTAAGCACCAAGATTCATGTGGATTATGAATTTATAGTCTATATTTACATATTTTTATATTTTTGGTATCTTCCAGAATGTTCCTCCAGCTCTCTTGCTAAGGTTTTTGAGGGAGCACCGTTCGGAATGGGCGGACAACAATGTTGATGCTTACTCATCTGCAGCAGTCAAACTTGGCCCGTGTAACTTGATGGGGACTCGAGCTGGTAATTTCGGGGGTCAAGTTATTCTTCCTCTTGCTCAGACAATCGAGCATGAAGAGGTACATTAATCACTTCTAATTTTTACTTGTGTTGGTATTAGAGGTGGCAAAATGGGCAAGTTAGGTAATTTGTTAAACGGGTTCGGGCTAAAATGGTATTTACTTGTCTTACTTTATCACCATGACCTGTTAGCAACAGAACATAAACCAAACCGACCCATTCATAAGTAAACGGGCCAAGATTTGAACACATATTAACATATCTATGTTCTACAGCTTTTGGAGGTGATCAAATTGGAGGGTGTCGGGCTCTGTCCTGAAGATGCGCTAATGGGTCGAGACATGTTTTTCCCTGCAAGTATGACTCTTTTAACCGTTGATCATCTGTTTTTATAACACATACTTTGTGCCATACTGTATCTGATTACATTAATGTAAGTATAACAGTTATGCAGTGGGGTAGATGAAAATGCAGTCGGTATGTGTTCAGAACTTATATTTGCTCCTATCGATGCATCTTTTGCTGATGATGCACCTCTTTTGCCTTCCGGTTTTCGCATCATTCCTCTTGATTCTTGCAAGGTTAGTGCTTGTAATTCGCTCCGTTTTCTCTTGCTGGTATAACTATTTTATTATTATTAGTATTATTATTATTGTTTATGTTTTTCTGAATAAAATGCATTATGTCCATACAGGGGGATTCAAGCCCGAACCGAACTCTTGATCTTGCTTCTGCACTTGAAGTGAGAGGCGTCGGGAATAAGCTTTCTGGTGATAGAAATGTCGGTAATAACTGTGCAAGATCGGTGATGACAATTGCCCTTGAGTTTGCTTTTGAGAGCCATATGCAAGAAAGTGTAGCTGCAATGGCCCGACAATATGTTCGCAGCATTAGATCATCAGTTCAGAGGGTAGCATCTGCATTATCTCCATCTCCACACGGAGGTCTTCAGGCACCATTGGGTACCCCTGAAGCCCATACTCTAGCTCGTTGGATTTGCCGTAGTTACAGGTAATTAGAACAATTTGGTTCTCTTTTTTATCCTTTTTTTTGGAGCTTAAATAAATTTTTGGTTTGTGAAAACAGGTGCTATCTCGGTGTGGAGCTACTTGAAGGTGTGGGTGAAGGAAGTGACTTGATTCTTAAATCTATGTGGCAGCACTCGGATGCCATCGTTTGCTGCTCGATGAAGGTTAGTCATAATTAAGTGTATAAACGAGCCGAGCTTAAGCTCACCTAAGCTTAATTGCTCGAGCTTTTTGAGCTCTATTTCTAAAGCTTGAGCTTTGCTCGAGTTCGGCTTCTTTATTTTTATTAGTTATTTTGTAATTGTTCATATTATAATATTAACTTTTGTACATCACATAACATATATATTTAATTGTTTTTATCATAATTTTATGCATACTAGTAATACTTATGATATAAATATATGTTAATTATTTCAAAAGTTGTATTAATAATAGGCTTGTGAGAGCCTTGTCAAAAGCTCGAAAGAGAAATTTGGCCTCGAGCCTGCTTATTGAATGAGCGCCAATATAGGCTTGAGGGTTCGAGCTTGTTTATGCGCAACTTGATTCTAGATTTAACGAGCTGATCTCGAGTAGCTAACGATCAGATGGCTCATTTACCCCCTAGCCATAACTTAAACCATTGGTTCATCTGTTATGTTTTGATTTGTTATGGTTTAATGCAGGCGATGCCGGTTTTCACATTTGCAAATCAGGCTGGCCTTGATATGCTTGAAACCACTCTAGTAGCACTTCAAGACATCAGTTTGGAGAAAATTCTTGATGAAAATGGAAGAAAAGGTTTGTGCTCAGAGTTCCCACAGATAATGCAGCAGGGTTTCACTTGTCTTCAAGGGGGTATCTGCGTGTCAAGTATGGGAAGACCGGTTTCTTATGAGCGAGCCGTGGCATGGAAGGTGGTGAACGAAGAAGAGACTGCTCACTGCATCTGCTTTATGTTTATCAACTGGTCGTTTGTTTGAGTCGCTAGATGATATGATGGTAGCTGTTACCTGTTTTTGTGTTTGGTAGTAAAACTGATGGTTAACTATGTTGTTTGAATGCGTATCCGATGTAGGGTTCATGTATTTTTCTTCCCATATGTCCTGTTTTAGATCGTGTTGGCAGCAGGCGGGATCATAAGGTTAACTGATTTCTCGTTGTGGTAAAAATTCTACCGTTAAAAAGGTAAAGTTAATAAGTGATGTACTTAGGAACAAGGAATCCACCTAAGTAACTTTAACAAACTAACGAGTACAAATGATTGCTCACGGGTAATGGTTATCAGGAACCTCATGTGTAGCGAGTAGTACTATATGTGAAGGGTAGGGGATTGTGTATCGAAACATTTTTACAATCAGGTGTGAGACTGGGATTACTGATTATAGTTTAAATTCTGTCTCGTTGCCATCCCTAAGCTCTTACATTTCTCTAACAGATGAAGTGTTGTCACATAGTGAAATTTTATATTTTATAAAGTTTGTAAGAATTTTATGAACTAATCTAAAGTTATTTAAAAAGCCTATTCACCATCGTTAGAAAAATCTCACAATTTGATGCTTCACTGTTTTAGCCATCCAAATGGTCGGTTTTGTACTACTTTTGTCCTTGTCGTCTTCAAGGGGTCCCACAGTTGTAAAAACATGTTCCAACAAATCATTTAAATCTTTGTATTCATAAATTCATCTTCTAAACAATATGGTCTTCTAAAATCATATATGTAATAAGATGCAAGCATACATCGTGCCTTTTATTTTTCCGAGTGACCATGATCGCGCTGTATTTTGAGTTATTTGATTCTTTTCTTGAGGACACCTTGCATTTACGAAACTTGTAAACACGTGTTCGTGTAGTTGCATCCGACATCTTTTGGTACTCATCCCACGAGTAGTTGGAGGGACCATAACATAGTTGACGAATAACTGATTTGCATTTTTGGATAGGTGTAAAACTATGTTTACATTTTAGTACCCACCCTCAAGATAAATGCACTACACATAGTTTAATTGTACAGTGAACACATTGATTTGACCACTTTTATCCCTTCTCTTTTCTAGTTTGATAATAACATGTACATCTCATTTTTTATTTTTATTTATATAGTTATATTAAAAATTATTATTTTTTCTCTCATCTTTCCCATTAAACAATACTTTTTATACTTATACTAGTTTAGTTCCCGTGTATTACAAGGATTGAATAAATAAATATTAAATAATTAGTAATAAAAACTTATGTATTATAAAATCATGCTTGAAGATAAAATATGATTATAATTATGTCTAAATAGCTACTTTAAGTAAATAAACAATAATGTATTTTTCTTAAACTTTTTTATAAAAAATTATGATTTTTTAGTATTTTGTTTTAAGAAAAATGAATTCATTTTTAAGTAGATGTTCGTTGTATTTTGTATTTTATAAAATTTTTGTTTTTAAAAAGTGTGTTTAATAAAAAAAATAGGTGTTTAATTTATTAAATTATACATTTAATAATTTAAAATGATATAAGAAATATTATTAGTATTCAATAGTATTATTAATAATATAGAGAAATGAGAAAATTAGTATGATCAGGCTTTCATTGTGTCATGTTTATCTTAGTTTTTTATATATAGATAGATAGACAGATCGATAGGCTAAAAACCCATCTTTAAACGGATTATAGTTAGTAATAAACACGGAGAGTTACAGTATAATATTTTAATATAAAATATAATTAAAATTATATATACATTTCAAGAAATAAAATAATTATACTATTTTTTAACTTTTTTATCTAAATAGTTTCATTTTTAAACATTCGTTTTAAAATATTTATAAAAAAATATTTTTTTATAAAAGTACCTACTTTTAAAAACTCTGATTTGTAATTATTCTGGTTTTTTTAATAAGACAGTTTTTTAAAAAAATCACCTTTTTATAATTTCTTTTAAAAACAAAATGATTTAATATATTTTGTTTAAAAAGGTTTAGTATTTTATAAAATTTCATATTATATAAATTTATTATTATTTTTTATTTAGATTTTAGTTAAAAGATGTGATTTCTAATTACCTTAATAAAATCTATTTTTAAAAAACATAGCTTGATTTTCAAAAAATATAGATAAGAGAGAGAAATATAATAATTAATAAAAGTTCATTTTGAATAAGTGAGAGAAATTTATATGAGTGTTTAAATTACTATAATATACTTTTGAAAGGAAGATTGATGTGTGAATGTCCAGATGAAAAACAAGTGACAAAAAAGTGAATCAAGAGAATGACGAGTAGCAAAAAAAAACTTTCTTTTATTAGATACTATAGATTATTTATATTTTCTCTATACTCCACTCACAAGTCAGAACCATCTTTTAAAATATTAAAAAATTATAGGTGGTTAAATAATATTTTCTCAAATTTACAAATGAACAGTAATATTTTTCCTCTGTTCTACTCACAACTATTCTATATAATATAAGGATGACACTCACATAAATTTAAAAAAACAGACTGTGAATGCTCTAATAAACACGTTACATTAACCATGAATGTCTCATTCACCTTAACCGTCATTTACTTGAACTTACTGTGAAACTTACAATTTTCATATCCAAGTACAATTATTTGTGGTTAAAGTTAAAATAAAATTACATTTCTACCATTATTTTCCTACATCAAAGTAGAGCTGCACGAATCGGGTTTTGGGCTGTACCCGGGCCCGGGTACAAACCGTGTTGAGCCCAACCGGGTTTTTTGTACCCGGGTATTGGTGAACCCTGGTCGGGTTCACATTCATCCAAACCCTACCTGATATACCCGGTTAGGGTAGGGTCGGGTCCGGGCCGGGTCCATAACCGGATACAATCCGGGGTTTTTTTTTATTATTAATATAAATCATTATTATTATTATTATTATTATCATTATCATTATTATTATTATTATTATTATTATTATTATTATTATTATTATTATAATTATTATTATTATTATTATTATTATTATTATTATTATTATTATTATTATTATTATTATTATTATTATTATTATTATTATTATTCATCATTTATTATTTTTGAAAAAACATCGGATTAATCGTCATGTATTTCTATAACAATATTAAAACAACTTAGAAATACATAAATTAATCAATAAAAAATAACATAAAACTTTTATTTAAGTTATCGACTAATGTTTATTTTCTACAAAATGCTTGATCTAATGTTAATTCTTCATCGGATATGTTAGAAGATACTCCTTCTATCTCTTCATCGTGTACTTTAGCTTCGAGTGTAATTTCATCTTCCAGGCTTGTTTGGTCTTGTATACGATCCATCGCGTCTAAGTGATCATTTAAACAAATGCACATCTCCACTGTTTCCCGAGTTAGTTTTGTTCTTCATAATGATATTACCCTGCCACTAAAAGAAAAAAACAGATTCCAAAACTACCGTAGAAGCTTGGAAGCTTAGTAAATCACGGGCCATAGAAGAAAGAATAAAAAATTGAGATTCTTTTCCTTTCTACCAAGCTAAAATATCGAATGCACGATAATTTTCGATAGTCATAGTGGAAATAAAATCCGTTCCATTATATCTACCGAGTTCACTTGTTGGGGTGTTACCCCTTTGTCGTTTAGCTGTCAATCCCGAACAACATTCAACATAGTCAAAACCGGTCTTTAACCGCAGTAGTAGCACTTGAAGTTGATTCACTTGGCATGGTTATGTTTACGTTAAGCCTATATCTATTTAAGTAAAAATTATAAATTGTTTTCAAACTTTCACTAAAATTTACTTTGGCCTCGTTTGAAAAATTAGGGTTTTCGTCATGCACATCTAAGTTGTCATTTATCTCGTTTATCAAACATTCAACCCCCGCAATATTTAAAACGGATTTAAAGCGACGGCACAAGTAAAACGGGTGGTAACTTCTTAAAATATTTTTAAAATTTTTCTTTCATTGGTTCTATCATTTGGCTAAACATATGATTTTTATTTTGAAAATTTTTAAAATTCAAAGCCATGAAATATAATTCTTGAAGCACCGAATAACTAGTGGGATAATAAACTCTCGATAATTTTGTTGTTGGGTTTTTTAACACCTCAAGAAACTCAGATAGACGTTGAACATTCTTCCAATCCGCATCCGGAAATGGGTCGGCTTCACCATTATCCGAAAGACTATTATGAAAAGCTTACAAAGTGCCCTTTTGTTTTAAAGTACAATCAAACATATGACAAGTGGAATTCCACCGAGTAGGTACATCCTAATTAGGATCTAAAAATATAGATTCCGTATCCTTACAAAGTTGTTTATAATCTTGCTATCTTTTTCTACTTTTTTTTAAAAACGTCATGTAACATAAATCAAAAAGATTTAATAAAGTTATCAACAAATTCCATTGATAGCCCGTTTTGCACTGTTAAATTAATAATATGTGTAACACAACGAGTATGGAAAAAATCACCGTTTGTAATCGGAAGATATTTTAATTTTAATTTTTCAACAGCAGTTGTGTTGTTGAAGGTGTTATCAAATGCAATTGAAAAAAGTTTATTTTTATAACTTAAAAGTAGTCATTACATCATCCAAAAAGTAAAACAAAAATTCTCCAGTGTGTGGATACGGAAAATGATCAAATGCAATCGTACGTTTCATCATTTGCCATGAATTAGGATCTACCCAATGAGCGATGACGCAAAGGTACGATTCGGGTAAACCGTGTGGAGCCGACCAAACGTCACTAGTTAAGTTTACACCGGTATTTAAATGACTTACGTCTAAGTGTAGTACGACTTACGTGGGTGTAACGAGGTTGAAGCGTCTCTCGAATTAAGTTAGTCAAACGAGGATTGTCTAAATGACTAAAAGGCAAAGCTTCTTGAATCACGAACTTCGCCATTCGATCTCAAACCGTATTAACATTGTAATGAAAGATTCCATCGTCTCCACTCAATTGTGTTTGTTGCGAATCCGGATTACTTTTCAACGACTTACAAAACTTCTTGCTAATGTGTTTGCTTAAAGTCGTGTTAGAATCTTTAGCGAGCAAAGCTCCACAAAACTTGCAACGAGCTTTTACAGATCCGTCACTTAACTCAACCATATCCTAATTGCACCAAACATCCATGTTATGATTTGTGCAAGAACACGAACGACGGTTGGAGCGTTGGACGAACCTTGACCAACGAAGATTGTGGGTGAGCCATATCAAGATTTAAGAGAGTGAAAGTATAAAATGAGAGAGTGAAAATGTAAAACGAGAGTAAAAGAGAGTATTTTTTGCTTTTTTTGCGTTTGGGAATTGGGTACTCAACCATATCAACCCACACCTATTTATACTAACTTATGGGGCAAAAATGACAAAAAAAAGGCCAAAATTTTTTAAAAAGCAAAAAAAACGGTAAAAACCTGGTTGGACCCGGGTACAATCGGGTCGGGTTCGGGTTGGGTCGGGTTTTTGAAAAATTCATAAAACTAAACCCGGTTCCAACCCTCCTGTTTTTTTGGGTCTAAACCGGGTACACCCTCTACCGGGTCGTACTCGTACCCGGGTCCGGGTCGGGTTCACCGGGTCGGGTCTGTACCCGGGTTTTATGCCCATCTCGACACCAAAGACCTCTTCAATTATTGTAACAATCCACTTTGCCTCACTCTTTCATAGTAAATTCTCTTAAGAAAAATCGATTATCCTAACCACCATGTATACTTTTATTTGAAATAACTAATTTCTTACCTTCTTATTTTTATGTATGTGTCAGTATAAATTCTAGTCCATCTACGTTTTGACGTAAATTTTGTTTAAAAAAGAGTTGGGGTGGTTTTAGCCTATGGTTTATATTCCACATAAGGCTTCTTGCACGTGCTTATTATTATGTACATTTTGAGTTTTTCTACTTTTCGAGGTAAATTTTGTTTGTAGTTGTGTCAAATATAATAAGTATTTATTCAATATATAAATTTAAATTACTATATGTTTCGATGTTAGTTTAGTTTGGAAACCAATAGGGTCGATTATAATCTATACTTTATCACTCCGCGTACGCTGTAACACGCGGCTGGTAAAAAGGCTGTTTAACACAATTACTAACACCACTCTCTTGACATTATTAAAGTATATAAAACATAACTAACATACTAAAATAAAATTTACTTAAAAGTTATAATCCATAAAAGCCTTAGCAAACTAAGTTAGCCGGTTAGGAGACAGAATTAAGTTATGTTATATATAATTAGTAAAGTTAGAACCTTATGTATTACATGGGTGGAACAAAATTTAATTTTATTAAATCATTAGCTTTTATAAAAATATTGTATGTTAAATGTTATCAACCACCAATAATCCTTAGCACAAATGGTTAAGGTAAATTACCCAAGACCACATTAAAATAGGGGGAGATTTGTGGTTCAAATTCCACCCGAGACAATATAATAAGAAGTTTCAGGTTGGGCCAGAGGGTTTTCTCACTTAAGGTGGATTTCCTCTTAAGGGTGGTCTTAAGTTGGGGACTAATATACGAGCTTTTATTCAGAAACGTGCCAGCCTAGCACTCCTTAGTTTCTGTACTCGAGAATGGAGATGATCGGATAGGTCAATGGCCATTGGCTCATTAGTGATCCAATTAGCCATTCAAAAAAAGATGTTATCAATCATTAGTAAAATAAATAGTAATAAGTATTTAAGAAATTATAAACAGCAAATATTGAAGATTAAAAATTATAAAATTAAATTTTAAAATATGATATAATTGAAATCTTATAATTTAATAAATCTTAATAAACTATTAGTACAAAAAGATTTACATTTTTAGATATATAGTTGTTTAGTTTATTTACTTAAAACCATTATCATTTAATATTTTCTAGAACTAGCTAGTAAGTAAGATAATTACTTACTAGTAATAAAATCACTCAAACAAAATCAAACAAATGCTTTCAAATTAATATTAGAGAAATAAGAAAATTATTAATCTAAAATGAAAAGGAGAAATGCAAGAAAGAAAATAAAAAATTCACATGAGGAAAGAAGAAGATGATTTTTATTAGTGTTCAAAATCATTTTTAATTAAAATGTGTAAATGGGTTAGGCAGGAAAACCAACATCAGAGTGTACAAAATCACGCCACATGTTCTTAAAAACCTTGGTTTATTAGAATAGATAGATATCAATACCACAATCTAAGTCGTCGTATAAACGGGTCCTAAACATGCCATGCCGACATGTTAACATACTTAATACAGTTAGTCAAAAGATAATTCGTGTCATAAACAGGATAAACCGATTGAAGATATTTAAACACGTTTTTGATCGTATCTTTAACCCGTCTACTCGTTAGACCGGCAAAGAATATGCATAAAATATGAGGATCACAATATGACATGAATTACTATCCACTTATTTCCATTATCAACGGCACGTTTTTCGCTTGGTCACATCCATGGGAACTCAAAGATAAACGACCCACGCTTTTAGACATTGTTTCCAACAACTTGTTGCAAGACTTTTTGAAATAATTATATGTATAATATATGTGTATGTATGCTAGCTTATATTTTTATTTTATTTTCTTATATTTTTTTTATCTTAACTATAATCATGAGGTTAAAGTATATAAATGTTGTATAACATACCATTCAAATGAGATAAAAGCAAGATTGTTATAATAAGACATCAATTTCGAGTTTGATTTACATTTTTATTAAATGATGTTGATGTCATATAAAGAAATAGCAAGACGTTAGTCAGTTTTAAAAAAGAAACAGAAGAACCACAAATCGAACCAATAAAAATTACCAATCTAAACCTTATTTTTGGTCTATAAGGAAAGTTTGATCTCTTCGTCGTCTTCAAAGAGAAGTATGTATCTTTTCTAAAAGCTAACATATTCTTGGCTACATACCCATCTTATTTAAAACATAGAAAATAGAAATGCAACAGATATTTTTTCTTTAGATACATATTGTAAAGAGTTATATACCAATTTATTAGATATGTCTTGTTGTTTAATGATGCTAGATCAATTTAAAGAGAAAGGACTTTCTGGAAAATCTTGTATATATTATATGGCCCCACACCTCATAATTATAAATCAAGACTTAAATTTCTATACGGGTCGTATCGCACTATAAATGTCTTTTGGTGGGTCGTATAACTTTATACGGGGCGTATAACCCCTCTCACAGCCCCCTGAAGTTTTCCTCGTAGTCAGTGTCGAAATTTGCTATACACGTTGTATAGCTCTATATGTGTCGTATACGGGGTCGTATAGGGCGTATAGCCCTCTAACAGTCTCTCTTGAATTTTTCTCGTTTTCAGTGTCTTCGATTCTATACGCTGCATATGTGCTATACGAGACGTATAAGAGAGTGTCTATTTATAAAACTGAGTGTCTGTAGATCCTTATTATATGTTTAAAATATTTCATCTATATCCATTAATGGCAAGTTGGGTAGAATTGGAAAGGTACTATATCTGATTCAATGGAGCCAATAGCTGTCTGCCATGTGTCTAAAGCTGATCATATACATACAAGCTCTACATAAAGCTTCCAAATCCAAACTCATAATCTAACAAACACAATTCTAGTCATCAAGATTGAAACTATCTTCAATAGTTTTTCAATTCAAAATCTTAACCTTTTGATGGAAGCTATGAATGAACAGAAAACCCAAATCTCTCAAGATAAACATCATCAGAACACATGGGGTTTCATTGCAAAATCAGATCAAGAAACCATTGAAGAAACTTCAACAATCTCAAATGAATCATTATCAATTTCTTCATGTTCTTCATTGTATACAGTAGATGATGCTTCATCCCCAACATCATCATTATCATCTTCACTGAATTCAAATGGGTCATCTGCACTTGATCTATCAGACCTAATGTCTCACTTACCTATCAAGTAAGTTTCTTGTATTTCACTCTTTTTATATGATTTTGAATCAAGAATCTTGATACTAAAATGGGTTATTTTCTTGAACAATTACAGAAGAGGGTTATCAAAGTTTTATCATGGGAAATCAGAATCATTTACAACTCTAGCAAGGGTTATAAGCATTGAAGATCTTCCAAAAAGAAGCAAGAATACATACAACAAAATGAGGAAGATGAAATCTAACAGCAAGAGCTATGGAGGTGGTGGTTTAGATAGCTTCAAGACACACACACTCCCAAAACCAATCATTTCAAAGAAGTTTTCATCTTTTCTTAAGCAAAGAATTACTGGGTCAACTCTGATTCTTGGTCAACAAGACAACTAATCGTATTTAAAATTTTTGGGAATTTTACATGGTTTATTAGTAAAAAGATTTAGGAAATTTTGTATGGTATGTTTGTAGCAGAGCTAAAAGATTATATTATTATAATCAAATGAATGTAAAGAAATTCAGTATATATATATATATAATATGACATGCTTGAGTTTTTAAGCATCATTTTTAGGCAAAAGCCAAAAACATTCACATGGGAAGAACACTAATCAAAGAAAGAAAGATTTATACAGTAAAAAGTATCCTAATTTCATCTGCTTTTATAATGAACAAGTTTTTAGTGATTAAAACTACAGAATATATCACAAATAATCTGGTTTATGGGGACGAAATGGATCGGTTGTGTATTCGGCTTGATCGTCTCACAGTAGATATCATTGCCTCTGGTGTTTTACTTCTCTGTTGCAAAAAGAAGCATGTTAGTAAACATACATAAACATAACATATTCAAACTTGAATGATATATATATTCATATTAACTATCAAATATTTGATGAACATAATATAAAATTTTCACCTGTTTAATAACAGTCTTCTTCACAATTGTAAAGCTACCATGAGAAGGAGAATCACCAGTTGACTGTTGAAACTCAGAGTATTTTGTTTGATTGGAAGAACTTTCATCCTTGTTCCTCTCATGATATTCTGAGATTATGCTGCTTTTTGAACCAAAACTCCCAACAGAACAACTTTCATCGAAAACCTCGGTTATGTGGCTGATTGGGGAAGAGGATTCTGTCTGCATTGAACAGTATAGAACACTAGTAGACGCGATAATAACAACAGCAATCACGCTAAAGGCTGCAAACAGTGGATCAAAATATGCCAGTTTTGTCACACTATTAGTCTTTTCATTCAGACTCTTGTTACCATGATCCTCATCCACCATTGGTTTCAAGATTTCTGATCCTCCATCGACATCACTTGAGTTAAGATCAGCAGCTCCCAACAGCTGAATATAAACTTCAATTTCATCTTCAACCCGGAAAGTTTCCATCTTTTCACTTGTTAGAATCATGGGTTCTAGCCATTTGTTAGAAACTTTCTTGTCGGTTTCATGCTTATTGAAATCTATCTCATTGTTCTTCGCGGTTTCTACAGCTTCCAAATCTCCAACTTCATGCTGCAACGCGACTAATTCTTTAGTACTTACAGTTAAATCATTGTGATCGCGCTTTTTATAACCTTTATTAATCTCTCTATCCTTCAAATCTCCCACTTCATCATCATTGCAGACATCTGCAGGTTGTTCATGCTGCATCGCGACTAATTCTTTAGTACTTACAGTTAAATCATTGTCATCGCGCTCTTTATAACCTTTATCAATCTCTATATCCTTCAAATCTCCCACTTCATCATCATTGCAGACATCTGCAGGTTGTTCATGCTGCATCGCGACTAATTCTTTAGTACTTACAGTTAAATCATTGTCATCGCGCTCTTTATAACCTTTATCAATCTCTATATCCTTCAAATCTCCCACTTCATCATCCTTGCAGACATCTGCAGGTTGTTCACTCAGCATCGCGACTAACTCTTTAGTACGTACAGTTAAACCATTTTGATCGCGCTTTTCATAACCTTTATCGATCTCTCTATCGTGCATATATCCCGCCATTAACATCATAGGACCAAAAGCTTCTCCTTCAGTTTCAGAAACATTTGAACCATGTAAGGATGCTGTAGGTAAAACACGCGGTGAGTTCATCAAACATATAATCAGTGTGGTTAAGATCAAACCACCATTACAAGCAAACACTGCAAGAACACATTCAAACTCCATTCATCATCATCCTCATATTCTTCATCATCTTCAAACACATGATCAACTTCATCTGTTTCTCTAACAGAATGATCAACACCCCACACTGATTCATCATCCACAACAGGCATTTCATTATCACTCGAGTCACTTCCCATCATTCTTCTTAACTCTTCATGTCGATCAAGGATCTCGCAGTGCCTATCGGGGTTGTACCGCAAGAACTTCGGCCTAGGCGAAAGGTAATTCGTAACAGGGTCATAAGGCGGTAAAGAAGCTGATTCAAACAACACACTGTTGTTCAAATCACCTTGAGAATCAAAATGGGTTGATCTTGGTGAATGTTGTGGTTCATTAACATCTAGGGTTTCATCAATCTTCGATCCATCCTCATCTAAATCTTCAAGAACTACGAAATTTATATGCAATTCAAACAAGATAACAAGTTCAAGCAATCAAATCGATTCAGAAATCAAAACCCACAAGATCAAACTGATGGGTAATGCTGAAATCAATGTGAAAGAACAAAGTAATAAGTGAATTGATCGATCGAAAGAGAAAGATTGAGAGTACCTTTAAAGTTAGACGTGGGTTTAACGGAGGATGATGAAGTGAAATTGTTGTTCGTTTTTCTCCGGCGATGCTTCCTTCTTGCCATATCGCCGGTGACGTCCCTCCGGCGGTGAATTTAGGGTTCCGGTGAGGATGGAGAGTGAAATCCGACGTTGATTCAGCTGGGGTTTTGCAGGGAAAGAGTTTGTTTGAAAAATGGAAAATGATTATTTTTGGTATGATTATAACCAAAGATAATATATGGATGTATGTGTTTGTATGTGTATGTGTATGTTTGTGCATGGGTGCTTATTTATGCATGGATGTGTTCATGTACTCATGTACGGGTGATCATGGGTCAAGAACAAGACTGATCGCGATAGAACTAGACAATGATAATAAAACCGAATAAGGTGAAAAACAAGGACCGAGAGCTGGACCGATTTTGCGTGTTGCTAGAGTTGCAAGAGTCGATCTAAACTATTAAGTAGTCGTTAATGTTAAAGGAAAAATGTATGACCGTAAAGATTTTTTTTATTAGTTAAGTACTTTACTTTATGTTATTCATGACAAAATTTATTTAAAAAATTACAAACATGTATAGATAAAAGAATTTTAGTAAACAGGTATATTTTGATAATATATGAAAGTACCTAAAATTTACATATATTAAATTAAGGATATTTAAATAAGAACTAGGTTTTGGCCCAACACGCGTTGGATGAGAAATTCTGTCACAAGTCACGACAATGGTTGTTCCAACATAACCCTTACTCATTAGAAAAGACTAAAGAAAAAACATGCCCCAATTATTGTCGCACCACGTAACACTGTAATGTAAACTCCATCGTAAAAGTAAGCCTCAACGCTTCATAAAACCCTAAAAGTGCATTTTACCATAATACACGTACTACGTCATATATATGATTAAAAAATCGTTTTAGAATGCAACTTTGTTTCTGAAAAAATTTATATCTAAACGATAGGGAAAAAAATATAGATAGCCGCACATTCTGTTTTTTTTTTAATGTTCACAAACAAAAGTTAGTATAGAAAAACAAAATTAGTCAAAGATTAAATGAGTTAAAATCGTATATTATATATGGTATAAATGTATATAAATAAAACAACAATAAAATTAGTGTTCAATTACTTTTTTTTAACTAAAGTTTAATGTAGTTAAATCTTAGCATTGATATTAGGATCCAGATATATCAGATAAATAAACGAGTTTGTGTGTTATCATAGTTTTTACAATATTGATGGTTGTTTATAGAACACTCCATATATATAATGTTAGGGTAATCTTATGCAACTACAAGGGACCAATAATATCGTACTTATAAAATAACTATCGTTTTAGTTAGTTATTTGTCCTAGTCATAATTCGAGCTAATAAAGTTTTTTGATGGGCAAGTTTAGTTAATCTATATATAAGGATTATTGTAAACCTAATTTTGTTGATCTCAAAAACAAACAAAAATGTCTAGATCCAATATTTGATGCCAATTCATCTTTTATATAGAGCTTCAAGGTTTTGAACCAAGACAAGAAGGCGGCAACAACGATCAATGGTGCAAGACAAGTCCAGCAAGATCACAATCAAAGTTTGTGATTATAATATTAACGGGTTCATAGTAACATCCAAGAACATACAACTAAGCTTTAATTTGGTGATCAAGTTTCAACGATCATGGAAATGTTACGATAAGTCAACATTGAACAATGGTGAAAAACGGAAGATCCAAGTGGTTAAGAGGAAACAAACGACAATAGAGGCTAAGATTCCGATCCATTTACTTATAAATCTGTCTTTGGGTTGTGTATCTTATTTTAAAAGAAAGCCTGATCAAAAGCTTTGGCTAAACAAATACGAGTCAAACGGGTTTAAAAAGTTACCAAAATTTATTATTGCGATAATTATTGTTTTTCATTCATAATCTAACATGATAATTATCTATGTAACTTCTTTAAAATGGACACAAGAATGTTTGCTGGTCGACACAACCCAGATTGGCCCGTTCAAAGCATACTAAATATTGACCCATTTTAACCCAAACTCGTCTGACCGTATTTCAACCCTCCCATCTTGATACATGTATGAAAAAACTTGCAACTCTTTGCATTAAGATCTATTACAGCACTTGACCACATATCAAATATAAATTGATTTCATAATCATAATAATGTATCCTTACCACTTGCAGGTAAGATAAAAGTTCTGCATTTCATGCCAAATGATACAACAATGGCACATGAACCAAACTGGTTGTGGAAAAGGTGACGTATTAAACTTTAACAAAAAGAAAGAAAGAAAGACTTTACAGTTCGTCATGGTGTTTCTCGTTCGACTGAGTTTCTGAATCTTGAATTTCAGCGAGGTAATTAGCAACCAGAGAAGCATGCATAGCAGCACCAAACGGAAGTATATCTTCATTAACTTCAAAAAATGGAGAATGAACCGATGCAGGTTTCTTGTTCGATTCAGACTTCATTCCAAGAAAGTAGAAATACCCGGGAATCACCTCTTGGTAAACCGAAAAATCCTCTGATCCCATTAATGGTAGCATTGTTTTAACATTAGAAGGCCCGAGAATGTCACCTGCGACTTTTTGGAAGTACTTGTGCAAATCGTCATCATTTATTGCGGCAGGGAAAAAAGGTTTGTCTTTTGAAGAGAATTCAACAGTTGCATTACACCTTTGTACTGTTGCTTGACCTATAATAACCTGTTTTTAAAGTAAATTTGCTTTGTTAGGTTGTTATCATCACGAAATATCATAAGTAGCTCTACATATGTATGGGGGTGTTCGAATTTAATTAGCTAAAAATCATTAAATAGTAACTAAGTTTCATTTTTGTTCCAATAAAGTCGCTCGTACTTTTTCCTAACTACAGAAACCACTCAAGTCCAATTTTGTTCCATTGCTATAAACAAACCCACTCATAGCATAGCTATTGGTAGGGTCAGAGATTGTTCCATCGATATAGAATTCATAACAATTTTTAAACTAAACGACCTATGGAACGATTAAAACACCTGGTTATTATTTAGTGACTTTTCTTCACAGATACCTCCTAATTCTGGTTAAACTTGAAAATAATGATCACCAAATAGTAACGAAGTTTCCTATATCTCACATTTAGGTCCATGAGTTTTAACATTTATAATAAATTTTGTAACAGTGGAACAATATTAAAACTTAAGGTATTTTTATAGTTAGAAAAAACTTTAAGCGACTTTAGAGGAATGATGATGAAACCTGGTTATGGTTACTATAAGGTTGACATAATTCTTTAAATTAATTACCTCCTCAATCCGCTGCTTAAGTTGCATGAAACTTTCTTTAGAAAAAGCTCGGAAGGTACCGCCAATTGTGACTGAATCCGGAATAACATTGAAAGCACCACCGCCTTGAAACTTAGCAACTGTAACTACCTGCACAAGTTAATCTTTTAGTGCTCATTAGTTACTTATCAAAACAGTAACTTTTAGCATACCTGTGAATCAAGAGGATCAGCTTCTCGTGAGACAAGTTGTTGTAAACTAACTACAACATTTGCAGCTGCTAATATCGGGTCGATAGAGTGTTGGGGAATGGCTGCGTGACCTCCTTTTCCGGTTATGACAGCTTCAAAGAAACCACTACCAGCTAACAGAGTGCCTGATTTAGACGACACTTGGCCTAAAGGTAAAGCTGGAGATACATGTAGACCAAATATAGCTTTCACATCCTTGAGAACGCCACTGTCCACCACCTGTATTGCCCCACCACCGCCTTCCTCGGCTGGTTGGAAAACAAGAACTACTGTTCCCTACAAAATCAAGAAACATAAAAAACAATAATTATTGTTTCCATGGCTTAATTTGGACTATGTTTTATCACTAACAGGTCAAATGGGTAAAAAATAATAGCTAAAAAGGATATTGGTCAGCCATAGCAAAAGTCACACACCAGTTATCATTCTATTCAAAAACTAGATCTTATGATATAATATAATTTTGTAATATCTAAAACACTAACTGTTTACAGGTAATTAAAGTCTTTGACAAATGTGTTTGGCCCAACTCAGCCCGATGCGTACCAAAATCAATATGTTTCAAACCGTTACCAAACCCATCAGACCTCCTCATTTACCACCTCTAACTTTTCGGTAAAAATAAGTAGCGCGTCTTTTATAGGATCAATGCTCACCAATTGCACTATAATAGGTGCGAGAAACAAGATTTTGGTACGGATAGGGTTGAGTGGGGCCAAACACTGTAATAAAGGTAATCACATGTGAACTAAAAGGTAATCATATGTAAATGGATCGCTTTTCGTGTTTGGAACTAAAAGGTAACGCAACTCACAAATCAGTATTCTCAGGGTGGTCTCTTACTTGTTTCTCTGAATTTTATTATTTTGATCATAAATTAATCATATTCATAACTACTTTTACCCAAACACTCAACATTAAATGCAAGACATTGTGATAAAACAAAATCAACAAACCTTCAAAAGATGGATATGGTCTTTAAGAATCTTGGCCGCCCCAAGAAGCATAGTGACATGAGCATCATGGCCACAAGCATGCATCTTTCCCGGAACTTTACTCTTGTGTTCCCATTCCACCATTTCCTAATCACAAAATTCAAACATATAAGTATATAACAAATGTTTGTGTTTCTATCAAAAGTCAACAGATTTTCCCCTTTTTAACAGCAATAAAATCTACTCCTAACAACACCCCACTGTCCACTGCGGGACTTTCCTCGACCCATGGATAGGGACACCATTTTACACACCTACCCTTTGGTCACAGATTTTCCTAATTATCGCTTCGAAACTTCACACACGAGTTAACAATCTTACACTAGCTATAACAACTTCAAAACAGTATCACACTACAACTGCTCTTAACTTATTATATTCGAGATAAAAGTCAAACATACAACAAAACACAAGTCCCTACAGAATGGCAACAGATCCCCAAACTATTACTTGCAATAGCCTCAAACACAACTTTACAATCTTACATTAGCTATAAATCCAAAGCTTATCACTCTGCAACTGTTCTTAACTTCTTACTTTCAAGATGAAAGTCAAACATACAACAAAAGCCTAATTCTTTTATATAATGCCAACAAACACCCAAATTATTACTTGTAATAACCACAAACACAACTTAACAAACTTACATTAGCTGTAAGAAGTTCAAAACTGTATCAACAAATGTCAATTTCTACATAATGCCAACAGATACCCAAATTATCACTTGCAATAACTTCACACACAACAGCTTAACAAACTTAAAAATCAGAAGCAATAAAGCATAAAATCATAAACAAATCAAACCTGCATAGGAAGAGCATCCATATCTGCTCTAATAGCAACAAAAGGAGGCTCACCGGAGCCGATAAACCCAACAACACCAGTAACTGCCACCGGAAACTTATAATCAATCCCTAATTTCCCCAATTCATCTCTGATAATCTTACTTGTTTCAAATTCTTCATAACCCAGTTCAGGATTCTCATGTATCCTCCTCCTAATCCCCACCATCCACTCAAAAACCTCATCTTTCTTCGCGATTTCGAGAAATTCCTTCGAAATCTCAAAACCCCCAATCGAGAATAGGGGTTTAAGAAGGGAAAAAACAACGAAAATTTGAAGAACCCATTTGGATAGATTCATGTTTTGGTGTTGTTAGAGATTGAAGAAGATCAATGGGGATGAAAATTTGTAATTGATTTGTGCATTCGGTGGTGTCAACGATTGCTGGTGGTGATTGGGTGGCGTTGAGGCGTCAGTGAGGTGTCTCCGCCGTTGATTGGTGGCTCCGACGGCTATAAATATCTTGATTTCCGACACGAGGAATTCGTTTTGTAATGGGTGCATGTGGCATGTGGGTTAAGGATATGTCACGTGGTCGTCATGAGTGACATGCTTTTTGGTGATAACGACGGTTGTGAGAGGAGAAGGAGTTGTTCTGATTTTTAAGTTTCTCCAGGTTGTCACGTTAGATTTTTTTTAATCTTCTTAGATTTTTTTAGTTTTACAATATATCGTTTCATTTTTTCCTTGTTCTTCTAGTGTGACGTAGAAGTTATTTAATGTAGTTTCCAACACAAACTTATCTGGTGGAGCTCGATGAACATTCACCACTCACCAACTCGGGGATTAAAATTTGAAGACGGGAACGGGAGGGTGGTATCTCCACTCGGGGCGGGGACCTTCTCACGTTCTTCCAGTCACGACACCATGTGGTCAAATGGTATTGTGAGCAAGGGGCATGAGTGCTACATGAGCGGCTATGGTCATGTTACATCACACCACTTGAGGGAATGATACTAGTTGAATAATAGTTATTTGACTTTTAAGATATTTTATAGTTTTAGTTTTATATTATGAATGCTAAACATTTTATGCATATTTTTACACATGATACATTCTATCTTAAAATTTTCTAATTACTTTTTCAATTAAAAGAATGTGTATAATTTTTGGCATTCGCATCATCATATTCATCCTAGGGCGATAAGATTTTCATTAGTACACTCTGGTTATAAACTTGCATTAAAAATTACAAACGTTGGATCTAAGTTGTCTGATTTGATGCATGAATGAACTCGGCTACTGTAATAATGTGTCCAAACTACTCTATTGATGCATCTAAAAACAACTTGTAATTTTTAAAACAAATATGAACCATCAACCCATACTTAACGCACCTTATATCCTTCGTACGTTTTGTGTAATCTATTAACAAAGGTGTTTTACAAATCTTATCCCTAAATATATATTTCTGTTAACTTATTGCTTAACATGTCAAGAAAGCCATACTTAGACCATTAAATTAAAAAAAAAAAAAAAAAAAAAAACATGTTCAAAAATATCCTCTTATGAGTTATGACACGTTAAGAAAACATATAATTTTTTTTGTTTTTATTATGTAAAAATGAAATTTACAATTGATATGCATTTATAGTAATAATATAACAACTTGAAATTGCATACCCCACCCACCACTCTTGAAAGATGCCCACTTATGAGGGTGCGATAATGACGCACAAATTGACAATACAGCTAAAATGATTGAACCTACGCACTAGAGTCATCAAACGAGAGGTTTGTGGAGGTTGCGTAACGATTCCAAATAGGTACGGTTAAATTTATTATTATTATGTAGTATTGTAGTATTGTACGGTTAAAAAATAATTCGAATTCGAATCGAAATTTATTCGAGTTTTTCAAACAAGAATCGAAATTCGATTCATATTCAAAAAAGATTTCGAATTTGGGCCAAATTTGAGTTTTAAATTCTTATTTAGTAAAAAAAAATAATTAATCAAATAATATCTCAAAATACATGTGAATATCTAATTTCAAATGATTAAAAAACAACCGTAGCATTCAAAACATTTGTAATACCCCAATCTCAATGTAATAGTTATAAATAAATATGTGAAATATGAAGTTTTTCTTTCATATATTGTCGAACGAGTAAGTAACGAATAAAATGACTATTTAAAATTTTAAGTATTTAGACGAATTTTAGTATCGTAAGAAAGCGTTTAAATATATTTAAATAGATAATATATTATATTTAAACGTGCTCCATTTTTAACAAAACTTAGGTCGACTCGTAAAGAAAAATAAGCTCGTCCTAATGACAAATTTGAAACTTTGTAAAACGTTATATTTTAAAAGTTATACGAGAAAAACAAGTTAAGCAGCTAAATTAATTATAATAATAAAATAATAAAATAATATTATATTAAAATTTTTGAATCACATAATGTTGCTATTGTGTGATCATGTATGTATATCTATTCATAATGACGATACGTGTTCAATAATTGTATTCAAAATGATTACATTCTGTACATATATAAATTGACTTAGAAGTATGAATACATCATACAACTTTAGCTTTCATAATTTGCGAACATCTTTTACTCTTCGGGTACGTATTTAAGTTTGCAATCTTTTAAGCTTAAATTGTAAGATTTAGTATATTATTAAGAATAGAATTTAGGGTTATAATCTGGGTAGGTGTTGGGTAGCCTAACCTTGATTAGACATGGACTGATTAACCATACTTAAACAAGATAAATACTGTCCAAAACAAATCACGATTATTACTCGGTAGTGCTTTATTACCTAACTAGTAGCTAAGACTTGCTTTAATTCAAATCAGGAACCAAACTTTGAAACTATCTGTTTGTCTTCGTAACACCTAAGGCCAAGGTGAGTTATTATGACTGTTTTTACAACTGTGATAATATACTCGTTGTGTCTGTACTGGTAATAATTATAATGCTTACAAATATGCACGGGTCAGTAGGGGTATACGGAATCCTGATATATTTAATGGGGTGTGTCAAACTGGCTGAAAAAAGGATAGGGTTCCTTGTATGCATCAGGCACGCACTCATACCTATTTGACGGCCGGGAGGGTCTGACAAACTTGTTGCCGGTGGTTGTGGTAAAACCAGGGAAGGCACTATGCCTATGGACCCAAACATCACAACCCATATTGTATGCATGTCAAAGTTAATTTTATAAATTGTATAGCATGAGCTCACCAGCTTTAGCTGACGTCTTTTTGAGTATATGTATCGCAGGTAACCCCTAAGGAAGTGCTTAAAAGCTGCTTGAAGATAAATGATCTAGAAGACCAAGAAGTTTTATTTTAATTTGTTTGATACTGATGTAAAATAGTAGTGTACCAAGTTGATGATATTATAGTATGTAATAAAACATATGTTAACTTCCGCTGTAAGTTGTATCGATTGTAAACTCCCGCCCAAGTTCCGGGTGGGGTGTCACAATATTTTAACTTCCAAATAAGTTTAAAGAAAATACCAATTAGCATTTAAAATTTTAGATTACATATTTTTTGTAATTTTAATTCTTAAGTTCTAAAATACATAGTTTTATGTTAACGTATAAAAAAATAAGTGTAAGTATGTATATTTCTTATTCGAAATTCAAATTATAATTTCGCAATTCGATTCGAATATGATAATTAGACTTTGAATCGAATTTCCAGTTTCTTGAAACCGATTCAAATATTAAACACCCCTAATTAGAAATTGGTAAGATGAGTTGTCAGTTCTAAATAAATAAATTGAACAAGTTGATTGTTTATTAAGTCATATTTACCGGGGATGATTTTAAATTGTTCGAGTTACACTTCAATTGAGTTCAAGCTCTTAAACATAGAATTTAGCGTATATAGAGTCGAGTTATAACAGTCGGGCTTTGTGAAGCATATTATATAATTATAAGAGAGGCGGGAATCTTTAAGAGGTTAAATCATGACACAACCCAATCTACTTTAAGACATGTGATTTACCTTTTTTATGTTAGGTATGGAACCGGTCTGTGGAACCCTAGTGGTGGCATGAAACATATATAAGAGAGGGATCAAATGCGAATACAAAATTGGTGCGTAGTATACAAAGTCACATTAAAACCATCAAATCAATGGCTATGGTTGAGGTGGTGACAAGTTCGTAACTATTTGGAAAATGAGGGCAAAAAAATGCATAATTGTTAAGTTTTCATATTGTCATATTCACTTATTTTAACACAAAAAGCCTTTATATATTGTATTACTTTTAAAAAAATATTATATCAAAACAGTTAGTTGTTTTTTTCCTTTTAAAACGTTATACTTCTTTTACAACATGTTCTGTACTATATGCAAAAGCTACGTTACTATCATATATAAGTAGCGTGATCAATTATGTATATATCATTGGTAATTATGTATATAAGTTTTGTTTTTATATGAATAACTGTGTGTAATTATTATTCATATGATTTACACAAAGAATCATATTCGTACAAAAACTCATACATACATCTGTGTCTAATAACAATCAAATAAACATACAAAGTAAAATATCATTCAATCAATAAGTAGGGTTAAAAGATGATGAGATTAAGTTATACTTACCTAGGGGTGGATACATAAATTTTTAGCATAGGGGGCACAATTTTTGTTGGTTAAAAACGATTCGGGTAATTTTTCACATACGTTTTTCTTTTGGTTTTTTCCCATAGCTCCTAATATAAACAAACAAATAAAATGAAATAAACAAATAAACATAATCACATAAATAAACATAAACATACTATCTAACAAAAACAAACAACCTACCATCAAATCGAGTTATTATCGAATTTTCTAATGTCAAGAAAGTAAAAGAAGAGAAGATGTGGGATCGAAATTTTTAATATAAGAAATTATATTAAAAAATAAAAAAAAACAATGTTAATTATATTAAAAACAAAAAATGTATCTAAAATTCTCGTCACCGTTCCACATCCGCACCAAAAAAAAAAAATATTTTCTAACTGAAACAAAAAGAAAAACATACTAAAAACATATTAATACTTATAATTTAAATAAAATATAAAAACTGAATAACCTAATTAAAATATTTTTAAAACTTTAGTTACCAAATTGAAACACTTTAAAAGTTGGTTACTGTTTTATAAAGTTACCTCTAACATAAACAAGAAAAATTAAAGTAATTTTAAAGTATCTAAAACTATTTGAAATTAAAAATCAAAAGAAAAAACTTAGTGATTTACAAATTCAATTGCTTTAATTATACTTGTGTGGCACCATCTGACCTTATTTATGCCCCCATTGCCTTTTATTATAATTTATTTTTACCCTTAGCTTATTATTATTATTATTTTTTAAGTTAGTTTTGAAGTAAAAATAAAGCTATTTTCTCGAGATGAAAGGGTGCTCACACTATACACACCGCATTATACCACACACCCACCAATCACATTTTGTGATGTCACACCACATCACATTACATCACACCACAAACTCAATTTGATGACGGTGGTATTGCCACACTACACAATTATACCGAACACATACAAAAGTTCATGGTCTTCTACATGCCGAAAAATTGGAAAAATGTGACGTAGAGGGGGTGGAAGCGGTGTTGTCGTTCGATGACGGCACATGACGTGGCCCCACATCGTGAGCGCCCCCACCCCCCTTACCTTTGTTTTTGGGCAACCCCTAAATCTACAATTATACTTAAAAGACTGTATTCATAGAGACCTTGTTTAAAAACTTTTTTTCTTTCTTTTTTTTCTCTTTCTTTTTTAAGCCACGTGTACACCTACAACCGTTGTTATTATTGGTTTTGATTACCTTAAAGACTTTTTTGAGAACCTTTTGACTTATGTTTCCCTTTTTATACGCATTTACAATAACTTTTGTTGAGAAATAACTTTTACAAACCAAGTTATCATGAACAAATCTTACATTAGTCAAGACAAAAAATATATATAATAAAATATCACGTGGTTAATCATAAGATCTTAAAATGCAAAGGACATGTAATGAGTAATGAGTAATGAGTTATTATTACTTAACAAAATTATATAATGTCAAAACAAAAGTTTGTAGAATATGATTTATATAAAATAAAGTCTTATATATTCAAATGAAATTATATAAGATAATAAGCTTACAAATTAAATATGTTCAAGACTTTAAACATTTTTATAAATACAAAATATACAATTTTCAACCGAGCCCGAGAACATGCATGTTGAGCTACTCATCCAAGCTTGAGATTTAATTTAAATTAGTCGAAATAATCAAATGATCTCAACTCCTATCAAGCTCGAACTCGACTCAATTTGTTTGAAGGTATGTTATATGTGGACGGATTTAGATTGACGCGCAAACCTTTGTCCTATCATTTTCTTACTTTATAATTTAGTAATAAGTAACGGATAGAAAACACCTTGTTTACGGTGAGGTAAAAATGAGCGTTAAAATGCGTTGCGGCAGGTTTGTTGAAACATGAAAAATATTATTGTCGGATCGCTGATAAAATAAATATGAGGGTTAAGTAACACAAATCTGACTTAGGAATTTGTTGTTTATATTAATAATAAAGGTTAATATAAAATGAAACGTGAAGTGAAATGAAAAAGTAGGAAAAATAATAGATGAAGCAAAAAATTAAAAATAGAAATAAGACCTAAAATTGAAAAATAAACATGTTTTTTTTTTCCTTAAAGAAAGAAGAATATAAAAAGATTGACTAAAATGATAAAATAACACCACTATCTAGTGAAGAATAAAATGATAATAAAATAACACCATTATCTATCTATCATTCTATCCCAGAGTAGGACCATAAAATCTGACCATAAAAGAAAAATCGGATATCATCACATATATTTGATTCTTTGCAATCATCATTTGGTTGAATACTTTACATTGACCTAAGGAGAAAACAATTTACTAGTGAATAAAGCTACTTAATCACAATCTTTTATTTGCATTTCAGTATATTTACATTTCAATATATGACTGTTGATGTCTCGTTTATGTACATATTTAGGGATGATAATTTCTAACAAATTTGGTATCATGGATTGCAATGGTATCAAACTTAAGGAGATAACATTTTGTAACACATTAGTATGAAAACTAAGAGCATAAGAAAGTGATAAATAGGCGGACCATGGTGGGCGCGAGCTTGCTTGGCTTCATATGTGGCTCGGAGCGGATTACATGGTGATCAGTGTCATGTGTAGGTAAAGATGTTTATACGTTAAATATGTATCTCTTATTCAAATTAAACCATATATTTTTCTAATTAAAGATATTGTATATTTTCAGACGATGACACGTTAAGCCAAAAAAAAAGTTACATGAGGATTTTTAAGTTGTATCAACCTTTTAACATGACTTGAATCAGAATATTATTTATGTAATTACAATCGTGTGTATTCTTTTATTGTAAAATGTACATAATTATTCGTCGACTTTAGTTAAGTTCTATGATCTGACCGGATAAAGAGTTCTTTGAATGTCCGAAGATCGAAAGATGGGATTGTGTTATGTATATAAAGACACATTATATAAACCTAAAGTGTGCATAGATTATTGGCGGACCAAATTTTTTTTTTTCATGGGATCGGAATTTTAGGGTAGATCGTCTATAGCTAAATATAATTTTTTTAGTACAATATGGTCTAATTCAGGTCACACAGCAAGAAGATAAAATCAAATTAAAACAAATAATTTAATAATTGATCTACCAATAATTTTCAAGTTTTAAACTAACATTAGAATGCAACATTAGAGGTGTAAACGAGTCAATGCGTCTCGTGAGCTGCTCGTCAAAACTTGGATCAAGTTGAACTTAAGTAAGCTCGAGTCAGGAGCTCACGAATCTAATTGAGCTTTTTATTATATAGATTTATATAATTAATTTTTATTGTATAAAAAATATGGTAAAATTAATTAAATAATCAACAATGGAGTTTGAACCCTGCTAGAGCCTGAGTTTGAGCTGAGGTCAAGCTCTAAAACACAAAACAAGTGGAACTATAGCCCAAACCTAAGTAATCTAATCTAGGAATCTACCAATTAATACTTTAATAATTAATCTAACAAATAATCAACTATAATAAGGTAATGTGAATGGATATTATATATTTTATTAGGCTTAAAATTTTGTATAACAGGTGTTATTTAGGTTGTAATAGGCTTATATTCGCAAAATATCCAAATGACAAGTTATTTATTATTGGATTTCGGTGTCAAAGTTTCTTGGGGTTAGACTTAAATGTAATGGTGATAGGTCGGGATTAGATCGTATACATACTAACATAAAAAAATTTCATGAGGTGCAGACGTCTCCACCCTAGCCACTTGGGTCCATTACCGGTATAAATTAGTGAGTGTGGGGATTGAGACTTAGTGATAAGAGGAAAGTATCCCAACCAACAAAGGTTGTAAGTTCAAACTTCATAAAAATTCGTATTGAAGTATTAACAAATTGCATATATTAGTACACCAATCACAAGGCATCTCAATCTTGGCCAATAACTGAGAGAGAGAGAGAGATAGATAGAGAGAGAGAGATAGATAGATATATCTTTTGCCGTCCAAAAAAAAGATAGATAGATAGATATATATATATATATATATATATATATAGAGAGAGAGAGAGAGAGAGAGAGAGAGAGATTAGCGTATGTCACTATCTCTTTCAAGACAAACCAAATATCGAGACAAAAAAAGCCCATCCTCAATAAGTTTGGCTGTTTGTGTGGAAAGGAACCAAGAATAAGTAGAAGTGACAATATGACATGAGAGGGGTGATGTAACACCCGTAATTTCATGTAAATCATTTTTTATATATGTATGATGTTTAGATGGTTGATAGTTCTAGTCTCGTAATGCACAAACATATAGCAACTGAAGTAGTATTAGAAGGTGTGCAGGTTAGACTGTTAAAAAAATGAAGCATTAAAGAAATTTCTTTATGTTTTCATTTGCGTTGTTTTTAAATAATATACGTTTAATGAGTCATATGTGTTCGTTTATGATTTTATGCTAGTAAGGAAGTTATGCTATGAAAAGGGAAATGATTGAGTTATGGGATAATTATATATACAAGTTTATGATTTATGTTATGATGTTTTGTTTGTGATGGTTATGCACTACTTATGGGTAAACTAAAACTGGTTAAATTTATAGATGAGTCGTAAATAGTTTACAAGATGGTTATAACTTATAAACATGTCTTTATTATTCTTAAAAATAAATAGAATGATATACGATCTCGTGTTAAGAACGTGAATTAGTTTTAAAAAAACGAGGGTTGGGTGTTGTGTCATCTTTGATGAAGTTGGGGTTTGTTGGGTGCTTCCAATAGAAACTAGAACCCTCAATCACGATGGTTCAACTTTTCAAAACGACTCGATGAGGCCGTGATTGTGTGTTGGTTTAGCCATGAATTGGTTGGTCAAGAAACACGCATAAAAAAACAAAGGTTTATAAACATTGTTTTAAGAGACAAGAAAGTTTATGAGATGTGAAAGTTTATAAAAAAACCAAATGTTTATCTTGCTGGATTTTTGCATGAGTTTTATGACCAGTGGTGAAAGTTTGATGTGTAACAAGTAGGCATCATTAATATGACGCTATGTAAAAAAACCAAATGTTTATCTGACAAGAAAGGCAATTAGGCCATTAGGGCATTCCTAGGTTGCAAATGAACTCTAATAATTTGTATGGTTCGGTTAAAAGCTATGTAAAGTTAAAATTTATGGAGGAAACTATAGCTACCTTTGGGGATTTAAGTCCTATATGACACATAAAAGATCATCTCCACAACCCTCTCGTGTTCTCGGTTGGTGTTGAATCACTTTAGGTGGGTGTCTCATATATCCAAAACAAAGACCTAAAGACCTATAAAACAATAACATTTTAGCCCTAACCACATGATTTCAAGCTCCATCACCAGCCTCAAGCGTGAGATGTGCATCATAATTGTTGGGATGTTTAAGTGTGAAACAAATTTGCTGCATGATTGTACCCTTATAAGGTGTTACAGTATTTATAGAGATGAAGATAGCTGGTCTTCATGAATGCTTAGTGCAGAGAGTATGGTTCCAGATTGTTCACCGTACTTTAGGGACCTTATAATTAAAAAAGAAATACAGATACTGTAACAGGCAGATCACGTCGATGCAAGACGACCCAAAATATCCAAAATGATGCATGTAAAATTGTTCGGAAATGCCATCTCAGTTGACAAATCACAACAGGTGTAATGCAGGTTGTGAAGACTTGCTCATACTATGGTTTTCATAGGTGATAGATGATTTAAAGAAATAAATGTAAAACGGATAATCACTGAGATTTTCCTAGTAAATTTGAAACTTCTTTCGATTTTTAGGATTCATACAAATAACATGAGAGCAGTGACCGTTACTTTCGTTACCTTTTTGTATTTTGGTTTATAGGTGGTGTTCTAGGTTGAAATAGGTTCATCAAAGCTTTCCAAACATTATCAATTCTCAAAGATAATCATACTAATCAGAATTATAATGACCAAACAAACTGAAAAATGCTGAAAATGAAAAAAAAAACTAATAACCACACACCTGATGTTAAAAACCAGTCAAATTAATTCATACTAAAGAGTAGAGACTTGCATATCAAGTGAATTTAAAAACTAAGCAAAAATAGTCAAAAACATACTTCTGGTAAGAAGCACCAAACAAAAATCTAGTATTCTACAGATAATGCAACAAAAAAACCCATATTGAACTCCCAGAACATCAAACGAAAACAGACATGAAAAGATGATGAATTCGGTTTTAAGAGTCTAAACATAAAAATTCTGAAAATTTTATGAAAAAGAACTTGGTTCGAAGACGTACGTATCTTTCTCATTTCCTGCCATGAACTCTTGTAGCCTGTCTGTTCTTCTTCTTGACACCAGATTTTGATACCTTGAGACTCCTGTTAACAGCACTCAGTCTTGCAAGAGCTGCTTTCTTCAAATCTGGCCTGTAGTGGTTGCTTGCAACCTGCAAATCAACTCGAGTAAGGTACGCAAGTGTATGCACATCCAAACATTCAGCAAAAGAATGACATCAAACAAAGTACTTGGCAGCATTCGCCAAAATTATCATTCAACATTTTAATAGCCAACGAATATGGTTTCACTCAAAAAGTTACCTGGTTAACGACTGCCTTAGCCATGCGGTGGAACTCCTTTTTCAAAAGAGACTTGTGGAGTAAACTTGCAGGCTTGGCCTGTTTCCTGGTCTTGGTTGTAGCGAGCAGAACAGCTTGTTCCTTTCCAGCTGGCTGAATGGTAACAGTCTTCTTGTTGGCTAGTCCTGCATAAAGATTATAACAAAGTCGCATGATATTAAACAATCTATTACAACTACTGTTGAGGTTTTGCTAACCAGAATCAGTATAGATCATGAATCAAATAGTTAAAGATATGTATGCAAATAAAAGCCAACACACATCAGAAAAAAATTTAAAATTTCCAACGAAACCACATTAGGGGTGTAAACAAGCCAAGTAGCTCATCAGCTACTTAAAATCAGGTCACAACAGTTCGAATCAGCTGAAATGAGCCCAAGTTTCGTTTACCAAGGTTGCCTGTGCTATCAATCCTAAACAAGCCTATCATTCAAACAAATATAACTTTATCTAATAAAACAAATATTTAAATACTTACATATATATATATATATATATATATATATATATAATCATAATAAAAATAACTAAATGGTAAAAACTATGGAAAAATAACTCACGACCCAAGCTAGAGCTATGGATATGGAGCTCAAAACAAGCCCAGCTTTCTTGTTTAAACAAGCCAAACTGTAGTTTAGGCATGTTCAGGATCTAGCTTAACTCCTTTACAACCACAACCCACATCCAAGAGGTTCCACACAGTGATATAAACTTAGTAGTTAAAAAAAAATACCAAACTATCAACTAAACGTTGGTGGACTTTTTCCACAAACCGCAATAACTGACAACCAGAAATAGTTTCAGAGTTGACAGATTTTTTACTTACATCCCATTAACAAGTAACAAATGTAATCATTCTACAGCTGTTCAACAGAAGACTCAACAAATACGTCAAACTATCTGCTTGCTTCTTTGCAAATATAAAGACAGCAAAATCAAAATGTTCACCAACAAGCAAAGATACTAGTAGTAATAAAAAAAAGTCCTCAATTAGAAAGCTTGTTTCAAAAGAACACAATCAAAGATACAAAACAATGCTTATAGGCAAAAAAAAATTATGATTCAATCTCACCCCACTTCAGGCAAGAATATTCATATCCACTAAACATTGATGTTAGTAGATTACAATAACAAATCAATACCCATTTTCAAAAGACCGCATTAAGATTCATTACTTTATAATCAACAGCTACAAATTACCTCTTAATTATAAATTCTAAACAGCTGAAAGAAATTTCTTTGTTACAGATTATCAAAACTTCGTAATCAAAGCTACGGTGAAGCATAACTAACCAAGTATCAAAATCGAATAAAAATGCACATGGGGATTACCAGAGTGCTTGTAAGAGTTAAGATTGTAAAGATTATTCGGCTCTTTACTGAACTGAACACTCTGAGTTCCATTTCCAAACTCCTTCACGAGAAACGAGTTGTTCTTCTTAACGATCTCCCAAATCAGCTGCCCTGGTACGGTCGTCATTCTCCTTATCAACTCTGCATCAAACACCAAATTCAGATGAAATCGCACATCAAATTACATGAAATTAACGAAGAAATCAAGACATTTACCGTCTAGGGTTTGCTACGGCGACCTGTGTTGCTGTTAGGGTTCTTGAAGGCAGACCAAATGACTCAAGATTGTTTTTATATGATACCTGGTGTAGAAACCCTAGCCCGATAATAAAATTGCTTTTATGCCCTTTGTTTTTGAGAAGTTTGCAGTTATCATCCTCCATCTAAATTTAAAAACTGGGCCTGGGTTTGGACTGGGCTTAAGCCTGGCGTAATAACTGAGGGAAGGCCCGGACCATTTAAGTTTTGAAGTGATTAGTGATATAAGCAGTTAGGCACTTAGGCATAGAGGTGCACGAATCGAGTTTTAGGCCGTACTCAGTCCCGGGTACAAACCGGGTATGACCCAATCGAGGTTTTTTTTGTACCCGGGTGCAAGTGAACCAGGTACCAACCAGATACGAATGGGTGATAACTCAACAAAATATTTTTTAAACTTGTCTTTCATTGGTTCTATCATTTGTCTAAACATATTATTTTTATTTGGAAAATTTTTAAAATTCAAAACCATGATATATAATTGTTGAAACACCGAATAACTAGTGGAATAATAAACTCCCGATAATTTTGTAGCTGAGTTTTTAAACACGTCAAAGAAAGTCGGATTGACGTTGAATATTGTTCCAACCCGCATCCGGAAATGAGTTGGCTTCGCCGTTATCCGAAAGACTACTATGAAAAACTTTTAAAGTGTCTTTGTTTTAAAGCACAATCAAACATATGACAAGTCGAATTCCACCTAGTTGGTACATCCCAATTATGCCCTAAACATATAGACTTTGTATCCTTACAAAGTTGTTTATAATCTTGATATCTTTTTATACTTTTTTTTTAAAAACGCCGTGTAACATATATCAAAAAGCTTTAATAAAGTTATCAACATATTGCACGGATAGCCCGTCTTATACTACTAAATTTATAATATGTGCAACACAACGAGCATGGTTTAAATCGTCGTTCACAATCGGAAAATATTTTAATTTTAATTTTTTAACCGCGGTTGTGTTGTTGGAGGCGTTATCAAATGCAATTGAAAAAAATTTATTTTGTAATTTAAAAGTAGTTATTACATTATCTAAAAAGTAAAACAAAAATTCTCCGTTGTGTGAATACGAAAAAAGTTCAAATGCAATCGTACGTTTCATCATTTGCCATGATTTGGGATATACCCAATGAGCGGTGACGCAAAGATACGATTCGAGTAAACCGTGTGGAGCCGACCAAACGTCACTAGTTAAGTTTACACCGGTATTTAAATTTTCAAATAATACAATTAAATCATTTTTTGCTTGTTTTCATAATTTTAAACAATAACGTCTAAGTGTAGTACGACTTACATGGGTTTAACGAGGTTGAAGCGTCTCTCGAATCAAGTTGGTCAACCGAGGATTGTCGAAGTGACTAAAAGGCAAAGCTTTTTGAATAAAGAACTTCAACATTCGATCTCGAACTGTATTAACATCGTAATTAAAGATTCCACCGTCTCCACCGAATTGTTGCTAATCTAGATTACTTTTCAACGACTTGCAAAACTTCTTGCTAATGTGTTTGCTTAAAGTCGTGTTAGAATCTTTAGCGAGCAAAGCTCCACAAAACTTGCAACGAGCCTTTACAGACCCGTCACTCAACTCAACCATATCGTAATTGCACCAAACATCCATGTTACGATTGTGTGCAAGAACACGAACGACGGTTGTGTTGTTGGACAAACCTTGACCAACGGAAGATTGTGAGTGAGCCATATCAAGATTCAAGAGAGTGAAAGTGTATAACTGTGATATCCGGTAATTTTCCGTTACCAAACTCCGTTAGTTCCATTAAGTCTTGCATACACGTGTCGGGAGCACACACTAGTTGTCGTTGAACGTTGGTGACTTAATAATAATTAATAATGTGAAACAAATAATTTCTATGTTGATTATTAAGTTGTGCTTATGGGTTTACGTGATTTAAATATTATTTGTGAATTTTATCGCGTAACGTGGAAACGTGTGTGTTTAATCCGTATGTTTTGTATCTAGTGAAGATAATGCATATGATTACTATTGTTAGTTTATATGCTTATTATTCTAGTTAAAAACGCTTTAAAAGAGTATTTAAAAGTCTAATTTTTATAAAATACAAAATGCAAGGGTTTAAAGGGTAATTATGCAAAATTAAAATTGATTAAAACACAAAACTCTAACCCTAATAGCCCCATCGGCCGCGACCTGCACTCCCTCTCCCTCTCCTCTTCGAATTCAGCCCAAGAACAAGCAATCACTCTCGGATTTGATCGATTTCAAGTGATAGAACACGTTAGAACCTTCAATTGCAAACTATTACACATTTAAAGGTTAGATTTTTACATGTTTTTGATGATTCTTCATGTTGGCCGAAATTTCCATTCGAAATCTGCAATTGATGGTCGATTGATGCTTAGTTGTTGATGTTAATGTGTTTACTAGATAGATTACATGTTATTTAACGTCAAGTATGCATAAAGATTGGATTTTTGGTTGTTCTTTCGGGTGATGAACCCTTAGCCGAAAGTTTGATGCAATTTTGATCAAATTAGATGTTGAATGTTGGTTGTTTGATGTTGTAATGATGCTAGTTAGGTTGTGTGCATATTGGTTAACGTCGATTTTGCAAGAAAGCTTCGATTTTGATTCATGGTTCATAGGTTACTAAGAATAGTAACTTTATTTTGCATGAATTGATGATTTGAGGATGTATGAATGTTATGGATGTGTTTGTGATGATGATTAGATGCTAGGTTGATGATATGAACAATTTAAAATCAAGAAGATGTCTTATAGTTCATATATTGCTAAAAATAGTAACTTTTGGTGTTGAATGTTGATGAATCATGATGATTAGTTGTTGTTGATCATGTTTAGATGTTGTCATGGACTTGAATTGGTATGTAAATAATGAATCCATGAATGTCTTGGGTGTTTGATGAAATTGGGATGTACTTTCCCAAAAGGGAAACTTTATTTGTGCAAATCCTTGAATTGGATGATTTGAGCATGTTTGGGATATTAGGACCATGCTAGTGTGTTCATGGATGGTTTCTAAGGTGATTAAATGTGTTGTTTAGGTTATATGAATGTTGATTTGGTTTGTTACCTGTTTTGGCCTGTTTATGGAAAAATCATGGTATGAGTCATATAGGTAAGCTAGGACTTTTGTGAATTGATGGTTGATTAAGAATGAACATTTTAGATGTTATGAGCATGATAATAGTTGAGATTCGCATGACTTGTATGATATCTAGTTATATGATGATCTAGGTAGTACATGTGGTTAATGAAGTGCTATATGTAATCAAGTTGTATGTTGATCATGTATGATATGATGTTGTGTTAGTATTAACGAATTATCACCTATAATGTCACCAACGGGTCAAACGGGTCAACTGGGTCAAACGTGTCTTGTCTTTCAAAAACCTTGAGTTCCTTGGTTTGTAGAGCACTTAGGGTTTCATGTTGATTCTGTGTGCACGTGCTTATGTACTCTTGTATTCTATGTAACCTTTGAAGGGTTGTCTTTGCACCTATCACCAGTTCTCCTTAGTCATTATCTTTACACACCAGGTGAGTTCTTGCCCCACTCATTTTACATAATCTCTTTTGGGGGAGATAGCATACTGTTGATCACAAACGCTTTTATATATGAGTGTGTATAATATTGATATAGTGTTGTTTACCATGGAAAGTCCTCACACTTTCGGATTGTTAATATTGACTAGCGGGAAAATTTTGGGTAGTACTACTGGGTCTGACGAGCCCCACCTGTGTGACTCGAGGTCATACGGGTGCAATTTTGTCCTAACATATATTCGTCACGACCTGTTAAGTCTTGACGGGAGGCACAAACTATCACAGTCAGCTTCAATCGCGAAATCACTATGATTAATATTTTTATGTTAATAGACTAGCTACCTATTGCAATACACTACTTATGATTTGAAAACTGTTTATCGGTTTACCTATTAACGCAAACTCTTGAACTCACCAACCATGTGTTGACTTGTTTAGTATGATATTCTCAGGTTAAGGTTGCCAGTTGCCTAGGAGCACGCACGTCAGCATTGTTGAGTTGTCTACATTTGCCTTGTTTACAAATTTGGGATTATTTTCATATTAAACAATTGTGTTTGGGGCGCGTATGTTTTGCGCATTCTCTTTACATACTACTTGTTTTGGGTTTTCTGGTTTTAAAAACGCTTCCGCAGTATTTTAAACGTTAACTCTGGTTTTGTTTATTAATCATATAGAGTCGTTCTTGGTAACTAATGACTGAGATCCTGGTATGTCACGCGCCTCGCGGTAAAACCCCGCACGCGGATTTTGAGGGTGTGACAGATTGGTATCAGAGCCATTGGTTATAGGGAACTAGGTTGCATACACACACTAGACTATAACCGCACAGTTGTTAGTTACTCAAGGCTTACTCTCCTTACTGTATACTCATTGGCATACGCAACATGTACTTCGTAGCATGGCATCGTCGTCCAGGAATTTAGGCAAGAGACCTGCACGATCTGAGTCACCTCCTACGTCTCCCATACCTGATAGGGGATTTAACTGGCCTCGACATCCTTATCCTCCTGGCGAGATAGACTGGGATCAGCCTTTCATACCTCCTGAGCTCGATCCTCCGCGGAACTGGGATTTCTACCCCACCTACATAAACCGTATGGCATATAGAGAGCGCGTACCACCAGTAGCTCCTACACGACCTAGGACTAGGTCATCGACAGCCTCTGCATTGCCTACTCTTCCTACCTTGGACATCCCTCTCGAGCAGGCGTTTGCAGCTTTGGTAGCCACTCTAGACACAGAGCGACAGCGTATCTGAGGACTCACTAATGAGAACTCCACTCTAAGATATGAGATGCGTCAGTTGCGTTTCCAGGTAGAGACGCTTCAGGAGCCACTCTCGATGGCCATTGGTGGGCATCATACATTGGCTGGTAATGTTTTCACACTTACTGAGCTCATGTCTGTGCAAGAGCTTCACAGTGTAAGGACAGATGATAGATTGACTGAGCTGGAGGCACAGCTAGCGGCACTTCAGATTGCGGATGCCCCTACACCTGGGGAAGACCCTAATGAGGAAGACCCTGAAGAGGAGACAGAAGAAGATCCGGAGGAAGAGCCGGATGAAGTCTAGAAGTTGGAGGCTTTCTTACAGTTAAAGATGCAAGGTTCCGAGATTGAGGCCTATACTACACGGTCTCATGAGTTGGCCACACTATGCCCAGGGATGGTGAATGAAATGCACAAGAGGGTTGAGCATTATATACGGGGATTGGTGCCCGAAATTCAAAGTATGGTAACTGCCTCTAACCCCACTACCATACAACAAGCTATCCGAACAGCCCACAGGCTGACTGATCAAGCAGTCGAGCAAGGTCGATTACCTAAGCGGGGCGCGGTGGTGCCCGACCATAAACGCAAGTGGGATGGTTCAAGCAACAAGGGATCGTCATCCAGCAGCCAATCTCAACCTCAGCAACAGCAGCAAATTCAGCAACAGCAACGGAAGTTCGATAACAATCGAAGCTTCAACCAGGCGACTCCCTCAAATCAAGGACCCGGTGGGTATGGCGGAAGACAGCCGAAGTGCAACCGGTGTAACTACCACCATGTGGGTCGATGTGATAACTTCAAGTGCCAACGTTGTGGGAAGATTGGTCACGCAACCAAAGACTGCCGGGGTGAACTGATGAAGAAGCCTCAACAATCACAAGAAACTCCGAAAGGTTGTTTTGAGTGCGGAAAAGAAGGCCATTACAGACGCAACTGTCCCCAACTTAAGAGGAATGGTAATGGCAACAACAACAATGGAAACACCAGCAATAATAACAATGGCAACAACAATAACAACAACAATGGTAATGGCAACAACAATGGAGGCAATAACAACAATGGAGCCAAAGGAAGAGCCTTCGTCATTGGCTCAGGTGAGGCTCTAAACGATCCTACAACAGTAACTGGTAAATTTTCGGTTAATGGTCGTTTTGCTACAGTATTATTCGATACCGGAGCCGATAGAAGTTTCGTGTCCACTAGGTTTTGTAGTCTTTTAAGTGATATGCCCTCAGCCTTAGAATCTAAATACACCGTAGAGTTAGCTAACAGCACACAGATTCACGTAACGCATATTCTTAGAGACTGCAAGATAGAGCTTGCTGGTCATACATTCACCATAGATCTCATGCCTGTTACGTTAGGAAGCTTTGATGTGGTAGTAGGCATGGATTGGCTTTTCGATAAACAAGCGGAAGTCATATGCCACGAGAAGATCATACGGATTCCCCTTGGTGATGAAGTCCTTACGGTCAGAGGTGATAGGAGTGGTGCGGTGATAGGCATCATTTCGTTCATGAAGGCACAGAAGTTGTTACGAAAGGGTCGACTGGCCATATTGGCGCTCGTCACAGATAAACAGACCGAGGAAAAGAAGATAGAGGATATCCCCGTAGTTCGCGAGTTTCCCGAGGTGTTTCCGGAAGACCTGCATGGATTACCGCCTCATCGTCAAGTTGAATTCCAGATTGAGTTGACTCCAGGAGCCGCTCCAATTGCGAGAGCACCGTACCGGTTAGCTCCGAACGAAATTATCTGCTCAACTCCAAGAACTGTTGGATAAAGGGTTTATCCGACCGAGTTCGTCCCCCTGGGGAGCGCCAGTTCTATTTGTGAAGAAGAAGGATGGTACATTTCGAATGTGCATTGACTATAGGGAACTGAACAAGGTTACTATCAAGAATAGATATCCCTTACCTCGTATCGATGATTTGTTTGATCAACTGCAAGGATCAAGCTATTACTCTAAGATTGATCTGAGGTCTGGGTATCATCAGCTGAGAGTTCGAGAAGAGGACATCTCGAAAACTGCCTTCCGTACACGATATGGTCACTATGAATTTTTGGTCATGCCATTTGGGTTGACGAATGCACCAGCAGTATTCATGGACCTCATGAATCGCGTGTGCAAACCCTATCTTGATCAGTTTGTTATCGTCTTTATTGATGACATACTGATATACTCAAGGACCGAGGAAGAACATGAGAAGCACTTACGTTTAATCTTAGAATTACTTAGAAAGGAACAACTGTACGCAAAGTTTTCTAAGTGTGATTTCTGGATACGTGAGGTACAATTCTTGGGTCATATTGTCAACGAGAAGGGAATACATGTTGATCCTGCTAAGATTGAAGCGATAAAGAATTGGTCTATTCCTAAGACACCAAGTGAGATACGACAATTCCTTGGATTAGCGGGATATTATCGACGATTCATTGAAGGATTCTCTAAGATTGCACAACCTTTCACAGCCTTGACTCACAAGGGAACGACGTACAAATAGGGTCAGAGTCAGGAATCTGCTTTTCAGTTGCTGAAACATAAATTGTGTAGCGCACCAATATTAGCGTTACCGGATGGTAGTGATGATTTCATAGTCTATTGTGACGCTTCTATTCAAGGACTTGGATGTGTCTTGATGCAGCAGGATAAGGTGATAGCTTACGCCTCTAGACAGTTGAAGATTCATGAGAAGAACTATACCACCCATGACTTGGAACTGGGTGCAGTAGTTTTTGCCTTAAAGATCTGGAGACATTACTTGTACGGTACCAAATGCACTATTTACACTGATCACAAGAGTCTCCAGCACATCTTTGAGTAAAAGGAATTGAACATGAGGCAAAGGAGCTGGGTAGAATTGCTGAATGACTATGACTGTACTATTAAGTACCACCCGGGGAAAGCAAATGTAGTTGCCGACGCGCTGAGTAGGAAAGAAACTGCTAAGCCTTGACGTGTGCGAGCTTTGCAACTAACTATCAGCACACAGTTACCTGAAAAAATCCGAGAGGCTCAGAAAGAAGCCTTGAAAGCAGAAAACATTGGGTCTGAATCGTTAAGGGGTATGTAAAAACAATTGGAAGTAAAAGCGGATGTAATTCATTACTTCATAGATAGACTTTGGGTACCTCTACACGAAAATCTAAGAGATTTGGTCATGAGTGAGGCACACAAGTCTAAGTACTCTATACATCCTGGATCTGACAAGATGTACCACGATTTGAAGGCGCACTATTGGTGGCCTAACATGAAAGCAGATAGCTACTTATGTGAGCAAGTGTCTGACCTGCTCAAAGGTGAAAGTGGAGTATCAAAAACCATCTGGTCTACTACAACAACCCGAGATCCCTATGTGGAAGTGGGATCAGATATCAATGGATTTTATTACTAAGTTACCTCGCACTTCTACTGGATGTGACACAATATGGGTTATCGTGGACCGATTAACAAAGTCTGCTCATTTCCTAGCGATAAAGGAAACAGACAAGATGGAAAAATTAACTCGACTCTATTTGAAGGAGATCGTTTCGAGGCATGGGGTACCGATCTCAATTATTTCTGACCGCGATTCTCGTTTCACATCACACTTCTGGCAGTTGTTGCAGAAAGCTCTAGGTACGCGATTGGATATGAGTACTGCTTATCATCCACAGATTGATGGTCAAAGCGAGCGTACTATACAGACTTTGGAGGACATGTTACGTGCTTGTGTGATTGACTTCGGGAATAACTGGGAAGTTCACCTACCATTGGTGGAATTTTCTTACAACAACAGTTATCACACTAGTATAAAGGCAGCACCTTTTGAAGCTTTGTATGGGAGAAAGTGTAGATCACCAGTTTGCTGGGCTAAAATTGGTGATAGTCAATTAACGGGTCCCGAGTTAGTACACGAGACAACTGAGAAGATTGTCCAGATAAGAAACCGCATGGCCGCAGCGCGAGACAGACAGAAAAGCTATGCTGACAAGCGACGGAAACCTTTGGAATTTCTAGTTGGTGACAAGGTTTTATTAAAGGTCTCACCATGGAAAGGCGTAGTTCGGTTTGGTAAGCGAGGAAAGCTAAATCCGAGATACGTTGGACCATTTGAGATAGTGGAAAGAATTGGTCCAGTGGCCTATCGACTAGCCTTACCTGATTCATTGAGTGGAAAACATGATGTATTCCATGTTTCAAATCTAAAGAAATGTTTAGCGGATGAAACGATGGTCGTACCACTGGAAGAAGTTCAAGTAGACGAACAGTTACGCTTCATTGAGGAACCTGTCGAAGTGATGGATCGTGAGGTGAAGACACTTAAGCAAAGCAAGATACCCATTGTCAAAGTTCGATGGAATTCGAGACGTGGACCAGAATTCAAGTGGGAACGTGAAGACCAAATGAAGCTTAAGTACCCTCAGCTATTCGAAAGGACGATGCCAGTCGGCGAAGGTACTGATTAAATTTCGGGACGAAATTTCTTTCAACATGGGGATGATGTGACAACTCATCCAAAACTCACACGATTTCGATTTCCTTGTGCCAATACAGTAGACCAGTGATGGATCACTCACCATGTAACACAATTTTCGGGACGAAAATTCTTTCAACACGGGGATAATGTGACATCCGGTAATTTTCCGTTACCAAACTCCGTTAGTTCCGTTAAGTCTTGCATACACGTGTCGGGAGCACACACTAGTTGTCGTTGAACGTTGGTGACTTAATAATAATTAATAATGTGAAACAAATAATTTCTATGTTGATTATTAAGTTGTGCTTATGGGTTTACGTGATTTAAATATTATTTGTGAATTTTATCGCGTAACGTGGAAACGTGTGTGTTTAATCCGTATGTTTTGTATCTAGTGAAGATAATGCATATGATTATTATTGTTAGTTTATATGCTTATTATTCTAGTTAAAAACGCTTTAAAAGAGTATTTAAAAGTCTAATTTTTATAAAATACAAAATGTAAGGGTTTAAAGGGTAATTATGCAAAATTAAAATTGATTAAAACACAAAACGCTAACCCTAATAGCCCCATCGGCCGCGACCTGCACTCCCTCTCCCTCTCCTCTTCGAATTCAGCCCAAGAACAAGCAATCACCCTCGGATTTGATCGATTTCAAGTGATAGAACACGTTAGAACCTTCAATTGCAAACTATTACACATTTAAAGGTTAGATTTTTACATGTTTTTGATGATTCTTCATGTTGGCCGAAATTTCCATTCGAAATCTGCAATTGATGGTCGATTGATGCTTAGTTGTTGATGTTAATGTGTTTACTAGATAGATTACATGTTATTTAACGTCAAGTATGCATAAAGATTGGATTTTTGGTTGTTCTTTCGGGTGATGAACCCTTAGCCGAAAGTTTGATGCAATTTTGATCAAATTGGATGTTGAATGTTGGTTGTTTGATGTTGTAATGATGCTAGTTAGGTTGTGTGCATATTGGTTAACGTCGATTTTGCAAGAAAGCTTCGATTTTGATTCATGGTTCATAGGTTACTAAGAATAGTAACTTTATTTTGCATGAATTGATGATTTGAGGATGTATGAATGTTATGGATGTGTTTGTGATGATGATTAGATGCTAGGTTGATGATATGAACAATTTAAAATCAAGAAGATGTCTTATAGTTCATATATTGCTAAAAATAGTAACTTTTGGTGTTGAATGTTGATGAATCATGATGATTAGGTGTTGTTGATCATGTTTAGATGTTGTCATGGACTTGAATTGGTATGTAAATGATGAATCCATGAATGTCTTGGGTGTTTGATGAAATTGGGATGTACTTTCCCAAAAGGGAAACTTTATTTGTGCAAATCCTTGAATTGGATGATTTGAGCATGTTTGGGATATTAGGACCATGCTAGTGTGTTCATGGATGGTTTCTAAGGTGATTAAATGTGTTGTTTAGGTTATATGAATGTTGATTTGGTTTGTTACCTGTTTTGGCCTGTTTATGGAAAAATCATGGTATGAGTCATATAGGTAAGCTAGGACTTTTGTGAATTGATGGTTGATTAAGAATGAACATTTTAGATGTTATGAGCATGATAATAGTTGAGATTCGCATGACTTGTATGATATCTAGTTGTATGATGATCTAGGTAGTACATGTGGTTAATGAAGCGCTATATGTAATCAAGTTGTATGTTGATCATGTATGATATGATGTTGTGTTAGTATTAACGAATTATCACCTATAATGTCACCAACGGGTCAAACGGGTCAACTGGGTCAAACGTGTCTTGTCTTTCAAAAACCTTGAGTTCCTTGGTTTGTAGAGCACTTAGGGTTTCATGTTGATTCTGTGTGCACGTGCTTATGTACTCTTGTATTCTAGGTAACCTTTGAAGGGTTGTCTTTGCACCTATCACCAGTTCTCTTTAGTCATTATCTTTACACACCAGGTGAGTTCTTGCCCCACTCATTTTACATAATCTCTTTTGGGGGAGATAGCATACTGTTGATCACAAACGCTTTTATATATGAGTGTGTATAATATTGATATAGTGTTGTTTACCATGGAAAGTCCTCACACTTTCGGATTGTTAATATTGACTAGCGGGAAAATTTTGGGTAGTACTACTGGGTCTGACGAGCCCCACCTGTGTGACTCGAGGTCATACGGGTGCAATTTTGTCCTAACATATATTCGTCACGACCTGTTAAGTCGTGACGGGAGGCACAAACTATCACAGTCAGCTTCAATCGCGAAATCACTATGATTAATATTTTTATGTTAATAGACTAGCTACCTATTGCAATACACTACTTATGATTTGAAAACTGTTTATCGGTTTACCTATTAACGCAAACTCTTGAACTCACCAACCATGTGCTGACTTGTTTAGTATGATATTCTCAGGTTAAGGTTGCCAGTTGCCTAGGAGCACGCACGTCAGCATTGTTGAGTTGTCTACATTTGCCTTGTTTACAAATTTGGGATTATTTTCATATTAAACAATTGTGTTTGGGGCGCGTATGTTTTGCGCATTCTCTTTACATACTACTTGTTTTGGGTTTTCTGGTTTTAAAAACGCTTCCGCAGTATTTTAAACGTTAACTCTGGTTTTGTTTATTAATCATATAGAGTCGTTCTTGGTAACTAATGACTGAGATCCTGGTATGTCACGCGCCTCGCGGTAAAACCCCGCACGCGGATTTTGAGGGTGTGACAATAACGAGGGTAAACGAGGGTATTTTTTGCGTTTTTTGCGTATGTTTTTGCGTTTGGGACTTAGGTACTCAACCATAACAACCAACACCTATTTATAATAACTTATAGGGAAAAAATGGGCAAAAAATGGTCACAAATTAAAGGTAATGGCTATATAGCCGTTAGAAACGGCTAGATTTTCAAAAATGCCAAAAAAGCAGCTAGAACCGGGTAGTACTCGGGTTCAACCGGTTCCGAGTTCGGGTCTAGTCGGGTTTGGGTACAGGAAAATCCTAAAATCTACAACCGGTTCCTACCTGGCGGGTTTTTTCGGGTCCAAACCGGGGTATGCCACTTCTCTGGTCCTACCTCTACCCGGGTTCGGGTTGGTTCGAACCCGGGTATATTGCCCACCTCTAGTTAGGCATGTAGCCTTAATATTAAATTTGAAAACGAGTAATTGTGTGAGTGAGCGTAAGTTGTTCGTGAGCAAACTTTACCTATCGAGCTTGATTAGATCAGCAAATCTAAACAAATGTCTATTATTTATATAAGGTTGTTTAACAAAATAAATATATCCTTTTAATTATACAAATTATACAACTATTTTTAAGTTTGATTAGACCCCCAAATCTAAATGAGCCAAGCTCGAGATATCAAACTTGATTTGGCTCGTTTAAAGTGAACTACATATCTAGTCCTTGTGCTACTTGGGTCACGATATAAGTTTAGTCTTTATTTCTAACTTCTATAGTCCGGATATAGGTTGCGTCAATCTATGTTAGTGGTAAAATGAGGTTACATTAAACCGTAGCAAAGTTGTATTCATTCAAGTGTAAAATTCTTCCGCTTGGGCTCAGACTATACGCAAGTTGTATACTTAAAGCTTAAACTAGTAAACGAGCTTCAATTTAGACTCTTAAAGGTTCATACCCTCTTAATGGTTATTAAAGATTCATAAACTCTTAATGATTAAAAAATAATGTTAAGTCCGAATGGTTAAAAAATAATCTTAAGTCTGAATGATTAAGAAATAATCTTAATTTTGAATGGTTAAGATGTAACCATTAACATGTTACCTTTTAACCATCCAGATTTGAAGTTATCTTTTAAACATTAATAGATTACAAACCATTAAAATGTAATCTATTAATAACGATTAAAATACTACTGAACAACCCCTAAGTTTAATTTAAGTTTTTAGCAATGTAGTCCCGAGTCGTTTGCAGCGATCAAATAATAATAAAAGACTCATGGACAAAAATCAGGGGTCTAAAGTGGTAATACGTATACTTTAACCGTACATGCATATCAAGGGAACGTACAAGTTCGTAACGAAGCAAATTGATCGACGGATGTGCGTTGATCAACAAGGTCACACGATAACTTTGGTGGAGGTGACCACACGCTAACAACGCTAGCGCCACAGTGGTAACTTGATGGTTAATACTGTTAGCGTAAGTATTGCAAAGCCGATCGCCGGTGAGAGAGGTTCGCCGGAGATAATCTGAAGGAGAAGTACGAAGGTACCAGAAAGATGACAGGTAATTCGCCTATAAAAATCATTTATATTATGCTAATCATCACGAAGATTTATGTTTCGTTTTGAATAAGTTATATGCTATGTTACATTTGGTTTGTGTTATTGGAACTGGAAGATCGATCGGCCAAAAGTACATTCAGAGGAAACGATACAAGTTCGGTGTTGATTGAATCTGTAACATGTAATAGTTTATCAAAAGAATCTATGAAAGGATCGCATGAATTTTGATGTTCTCGATATAAGTTCGGTGTTGATGAATTTTGATTGTGATTTAAGTGAAGTTGAACTGATTTCGGGGACAATTCGATCTATTTGAGCGATTGATATTGTTTTTATCTGGATAATTGATATGAACTTATGGATTAGTAATTTAGTAGTAGCAGGACATCTCAGTTTCATATTACCAAAATTTTAGCATATGCTCTGTTGATTTATAAATTTCATTCGTGTTTAGAGAAACTATAAGATTGATATAATGCATACATGGTTATATGCACGCTATAAGTGTATCTATATCATATGTTGCCTGAGATTGTGATAACAATGGGTGTTTTTAAAAAGTACACTTGAATTTGCATAAATGAATTAAAAGGACTACATAGATGTCTGATGGAATGAAGGAATTTAGTCCATACTATTTAAGAAAACAATGTAAGCATGATTGTAATGATGGAATTTAGTTGATATTAGACGCTACTCATTGAAAAAGCCTTATGGCATCATTGAACAGTATGAAGCTTATTTATGTATCTTTTTTCCCTCATCATTTCATATATCTAATGTTGTTTTGTACCAACTTCAAATGGCAATGAGATGAGGAGAAGATGAAAAGCAGATAAAACGGTTGTTTACTATAATTTTTATGGTAGATTATGTGCAGGAGCAAGAGATGGAAGTTGAAGCTTTAAAGGCCATTTTAATGGATGAGTTTGAAGGTTTGTGTAAAAAATAGTGATCTGCATGTGTTTCATTCTTAATTTGATACCTCTAACTGTCAAGATCAAACTTTAAATAAGATTTTTATGTTTGATGTATGCCACAGAAATTCACCCTAGCGAAAGTGGATTAAATACTTCAAATCGATGTTTTCAAATTAAGTTATCTCTTCAGGTATTTATCTTTGATGTATTATTTGTTTTTTTTTTTTTCCTTTGTTTTTCTCTATGCTCACACCTTTAATGTAAAAATATAGCTGGTTGTTGATATAACAAAGTGCGTGTTATAATCACCATAAATTTAACCTTCGAACCCAGTTCCTAGTTGTACGAACATATGCTTTTCTTCACCAAGTTTTATACATTATCTTATAAACATAATACTCCAGCAGAACCACTTTTCTGTGCGTGTATACATAGACATATATTTCAGGATTAATTTGTTTCTACCAATGTTTTGCATTTATTCTCCAGTATGATTTAATAATGCTAAGAATGTTATTCTCTATGTAACAGGACGATGAAACTGAGTCGACTGATCCAGGTTTCATACTACACATCTTCTTGCAGGTTTACTGCTAATGATGTTCACCTTATAAATACAATAGTTGTTTGCTAACTTTGGTTGCAGTTCAAATGGGATTAATTTTCTCACATACAGACAAATATCCAGATGAAATTCCACTTTTGACTTTGAAAAGGTGCCTAACTGCATTATCATGATCATACACATGTATTCAGCTTCTCATATATCACTATGACCATCTATTCTAATAGATTTGATGTTCTGACATATCTAGATACATGACAATCCTTATGATGCATTTGGCATACCTTTTTCTTATCACCACCTATCGGTTAAGTACTTAACCTTTTTCAGTTTGCTAAACTCTGTATTGTTTCAGTATAAAAGGAATTTCGCCAGCAGACCTCAAAGCATTGAAAAAAAAGCTTGAACAAGAGGTATATTCATTGTTATTATAACTTCATACGCCATTTTTCATTTCCTGATATAGTTCTGATATGATTTCCTGTGGGTATCTTTTTAGCTTACCTCAACTAGGTTGAAATAAGGGGTTCAATGAATTGAGTAACTTCATGACCCAACAGACAAGCTTCAAGATGAGTTAAGTAATACAAGATACAAAATCTATTATCTGGATATAAAATGAAATCATATATCCAACTTTTGGTAGTGATATTGGTTTAGTATTTACTTATTCTATAATCTTATCATACAACTTCTCATTAAAACTTATTTCCACAGGCTTCTGAGAATCTTGGAATGGCTATGATTTACTCCCTGGTTACCTCATCTAAGGAGTGGGTTGCTGAAAGATTTGCTCAAGACACTGGCAGTTACAATATTCAAGAGGAAACAGCAGATAAAGATGAAGTATGATTTTTGCATTAATTAAACATCAGTTTTAAATTATAATTTTATATGATTGTTAAATTTGGTTGGATGTATTGAACTTGGTGTTAGATAATTGTGCCACATGGAGAACCAGTCACTGTAGAGACGTTTTTGGCATGGAGAGAAATATTTGAAGCTGAATTAGCCCTTGAGAAAGCCAAGTAAGTTTCATAAGTAGCATATTCTATTATTTTGCATCATCTGATTCCTTTATGGTGTATTAATAAATAACAATAATAATAATATTTTTGCATTGTATTGAAACCAGGCTGTTGCCAGAATCAGCACTCGCAACAACAAAAGAAAAGAAACTCACTGGCAGGCAATGGTTTCAAAGTGGAAGAGCTTCTGCAGTAAGTTATTCTATTTACATTTTGTAAAGTTATAACTTGAATGTGCATATACTTAATCAGATCAAGAACTAGAATACTAGATCACGGTTACATGTATGTCAAAACTGTATTTTTGGTAGAAACGTGCAGCACCTATCACTGAAGGGTCTACCAATGAAGATGAAGACATTGCTTTCGATGACGACGATGATGATGATTCAGAAGGTTATTTTCTCAGTCATATTGTTGAAAACTTCTTGGCTCCACCGTTAGTACTATGTGTGTTTTTGCAAACTTGATATGAATATCATCTCTGTTTGGTTGCAGTTGATGAGGAGGACATGCTTGACCACTATCTAGCTGAGAAATTAGACCCCTCTAATCAAGGTTCTTAAGATCGAGATCACAGGTAACCTATGATCGTTTTCATCTTTGCAAATGTTCCAGTCTCTTTTACAGCTGATATAATTCATAAAAGATTCAAATATTTAAACATCATATCACTACTGCCATACAATTCATATGTGAGCTTAGCCCATTTGTAAGTCAGGCCATCAAGTGATCTTACGATCCTACCCTGATGATACCTATATATGTAGTGATCGTATATGTAAACTTTACATGGTTTTTGCTAGTAGAGTTGTACTTACGATCAGATCGTGCTTTTAATAACCTTGCATCTAATCATTCTTAAGCTACAACACTTAAACTGGCACTTTGTGGTCGGGAGCCGCTGGATTATGGCCTGCACCTAGGTTCGTGGGAATGCAGATCCCTTTTTCTTGCTCAAATTCCAGGCTGCAATTGGTGTGCTGAGACGCATTGGATGCAGATGCTATCTATCTAACCAATAAATGGTTCATGATGTTTTTATGTTAAACTAACTGTTATTATTAGCATTGAACCCATTGTCAACCACCTTGTAAGCTTATAATCATGCTCTCTCACATGTATCTATCTGCTAGCATTATCACTACGATGTTCATTGGGACGAAGCCACGAAGGAAAGTTGGGCTAGATCACACCAGACTGGACCGTTAAGTTAAAAAATATCACCAAACCACTTGTTGTCATGAAGGTCGAAACCGCTCGTTATAGAAACTCACTCGTTTCCTCAAATATAGCATGCCTGATTTTATCAACCCACGTGATAGAGCAAATGCGTTTACTTGAAATCTGGGTAATAGCATGGTGTATGGGTTGTAAATAATACATCATAATTTACCGATTTTAACTGGGTCAATCTACAAGAAAATGATTACGTTAAATACCACTGTTAATAAAAATTTTACAGGAAGAGAGTCGCGGCCCCTTCGAGTTCTGCTATGAGTATCATAGTATAGAATTCTGCACTATAGTATAACATCATATTTTTAAAACTGGTGCTTATAATTGGTACATTATAAATTGTCTAGTCAACTGAACATCCTGGCATAAGTAATATTTAATACATATATATAGAGAGATATAATGGACTTTTGCTGAGCTTGAATGTATTGATTCAACAAATCGAGTTTGAGATCGAAACCTTAGTAATCGAGCCCGAACATGGAAATGAGGTTTTGACCAACGCCGGGTCATGTTTCAAGCTTCAGGTCCGGTTAAGCTCGAGCTCAACACGACTCGACTCGACTTATCTCAATCACACCCCAATGGATCCCTCCTGTGAAAAAATCAGATCCCTCAGTACCTTCAATAACCAATAGTCCAATACTACCATTTAATAGTGAGGTAAGGTTTCAATTCAATTTACAATCAATATTACCGCCACAAAAAGGTCCTTCAGAACATAAAACAGTTAATATTCTTATTGTGTTTCTATAAATAGTTGATAATAGGGTTGTAAATGAACCGAATGGATACGAACGGAGCCTTGTTCGTGTTCGTTCATTAAAAAATAACTTGTTCGTGAACTGTTCACTAACGCTTACCGAACGAGATTTCTTGTTCGTTTTCGTTCATTAAGGAAATGAATTTATTCATAAACTGTTCACGAACATAAACGAACGCAAACGAAGGCAGACGAACGCACACAAATATTCATGAACATTAATGAACACAAACGAAATTTCCTAAAACAAACAAATACAAACCATCATATATTGATATTCTAATTAAAATCACAAATATTATATTATTCTAGCAAATATAAATAAATATTTGATATAATTATCTCAAAAATAACTTTTAAATGAACGAACACAAACGAATGTTAACGAACGTTCACGAACATAAATGAACGAACACGATCTCTGTTCATGTTCGTTCGTTTAAGTAAACGAACAGAATTTTCTTGTTCGTGTTTATTCATTTACAAAACGAATGAACATAAATGAACTTTCCGACGAACAGTTCACGAACTGTTCGCTGAACGTTCGGTTCATTTACAGCTTTAGTTGATAATAACACACAATACCTCTAGTTGGTGTTTCATGTAAAGTGCACAAGATTTTTGTAGCTACCTCCGGTGAAAGAAGAGGTCTTTTGTGTAAATCTACCGTATCGAATAATAATACTCTGGTTAGTAGAATGTGTTAGAGCATTTACAATCCATCCTCCATCCCCATTCATATAATTACACTAAAAATCATTATTTTTCTCTCTCTTTTTCAATTAAATAATATTTTTTCATACTTTTATCATTACATTTTTTCTCTCATCCGCTCACAGCCATTTTTTAAAATATTAAAAAATTTATGGGGGTAGTATCATGTTTCCCAAATATAAGGAAACACAATACAATCCCCATAAATTTCTATCTATTTCACTCACTATCACTTACAACCATCCCCTATAATATAGGGCACTCACTCACATATATATGAGAAACGGGCTTGAATGCTCTTATGTCACCAACACCTTTGTCACGTTTTTTAATTTACCGTATCAAATAATAATACTCTGAGTTTTCTTAAGATGGATTTCAACTTTTAACCCTGTTTTTATATTTTACCCATTTCATATAGTGGCCATTGGCGTTTCCATTGAAGTACAATCGCTTCGAGGTGTACTAGAAAACCTGTTCGGGAATTAGAATTGGAATTGGTTTCTAATCCGGTATTGACCCAACTAAAGAATTGGTTAGGAACCAACCCAACCTGTCAGTTCGAGATGGTTTGAGCATCCCTCCTTTGAAACCGGTTAAAAGTTAAAACCAAATCAACTAGTCAAAAACCGGTGAAAACCAGAACGGTTTGGCTCTAAAAACCTATCATTTTCCACTTGAAAGACCTGGTTGGGCAAACAACTATCTTTGACATCCGTTGATCAAAACCCAACTTGGGAAATTACCCGATTTATAGATCCCTATAGTCACTTAGAGCATATAATTATTTAATACATTGATTTATTCTTGGTTAGTGTTGGTCCAGTCTAAAACCTTTTTTTTTCCTCATTTTAATATAACCAAATAACCTTAACTTGGAAAAATGTTAGTCAATAACCCAAAGTTTGAATCTAGTTTGAGACCAAATCTGTTCTAGTCAAGCAACGTATTGTTAGATCACCGATTTTGACATTTTCAGTGTTTTGACTTTTGTAGGATTTAATCTCGTTACACATCTAAGTGACCTAATAGAATGGTGATCATATTCATTAAGGCAAGCGTTGGTGATAAAGACAATTCATGATTTTAGGGTCAGGTGAAAGCATTTTATTATTGACATAAATAGATATGAGAGTGAGAATAGATTAGTAGATTTAAATTCAAAAGGATGCTTAGCCTAACCATATGGATTGATCGCAAATAGAAGGCTTGCATAGTTGCATACCTTACTATGTGGTCCATAAGGGATGGAATGCACCAAAATAAATTTATGATAACAAAACATTATGACTTCAAATTACATCGGCTATAGACATAAGAAAAGATTGAGATAAAAAATATTTAACCTCAAATAAGATAGCATAAAGTTATTATGAAATTACGGATACGAGAACAACATGTCGAGTAAAAAAGTTTCAATATAAAAGAAAACCAATAAAAAAAACCTTAAACGGTAGGAATGATGATACTTTAATAAAAAAGAATTCGTTAAATGTTTTAAATTTATTATAAAGGTTAAAAGATAATAAAAGACAAAAAGCTCAAACAAAAAATTAAATGATTAAATTTTATCTATCTAAGACTTAAAAGGTATAACAATAAAAATAAGGTAATATGAAGCATGTTGAAATAGTCCATAAGTAACAAGTTACATCATGACTCGTGGTCTAGGTCCCGACAAACATAATCATTCCTTCGCTAGCTTTTTTTCTTTTTATATTCTACCTTTTATGTTTTCACTTCCTTTTGTAGTTCAACACAATCATGATCGTTTAATTTAGTAATAACCTTCACTAATGTCTAAGACAACATTCAATCGATGATTTTTTAATACATATACGTTTATAGAGGCTGCTTGACATAAAGAGGTCGAAGGCGAGTTATCAGAGCAAATGTCTTCGCCTATCTTCTTTAAAAGAGAGTTTTTGTGAGATGGGAGAAGAAGAGGCAATGAAGCCTTTAACAAAGATTTGAGTTTGTAGGGTTTTGATCAGTAAATTCCAACATAAAGTCTGTCATCCATTGCCTTTGCCTCATTATATATGCTCTAAGACTTAAGTTTGGCTTGTGAATAAAAATTTTAAAGCTGAAGATCAACTTGATTATTAATTATTAAATTATTTTAAACATATACACATCTAGTTTTTATATTTAGATGTGACTTTACTACAGAGGTGTTTGGGATTGCTTATAAAAATAACTTATTGACTTATTAACTTTTTTAATAAGTTAATAAGTTAGTATGCACTGACTTATTAACTTATTTCCCTCACAATCATCACATTATCAAACACTATAAAATAACGTTTTAACTTTTTAAAAGTTAAAAAGTTAAAAGTTAATAAAAAAAAAAACATTCCCAAACACCCAACATGTCTTACATAACATATATCATGTGTATTATGCATTTACGTAATTTTATACACATACATTAATATATACGATATGTTATTACATAAAAAAGTGTTATTAATATATAATACGATTATAGGGCTCACAAGCCTAGACAAACTTCGTATGTAAAGCTAAGAGCATCTTTTCTCGCATTATGCTACAGGCTCGAGTTTGATTATTGAACAAGCCCTAATTTAAACCTCGAGCCCACTTAAGTTTGGCATGAGTCATGCTTTTAATGAGACGATATCAACTTTTAACACGACACTTCAAGCTTAAATGGGTTTATACCAAAAATTGCAGCATAGCTCAAGCTTATATTAATTACATCGACGGATTTAAATACGATTGATTAAGACCATCAGGCGTACTCTAAAGCCCATTCAACGTCACATCATCCACTTCACCTCTTTCGCTCCACCTCACCCTTCCATTAAACGAAGAAATGATTTCACCCGCTTCGCCAATTTCACATGCCCCCTAGTTCACGTCCCCTAACGCCTAGCGTGGAGCGGGGTCACATAGGACGTGAGAGTGTACCCAAAGGCCTAATGGATCAAACTTCACATCATTTACTAATCTACTACTTAATTCCTACAACTTATAATAATATTACACTTACATTCAACTCTAATGGAACCTCGAATCTGGTGTAAAAATTGAAAGCTCAGGCAATCCCCTATCACCTCCACCAGTTTCACTATTATCATCATTCAACCTCAACAAATTGCTTCCAAAATCACCACCAATCGACCTTCGAACCAACACATCTTCACCAGATTCGTCACTCACCAAATTGAAATTCGATCCTTCCATCAACAAATCCCCAAAATTCCCCATCGAATTATCACCAAATCGGCGATCAACAGAGGCTTCCGGCACCGATTCTGTCACCAGCGATGTGATTTTGGTCGAATTCGAACTTCGTTTGGTGATTTTGCGAGAACCACCACCGATCGGAATGTTACGGAGAGCTCCCCCTTTCGTCCAGTACCGACGACAGTTCTTACAGAAATGACGAGGCTGTGAGAGGTTGTAGTTGTTGTAGTAGCAGAATTTGGTGTTGATGGAGTCGCATCTAGGGCATTTGAGGTGCTCGTGATCTGGAAAATTAGGGTTCGTAGGTATTGGTGATGAAAACGTTGATGATTCTCGATGCATTGATGTTATGGTTTGTGGTTGCAGAATCAAATACGGTGGTGGTTGACGGTGAGAAATTGTTGATTTGATTTAGAAGGTGTTTGACAACGACCACCGTTGACCACCGTGAACCACCGTTGACCACCGTTGACCACCGTGAACCACCGTTGACCACCGTATTACCACACAGAGAGTTGTAGTGTTGGTGGTCTCTGTCAAAATGGAATGTTGGTGGGGGTTCATGACTCATGAGTGCCTTTATAACATTATTATAGTAGACAGACAAATATCTAAGAAATATCTGAAACTTTGTAAAAATGTATCTAAGCTAAAGTTTTATATTTTTGTTGTTATACTATTAGATTCTACAAAGCAGCGTTATCCGTGGTTCAAACCTAAAAAAAAAAAAAAATTGTCGTAATGGTACAATGTTGTATTTCACATTAAAAGGTATTATGTTGTTATGAAAAATATAAAATATATTATATTTGATCTGTAAGTTTTAATCATGTAACATGGTATCTTTGTTTGAACGGAATTTATATTAAAATGTATGTAGAAATAAAGATGTGACAATATGTGTGAAATTAAACAAAAAAACATTACGTTGTAAAAAAACTAAAAATTATATTATTGTTTATTAGACAATATATGTTATTATGCATTACTCAATAGTATAGGGTTTGGAGTGTAATTATGGTTCCTATATATATTCACTGTAATCTCATGTATTCAATATAATAAACTGATTACCAAGTTTGTTTTGGTATCAGAGCCCATAACCCTAATTCTTTTTAGGGTTCTGCCGTCACTAACCCTACACAAAGAAAAAAAAAACGATCATCAACATCTATTCCCTGCCATATCCTTCTCTCGATTCCTTCAGTCGATTCAATCATTCACATTCTTACGGCTCTTATTGATGCTTTCTCTTCATCTGAGAAGACAACCCACAATTCTCATAAGTTTGGATTCATCCTGACTCCAACCAACTATGGTTACTGGAAGGCAATGATTCAGCCATTCCTTGTTACCAACAATCTTTTCTCCTATGTTAACGGTACAATCCCATGTCCAACAGAAACCATTCAGACCTCTACTTCATTTGGAAAAGACATCGAAACAACCACAGTGTCTCAACCAAACCCTAATCATGCAACGTGGGTGTCAAATGATGCACATGTTCGCATGGTAATCTTGTCAACTATTTCAGAAGCCTCGTTTAAGCATATTCAAGGAGACACTTCCTGTGAATTATGGTTATCTCTCGAGCGTGCCTATGCACCTCATACCTCGTCGAGGGAATACACGATGGAAACCTAATTGTTGAGGATTGCTATGAAAGGATATGAATCCTCGTCTGACTATCTGACTCATGCACAAGAGTATTCAGATGCATTAGCCAACATAGGTGAGCCTATAAAAGAAAAAGACCTAGTTATGCTTGTCATCTCTAGACTATGCAAAGAATACAACGGTTTAAAGTCCACTCTGCTTGTCGGACAATTCCTTACTGCATTCAATGAACTACACGCCCTCCTGTCAGACCATGATTACATGATCAATAAGCCCTCATCAGATTTGTCACCTGCCCAAGCATTTACTGTTGTTTCTACAAACCGTAGCCTGCCACACCCTCTCCATTGTCACAAACTGATGCTTTCCAGGCTGTCCAACATCTTGCTACCCAGCTGGGTTTGCAACTTCAGCCGCCTAGTTCACAATCACCACAATCCTTTTATACAAATAGATCTGGAAACAACCATACCCGAGGCTCAAACAATCAATCGGGAACTTCGCGTGGCAGAGCAATTATCACAACCACAACCAAAGTGGAGGTAATCCAGATCAATCCAGTTGGGCTTCTAACCAGAATACTGTTTATGGTACATGTAACAGGTGTGGCATTGGTCATGTCCCGTCTCAGTACCCGAACCGGGATCCCGCTACTATCTAGGTCATCCACAGAGTCAGAATACAAGGCTTTGGCTGATACTGTTGCAGAACTCACTTGGCTTCAAGCTCTTCTACAAGAGCTTCGAGTTCCTGTCAAGACTACTCCTACATTATGGTGTGACAACCTAGGTGCTACATACTTATCATCAAATCCAGTTTTTCATGCTCGTACAAAACATGTAGAAGTAGATTTCCACTTCGTCCGAGAAAGAGTGGCTCGTGGATAACTTTCAGTTCAGTTTATATCAACAGAGGATCAGATCGCAGATGTCTTCACAAAGCCTCTGTCATCGCAACGGTTTCTGTTCTTAAGATCCAAGCTACAGATCGCGCCTCGGCCTTAGCTTGCGGGGGAATATTAGACAATATATGTTATTATGCGTTACTCAATAGTATAGGGTTTAGAGTGTAATTATGGTTCCTATATATATTCCCTGTAATCTCACGTATTCAATACAATAAACTGATTACCAAGTTTGTTTTTGTTAACCATTGTCGCTTTCGAATGAAATTTATACTGATGCGTAAATAAAAATGAGTAGCACACAACGGTGTAATTAAAATTTTGAGATACATCATATTCAAAGATAATTAAAATAATGATAATAGTATTCGAATAAAAAAATTAAGAAGACAAAGGAAAAAATAATAAAAAATGAAAAACAAAATTCAAAACAACTTGTGGCCGGGCCAAAAAAGATGAAATTCTCTTGCACTGTACTCGAACAGGCAACATACCAAGGGGAACCACTTACTATCGATGCTCCTTCCACATTTTTTCTTAGGGTTCTTATTGTATTTGTGGATGACAAGCAACGTGAGTGGTTTAAGTTAGTGTTCATATTCATAAAAATTAATAATTATTCAAGATGTATGAAAGAAATTAGTGAAATTTTGCGAAGAAAAATATATATACTAAATTGAATTTAAAAGCCGTGTAAACATAGATATAAGAACTGTGGGTTATAAAATCACGTTCTTGTGAAAGTTGGTTACAAATTGCAACTAAATTTGAAATGGTAAAGATATAACTTATATTACACCCGTGTTGGTGTAATAAGTTTTATATCAAAACGTACATAAAAATACGCACGTTAAAATAATGTACTTAATATTTAAGATAACATTAGATTTTAAAAATCTAAAAATTAAAATGTAAAAATATCTTATAGCAGTCTAGGTTTGAATATAACTTATATCAAAACGTATATAAAAATAAACATGTCACAACGGTATTTTAAAATTACAGAAGACAATATATTTTGAAAGTGTATAAAAGAAAAAATACGCCTAAAACTGGTTATTAATATTAAATAACGAAAAGATCAAAAAATTTAAACCTGAAGTAACCTGGGTGAATATATAAAATATGGAAGTTGTTTAGTTGCTGCAGTGGTAAAGATAACGCTATCCATAATGGGTTAATGGCATTGATAAAAGAGTAGTCTATGTAGGTGTCATATACGTAGTGGATGCTATCATATTTAGAAGTGTAATGGTGTTTCTATGAATATGAGATATAATTAAAAAAATAAATGATAGATGTAGTGTTATGGTTGGTGCAAAAGAAAAAAAATTAAAATAAAAGGTTTAAATTAACGTCAGTTGTAGTTACCACAAGAAGCTTCATCACACCCCTTATCACGCCTAACAGCAGTGTTCAAGAGATGATAAGAATATCACTTACGAATATCACGTCTCACAATTATGGTCTAATGTAAAGTTTAAATGCTTCATTTTTATTTTCTTACAATATTATAAAATAAAAACTAGTCGACTGAAGACCTAAGATGTTTCTAGATTTTACCCTAAATTTTCTTATCAAGGTATTTGTATGGGTTTAGGTTTTAGATTCTGTGGTTAATTTTCTCTGGTTTTATAATACGCTGAGTTTTAATTTACATAAAGATAAGAAAATCAATATCCCAATATTTGAATTTGGTTTCCCTTTTTTTAACTCGAATTAAATTTTATAAAATCATAATCATATAACTAAAACCAAATATGTAATTCAATTAAGCTTAAATGGTTTTGGTTTCGTTTGTTTACCGGCTTATTGGTTTGTAACCGAATATTAGACACACTATTCTTTATCTCAGATATCTCGTGTTTTATAATATTATTAGATCTTTTAAATAAGTTGGCGTGTCTAACAATTAATAAAATATGTGTTTATTTAAAGATATATGTCGTATGTAAAAACAGTACAACCCCGGTAGAAAAAAATATGTTTGTTAAGATAGTGTTTTATATGCAAAAGCTATAGCATCGGTAAAAAATAAGACTCTCTTAAGTAGGGTAATGATATAATCGTCTCTTAAAATTAATTTAGACATATTATATTACTATTAGTTACATTTACCTTTACAAAATTGGATATAGAGGAATCAAAACCTATGTATTTATAAATTAGTTTTTACTCTCATTAATCGGCGCAAGGTGTTGAGTCAGCAAGCAAACGGCATAGGTGAATGAGTGATATGGCAAGTGAGAGAATGCAAGATGACAAACAGAGACAAGGAGAAAGGGTAGTGAGTGTCACGCCTTAATCTGGCTCGAAACTAAAAAAGCGTGTCACCCCTTAGGGACAATGGGGCGTGAGAAGGGGCTCGTGACAAGGCTCACCAGCATGAGAAAAAGGAGTACATATTTTTATTTTGATCCACCAACAATAAATTTACATTTCATCATCTCTGTTATTTTATTAAGACTCACATTCACAAAAACATTATTACACGTTTTTAGTGATTGTAAGGATAGAGACATGTTCTACCGATGTGACATTTACATAACATTTTTTGCTCAAACTCACTAATACTTGACAGAAAGCCTTAGTTGATAAACATCAAAAGATTTTATTTGTATGAAAGCATAATTGTGTGTATTTACATATTTTTAAGACATTATGATTGATTTGGACTCCGTTCATGGTCCAATTAACTAGAAACTTGATTAAAAATACTTTGTAAGTTTTTTCATTAACATTACACATACGTAAATACTTATACATAACTATAACTCTATAAAATCATGCAGAGTGCAACCCGTGAACCCATGAGGAAGCACCTTCCTGCCAACGTCTCTAGCAAGCCCGAATTGTTTTACCATACCAATAACCAACAACTTCTAACTCACACCATCTTTCCCTTCAATAGTTTTTCTTCAATACAACGTACCAAGCACACAACTCAACCCGCAACATCGAACCCGTAGGCGTGAGACTATGTTTCCGTAGGTTAACCGCTGGTACTAACCCTCCCTTGCACTCCATTCCCCCTAACATTTGATTTTTAAGTAAGAAGTTCTTTTTATCCGTCCATTTATATCTTTATAATGTTTGTTACAATTTAACTTAAGACTTGAAAACCCACGAGCTGATGAGCCGTGCAGCTAAGGCTGGAAGCCAAGCCGCTAAAGCCGTCGGCGGCATACATTGCGTCGGAAGAAAGCCGTATAATTAATAATTATTGGATATAGATCACGCCGCCATCATGGCCGTTGAACTGTGGGCCACATCTAACGTCAAGAAAAAGTCAAAGCTCCACGTGGCAGAGCCATGACTGACGCCACAACTCGTTTTCATGTTTTCACATTTGTACACTTGGTATGTCGGACCACCATCTCAATGAAATTTATCTTGTTATAAAAAATAAAAATAATCTACTCAAGTGAAACCTGGTATTTTCCAAACGAAGGAAAGCAAATCACAGTATTTGAAAACTAAGTTTATTTATTTATTTATATCGTATTTACGTCGGAGTATGACTTTTTTATGGCAGAGTGCACTTTGAGTGATTTATGTTGTAAAGACGCTCATTTTACCATGGAGTAAGTGTTACAGTTTTACGGTGGCATGAAAACCGTTATAATATGTTTTTGTGCATTTCTTGAACGCTAGAGTTTTACGATGAAATGATTGTTGTTACATTCGCGTTTTGATATTTGAGATCATGGTTGAATTCTCCTCGCAACGCGCGGTTTGCGAAAACCTAGTTTGTCTAAAAAGGAAAAAAATGAATATTTATATTTCTAAGGGGGCATATTTTTTAAAATAACAATTTTTTCATCCTAATACCACATAATCTTATATTTGTATAAATTTAAACTCACGTAACTTTTATACAAACAACATTAATATCATTAGATCACAATACCATGGGTGGATTAGTTAGGTTTTGGTTTCTTTTAGTTTAACTTTTTATATTTTTTTTACAATATCTACTTTATTGTTGCACAAAATTAATACATTAACTCTTTTTGTTACTAAAATTAATACATTAACTCTTTTTGTTACTAGTTTTAGTGTATAGCTTTTGGAAAACTGTATTACAATTAACTTTAAGATAACCAAGCTGTTACAATTTCATAGGTTTTCTTTTCGTACTTTTTACTTCAATGAAAAGTTACAATGTGCACAATGAGGTACACAAGTGCCCTGGATCGCATGAGTTAAATTTTTAGTTATTCTTCTAAACAAACAATCTTACATATTAAAAGAAAACATTGGAGGTGAAATTATCTACAGATTTTTTTATCAAATCCATATCAAGAACAAAATGACAATATCAACATTTTTAAAATCTTGTTAAAACTTTTAGTGATAATTTATCTTTAATTTACTAATGTAAAGTATAAAACGAATAATAGTTTTCCACTTTTTCTCTATTATTAAAATCCGGCCCATTACCGTAGCGAGTGTGGCCTGTTGTTTGTTTCTAAGCCTTGTACATGTAGGCCCAACTAACGGCCCTTTTTTTCCTTTTCCCCTGATATCCTATTTCTTTTTTGTAAGAAAATTTAAAAAGATAAAATGAAACATAAATTTATGTATTTCGAAATCTAGCTCGTCTACACTATTATGGGTCTATTTCTTTTTTTCTTCTTTTCTTTTCTTGTGTGTGTTTCCCATATTGGGTTCAATACCGGGTTGGGTTCGGTTCGGGTTCGCTAAAAAACTCAAAATCTAAAACCGGTTCCAACCCTACGGGTTTAAACGGGTGCAACCCGGGTACACCTCCCATCGGAACTACCCGTACCCGGGTTCGGGTCGGGTCCGAACCCGGTTTTTATGCCCACCTCTAATGGAGTCGCAGTTCTCTAAAGGCATCGTAGAGAATCAAAGTTTTAGGCTTTTTCATGACCAACTCATTTTGTTTCTTTAGTCAGATTCTTATATTATCTTGTCTTCATTTGTGTTATGAATGACCATGTGTTAGATGATAAGGCCTTTGATAGTAACATGATTGCCATACAACACTTTTTACATTGTTAATAACATAGAAGGTGGTTGTAATTTATACATGAAAGTGATCATATTATATATACAACAATTGTGAATGTTACTGATATTCACAATTGTTATTGTTCATCGTGTGTACAAGCAGGTTTTGCAAGTTTTGGTTATTTTTCTTTTTATTTTGAACGTCATTAATTTTGTTTAACTAAGTTCGGCTTCAAGCATATTAACAATAAGGTTGTTTAGTGAAGTTGGTTAGAGCGTGCGAGGCAACCCACATGGGTTAGATACCCCCGGGCCGCAGGTTTGATCTCCTCGTGGCCGCTTTTCTACTTCCCTCCCTTGTCCTTTTTTTGTTTATTCTTTTTGTTAAAATCCTTTTGCTCTTCTAAATTCTTTTAATTTTTTCTTTCTTCTTTTCATACAAATCGGCAGTTGCCTTTAAACGCTTTTTTTAATTTAATTTTTTGAAAATTATCGCATCAGCAACATTTAGACGTTGAGATTTCTTAATGGTTTTTTCTTTTAATAATTACCGAATATAATCACTGCTCTCATAGTAGCTCATGAGTTCACATAAAGGTTTTGTTCTTACATAAAATTTCAAAGGCATTATTACATAAAATTTCAAAGGCATTATTATTTCTCACAGTTTATCACAACAATGCATCATTTTGGTGCTAGTTAGTCTCTAATCATCATAAGAGGCTCACGAGTTCAATAAGTGTTTATAAAACAGTTTTCTCTAATTTGAAAAATCCATAGGTTAATTTTTGGATGTAGGCCCCAACAAATGTACATGAAGTGCGCATCACGCGATTCATGCTTCAGACGGCTCCATGCCAAAGATGTATTCCCAAGCGCCTCAGTCACCTCATACGCAAGGCACGCTTTACAAAAACCAAACGCGTATATACATAGGACAACACCTCCCCCTCCCAAAAAGATATGCATACTCTATTCTCAAAAAGATATGCATACTCTATTCTCAAAATATATGCACTCGGAGAAGTGTATCTTCTGCCTTGATTTAAGATTTCAATGTCAGATAAAAATCTACATTAATAAAGGGCCACATCACATAATACAATTAAAACTAAGAAAATAAAAAATGCAAGGGAAATTTGATGAGTAAAAAACTGTATATGGTAACAGAATTAATAAATATAATATATAAACATGAAGTTAAAAATAACTACTAAAACTACTACATCTTTCAACTTAAAACCCTAAATTCAACAAGGTTGTAGGAGAGCTACAGTTTGAATCTTTCTTCCTCACTTCAACCCAAACACATAAAAAAGACAACAGTTATTTTCCAACAAACAAAAAAATAAATATAAAGGAAATAGGCGTTGAACGATAACCCGTGGATCCTATGGATTTTCTGAACCATGTCCGGCATTGGTCTGTCGAGTTGACCCAAGAAAGAAGCCTGTCCGTCTGGTTGGCAAGTAATGTTTGTGACACTGTTACGGGCCAAATGTTTTTCAGGCGTAATACATGTACAAACTGTTTGCAGCAGCACAAGCAATAGAGTTTTCACTAGGATGCCATGCCAGGTGGAGCAGCTTTGTTGTGAAATCAAATGAATTGCCATTTGCATCAACCCCTGGGCTCTCTCCCCCTCCTACACATATATCACTTTCTTCGTGATTATTAATTCAAACACACGGGTTCATGTCAAAACAGACCAGTCAGGGTTGACCCGCAAACATTTTTTTTTCCAACTTCTAAAGAAAAAGCCATAAGTGATTATTGTGTCAACTATGATCAGATAAAAAAACTGTTACAAAATTTTGATTTTTTGCATTAAACTATTTTGGAAATTTGTACGCTTACTTTCAACGCAGTCGACTCATTTAGTTAAGGGTTAATATTATAAAAGACCAACATACGTTCTTTGTCATGAAAAAGTACTTCAACTAATTCAGCATATTAAAGTTCCTCAACTTGTAAAAAACACGTGGTAAAGTAACTAAACTTATTTTTGTACATTAAAGTCCCTAAAATTGTCTAAAATGAACATACAATTGATTTTAAAAATAATGACTTGCTCTCTCTTAATTGTCAAAATAGGACGCTATAACTTTTTTCTACAAAGACGTTGAATGCCACTTTTTACCGAATTTTGATCAATTTAAGAGTTGGTGCATTTTAGAAATATTTAGGACTTCATTAGTTTAATATACAAAAAATAGTTTAGTGACTTTTTCATGTGTTTTTTACAAGTTGAGGGACTTTAATACCAAATTTAGGTTTAAGGGACTTTTTTGTGAAAATAAGAAAGACTATTGGTTATTTATGGTTTAGCAAAGTTTTTTATTCAGCTCGTTTGTGATAAAGCACAACTCGAATCCACCCATTCGTAAGTAAATGGTTTAAATTGCCAACTCTAGACTATAAGATAAGAAAATTAAAAACAAAACAGCTGACCTCGCCTAACCGCACGGGTTATGCTGCTTAGAGATCTAGAAGGCCTTGAAGGTGTCTGCACTTGTCTCCTAGAGTTTTTATTTGAAAAATTCATTATATGAAATCAAATTAATAGCAAATAATATATTTTTCAGAAAAAAATTATAACCATATACCTCATTGGGTTTTTGCTAGCTTCCAATGTAGTAGCTTCAGTACTGCCAGGAGCGCACCCAAACACACGAAATAAATTGCTGAAAATCATACAAATGGGACAAGTTAGTGGGCACCCAGATGTATGTGTAAGTTTGTCATGTGTGTGCGTTTTACCTGTAAGAACCAGTTGCAACACGCTGGCTATCACCACTCAAACAGCATTCAAATTTATCAAAGATTGAATCATTTTCATACAGGTCACATAACTGTAGGTAAGCAATTCAAAACCATCAATGCAAACAAATAGGAAAGAAAAAAAATCAGCGGCTAAAAGGTGAAGGTACATACCCTAGGACGTAAATGTTCATGCACCTGGAACGTTGAAACTGGACCAGAGTCCATGTTGATGTCCCACAGCTACACAAAGCATAGAATTTCAGATAATATAGCTGATAAAACCAGAGGAATATTTTGACTATTAGTCTCAATAATGATGAAGTAAGGGGAACCCTATGGACCCAAAATAGATGGTCTTGATATTTTTGTTATAACTACTAGTGTTCAATGAGAAATTTAGAGTTAAAATGTTGCCAAATCTGAAATGTTGAAATTGACTTGGACATACAAATAAGAAATCCCCAACTCAGAATGTTTTTACCCGTATCATTTATATTCATATCTTTACCCACTGCTTACCTTTCAATTCCCTCTACCATCAAAAGAAATGGACTCGTGTCGATCTGAACAAAATATTTTTTTCCACACGTCATCTTGTACACAATAAATGGCCACATTACTGTCTCACTGATCAATTACAGTCTTACATAATGGCCTTACTGTTTAAATTAATATTTCTGAGCACATCACATGTATAGACACCAACAAAATTTTATATAAATGTGTACCGAGTATCATAACTTTACCAATATTATTTCACGTTATACTTGATTCCCAAAAAAGGGTACAATTATTTGAATACAAGCAATCATTATTAGATGCGGCAGAATAAATGAGTTGGGTTGCAGGTCAAGACAGGTACTTCTTTAATATGGGCTGGGGTTAGGTTTGGCTGCCAAAACTTTTCCTAATGCTTGTATTTAATCAATGTAATAACATGATTACACAAAAATCTGAATTTAAGAGGTTATAAGCTTTTAAATACAACTTGGGTTACCTTCAGCCTATTTCATACATTTCAATTTTAGCTAAACTTTTTTATAAGATTCACGTGTAGTTGGAGATAAAATGTAACCCAACTAAGTAAATGCATCCAAATTGCCACCTCTATCAGATACTTGAAGGTAACAGACATTTATAAAAATTGAATCTAACTTGTTGGGCAAGCTTTTATTTCTTGCCTCCTATTTGTAGACATAAAGCTATTCTAAATAAAAATGTCTAGACTCAAAAGTCAACAGATGAAAACAGAACCGTAAAAACATAGCAAAAAAGAGAAATATCACAAACCTTAAGGGTCATGTAATCACGACTAAGTATATATCTTCCATCCCTTCCAAATTTTATATCAGAAATAGAGGCTATTATTTCAGTGAAGAATGATCTTGAACCAGGTGCTTCCTGTTCGTCAAACCTATAAAAAATAATCTATTATTGCTTCTTTTAACGCTTGATAAAAGCTACAATGCATCTACACGCGAATTAATAACTTCTAAACAAAGCCCAATGTTAAATTAAGAAAAGCAACAAAAAAAACATAAGTTTTAATTTAGAGAGGAAATGAAGTCAATAAAAGACACTTACAATTTTGAATGTTTATCGCATAATGCGGATTGACGCAAATCAATGAGGCGAATGGACCCTTTTGAACTACTATAGGCTAGTGTGCTACAATGAGTAGGATGAAACTCAGCACATGTAATCACCTCTGCCAAAAAAAAAAAAAAAAAAGCAAGCCATGAAATAAGCATATGGTTAATGCTAAGAATTAGGAAATAGCATTACACCCAAATGGAAGAGAAAATGTTAGTGTAGGTTGAAATGGATGAGGTAAGGTTGACTAACAAACACTTATTTGTACATTGTTTGATATTATTATAAACGATACTTACGTTAATGAATGATTATAAAACAATATTTGTGAAAAACTGAAAAAACTAATATTTTTGTTGTAATATTGATTGATGGTCAAAACAAGTAAATATATAGACATAATAACCATTCCAAACCAGTATCTGCTTCCTATTCTATAAATTTAAGTTTATCTCATATTATTAATTTCTTTTTAAACTAATATACTAATACTTATGAAGAAATTAAATACCTAATTAATAATCATCTTGAAAACAAGATAATGATAAAACAATAATACTAACTCCAATAATAATGTTATGATAATAATCTAATCTTTAAATGAAAATTATTTAGGAGGTTATATGCATTAGAAACGGATAGTGAGCAACTTCCAACTCATTTCACCCATTCTCTTTTAGATAACTTTTTTTATTTGAACAGTTGAACCTTTTGAGAATAAGTCGCAAACCAAATTGAAACATTAATAAGTAAATTGGTTAAATTGCTACCTCTAACTACCAGTCCCACTTTAAAATACCTTGTGGAACCACGCATTGCATCTCATCCCAATAATAGGAGCATGTGTTAAACTGAGTGTAAATCAGATGAATATTAAAAGGCCGTACCAGTAAGATCCTCCATGTTAGCAGGCTTGACATCCACGATGTTGAAACTCTGATTGCTAATTTCCAAATTCCAAAGGTTTATCCGAAGATCATCAGCTGAGATGAATGTTTCGCCATCACTGATGCATAGATAAGGGAAGGAAAAAAAAAGTAGGTGTCAGAACATAGATTGACATAAGGTTTATGATTATTTAATGACCAAACTACTCCCATCCAAAACTAACGTATTTACAAATAAATTGTATCCTTGTAAAATTGACAACTTATTCATGTTTCATGGTAGGGAACACAAAATTAAAGCATTACATTTTCTTTCCTTTCTTTCATCTCAAGAGCATGCAAAAAAATATTAAAATTAAATGATTATCTACTAATACCCTTCCTTCTGTTCCGATTCAAGAATACAGTTTAAACAACACATTTTAGAAACTGTAATCATAATTCCTATTAAAATGTCTAGACAGGAAAGAAAAGATGTTGATAATAGTTCCTTGAACTCCCTTTTCCCCATGATATTCCAGATATTTGAACAGCCAATTGATCGATTCTTTAATTTTCAATATTATTTTGATTTTGTATTTAAGATGATATGTAGACTAGCTTAACACTATACATAAGCTGATAACTGTACCAACTAATAGCATCTCTTCAAACTGCATCATATCCAAATTGCAGGATGAGATTCAACTTTCAAGCAATCAAGATCTGATATTTGTCAAGTAACGTTCACTGTATTATTTGCAAGGACAAAATATACAAACCTGTTATTTGAGATTGAGTTGATATGGTAATCATGTGCGTGAGCATACACTCTTCTACATCTGGGAACAAGACTAGTCTCACTATATGTCACCTATAAAAATTTGAAGTGTCATGCCAGTTGAAGAAAAGAAAACTAGATGAAATAAGCAAAAACATAACGGCCATAAGACCAAGAAAAGAGTTAGATACTTGGATGGTGATTAAAAACACACTCCACTTCAACTATTCATTGATTCATTCTCTTTTCACAACTATTTGTGCGTCATTAAGATTAAAGATTCAGAAAACATAATAAACAAATTCACACACACACATCATGAGTCAAATAGAATACCACAGGTAGACGCAGTGATGGGATGCCACCAGATGGAAATTTAAAGTCATTGATCAGATTAGAGGAAGATTTATCTTTGGATCCCCCATTTGCAAGATAAGAATTAGTACTTGAAGAAATACTTGAACTGGCAACATTGTTCTTTCCAACAACTTTGGAAGGGTCCATGTTCATGCTTGCAATTTTCTTGATTTTCTTCTCTTGGACCTGTATAATGTGAAAAGAGAATGCCAGATCCACATAAAAGTTGCATCACAAAATAACATAAACAAACAAATGAAACAAAAAGAAGCAAGAAATAAATACCCATCCTAAAAAGAAAATAACTACACATGTTTCTCGAGAGTTCTCTTATTCCTTGACTAAGAACATAAAATGCTAGCCTTTAAACCAAGCAGCTCCCTATGGTTAGATCACTAGGTCCGAATTGACATATAATATATTATCTTTTTGAACTTGACAACTGTTGGTGTTACCGTGCTAGAAACATAATAACTGACAGCACACGGTGACAGGGTTGAACCTCAGGGTGCATCAAATTCACATTTTTAATGTTATCTAAAGAGATTGGCCACTATTTAATAATAGATTATAATCACTTGATGTAAGCATCAGTATAACAAAAGCTGATGGCAAGAGAGGGTTCTTTGGATCCAGACTTGATACAAATGAAATTCCATAGATACAAAAGAAAGTCTACAGTTCACATATATGAGCATGTTACATGTAATGCAACTAAATGGAAAAGGAAATAGAGTGGTTACCTTCCAGAACTTGATGGTTTTATCGTTAGTTGACAGAAGAAAAAGGGCACCGTTGGCTGTTTGGCACCATCTAATTTTGTTAATTTTCTCCTCAATCTCCAAACTCTTTAAATAATCAAACTGAAAGAAACAATTGGGGTTGTAGTAACAAAGATAGAGCCATCAACTACTAACTAAATATAATAAGAGTTCAAGTAAACCTCAGGTTCATGGCTCTGGAACTCAGTTTTGTACCGAAACTCCGGATGCCTGCTTGTCGAGTAATCACTCTTTTCTAAATCCTTTCTACTTCCACCATTCTACACAATGTAGCAACTTAATAATGTGCAAGTAACAAGATAAACATAAGGATATTCAAAAACCATAAGTACAAACACAAGTTGTAAGAGGAAAGAAATTTTCAACCAAAAAAAAACAAATTACAGTGGCACAAACCTCCTTTGTATCAGTTCTTTCAAATAATACCACCCTGCCCCCACGATCACCAGTTGCAAGATGGTCACCACTTTTATCAAACTCGATTGCAGAGATAATATCAACTGTGAAAGAAAATGTAAATAAATCAGATAATGCAATCACAAATTATTGGAGGCTGAAACTATGTTGAAGAAGTATGAGTAAGGCTAAAAAATCAAAAATAATTGGGATGGGCCTAGATTATACAAAAACAAATGGAGTTAAAAACACAAGATACAAAGATTATATGAATTCGTATAGGTAAAAGATTATAACTGCTTCATAATTCATCACAGCAGTAACGGACAGAAAAGAACTGCATGATTAAAAAAAGTAGACCACTGGTGAATAATGATAGGCATCAAAGTTCTTATATTTTGCTTATAAAGTTAAATGAAAACCAAAGAGCATGTATCCAAGCGGTACCTAGGTGTGTAGAAAAGGTGTTCCACCCTAAGTGGTTGAGGGTTCAAGTCCCATAGTCAATGTGAACAAATGTAAATTTAGGAGTAGGTTTAGAGGGTGTGTGTGATATAGTCGTTCTAAAAAAAAGTAAAGTGAAAAACAAAGCTACAATGACAAAAGTGTAAAATGAACAAATGTAGATAAATTAATTCTATTCGCAACTTCACTTTAAACATTATACATCAAACATAATTGCCATCTATAAATGTTATCATCCTATTTTCCCACTGCAACATCTTGGGACTATATAATAGTATAATACAAAAGTTAGTTATTCATCTAACATATCCTCAATGAAAACTGGAAACTATTATTGAAGTTGATGGGTATTAATAGCTGCTAGCCAATGACACATTTGTTATATCAAAGAAGGATCTCCGATTGCGACATCCACTAATGCAGGTGAAAGCCTCCAGCACGTGATACAAACATAAATATATAAAAGGAATGTGCAATGACTAGCCAATAACATAAAACACAAGGCAGCTGGCGGTTCTCATGAATGTCTTTCTGTCAGGTCAACTTTGCTTGTTAAGGGTGCCAAACACGTTGGAACAGCGTTACAAGTCAAAGCTGGAAGCACGTGAAAGGTATGTAGGCATTCAATGTCAAGTCTCAGCCACTACTAATTCTAGAATTCATACTCAATAAAATAAAACCAATATATATGGAAATAATAACTAGAAAGAAATACATATGTCAACTCCCACAATACCATAACACCAATTGAAGCAACTATGCCGCCTATGCAGTTTGATATAAAACTTCCAAGTTCCAACTCAAAATAAGATTTAGAAACTGTTATATTAGAATAAATATATATATTACCCTTATATAGGAGGACATGAACCTAATTCGTCAACAACAGTGTAATATGGAAAGTGCAGTTAGCCCACAAAAATACTGATTGGTAAGAACGATATATATATAGATATATATATATATATATAACCACCTATCTATTATCACAACCAACCATCCAGTAGCTTTAGGTTATCAGTAATGCATGTATTACAAATCTATACACCACTAACATAAGAGTTCTGTGTTTAAGTGCAGGAACAACGGTCACTAGAAGTATATCATCAAATATCTCTACAACCTCTAAGCTAGAAAAATAGATAAGAAAAAAGACGTTGAAACCATTCAAATACTTAAGATTGCTGAACAAGCACAAGAAGGTCGATTAACGGTAGCTGGATCAGAATAAAACCGCAAATTTTCTACTTTATATTCCTCTAGATCAACAACTCTATAGTAAACAAGCATTTAACCTAGGTTAATTGTCTCCATAATCACCAATTCATCACTAATGTACCGATCCAATAAACACAATACATACCATATCCAAACCCTAACATAAATCTACGGATCCGCGAAACAACAACAAAACTAACAACAACACGAATTAAACCTAGTTTACCTTCTTGAACTTCTTCTCCGGCGGTGCGTTCACCAAACACCTGAGAAAACTTCCACTCCAGCTGCGGTGGTGGACCCGCCGGAGCTGCCGCGACATCTCCCTCATCACCACCGTTCATTTCCTCTTCTATTTCTTCGTTAATTAACCGAAAAACGATAACAAAACACCGAAATCTCTACAAACTGAAATCAAATCACGAACGCATCACCGAATCGCCTTTTTTTCCGATTGGCATGTGGTGGATCGTAGGTTTTGGATCGTCGGACGAATTCATTGACAATAATGTGGCATTTGCAGGTTCGATTAACAATTAACGATAATCGTCAACACCACTATATCGATTTGTTGAGAGATTGAGATTCGATTTTCTCTGTGTTCTTCGTGCAGACAGTGGGATCTCTCTCTTCTTTGGACTCGAGAGGATAGAATTGTAAAATCAATGATGTGACAAACCCTCCTCCCCGGTCCCTTTTTTTTCTTCCGAGTCTCGATTGTTTAAATTAACTTTTATCACCCGACAGACACGGTGATACGACTCGTATAGACCTAGATGGATGGTGTTGGCCCCTACTAACCGGGACACTAGTGATACAACTCGTGTACCCCTAGATGGGTCGTGTTGGCACTCACTAACCGACAAAGATGCAAGTGTGTTACATCAGTTTATTCGTATACTGAGATGATGTGTATAACATTTTACAAGTTGTATGCACATGTATGAGCCGTATTTACTTTTATGTATAACAATTATATGACACGACACAATATGCATTGCTAGCATGTCAATTATTTGACACGGTATAATATTTCCTATTATGTGTGTCACTTGTTTGACCAGATATAAGAATTCGTCAAAACTTATTATATATAGTGTTTTATGTTTGCTCACTTTTTTTTTTAACTCTTTTCACTCGTTACTTCATTTCCTTTAGTTCTTGACTTATTTCATCATACACACTAAAATTTTATTTTGATAAGTTTAGCAAGTTATGACAACAATCATTTGATATTAGATAGCGAGTCTTTTTGCGAGATATCATTGCTTTTCACTCATTAGATATAACAATTCTTCGCTTATTTGTTATTATGTTTATAAATAGTCTAACCGTATTGTTTTATGTAATCCATACAACCCATGCAATGTTATACGAGTTGTATGCCCTCGTCGTAGGCTGACCCACTCACTTGGCTAAAAAAGGCACTAGCCTCTCCCCCACTCTTGAATCAAAGATGTCTTCTCGTATGATAGATATAAGGTTTATACATGGTTATAATCATGCTATTCTTATTCATTTAATTTAGAGTAAAATATCATTTTCGTTTCTGACTTTTCCTTAAATTTGTCATTTCAATCTAAAAACATTTATTTGCCATTTCAATTACTATAGTTTATCAAATGTAGTCATTTTCATCCACTTCGCTAACACCATTAAAACCTCCATTAAAAGTGAGGTCATTTTAGTCTTTTTTTAACATCATAATCATACAATTAAAATAAATTAACCAATTAATATTAATTAAAACTAAAAAACACATGAAGCGACTACTGAGACCAGATTTTTTGATTTAAAAGCTTCGGCTAACCCTAATCCATATTGTTCGATAGAGGTCTATTGTGAGATTTTAATTAATCTTCACGTTTTGTTCGAACATGTACCATTTTACGATTGAGGTCTGTTATAGGACTAAGGTCTACTGTTATCATGTTTTGCTTATTTAAGGTTTGCTATTGTCATGTTTTGTTTGAATGTGGTCTACTTTGAGATTGATCATATATTTCAATTAAGTAGGGAACCATTGTTGTTCGATTGCGAAAGATATGACTAAAGTGGGGAACGGTGAAGATTAATTGAAGTCTCACAACATCCCTTAAGTGAATTACATGGATTAGGGTTAATCGAAGAGCCCAGTCTCACTAAACGCTTCATTTTTTAGTTTTAATTGAATATTACTTAGTTTATTTGTTTTAATTGGTTAATCAAGGTGATTAAAAAGACTAAAATACTCTTAATTTTAACGGATGTTTTAAAATTGTTAATAGAGTGGATAAAAATGACAACATTTAGTAAACTACGGTGATTGAAATTAAAAAAAAAAAAAAAAACTTTAGATTGAAATGACAAATTTAACGAAACAATAGGGACGAAAATAGCATTATACTCTTTAATATATTAGTAGAAAAATATTAAATCAGTTATGATCTTAATAGAAAACACTTACTTTTTTAAAGGGGTGTAAATAGATTGTAACAAAAATATCCATTCAAACTATTTTTAATCTGATTATATTATAACTCACGTTATGTCGTTATGTATAATTGTAGTTTGGGCTGCACAGTCAAGCCCATGATTATGGGCCTTCAACCTGAAACCATAGTCCCGTAGGCCATAGACCTAGAGGTGGGCATAAAAACCGGGTTCGGACCCGACCCGGTGGACCCGACCCGGAACCGGGTACGGGTACGACCCGGTATATGCATACCCGGGTTGGACCCGAAAAAAAACCGTAGGGTTGGAACCGGGTATGATTTTCTAGAATTTCTTAGAACCCGAACCCGACCCGACCCGACCCGACCCGGAACCGGTTGAACCCGGGTTGTATCCGGTTTCGACCGTTTTTTTTTTTTTTTTTTTTAAAAAGTGGCCGTTTTTTAACGGCTATATAGCCGTTGGGATCGATTTGTGACCGTTTTTTTGTCACTTTTAGGCTTATAAGTTAGTATAAATAGGTGTGGGTTGATATGGTTTAGTACCCAAGTCTCAAACGCAAAAACATACGCAAAAAATGCAAAAAATACTCTCCTTTACTCTCGCTTTACACGTTCACTCTCTCGTTTTACACTTTCACTCTCTTCAATCTTGATATGACTCACTCACAATCTTCCGTTGGTCAAGGTTCGTCCAACGCTCCAACCGTCGTTCGTGTTCTTGCACACAATCGTAACATGGATGTTTGGTGCAATTGGGATATGGTTGAGTTGAGTGACGGGTCTGTAAAGGCTCGTTGCAAGTTTTGTGGAGCTTTGCTTGCTAAAGATTCTAACACGACTTTAAACAAACACATTAGCAAGAAGTTTTGTAAGTCGTTGAAAAGTAATCCGGATTCGCAACAAACACAATTGGGTGGAGACGGTGGATTCTTTAATTACGATGTTAATACGGTTCGAGATCGAATGGCGAAGTTCGTGATTCAAGAAGCTTTGCCTTTTAGTCACTTCGACAATCCTCGGTTGACCAACTTAATTCGAGAGACGCTTCAACCTCGTTACACTCACGTAAGTCGTACTACACTTAGACGTTATTGTTTAAAATTATGGAAACAAGCAAAAAATGATTTAATTGTATTATTTGAAAATTTAAATACCGGTGTAAACTTAACTAGTGACGTTTGGTCGGCTCCACACGGTTTACCCGAATCGTACCTTTGCGTCACCGCTCATTGGGTGGATCCCAATTCATGGCAATTGATGAAACGTACGATTGCATTTGATCTTTTTCCGCATCCACACACCGGAGAATTTTTGTTTTACTTTTTAGATAATGTAATAAGTACTTTTAAATTAGAAAATAAATTTTTTTCAATTGCATTTGATAACGCCTCTAACAACACAACCGCGGTTGAAAAATTAAAATTAAAATATCTTCCGATTGCAAACGGTGATTTTTTCCATACTCGTTGTGTTGCACATATTATTAATTTAGTAGTGCAAGACGGACTATCCGGGCAATATGTTAATAACTTTATTACATCTTTTCGATTTATGTTACATGACGTTTTTAAAAAAAGTAGAAGAAGATATCAAGATTATAAACAACTTTGTAAGGATACGCACTCTAGATTTTTAGGTCCTAATTGGGATGTACCTACTCGGTGGAATTCGACTTGTCACATGTTTGAATGTGCTTTAAAACAAAAGGGCACTTTGAAAGCTTTTCATAATAGTCTTTCGGATAATGGTGAAGCCGACCCATTTCCGGATGCGGGTTGGGAGAATCTTCAACGTCTATCCGAGTTTCTTGAGGTTTTTAAAAACTCAACAACAAAATTATCGGGAGTTTATTATTCCACTAGTTATTCGGTGCTTCAAGAACTATATTTTATGTCTTTGAATTTTAAAAATTTTCAAAATAAAATAAATATGTTTAATCAAATGATAGAACCAATGAAAGAAAAGTTTAAAAAATATTTTAAGGACTTACCACCCGTTTTTACGTGTGCCGCCGCTTTAAATCCGTTTCTAAATGTTGCGGGGGTTGAATGTTTGATAGATGAGATAAATGACAATTTGGATATGCATGACGAAAACCCTGATTTTTCAAACGAGACAAAAGAAAATTTTAATCATAGTTTGAAAACAATTTATAATTTTTATTTAAATAGATATGGGCCTAACGTAAACATAACCATGCCAAGTGGATCAACCTCAAGTGCTAGTACCTCGTTTAAAGACCCTGTTTTGACTATGTTGAATGTTGTTCGGGATGTGACGGCTAAACGTCAAAGAGGTAACACCCCAACAAGTGAGCTCGGTAGATATAGTGGAACGGATTTTATTTCCACTATGATTACCGAAGATTATCGTGCATTCGATATTTTGGCTTGGTGGAAAGGAAAAGAATCTCAATTTCCGATTCTTTCTGCTATGGCCCGTGATTTACTAAGCGTCCAAGCTTCTACGGTAGCTTCGGAATCTGCTTTTTCTCTTAGTGGCAGGGTAATATCATTACGAAGAACAAGACTAACTCCGGAAGCAGTGGAGATGTGCATTTGTTTAAAGGATCACTTAGACACAACGGATCGTATACAAGACCAAACAAGCCTCGAAGACGAGATTACACTCGAAGCTAAAGTACATGATGAAGAGGTAGAAGACGGAGTATCTTCTGGCATATCCGATGAAGAATTAGCATTTGATCAAGCATCTCGTAGTAGATAAAATTAGACGATATTATTCTTTTTAAGTTGTTTTAATATTATATGTCTTTCATGTTCTTTTTAAATTTCTTTGTCATTCAAATGTTTTATATAAAAAGTATTTAATATTTGTATATTATAAGTGTAACATTTTCTGCTCAAGATTTGTATATATTTATATATTAAGTTGTTTAAATTTTTGTCATTCAAGTGAACCCGGTTAGGAAAAGAAAAATAAAAAGAAAAAAAAGGAAAGAAAATATAAGAAAAAAAAAACATACGACCCGGTGTTCGACACACACACAAGAAAAGAAAAAAAGAAAAAAAAAAAAAAAGGCAAAAACCCGGTTGAACACGGGTTTCATACCCGAACCGAACCCGACCCGACCCTACCCGGGTATACCGGGTAGGGTTTGTATCTCGCTGAACCCGACCCGGGTTCGTACCCGGGTTCACCAATACCAGGGTACAAAAAACCCGGTTGGGCCCAAACCCGGTTTTGTACCCGGGCCCGGGTCCGGCCCAAACCCGATTTGTGCAACTCTACATAGACCCACAGTCATTGAGTAATGGTGATCAACACATTAATTAACATATTAACTTTAAATTATTTTTTATTTTAACTTTTTTGGCGATACACAAGAGTATGTGTATCTTTGACCGGCGATACAACTATATTTTTTAATATTTTTTCTGAGCTATATGTATGCATGTTGTATCGTTGGCCAACGATACACGTATTTTTTTTTTATTTTTCAGTTATATCTTAGCGATACCACATGCATTGGTATCGTTGGTCAGTAAAAGCTAGCGATACCACATGTATTGATATTGCTGCAGATAGATATTTGGACACGTGGCACAATCTGATTCGTGAAATATTTTAGATATTTCAAAAGTCAAAGGCTTATTTTGTAAACTTATTTCATCACAGTCCAAATATACCCGTGTTTGACCTTATAATAATAAATTACAAATTACAACTCGTCATGACATGTTTAGCCTATTTACAAATTTACTATTAAACCAAATGATCAATGCATTGTTGAAAAAAAATGGTTTTCCTATTGCTTATTTACAACCACTCAACTTGTTTGTAGCAAAAAAAAAAACTTGTTTCATTAGTTTAAGTCAATGAGTTGGACGGATCATGTTCAGAATATAAAATTTTAGTTTTTAAATTAGGATGGATGTATTTAAGTATATTTGGCAAGTGAAACTCACACACGCTTCAAATGAGTAAATGCATTTTTACATCTGCTATCATTTATTTATGACTGGACTAGAATTCATAACCTCATAAAAAATAAATATCATTAAATACAACTGGATAGCATTATGTCAAATGTCTTTCGTCAATAAAATATCAAATATGTTTTTGTTTTTTGTTTAAATGTAAAATACTTTCCATCACTCATAAGTAGAGAAAGAACTAGTGCATTTAAATCCGATTATTCCATACCTCACTCAAAACTTTCCCATCTTCTTTGTTAAAACATGTTCATGTCCCGTTCAACCATTTACAATTCATCTAGTCCTAGTCAATCAAATCACAAACCGGTTGACTCGTTTAATTAAATAAGCTACACGAATCGTGTTTGAGTTCATGTGTTTAAGTGTGTTTGAGTTTGAGTTATATGTAAACAGATAAATAATTTTATGGGTTTAAGCGTGTTTGAGTTTGAGTTCATGTGTTCCATCTTCTTTGTTTTATGGGTTTCACTATGATTGTACGCATCAACAAAACGTTATATTTGGGTGATGTAAACCCAAACCATAAATATTCCTTGGTTAAAATGATAATAAAATGCCATTAAAAATAATATATATATATATATATATATATATATATATATATATATATATATATATATATATATATATATATATATATATATATTGTTTTGAGTCCCTTTAAACAATATCCAACCAAGTTTGAACATATGTGAGTTTTTAAAAAGTTTTTTTTAACCATTCTTTCTCTTTCTTTTACTCACAATAAATATATGAAATAGATATAAAGATTGAATAGAAGTTGCTAAATATATGAAATGAAAAGTTAATCCATATAACTAACCCATATTTTTGGGAATGAGATGGAGTGCTAGACTGCATGTTAACCATACATTTTTTCTTAAATTATATGGATATGATTAGTATAGAGAATGGGATGTGAATGTCATCATCTTGTTGTTGCACATGATCATCAGTTTGCTTAGCATCATCATTGGCTTTACATCAGTTCTTCAAGACCAAAAATATATTTCATTCATCGGATGGTTTTTTTGTCAATAATGCCATCTCTTGTAGTTTCTAATATCTCTTGATTATCGTCTCTGTTAGGGTTTCGTCTTCCTGTTCATCTTGATGAAACTATTTGTTCGATTGTATCTCTATTATATCTATCACATTGATGACCTAAGTCTAGTTATGGTTATATTGTTCGTGTTCTAGTTTAATCGTTTTATTGTTCTTGTTCGATTCTTGAGTGTAAATAAGTTTTGGGGTTGTTGCCCATATTTTTTGTACTTGCAAGCGTTGACGACCTCTATTCACGTTACTTGTATCTTCACACTACAATCATGATTTTCACCTAGTGCCCCTATCTTTATTTTTTCATCTCCTGCAAAACTAATAAATGTTGATTTGAGCAATTGTAGAAGTTCACTGCTTCTTTTTAACGACGACTTAATACTAAACGAGAGCTAGATACGACGAAACACTAAAATACAACAAATTACATACTTGAAAAACTTAAATTGCATCATTTAGACCATTCTAAAGATTGTAACTTGGATTTATATTTAACCCAAAAAAAAAAACAATAGTTCATCACCTTTTATGAAGACCGTGACCTTTCCCCGGTTGGCTATGAATATACAAATATACATACATACGCATGTGCATTGGAAGTTTGGAACACATTTTTTAATTTTTTTAAAATCACTTAGGGTTTTACGTAGGGATAAAAAAAACCAATTAAGGTAACAGAAATCTAACTGATAGAATCACACCAAATAACCGACCCAAACTAATAACCAATGGTTAGGTTTGATTTTTGGTTTTTTAATAGAAAATTATGATACAATTTTGGTTATACCTTATTCCGGAAGAGAGGTGCGCCGAACTTATTTAAATGTTTGTTTTATGGTTCAAATATATTATCTAGCTGAAATTTCAGCTCAAAATTATTAATAAGTGGTTAATGTTTAATAAAGACTTTGAACAGAAGTTTCGTACTCAAGTTTAATCTTTTGACATAGTTTTTTTAAGCAAAAACATTTCAAGACAACTGAAACCAAAAAATGAATTTAAATGCGTGTGATTGTAATAGGTGAGAGTCTATTTTAGTTTGAGATGTGACCAAAACAATAAAATCACTATGCATGAACATATACAATTGGTCTACAAACCTTTTGGTGAAAATATAGCAATATTGAGACGGAGATTGGACCAGTTTATCCCCGGTCTATTATTGTTTGTGTGTATAAATCAAAACTGGATCACACGAAAGTATTTTTTTTATTAGAAAAACATCACCCGTGATAAAGCTGAACGTAAATGAATTCTATTTTTAAAAACGAAGTATGAAAAAGAAGACAAACATTTAAATGGTCCAAGAACAGGAAGATGGTAACGTGACATAACATATTCAAATGAAAATTTGAAAAGGAAGAGGAACATGAAGAAGACAATTGAGATGATGATTGTAGGGTTTATGGCTTTCATCCAAAGAAAACGACCCTCCATTCACTCGATAATCTCTATCTTTAATGACATCCCATATTTGTTTCATTTCATCTATTTTTAGTTTATTTATACCTAATTAAAATTTACATAAAATATTTTAATTTTAATGTTTGAATGACCTATATTTGCTTATGATAAACTTATTATTTATGAGTTTAATTAATCTGTTACTACTATAACAAAAGTGATTGTTATATAATAGTGAAATATTCTTAGTTCAATGTAAATGACTTTTTATTTGAGACGAGATTTCAGTTGATACTTTCTCTTATCTTCTAAACTAGGAAATGTATGTGTTATCTTATCACCTATCTATCTCACTATATACATGTGTTTGTTTTATTATTTATTATTTATTTTATTAAACAATCAAAACTCATCAAACCATTAATACCATAAAGGTTGCCACATAACATATACAAATCTTTTTCTTGCACTATGTTTCATCATGTATTTTATACGTGAATTTAATTTTCTATAATTATGTGTTTAAAACCTTATGGTGTATGCTATAAACTATTGGAATATCATAGTTCGGTTTTATTGTCATGGCAAAGTGAAAAGACAAATCTTGTGAAAATAATCTGTCTTAAATGGGTGGGTATGTTATTTATTGTTCACTTTATAACATGACGCATTCCACTACTTACGGTCACTAGATATATTCTACAACTTTACTTAGTGTTATCTGGGGAAATAACCGACTTAAGATCAACTTTTATAAATCACTAATATAATATACTGCCAACACACTACTAGTAAATTAGTACTCATTAATATTTATTATAATTTATTTTTAATGAAATTTATAAATAAGTTTGACACAACATATATATAACCGTAGTAAAGAAAGACCTCAAATGCTTGATACTAAAATTTTGTTCTTTTAATAACGTTAACCATCCATGTGATATTGAAAAGAACTTTTCATACTCAACCGAGTAAACAAAAGAATTATGGGTTGTTTGATAGTTTTTAAATGATTATTAAGATACTACTTTTTAATTGTTCGTAATCTCTTAATAGTTAAAAGATAATCTTAATGTTGAATAGTTAAGAGGTAACATTAAGAGGTTACATCTTAATCATTTAAACTTAAAGTTATCTCTTAACAATTAAAAGGTTATGAATTATTAAAAGTTAGTTTTTTAATGATTATTAAAAGGCTACCAACATAATGCACTTAAAGGAAATCAATATCACAAGAATTCTAATCAAGAGCGTCTCTACGGTATAAATAACTAAATCAACCATTTTAAGCCCCCAAATTTTAAGGGGCCCCAAATTGAAATAAAAAAACTTTATCTATATCCTAAGCTGGAAATTTATGTGATAATACAATTAATATTTATTTTTTTAAAGATAAATGAGAAGGATAATAAAATAATTGAAGGTTTATCGATGTCAACTTACCAAATTTGGTTCATTGAGATCGAAAACGAAATTTGATTCATCAAAAGTTCATTACCTGTTCATTGTTGACCGTTCTTTTAGGCCCTTTAATTTTAAATTCTCTTTTGTAATTAATCACCTAATGTAATAGCTAATATTGTGTAATATTGGTTTATACTCAATTGCTTTATTCTACTACTGTTTGTTTGCCAATTTAATCTATATGTTATCTATTTTATTAATCTATATTTGCATTGATTTTTATTTTTATTTTAACCTATTGTTGCTTGTTTATCATTTAATATGTTTTTTACAATTGATGTTGTTTCACTTAATTAAGTTATATCTCCCCTAAGTTGTTTTCTGCCAAATTATAAACAAAATAATGTTTATGTCGCCGGTCCAAAGCAAAAACCTTTAAAAATAATATATGGACGAGACCTCAAAAAATTGTTTCGCTTTAACCCTGATTCTAGTAAATTGGTGAAAGAAGCTTTTTTCCTTTATTAAACTAGTCTTGAATACCATGCAACAAAAATAATAATAATAATAATAATAATAATGATAATAATAATAATAATAACTATAACTTTTGTAAAATTTAATAATTAACAAGACTCTTCTTAAATATATGATCTTACAGTACAGTGATGTTAATGATTGTTTATGTAAATACGACCTAAGTTTAAATTATTAAAATTAAAGGATCAGATGAATGTAAGAGTTTGATTAAATCCCTAAAATAATCTAGGTGGACCTTGGATTTGACCTATTTTTAACACATTCCACTTCTTTATTTTACTACTTCAAGATATCTATCTTTAAGGGTAGGGTTATATTAAAAAATATTTAATTTAAAAAGACTAAAAATAATTATGAGTTTAACACGTGTCTTTCTATTGTTTTAAAAAGAAAAGCATTTTGGTCATTATATCAAATACGTCAGTTCATTGTGTCTTATGCGTTCATTGTGTCAAATATCAGTTCATTATGTCATATATTTTACATCATTTGTTATGTGTGTTTATCATTGTGTTTTACGTTTTATATCATTTTGTGTTATTTTTGTCATTGTTTTTATAGATTATAAACTTGTTATCTATCATTGTGTTTTACAATTAGAAGACACAATGGTATATTTTTACCAATCTAGTTTTTAAAACTTATAGTGTTGAAGATAACACAATGTGTTATTTTTGTTATTGTTTTTTAATAGATTATATAAACTTGTTATTATTCATTGTGTTTTACCATTAGAAATACACGGTGATTTTATTTTAACAATGTATTTTTCAAAACTCATATTATTCAAAATAATACAATGACGATCAAAAGACACAACGAGAAATTATTTTAATTTGTTATTGTTTTTAATATATTAGACTAATTAGTTGTTAATTTATTATTGTATTTTACATATTAGAGATACACAATAATGTTATTCCATCATTATATTTTTTAAAATTCATCATTTTAGAAAAACACACAATAGTATTCAAAATTAACACAATAACTAACAAAAAGACACAATAAACTAACTAAAGACATAATGACGAGATATGAGTTTAAAATATAAATTTTTTATCTTTTTATATAACAATACTGTACTCATTTTAAAGATAAAAAGCGCTCGTTTTTATGATGTAATTTTTATAAAAAAATATTGTCGTATATAAAAGTTATGAACGTTTAAAAAAATTTAAGAAACTTGCAAAAAGTCAACAAAAATGGCTATTTAAAAAATATTCCTCTAACAAACTTTTCTCTATAATTTGATCTCAATCGTTAGTTAATTAAGTGGATAATTAAGATTACGTTTTAAATTTTTTAGTTTTAAAAGACTTTCTATTAATCATTTCTCCTGTCTCTAAAACATTTGTTTTAGAGAATGATTTCTAAAATAAAATATAGTTAAAATACACATTTACTTCATATTTTTTAATTGGGAGAATTACATATATCCCCTTATAAACTTAATCAATTACATATATATCCAACTTAAATTTGTAATTACACATATCCCCTTGTAAAACTTAGTTAATTACATATATATCCAAATTAAAAGTTTAATTATATATATATCCCCTTCTAAAACTTAGTTAATTACATATATACCCAAATTAAACGTTTAATTACACATATCCCCTTCTAAAACTTAGTTAATTACATATATACTCCAACTAAAAATTTAATTACATATCCTCTTTATTAAACATAAATATTACATATTTACCAATTTTATTACTTTTACAAAAAATAACTTATATAATTTAGTATTTTACTCTTATTTTTATTAATATATAAAATTATGTTTTTTCTCTTTTACTTGCTTTTCGAGTTTTGATTATTTATTAATATTTATATACTAACGTTTTTTATGTTTTTTTTTATATTTTTATGCTAATTTTTTTGTATCTGTACGAGACACTTTCAATCTAATTATTCAACATAAAATATGTATTCGGCTTATGTTGCATAACGAGAATGGAAGTGTCTCGTACAGGAACTAGAAAAAAATAGCATCAAAAGGTAAAAAAACATAAAAAACGTTAGTATAGAAATATTAATAAATAATCAAAACTCAAAAAACTAGTAAAAAGAAAAAAACATAATTTTATAGTTTAATAAAAAAATAAGAGTAAATACTAATTATATAAGTTATTTTTAATAAAAACAATCAAATGGATAAATATGTAATATTTATGTTTAATAAAACGGATGTATCTAATTAAACTTTTATTTAGGTATATATGTACTTAACTAAGTTTTAGAAGAGAATATATGTAATTAAACTTCTAATTTGGTATATATGTAATTAACTAAGTTTTATAAGGGGATATATGTAATTAAAATTTTAAATTGGACATATATGTAATTGATGAAGTTTATAGTGGGGAATATGTAATTCTCCCTTTTAAATTTGAACTTACAGAACTTAGAAGAGTTTTTATTGTTTCAAAATAGTGTTAGTGGAAAATTTATTTATCAAAATGGGTGATTTAAAAATTATTTACTAAAATAATTGTTTTTGTAAACTTCACTTTTCTCACTTTAAATTTATTGGATAAAAGAAATATCTATTTAAAAATTTTACTTTGAAACAAGGTAACGCAAAGTTCTATTAAAAATGAAACATTTCGTTTGATTGTAATTTTTAAAAATTGTTTTCTAGTTTTTCTATTTTTGGTACATGTTTTCTTTAACGTTTTTAAAATACGTATAACTCTAGACACTTATTTATTGAAATCAAATACACCATAAATTAAATATTTTTTAACTCGTCATCCAATACATCAACTATATAAGTGTTATAAACAAAATATTTACAATAAAAATATAAAAACCCAAAAAAGTTATAGAAAATGTGTCTAAAAAGATTAATTACCATCAAAAAGAATACTAATGGTATAATTTAACTCGTTTACACCTCTAGCTACACTAGTTATTTCTTTTATTGAAAACTAAAGATTTGGATATCTGTATATTGTAATTCTAAGTTATTTCTTTTATTAAAAATTAAACTTTTCTTTTTTAAATTTCCAGTGGTGTAATATGAAAACACATATTGGACATTTAAATTTTTAGACATCATGTTTTGAAGTTTTTAGTTTTTAAATCTTCATTGGTGAAAAAGTATAAGTTGTGTTGCCGATCGCGTTTTAATGTCTGGTGCTATGAGACGTTTTGGATACGTCAAGAAAACACATCTTCGCATGCATGTAATAGGAAAAAAAACGCTTTCAATAGAAATTATAATTTAAAGAACTAAAAACAAAAAATGTTTATAAGAGTATATTAAATAAATAAAAAAATGTTTATGAAACACAAAAAAACGTTTCTACTCTAAAAAAAATTAAAGAGAATATTTTAAAAAGGAATTATAAAACATTCTAAAACACTTTTGAATAGAAACTTTCTATATCCAATAAAATTAGGAAGGAGAAAAATAAAAATTTTAAAAACATCTATTTTAATAAATATTTTCAAATCATCTATTTTAGTAAATAAGTTTTGTATCAACACTTTTTTGGAAAAAAAAACCTCGAAATTAGAACACGAAAGGAAGTGGACACATAAGAACTAGGCCCAAGATTTGAAGGTTTGGTGAGTGTGCAATTAATTTCATTAAATTCGGGATGTATACTAAACAATACAGACATCTTGGACCACCTGCCATGTCCCCTTGTTTCCCGGTTTATAAAACTTAATTTTGATTTTTATGTAAAAACTTAAATAAAACAATACAAAAAGTTTATCCTTCGTTTGAAATTGGTTTGTTTACACAGGCTCTCACTCAGTTTGTAAATGAGTCGAGCCTGAACCAAGGACCAAGGTAAGCTTGACGATCGACTCACTTGTTATTAAACTCTAAATTACAATTTATATAAATTGTAACTTAAAGAATTATTTAAGATTGAATAACTATCAGCCCAATATTAGAACAGGCTATAGTCATATGACTATTTTGGTACATTTAATTGAAAAAATAAATAAAAATATTAAGATTATCATAGTTCATGAACTAGGTTTCTTATTCCTAGAGTATTATTCTTTTCACTAATTAAAATAAACAATTTAAAAATATTATTATTTTCTTTTGTTTTTATGAGCATATCACTATGCGTAAAAGTAACAAGTTTTAAAATATCAAAAATACAAGTTGGCTCGATGAGACCACTGGGCTTTGTTTCTTCGAGCTAAACTTGAATTTTACATTTCAATGGTTGAGATAAATGAACAGATTTGACTTGACTCGGTTTGTACACTACTAGCTCGGTTTGTTTCCGGTAGATTTATAAGTTTAAATAATATTACAGATTGAACAGGATAACTAGAATGAAAATAAGCAAGTTTCATGTCAAAGATTATTGATTACCATAAATTTCCTATTCGTAAACACAACGTTTAATTAATTTATATTTATAAAAAATATAAATGGTTTTATTTCTGTTTTATATAAAAACAAAATATTCTTATTGATACATTATTCTAATTTTTAATTAGAGTTCCTAAGGTTTGTAAGATAAATTTGCGTCTGCCAACATTTTATAAAATTTAAACTTTCAATCTCTTGATATTAATACACACCAGTTAACCATCATAACGTTCTGCTAGATACATGATAAATACATTCTACTAAGGTAGGTGACCAACTTGTCATATATATGTTTTGTTTTCACATAATTAACAATTGTTTAGTTAGAACAATTGGTTAGTTGTAAGTGTTTTTAAATGGATGTTCTTTGGTTCTAGGCTTGTATCAAATTTTTTATCCTCCTTTTTTTTTCTTTCTCCCAACTCCCAATTACAATTAATTAATTTCTATTCTTCTAACTCTTAAGAACAATTAATTAATTTCTATTCTCCTAACTCTCAAAAACAATTAATTAATTCAAAAAATAATTTAACAATTACAGTATTTCTTTGATCTTAAAAAGAAATGTCCAACTCTAACCCCTTAACTGTTGAATTTTGTATTTTTTTCTCTCTAATTTCTATAAAGTTTATAAAATGTCACTTTAACGTTTCAAAAGCGTCGGGTTTATCCTCTATACATATTTACTTAGAAAAAAGCTAATTTGTTACATCCTTATTTTTATGTCCGTGTCAGTATAAATTCGATTCCGTCCACGTTTTTATGTAATACTTTTTCGGAAAACAAGTCAGTCAAATATAAATTTTAAGTTGGTTTATGTTTTGAAGTAAGTTTTGTTTAACAACAAGTTGGTTCAAATATAATACGTTAGTATAAATCCGATTATTCTAAGTTTTGATACAACTTTAGTTTGGAAATGGGTCGGAACGATTGTAGTCTATTGTTTATCACGTCACATACAACATCGACACATGTGCTTAATTTTATGTATATTTAAATACATTTTCATTCGACGATATAAATTCGAATTACTCTACGTTTCGATGTATATTTAGTTCGAAAACGGGTCGAACCGATTGTAGTTTATACTTTATCGCGGCGGGTACGACAACGCTGCAACGCGCGACGGGTTAAAAAAACTAGTTATCTTAAATAACAATTAGCGAGCAATAAAGGTTTAATGGACTGCAACATCTACAATATGTGGAATAGGTTTTTATTATTATTTTATTTTATTTTCCCCAACAGCTCAATGACATATATAAAAAGACTATCCGACTAGCAAAAAACTAACTGAACCAAAAAAACGAATATTACAATACTAAAATCGGATTTTGCAACTATACAAACTAACTAATGTTAACCTTACGATTCCTATTAATACACCACTCCTATTAATATACCACAAATACAAGTAATTAACTATAAAATTAAAAACGTTTTCTCCCACCTTTATGTCTTTACCAATGGTATGGTAAGGGCTGACAATGTCTGATCTGTTTATCACACAATTAAACCTGTTAAACAAAAGAATTATTTTGCAATATTTTTACATATTTTAAAATAATTAAAATTAGGAGGCTAGACTTTATTATTTTTCATTATTGGTGCATAAAAACATTTAAAAAAATTACAGGCATAAAAAATAGATATTTAAACAAGTTATTTTTATGTTTGATACTTGTGTTACTCGCGTCATCTTTAACCTGTTAAACACGATAAAACCTGTTTTGACAACCCTCTCACTCACTATGGTCCGGAATCTCAAAAAAAAACCACCACGTTGTCATCACAACATCATCAGCCAAACCTTTCCTGACAACCGAAAGATTCACTGCTTGTAATAAATCAAACCTTTGTGTGTGGATTAGGGTTTCTCTTTTTTAAATAAATATAAACATGGTGAAATTATTAATGTATCATCTAAATTGTCACTAGAAATATAATTTTAACATGCAACAAGTATTACGAGTAATGATATATCACGAACGGTATTTCATCGACTTTTTTAACGCAAGTTGCACTTGAAAACTTTCGGGTTAAGGGCATGTCTGTCTATACGTTGACGCGTCATGCTATCACGTGAGAAAAACCGAAAGGTGTTTAATATTTTAATTTCTTAATAGTGCAAATGAATCAATTTAGAAAGTATAGGAGACGAATGTTTTGTGACTTGTTTTAGATTGAAGTTTTGCTTTTGTCAAGTATTGTTGCGCATTTTCTTTCTATTTGCTGCTGGTATTTCTAGCCAAAGTTGTGTTTGTAAATATACTTTTATAGTGAGGTGAAGAATTTGATCTCTCAAGCAGGTGATTACAAGGGGATTTCACAAATTACCGTAAAATAGTTGGGTTTCTGAGAAGGTTAACGTTTTTAATTGGGGTACTTTCCTCCATAGAAATATTTAAGCGCTTTCTTTTATTTGTAAGTTACGTGGTAAGATAGATTATAATGATTTGGAAATCATGATTGGATTAGAATCATTTGAAAACTCGTAAATATCTTAATAATTACGAGACCTAATATCAATTGTTTATATTTTTCAATTGTATATTTTTAAACACAATTATATATGTTTATATATGTTAAAGACCTTTAAAATAACATAAAAACCTATCAATCTAATGTTAGCATATGTTTATTATTATTATTTTTATCTCTTTAGATACATATGTGTAAATACTATAACTTACGTATGACTTACACATTTGTAAATTATAAATTCGTTCATTGTTTTCTTTTTAAATTTCAAGAGAGACGATTAAAAGAAATACTTTTTCAATCACCTTTTTATATAAAACATAATAAAAATTGTATGTTGATAAAAGTTCTCGCAGATTTATAATTGTATGTTGATAAAAGTTCTTGTAGTTTTATTTATAAATATTTATGAGTTCTCAAATTACCCTAATTTTACATTAAAGTATTCATAGTAGATTTTTTATATTATTGTAAGTGTGTTTTTTATATTATAGGAAATGGTTATGAGTGGAGAACAGCAAAATTGGTACGCTTATCTATATATTTGGGGTGATACTGTTCACCATTGTAATTTTTTAATATATTTTTTAAAATGGTTATGAGTGAATGAAAAAAAGATATAATAATAAAGATATGAAAAATATTATTTAATTGAAAAATAAATCGGAAAAAGTAATACTTTTTAATGTACTTATAATCAAAATTACCGACGCAATCGAACCGAAAAAAACAAAACCAATAAGTAACCAACGATTTGGTTTGATCATTTTTTTAAACTGATTTGTTCGGTTCGATTTCGTTTCTAATTGTAACAAAAACTGAAAACATACAACCAAATTTGTAATTTTAGAGGTGTATTTATATCAAATTGATATACATGATTCGACTATCAGTTAATTATTTAACATATAGATCTAATAATTAGGTTTCAAAAATAATCTTTAAGCTATTTTGTTTAAATTGCTAGATTAAATTATTTTATTGAATTTTTTGCTATTGTATCTATTGGTTGAAATTAATTTTAATGTCAACTAATTTATAATAATATATAGATTAATTTTAAAGATCAATAAAATGATGTAAGCCCAAAGTTTTAAACTTAAATTCGTTGTTTTGAACCATTAAAAAAAACTTGAAGCCCAAATGATAAAACCAAACAAAACGCAACCGAAACCGAAATGCAAACCGAAAATCAAAAACCGAAAAAACAAAAACCGAACGTTTTTAAAAATTCAAAAACCGAAATATCGTTTTTTGTTTCAGTTTTAAGCTAAAACCGAACCCAATCGACTAATGCATACACCTAATAAATATTGAGATGAAAAACGTAACGTGATGTGAATGCTCTTATATTGCGTTCCCGAGTTTAATAAACAAAAAAAATAAAAGGAAATTAACGAGACAAAAAAATAAAGAGAGAGAAAATTAAAAGAGAAAAAAAGTCATATTAAAATTGTGTTTCAGATTTTGAAAAAAAAAAAGAATTTTATGTGTTTTAATGTTTTTTCTTTTTATTTCTTCTGAAAGAAAAGTTAGAAGGGAAATTATTAAAAAAATTTCTTTCATTTCTTTCCACTTTCACCTTTTAAAAAACTCAGAAAAACATAGCTTTTTTGTTTTCTTTCATTTCTCATCTTAAAATAAACTTAGAAATATGATTTTTTTCACTTTTTATTTATTTCATTCCATTTGTCTTTTTAAAAAAGATTCAAGAACACGGGTTAGTTTATAAAATATCTTATCAAGATTAATAATTTTTAACTCAAATGTTTAAGATAAGGTACTTATGACATGTAAATATTAAGATGTTATGGGTTCAAGTCTCACTCTAAGCAAAATGCTCAGAGTCGAACCCGTGAGTTTTCTCAACAATGAATTTCCTCCTGAGGGGTTGAGAGGCGATCCCAACTAAAAATCGAATAGATAAACCCGACTAAAATAACATATATTACTCAAATCAGAGTCGCACGTTTTAAACAAAATAAAATATTTTGTCAATCGTCAAGAGTACAAATTTCTGAATTTGTTATTCGTCGTTCAAAAACAATCAACAGCTTGTCGAAAACCGCAGTGCAACAATAATGAAAAGTTTGGTAGGTTCGAAAGACGTGGGAGACACAAGTCCGTCGAGAGTGGACCGGAGCAACCCGCCGAACCACCGCAACTGACAGTCGCCACCGTGTCAGACCACCGCCGTTCGTCATTTATTACTGTCACTGTTGACGGAACGACAGCTTAACGTCTACTTAACGGAGGATTCACGTTTCCCGTGAAATGTGGCTTTTGTGACGGATTCCGTTAGGCTAGGATGACGGAGAAGGTAACGGTGAGGTGATTGGGATTGAATGTGGGTCATTATCATGGTCACCGTTGCTGCATTTATTAGATTTCAAATCTTAAGTCTGAAAGGGGAACTGACGAGGTTGATTTTGTAATAAAAGAGTCACGGTTTACTCTTTATTTATGATTCTACCCTTTTTCTTTTTTATTAACTAGAAATACGTGACCCTCTTTCGTAAGATAGATGTTATTTTAATTGAGTCTATTTATTCATATCTTAAAGACCACACCCTCAATTCTTTCAGGAGAAAATTTATTACTGAAAAAACCACATGGTTCAACTCTGAACATATTGTTCAAAATGATGGGTTGTTTGACAAAATCAATAAGAGGTCTGAATCATTAAATGTTGAATCATTAAAAAGTACAATGATGAGAGAAAATGTAATAACAAAAAGGCTGATTCAGCATTGTATAATGATTCCTCATATTTGGAGAAACACGATACAACCCTCATAAACTTTTTAATAATTTTAAAAAGATAAGAGAAAATGTAATAATAAAGATATTAAAAAATATTATTTAATTGAGAAATAGAGTAAAAAAATAATGTTTTTAGTGTAAATATAAGGATGAGGATATGAATGAGTAAACTAGTGTGAATGCTTTAAATTCATTGTGAATAATGGTTTTAATATGATGCGTAGGTTTGTAGAAATTCTAGTTTTTATTTTGTACTGTTTTTCCTCGGCAATTAAACCGGATTAGTTTTTTTAACAATAATTCTTAAGTTTTGTTTTTTAAAGATAAATACATTATGATTTACGTTTTAAAAAATCTAACCTTATAACATTTTGGTTGTGAAATAAAGTATTTTACCCTTAGAAAGTCCTTTTGGGGACATGTTTTTTTAGATGAGTGGAGTTTTTCGACCAACCAAAACGGAGAAAATGAGAAACTAGGTTTGTAGTTAATATATCTGTTTGGATTCAAGTATGGTGAAGATATGTTGAGTCAACTTCGATTAAGTTTGAATTTGGCTCGTATAATTTAAAAATTTTGAGTTCGTCTTGGTTTGTTTTTGTTAGTATGTTGTACCACTTTGAGCTTTAAAAATCATATATTAGACGAGTCATATAGTAAATGGTCTATTTATGCCCTTAAGCGATAGAAAGATAATAAGTAGAATAACACGTAAAAACACAAATAAAACACAATTCCTAACTCCAAACCCTCACTCTACCCCTTGATATGGTGACACAAAAACAATCAAATGTTCGTCATGCAGGAAGATTATTCAAGGTAACACGCAAAAATACCAAAAAGCCAAATCAAGCTGACTGTGGTATAGATACACTAGCATATACAAAGAACTGCTAAAAGTGTATGTAGATATACACAATTTCATGAAACAATAATAAGTAATTTCATTTATTGATTATTTGACTAGTTTTCACCATATGTGTTTTATTAAAATTTCTTTTTAGAGTTACATATTTAAAAAAGTAATAACTAAATAAGTAATTTCGATAATCTCTCAAAACACTCTAAATAGGTCTATTTGACGATTTGAGGATGAGGGTGAGAGAGCCATCACTTATGAAAATTGGTGTTGGATTTTCATAGTTGATTCTGAGGGTTTTAAGAGTAACTATTAAGGTTGTGCTTTGCAACCTTATGGTTATGGGTCAAGCGGATAAAACAGTCTCCTGCACAAAACGTATGAGATGATTGCATATACGCAATCGTAAAGCGATCTGACTCTTTTTTAAACCTCACACAAAGCGAATAATAAGTCAAACACCAGATAGATACCTTTTCATAGTTTGCACCACATAATATATTATTATTGGGCCCCTCGAATACAACTCCATCTTATATTAAATACAACATATACATACAAAACAGTATGATTATGTAATTTCAAATTTAAATAGGGTGAGAGAGGCCAAACTTTTAACTTCTTTTTTTCTACGGTGTTCGCTGGCTCGTTCAAAATTTCAGCTATTTCACTTTCTTCCCTTCTTCTTTCGTTCTCTTACAAAAGCTGCCCTCTAGTTGGTCCTTTAAATACTTCCACTAATTACAATAAATGTAGGAAATTACATGTATTTGTTAGCACTTAGCTCTTAGCCAACTATCACGAAAATGAGAACTATAATAACGGTACATGAAGAAGATAAGTAAACTACGATGCATTTAATTCACAAATTTACTTCCTAAGAAGTTAATTTAAGGTAGCCCAAACAAGTTTTATAAAGTACTAGGTTAGTACCATGTGTATTACACGGGTTGAATAAATAAAATATTTAATAATTATTAACAAAAATTAATGAATTACAAAATGATCTTTTGATATAAGATATGATTGACATTACGTACGAGTGATAAAAGAACGATATCATTTTTAAAATTTTTGTTTATGTTTTTGTTTTTTTCAAAAAAGTTGGTTTTAAGCAAATTGTTTCAAAACAACCATTTTTAAAAAAGTGTAATTTTAATAATTACTTTATTATAACTTTGAAATTTAATTATTTTTGTTTCATAAGAATTTATTTTTTAAAAGCCACAGGTTTAGTGTTTGTTTAAAGTTTGATATTTTTTTAAGAAATTTCTTATTTTATAAAAAAAAATTCTTTACAAATTGCATTGTAGAAAGATCTCTTTTTTTTTTTAATTTAATAAACAAATATTTTTAATATGAAAAGAATTATATAATATCATTTGTAGTTAATATGATATTTATTAGGAGAGAAAAGCGGTAAAATAAAATTTATGAACTCTAAAATTATGTCATGTGACCTTCAAAAACCTTATTTTATTATTATAGATAGATAAAATCATTTTCACACATATATAGTAAATAATATTATCATATACGTAATTATATTTGACATATATTACATAATTAGGTAATTAATATATTATATACACACAAAATAATGAACTAAATTTGAGACAGTAAATAAGTCAAAAGTCAACTAAGAGTTCACAAAAGACTCAAAATTCAAATATGCAAACTATAGTTCAAACAATTGATGATTAAATGATAAAAAAAGAGTTAGGGTGGGATAGGCGCGCGCACCGAGGGTGGGTGGCCCCCTACGCCATGCCAACACCATCGCCGGCCTTTCACGCCGCAATTTTTGACGCAACACGACCAATCTATGCCATGAACTCTTGCGTGTGTGTGGTATAATAATGTGTTGTTGCATAGCGTGACAACACCTCCGCCAGAAAATATAAGGTTGTGATGTAGTGTTTTGTGATGTTACATGATAAAATATGATTGATGGTATATGATGTGGTTTGATGGGTATGATAAGAACATCTCCTCCACCCTTAGTCACCTCGATATCCTTCTATTTAAAGCACGAGTTAATGAATAGTAAAACTTTAAAGTCACCTATCTATTTTCATATCTACGACTCGTTTACAGTACAATAATTACAGTTTACTTTATTTATGAACATGTCAAGATTTTAAACGCGTGAGTTCTTAATGGGCAATAAACATATAAGCCATTATGTGTGCTATATTGCTCCGGAATTATTCACACGACAGTCGAAACATCTTGCGCCATTATGTGTGCTAGTTATAATTGATGTTTTTCGACACTATAAACATATATTACTGATTAAGGCCTAATCAAGTTATTGCTATCTATAATCCTAAAGTCAAGGGTTTGACCTTAGATTTCTCAATGGGTCGTATAGGTGAGTCGTATATCTTTATATGAGACGCATAACCTTTCTGACCACCTTTTGAATTTTTCCTCATAGTTAGTGTCGAAATTTGCTATGTGCGTCGTATGACCCTATATGTGTCGTATAAGAGGTAATATAGTACCATATGAGGCGTATAGGCCTCTAACCTTCCATCCTCTGAAGTTTTCTCGTTTTTAATGTATTCGACTCTATATGCCACATATAGTACCATACAAGGTGTTTAGGGGGTGTTTATTTACAACGTGGGTGCGTTTATATGAGTACTTTAAATTAATCAATCTCTTTAATGTTTTTCAAAGGTTTTACTGAATATAAAGAAGGTTAACTATGTAAATCTGTCCAAAAATCAAGGGCATTTTCGTCAACCAAGTCCCCCAGCAAACACAATAAAACCGTGAAGATGAATGAAATCATACGGACACACAAGAAGATAATAAGCTCCATGATTTTAATATCTCCATTTTCAGACTCATGAATCTGTAAGAATCTGAATCTTCGTTACAGACGGTAATCTTAATAATTCATCTCTGCATGTACTTACTACTTTCGATTTTGATACTTCTGTCGAACTTCTGTCAAATAATCGAGATTTTGACGCATCGACATTAGTGAAAATTTGATGACATTATCGTGTTTAAAGCCGAAATTTCATCATTGTATGATTGTACGTCTGCTATGTACTTATGTTGAATTTTCTCTTCACTATATGGTTTTGTTTGTATAAACCACCTAACTGAATCCGTTAATCGTGAATTCGTGATGTAGTGTGTTCTTATCTTCTATGTATGATTTATCTGTTAAGGAAATGCAATTGTAATTGTAATTGTAATTGTAATTGTAATTGTAGTCTATGGTGGATGTTCATGGTGAAGTGATCCTGAGCTTGCACTGTTAAGTGTGACGTCGTCGTATCTGACTATCTGCATTGATGCGAAAGTTGCAGTCATAGGAAATTTGACTCTGAATGTCATGTCATTTGATGATATATTTGATACTGTGTATGTCAGCATTTATGTTTATCTTTGAGAACTTAAATTCTCATCAGATTTGTGGTTTTAGTTTTACCTTCTAGTTTTATTCTAACAGGCGATTTGAATAACAGGGTGCGGAGATCGTAAACGTGTTTCGAACAAATCGGTTTCGTTTTAGAAGGGAAGAGGCCGATTCAGCTGTATTTGCTTCACTGAATTAGTTCAATACTTTTGAAGATTGTGAGAATAATGCAGGAATTGTTTGTGTTGTATATGGTGTGCTTTATAGCAGTGCATTAGTTTTGGTTTCATTTGCTTAGAACGTTACCAAATTCGGGGAATACGAACTCCTGCTTTGATTCCGTTACAATTCCATAATTTATGGAGGTTTAGTCATACCTCTGTGAAGAATCAAAGGGGAGCTGATTGACACAAACACAATGATGCAAGTTGGGTTTTCTTCTGGTTAAAGTTTCATGTGGAGCACCTTGTAAGTAATAGAAATTGGTGTGATGTGTTGTTCGGGTCCGATCTATTGAAGAAAGAATATTTGAAAATGTGATTTGTAGTGATTTCGGCTCAACGAGTAGAGAAGAGAGGATGGAGAAGCTCGAAAAGGGTTCGGATGCTGCTGAGAAAGTAGTTGTTGCTGTGAAGGCATCTAAAGAAATCCCCAAGACAGCATTGCTTTGGGCTTTGACTCATGTGGTGCAACCAGGGCACTGCATTACATTGCTTGTGGTCTTGCCTGCACAAAGTTCTGGTAACATTATTTATTGATTGCCACATAGATTGTAGTTTTATGAGCATATTTTCTTAACTTGTTATCTGCACTACATTAAGTTCTACTTGCAAACTGAAAGAATTTGTCAAATACATTTGATATAGCAAACCCAATCTTTTAAACCTTGATATCATACAAGTCTCGATCGGTTTCCACTTACTATTGAGTTAAACATGTATGTATGCAGGTAGAAAATTATGGGGGTTTCCAAGATTTTCTGGGGACTGTGCTATTAGGAGATCTCATGTAGGAACAAGTTTAGACCAAAAAGTTGATATTACGGATTCCTGTTCACAAATGATCCTTCAGCTTCATGATGTTTATGATCCTAATAAGGTTTGTTAGTCTTTCAATCGAAGGGGTCACTCATAGTTTGATGTTTAATTATCTTTTTGATTGATAATGTGATTTTTCTTGTGATGATTATATTACAGATAAATGTGAAGATAAAAATTGTTTCCGGATCACCATGTGGAGCCGTAGCTGTGGAGGCCAAGAAGATTCAAGCTAGCTGGGTCATATTGGACAAGTATGTCAAACTAAATTCTACGATGTTTTTTAAGTTTACTTTCTTTCAATACTTTCACTTACTATTTGGCGAGTTTAACTTTTGCAGGAACCTCAAACATGAACAAAAGCAGTGTATGGAAGACTTGCAATGCAACGTTGTTATAATGAAGAAATCACAGCCAAAAGTTCTTCGTCTAATTTTACTTGGATCACCTAAGAAGAACCCTGAAGATGACTGTCCATTACCTTCAACATATCAACCGTCTGAAAAACAAACAAAAAACAGAAAGTCATCTCTTCATTCTGCTCGTGGGCTCGTTGTTACTCCAACAAGTAGTCCCGAGGTATTTACTGCAACTGAAGCTGGAACCTCATCAGTCTCAAGTTCTGACCAGGGGACTTCACCATTTTTTATCCCTGTAACCAACGGTTCGTTAAAGAAGGATAGATTGGTAGCCGAAAAGGAGAGTGAGGATCTCAATGAGTCAAATTCAGACTCTGAAAGTGAGCATTTATCGTCATCTTGCTCTAGCTTAAGGTTTCAACCTTCAATGGTGGAAATTATCACTCAATCATCTCAAAACAAGGTAGAAAGTTCACAAAGATACAACTCACTAGCTCAAACTTCTACCTCCCAAGACATGTTCAGAAGGTTATCGAAGATTGATAGAGATAGTCAGCATGGAAGCCAAAGAAGTGATGTAGAATTTAATGGTAATGTTAGAGAAGCTATATCTTTGTCTAGAAATCTACCTTCGGGCCCACCTCCCTTGTGCTCAATATGTCAGCACAAGGCACCAACATTTGGAAAACCACCAAGGTGGTTCACTTACGCCGAGCTGGAGCTTGCCACAGGAGGATTTTCTCAAGCTAACTTCTTGGCTGAAGGAGGATTTGGTTCGGTACATAGAGGGGTGCTTCCAGATGGTCAGGCGATTGCTGTCAAGCAACACAAACTAGCAAGTTCTCAAGGGGATCAAGAATTCTGCTCAGAAGTTGAAGTGTTGAGCTGTGCTCAGCATAGGAATGTGGTTATGTTGATTGGATTCTGTATTGAGGATGGAAGGAGGCTGCTTGTTTATGAATATATATGCAACGGGTCATTGGATTCTCATCTTTATGGTATATATTTTAACTACAAACCTTGATTATACATGTTTTCTATATGAGGCCATTGAACTAAGAAAAAATGATTTATATATTTCCCCATGTTCTTCCCTCTTCTGTTTCGGGCAGGCAATTAGTGTAGGTTCGGGTTGGTGTGTTGGAGGGTTTGTAATCTGACCTAGATCAGACTAGTTTAGTTAATCATTGTGAAAAGTTGAACCCTAAACAGGATCTTTTTTTACACAAGTTAACCATTTCAGTGGCGGAGCTTGAACATTCCCGTAGGGGGGGCGAACTCGATATTTATATAAAAATTTACACTACCGGACTAAAATTTAAACACTACCGACGAAAAAAAAAGCCCCCCCCCCCAGCCTCCACTATCCTCCGCCAATGAGCCATTTCATTCTGTTACAATCCGTTTGTATGACTATTATTGCTAGGTCCTTGTCGTGTTATTGTTTCATGTGGGATTGTTGCCACGGCTCTTGTTTATGCTAGTTGATCTATGTATTGCGTGTTCCTTCTGTATATTAGGATTACTGAACTGCAATGATTTGTAAACATGAATTATTATTATTTTTAATCATTACTTATGAAATATGCAGGTTGTCATCAACATTCATTAGATTGGGCAGCAAGACACAAGATTGCGGTTGGAGCTGCTCGAGGCTTGAGATATCTTCATGAAGAATGCAGAGTAGGTTGCATTGTGCATCGTGACATGCGGCCAAACAACATTCTTATCACCCATGATTTTGAACCTTTGGTATTAACTTCTTTTAAGTACATAACCTTTAATCTTTTCGAGGAATACAGCAATCGTAACTCGTAGTTAGATAGTAGCATTACATATACGTATATTTTTTAATGTGGTAAAATTAAATACAAGAAATCTAGGGTATGCTGTATGCCTGTATGCATGTGCATACCCCAGATCCCCTTATAGATTAGCCCCTGATTCTAAGTGTGAAACTTCCTTTGCTCAGCTTTCATATGCTGCAATATGGAGTTTTAAGAGCATAAATTGTGTCAAAACCCTTGCTAACTTTTAAAATAGAACCTAAAAGATACTATATTTTATAATCTTCTTGAAGGTAGGAGACTTTGGTCTAGCTAGGTGGCAGCCGGATGGTGACACTGGAGAAGAAACAAGAGTAATAGGAACATTTGGGTTAGTCTTTAATGCCATTCTGTTCCTTTTGGTTTGCACCATCGCCATAATATTGTGAACAGTAATAATGTGTTTTGTGGTTTTAGATACCTGGCCCCGGAGTATGCACAAAGTGGCCAGATCACTGAGAAAGCTGATGTGTATTCCTTTGGAGTTGTACTGGTGGAACTTATCACAGGTCGAAAAGCAGTTGATCTTTCCCGACCTAAAGGCCAACAATGCCTCGCAGAATGGGTTAGTTCTTGGCAGCCATTATAGTTAATGAAACTATGAAAACTGAAATCTTACAGAGGTGGCATTTCCACCTATTTGCTTATGAATTGGTCGATTTGGGTTATGTTTTTGACCCATGTTATATTGAAATGAAACGGATCAAATAGGTGGGATGAGTTAAATGCGAAGTCATCCAAAGTGTTGCTTTTATTCAAATTTGTAAAATCATTTTCTTCAAATATTTAGATTATTATTTTAATAGTATAATTTTATTGTAGTCCAAACTTTAGAGACATAAACTCATATATGTAGCCTGAGGTCCATGGGGCATTTGGTCCAAGTGCAATTAGAGATGTAATTAACATGTTTAACCAGCCAGAAAAATGCTGTCACGTTTTAAATTTTTTATTTATCATGTTTTGATAGGCACGGCCATTGTTGGAAGATGATGCCTTTGATGAGTTAATCGACCCACGGTTAGGGGACTCTTACTCAGAAGAAGATGTTTATTACATGTTGCAAGCTGCTTCTCTATGCATTAAAAGAGACCCACAGTTACGTCCTCGAATGTCACAGGTACTTCTTGGTTTTCATAATATTATATCCCCTCCAACAAAACGTGCCTGAAACGGGTCAATGCAAGCGTTTTTCTTTAAGTTCAAATGTTTTGCGTGGAGTTGACTGGATATATGATAATAATTTTGTTGTAAGGTGTTACGGATACTAGAAGGGGACATGATCATGGACTCTGGTAGCGATGTTGGGGACAAGAGTGGTAGGATTTACATGGATCATCAACAGAGTCCAATGAGGGAGACACTGGACCGGTTTAGTAGCAAACTTTCTCTCGACTCACCAAGAACTTATTGGCAAAAAGAAAAAGGCCACGGCTTCATGTGAAGATCGAAGGTAACGATGAAAATGCCCGACATGAGTACACGGGCTCTATGCTTTTGTCCTTGTATAATTAGTTAGTGTTTTTGTACTTCATCCTAAATGAAGGAAAAACTGCACAGGGTGTCACCGTGTTGGTTAAATCCCGGGTGAATATAGTCTTTAAAAAAAACAAAGGCTGTCATTACTATCAAGATTGGGTCTGCAGCTGTGCAAAACCTGACCATTTGGGACTGAAAGTTTGAAAATGTTGGAACTTGGAACCCATCATATGAAGCTGGTAGAGTGTCGGTTTGGTACCACTTCAGACTCGATTCAGTCACCATTTGGACCATGACCCGACTTAACTTTTGAACCATTGATTCAAATTTAATTCTTAATCTGAAAGATTGTCATTTTACGGTTTTTACCAAAACTAAAACAAAAGCATCTGGTTTTGGACCTGGTGTCATCGGATCATTTGAATGTTAGAAGCATAACAAAGCAAAATTATTAACTTGTGACACCAGAGTGTATAACATACACCCACACCAATGCTTCTACACTGCTGAATTCACTTTTGATTTTTAGGCACCAATCCTATATTGGTGCTTATTTGATACTCAAATGTGCAAGCAGAATGTTTAAATTTTTCTACCAAAGTCAAACTCCAATTTGTGTTCAAATTGAATCTCATACATACAAAACCACTTCCTATTCAAAACCCCAATCAAACATTCCCTACAATCACAAATCACGATTCTAACTCAAATATCAACACAACAACAAAACCATAAATCAACAATCACAAATCAATATCAACAAACACACATCAATAATCAATAACCACCTGCTTCAACATCACCACCACCATCCCCCAAATCCTCCGTCGTCCTCACCACCGCATGAGCCACCACCACCGCCGCTCCAACCACCACCGACGACACCACATTCTCCGTCACATCCGTCAACAACAGCAACACAATCGTCACAACAGACAAAACCGTCAACACCACACCGTCATCAACCACACGGTGGTAGATCACCAACGGCTCATCTCTGAAAAAGTAGAAGAACAACCAAACCGCAATCAACACGACGAACACGATCAACGAGATCGGATGCCACAACAGGCTAACGAACAGGATGAACAGCACGATGATCGCGTAGTTCATACGGAAGTATCCGGTGTTCGTTTTGATCCGTTGAATCGCGTCGGAGATGGTGTGAGGGAGGTTGATTGATTCGAGATTGAACATCTGTTTCCATGGTCGTCGTGTGCCGAGGCCTGCTTTGATTTGTTCTTTGGCTCGTGAGAGGTATTCGAGGTTTGTGGCGCCGGTGGAGGTGGTCGGAATCGTGCCGTACGTCGTCATCGTCGCCGGAGATCTCGCCGGAGATCGGAGATGTTGACGGTGATCGGGGAGGAGATTATGTGATCTCTGCCAAATTTAGGTACCGTTGGTTTATATATGGTTTTTAGTAACACTATATTGCCAGGACGGCTTTGATTATTAAAAAACACAAAAACAAATTGGCTACGTGTTTTATGACTGCTATATTAACGTGGTCTATATTAACTATATAAGAGGAGATCTTTTTCCTTTGGTCCTGGTTTCATTCTTTATGGTATTATCTATTACACGTGTGGCGGTAAAGATATCAACGTTCTTAAGTTACATAAAAACATGCTTACATAATGAAACATAGATTAAAACCTAGATAGAAAATAATATTTTGACGTGCACGTTGCGATTTAATCTAATCTAATAAAACAAAATCTCTATATGCCATATGAGTATTTTTTAGCATGTCTACGTCATCGTCACCTAGGATTGTCCTTGTGTCATAATCATAATAAAAAAACTTTTAAAAAGGTTTTATTAATAACTCTAATTTAATACCATACCGGTCAAGATAATTTCTTTCTAAAAATAAATAAGGTTTCATTAAAATACTTTAATGAGACTTAATTTTGGTAAAGTATAGTTTAATTTGTAGTTAAGCATTGTTAAAACTAAAATCCTTCAAAAAGAAATATAAATAGGTTTATGGATATTTATGAATAATAAAACTTTTATTTTTTTATACTATTGTTTATAACTTAAATATGACTGTTATTTATAATAATTTTGTTGATATATTATTTATAACATATATTAGCTTAAGGTATGCTTACCTTGAGAATAATTTTTTTTCGTGAGAACTTTACGAACCAATATGAGCCATATAATTTACATTACATGCAAGTCACATTTATTTTCATTATTTTTTAAAAAACGCTCATAACTTTTTTTCATGACATTATTTTTTCAAAAATATTTCACCATTAATTTAAGATTTTTTTATCTTTTCAATGCCTACCATATTGATATATATTTTTTTAAAAAATAGTCCACCCATTATTTACATATGTGTAAATCTGGTTATACATATGTGTAATACCGGATTTACACATGGTATTACACATATGTAAAATGAATTTCGTAAAAAAACGAGATTTCTTTTATTTTTTATATTTTTTTATGAAAGAGGGAAACGAAAGAAACATTTTGTGTTTTTTATTTTTTTTTATTTTTATGTTATTTTTTATTTTATAAAAATTTTATAATGTTTTTGTTAATTACTATTTTGCCATTGAAAACTAGTAGCTGAGATTGATTCCTAGAGTTCTCACAAAAAATATATGTTCTCATTTGATTCCTTTCCTATTAGACTATACATATATATAATCTATTATATAATATTTTTATTTTAATTCATTTGACACACGAATATCTAACCTTGTAAAAATAAAGCTTAAAGGAGAAAAAAAGTTGAAAAAAAAAAAAAAGTTATGCCATGGGACTCAAACCCACGGCTTTTGACTTAACATCCAAGAATCTTACCATCTTGACAAAGGAAATTATGTGCAATGAGGTTAAATATATAGAAATCTGAAAAAAGAGAAAAAATTATTAAGGAAAAAAAATCCTAAACAGCCAACTAAAAGGTAACACGTGAGCTCAGTGGGTTCAGAAACCCACCGTCATTTTTTTAAGTGCAAGTATAATATTTAGAGGATCTTTTCGTCATGAAAGGGAAATAAGAATACTTGAATATTTAAAATAAATATAACCGTTGGTCGTGTTATTCATTATTCAACTAAAACAACATACAATAAAGAAATAAATAAACCTCTTTTCTGGATTCTTCTACTTTTATCTTACTTATTGGATAATGGATTCGTAATATTTTATTAAGATACTTGTTTATAGTAGAGGGTCCCGTACCTATGCTTCCTTGATCACACATTACACCTATGTAACGGGTTATTATAAAAAAAAAATTATAGACATGACCAATTCACTTCTATTATTCAGTTTCAATCTGTGAGCATCCTATTAGTTGTGTATCTGCATACTAGCCGGGATGTGGTAGCAAGATGAGTGTGGGAAAGCAAAAGAGGCTAAAGCGAACGTGAGAGAGTGAGCTGGCAAAGAAAGATGAAGATGGAAGAGGTACGATGGAAATGGAGATGCCGATCTAGAGGAGTGACATGAAGGGCATGGGACGACAAAAAAGAGGCGCGTGTTAGACTGGTACCGACGCAAACACTGCTCCACCTTTGATATAGCCCAGGATCTTTCACGCCAAGTGGTATGTACCACAATGACATCCCCGACCCTTGGCGTGAGTTTGAACTTCGATTTGACAATTTCACAATCAACAATATATAATTTGTGTAAATTGTCAACAAATTTTAACATCTGTTTTAACGTTTGCTTTAACTTTCTTAAATAATCATTTACACTAAGATTCTCATAGAAGGATTTTAGTGTTTTATAATGTCAATAAATAATAATTCATATTCATAACAAAATTTTTATAAGAACTCACTATAATCACATCATTATTATTAACATGCAGAACACCCAATAAATTAGTTTATCGAAACTAAATTTATTTAACATGTTCTATAATTTGTAGTTACTTATTTGAATAACAACCATAAAGTTTACTTTTATGAAATATAAGTCTTTCACTATATAAAACATCTATCTAATGCAACATAACATGAAATAACGAGAGTTTCCACTAGTTAAATAATAATCCCAATTACATAATTACATAATAATAAACTCAGGGCGTTTGGACTCAACCTTTTGGTTTGATAGAAACTCTTCAACAATCAATCAAGGCACAATCTTTTATTGGGATCAAAGGCATGTGCCAAAGATTTTCATATGAGCTGGATGATTGGAGTCATAACTTTTCATCTACTAGATAAAGTGGTTTAAGTTGTGTATCATCATTGGCTGTCTACTCAGCCTCAAACACCTCAGCTTTTGTATATTTTTTAATACTCTTTTGAGGCGAAATAATAATCCGTTGTTAATTTAATCTTTTTTTCGATAAGTCAAGACACGCCACCTAAAATCTATCGTTAAAACCTTTTCAATTGAAGTCAGTATCTTATTACGAATAATTTTAAATTACAGTAACTTCAAAAGAAAAGGAGGCTTGGAGAAAAAATGGTGCGTATTGATTTTTTTTTTTGTGAGTTTTGGAGCTTAAACCCACATCACCTTGGTAAAAATAAGCACCATATACCACTAGTGTAAATGATGAATGATGTTAAAATAAAGAAAAATTGGATTTTAATAATTCAAATATTACTCACTGCCTGATAATACTTCATACTAACTTGGCAGGTAACAGTCCCAATTTATATTTTTATTACCAACAACAGTTTTAATAATATAAATATTAAAATTCTACGCTTGATTCAAACTCGATTTCGTTCATAATAATGATTATGAACGAAATAAAAAACATACAAGTTAAATCGAACTTAAAATAAGTACAAATCGAGTGTGAATGTATGATAGTTATGCTACTGGTACTGTTGTTGGTAATAAAAATTAAAGTTGGGTTTTTTCTTAACAAAATTAATAGTATGGATTATTATCGACCAATGAGTAATAGTTTGGATTATTAAATTCAATTTGCCTAAAATAAATCATTTACACAACTCTAATAAACTCTCCCACTCTATTTTAACTTTCTAAACAAAAAGATTCTAAAATTAGCTTTATTTTTTAATTTTTAAAACATTAATTATTACTTTACTCCTAATTACATCACTACTCTAACTCTATTTTTTTAACGACAAATGTACGGCCCTGCTTTGGAGGTTATGTGTTATTTTAATCGAACCCACCTATATATTTCCCAGCTGGGACAAAACCCATTGCTGAGAAAACCCCCTGGCTCAACTGTAAGCATTTTGCTCAGAGTAAAGGGCTGTTTGACAGCATCTGAATCAATCTCTTAATGGTCCAGATGTCTGAATGGTTCAACAGTTAATGGTTCAGACAGTTTGCCTTTGAATAGTTAAGCGATATACGAGCTCTTAATGATTCAGACCTCTTATTGGTTCAACAGTTAATCATTCAGAAATTACCAAACAGCCCCTAAGATTTGAACCTATAACACTTTTTTATTTACATCTCATGAGTACCTTACCACTGCTATAACTCTAGCAGCTATGCCATTGGATCCAAGGCACAACAATCTTTACTTTTACTATTATTATGTTGACCCATAATCTCTTGGACCCGATCCGACAAGACTCGAACCACCCTTGGAACGAACCCATTGGAAAGATGGTGGGGTGCGTCAATAACCAAACCCACACGACGTGGGTCCATTGAACACGTATGGAACACGGATGGATACCAATGCAGGTCACGTATTGGTACAAGTGGCTAATCATTCAATTTTCTATATTTTAAAAAGCCTTTAATCTATTGGATGAGCTGCCGAAATATATACAAAGAGAACGTGTTTGGACGTTGGATAATTGTCCTGGTGCAAAATAATATTATTTTCAATCCCCACTTGATGATTGTTTATATACTTGAGAAATAAAATATAAGAAAACAATATACAAAGATCACTGAAGGGGTGACAAAAATCTATATAATAGCAAAAAAAATATTTTGAGCTTTTTATTTAATAAGTATGACATACGAGTTGAATAAATGCTTTTTGAAAGCAATTTACTTTATATAACTCATCACATATTTTTTAAAGACATTTTATAAAATAAAAAAATAAAAAATAGAACTTTCCATATAAATAACATTACATTTTCAAAAAATTGTAAAAATGAATTTTAAACAAAAGAACTTTTTTTCAAATAAGAAAACAAAGATTTGATTACAAAGGAAAATATGATTTGAAAGTAAAAAATATTAATAGATATTTAAAAACAATTTATACGTTGAAAAAGCACACAAGTCACGACCCCAACCCACACCAATGATGCTCGTACCTCCTACTTATAAATTTCAAAACACGGTTCTTTGGTGGTGTAGACTAATGTTTAATAGTTGTATACTTGTATGGGTAATCAAACGGCAACCTTATTAGTTCACTATTAACTGAATAATGTAATGAAATTGGTTAAATATAAAAAGACACACATGTATGTGTATAACTAATTTAAAACAATAAAACACATGAAACTACTAGATATTTATAACTAGCTTAGTGATACATGTATTATCAGACTGAATAAATAAGATATTAAATAGTTATCATCAAAAATTTATTAATTATAAAATAATATTTTGAGAGAATATATATTAAAATTATATATAAGTAAAAAACAATAAGTACAATAATATCATTTTTTCAACATTTGTTTTTACACATTTTTTGTAAAAAAAAAAATTTGTTCCAAAACAAACTGTTTAAAAAATATCATTGTTAAAAATTTTTCTTACTATAACTTTGAATTTTAATTATTTTGGCTTATAAAAATTTTATTTTTCAAAAACACCGATTTCTTTAGAAACTACATTTATAAATAAGACATTTTTCTTAATTTATTGAAAACTATTTTTAATCAAAAAAAAATTTAAATAACATTATTAGTAGTTAATATAATTATTTAATATGAAAGAACAACAAAAGAATATTTAAAATGAGAAGGCCAAGAATGATATATAATGCCCACTTACTTTTTTATTATTATAATAGATAGATGCTAACAAAATACTTGAAACAAGCTGAATGTAATTGAATGTATTTTAAAGTTAAAAAAATAAAAAATCCTTAACAGGGCGGACACAAATATTGTTCATCAGGGTTAGCTGACCTCAATGTTTTTACAATGTTTTTTGAAATTTATATAAACCATACAATACCGGAATTAAAGACCTTTCAGATATTTTAAAATAAAACCAAAAAAATTTAATTACGTGCTAAGAAGCCAAAAAGATACATGATTAGCTCGTAACAACCACATGTTTAATCAAGAAGCTGGCACAAATCACATTAATCTGTTTATTGCTGGTCAGATTTTTGTTAGGATTTCAAGTTGAGGTCAAGAAAAACGACTGCTCATTTCCCTGCACATGTTTGGCTATTGCACCCTCAGTGGCGGAGCTTGAACACTTCCATAGGGGAGACAAGGGCGAAATTATTTTTTTTTAAGGGGGACGAACTCGATATCCATATAAAAATTTACACTATTGTGCCAAAAATTTACCATCACATGACTAAAATTTAACACTACTAATACATGTTCGCAGATGTAGATAGGGGGTTTTGGTGGGTGTTTGTGAACAGAAGACGGGTTTTTGATGGATGTTTGTGAAGAAAGATCTGATAATCCTTGGCACTCAAAGATGTTTTTGGTGATTTTTAACATCTTACTCATACACAAACCCTAAGACCAATGTAACTTAAAAGAAATAGACAAAGTTATATAACCACGACCCTTTCAAGACTATAATAACAAATAAACAACTTACAAATGTACAAAGAAAACTCATGACAACGCACACATACCTCTTAGATGTATAGCTACTTATCACATGAACATGCTCAAACAAAAAAGTTACAAACCAGAAAGATGTTAGTCTTACAAAACATGCTGAAACAAGCAACTAATCTACACTGTGTGAATTTGGAGCAAATAAAACCACAAATCTCGCTTAAACAGAACTTAATCGCAAAGACTACTGCTACATATTTATTATATTTTATCAATCCTATGTCACCAGACCTTGCCATTAGCTTGGTTTACTAGTTATGGTTATAGTTATTGATCTTATGTCAAATTATACAAATGCAACAATTATTTTTCCAAATAATAGTCATCCAAATTAGGACTCGTTTGAATTAACATCTCTCTTTGAATGATAACTTTACATCTAAGATGATTAGGGTGGTTCTTCTTCATGAACAGTAGCCATCCCAGCATTGGCTACATGATCAAATTTTGTAACCCTATTTGGCATAATATCTAAAAATTTATGGGCAAAAAGTGTTTTTGATCAACCAATCCAACCTGTCGTGATCCAACCCTAATATTATTCCTCAAAATAACAATGGACGTGAAAAATTAATGATTAATGTGTACCTTTTTTGGCGCATAAATCCAACTGGAAAACCTGCATTTGTTACCATTAAAATAATTAAATAGATACAAAGAATGGCATCATGTAGTCATGAAAGAACAGGACTTGGAACCAAACCTTTAAATGTTCTTGTGCTCATCCAATAAATGTAACAATAACAATCACTATACTTGGAAAGTGAACACTCGATCTCATTAGTTGTTAGAAAAGTCAAACCTAATTGACGGTTTGTCCGGTGTGCATGAAAAACGGGAAGTCACATCTAGCACTGAAAATTTAGATTCATGTCATGGTTCAAACAGGCAAATTATGAACAACTTTGGTGCAAAGATAATTGAAAACATGAATTCAATGGCAAAGATATGCTAGATTTCCGTAGAATTCTTTGGGAGGAGTTTTTGTAGCCATTCAAGGTGCTAGATATTTGATATAGATCGCATGGTTTTTCAAGCCTAACATGATTCTGGTAAGCAAAAGAAAAAGGTTAAATGGGCTTGAGTTGACTTCAAACACTTTTTCTCCTTTTTCTTTCGTATTTTGTATAAATAAATACGATGTTAGTTATAATACAAAGACTACTATTACTATAAGTCTATAACAACTGTCATCTTTGGAAAAAAACGATATAGGAGGTTATATTAGAGGTGCAAAAATTGGTTACTTTTGAAAGACCAATTTTGGTTATTAACGGAACCGGTTAAAGTCACCATGGTCAATAACCGGTCTTAGTCTAGACTAACCTAACCTATGTAACTGACAGGTTAATAACTGAACCGGTTAACTGGTATATGCATTAGAAAGACACTTTTGGTTGACCACTTTTTAAGATGACCTGTTTGAGATGAAACACAACCCAAGTCAACCCATTAACAAGTCATAAAACAGAACAAGAGTAGCCTACTCATAAGTAGATCAAAAACATCACATTTAGTAAATAAAAACAGTAATTTATTATTTACCATGCAGCTCTAGGATTCGAGAACAGAAATTCCACATGCAAGAGTAAAGCTAGGTGAACTGTTGAAAAGGAAAGCAGAGAAAGGTGTACCAGTTAAGGAGCATGACAGGGGACGATGAAGCTTCATTAACTATCAAGATCAAAGGAGTAATGGGAACCATCACAACTTCCCAACAATGTTCACCTACCATCAAAAAGTGAAACCGATCATGGTTAGCACATGTGGACACTCATCTTCCAGCAAACAAAACATCATTAGTTTTATCAGGGAAATAGATTTATGTAGTGGCCTTTAAAATACAGAACTCACTTTTTAAGACACTAAAACCAAATCACAAGCACATGATTTCTACCAACAAGTTTTACAAATGGCAGGACCAGATAATCATTGGACGATTCCACATAAGAAGCTGCTCAGGATAAAATGTGCAATTTTGAGCAGCGTCTACAAAACAATCTTGATCCATCTTTACTAGTTTCCCTTAACACAATAAGAGATCTTAAACATGATCCAAGTACTATGATACATCGCCACTTAAAGTTTATACCTGGAAGAACAAACGGGTCGGGGGTCCAGTGGATCGTGGGGCATCAATGGAGCAGATCCAGCTAGTATTCAGTTTCCGCCATAATCCTTTAGCAGTGGAGAAGTTCACGTAAGTGCAGTAGTAGGCGGTTGCGAAGACATCCTGCAGTATTTATCTATGTTTTCCTTTTTTATTAGTTTCCTGTTCTTGTTTTTCTTCTCTAATCAACGTTAATAGCATCTGTAACAGGAGTTGCCCCTCTCGAATCGGGCCGTTTAGCTGAATTCAGCACTTTGTTTGTTTCGGTTAGTCCAGGTTGTATCATACTACACTGAAAGGAACTGGAATGTTCAAGCTTTTAGGTCAATTGTCCGTTTCCATTAATAGTAAATTTATAGTAAATACATGAAGGATATGTAGAAGAAATTAGGTATGCTGAAGGATTTATATACATCTAGATCCAAATATTATTGGGGGATACCATTTATGATAAAAAGATCAAAGTACCGGATGCAGGAATTCGATCATGATAGTTTTCGACTTAAAATAGCAAATAAGATTAAAGCACATATTTAGGCAGAAGGTAATCCTGAGAGTGAGTCCATACGTAATATATGAAACAAAAAAGATAATGCATGGTTAAATAGGGAAAGCAATAAACAATAGCGGGGAAATTGGCATCTGAAAGATTATTTGAATTTGTTTTGTCTTGCTGATAGGGAATACAATAATAAAGGAGAGTATGCCCCTATCTATTCACCTGATTATGGAACATGATTTGGAATGCTCATAACTAGGAGACTCATGGTTTATGTGCACTTGAAACTTATGATAGATAACAGGAGACAAATAAATCACAGGAATAAAAGAAAACCTAAGTTTAATTTTAAATTTGTATTTACTTTTGGAAGTGGCGATTTCAACTCATTTCCTTATGACCTTATGAATAGGTTGATTCAGGTTAATGTTTCATCTCTAAAGGACAGACTGGTGAAAGAAAAAGGTTAAAGAAAACTTTCAAACAGGTCGAAAGTAGTGCATGGTTTTCTTAATGCATAAAACATCCTACAACGTTGTTTAAAAAAAGTTACTATTGACAGAAATAACTATTAATTCTTGGCACATTATTTATTAAAAAAACCAATATTGTGTACAAAATATGTTATCACATGTCAAATGGGCAAACTAAAAAATTTGCTTAGAAGAAAACAGGTCAATGGGGTCAAAGTAGCCCAAAGTGTATTTTTAGTAATGTATAGAACCTCCTAAATCATTTATTCAAAAACATAGATTATTAATAACAATATAACTTTTGTAATCAGATTTGGCACGCATATAATTTGCGAAGAGAAAATAATATTGGCAAAAAGTGTTTGGGTCAACAGTAGACAAACAACTAAAAAAGACATTCATGCTTACCAAATGTCATGAGGTATGCAGGTATAAACATACAGGGAGAACCGAACAGCTTTTTCAAGCTCTGAAAGTTTGGTGATAGTGTCTCAACTCAAGGAGCTTATGTGGCAGATATGTTCAGGTGACGAGATCATAGACACGGAGGGCATGTATCTGGTTAGCTTCCCTGCTAATGTGACAAGTGAGGATCGGTGAGGACCATGACATAAAAGCATAAACATAGAGAAAACGCTCAAAAGTTTCACCACCAAATCACCAATATTTACAACATAGACTAAAAGCTAATGCAGGAAGACCTATCGACCGAAGACCATCATGCGAAATGTCGATAACTATATTAAGTTTCTACTATCAGTGTTGCAAAAATCGGCGCCTAACACCGATGAATCGGTGATCGGTGGATTTCAACTAATCGTTCAATTAATCAGTCAAAAGTCAAAATCGGTCAATATCAGCCAAAAATAGAAAAATCAGTCAATTTTTGGTCAAAATCAGCCAAAAATCGGAGATAATCGGTCAAAATTAAGTCAAATTGAAAAATCATATATAATTTTGAAAATATTGTATATATATTTATAAACTTGAAAATTAACATATAAAATTCCAAATCGATTAAACCCTAGTGGTACCCCACCACCAGACTAGCGCCTAGCGATTCTTACAACCATATCTACGATTATTTTTATGAACTTGAGCTTATGAGAAAATTTATTATTCAATGGATAGAACACGGAAGAAATTGAACAGTTGTTACATGTCATTAAACTAGAAAAAAAAGCACACAACAGCTGTGAAGAGTTGACAAAAAATTATCTTTATGTGTGATTTCTGATGACTTCTGTTATTCTTTCATAAGATATAAGCATATTGAAGAGCATTCAAGATGCACTTAGCTTTATGCTAGTGGTTTCTTTGGTTAAATATATTTGTCAGGATTTAGGAACTTACCTATTTTGGTATTCCAAATATATAAGATACTTGCACTTCTCAGACCATACAGAAATACCTTTCCAGCATCTAGAATTATGTTCATCTGCAACACAACAAAAAGAGAACAAACAATATGAGGGAATTAGTTTTAAATAAATTTCTTATTTAAAAAACCTTGCAGCATATGAAAATTGTTCCAAAGTCTCTAATGTCTCGCCAAACTACAAATACACATGAAAAGGGAAAAAGTAAACTATGAGCCTAATTTTGTATCCATTAATAGTGACCACGAAGAATCTGAACAAACAACAGGTAGCTTGAGATTGACAAATTATCTATATACTTATCCAAAGTCAATAATCCATCTACCTTGATGAGTATGATGATTAAAAGTGATCCTAACTGTAGCCACATGTTTGCGGGTGTCTTTCCACAATAAAAGATTTATAGAGCAGAATAAGAAGTTTTAGTTGCCTTCCTCTCCGTAATTTGTTACAATTAGTGCGGATAAAAACCATACCTGGAGCCTTAAAGTATGTTCATCTTCATCCGTAGAAATGAAAATAATTTAACAATAGGATTTAAGAGATTGATTTGTGATCCATGTATCACACTAACACCCTTACCAACGTAGTGAAATTATCTGCTATGCCCGGAGGTTGCAACACGGGCTCATGGTTTTTCAAAACATGTCCCCAAAATTGGAGAGGTCACTCAATAAAAACCTAGTCTCTCTCTTTGTATGATCATCTCGGATTTACCAATGGTGTTACAATTTAGTTTTCTTGTTAGATTATCTAGTTCCCTTTTGTTGCCTTGTATCTTATATAAACAGAGATCATCACCTCACAATAGAAGACATAGTCCCCAAATCTTATTACACAACATGAAAGCGCTTAAGCCTTAGCCCTTGATACATGTCAGACTTGATCCAATTGGTTATGTTCCATTATAGGATTGCCATTACTATTTCCATGTAGGACCAATTCAGACTCCCTATTCATGCTTGTGTTTGTGCTTCAGTCTCATTCATATTCCTATTCATTATCCTACTTGTACCTTCGTGTTCCATATCTTGCCCACTATTGCTTGCTTCTATTACATAGCCCCATATCCGTTAAATGGTCCCTCAAATTTGTCCCCATGTGTCAGCCTTCATTGTTAATAAGCGCCATGAAATCCCAAACATAAACTGCTCTGTGGTGGCCATTCATTTACCTCGATGATGTGCACTCATTGTTCATGCACCAAGAAACCCCACCAATCCTTATTGCTAGTCAACCATGATTTATGATCTTAGTTCCCATTACATGCCATGTGCATGTCCTGGTTCTAGGCGAAGTTCTCGTTCAAAGTCTAATAAGGTTGTGGTTCCGGACACAATGCATCACGGGTTCAAGTGAGGAGTTCTCTTGTAATCTAGAGGAACAGTTAGCTAACATGGAAATGACAACCTTATGTCAAGAATTTATATGTTTCAAGTTGGACAAAATTAAAATGTGATCCAACATGAAAGAGGGTGTTACATATGTCAATAATAGTTACTAGGTTGGTTAAACTTTATTTGGTTTCCTAATCAAGTTTATCTAGTTCACTCTTGCAGCCTTGTATCTTATACAAAGAAAGGCCATTACCTCATGAGAAAACGACAAATATAACACTCAAGATCGTATACAGTTTACATGGAAGAAGCATTTGCGCTTTGGTGCCATCAAAAAGTACTAGAAAAGCTAAGGCATTTATAATCTCCTTTCAGGTCGTAGTGTCCCCATATCCAATGTGCCATCTTATGCACAAATGTTGATGCCTTTGAATCACATCAAGGTGAACCGTTTGAGAAAACTCAAATTACAGTACTGACCTGGTTGCCATTGAAAGAAGACCTTAATCAAGTCTAGCATGTAATTTCATTGATAATCGTAAATGTGGAACCAGGAAGCATGTCCAGTCCAAATGCATACTTGCATCTCCACCAATCCTCTCAATGCCAACCTCAGCATTCCAAGGCTTCTAGGATCTATCTAGAAACAACACAACTAAAGAGTGGATAAAACTTCAGATTGAATAAGGTAGAGAGGTGAATACTATAAATTATGAGTTGGAAATCGATTTCCACATGGGAGAAAACTCAACTCCTAGAAAGATGTAAAGCAGAACAGATAGAGAGAACAAAGTCGGATAAAAAGACATGGTTTATTGATATGCAAGTAAAATTGTAAAGGTATAGGTCCGGTTCTATAATGAGCAAGCCACCTCGTATAAATGTTAATCTAAGTGTATCAAGCACATATGTATATGTAGCTCCAGATATATTTACATACTCAAGAACCAACTTTACCCACAAACTGAGACATAGTACTTGTCTATCATAATGTACATACCAGAACTCGGCCTCATGTCAAACGCCACGCCAGCCTTCGTTCAATTTAGCCACCAGAACATGCAAATTAAGCAGCTTGGGTCCAGTTAGATGACGGCATTGATGTCTGACCCTGACTGCTGAACTATATTACACCATTATTAATGAAGAAATAAGCAGAAGACTGCACCAGAACAAGACAGACGGGACTACAAAACTGTTGTTTGAACTGCTGCAGACAGATCAACATGAGATGTCAGAAATAGGCGAATCGTGAACCGGATCGCCCGTACCAGATTCGGGTTCATTCGCGTACCATTCGCCCTCCGATTCGCGATCCGGTTCGCTGAAATAGGCGAATTTCCTTTTCAATGGAAATTGAACCACTCTACTCCGATTCGCGAACCGGATCGCAGCAATTCGTGAACCTGATCGCAAAGATTCGCGAATTCGATCAATTAGATACGCGATTGAGAACCGAAAAGGCAATGTTTAGACTTCCATCCTATTAATTAATGGGTTGATTCAATTGATTGCTGAGTGTTCGTTGATATTTTTGGCACCAATCAGAGAATTCAGATTGCAAGTTTTAGCGATACAGAAATTGAAGTGGACGATCTCACGCAACAGAATTCTGAAGTTCAGCGGCTAAAGCCGATTGATGACAAGCAATCGTTGCAAGAAGTTGAGTTTGTAGGTGCTGGTAAAAGCAAGAATGCAGGGGGTTCAAAAGTCTGGGTTTGCAAGCATTGCGGTCAGAAGTCTACTAGCTCGTATACACGCATTCATGCTCACTTTTTTGGTGCTCCACCAGGAAAGAAAACGGACATTAAATGGTGTCCTGCTTTACTAAAAGATCGTGAAAAATATGAGAAACTCTTGAAGAGAGTAAAGCAGGCTGAAAAGGCAGGCGTTTCAAAGTCTTTAAAAAATTCGTTATTTACTAGTACTAAACAGAAGTGTTTCAAAAATCCCCTTGAAAAAAGTTTTGGTGTCATGGAAAGAAATCAAGTTGATATGAAAATTATGAGAGGATTGTGTGCTAATGGAATTCCATTTAATGTCTTACGTAATCCTCAATTTTTAGAGATGGTTAGTGCAATCAACAAAGCACCTGCAGGATATAAACCCCCGTCTAGTGAAAGAGCAAGAACGGTATTGCTCGATGAATGTTTCAGAGATGTTGAAAAGGACTTAACTCCTGTCAAGGACACGTGGTATTCACAAGGCGTTTCCATTGAATCTGATGGATGGTCTAACATCAAGCACAAACCGTTGATTAATGTTCTTGCAGGGAACAGTCGAGGAGCAATGTTTATGTATGCAGAGGATTTTTCTGGTTTGGATAAAACCGGGGTAGCGATAGCTAACTACTTACTTGGGGCTATTGAAACCGTAGGGCCAAGCAATGTCCTACAAGTGGTTACCGACAACGTTGCGAATTGCAAGGCAGCTGGAAAAGAGATAGAAAAGGTACATAGACACATTTTTTGGTCTCCTTGTTCTGTTCATACCTTAAATTTGGTTTTTAAAGATCTTGGAAAAGAGTTTGATTGGATGATGACCACATATAGAAGGGCCAAAGTGATTGTGAAATACTTTATCAATCATGGTCACGCTTCGTCAATTTTTAGAGAGAATTCGAAGCTTGAACTGTTAAAAGTGGCGAAAACAAGATTCGCGTCTCACTATATTTTATTGGAAAGGATAATGAGATGTTGAGAAGCACTCGGTACAACCATTTCCTTAAATTCTTGGAGAGATTGGGTAAAACACGGTGATGAAAACAAAAGAACAATCGGGTCAACGGTTGTTGACACAATTAGAAGCTAAGATTTTTGGGATGATGTTGAGACTATTTTAAGTATTACTAAACCTATATGCTTGATGATCAAGTTTTGTGATGGCGAAGTTTCAAAAATGGGAGAAATTTATGAAAAGATGGATAACATGTTAGGAGAAATTAAAGATGTTATGTTGCAAAGTAAGTATGCATCATATTTCCCTCAACTACACTCCATTGTGAAAGGTAGGTGGGAAAAGATGACGATCCCGTTACACTATTTGGGATTTGCATTGTCACCAAGATTTTATGATACTAACTACCTTCGTATGTTAGCACCGGGTGGAGTTTCTAGGAAGGCTCCAAATCAAGACAAAGAAGTGGTTCAAGGGGTTATGGAAGCATTTAAAAAATAGCAGAAAGTCCGACAGAAGAGAAAATGTTGCGAGAGCAATTCGCAGGTTTCATATGAAGAAGGGATTGTATTGAATGGAAGCAGCTCAAGTCGATGTTGTCACCATGGATGCGATTGATTGGTGGTCTAGCTATGGCTCGAAAACACAAGAGTTAGCTGAAGTTGCTATTAAAGTTCTTTCACAGCCTATTAGCAGCTCATCAGCGGAAAGAAACTAGAGCACTTACTCGTATATACATAGTGTGAAGAGAAATCGTTTAAATACTAAACGGGCGGACAAGTTAGTGTTTATACATTCCAACATCCGTCTTCAATCTCGATTCTCAGAAAGTTACAACAAAGGGCCAACAAAAAAATGGGATATGAATCCAGAAAATGATTACTTGGAAGGGCCTAGTACAAGGTATGAAGATCTTGAAGAAGAAGAAGAAGAAGAGAATGGCTACTCAAAGGGAAAAAGAAAAAGGCTGGACTAGTTTTATGAATTTATTGTTATGAATTATGATTATGAGATGTTTTTTGGTTATTTATATGAAGTTATGAAATATGAACTATCTGTTTTAAAGTTTTGAATCGTTTGGTTATGGAAGTTTTTTAATATGCTTATAAAATGTGTTATTTTAATATGCAATTCACTCATTATCTTTAAAAAATATAATACAGATTATTTTTATAGGATACGGTGTACCGCACTATATGATACACCGTACCGCGTACCGAATTGGCGTTCCGAATGAACCTACCCCCCAGCGTACCGAATTTTATAAATTGACGAACCGCGTATCCGTTTCTGTACCGCGTACCGAAACGTACCGCGATCCATGTGACTATGTGTCAGATTCTTCATTAACAATCTTTAACAATGTGATGGACCTCAATGATTTCGCCTTCCAAAAGCTTTCCATATGAGAACTGGTTAATAGTTTCCCGTTTACAAACTAGTGAATGGTGTACTAAAACTGCTGCTAATGAAATCTAGATCCTGTTAGGTATCTTTACGCAGTGGAAACAAAACACAAACACACGTACGCACACGAAAGCAATAAGAACACGAGAATTTATAGTGGTTTGGTCAAGATGACCTACGTCCACTCTCTGCAACTAGGTATTTTATTAAGCTCAAGGGACTAGATTACAATACAATGACATGTTCTATATATAAAGATAAATTAGGTTTCAAGAAGCTTCAATGGGCCAGGCCCATAACTCCATCCAAAAGCCCAAAGGCCTTCACACCTCAACAATCTCCCACTTGAAGGCCTTGCGAATACTCCAGCTAGCCATCTAAGTATAAAGCAACCCTGTCATCCAGTATTATCAGTAATCTTCAAGTAACAGAAATCATCCAAGCCTTCAATTCCAAAGAACAAGCTAAAATTTCAATCCAAATCCCCTAGTTGCAGAGGCCCCTTTTCATCAATTACTTGAAAGGGCCCGTTGAAGCTCCCCCGAGCTCCAACTCAGTCGTGGCAAATTCCACCAACGACCCATCCTCTGTCTCAACTGTTTACACGATCCACCAGATTCAGAGATACACCGAGAACTACTAACACTCTCCAAATTCAGCAAACAATCACCAGGAGAGATGTTCCAGTAGTAGTCTTCAAAACCAACCGATTCTTCTTGACTGTACCCGGAACATGCCCCATGCTCCCACTGTCACAAAATCCTCTGACTAGTTTAGACTTCTGACCCCATTCAGCTACAATCTCTGCTCCAGACTTCATGTTTGCAAAATGAACTCTCTTAGCAGCAGATTTAGCGAACCCGACTTTGACTTGCTTAACCGGGTTGATCAGTCCCTCAGCAGGTACCTCACCATGTACAATGACCCATGCTTATCACCACGAGCAATCACCCGGTTCCCATTGATTACCCTCCATTTACCACCACCAAACTTGACTTCCAGTCCTTGTTCATCCAGTTTACTAACAGAAATTAATTTCTTCTTCAAACCCGGATCACCTTGACATTCTTCAAGTTCCATGTAGTTCCAATGGAGTCACCAAATCAATATCACCCATGCCCATTACATCAAGCATTCTGCCATCAACGAGACGTACCTTCCCAAAATCGCCTGTTTTCAGATTCACCATCATTTCACCGCTGTGTACGGCGTGAAACGAAGAACCAGAATCCATGATCCAAGAGTCCACACTGTTTTCAGCCTCAAGAATTAACACGTCACCATCATTGACATCTTCAGTAGCAGTGTTCAAACCTTTCTTTGGACATTGACTCTTAACATGTCCATCTGCGTTGCAGTTCCAGCACCTCACATTTTTCCGAGTCCGAGTTGAACTCTTTCCTCGACTTCCACTGCCTCGTCTATTTTCCCTTCCCCTGCCAACATGTAACATCTCAGAAGATGATCCAACATTTGCACTTTTTAGACGTGTGTCTTCACCTATCACAATGTCTCGAATCTTTTCAAATGTCATTTCATTAGCCCCCATGGAATTTGTAACAGCAGTTACAGTCCCGGACCAACCATCAGGCAGTGAAGATAGCAACACCAGAGCTCGAGTCTCATTATCGAATTTTATTCCCACTGATTCTAATCTGGTAAGAATAGACATCAGATCATTAATGTGAGAGGTGACTGAGCTTCCCTCTTTCATTCTCGTCATGAATAGTTCCCTCATCAAGAACACCTTGTTAGCTGCAGACGGCTTTTCATACATATTCGATAGAGCCAACATCATACCACTTGCAGTGGTTTCTTTCATGATGTTAAAAGCAACGCTCTTCGTCAAAGATAACATAATAGCCGCTCTAGCTTTCTTGTCCTTGGAATTCCAAACTGCTTCTTCAGCTTTCTCCATACTCTCCGATTTCTTTTCCAGTACCATATCCAAATCCTTTTGACACATTAATGCTTCTATGTGTATTTTCCACCAACCAAAATCAGTGCCATTGAACTTTTCGATCATAGTCTTCCCGTCTTCAGCCATATTAGCAAAACAGAGAAAAAACAAAAGAAACAGACACGCTGAACAGTTGATAACCAGTCAACAAAAGGATAGACAAAACCAGATCCGGTACTTCCAACCAAAACCCTAGGCTGCGACGCAGAAACCCTAGGTGACGGCGGCGACGCCAGAAACCCTAGGCGGAGCGGCGACAGAACCCTAGGCTAGGCAGCGGCGGCGCAGAACCCTAGGCGATTATGGCGGCGATGGCAGCCCTAGGCGGCGGCAGAAACCCTAGGTACACGGCAGCGTGTTGCGTACTAAATCTTAAAGAGCCTGATGCTTTGATACCAGTTGTTAGGTATCTTTACGCAGCGAAAACAAAACACAAACACACGTATGCACACGAAAGCAATAAGAACACGAGAATTTATAGTGGTTCGGTCAAGATGACCTACGTCCACTCTCTGCAACTAGGTATTTTATTAAGCTCAAGGGACTAGATTACAATACAATGACATGTTCTATATATAAAGATAAATTAGGGTTTTAAGAAGCTTCAATGGGCCAGACCCATAACTCCATCCAAAAGCCCAAAGGCCTTCACACCTCAACAGATCCTTACTCCTGTTTTAGTTGAGATATGTAACTTATGACAGGGCTCATCAGCTATTCTTAGTAACACTAAATCTGTCAAAAAAAAAAAAGCTGAATTCACCACCTCATTAAAAATGTTGTCCCTAAGACTTTAAAGACAATGCACCCGGTCAATGAATTTTAAAAGACACATCAATAATGATGATCTCTAACAGCTCCACATTATCCTAGTTCTTGGACACCCATGCATGCCATCTATTATGTAATTTGTTCCATATTTCTGTACCAGTATCCTAATAAAATACACATCCTCTTCTAGACCAGTACCCTAGGGGTGAACATTGAAGCAATGGTAAAGTTGTTGCCATGTGACCTAGAGGTCATGGGTTCAAGTCTTGAAAACAGCCTTCTTGCCATAAATATTGGGTAATGCTGCATACATCAAGCCCACGATGGCCCGACACTCTCCCGTAGTCCCGGACCTCTGGCATGTGGGAACTTTGTAGCACCTGATTTACCCCTTTAGACTAGTATCCTAGATGTCTACTCTTACCACCTATGATACGAAACTTTATAACTTATATCCGCTATTTTTTTCTGAACCTGTGATAATTAGCTTGGTAGCAATACAGGTCTTGAGTCAACAGAATCTCCAATTCGGTTTCTAAAACTTTAACCGTCCAATCGACGGTTTTCAATCTCCATGTTCCAATATGGAGAAAATAGTAGATAAGATATGTAGTATTGAAGAATCACGGATTCAGTAAAGTTAAAGGATGCGATCATATAAGTTTAAAAATAAGTAGTCACAAAAAAATCAAGATTCAAGAAGATGAAACCATATGGTGTAAGCAATATAATAAAAGCCTTAAAATCAACACTAGGTAATAATCATGACACACAAGAGGATCATAGTCTCCATAAGTTGAAGTGAAGCAACCCAATATTCCGAATGCACTTAGTTAAATTAAATAGCTAATAGTTCAAATAAAGGGATTACTTGTTTGAATGCAAACACAGGAGAACCATACATTTCTACAAACTAAGTAGGCCTTTTTGGCTTTTTGCAATTTGGAACACAAGCCTTACACATTTCAACGACGAGTCATGCGAGATTTCTCGGGCCCAGCCCATTGACCAGAACTTGAACCATATAATGGACCCTTGTCAGGAGCACCCTGAGGAACAATGTAGACACTTCATTCCAGCATTTTCAAGTAAGAACCACACCCCAAAACTGACCCAAAGTTTTTATAAAAAAAAAAAAACATTCTGACCCCAACTCATTACCCGACCTGCCTAGTTTTCCACCAGATAAGTATTAGTTTGAGTGATATAGCAAGCAATACCATGTAAATGCCATATCCATCACCATATGGAGGAGGAAAACCGTCATCTGAACTTCCATATTTTATCGCATATGACCCACCTAAATAACATGATATCAAAGATTTGTGAGAAAATATCAAGAATATTGAATGGAAAGAGAATTTTTACACTAATAAAACTCAGCGAGTTTGAAAAAAGTCAGAGATATGTCTAAGAGATAACATATATTTTTTTACAAGATTTGTTGTAAAAAGAAGTAAAAAAATGATCTAGAGCTTTAATGTGGTGGCAACATGTATATCAAGTGCTATCTGTTAAAAAATGACACATTCTGCAACAAAAGCTACGTCCTAAATCCCGATAGCCATCAAATCCTTGTCTAATCATACTACATTGACCTCTATTTTTAATCAAGACTTCATAAAAGTTAAGCTTCTTTCCCATTCGCTCTTATCAAGCAGAATAAAGAACAAGTAGATGGCATCCTAAAGAATATTGATACAGTTTCAAGGAAATAAAAAATTCAACATAGATCAAGAATATTGATACAATTTCAAGGAAATAAGAACTTCAGCACGGATCAATTGCTCATTACAAGGCCGGGAAGGTGATATAGATGCAACCTTTTAAACCATAGAGGCGCTAACTATTGCTGATAAAAGTAGCCTACATAACACAAACTATAACATATAACATACTGAAGAGTCGGTTTATTAAAGCGATGCGATAGTAAGTTTTTTTAATAAATTTAATCTTCAGTTTAGGATAGGAGGGCGAGCATTGGAGCAATTAATAAGGTGGTTGCTTTGTGACCTTCAGGTCACGGATTCAAGCGTGGGAAACAATCTCCTGCACAAAGTGTAGGGCAAGGTTATGCATATCAAATCACAAAGCGATCCGGCCTGTCCCCGACCCTACGTTAAGCAAGAGCTAAGTCAAGCACCGGGTATACCCACTAGAGATAGGATAAATAGTTAATTGAGTTTATTGAGTGTCCTTTCAGGGCTTGTATCTCTTATGAATAAAGTTTGCTACCTCAAAAGATATAAACAAGTATAGTTTCTGAGATTCCAATTACAAAACTCATAAGATTCGAATTACAAAACTCATAAGAATAGTTGAATAAAATACCGAATCATATGCTCCATATATATACGAAGGTCATAGAACATAGTTGGAAGCTCTTATCATCACATATGAACCAAAGGCCTTTGGCACATTGGAGAACATTTTTCCCATTGAAACTTATTTATGTGCTTGATTGCTGACACAAAAAAGTTATGTAATTTTGTTCTTTGACTAGTTCTGATTAGTGTTACCTTTGACAATATGAAGTTACTACACCAATCAAAGGGGATGATTTAGTTCCATTATTCTTAAAATGCGAACAAAGACGAATGAAAAAGAGAGTACCAATTATGGTTTAAGGTAGGCTTCCTTAACATTAGCAAAGAAAGCAACTTTAGCCAAATATAAAGGCAACTAAAAGTATATAACAATGAATACCAGCACCCCATGGTCCAACATCAGTATTTGTAAGTTCCACACGAAGCTTTTCGACTTCACGCGCCATAGAAACCAAGCTCTTCTCCATTGCTTGTCTTTGTTCCATCAACTCCATACCTCCTTTCTTCTCATAAAGAATAGCATCTCTACAAGATACAAAACATGTAAAGTTCATAAATCTGTGTTAATTAAAACTTTAGGAATTTAAGCTTTAAAGATAGAGGGGATATAAAACCTAGCATGCAAAAGCTCCTGAAGAATTCTCTCACGTTCTGCTCTTAAATATGGAAGTTGCTTATTATCACTTTGCAATTTTACAAGGCCTTTTTTGAGATTCTGAACCTGCCCAGATAAACCATGCTTTATAGAATTAAGCCTATCAACCTCAACATGAAGTTCTGAAGCCTTATTTTTCAAAGGTTTGGTGGCATGGAGATCAGCTTCTAGTTTCAAAGCATTTTCAGTAAGCTTTCTTGAATGCATTTCATTTTGTTCTTGAATATCAGCAATTGCAACATTCGTTCGTCTAAGTTCTTCTAGCATCACCCAACTCTCGTTGTAGGGAAATTCTGTCCTCAACTAACCTTTTATTTTCACCCAAAAGCATGCGGATTTCATGATGTTGGATTTCAAGTTCTTCCTCCAGCATTGCAGGATGTGGTGGCATAGGGGCCTGCGATGGAGGCCCTCCTTGGAGATACACACGTCGGTTGTCATATGCCTCATGATGATAATGGTTTCTCCCTGCCATCTATGGCCCTACAATGAAAAGAAAAGGCATCTCAACATGTAAAACCACAAGTATGTTCAACATGCCTTTAATTAAAACTAGAAATGTAACCAAAGTTCATATATTTTTGTCGCCAATTTAGTCAGAGAATATCTAATTATCAAATTATCGTTCGCTATAAGGAATTTGAATATAATATTATTCTCAATATATGGAGCTCTGTGTAATGCACACAATCAATACAATTTTAAATGTAATATACTTCCCGGTTTATCTTGGTACCAGAGCCAAGTTCCTCCTAACCCCTAGCTAGACGCTAGGTAGTCAAAGACACTAGGCGCTATCAAAGCGCAAGGTTATTTTAGTTGTTCTTCACATGTTTTAGGTTGTTTTTGACCAACTTAGATTGTTTGTTGGCTTGTTTAGACTAGTTTAGGCCAATTCAAATAGATTTAATTGCTGAAAACGGAAATATTACAAGATAGAAGACCCAATTCGAGATGGGCTAATCTCTAAGAACAAAGGTGTAGATACCCAATTTAGATAACATCAACATGAACAACAAAAAACAAATGCAGAAAATTAATAGAGTAGTTATCCCCACTTTCTAATTTCATGGATCAACCCCTATACCCTAAACTTTTGAATTCTTCCCTCCATTTACTTTCCCTCCACATGTATCCCTCCAGACAGCAACGAACCACCCAATTCGAGATGGGCTAATCTCTAAAACAAAGGTGTGATACCAATTTAGATAACATCAACATGAACACAAAACAAATGCAGAAATTAATAGAGTAGTTATCCCCACTTTCTAATTTCATGGATCAACCCCTATACCCTAAACTTTTGAAATTCTCCCTCCATTTACTTTCCCTCCACATTATCCCTCCAGACAGCAACGACCTGACCCATATTTGACCTAATATTGGATTCATGTTTGTATCAATACTACCCTTTCGGAGACACGACTTGTCCTCAAGTCAACAATCTAATATTTGTTGACTTTGGTGCCAAGCAATCATCCATTCAATTATAGGCTAACCAACTTCATAGACCCCTCCGTAAGCTAAAGCCGATTGTGAAGGCCTTGCAATTTCCTTGTCTTTTGCATCTGGACCCTGCCTAGATGACCGTTTGATTTCAGCGATTCCGTCCTTATCATGTGCGTCCCCTTCAATCTCAAGTGCTTGTTTAGAGTCGGTATTCTCTTCCTCTTCTCCCGATTCCAACAGTTATAGGTGTGGATGGATTTTAGGGGTGGATTGCGATGACCGAGGTATGGTCGGTAAATTAGGTTTATCGGATTTAATTTTCAGAATCTGATGGTGACCCTTCCTGTTATCAGAGTTGACCATCTCATCCTTTTTCTTAGCCAAAAAACTGTTCTGCGCCACTGTACCCTTCTGATCCCCATATGCCTATTCACAATGACTTCCATCACCGATCATCTGATTCTTTATTGCTGCAATATCATCCTTTAGGGCTGCCAAGATGGGGTCTAATCGTGCTGTAATGGCTGATAACTGGGCAACGATAACCAAATTCCGGGTTGCAAGCGCCATTCGAATTTCCAGGCAATGGAACCAATGATAGAACCCCAAAATCAAACAAAGGTATCTGATAGACTTAATTGCTGAAAACAGAAATATTACAAGATAGAAGACCCAATTCGAGATGGGTTAATCTCCAAGAACAAGGTGTAGATTCCCCTTAGATAACATCAAATGAACAACAAAACAAATGCAGAAAATTATACTTAAACTAAAGTGTAGTGGAGTAGTTATCCTCACTTCCTATTTCATGGATCAGCCCCTATCCCCTAACTTTTGAATTCTTCCCTCCATTTACTTCCCTTCACATGTATTCCTCCAGTCAGCAACTTACCCAACCCTATTTGACCCAACATTGGATTCAGGTTTGATCAAATACAAAATGCTCGCTCTCTCTGAGATTCTAAGGCCTAGCCGCCACTACATGCCACTTCTCTTAGCAACTACAATACCATACAATTTGCATTCGATGGCTACCAAAGCTCTTGGAAATCGTTGTTGTATCGTTGCAAATGTCGCAGCCCTCGCGAAACTTTCATAGTTCTTTCGTTTAGTTTGTTTCACAGTTTCTTAGAAACCATATTCTATGTACTTTACAATCGCTGATCCGGTGTTTTCGCTGACCTGGTATTTCTAATTTTCGGACGAAAATTCCTTCAACAAGGGATGATGTGACACCCGCATTCACGGGTAATAATTTCTCGTATTTAACTCTTTCTTACAGTTCATATGTTAAATAGTATTTTAAGCATTATTTATCATTGTTTTAGCATATGTTTTATTCTATATATGCATTTATTAGACTATTTTTATTTATTTTGAGTAAGTTCATTTTGATAGAATAAGCTACTTTGGATCGATTTTATTATTTGTAGGTAAAGACGGTTGCGCAGATTAAAAAAAAATCAATGGAAGCTTTGGAAGAATATTAAAGACTAGGGGTGATTTGGGAAACTTAAAAGATGAAGGGTATTATATTAATTGTTTGAATCAAAAGAATTTGGAGATAACTTTTGAAGATCATATGGGCTTTGATTTTAACAAATTCATCAAAATCTTAGGGATTTAAATTTCAAATCCCTCTTTTTATTGAAAACAAATTATAGAGAAAAGGGGATGATTTTTTTTTGCCATTCTAAAAGTCCACGATTGAAGAAAAAGAAGAATGAGACTTTAATCTTCAAAAAGGTTTTGTATTTTAAATAACAATATTCATTGTTATCATCGTAAGTTTTTTTATTGCTTTATTTGTTTTTGTTTTAATTGATTTAGCCACCTGTCAGGCTAATCAATTTCAGGTTTGACACTTGGGTTTGTTTCTTGATTCTGATTCATACTTATGTTAAACGTTATGTAATTGTTTATTAATAGCTTGTTTGTATGTTCTTGATCTTAAACCCGATCTATCCGATTATTATAGATTGTTAATAAAATGGCCACTTTATTAATTTTTTCTAATAATGTTCTTCAAGATTTAAACCCTAATCAAGTTTTGATTTTTGATATAGGAACATTAACAGGTTTGAGTTTGTCTATGAATTTATTCCGTTATAGAATCATACAATATAGTTAAAACATACCGAACGGCTTGTGTGTTTAATTATAATTGATACTTCTATCGTTGCAACCCGCACGCTAAGATCCAACGATGTGAGCTTAGAGTAGCGGGTTGGCTCTAATCAAGAACTGCCTTGATTAGACATTAGATAGAGTGGACATCCAAACGGCGTGATGTCTAGTATCGATACAAATCATTAATAAAAAAATAGTCTTGCACCGTAATCGTTAATGATCGTAAGCCGAATCGAATCAAGAAATTACCTTAGTGTTGGAATTAGTTTTCATATTTTAATTTATTTCATAATTTAATTAACGTATTAAGTAATTTCTTTTCTCAATTAAAAAAATACCAAAAAATGTCAAAATTTGTTTTTCTGGCAGAAGCTTAACACGGCCACGTGGAATTTCCTTTACAGTTTTGACACGGTCATGTCAGCTTGCTGGAATTTTTACTACTTTTTGCAATTTACTTCTATTTTAGTTTTTAATTAAAACCCACATCTTTCTTAACCCATAATCAATCAAAGTAATTGTGCTAAAACGTTTTTGGTATAAAATAATTGACACGTATCCCTGAGGACACGAACCTTACTTTCGCTCATACTATTCTTAGTGTGTGCACGGTAGGTTCATATTTTTTTATTATTTATTTGCTGGATTCGACACCCAACATCTTATTATAAAAATTACTCTTTAGCAAATAAAAATGATAAAATTATTATTATTATTAAAAACCTAATTCCAAATTGTTTAAACTACCTAATTACCATTCAAGTTAATTAACAATTCATAAAATTTTAATTAATTTATAAACCTTAACCTTATCTAACCTAACTACCCTCCCCCCCACAACCGACCCACTCCACCTCCCGATCTATATTCCCCTCGCGGCTCTCTCTCTCTTCTCTATACATTCTTCCATCCCAAAACCGAAAAGGCACCGGTTGAGTTTCATATTACGTTATGACGTAAGATGTTATTAATTGTCAGATTTCCGACTAATGCTCTCGGTTACGTGTGAAGGCCATCGTTTTTATCTTGCGTTTGGTTCTTGGGGTTCGTCTTTTGATACTATCGGGTTGGGTGTGAGTTAATGTGGAACCGTGTGTTCATACTCATGCATGCGTGGCGTTTGATTGCGGGTGTGGTAGATAGGTTCATGATGAATGTATGTATATACCCACAATATATATATATATATATATATATATATATATATATATATATAATATATATTGTGTGTGTGTGTGTTGTGTGTGTGTGTGTGAACACACATACGTATACATAGTAACCACATACAATAACTCATGCGAATGGCCCCTGCACAAAAACACATGCTCGACACATATATGCATCGGGGCATATACAACAGAGCATTCATCATGAGCCCATCTACCACCGTTCGCAATCAAACGCACGCATGCATGAGTATGAATCACACGGTTCCATATCAACTCACACCCAACCCGATAGTCTCAAAAGAAGAACCCTAAGACACAAACGCCAAGATAAAACCGATGGTCTTCACACGTAACCGAGAGCATTAGTCGAAAATATGACAACTAATAACAACATATTACGTGATAACCTAATATGAAACTCACCTGTTGCGAGAGGGGAATATAGATCAGGAGGTGGGGTGGTTCGGTTGGGAGGGAGGGTAGTTAGATTAGATAAGGTTGAGGTTTATAAATTAATTAAAATATTATGAATTGTTAATTTAATTTGAATGGTAATTGGGTAGTTTAATTAATTTGGAATTAGGTTTTTAATAATAATAATAGTTTTATCATTTTTATTTGCTAAAGAAAATTTTTTATGATACTAACTGTAAGAAAGAGTTAATTACGAGAAATTAATTAACCTGCGAATGCGGGGTGTCACAGCCATTGCCACTCATCATTATTGGATTGCCGAAAAACATAAAAACGCTTCCATAATACTTTCTTGCTAGTGCGCTGCCATCACCGCCTTCGTATTGTCTTAGTGTAAACTTCGACTCAGATTCATACCCTTGACATCACCTTTTACCACCACCCGTTGCAGCTCGCATGCTGCTAGAGGTTTTAAAACAAATAATTTCAAAAAAAAGTCTTTACACTCCAAGCTATGTGCCATTCCCGTCCTTAGCTTGTTTAGTGAATATTAAACTAGTTACAATTATCATGTCTAGAAGAGCAGAAGGTATTCAAATTTAATATTATTCTCCAAATACTGAGTCCCTATGTAATCATATCATACACACAAGCAACATACAACTCTATCTATAATATACTTCTTGGTTTATATGAGAGCAACTAAGAAATAGGGTGTCAATATGTAATGTTAATAGAACTTGATAATGTGAATGACATCACTATGTTTGACGTGTTACATTTACTAAAATACTTGAAAGAAGATGATGCCATCTAGCATTTATGCTCATATCCATTTGTCAGAATAGTAGTTGTTCATGGGATGAGGAAGAAAGAAATCTTGAACCATTAATGAAAAAGATAATTAAAAAGATGTAATAAAAAATAAGAGGTCGAATGGTCGGATTTATCCTCTTGCTATAAAGTTAGTATTGTCGCCATGTGGTGCTAAGTGCTTAATGTAGACCCAAACCTTACATAAGAAGACAACAAAACCATAGTAAAATGGTGATTCTAATATGACCAAACTTGTGATTATTGCAACTAGAGTAAAGTGTTATTTAATAAAAAAAAACATTTATATATTTGTTTCGGGCGTTACAAAACCACCTCAAAGGGTATTACCTCAATTAAAGTTGTTACAAACATACCTAGATCTCATTTCTAATCCTACTTCTCATTGTGTGGTCTAATAACACTCATTAGAAGCTGTTTCAGCAGCAGTAGTTATTAACTTTCTCCTTGTGTTTGAACTTTGAACATCTAATCATACTATTATAAGAATATGCCAGAAAGAAAAGAATACATCAAATACAAGTTGCCTTTAAGAGTTTTGCCATACTAATCACAATTTTAACTTTAATCTAAAACTATAACTCAGTATCTTCTTTCTTCTTTTTTTTTTGAACGACAAAGTCACACCCACTAAACCTACTTTCAAATCCACACCAATTGCTCATAATAGGACTTGAACCCTCACTGTTCGGGGGAAACACCATTTCAATACCTTGGTATCATCGGGCTACATGCCCTTTGGTTATAAGTGATAACTCACTATCTAATATCTATCTTTGCATTTCTTTTCAAACTAATCGAATTATGTACATTCTCTCATGTGATTCTCTAACTCCCTAATTTAACATAGACGGCCGTACAAGGACCTAACAAAACCCTAAACGGCTGTTTGGTAGCCTTTTAGTGGTTATTAAGATGCTACCTCTCAATAGTTTATATTTTTTCAATGGTTAAAATGTAACCTTATGTCTGAATGGTTAAGAAGTAACATTAAGATGCTACCGCTAAACCATTCAGACTTCGGATGTTACCTCTTAACCATTCAGACTTAAGGTTATCTCTTAATCATTAACAGGCTATGAACCATTAAGAGGTAAACTCTTAATCCTACCAAACAGCCCCTCAGCCAAAACACAAGTCATTCATTCAACCTATAACAACAATGCACCTATGTTATTCCAACATCTTAAACTTTTGCTTCAACCATTTTAAAATTTCCTATGATTTTAGATTCAAATATTCTCATCCTTTTACAAAATCTCCACCAGAGCTATCTCCTCTAAAGCACCGAAGCGCCCCAAACAGGGGAGTACCCGTTTCGGGTACTTTCCGGGGACGGAAACGGCTCTGAAACGGCTCCGAAGCGTTTCGAGGGCGTACCAGTTTCGGGGGTAAAATATGGGGACGTTTCGGGTGAGTTTCGGTGGTGTTTCGACTTAAATTTAGGGTTTCCGTTTTAAAAACCTTTAAAATGCCATTGTTACCTCTAAGAGACGTGAGACGACTCTCGGCTCCTCCTACTCTTCAATCGCCCACCTCTTACTCATCTTCTTCAATCGATCGCATTCTTCAATCGCGTTCTTCAATCGATCTCATTCTTCAATCGCGTTCTTCAATCGATCGCATTCTTCAATCGCGTTCTTCAATCGATCTCATTCTTCAATCGCGTTCTTCAATCGATCGGATTCTTCAATCTTCAATACCATGTTTTGTTACATAAAATATAAATATATATTATAATTCTATTTTTGTATAGTTAAATTACCATTTACCTATTAGGAACTTTACCTATTAGAAACTATAAAATATTATCATACAATTCATGATTCACACTAGATGAACCTGAATATGAAAATAATTTGACTATTGATAATTAATTACTTAAGAAATTTATTTTTGGAATTTGTTTAATACGTAAGTTAATTTTGGAAATTGTTTGATATATTATTATTTTTTATATTTTTTTCGTACCTTAACCATACCGTATCTAAAAGTTTATATTTGTGTCCCCGTACCCGTACCGTCCCCGTACCCATCTCCCGTACTCGTTCCGGTGCTACCTAGGCTATCTCATCAATGGTTCATCAACAATCAAGCGTTTTGTCATACTGATCATGCCGAAGACAACACATTCAATGTTACAGTCAACAATCGAACTAAAACCTAGAATTAACAAACAAACAACAATAATTGTGTGCAAACAACGGATTTCTTCGTAGAAACGATGAATTGAATCAAATCAAAAAAATTATGCAACACGAACCTTGATTTTATGAAGGAAGTAGCTTAAATTCTGCTATATTGTTGATGTTGTTAACTTTCTGAGTTGAAATTTCGAACATATGCGTGTTGTTTATGCCCATGTTTTGCGATGCTAATTTTCAAAATAACTTATAACTTGTTAACTTTTAAAAACAATTTTTAAGAAAGGTTGAAAGGTTAAAATGGATAAGTTACCGGGTACTTACTTTTAAGAAGGAAAAATTGACATTTTACCTTTTTGCCCCCTTGCTCACCGATACCCCCATCTGTCGCGTTGTGCTCACCGACCCTGTCTCCTTTAATGACGATCCTTGTACCCCTGCTTTCTGTCGCCTGTGCTCACCAATCTATCGCCTTTAATGGCGATCCTCGTAACCTCCGCTATGCTCATCTTTCGCTGTGCTCACTGATATCGCCTTTAATGGCGATCCTCTTCCCCTGCGATGCCATCCCACCTGCGGCGCCATGAATCAACCTGCAATGCCATAAACTCCACCCACCTCCCCATTAATCCTTCACCTACCAATTGACTACAAATCGTCAATAAATTCAGTAATATTTCAGGAAGATGTTGCGAAGAAAGGCTATGACTTGAAGAAGATGTTATCGTTGATCTACACCTGATTTCTGTTCGAGTTTTTCAATCATCATCGTTTGTTGCTACAGGTTTGACTTTCTCGATCACTACTTGTTGATTTCTAATTTCAATTGTATGTATGCCTTGATTTCAATTGCTGTAAGTGGGAAAATGCCTATGTGTTTGAGTTTTATGGTTACTACAAATGAAGAAAGTGGGAAAAAACTGCCTTGATTTCAATCATCGTGTTTGAGTTATATGTATCTGATAGTTTTCACTCTCTGTTTTTAGGTACTGGAGGTTGCAATGAATGATAAAAAAAAAGCCAAACAAAGATTATGTTTTTGGGTATAGTCAAGTTACCTTGCAGCTGTGCTTTAGGATGTTTTTTCTTTAATGGAATATTTGGTCTGTTAAAGTAGACATTTTATACCTGTTTAGAGCATTAGTTGATGGCCTGGTCTTTTTTTGTTAGACATCTTATAACTTGTAATGTAGACATCTTATGCTTTTTTTGTAATGTAGACATCTTATACTTGTAAGTATGTCTTGATATTCCTGTTAGTAGAATGTAGTATGACATTATCTTTTATAAATTATGTAAACGAATCTTATTTTATATATTTCATAATCTTTTTTCAATTTGCAAGAATGAAAAAAATACATATAATAGAAAACAGCGTATTGACTTTACAAAAAGTAAATAAGCAATCCCAAACATTTTTTAAAAAACGGCTTATTGACTTTTAACAGAATGTCCTTTTTAGTCATTTTACATTAATAAGCTAAACCAAACACTTTTTACAAAACAACTTATTGACTTTTTAGTTTATAAGTTAATCTAAATATTTTTTTTTAAATTACTTTTCAAAAGTTATAAATCAATAAGTCTTTTTCCTCAAAAGTTCTTTTCAACAAAATAAGCAATTCCGAACATGTACTATGTGAGAACAAACATTGGTTACACAGAAATTTGTTGGATGAATCAAGAAAGGTACTTTTTTGCTGTTTTTGTGTGAGGTTGTTTTGTTGGTTAGTGGGTTTGGGTGTTTAAGAAATGGGTCAAAATTGGGAGTTTAGAAGCCCATAAGGCCATAACTTTAAATGGTGGCCCCAGATTTAGTTATGAAATCAACTTTAATGATAGGGCTTACGAAAACTATTTAGAATGAGTATAGAGTCAAATCAAATCATACATGTTTTGAGTTTACCATGTTGACCGGTCATTTAACCAAATCTACAATATCAAATGTTATAATGATATATAATAATTAGATTCTCCCGTAAGAGGTAAGTCAAGATTAAGGTTAACTTTCACGGTTTGAAAATGATAATAGAGACTCATGAAGGCAACAAGAAAGATGTTTCAAGTAAAACAAGGTCGTAAAAACCATTTGTATGAGGCAGGAGGTGTAATTTCCCATACTCGAGATAGAAAGCACCTATGCGTACACTAAAATAGCATTGGTAGATCCGTGTAGATTCGACACCCTCATGCGAAAGTCAATATAAAGCTAATATAAGAAGAGACCTTAAACACCTTAGGTATTTGTTCAACACTACATTATATGATCCTCTTTATTTGTTAAGAAGGTTAAGCATGAATAGGATGAAGATTAGAACACTAAGTTTATATCGCGGGAACAAATCTTAATCATTTAGTATTTTATTAGTGATCCATTTTTTTCTTTATAGTTTCAAGTTACATATGTGTATGATATACATAAAAAAACATTACAACAATTTTTTACTATGTTTCTTAAAATGTAATCGTTGCCTACACATGTGTAGATTATGTGTAGGTAATATAACCTACATATATGTTGGTTCAATAAATATATGAAAATTTTTCATAATTTTATTTGAAATTATTAAATTTATGAATAAATATTGAATTTAAAACTTTTGTTATATTTTAATAAAGTTTTGAATTGGGAAAATGAACGATTTAATTTGTTCTTGTTCTCGTAAATAAGTAGAACACTACCTCGTAGAATAAAAGTAGTGAATATATCTCTATCTCCATACTCGAATAAAATGGTAAATAGGGGTGCTACATATCAGCATCACATTCATTCTCATCAAACTTTTCTCGCTTCTCTCTCATATTAAATAACTACATTAATCACTAATAATAGTATTTATTTATTGTAACATTATAATTATTTTTTTAATAAATTAAGAAATATATCTTTCTATTAATGTTATTTCTATAGAAATTTTTTTTTATAAAAATATTTATTTCTAAAAACTCAAACTATTTTTACGTAATATTTTAAAATTGGGTTTTTTAAGTAAATTTTTTATAAATAAAAAATAATTAAAATAGGGAGCTATAGTAAGGAAAGTTTTAAAAATGAAAATTTTTTAAAATGTTATTTTGAAACACAATGTTTAATTTAACCTTGAAAAAAACAAAAAAAAAATAAAAAGTGCATATTATTGTTTTATTATTTATAGTTATTACCCATACATAATTCTAATTATATCATGTCTTAGTATATTATTTTATAATTAATAATTTTTATTCTATTTAATATTTTATTTATTCAACCCATGTAATACACGGGTTTACTAAATCTAATGTAGTATATAGTTAATTGTCATATATTAAGTAACGTTCAAGGTCATACAATAAGCATCTATATATGTATTGTCTTGTAATGATTTTGATTAGGGTAGAAACCATAATTCATAATCTATTATCTTCTCCTCCTGGTCCAAATATTAGTCTACGGTACATATATTAGAATATAGTTTAGAATTCCAATATGGTATTGGAGCTTCGAACGCTCTTGATGATGAATCTTTTATTAGCTCATGACGTCGACTAATTTTGTAATATATTCTAACAGTCTCCATTGGATAGTATATATCAATGTTCCAACTTGTTACATGTACATTCAATTATTCATTTAAGGACCGAGACTTTGTAAGCACATTTGTTGATTGATCATTAGACTTGACAAAATTGATCATGATCTAATCAATAAGGTAATGTTTGGTGTGTAACTGTGCATTAATGATGGGGAGAATATAATAAAACATAGTGAGGAGATGAAGAAAACTATAATTTGGTTAATTAATAAATGAATTACACAAGAAATCTCATTCCTTTTTTTCATTTAATTCCTTTTTTCATCATCCGTTCCCACCACAACCGGTACCAGCCAACACCACCGCTAGAGATGGACAAAATACCCGAGTACGGACTCGACCCGGACCCGGGGTACGGCTACGACCCGGTATAGGGTGTACCCGGTTTGGACCCGAAAAAAACCGTAGGGTTGGAATCGGGTTTAGTTATTAAGTTTTTGTTAGAACCCGGCCCGAACCCGACCCGACCCGGCCCAAACCCAACCCGATTGTACCCGGGTCCAACCCGGGTATTACCGTTTTTTTTTTTATTTTTTGAAAAACTAGCCGTTAATAACGGCTATATAGCCGTTAGCTTCGATTTTGGACCGTTTTTTTGGCTATTTTTGCGTTATAAGTTAGTATAAATAGGTGTGGGTTGATATGGTTTAGTACCCAAGTCCCAAACGCAAAAACATACGCAAAAAACGCAAAAAATACTCTCGTTTTACACTTTCACTCTCTCGTTTTACACTTTCACTCTCTTCAATCTTGATATGGCTCAATCACAATCTTCCGTTGGTCAAGGTTCGTCAAACTCTCCAACCGTCGTTCGTGTTCTTGCACACAATCGTAACATGGATGTTTGGTGCAATTGGGATATGGTTGAGTTGAGTGACGGGTCTGTAAAGGCTCGTTGCAAGTTTTGTGGAGCTTTGCTTGTTAAAGATTCTAACACGACTTTAAGCAAACACATTAGGAAGAAGTTTTGTAAGTCGTTGAAAAGTAATCCGGATTCGCAACAAACACAATTGGGTGGAGACGGTGGAATCTTTAATTACGATGTTAATACGGTTCGAGATCGAATGGCGAAGTTCGTGATTCAAGAAGCTTTGCCTTTTAGTCACTTTGACAATCCTCGGTTGACCAACTTAATTCGAGAGACGATTCAACCTCGTTACACCCACGTAAGTCGTACTACACTTAGGCGTTATTGTTTAAAATTATGGAAACAAGCAAAAAATGATTTAATTGTATTATTAGAAAATTTAAATACCGGTGTAAACTTAACTAGTGACGTTTGGTCGGATCCACACGGTTTACCCGAATCGTACCTTTGCGTCACCGCTCATTGGATGGATCCCAAATCATGGCAAATGATGAAACGCACGATTGTATTTGATCTTTTTCCGTATCCACACACCGGAGATTTTTTGTTTTACTTTTTAAATAATGTAATAAATACTTTTAAGTTACAAAATAAACTTTTTTTAATTGCATTTGATAACGCCTCTAACAACACAACCGCGGTTGAAAAATTAAAATTAAAATATCTTCCGATTGCAAACGGTGATTTTTTCCATGCTCGTTGTGTTGCACATATTATTAATTTAGTAGTGCAAGACGGGCTATCCGTGGAATTTGTTGATAACTTTATTAAAGTTTTTCGATTTATGTTACATGACGTTTTTAAAAAAAGTAGAAAAAGATATCAAGATTATAAACAACTTTGTAAGGATACGGAATCTATATTTTTAGGTCCTAATTGGAATGTACCTACTCGGTGGAATTCCACTTGTCACATGTTTGATTGTGCTTTAAAATAAAAAGGCACTTTGAAAGCTTTTCATAATAGTCTTTCGGATAATGGTGAAGCCGACCCATTTCCGGATGCGGGTTGGACGAATGTTCAACGTCTATCCGAGTTTTTTGAGGTGTTTAAAAACTCAACAACAAAATTATCGGGAGTTTATTATTCCAAAAGTTATTTGGTGCTTCAAGAATTATATTTTATGGCTTTGAATTTTAAAAATTTTTAAAATAAAAATAATATGTTTAGTCAAATGATAGAACCAATGAAAGAAAAGTTTAAAAAATATTTTAAGGAGTTAGCACCCGTTTTTACGTGTGTCGCCGCTTTGAATCCGTTTCTAAATGTTGCGGGGGTTGAATGTTTGATAGATGAGATAAATAACAATTTGGATATGCATGACGAAAACCCTAATTTTTCAAACGAGGCAAAAGAAAATTTTAATCATAGTTTGAAAACAATTTATAATTTTTATTTAAATAGATATAGGCCTAACGTAAACATAACCATGCCAAGCGAATCAACCTCAAGTGTTGGTACATCGGTTAAAGACCCAGTTTTGACTATGTTGAATGTTGTCCGGGATGTGACGGCTAAACGACAAAGGGGTAACACCCCAACAAGTGAGCTCGGTAGCTATAGTGGAACGGATTTTATTTTCACTATGACTACCGAAGATTATCGGCATTCGATATTTTGGCTTGGTGGAAAGGAAAAGAATCTCAATTTCCGATTCTTTCTGCTATGGCCCGTGATTTACTAAGCGTCCAAGCTTCTACGGTAGCTTCGGAATCTGCTTTTTCTCTTAGTGGTAGGGTAATATCATTACGAAGAACAAGACTAACTCCGGAAGTAGTGGAGATGTGCATTTATTTAAAGGATCACTTAGACGCAATGGATCGTATACAAGACCAAACAAGCCTCGAAGACGAAATTACACTCGAAGCTAAAGTACACGATGAAGAGGTAGAAGAAGGGGTATCTTCTGGCATATCCGATGAAGAATTAACATTTGATCAAGCATCTCGTAGAAAATAAAATTAGACGATAACTTAAATAAAAGTTTTATGGCATTTTTTATTGATTCATTTTATGTATTTTTAAGTTGTTTTAATATTATTATAAAAATACATGACGATTAATTTATGTTATTTTATTCATTCATTTTTTATTGATTAAAAGAATTTTAAAAAATCACAAAACCCGAATTGTACCCGGTTTCAGACCCGACCCGACCCTACCCGGGTATATCAGGGTGGGTTTGTCCGAATGTGAACCCGACCCGGGTTCGTACCCGGGTACACCAATACCCGGGTACAAAAAAACCCTATTGGGCCCAACCCGGTTTGTACCAGGGCCCGGGTACAGCCCAAAACCCGAAACGTGCACCTCTAACCACCGCCACCACCAACCCACAGCCACCACCAACTACAACTGCCACCACCACCGACCTGCCCCACCACCATCACCTTTGTATTTCAATCATTCGTCTAGTGCCTACCAAACGCCATAAAGATTAATTCATTTCATTCTCATGGGTGACCAAACAGGACAACAAAATTATTATGATTCATTTCATTCCTTTGCCCAATTCATTCTCCCGTCATTCCTATTATCTCATACCAAACAAATCTTAAGTTTTTTTCTTTGACGAGTGACGATCAATTTTAATGTGCTCAGACCAGGAGGGAATGAAAACACTTGCAATGAGTAAGACTTGAAAGAAGGAACTCAGATAAATTATTTGAGTTTTAGAAACTGCTGGAAAACAGATTCAGTGGAGGCAGAACGGCAACAGAAAGTCAGAAACCAGCCGACTTAGATAGAAAATAACTGCTACAGAAATCACAATCGCCCGAAAACAATACACGACAGCAGGAGGCTGTCGGAGTTGATACACAGCAGAGAAAGGTGACAGCCGAGATTGATACACGGCTGCAAAAGTGGCTGTTGGAACTAATAAACGGCTGCAAAAGATGACTGCCAGAATTGATACATGACAGCAGCCCAGATGGACCCAACTATAATCTGGCAAAATAAATAAAGCAAGACTACAACACTCAAGAGACTGAATTTGAGTTTTGAGGTGCATAAACAGAATCACATTCCCAAAACTAATCAAATTATGTTCCTGCAAAACACCACAAGCAGACATCTACATTTGACTATGGATAGATACGGAATTAATTGACCAACAACACAACAATAATGCTATGAGATAAATGCAGTTCATATAACATACAAAATTCAAAAAAAAAAAACACACATTTTAGTAACTAGCCAATCATACAATTCCTTTTACCGCATACGGGCTTAAAATTTTTCTAAAAAAGGTACGCATTTCTTCAATCATACAACTTGACTGAACTCACCTCTACTACACTGTTTCCTTCTATCTCATGCCACTTCCAGCTCAATTTTTGTTTTCTTCTTTTATCAGTCTATCTTCACAGACGAATAGATCTTGCGAACAAACCACAGACAGGCATAAAAACCGATTGTGCCCGTCAACACAAAGAAGGCATAAGAAGCAATCAACATGTACCCAAAGTAGAGGATACCCGAGACCAGCTTTGTGATTTCCAATTTGGTGAAATAGTAGAAAACTGAGTAGAGGAAAAGGTACAATGCGGATGAGCCAGCTGTCAAATAAGCCCGCCACCACCAATGGTAGTCTTCACTGCATAGTTGGAAGTAACAGAGCACAACTGTTATCTCCGCACATGTAATGATCAGGATGACAAATACAATGAACAGAAACCCGAATATGTAGTAAAACTGGTTCAACCATATGGATGTCAAAATGAAGAAAAGCTCGATGAAAACTGCCCCAAAAGGAAGGATTCCACCAATGAGAATTGAGAACACGGGTTTCATGTACCAAGCTTGCTCGGGTACTTGTCTTGGGATTTTGTTTGTTTTCACTGGATCTTCGATCGCAGGTTTCTTGAAGCCCAAGTAACTACCCACAAATACTAAGGGGACGGATATCCCAAACCATAAGCAAAATAGAGCAATCATGGTTCCAAACGGTACTGCTCCAGATGATTTTTCTCCCCAGATTAATGCATTCAGAACAAAGAAAACTGAAAATAAAACCCCAGGAAACATGAAGGATGTTTTTAACGTGTTCTTTTTCCACTCTGTGCCCTTAAACATTTTGTATAAACGTGCAGAAGCATAACCACCGAATAGTCCCATGAATACCCATAAAAGAACCATGGCAGTCATAAGGCCACCACGGTTAGATGGTGATAAGAACCCTAGAGATGCAAATATCATGGTGACAAGTGTCATTCCGAAAAGCTGTACACCTGTCCCAACATAAACAGAGAGTAGCCCAGAATATTCCGGAGCCCTGAATACATCTCCATGAACAAGTTTCCATCCGGTTTCTTCTTGTGCTTCATCTTGTGTATCTAATTGATTATAGTTGGCAATATCTCTGTATAGTGTTCTCATCATGATCATGGCTACCATTCCTGAAAGAAAAAGGACTATCATCAAGGAGTTTATTATAGAGAACCAATGGATTTGATCATCGTTCATAAGGAGGTATGTGTCCCAACGTGAAGCCCATTTGATATCACTCTCCTGTAAAAATTAAGAAAGATAAGAAATAAGGTTATGGGTATTTGACTATTTGTAATTCTATTTGTGTAGTGCAAGGACTAGTGATAGGTTTTACTAAATAATACCTTGAAAGTAACATCATATGTGAATACCACCTCTTTACCAGTATCAACTTCTTGAGGTACAGTGCTTCCCTGAATTATATTTTTGGTATTTTGGTTGCATGTAGTGAGTTGCGGGTTCTTTTCATCCCAATCTTTATACTCATGATTAATGCTGTTAGAAAAGGGAATCAAGTTATAAAGACAATCAAATAATGCTAAGATTTTAGGTGGCTAGATTAGGAATGCTAAGAAAATTACAAATTACCTGTTCGGGGTAACTTCGAATCCAACAATTCGAGCAGCATCAGTCTCAGGATCCTTGTGATACATGACTCTAAAGCTGAGATGATTATTGATGAAATACTTTTCCTCTTTGCTCTGAAGTAACAAGAAATTAAATTCATGATATTCTAGAATCTAGATCAAACAAGAGAGCATGTATTTTGTTTTTATTATCAAACTCACCCCAGCATAATTTCCCTTAAAACCAACACGAAAACCATGTTCATAAGTTTTTGTCTGAACGCCATCCCGTCTTTGTCTAAGGACAGCAACTGGGAGGTTATCCAAAATCCTGCATTGAGTAGTACAAATCAAACCACAAAAACACAAGTCATCTACAATTATTCAAGAAATGGGAAATTTGCGATTCTTCTGAAATATCTCAAAGAGAAAAACATTAAACTTGTAGTGCGTCGTAAAAAGTATATAGTAATGCGATAAGAAAAATATTTAAGGAGGGTAATAGAGTCGCATACATGTTAACTCGGTACTCATCGTCAATCTTTTCTTTAAATTTTTTTGCAGATGCAGCATCAAGCTTTACTCGGCAACCGACTTTGCATGGCTGTTCCTCTCTCATAGAAAACTAAAACAGATATCAGAAAATTATATTACATTAAACTCAAGAAAGATTGATGTTCAATATGAATTAAAAAAACAGGGATCCTGATAACCTCACCATATAGACTGAATTCTCAATGCGGTCGCCTCTTAGTACCTCCCCCAAATTTTCAGCACTGTCTTGAATTTTCTTAGGCTTACAATAGTCCAAGTAATAGTACTCATAAGGAAGTTGTGTTTTTGTAGAAGAAAGCTTGTTGACTTTAACTTGAAGAGAATCACCCTGGTAAGAGATTAGCAATTCATTTAATTAAGTAACGAAAGATTATCAATCTGATGTAGTTAAGATATCAGACTCACATAAAGACCATACATAAACAAGTTCAGATATACTAGAATACATTTAACTCAAGCGCCTAGTCGGTTAGATGTCAGAGGTCAAAGATTCAATGCAGGTAACCAAGATAGCTGGAGCTTGGATCATGGCAAATAAAGAACAAGGGCATTAAAAGGAATGAAACATTTTAGTTTCTTAAGCTCACAACCGCTTTTTCTATCATTCATCAGATATTCTAGTTAATTGCCCAAAATCTTGACTTTATTCAGGCGGATCTTTTCAGAATCACAAATTAAGATCATTAATACGATACAAACAAAAAACAAGCTAGTCAATTAACATGTTGACCCCAATCTGCAACCCGACACGCCATCAAGTTCCGATCATATCTGGAAATGACATGGCGAACTAGCAAATCAATAATCCGTGTTCACTAAACCAGGACTCACCACTTCCAACAATTCGTACTTTAAGAGTTTCAACCATCAGTTACCACTTAACCAATATGTAATTCACACTTTCACAACGAGTGACTATCACATGCCACAGTACAAATGCAATCACACTAGAACCCTAAAGAACAGAGCTATCACTTTAAGCATGTTACAAAACACAAACTACATAAAGAACATCTACAGAGCACTTATGTCAATAACATAAATCTAGCATCAGGCAAGGAAATAGCACAGTCTTAGAACAAAAACAACAAAATCACTCTTCAGCATTACGCAAACTACACTCAAGTAACCAGATCTACCACCGGAAACTCTGCATATGCAACAGATCAGCGATGTTAACAATTTCCAAAAGCAAATAAGAAGTTAAAACTAAACCTCAAACCTACAACCCTAGATTTAAGCTCGATTTGCACGAATCAAAGCCCTAAAACGGGATTCTGAAGTGAAATCAACTAATCAAACAGATCAAACACATACACAAACGCCGATTTGAGTTACAAGAACCATATTAAACCAGAAAACAACGCTACTGCTAGATCTAGATGATAATGAGGAGTTTGGAGTGTTTACCCTCTGAAAATCACGGGGAGCGACTCCGGGAAGATAGAATGATTCAGATGATGAGATGAAGAAGACGATTGATATGAAGATGATTGACGATAATCCATTGGAGCTTCGTTCCATTTTCGAGATCTCGATCGAGTGAGTAGAACGAAATGGTGTTTCGTGTGTCGTGAGATTATTTATTATAGATGAGCTCGTGAGTCTAACTCCAAGCCTACTTTTGCTATTTCCACTTTGAGTAAATTACAAAAGTTACCTTGGTGTTTCTCACACTACTTGAAAACATGATATAAGATGAGTAGTTCGGACCAGTTGATTTGCCGGTGACAGGCTTCCTCGTGCTAAAGACACTAGAGGCAATGTGTGCTCGTCGGAGATAAAACATAACGGACTCGCATCGAACATGAGCAGGAATGCAGACTGCGAGGTTTGAACTGGGGTTTTTACCTCACACTAGCATTACATGTTTTCAAAGATGAGTAGAAATATAAAGTATGAGATTTGTTACTTTTACATTGACATTTTATGATTCTCGCATTTTTATCACTAGCATTACACATTTTTCATATTTAGCATATTTAATAAAGAGGTTTTGTTTGTAACTCATGTAATTATATGTGTTATGTTTAGGTTGACATATTTAATTCATTTAATTAAATAGTTGGATTTGTGAATCTGCTTAATTAAACATGTCGACCTGCTAATTCGTTTATGAATTGTTAAACCACTAATATAGCTTGATTACGATCCCGTAAGATTGTTTGACTCGTTTAGATAAACGTGTTAAATGGATCGTGTTCCGGTTATATTATATCAAGTGTGACTAGGTTATGATTGATCTCTTTGACATGGACAAATATACAAATCGTATTGAGCTAAACGAGTCAACCCATCAATGTTACCGGTTACCACCCCTCATTTCAAACAATACCATATTTTATTTCTATTTTTGACATAAATATAATTGTATACTATGGAAACTAGTTTCTATCATTTTCTAATCCTAGAAAGCTTCATTTCATTCTATTACACATCAGTGATAATTATATAGAGGAACACGAATCTATCTTTTCTTATAGTAGAGCATATGTAATCATTTATTTTTCGAAATCACGTAATAAGATGTCTTTTCATTATATTGACGTAAACTAAAATATAAAATAGAAATGATAATGAGAAATGCTCATAACATTGGTCATGTAACTTATTCTAACTTATAAGAGAGTAATCCTCATATCTAATGAATGAAAGTTTGGAGTAGCAATACCGTTTGGACGATTAGCTTTGACCAAACTTACAAAACAATTAAAGTCCGACTGCATGTTCATAAATAGTTGAAGGATTACTTTTGCAATTTATCAAGTTGAAGGATTCCTTTGTAATTTATCAATTTGATACTGCTTTTCTGTTTGACACGATGCTACCACCACCGAGTTGAAATTAATTTCATCACATAATACTAATATTAACTTAAAAAAGATGTTTGAAATTATCTATTTGAAACATAACGTGTACATGTATGTTTATTTAGAACACAAAATACGAAGAATCGTTTTTCAAATTGTCGTACATGATTAAACTTATACATACCGTCCATCAACAAACATAATCCTTTATGTAATTCACCGATTAGACCATCACTGCTAAGTTCCTATGCAATCAAAGGCAAATAACTCGACTTGATTCTTCCGTTTTACCATTGATATTTCAAAGAGATTGATGATTGTAAACTCAAGTTTATTTTATAAACCACAAACACACACCCTGTAAAAAAAACAATTCCTAAAATCCGCCTATTGCTCTTTTTGTAAAACCTGAATTTTTACTGTTTGGATTTGCACCTGATAGGGATAAACATCATATCTAATTTTTCTATTCTAATAAAATGGTAACTTGGGATGACACGTGTCAACATCACAATCATTCTAATCAAAATTTTCTCGTTTCTCTCTCCTATTAAATAATTACCTTAATTACTAATAATATTATTAAATATTTTTTTAGATTAAAAACAGTTTTTTATAAATTAAAAAATGATCTTTTTATTAATGTTATTTCTAAATAAACAAATTTTTATAAATAATATTTTTTTAAACATCAAACTTTTATAAAAATACGATATATTATAAAATTGGTGTTTTTAAAAAGTAAATTATTTAAAAACCAAAAATAATTAAATTTAGGAGTTATGATAAGGAAATTTTAAAAAATAATATTTTATACGGTTTGTATAAGAACAAAATGTTTAGTTTTTATAAAAAAAATTAAAAACAAAATTTAAAAAGTTGATATCACTGTTTTATTACTTATAGTACTTACTCGTACGTAATTTCAGTCATATCATATCTTAGAATATCGTTTTAAATTCCATAAATTTATTATATTAATATTTCATTTATTCAACCCGTGTAATACACGGGTTTATTAAAGCTAGTAAAATATGTTAATTTAATCAGGTTATTACAAGAAAATAAATAAAAAACAGCTAAAACATATTCTTACAATATTTTAACTTATTATTATTAAATTTTAACCAAACAACATCCTTTTACAACTTACCAAATGAGACCCAAAGCCAATTAAACCTGTTCAAGCAACCACCAACCATTTTCCAACATAACAATTACCTATATGAAAACAACAAAACAAAACCTTAGTTTAGAGAAAACCTCAGGCCAAACATAATGGTTAACCACCCGCAGACCGCGTCTGGCGCCGCAACTCCTCATCAGCGTTTCTCAAGAACTGATCCCAGCCACTTCCTTCACTTGTATCCAAATAGTCATAAGGAACTGCAGTCTTCAAACCTGGTCTCACCCCACATTGGCCCTCCACAATCCTGAACTCCGGTTCACGGCTCAACGGCTCGGACTCCAGTTCCGACCATGTAAACAGCAGCGGTAATGTAAACTCGCACCACGGGTTGAAATCCAGAAGCTTAACCTCATCATCAGTTCTCACATAAACATCAAAAGTGTAACTTTCTGACCCGAATACCATCCTCACTTTCTCCATATAAAAGTCTTTTATTAACGATTCAAGAACGGGCTTTTTCTCAGTCAGAATCGGGTAATATCCCGTGACTTCTCGTTGGGAAATCCCGACCAAGACATGGTTACGTATGAAGACACGAAACTCCATTTCCGGGTGTAGTGACGGGTACCATTTTCGGAGGGCGAGGTAGAAACGGGCAGGTCGGTGGATGTTACAGTCAGTACATGAATCATAAGCGTGACAGAGGTCATGAACCAGTGAGTCGGATGATTTGAGTAAAAGGGTGATTTCACTGAATGAGGTGCATTTGAGGCTTGCATTTGGGCTGATCCATGCAGAGTCTTTAGGGGAGCTCCAGTTAAGCTTGGGGAAGATGGCCCCACCAAGGGTTTTGATTGATTCGTTGATTTGTGATTCGAGTTCTGGGAAAGAAGGTGGTGGTGGTGAAGTTTGTTCTGACTCGTTGTCGGATGATATTGTGTAGTCTTCTTCTTCCTCGGGTTTGTGGATTCTGTTGGGTAATGCATCATTGTCGGAGATGGAAAGTGGAAGAAGGAAGGGCCCTGAATCATCAAGAAGATAGTTGATGAAGGATTCAGGAAGCTCGTGGATCACGGTTTTTATGGATGTGGATTTGAATCTTGGATACCATTCTTGAATCTGACATCTATTTACTTCTTCCTCCTTCATTGGGTCTTTGAAGATGAAGAATTAATCAGTCAGATCTGCAGAAGAGAAAATGGTTAGCAAAAATTTTTAAATAGCTATAAACTAGTGCTTGATAACAGAAACAAGGCAGAATTGAGCCCTAACATTTGAGGCGGACATTCAACTGTAAGCCAAACACATATTTAGTGAATTGTTCGGCGGGAAGTACATTTATGAATGTCTATTAAATAAACAAACAAGCATGAACACATGTCCTATTTGTTCATTTAGGTCCGCGAATGTTCATTTATGCTAATCAACATACGTTCCTTTATACTCATTTAGGTATAAATCTAAATTTATTAATGAATTATTAGTCATACTAATGGGCCAATCATGCATCAACCCAAATACCCAGTCAAATTTTAGAACCAATCCTTGGGTAATCGACTGATTAGGGCATCGCTTGACTTTTTAGGGCCTTCTATATTAGTAATGAACCAATGGTATTTACACTTTAATTTGGATATATTTGCTTAACTTTAGCATGTTGGATATTGCGATATTGCGGAATCAATGTGATGCTATGTTATTCAGATTTTAAGTGGGATATTACTTTTAATTAATGTTTGTTTATGTTCAATAATGTTCGTGAACCGTTCGCTTAGAATATAAAAGAGCGAACATAAAAGAATACGTGCATTTTCTTAACAAACAAACACAACCAAGAAAGTATGTTATTTTATAAACAAACAAACACGAACAAGCCATTTGTGTTTGTTTACATGTCTTATAGGCAGCAAATAGTTGTAGTCGTAGAACTCCTGGGACAAAGCAGTAGATCACATCATGGAAATCATTGTCAAAAAGAGGCGCACACCAGCCACATTTAAGGACAATACAACACCTAACGGAGGTAAAAATTAGGCCTCCACTTTTCCGTTGACCGGGAAACCTTTCCTATAATCTTGACAAACTGTTAGATTCTAAATCAGAAACTTAAATGTTCCTCTCCCACTAAGATCTTTATTCAAAACAACCTTAAATTCCTTCCTAGATTAAGGTCCGAGCTTGGTAATTTACAAATTTATGTATTTTGTGGGGATTTGACAGGCATCAGTTGTGTAAAAGGTAGTATACTGCTTTGGAGCATACCCTAAGTCCCTAACAGACTCCCCTTGCATGGCACGTCAGACATCTAAAGAGTACATACCGAGTATTAACCAATAAAACATTTTCCATCCGATCTTTGTTCTTTGACCATGTTTTAGATATGATCATGTGTGATAAATAGTATCCAAACAAACAGGAGCTAGGCTCTTCACACATACACACATACACGAGGAACAAATGCAATATCAAGCTCTTAAGAAAATTAAGATGGAAAAGCACACACATGGTGATTTACTACAAGGCATGAAAGATGTTTTCTAATCACTTCTCTAGTGGTTATCAGTTATCTGATATCTCCAATTACGTTACAAAATAAGCATTAGATTTTTTTAATGCTCATGTTAACTTCCCATTAAATTTTGTTCGTTCTTGAACAATTAGGTACTATGTTTTTGGCACAATAGAACTGAGGAAGCATGCATTTAGTTATCTATAAAGACCTGCAAAACAGCAACCTTGCAAAACAGTAAGTGATTATGTCAATCTGTACCCAATCATTTTTTGGTAACCATGACAACCCGTAACCAGAAAACTCACATGACCCATCTATACCCTGCTAACAAACATAATCACACAAACGCAACATACATTAGACGGTTGACCTTCAAGAGGGTCAAAACCTGAAACCTCTGTCCCCAATCTTGTGCTTTCAGAAAATGAAAACCATGTATATTATAGGTCAACCACCAACGCGAAATTAAGCATTTTGATGTCTGTGAATTCTATAAGTCAAGATGCAAAAGTAAACAGTGGATTGGATGCCTTAAACAATGGGCGTTTTTATACCATAGAACTAATAGTTAAAAATAGATTGCTTTGATCAAGTGTTAGTGTGTTACCATTGCAGAAAGACAGAGCTAGAAGATTAATAATCAAGTATGAAAAAACTAGATCTACACTTTCACACTTTCCAGTTACACACTTGAATTGCATCATTTTGTCTACCCTTATTCAAATTACCTAGCATAAACATCAAACATCAAAAGTTCAATACTAATTGATACGATTACTATTCTACTGTGTCATATTGTTCTTCCTCTCATCCTTATTTCCTAAATTGACAATTTATGTTTAATGTTTGTTAATTCGATAACAGTTAACTGATAAAAAGAACTCACAAGAGAAATGAGACTGTTGCAGACTGCAATCGGCGGACGGCGGACGGTGGTAGCGTGTGACGTTGGCCGGAAAGGGTGCAAGGCAGCGGCGGCGCGTGGTTTTCCGGTGGATAACACTGCGATGGGGAAGAAAATAAGGGTTTCTGCTACTGTTGTTTGGTGAAATCGTGTTATATTCTTGTTGATTAGGTTTTAGTTTGTAGGTGCACGTTCAAACCGGTTTTGGTTCAAAATCGGTTTAAAACCCGACTCAAGCTTCATATTGAAACCGGTTTAGTTTAGACTGTACCGTCAATTTAAGACTGATTTGGATACCCGTACGAATGCTCGACCCATTAGTGAACGTTAAAAAATAGGTGTGGATATTTAGACGCCTCAAAATTTTAAATCAACACCCCAAATTTCTATACGTGTTGTATAGCTTCATACGCATCGTATAGGGGGGTCGTATCGCCTTATGCGGCGTCTAACCCCTCTGACAGCCCCCTGAATTTTTCCTCGTAGTCAGTGTCGAAATTTGCTATACGCGTCGTATAACCTCATATGTGTCGTATAAGGGATCGTATAGGGCTATATGGGGCGTATACCCCCCCCCCCTGAATTTTCCTCGTTTTCAGTGTTTTCGACCCTAAACGCCGCGTATGGACTCATACGCGGCGTATAGGGGGGGTCGATTTATCCAAGTGGGTGTCTCTATACTATGACCCTAAAAAATATTATTTATTAATTGTTATATGATCGTTTTAGGTTTATTTTTTTTTACTAAATTACCCCTATTGTGTTAATATGTATATTAGTGGATGTATTGCTTCAATCATAGGTTTAAAGTAAGTTTTTCAATCTCAAAAAACTTTCAAATGGCTTTTTGGGTATTCGTCATTCTTCAAACAACTTAACTCTTGTTAAGATTGTATCTGTAATGGACATCCTGAAAATTTGGCAACATTTTGTTTAATGTGAAATGTCGAGCGGTCTAGAAAAAACTCAATGCAAGAAATGTGATGCGTTTTTTAAGTTGCATGCAAACTTGACTTTGAGAAACCATACAAACACGTAGTGCAAAGTGGCGAAGCAAGATGCGGTCTTGCTTTACTCGCTTATGAAAAGCATTGTGAAACAATTCCAATGAAGAATAAACACCAAGCAACAACAACAATAAATGAACACCAAACAACGACAACGACAAGCATTTTATAATATTGCAATTCTTTTTTTAATATCTAATATATTAGAATATAAATAAGAAAGGAACTTTATTTTGTTTTAAGACTTTGCAGTTATTAGTTTACTTTATATTTTAATTATAAATAAATATTTATGTTTACTTATAAAATCTATGTTTACAATTTGATAATTATTCATTTTAATTTCGGGAAAAAAACCTAACACCTAAAACAAAACCAAATTTCAAACTTATTTCAACACAACCTAGATTCAACGAACCAAACCTGTTTGGATAGATTTAGTGTTTCATCTTAAAAACAAATTCCAAATCCAAACTGGTTTGGATAGGTTTGGGTTTTCCTCTTCAAAAACTGGTTCCAAACCTAAACCGGTTTGTTCAAAATTGATTCTAGACTTGAGTCGATTTGAACAAAACCGGTCTCGAGTTTTCAAACTCGAACCGCTTTTTAGAAAGGAAAAAAAACCATACACATGCTCCCTCTTCTTAATTATCCTAACTCCTTTGATCCTTTCTAACTCTCTTAGGAGTTATTTCGTCGGCAACTCATACTAGATCTATTAGTTTTAGAGAAAACATAAAACAATCATTTTTATATCATGAGATAAGTTTATATCGTAATAGTCATCATTCATGACATTAGCAAGATTATTTTCCCTATGGTTATAAATGTCAAGAAATGACAACATTATCTTATTTTTCGATCATAACTAGAAAATGATGCATCAAGCTCTCATATCATCTAGCCTCATCTCGATCCTCACCAAGTTGCCTCGTTATAACTATGGTCGTTAACAAATGAGGCTAGCCATCTTCAGTTCAAGCTCAAAGTTAAAAGAGTCTTCTCGATTGGGTTGAACAACTTTTAATGAGAATAAAAATAAGCTCAATATCAGCTCCAATAAAACTCAGTCTCAAACTAACTCAGAGCTCGACCAACTACCTCATATAATTTTAAAATATAAAAACATTATATTTCTTGCATATATGGATGGAAACAACAAAAATAATACTACTTGTAAGTATAGAATCTAACCAATAAAATAACTACCAACTGCCTTAAAATAACATGATCAAGCAATCATCGAAAGAGAACACTACCACCTATTCGTACCACAAACCTAACTAAATAACTAATACATCAAATCAAAGAAAACACCAACATTCAACAACTCAGACATCAAATCTGGATCTCCATTACATACTACAACAACTCCTAACCAAAAAACCTACTAAATCCAAACAAATTTGCAAAAACCTAAAACACTACAAATCAAATCAAACACAACTAATTGAACAGTAAACACATCAATATTGAATATGAGAAGACACCTGCAGCGGATTACGATCTGAAGAGATGTGGAACAGAGATCGAACGTTGAGAGATTAAGATCAAGTTGTGATGTGAATGAAAAACCTTGTGGAATACTTCAAATACTTATATTAAGAAATGGTTGACCGTACTTGAAGTTGTATGTATGTGTGTCTGTGTGTTATAGAAATGTGCTTCTAGAAAGATCTTCGGCATTTGGGCTTCGTTTAGGTATATGTATATGTGATACTAGTTTTAGTTACCCGTGTATTACACGGAAGAGGGATAGTTAATTATTAAATAACATAAAAAGATAAATACCAAGTGCATTATATATTAAATAAGACATAACAACTTTCGATTATAAGGTCACAAATAAGCGAAAACCTCATTGTAAACTATATTTGTAGTAACACTAATAAGTTTGCCCTCATTATCTAAAGCTAAGAGTTTCAATCTGTTTTTTACTATTGACTTGTGACAAGATGACATAAAACTTACCATGCGTAAAAACAGACTCTTTTAAATACAAACCGACTTTTGACAAAGATTGACCTTAACTTTTGTTTATTGTCATAGCGAAATATACAACTAAATGAAACTGTATTCTTTTGAACTTAAAAGGAATCTTTTGACAGGTCAAATCGTGAGCTAGAATGTTGATTATTATTTATTTAATACTAACTTTAGTAAACTCGTTTATTATACGGGTTAAAAAAATAAAATATTAAATATAATGAATATTTATGAAGTTAAAATGATATTCTAAAATAAGATATGATTAAAATTACATATGAGTAATAACAATAAATAATAAAATAATGATATTAATTTTTAAACTTTTTTTTTCAAAATAAGTTAAATATTTTTTCAAAATAAACCGTATTAAAAAATGTCATTTTATAAAAAACATTAATTTTAAAAAATTTTATATTTTAAAAAAGTTAGATGTTTTAGAAAATATTCTTATTTTATAAAAATTTGTTTTCTAGAAATAACATTAATAAAAAAACATCTTTCTTAATTTATTAAAAAAATTTCGTCTAAAAAAGAACTGGAATTATTTAATATTTCTTATTTTAGAGGAGAGAGATGCGGCAAAAAACGAACTTAGGGGGCTTAAAAATGTGTCAAGTGTCACCTAAGTTAATCTTTTAGTATTATATATAGATTTAAAACAAACGTTAGTAAACCCGTGTATTATACGTGTTAAAAAAATAAAATATTAAATATAATGAAAATTTATAAAGTATAAAATAATATTCTAAAATAAAATATGATTAAAATTATGTATAAGTAATAACTATAAGTAATAAATTAATGATATCAATTTTTAACCTATTGTTTTTAAACTTTTTTTCAAGAAAAATTAAACATTTTTTCAAAACAAACCGTATTAAAAAAATGTCATTTTTTAAAATTTCTTATTATATCTCTTAATTTTAATTATTTTTAGTTTATAAAAAATTTACTTTTTAAAAAAACCAATATTAAAATATTTTATATTTTAAAAAAAGTTAGATGTCTTAGAAAAAAAATTATTTTATAAAAATTTATTTTCTAGAAATAATATTAATAAAAAGACATCTTTCTTAATTTATTAAAAAATTAATCTAAATAAATCAAAATTATTTAATATTTCTTAATTTAGGTAATTATTTAAGAGGAGAGAGAGACGGGAAAAATAAAGTTAGGGGCCTAAAAATATATCAAGTGTCCCCTTAAGTTACTCATTTAGTATTATATATAGATTATATATAGATGACTCGTTGTCTCATGCTGTTTAATTGGGTTTTGTTTTGTGGCCCATTATGAATTTCTTTCAGTTTTATTTTAAGAAAAATATCAAAATAAACACTTGAAAAAGCCATTATACGTCAAAAATTTAAAATAGTTGGGTTCAGTCGGGAGAATTGGAAGTCCTATTGGCTAAAATATAATTGGGTTTAGTCGGGACGCGTGTTAGTTCCTGTTATTTTTGCGTGGGATCAAGTCAATTATTGGATCGGCTACAAGGGCGTCTCAATGTTTTTAGAGGCCTAAAGCGAAAATAAAATTGTAGGCCTTTTTAAACTTTATCGTTAAAATATCCTCTTTTTTCATTGTTTGGTTGTTTATTTTTTGGTACTTAGGTTGTTCATTGTTTGGTTCTTTACTTGTGCACTATGTGTTTCTTCATCATTCATTAGTTGATTTTGTTCATCATTAGGATTGTTTGAGATTCATTTGATTGTTGATTAGGATCGTTTTGAGCATCATTTGATTGTTCAGTAGGATTATTTTATGTATATTCATGTTGTTCTCTAATTAGTTTTGACATGTTCGATCAAAATATCAAATCTAAAAGACTAAAACAATTCCAAAATCAAATATTTAACATAAAATCAAATTTAATTGACTAAAACAAATACCTAAATCAAATACAAAACTAAAACAAATTCCTATATCAAATATTCAAAGAAATTCCTAGTTACTAAATCAAATATCCAAAACAGTCAATCAGAGAAGTAAACTAAAACCAAAACAAGAAATTTGAAAACAAGTAAATCAAATATCCAAACAAAACAGTCAAATGAAGTGAATTAGAGAACGTCAAAACACAAACCAAAGCCCTTATTACCTTACTCGAGAAGATGCAATCAATTGGAGAAGCAGTTAAAAGGCCCTAGCACCTTAATCACGACTCCAGTGATGACATCGGAGTTCTGGGTTCGCAAATCGCATCAAATCGCAAGCTATGTTCGCAACAATTAGCAATCTGCAGCATATGAATGATGAAATCGTAGCCTCGTAGGGTTCTTAACCATTTCAATTAACCGTCGTTAGGCTTCTTAATTGAACTACTTAACTTGAGCGAGTTAAAGTCGGCTCGAGACATGCTCAAAAATTAAGGGACTCCCCGGTCGAGTAAGTTTGAGGGTGTGTTCGGGACTCTCTATTTTACCTTTCTTATAACTTATTAACTTCTCAAAAATTAATAAGGAGGTTTTCATGTTTGATAAAGTTAAAAGAAATTTTGGGTTTTACCTTATCAAATAGGTTAAAAAGAAGGTTTTGACAAGTTGTGAAAGTATAAATTTTCAACCTCCTTACTTATTGTGATTGATACTCATTACAATACTCATAACTACCTCAGCCAACTTTTAGTCTTATAAAAGAATGTATTTTTTGGTCAACTTACATGAATAAGCTAAATCAAACACTTTTTAAAAAACAACTTATTGGCTTTGAATTATAAGTTAATCCAAACACTTTTTAAAAAAATTATAAGTTAATAAAGATTTTTGAAAAGAAGTTCTTTTAGATTTAAATAAGGAATCCTAAACACACCCTTTAGTCATCATTTTGACTCGAAAGTGACTTATCATATGTAGCTATTCTATACCACGCTAGCATACAATAGCTGGAATAGCTCAGTTGGTTAGAGCGTGTGGCTGTTAACCACAAGGTCGGAGGTTCAAGCCCTCCTTCTCGCGCTAGACTTATAATTTCTTTTGCTGAATAATATTATTGTGTGGCTTTTATAACATTGTTGCGGTTGTAGATTCAAGGAAAACATCTATGTTTTTTTTCTTCTTCTATAATTTCTGCAGCTTTTTAAAAAACTTCAACTATCAGAAAGGTGAAATAGATTTCAAAATCCTAATAAATTTGTTAAAAAGGAGATTCAAGGATTCTGGCTAAATCATAAACTTTCTAAGCTGTGATTCTGAACCGACCCTTGGCGATCCTCTTAGCAATAACATGTGTACCTCTGTTGGTTGATTTACTGCATAAATTTCAATGCAGATTAGGTTTGAATCACAAGTGCGCGCGCACGCCTGTGTAAGCTACAAGTGCATGCAAACTAGAAATCAACTTACCAAGCCAAGTAACCATGAACCCTTTTGCGCCTGATGTTGCTAGGCTGGTAAGTTGTCTTGTTGCACAACAATGGGTCACTAGATGATAAATCATCTCCAGAAGAAAACATATACCAGCAACAAAAACGATATGAGATGACTGCTAATGATTTGGTTGGACAGGGTGGGTAATGGTTCGACACGGGTTGAGTAATGGTTTGGCATGGGTTTGGGTCATAACGAGTAATCTTTTAGTGCGGGTCAATGAGATTGGCACCAACCTGCAAGCATTTTTATTAATCGTTTTTATCTTTATTGCATAAGCAACTTATGCTAGCAGGGACGGCTCAACGCTTTTTGTGGCCCCAATCAAACTTAAAAATGGGGCCCTTTACAATCTAATGAACTATCAAAGTAGCCTAATATCAAATAGCAAATCAGCCTAACAGCGCATGAGCTATCAAAGCAGCCTAATGAACTATCAAGGCAACTCGTCAACAAAAGCAACCTAAATATCAAATAACAAGTAAATTAGCGTAATGAACTACCAAAGCAGGCAAGCAATCTATTAAACTTCAAAAAGACAAAGCATTTAAGCAATTAAGCAATTAGCAACCTAGCTTGATCAAACTTTAGAGAGACAAATCAATAAACTAATTAAGCAACCTATAAAACTTTAGAGAGACAATCAGTCAAACCAAACGTCAAGCAACTTAACCTTGATTAAACTTTTGCTATGCAACTTGCGAGTGTGCAACTGCAGGCCCTGGAGGATGAGTCGATCGAACTTCAGAGTTCAGACTTCAGAGAGGCAGAGATGAGAGCACTGGATTGAAGCAGAGTCGCAAGCGAGCATTGAAGGTGTGGTCGCGTGAAGCATCAAGATTCATCGATCATCAATTGATTGGAGCAAGGGTTTGCCTTCTTTGCATTTGTGCCCTATTACCTTTGTGGAGACTCTAACGCTATCTTCTGGAGTCTATTTTAAACAGAGAAATGAAAGTAAATAAATAGAAAGCGAAAAATAATTATATTTCTGAGTTTAATTTTAAAGAGGGAAAATAAAGAAAATAAAAAAAATTTATGTTTTTGAGTTTTTTAAAGGAAAAAAATGAAAAGAAGTGAAAATAAAAGTTTCAATAATTTTTTCTTCTAAGAAAAGAAATGAAATAAAAAACATAAAATTCTTACTTTTTTTTCATTTGTTTCGAACTCTAGAACACGAAAATTTAAAATGTTTTTTAATTTCTCTCTATTTCTTTTCTCTTCTTAATTTACTTTCTCGTCATTTTTTTTCTCTCGCGAATTTCTTTTCTTTTTTTTTCTTTCGTTTAATAAACTCGGGAACACAACGTAACTCCCAATTCATATGATTTGATTTAATGTGGAGGCACAAATGAATACCTAATATTAATTTTATTTTGCAAAATGAGGGCCTTAATTTTGGGGGGGCCCAAGTCCATTACATCACTACTAGTGGTATTCGGTCTGCCGTGTATGTTAGATATATGTTATAGAAACCATATTATACTAAACAAAACGATTTTGATTTGACTACACATGGAATGATATTCGAATGTTTGACCCATTTGAGCTATTTTCTTTTTCGTTAAATCGTTTAGCTCAACCCATCTGATCCAATACATATCAAACATAACTTTAAATGAATCAAATTGCGCCCCAACAAACATGGGTTATGTTAGAAGACTTGGGTTATAGGTCAACATGGGTTTGGGTAGAAACGACTAATTTTTAGTGCAATCAAAACGGGATACGCTGGCCTGCAAACACTTATAATTTCATATATAACTTGTACTATATATGATTACAAAAGCTATATCGCTAAAGAAGTAACATGATGCAATTTAGGAGACTTTATGCATTTGACTTCAAACGATTCTTTACCCGTTCAACCCATTTGACCCATTCCGTTTTTAGTTAAATCTCTTAGCTTAACCAGTCTGATATGTCAGAGACAGAACATAATCCATAATAAACCAACTTAATAAGAAATGTTAATATTGTAGGGGTGAGCATCTCGTTGGCCGACCAAAGAAAGCCGATAAACCAACCCGATACATACAAAATCAGTATGGTCCCCGGTCCTCGTTTTTCACCTTTTCGGTTTCGGTCCCCGGTCGGGTCGGTCCGGTCCTTGGCCCATGATCACCTCTGGTATCAAGATAGCTGTCCAAAAGCTCACTATCAGTGATGCGATACGATTCAACAATCGCAGTTGCCATAGTTGTCGGTTTTGTTATGCAACTAAGTTTATCTTTCACCATGTATGCTTCTTTAACAAATATAACATCTCAACATTTATCAAAGAAGTGTTTCTTTAATATTCTTTAAATACTGTTACATATAATAGATGACTGATTATCATACTCCACAGCTTTAACATCTACAACACATCAATATAAGAACATATACACACTTCTTTACTTGCATGTTAACTGTTCAATTATTCATACCCTTGCAAAGTAATGAAAATCAATCAAATTACCATTGTGATTTAGGATTCTTATGAATCATCTAGAAGGTAACATAATCTCAACAAAATGAGAATACAATTCAATGTTAGAAATGCCCATATCACCACTCTGTAACCATTAACCAATGCTTATGATCACAACTTAAGCTTCATAGCCTACTTCATAACTTGTACACAGTTAAGTATATTTAAATGCTTATGATCAAAGCTTAAACTTCATCAATGCTTGAAAAACAGAACTAAATATGACATCTAATTTCTTTTGTATCAATCTGGCATCCGTTCTAATCGCAACACTTTAGTGTTTACAATATATTACTGTACTACTTTAGAAACCCGTATTTTACACGGGTTAACTTAAAGTATTAAATTGATAGTTAGTAATTAATATTTAAAATTACAAAATAATTTTTTGGATAAGATATTATTCGAATTACCCATAATCAACTACCTTAAGTAATAAAGTAATAAAAATATTGTATAAAACTTCATTTTTATAAAACTATTAATTACAAAAATGCTTTTCATAAATTTCAATTTTTTTTAAAAAGTTTGGTTTTTAAACAGTATTTAAAAAAAGTTCTATTTATTAATAATCGTATTTATTTATTTTTAAAGAAAATACATTTTTTAATAAAAATGTATTTTCTAATTCTGAAAGAATATAAATAATAACTTTAATATTTAATATGATCATTTAATGGTTAACTTTTTATGACAGTGACATGTAGCAAAAAGAGTATGAGAAAATAACATATGACAAGGAGTGTGTGAAAAAATGACATGTGTCAAATTTTTATTTTGCTTTATTAGTATAGATTAATGCTAAAATTCAGATCGGAAAACAAGAAATTACCGTCACGGAGGAAGAATATGAGAGAGAGAGAGAGAGAGAAGTTCACCTGTGTAACCTTGTTACGTGTTACAAATGAAATCTGCTCGATTAATTAAAAACATCTAACTATTAATCAAAGGTCGGACCATAATTCAAAACAACAAACTATATAGCGGAGGTTGGGTCGTTGGATTTTCAACCAGGATGAGATTGTATACAGCGTGATCAATGTGTAACAATATACTCGTCATGACAAACTGTGGTATCACCGTATCACCAACAATCTCTCATACTAGCCACCAACATGTCTGAGATTTCTAGACATCACTTGGGAGCGTCCAAAACACATAAGATATAGTTTATACATCTAACTGATTATCGAAGATATGTTCACTATCTTACTAGTTATAAGTTTTAAAGATGGTTTACAACTCTTCAAAAAGGCGTTTTAGTTAAACAAACTTTTCATGAATACCAAGAGTGGATTTAGTTTACGTTGCACTTGAATCAATATAAATTTGTGTTTTATACAATAAACTATTATATATAAATTATTATATACACATTTTTTTATATTAAATAAAAATAATATATGAAAAGTAAATATATGTGCATATAAATTAATAAGAGAGATAAACCCGTAAAACTTAAGGAAAGCCACTCACAAATCACGAGCATAGCTCAAGCTTATTATAGAGCTAGACACAAACCAAGTTCAAGCTCTCGTAAGTTAAAAAGCCAAGCTCAAACCTAGTCAAACTCAAACTTGTCTCGTTTACACCTAATTTTAACCTCATATTTCTTGTTATATAATTGGTTAGTTATAAGTTCAAAGAATTTTATTAAAGATGTTGGACAAGAGTGTCATCAACACTTCCATCAAGACTCCCTTTTCAAAAATCTTGACCATTTCACTAAACAGAAGCAATCATTTTAAGTACTTTCTCCACTATATCTTTGTGGCCCTCATCAATGGCACCAACCAACTTAACAGATTTTCAAGTCAACATTTTGACTTTTAACCCCCCCCCCCCCAAAAAAAAAAAACAAAATAATAAAATAAGGGCAATTTTGTCCATTAATGGTCCTCAGCCAGTGTCACTAAGTCACTGACTCACAATCAAATACATTTTTTCTTTATGCTAAAAAAGAGTCAAATAAGTATTAACCTTAAAGTGTAGCAGTATGTATATCCATACAGACAACAAACAACTACAAATTTACAATTTCCAAATTAAATTTAGATTTAGAAAGGGGAAAAACAAAATGGTGACCACTTTGGCAGCGATTAATAATCAAAAGGCCAAAATGGCCTTTCACAACATATCACACAATCTTGTGGGGATGATTTTCTCACCCAATGTAAGTTAAATAAAATTTAAATAAAAAATAATGTGTATTCATTCAAATGACTGCTAAAAGCTGAATACCAATCTGCATCTCCAAATATATGTATGCGATTACTGCATTTCAGTCACCGGTTTGAACTGCATCAGAAATCCATTCGGATGCAGCCTTTTCGATGTCGGGTTCAATCAGTTGAGAAACAGAGATTGGAGTAATAGAGATCTGTTTCAAAACAAAAGCATGATTCTTAAAACTTTATGCTGTACAATTATTGATGTTGAATATATTAAAAAATCAAATGCAATATTCTGCCAATATATTCATTTGACAAGGGTCTGGATCCTCTTCAACTTTTAAAATCAAACTCAAAATAATTTCTAAATTCAAGATATAACGCGAATAACATATCTAAACTTGTTTTCTATTCGTAGCATTTGTTGACATTTGACATGAATTTATAGTTTTAAACAATCAGTTATATGAAGCAAACTAATGCATGTAAGATATGAGTCTGGTATACTTACAAATCCATTTTCAAGGGCTCTGAAATCAAGATTCTCATCTGTGTCTTCCTGGTTACTGTCTTGAAACTGAATCACAAAAATGCAAACATTTATCTCCATAACAATTTATAACACTAAGATGGCTGTGCCCTACCAAAAAGATTAGCTAAAAAAGGAGTGTGTCAAACGGGTTGGAGAACACCCAAAGTCTATTTTAATCTCCTGAATCATTTTTTCAAACATTTAAATTATCACTGCAATAATATTAATTTCATCATCATAAATTACAAATTAATTATCAATAAAAGAAGGTCCAAATTCAGAAAGAGAGTGTTGATGGTTCAACCTGGCCCGTTTACCTACCTCTAGCCTGAAGTATTTCACTTTCCTGTTGAGGTCAACTTTCCCAGATACCCCGACTGATTCAACAACCTCCACGTTTTTCTTCTGTGAGTTTAAGCGCCTTGCTGCACCCTTATACATAGAACAAAACAAAAGTTAAAAAAAATATGCAAAGTGATTTTCTAATATATAAAAACTAAAAGTGATATAAATGAACTACTTACTGCTGCAGATGCATCTCGACCTAGCTGTGCAAATTGCAAACCCATGCCTGGTTGATTGGCAAAACGTGCAGCTGAAGCGTTCCTGTTGGCTGCAATTGCTTGCCAAATCGGTTTGGATCTACATAAACTCTGTTTGGTCAGCTTGAATCCCTGCAAATTATGACACATCATCTGTGATCAAATTTCTACAAATACATAATTTACATATAGAATTTCATAACCACACTAAAGTATTATACTGCACTCACAAAAATCTTGGCAGCAGAAATATTCAATAAATTAAAAAAAAAAAGAATTTGATCCACGATGATATGCATTACCATAACAAACATATTCCATAGGATATAGTAGGATAACATATTTTGATTTCTTCACACTACAAACAAATATTTAGGGTATGCTTATCAAGCAACATGAAAACAAGCAAATGCTACAAATCCATCAATTTTAATTGTTTTTTTGGGCATATTCACACTCTTGAAATTTATGTAATCTAGTTCACTAGTTCAAAATGAGACAAACCTTGTTCTCTGTAGGGGATGCAGGAACGGTTATATGTAATGAAGAGCTTTTAGGGAACACGCCTTTATCTACGTCTCTTATGGCTGCTTTTATTACAGGCCAGCAAACTGAAACTGCGTCCTTAAAATGACTTTCTTGACTTTCACCCTTTTTCCTGGAAAAAATAAACATTTGGTTCAATATGTTACCTAGTAATATTATAAAACTATTTAAAAGTAAATGAAGGACCGCAAAGCACAAAATGATCCTTATTTACCAGTTTAGCGAGATTGATAACGATGGCACTCCGCTAATCAAGGCTTGTCTAGCTCCAGCTACAGCACTCGAGGAGAACCTGTAAGATTATAACAGTATTGAGTAGAATACTTAATTATTGATAATTTAGGAGTGAATAAAAAAAGGCTCATGAGCAATAAAATAACAGTTTAATCACTAATAATTAAAACAACTACTTACGTATCATTGCCACAGCTTGGACCTTTGTTAACTCCAACAATCACCTGTTTGTCATGCCAAAATGCAAGCACAGAAAATGAATGAAATTTTACAAGAATCATGATAATTGATGGCACCAAACAATTTACAAAGTAAAAACGTACCAGCAGAGGCTTTGACCATGCAAATAATGCCCCAGATAAAGCAAGTGAAACACAGTCCACTGGGGTACCTACATGATATAATTGCAAAGAAACTTTGGTTCAAGAATCTAAAAAGATACATGATTAACCATCATTACATTTGAAGAGAAACTTGTTGGTAAAATGTTACATACACGCTGAATGGTTATGTAAATATATAATTGTTGCATCCAAATTAAGGAAAAATAAAACTTGTGAGCAGTAATCAACGACAAAGAAAATTGTGCTCACCAGTAACCTCATATGCAGTGGCACCTTTCATTTCAGCAGAGCTTACCGCAATCGATTCTTGGTACGTAAATGAGTGACCAGAAAATGATTTATCCCTGCAAAACCAATGGAAGAATATCAACAAATATTCAAGATTTCAAATTAACTTTTTAATTTTAATTGTAGGAACCCAAATTACAAAAGTGATCATGTAACATCCGGCATCTCATACCAACCAATATTGTCTGTTTGCCCACAAAAAACTTATGGATTTATTTTTTGTTGCTCAAGTGAAAATTTCCAAAAAGAGTCACCCAATCACCCATCCTAGGAATACTCTCACCCGAGCATGCTTATGCTAAACTACAACCATTTCACCTAAAACGCTTTAGGTGATGTTTGAGGTTATACATTTCTTGTGACCCAATATCTCTTTTGTGGACGGAATAAAATGATGTGGGATTTGCCTAATGTCAAATATTATCTAGAGTAAATTACACTTTTCATCCTAAGTATATAGCACATCTACTGGACGGAAAGTGTAATTTAATCTAGTATCTAATATTCAATTTCAAATGTATGGATACACATTGATGATCAGAATATAATATAACAAAACAATCATACAATCACTTTCAAATCATCCACCCTAACACCCCAATTAACCACAAACAAACGAAACAATCATAATCCATAACAACAAATCAACGAAACACATATGTATAATCGCTAAACATGAGATAACATGAAGGGGCAGAAGATTACAACTGAGGTGCGCAAACACTGATATTATAAAGCCCTTCATCAACAAGAGCTTCAACGAGAGCCGTGAGCCCAGGTGACTCAACCCCTTCACTATTCGTAACAAAAATCACAGGCTTCGAAGGATCATACTCTTCAGCATTAGAAGATGAAGATTGTCCCGTAGATTCTTCATTCGCTTTGTTATCATCACCGTCGTCGTTTTCTGGGGCATTGTTGCCTTTCTTCTTGAGAACGTCTTGCAGATTCGAAACCAAACCTGGAGGCAAGAAGTTGTTCTTCGGAGTCGTCATCGGTTTGCAGATTTGTAAGCGATTTGGAAATTGGATTGGGGAATGAAACCCTAGAGATTGAAAGTGTGATTGATGATTGATGATTGATGATTGATGATTGATGATTGATGAATGATGATGGAAGATATGGATCTAGCGATTCAAACGGTGTGTGTATAAAAATGGTGATGGTGATGGAGAGAGGGAGATGAAGATTGAAAGGGTCTTGGGGTCCCATTATTTAGGGGAGAGTTAAAAGCATAGCCTCCAATTTTTTAAAATATGATTATTATCTTTTAAAAAGTGTGTTGTATTAGACCATGAGATTTTTCTAAGAAAACGTCTCAGCTTTAAATATTTTTGCTCAGTGAGATTTAAACAAAAAACATTTGTATATTTATTTGTCTTGAGTATTTCAGTTTAATTATTTGACTTAAATATTATTGGTGTTGGATGTGTCACTTGATCTATAAATTGTAGTTTATAGTGTATTATGTTAAATTTAAATGTTTAATTAGTTAAGTATGAATCTAATACTCTTTCCAAAAAGAATACTGAAATTACTATAAAACATGTTCAAGATAAAACTAATAAAATTGAAAAGTACATGATAGTTAAAGAAGGTGATAGTGATAATGGTATCACCGGTAGATGGATGATTGTGAAGGTGTGTTTCGGTGATCAAGGTGGTGCGTGATATCGGTCAACAAAGGTGCATGGAGTTCAATGAAGATGGGTGGCATTGAATGGTTGTGGGTGGTAGTTTACGGATGGTGACGATCGATGGATGTATCAATGTATCCGTTAACCCTGCCTTGTGGATATGGATGTTGATAACATACATAGGTGGACGGTTGACACATCATTCGAACCCTAACACTATCCAAAAGGGAGGGGGTGGATCCCATTGAACCCACACATTCACTCACTCGACACAACCCAAATAACACATACATTCTGTTAGCTTGAACGGGTTCATGAACACAAAATCACAACCTAAAGCCGCTACTTGAGTGGGTGGCAGCGGTGTTCCCATAAGCAACCTGAAAGCGAACCCGAGTATGACCCCTCCACCATTAAAACAACTAAAAATTTATTTCTATTAATCATATACATATGTGCATTCCAATATTTAATCTATTAAACTTGCGGATAGAAATTAGACAACTAACTTAATTATTACTTGAAGCATTTTCTGTAAGTTTACTTGTAGATATCCACATCTTACTCTGAAAATAATTTAAATGTAAAAATTAACTCATATGACAAGCCTAGATGTATTTTTTTCTTCTCTCTTCACTAACATCAAAAAATCAAGATTATTTTAAGAGATCATTAACAACACATGTACTATAGACTTACTGTAACATTTAACCTCTCATACCAATCAATATTATATGTTTTGTTCATTTGTAGCTCATAGATTTATTTTTAGCTGTAGGATCAAAGATTTTAGAAGACTTCACATCAAGATTGATACAATTTAATATTGTGTTTCTATAAAGTACTAAGAGTAAAACCAATTGATACAATTTACTCATACAAGCTTATACGAGGTTTTCTGTAAATTCATATCTATTGCACGATATTTAAGCGATATAAGATTTTCATAATCGTATGATATTATATGAATACAAATTGGCTCTTTTAATATAGGCATAAAATTAACTATATAATGAAACACGACAGACCATTTAAGGCTGGACAATATCATGTGCACCTTCTGTTACAATAAGAGTCAAATATTATTTCCTGGCATCAAACATGATACAATTTAATATTGTGTTTCTATCAAGTACTATGAGTAAAACCAATTGTAACAATATATAACGACATGTTTTAATGTATTAAATGTCATCATGTTTGCTTTTTAGTTGAAAAAGTCACGATAATTGAAGATACATTTTAGTCCAGTTACACCTATCATATCATAAAACCAACATCCTTTTTTACATTCAATGAAATTATATATAAATAGTTGTAGGTTCACAAACTATGTATAAAAAGCTCGTGTTAAGCGTGGAAAGCTGGGTTCGGTTTGATATTTTAATAAGCTGGTGACAAGTAGCTCCCATGTGATTAACTCGTTTACAACTTATATAGCATATTTGATTTAACTAGTTTAACCAACTCTCAATTCTACATCATAGTTAATTTACATCAACTCATCATACATGTTCCAACCACTAACCTCAAGAGAGTTGCATGTCTTTGGATGCAACCCCACCCTTTATATAAATCAAACACTTAGTTAACAAAACTAAATATCAAAAAAAGAAAAAAGAAAACTTACACAATGTAATTAATTTCTCAAGGGTTTCACTAAAGTTACTCAATTTTTTTTGGGAAAATTACCAAAATAAACATTTGACCAAATTAAATTATCAATATAATCATTAAAAAATAAATTTACAAAAAAAAAACAATCTATAAAAACGAGTCACATGTCCATTCCTCGCTACGTGGGCGAGGAAAATCCATAATCCCTCGCTGAAAAGGTGACTAGGAGGGATTTACATAATCCCTCGCTGACGTGACGGAATTTCAGTGGTTCCTCGCTTTCGAATCTCATTCCTCGCTGACTGGGCGAGGAATCAGGGGTTTTTCTCGCCCATAATTACCAAAATGTCACTCCTTGCTTAGAACTTTTATTTTCTTTAAATACAAAACTTTAAAAAAAAGTATTTACCAAAAACTAAAAAGTAGTTATTTTTATTAATTTTTTTTCATTTATAACTTTTTAAACACTTAAATTTGTTATTTAATGTGGATTTTCCCTATATAATACAAGCTTTCCTCTTAACAAACTTATCAAATTTTAGTTTTTTACTTTATTCATTTTACTAGTTTAAAAATACATTTTTAACATGGGTTGAATTAATATATTAAATTAATAGTGAATATTTAATATTAAATTTTTTTTACTTTATTCAACCCATGTTAAATATGGCGTAAAAATGAATAAAGTAGAAAAATAAAAATTCTAAACGAGAAGTGGCATTTTGGTAAATATGGACGAGGAAAACTCCTAATTTCTCGCCAAGTCAGCGAGGAATGGAACATGTGAGCAAGGAACCACTAAAATTCCGCCACGTCAGCGAGAGATTATGTAAATCCCTCGCTGAAAAGCCCAGTCACCTTTTCAACGAGGGATTATGGATTTTCCTCGCTCATGTGGCAAGAAATGGACATGTGGCTCGTTTTTATTGGTTGTCTTTTTTGTAAATTTATTTTTCAATGGTTATATTAGTAATTTAATTTAGTCAAATGTTTATTTTGGTAATTTTCCTTTTTTTATGTTTCTCTAAAGCCTTTCTCTACGTGTATTAATCCTATGCAATACTTTTACAAATGTTTATTTATTTAAATTAAGCTAGACAAAATAAATATATATGTCTTTTGGTCACTAATGAGTGCATTTCTTTCTAGTTTATTTGAACTAGTGTTTTTTTCCGGAATTTGGTAGTTTTCCTTTGTCTTACGCGACCATGACTTTCTTCGTTGTTGGGTTGGCTCATCGAAACCACAAAAGCGTATACCGATACCGGTTCTGATAATATAGAATAACGATACCAATATGTGACGCCAAAAATACAAAAATTAAACTTTTGTAGTCAATAATAAAAAATATAAAACTTTGGTGTAGCACCTCACTTGCCTTCATCATAAAAAAAAAAGCTCAATAATAGCTTGGGAAAAAATCCAAAAGAATAATCCTAACTAAGATTTGGGTTTTAATATCAATTTGTAAAAAGATGTGACCAATATATTTAAAAAGCAAACTTCACCCGCGCTACGCGCCCCGAGAATTTGGTTGTTTTCCCCTATCTTACGCTATCGTGAATTTCTTCGTTGTTGGGTCGGCTCATCTGAAACCACAAAAGCATATACCGATACCGGTACCGATAATATCGAATACTAATACCAATGTTTGATGCCAAAAACACAAAATAAAGTTTTATGGTCAAAAATCAAAAATAAAAAACTTTGCTTGTTAATTCTAATTAGAATTTGAGTTTTAAATACAGTTTGTAAAAATAAGTGGTCGGTATATTAAAAAGCAAACAGCAGTGAACTTGCTTTTTAGTATATATTATAACTGAAAAGTAACAGTGAAGAAGAAAAACCCATGACTTAATAAAAATTTTCTAAAATTATTAAATTAAAATTATATTGGATAAAATAACCACTAAATAATAACCATATTTATATATGTTTTACTTGCCTAAATGCCTAACTTGATATTATTATTTTTAACGTTTATAAAATTCTTTTTTAATAAAACAAAATAATTGTTTGTTACTGTTATTTTCTCATACCAACATTACCATATGTCATTTACCTAAAAAGTTAAGCATTTAATGATAATATTAAATGTTAATTATATTATTTATATTATTTTCAAACTATAAAATAGTTTTTTAATAAAATAAAAACATGTTTTCTTTTATTAATTTATTTTTTTGATTCAATCAGTGTGGTATATGAGTTTCTAACTAGTGTTACATAAGATTGCAATATCTAATGAAAATTAAATAACCTCTAAGGGGGAAAAAAAACTTTTAAGTATCTTGAATAAAAGGATAAGGTTATAGTAAAAAGAGTATTTAATCTAAAAAGCCTAAGAATGATTACAGGCTTGATACGTGTTCTTCTATTGTTTTAAAGATGAAGACATTTTGGTTATTAAGTTAAATATGTCAGCTTATTGTGTCATATACGTTTATTGTATCATATATTTTATATTATTTGTTACATATATTCATCATTGTGTTTTATGTTTTAAATTAGAGTTAATTACATGAAAGGTCCCTATGGTTAGGCCCGTTTTCACTTTTGGTCCCAAGATTTGAAAAACTACAAGGTCGGTCCACATATTTGACAAAACGTAACACTAAAGGTCCCCGTTATGGATGGAGTGTTAACTTTTCTATTAACTTTTTAAAAGTGACCATTTTACCCTTATAATATTATAAAAAAAAATTAAAATAAACCAACATCATCATCTTCATCAAAACCTACAATCAACCATCATCAATGGCGGAAGCCACCATCAATAACCCATATCTCCCCCCAAACCCAACTAAATTCTACACCCATTTCCTCTACAAAGCCATCTTCATCTCCATCTTCCTGTTAATCCTTCCACTGTTCCCCTCACAAGCCCCTGAATTCATCAACAACAAAACCCTAACCCCCACAAGCTGGGAGTTTCTGCAACTCATCTTCGTCAGAATCGTCGTCTCGTACGGCCTCTTCAGCAAACGAAACGACGAACCCCACAAAGAAGAACCATCGTTCAAATCCGATAACCCCCAATCGTACGTCGCCAGATTGCTTCAAGGATCATCGGTTTTTTATGATGATTCTGAAACCCCATCTGAGGGTAACGATAGGGTTCACACATGGAATTCGCAGTATTACAGAGGGGAACCCATTGTTGTCGTCGCTAAAGAGTCTGATGGTGCTGTAACCGTCGAAAAGCCTCCGGTTTTGCCCGTTCGGAGCTTGAAATCAGTTGGGTCTGAAGCTCCGGCGACCGATTCTCCGGCGAGTTCTTACGCTAGATCCAACTAGAGACGTGTTTCAAGAAACTTAAACAAGCTGAAACAAGAGGAATCGGAGGAGAATATTATGTTACGATCGCCGATTCCATGGAGATTAAGATCAGGGAGGATGATGGAAATGAAAGAGGAATTTTCACAAACACCTTCCGGCATGGCAGAATAGTGGTGGTGGTGGTTAGGTAGAATGATTGTGGTTGGTTTAATTTAGGGTTTGAAGGTTGAAGATGAATATATGGGCTCCAGGTTTGTATTTTAATTAGGGGTATTTTGGTCATTTTACTGAGACTTAATAGAAAAAGATAACGACCATCCATAGCAGGGGCCGTTTGTGTTACGTTTTGTCAAACATGTGGACCGACCTTATAGTTTTTCAAACCTGGGAACCGAAAATGAAAACAGTCCTAATCATAGGGACCTTTCATGTACTTAACTCTTTAAATTATTTTGTATTACTTTTGTTATTGTTTGTATAGGCTATATAAACTTGTTATCTACCATTATGTTTTATAATTAAAAGTATATAATGATATATTTTCTCACCATTGCTTGTGTTTGAACCGAAAAACTCGTTTCTAAAAAACAAATATTCTATCAAGTGAGTTAGCCCACGTCCGAAAAAACAAAGATACCATCAAGTCAAGTAAGTTAGCCCACGTCATGATCTATGTGTTTGGGATTGCTTCTGAAACAACTTATTAACTTATTAACTTTTTCAATAAGTTAATAAGTTAGTATAGAATGACTTATTAACTTATTTACCTCACAATCATCATATTATTAAACAATATAAAATAATTTTTTAATTTTTTAAAAATTAATAAATCAATAAGCAATCCCAAACACCCCTAAAAGAGACTACTTTCATTAAACGGTGAAATGCCCTCAAAAGCTCTTCCAATCTCTGGTTGTTTCATCTCCTTCTAGAGATTGTTTCATCTCCTTCCTTCACAAACCCTAGCTCGCAATTTCTCAATCAGCAAGCTTTTAAACATGGATCAATTTGGTGGAGGAAGCTGGAACATGATCCCAACAATGGCGACACACAGCAACCCCACAACGCCATCCAATCAAGACCATTTGTATCTCCAACAACAGCAACAATTTCAACAACAGCAGCAGCACCAGTTTCATCATCAACAACAATTTCAACTCCAACAACAACAACAGCGGTATCAAATCCCTCAACAGCAACAACAACAGCAACACCAACAGCAACAACAACAGCCTTCGCAGTCACTCGCTTCGCACTTTCACTTCCAAAACGTATGAATTCTCTTTGATTGTTGAAATACGTAATCATGGAGTCTATATGTTTGATTTTGTTGTTGTAGTTGGTGGAGAATTTAGCTGATGCGATTGAGAATGGAACTAGAGATCAACATTTTGATACACTGGTGAGTGTTCTAGAATTATCATTATTTTAATTTATGAGATTGAATCAGCTTTTGTTCTTGATCTAATCGTACTTGAATTGATTGTTCATCAGATTCTGAAACAATTTGCAATGAAAACCCTAAAAGTTGTTAATTTTCAGATCAGGGGAATTTGGTTGATTCTGTTATTGTTGGTTTGTTCTAAGTGACCTGAAATTTTGATTGTTTTGAAGGTTAGTGAACTGAGCAACCACTTTGAGAAATGTCAGCAGCTCTTGAACACGATATCAGGGTCCATCTCCACCAAAGCTGCGGTATGTTTGTTGTTCATATATTACATGATCCTTCTGCAATGTGTCAAACCAGATTATTTGTCTTGTGATTAGTGGTGACAATCATGGTGGTTGGCGGGTTAAATTGATGAACCCAAACACACACATTTAAATGTATGGTGTCAAACATGACCTAGACATGACTCATGTGCCCTATTGATCTAAACGAGATAAACGTGTTGTAATTGGGCCGTAATAAATAAGCCAAACGGGTTGGCAAACTGACCTTATACTATATAAATTTTCTTTTATTATTCTAATTTTGAAAAGGGCTGATAGGGTGACTGGTCAACCCGAACATGACACGTTTTATATAGTGTTTTGGGTCGTGTTAGGAATTGCTGTTGCTACTTGAGTATAAATGAATTCTGTCTGATGAGGAGTTCAACAATATGACACTAGAGTGGAGTTTGAATTAATATCTTTTACAATACTGATTACTGGTAAAAGATATTTCAAGCGTGTGTGGTAGCGTTACAATGCTCTATTCTGTTTCTATATTTGGTTTCCTGAATGTTGTGTTAAAGATCATCACTTTGATCCTTTGGGCTTGTTTACAGACTGTGGAGGGACAAAAACACAAAGTTGAAGAAGCTGAACACATGCTTAATCAAAGAAGGTATTGGTGTGCAATATACACAATTTGCTGTATTCTATTACAGATTATGTGGTATTGATGGATTTGGTTAATTTTTACAATGATAGGGAACTGATCGCGAAGTACACAAACTCTGTTGAAGAACTTACAAAATCTGATCTGTAAGTGATTCGACTAAGAATATAGACTTAGAACACCTTACTTAAGTTGAATTGGTTAAACTCACTCATTGCCCTTATATGCTATCGAAAAGATAGACTAAGAGTGTAGATTTTCGGTATTTCTTTTTATTTTTTCCTTTTCTTTAAAAGAACTTTTTGCATCCGTTATGGCTGCAAGATTTGATTGTTAATTTCAAATTATACTATAACTCAAAAGGTAATGTCGGTGACCAATCATTGACCACCATCACCTTCGTAATACTTGGATATACATAATCTCGCTTGGTTTCTAGACATATGTGAATTGTTGGTCCACTGACCAACGGTAGTTGTAGCTTCTTCATACCAACCGTACCTGGGTTCGATTCTTACTTTTGCTCCCTTTTATCGTAATTAATTCTCTCACCCCCTCTCCCTTTTTCCTTTGCGCCGACTAAGCCCGGACTCTTTCGCATCGCGCTAATTCAGTGCCAACCCCTTTTTATACTAATTTAATTCCATAATTAACTTAAATGGTGATTCATGAATAAGATTTCAGCAAAAATATATCTTTAGATGTTTTTTGTAAACAAATATTGTTATAATTTGTGATGACAACTAATCCAAAAGAAAGTGTCTTTATATCCATCCAAATATTAGAAACAATGTTACAAGATGTAGTTTGGTTTATATAAATTAAAAATTTTAACGGCGCCGCCACACATGCTTATTTTTATATACGTTTTGAGTTGTTCTATATTTTATCGTAATTTTTGTCTAGAATCATGTCAAACATAATATGTATTAATTCGACGTTATAAATTCGAATTACTATACGTTTCGACATAAAAAAAACTGGTTTATATAAATAAGCATGAAGATCCTTGCATTCTTTTACTACTTTCGTTCGGGTCATTAGTCTTTAATTTCATGGGCCTTATAAATGATGTGGGAGCCAATTGGTAGGATTGTGATCGTGTGCCCATGTCGTTCCATTCATCCCGAGTAGAACGCGTTGGAGCACAATATAAAGGGAATGAAAACCATGCTATATACTTGTTGAGCAAAACTGAGTCGGGCTGCGTGTGAAGCGAGCCGGGCTGTTGGCAATGGCGAAGTTGAAATGTTATCAACAGCCAACACATGTTCTTCGTTATCTGGTTCCAGCCCTTTAGTCGAACATTTACTAAAACATGAAAACATACATGTATTACACACACATGCATCACGACTTGTACATTAAACGCATCTACGCATCAACCACTTGTACACGGACTCAAAGAATCGACTAGCTGTGCATGGCCCTTAGACGTATGCATGGTTTTAAGTTTATTAGTGGTGTTATTATTTTATTTTATGCATGTTATTAGACTACTGCTTTTTTGTATCTAAGTAGTGGGTAGTTAGTTTGTAAAAAGTACGGTAATCATTAAAATTGCCTCTTTAATAACCAAAATTGACAATATGAACATTGATTTTGAACTATATAATAGAATCCAACCATAACGATAAATGACCCCTACACTCCAAACATGCCACTAATGTCTTATTTTTTGATTTCATATAGAAAACAAGTTTGATTTTGACTTTTATTCTCAACTAGACTGTTCGTTGGTGACGTATGCGTTCAGCAACTAGATGCCTATGTTCTGCTTTGGCTCTTTTGTGGGTTTGTTGTTGCATGAAGTCTGTGCTACTGTCAAAATTTTGACAGATGAAGTGAGTTGTAAAGTTGTTTAAATTTCTTTTTGAAAAGCTATACACACGAATAAATAGTTTAAATGGTTCATTACATGTGTTACTGCTTCTGGTGGTGGCCACATTCATTCTTAAAGGCAAGAAGAAAAGAACAAAAGTGTTTTATCTGATACAGTACTTTGGTTATCGTTAAAATAGTTTATTTTCACCCCCGCCTCCTCCTAAGGTTTGGTTCAAGCTTCGTCACTGGCTGTTGGCTTGCTTGAGTGGACATTTTAGGCATGTTTGCGGGTCTATTAAGAACCGCATGCGAGTTGGGAATGAATCACTCAGTGACACTATGCTTGTATATAACATGACCACTGATCATTGAGTGAAGCCTGCTAGTAGTGTAGCCGAAGAAAGGAATTCATATACCTATCTTAACTTCCAACAAGAATAAATAACATTAAATTATTTGGGCAAAGGGCTTGTAGCCTAATGCTATCATAGTGTTGGAAGACTATCCCTCCTAATCGGTTAAATATTGTGAATTTAAGAGTAGATTTAGTGGGTGTGGGAATTTACTATTAATTAAAAAAAACCTCGATCTAAGTAATTGAACAGTTTAAATGTTGGCCATAAATGTAGTCTAGTGTTTATAACATTGTAAAGTAATTTGGGATGGATTTGGATTAGATAAAAAAACCCCAAATTCAGGTCGGATTTCAAATATGATAACAAAATATTCAAATTTGAATAAATTAAATAAACCGTTATCCGATTTGATGAACACTTTTATTCCTGAACACAAATTTTAACTTGATCGCCGAATAAACTTGATCTAAAGATACACATCTCAAAAGCTAACCTCGAGTGTTTAGGCTCTATCATGTAATATCCCGTATGACTTGATTGAGGTCCTATCAACTTTTGCTCAATGTCAAATATCTAATATCTGTTGATCTACATTAAGAAACTTTATAAGTGTCTCAAAAGAGGTCTCTCACACCTAAAAATGGGAGGATAAGAAATCAGGGTTTAAAATCTTTAGTTTAAATGATTGAGGTGAGATACCTCAAGATTTCATTAAAATTAGAGGATGTTTTAGGTTCAAGTCATATTTGTGACAAAAAAAGGATTCTAGGTTGGAATAGAGGGTTTTTTCTCATATATGATGAGCATTCTTCTGAGGGTGGTCGAGTGTTGCGTACTTGAGTAATGAAGATGATCGGGTGCGTCAGTGACCCGTTAATGATCCAATTAGCCGTAAAAAAGAAATCCAGGGTCTGCCATTCTAAAAGGAAATTATGGGGATTGATGTGAAATTATAAGTTGTATTAGTAAAAACATCAAATCTGATGAACATGTATATAAATCAAATGTAATTTATATCAAACAAGATAATTAGATTCTAACACTTTATTAACTATATTGTTTATTGTTTTTAATCCATAAAATCTCATCTAAAATCATCTATAAAAAATGAACAAACCTCTAATTATACTTGCTAAGTTAATATGGCCTTATAAATCATAACAAAGGGATTTTTTTTGAACGGCCATAACAAAAGAATATACTTGAATAAGTATAATTTGGTTCTTGCGTTTCATGCCATAAATAAGCGCAACCTAAACAAGAATAAATGTAAATGATAGATCACGTATGATACTAAAAGGTCGTGGGATCTAGTCATGTTGTTGACTGTGAAATATACTTAAGAGTAAATTAAACGGTTGTGTGACTCACATGTCACCATTAAAAGATGTATTAGTCATTGATTTCACGATTTAGTTTTTTAAATTACATAAATACATTTTTTCTCCTAAATCACATTCCCTCCAACAACCTCAAACGGCAAGGAATCAATGATGTTGTAGAAAACTTAACTGAGTAAAGGTTAAACAAACTTGAACCAAGTAAACATTTACACATTTGAAAAGATCAAAGTGTAGAAAAAGGATCAAATTGGTTTATACGCAAAAAGAACTCGTATATACAAATAGTGATACAGAGGGGCTTTCAAATAAGAACCAAAATTTTGTAACAAACTAAAAGAACCACCATCAGCCAATAAGATTTTTTATAAATATTTTAAGTTATTGTTAATTAATTAACCATCAAAAGGGGTAATTATGTAATTTAATAAATTCAAATTGGGTTAATGGGATTGTAAATAACTGTTCCAACCGTATGCAAAACTAACTTGCGATCCATTATACATATTCAATTTACGTAGATCTATAAAGTCAGTTTTGGTTACCTTTTTCATTCAATTGATCATGCAAAACATGAAAAAAATAAAAAAATTGAGTGTGGTTCCCCTTGCTTCAATCGATACCTGAGATTTATTGGAAATTATTAATAGGTAATTGATTCCTCTTATTGTCAATAAAGTTATTTTTTAACCTATTTTTATTAATTTCATGGTATTTTTTTGTAGATAAAACAAGTGATTACCCATCCGCGAGTAATGCAATTCTTGAATTTCAGGATGCACTTGTTGATCAAAGTGTTTTGAACAATAAGAACATTACTTCATGTTCCGATGAGGTTTCTCGTATTGTAAAATATGTAGAAAGAAACTTTAGTTTGGTTTATCAGATGGATATTCAAGGTGTAGATGATGGATGAAAAATACAAAACTCTTAATTTTGTTCTATTAGTGTTACATTCTTCACTACACAATAAGGACAAGACACTGATGGTTGAATCTAGTCAATGATATGAATATAATTACGAATTAAGAAATCACCTTGATGATAGTATGTATGAAGACTCATATGATGCCTTGTGTAATTGGGATGACATATGTATCTTTTTATTTTCTGATTTGTAGTTTGTATTTATGGTAATGATAAAACTAATATCATGCGAAGAACTAGTCTTCTTAATGATTTGGGTATTTTTTATTTGATAACAACAAGTTTTTATTTTTTTATGTTTTTTTAGGTGTATTGGTTAGTTGAAATTTATGTTTTATAAAGTTAATTTGACATTGCTAAAGTATGAATAACTAGAAGTTTTATAAAGATGGTCAAGTAAATGTGCATTGTCTTTCAAAAAAAAGTAAATGTGCATTAATGCACTTTGTTTTGGAATAAGTATAATGTCAAACAAATAGGAGGGTTGTATAACCCTAAATATGTGTATTAATGCCATGTAATTTGAATTCTTATTGTATTATATAGTATGAGAACCGGGACATATAGAGAGTGGGCTTCAATTAATGTATTTTGTTAGTGGTCTTTGTTTTTTAGAATTTTTATCTAAACAGAAACTTATTCTTCTAGAGTTCATCATATGTATTTAACATTTTATTAAAAGTAAATTTGTTGTGTATTATTAGGCTTTTGTTTGAGTTAGAATTACATACAATGTAATCCATATATGCATAAAATATATTTGAAAGAATGCACATATGCATAAAACAGTGCTAAAATGCATATATGCATCCACTAATTTATTAAAAAGTGTTAATATGCACAAACGAATTTTTGTAAATACACTCACATTTACAGCAAATACAAATGTATGTTATGTTTGTCTTCATGTACATATGCATATACTTTATACACATATTGTGCATCTAGATACGTATATATCCAGTGTAGTAAAATATAAATTTATATATTTTAAAAAACTAATAAAACAAAAAAATATTTCACCAGGTAACTAAAACATAAAAAAAAACATAGGAGTTACGAAGTCTCCATGAACTTCCAATAATAGTTAGATTAATTTTTTATAATGAATTGCGATAAACAAAATATATTGAATTAAATAAACTTCGTTTATGAAATACTTTCTAATTCAACGCAAAATAAAAGATGGACGCAAAATAAAAGATGGATGTTAGGATGAATAAATATTATGAGTGTCTAAAGTAGTTTAATATTAAAAGTATGAAAAGTTATACAATACATTCGTACATACTTTTATAAAATGTAACTAAAATTAAACACAACACAAATTAAATAATTACATAACCATCCTACTTATCACAACTAATGCATTACACACTTATGGTAGTAGCTCTATTATTAAGAGTTCCTTGAACATTTTATCCTATATTTTATGAAACAAAATGAATTTATTAACTTTAATTTTTTTTCGAATTACAAATGTACGACCCTGCTTCGGAGAATAGTTGTTATCTTAATCGGGTCTATCTATTCGTTTTCCAACCGTGACCACACCCCAACCCCTTAAAGAGGAAACCCATTGCTGAAAAAACCTCTGACTCAACTTTAAACATTTTGCTTAAAGCGAGATTTAAACCCATAACCTCACAATATTTATATGTCATGAGTATCTCACATCATCCAGCACACAACCATCCACCACCACCACAAAATCCACCCACCACCACCCACCACCACCACCGCCACCATCCAAGCCTGCGCCGCCTGTCGCTACCAACACCGGAAGTGCACCCCCGACTGCCTCCTCGCCCCCTACTTCCCCCACCACCGCCACCAACAATTCCAAAACGCCCACGAACTGTTTGGAGTCAGCAACATCATCAAGATCATACGACACCTCGATCGACCCATGAAAGATCAAGCCATGAGGACCATCATCTTCCAATCCGACGTACGATCGATCGACCCCGTTGGTGGCTGTTATCGTATCGTTACACAACTCCAAAGCCACATCGAATTAGCCTCTAACGAGCTTCGGTTTGTGCTTCACCACCTCGCATTATGTCCAACACTTAGTGTGCACAACAATAATCATCATCATAACAATAATAATCATGATTTGATTGTGATTGATGGGATTGATTATGATGAGGAGCGGTTGTATGATGATCAGATTAGAGGTGATGATGATCACGTGGTGCCTCCGGTGGGTGGGGGGGGGGGGGGGTGGTTCGCCGCCGCCTAGCCGGAGGAAAGAATGAGTTCAAGTTTGAAGATGAAAATGAACATAGGTTTGAATGAATAATTTATTGATCGTTAATTTTTTGCGCATATGACTGTTAAACGGGTCGTGTTCGTGGGCTGATATGTTGAACATACCTCGAGTTGAAAAGTTTTACATGAACCTAGAAACCATGTCACACGTGAACCTGTTCACACGATATTATATGTGTGCGTATTTGTGTGCTGACTTAAAAACAACCGGTTTAACATTAATCAATCTTTTAGTTATTAATTAATACTTTGAAATGCTAAAAAGATATATGAGTGGGTTAAACGGTTAACCTCTGAACCCGCTGGTCGACTAAACCCCTACGTGTGAGTTTTGTGTTAGGTTCATGTTATTTTCATATCGTGTTAGAAATATACACATGAACTCATGTAGAAAGTTATAAATCATCGTAAATGTTTGATCTTTCATTTTGATTGCAGTAAGAAGAGTTTGTTTGATGAAGAAGACCAGAAGCTTTAATCAAAGTGGAAAATGTGTGCTACAATGAAGAACAGTTTGGTGTTCTCACAGATCATAAAGCCATTTATGTTGAGGGAGAATATGGTTGTTAATTCATTTAATGCTTTTCTTTTAACATAGATAAGATACATCTATATAGTATCAACTATAAAAATGATTCTCTCTACTTTTAGTTCTACAATTGCTATTGAATTAAATTTATATTAGATTATTGTCAAGTATGAAGGATTAGCATGTAACATGATCCATGGTTCTACGAGATGTGGAATCGGTGATGTGTTTTTATGTTTAGATTTCAGTTATGTTTGTCGATTTCAAGTTTTGAGGTGTTGTTTAGAGAGATCTCAACAACGGATATGTGGAAAGGACTAGTGGTTTTGGGGACTAGATTTTGTTGTACTTCCATAAATACGAGTAATATGCATAAATGACCCTTGTTGAAATTAGTAAAAAGGGTAATTTAGTTATATCATCACAACTTAACAAAAAAACTAACGGATGTTAATATGTGTAAATAACTATTAGAGAAAATTGCATAAATGATCCTTGTATCGTAGCTTTAAAAAGTCGTAATAATGGAAACTTATCATATTTCAGTATTTATTGATTTAAAGTGTTGTCATGTAATATCCTAGTCACACACCGGAGTATGTTATCATCAAATAATATTAATTGTTATACTTATATTTATTTAATTTTGGCTATTATGGTATTAGATAAATACAAGAGAAAATTACATAAATAGTAACTCTAGTTTGACTATATTGTAAGTTTGGTTTCATATTTTGAAAAATGTAAAGTTTGTTCAGACTTTTGTGTACTTATTGCAAACTTGATCTTTTATTTTAAAATTTCAAAGTTTGTTCAAACTTTTATGTGGCTTTGCACTTTGATCCTTAAATTTAAATTCAATAGCTAGACAAACTTTATAAACTACATAAAAATTGAATGAATTTAAATTTAAGGATCAAATGTGCAATGAATACACAAAAGTTTAGATTAATTTTTAAATTTTTTAGTTTGAGGACCAAACGCGTAATATGATTAAATCACAATGACCATTTATGCAATTTTCTCTAAATACAAAGAAAACATGTACAAGCGTATGTGATCTATCAAGATAATTAACTTGTTATTCAATCATTTAACTTGTCTATCTTTTGCTTCATGCCAAGGTATCAATCATATTCGGTCATGTTCGACTTATCTATTTAACAAGCTATATTAACCGAATCAAAACAGATTGATTCGTGTTGTATCGTGTTTCTAGCCATGTCAGACATTATCATACCTGATCTCCACTACCATTCTAAAAACATTAAGCTTGTAAAGGAAACATGGACATTTTTTGTTGAAAAGTTTTTAAAGTACGTAAAACCACTCGTGTTTATAATTATCTTTTTCAATAGGTTTTGCCATATGCACACATCCGCACCAATTTTAGAATATTATTAGCTGTTAGCATCAACGTTTAACGATCAGTCAGTCCAGTGCACCGGTAAAACGACCGGTTCGATAAAGAGTCTCTACGCGACCAACCGGGTCGGGTCAAAAAACTCCCTTGGTTCAACACTTCAATCAAAACGCAAAGGAGTGAGGTGCTACGTGTTTGCTTGTGGGAGTATTGTGACATCACGATGCTTCATGTTCTTTGCTCCCTTTATTTCTTCCCCAAAATCCCATTATCATTTCAATCTAAACTCCATTGAATTTCCATTGAAATTCTGCAGAAATTAAGCTGTAACAGATCACCTTTTCATCACCCTTCATCTTCATCCCAAATGACAATCACCTCAATTCGAATTCATTCCAGTTGATCACTGTTAATGGCTGTTGACGGTGGCTGACGTATACTTCCCCTTCATCTCGATCCACCGTTCGATTTTGATCAAATGAAGCGATAAACAGACCCCCCTGATGGTTTTCATTAGTGTGTGAATTAGGGTTTTGATTTATACACCCACAATTTTGAATTGGTTTGTGATGGAGCCGCATGTGGGGAATAAATTTCGATTAAAGCACAAGATCGGCCGTGGCTCATTTGGAGAGATCTACTTGGGTTCGTTTGGTTAAATATTAATGATGATTGTGATGTTATCCCTTTAGTTTTAGTTGCTTCTGCAACTATGATGTAAATTTGATTGTTTTGCAGGTATTGATATTCAGACGAATGAAGAAGTTGCTATCAAGCTTGTGAGTATAAGATTAGTAATTTGTTTATTAAGTTGGTTCATAATTGGTGCTTAATCTTTCAATTAATTGCTATTGTTGGGTTACTAGAGTTTCACATTTAGTGGTGTGTGTTGAGGTTTTTGGGTAAAAAGAATTGAACTTGAATAAGAAAGTCGATTATTGAGGTGAATGTAGTTTGCATAGCCATCCCAGATGAAAAGGCAGATATCTTATATGGACGTGTATGGTCATTATGATGTATAACTAAAACATAAATGAGTGTAATCTTAAGATGGTAGAAATGCTTCGGGATGTATAAACAACTATAAATGGTTAAACGTGTTGTTTGATGGATTCATCGTGCTTGGTGGAAAACTTGGTAGAACATGGTAAGTGTGATTATTACTATTTGCAGGCGTTTTCTAAGAATAATAATCTATGAAACTTGGAAAGTTGCAGCCATCGGATCGTGGGAGATATATTAGGTATATGCATGGATAATATTCTAAAGCACGTTTGGACTTTGCGTATTTGAGCATGTAGAGTAGAAGAATCTTATAGCGTCATGTGACATATTGGAAATACTAGGTGCTCCCTTTTTACCTCCCTCCCATTAGTTTTTGCAGGCTGTTTTGCGGGGGCAATTAAGTCAAAACTCAAATTGAATAATTAATAGGTTTTATTGGCCAAAAAAGACCAGATATGCGCATACTATACCTACGTATATGTTATGTGTACGCTTGGATTTGTTAATATACAATATTTGCTTTAAAATGATTTGTTACATAGTGTCATAACAAAGTAAATACTGCAGCCACACTACGCTACAGATGCCAAGAATTGAAATTGTTAATAGAAACTAGCGTAAAAAACAAATTTAAGACTCACAATTGCAGGAAGCAGTTTGGGGTTTGACTTTCGCCTTTTGGATATTTATCTTGATATTTTTTTCTGTAATTGACTAAATTGGCCATTATGACTTCAGATAGCGAAAATTAATTCGAAGTGTTTGATGAATACGGTTGAAGTTATGATTTTCAGATAATTTAGGTCAAAAGTATTTAGATTTGGCAAAACAGTAAATGAGTCGCTATAAGAGAACTGATTTTGGAGGTAAACGTAAGACAGTTATTTCTATATGTATCCATAATGCCAGTTTCTCCATTTCCCCTCTAGGTTTCCCCTCTAGGAAAGTTTTAATTATGCAAGATGGTCATATACCATCTGGTTTCCATTTGAAAGTAATGAGAGATCTTTAATAATATTTAGTATGTGGACTTGCTTTATTAGAATTTTATCACGGCCTACGATGTTTTTTAGCTTAAATGTTTTGTTCTGTTCTTTCTATTTCAGGAAAATATCAGAACAAAACATCCACAATTGCTATATGAATCAAAGTTGTACAAGATACTACAAGGAGGAAGTAATGAGCACTTACTTAACTCTATTTCACATATTTTCTATAATTATAAATTTAGAAGTGGCAATTTCGATTCATTTACATATAAATGGGTGAATTTTGTTATGGTTTTTTCCTAACAGGTTAATAAAAATTTAGCAAGTAAAGATAGTTGAAAGTCGCCCGCAGTGTATTTTTAAAGCTTATAGCTTCCTAAAGCGTTTCGTCTTTAAAAATCTAATTATATAAGAATAAGGCATTGTGTTATCGTATATAACACATTAACTATTTATATATAATGAACATAGAAAAATGTTTGTGGATCAACCCATCTATAGTAAAAACAATTCGTTTCAACTAATGGTTGTTTACTTGTTTTGACCTGTTAGTGAGCCCACCCAACTGCCCATTCCGCTACCACTATGATAATGTTTTAGTTATTGTTGCTGTCTTATGTGTTTTCCAATTTGTCAGTTGGAATCCCAAATGTGAGATGGTTTGGAGTCGAAGGAGACTACAATGTTCTTGTGATGGATTTATTGGGCCCGAGTCTTGAGGATTTGTTTAATTTTTGTGGCAGGAAGTTCTCTTTGAAAACCGTTCTTATGCTTGCTGATCAAATGGTACGCTGTTTGCATATTGATTATTTGTGATTTCGTATTTACTTTTGTCTATTGACTCTTTTTGCTGCAGATAAACCGTGTCGAGTATATTCACATTAAATCGTTTCTGCATAGGGATATTAAGCCAGACAACTTTCTTATGGGTTTAGGGAGGCGAGCTAATCAGGTTTCAGTCCATAATTTGTTTATTTTTCATTGCTTACTTCTGATTTTTATATATTGTTCTTAGAATATACGTACACATTACAGGTTTATGCTATTGATTTCGGGCTAGCCAAGAAATATAGGGACTCTTCTACTCATCAACACATTCCTTATAGGTAAAAGTGGTTTTCTTTCAATTTTAGAGGTGCCAATTTTGAACCCCTGAAAATCGGTCAGTTTAGGTTATATTATCTTAAACGGGTGAAGTTTGAAACTAAGCTAAAAAGGAAATGAGTTGAAAGTCACCCTGAAGTGTGTTCAAATGGAAACCTCCTAAATTGCATTGTTAAAAGATATTGGATCATTTTTTAATGGTATAATTTTGTGTTGTTTTATTTAATACAATAATTGTTTATAAGAAAATTTAAAAAAGTTGTTGACGGGTCAACCCAACTTTCTCATACATGCTGCTACCCAACCTACCCATTTTGCTTCATGTAGAGATGAAATATGTGCTAATCCATTTAGATGCATGAATACATGTCCACCAGTAAGGTTTTGAATACATAATAGAAAAATATGATATAAGCCAGAAACATCAGTAAGGTTTTGAGAACTGAATAAATACATAATAGAAAAATATGATATAAGCCAGAAACATCGTATAGATGAGAACTGAATGGATTCTTGTAAAGATGGAAGCAATATATTTTTTAAGAATAAATATTAAAGTTTATATGTAAAACATCAATTATACCCGAATTAGTGTAAACATTTTAACCCGAGGCAATGGGAGAAAATGAATGATAGGGAAAAAGACCGTGAAAAGTTATGTGCGAGTTACTTTTCCTTAAAGGGAAAAGGCCCATTTACATTTCAACAATGGTCAATGAGGCAATCTGGGTTGTATCTCTAGAGTCTGGTAGGTCAAAAGGGTAACATCTAAAAGTTAAGCTAAAGTGAGAATAGCTCAAATCATTCAAACAAATGAAGTCACCCAAAGTGTCCTTTTAATGTGTAGAACCTCCTAAATTGCTTTATTAAGATAAATAGATTATTACTACAGTAATATAATTCTTATATCATATCTAGTTATTTACTACATTAATTATTTACAAATTATAAGAGGACAAAAGTGTCTGTGGGTCGACCCGTTTGATCTTCTTTTATACACACATGAAACTTACATTTTTTACCAGTTACACACACCACCCCACTTGTCCATGCCACCAACGAGGCCATTATGTCATTGCCTTTATTTATATACTTTTTGTTTTATAAAAATACAGAGAGAACAAAAATTTGACAGGGACAGCAAGGTATGCGAGTGTGAATACTCACCTAGGAATTGGTAAGCATACGTTGCTCAAAATTATTCAATACAAAATGACCTTATGTCATTCTTACATGTTAGCATGTCTATTACCTAGAACAAAGCAGAAGAGATGATTTGGAATCACTTGGATACGTTCTCATGTACTTCTTAAGAGGAAGGTAAAGATTAATTTTCCTCATCTTCCCCCTTTAAAGGGAAAAAAACATTTATATTATCTTTCTTCAATTTTAGTTTTTGATGCATAATTATAATGTTTTTGGTGTTGACTACATATTTTGTACATTATAGTCTTCCCTGGCAGGGACTGAAAGCCGAGAACAAGAAACAGAAGTATGAAAAAATACGTGAGAAGAAGGTTTCTACCTCTGTTGAGGTAAATTATTTCCATGGTGTTTTTGTCTGCCATTTGCATTATGTGCCATAGAGTTTACTTGATACTTTTTTGCAGTCCTTATGTCGGGGCTACCCTGCAGAATTTGAAATCTATTTTCATCATTGCCGGTCGTTAAGATTTGATGCTAAACCGGATTATGCTTGTTTGAAGAGAATCTTTCGTGATCGTTTCATTCGTGAAGGTTTAGTTACTACACCTTACTTATTGTCGTGTTTAACTTTCTGTTTTGTAATAAATTATCCTAGCTGCGACAAAACTGTTTTGCTAGTAAAAGATAAAAGTTTTCAATCTACCAAAATTGAGAGATTTCTTTTATTTCACTTGCATTTTTTCACAAAGCCAATTTATCTTTTAGATCCTTACATTATCAAAATGTAACGAACTCCAAGTACTAGTTCCCATACCCCAACTTTAATACAGCTGATCATTCGATTCTAATAATTCAATATTATATAAGTAATCACTTTCACAACGCACTTCCAAACGCTGGACAAACTGGCTATATAGCATCTCACAATCTATGTTTGTTCTTTTTTTTTTTTAGGTTTTCAGTTCGATTACATCTTTGATTGGACTATTTTGAAGCATCAGCAATCACAGCTTGCCAATCCTCCATCCCGTGCTCTTGTAAGTTCGTTGCTTATGAGGGTATAGTTGTGGAAGCTAGTTATTATTAAACTTATTAGTATTATTTTTGTTATTGTTATTATTATGTTTGGACAGCCATTATTATTGGATAACATAATGTTTTCTTGTCAGGGTACTGGTGCTGGAACTAGTTCTGGTATAGCTCCTGCGGCTGCCAAACCGAATAGGCTATCAGGTGAGCCGTATTGATCTTAAGTGTTTAGATAATATTTCCGAAGCTTCTGCTGGACCAATTATATATACTTCAAAACCCATATAACAAAGCACTCAAGCATATGGTACAACCTTGTATCAATAAATTTTTTTGTTTTCTAGCTTTTTTGTCTTCTAGTTTTGGTATATTTTATTGATAACGAGTTAAAAGGGTATAACAAATTGGTTAAACAGTTGAGTGTTTACTACCTCCACAATTGATTTATTATAGAAAGTTGGATTATCATCTTTAAGTTTCAGGTTGATTACATTTTGGTCTAGTATGTCAAAAACTACGGATATGGTCCCTTAACTTTGTTAGTTACAGTGGTAGTATCGTCTTTTGTTTGGTTACCCTTTTGGTTCCTGTGGTCTGTAAAGTGACGAAGATACCCTTATTCTGTTCACCTTTGAAATTCAAGAAAATTCAACAACACAAACTTATAAAAAGTTGGATCGTTATTTAAGTTTCGAGGTAATTACATTTTTTTCCCTGTAGTATGTCAAAAGCTATGGATTTGGTCCTTTAACTTTGTTAGTTACACTGGTAGTCCCTACTACTGTTTGGTTGTGCTTTTGGCTCATGTGGTCTGTAAAGTGATGAAAATACTCTTATCTTCACCTTTGAAATTCAAAAAAACTCAAGAACACAAACTTAAACTTTAATATTCTTCACTTTAAAAGCATAATTATTGTTGAAACATACCCTAAAAATGTTAATGTTCTGCAGGTGGTGAAGAAGGTACGCCCGTTGGTTGGTCCTCCCCAAACCCCTCACGGTCTAGACATATCGGGATGCCTTTTAATTCTGGGAATTTATCTAAACAGAAAAATCCAGCTTCGAGTGACCCATCCTTGAGTAGAGAGGCATGTTCTCTTTTTAACTTGGTATTTTCGTTTAAATTCTTTTTAGATATTTTACGCGTTATCAAACAAATATATGCAAATTGTATGCAGTTATCAAGTAACAATATTTTGCAATCAAGTGGATCTTTAAGGCGACCCGGTGTCTCTGCTAGCCGTGAGCCAGATGGTGAACCTGAGCCATCATACGGACAGACAACAGATGCAAGCACTAGTGCCCTTCGCAGGGTCACAAGCAGTGGTCGAAGGAGCTCACCGGTTGTGTCCTCGGACCATAAACGGTCAAATCACATAAAGAACTTCGAGGCGACTCTCAATGGTATCGAGGGTCTGCATTTATAAACACAACGCAAAAAGGGTCTCCTGCACCATGTAAATATGTTCAAAAGTAAAGCTCTCAGTTCATGCTATAACAAAGAGTTCATGAAACCATAGATATGTTTTTTATTGTGGATATAAACTTTGTTTTATGGTCTTGTCTACCGCATTATGATTTTTGTTGCGTTGCTTGGATATTTTACTTGTAGAATAGACATAGACATAGGATTGGTTGTAAGAGGGGACGAAGTCGAGCACGGAAACATCAGCGAAGATGATGTGGCATTCGGTGGTTTTGTTTTCTTGGGCGGGAACACCACTCTCGGATATGAATTTGAATTTTTTCCCCAAACCGAAGATTATTACATGTTTTTCACTGGTGTGCTTTAAAGTTGTAAAATACAACAAACATGTACACAAAAAAATTATGGGGAAAAGTGGGATAATAACCTCAAAAAAATAAAAAAATAAAAATGGAAGCTAATATAAAAAAAAACTGATGTGATGCTGGAAATCTAGGTAAACCATGATGACTTCTTGTGGCCTAAAAGCCAAGGTATAGTATATCAAGTTGAAACTAACAATTTGCCACTTTTGTTTAATTATGAAACAAAAGGCGGGTATATAACTTTTTTTTTGTATTTATATCTTGTTAGCACCATGTATAAGAGTTTTATGTAATAATTTTTTTGTGAAGTTTGACTAACGATGACATATTGCAAGGAAATAAAAGTGTAAAACAAGGAAATTGATTATATGTTAGTGTGAAATCGAACTTCGGGTTGAGATACACGTGGGCAAATAAGTTGCTTGTCATTCATGAAATCAATTAAACGAATGATCAAACTTGATGATCGATAATTGAATGATCATAGCATCATTCTTGTTAATACAATGATTACATGTTTTTTTTTAATCATAAATCATCATAACTTATTATAAAATCAAAATAACATACATTATCACTCAATACAAAATAATATACATTATCACACAATAAAAGTTCACATGTTCCCTATCTTTTGAAGTGATATAAGAATAAAACGACAATAGAGATTGATGAATTCACCTATAGCCATAGAGAAGTTGGGTGTAAGTATGTTTGATCCACCCGAAACTCTTCTTAAAAGACCCTTTCATTTTGCACTCCATATCGTAAACTTTATATGCAGCAACCCTCTTCTTCCTTTGCATCTCTCGGTTTTTTGAGCTCTGTCTCTTTAAATCTGAAGTCGGTTTCATTGTGTCATGGTTCCAAGTAGTGTAACTCCTCAAGTTCTTCATGTTGCTCGGAAACTCTGCATTGTTATCTGTCATCTCATCAACCCGACATGATTGAGATCTGCATTTCTCCATTTTTCTTCGTATAACACTTAACACAACAATCACTTCAAAGATTTGTTATATATTGACAATGAGAAGTTTAAAGATAACTTAATGGTTCACAATCTATAAACCAAAGTTCAAGTAGTCAAATTGGGTGGATTATAATGGAATTAGGCTTTTGGCATGTTTTAGAATTTGGAGTGCATAGGGCCTTTGGTGAGGTGGTGGTTGCATAAAAAATTTTAAAGTTGCATGACAACATGGTGGCGATAATTGGTAAATGCCAAATTGATGACTCTCCAAATTATCCCATTTCATTAGAATATTATTATATTAAATTATATTGACCCTCCAAATTGGCCCATTTCATTGAAAATCAATTTTTGGCACTACACGATTAATTTTTGTTTGAATCATTAGATTAAATCGTTTTATGTAAATTTTTGTCATTAGATTTTGTGGATTCTAATTATTCAAACATCAAGTAATTTGTAAGATTATATAGATTAGTTTTCAAGAATAACAAAATATCGAAAACTAAAACTCAAGTGTAAACTGAAACCAAACTAACCCATGCACACACCTCTATATATTATTGGCATGATATATATTTTTTTACATATTTTGTAGAGGTGTGTATCATATGATTTAATATTTATGTACTGGACTTAAGAATCTCAACCAAATTCGTTAAGTATATTTCATTGTTATCAAAAAGCCTTCTATATCTCTCGTGGAGAAAGCATATGATTAATTATAACGCCTGATGAATAATACCCCAAAAAATATAGATCCGTACGTAGGGCTGCAAACGAATTGAATGAACACGAACAAGGTCTTGTTCGTGTTCGTTCATTAAGAAATAAACTTGTTCATGAACTGTTCACGAACACTTACCGAACGGGTCTCCTTGTTCGTGTTCGTTCATTAAGGAAATGAACATGTGCATGAGCTGTTCACGAACACTTACCGAACGTAAACGAACACAAACAAATCAAACGAAAACAAACAAATGTTCATGAACATGACGAACACAAAGAAGTCCATGAACACAAACGAATACAAATGATCACATATTTATTTTAGAATAAAATCAGCATTTTCATCATAAAATTTACCAAAAATAAATAAACACGTAACATAAATATCCAAAAACACTTGACATACTTGTCATAAAAATAACTAAGACAAAAATTAAGAACATAATCGAACACATTATCGAACGTTCACGAACGAACATAAACGAAAACATTATCGAACGTTCACGAACATAAATGAATGAACGCGGCTTGTGTTCATGTTCGTTAGTTTAACTAAACGAATGAATTTTTCGTGTTCGTGTTCGTTCATTTACTAAATGAACGAACATAAACGAACTTTCCGCCGAACAGTTCACGAACTGTTCGTTGAACGTTCAGTTCGTTTGCAGCACTATTACCATACGTCTAAAGTGAAATTCAACGTGTTTCATACTTAAACTTGAAATTTGTTAAAAATGAAAACCAACCTTTTTCGTTTATATTCTAAAAATATTTAAAGAATATATTAAATTTTATAACCTATGGTTGGAAGGCATTAGTGAATTTAAATATATTATTAGTAAAATAAATTGTTTAAAGATAATCGTATCTAAAAAGTAAAAGATCATTTTCAAGTTAACAGTAAAATGGTAAGTTACAAAACGAATTTAGAGAAATAACAAAATACACAAACAACCAACTCAACATAAAAAATTCAAAGTATTCCCCTCTATAAACACGTGAGTGTATATCTTATATTAAGAGGAATGATTGTAAATGGTTGTGAGTAAAGTCAAAAGAATATATTACCATTCAATAGTATATTTAAGGAAACATTTTTCATTGTTATAAACTTTTTAATATTATTAAAAGTGGTTGTGAGTCGATGAGAGATAAAGATAATGATAAATGTATAAAAATTATTATTTAATTGAAAAAACTAGAGGAAAAACAATGATTTTTAGTATAATTGTAAGAATGAAAATAAAGACTTTATTGTGAATGCTCTTTTATTAAAAAGTTTCTTATAATGTTTCTTAAAAGTGTGACTTATATATGCATCTATTTTTATTGTTAAACTATGTTAACTTCTAATATATCTGAATATTAGGATTTAAATGCTGGTTTTTTTGAAGATTCTCAACTATAAATTTTTTTTTTTTATCCTAGACCATTCGTTTTTGGTTTTCAACTATTGATGTGGGTGTGCTAGACACTTTCGTGTCTAATGACTATTGATTCTGTGAACCGGCTAAGATTTAATTGGTCACATCTTGCATTCTAGCCAAGGAATAAGCACCCCATTAAGGTTTTGGTTTGAACATTTTAACTAGGCATTTGATCTCAGTTAGTCTCATAAAAAATACTAAATTACAACTCCGTGTAGATTGTAACCTTGTTCATTAATGCATCACACCCCGACAAAAAATGATTTGGAACAATGTTGTTAACTCGTCCATCGCGTCTTCTAGCACCGAGTCAACAAACTATGCTTTATTTAGGGAGGCTCCCGCTTCGATTTTCACGGGATTATTAGGTCAAACCACTAACTTTGGTTTTTTAAGAAATTTAACTGAACGGGTTTGATAAACCAGCCAAAATGGTTCGGATTTGGCATTTTGAACCATTTTTTAACACAAATTCATATTATCAGATATTCAAAATTTCAGTAATATGATAGGCCTAAAAAAACCGAATCTTTTGCTTTTTTATAGTTAAAAACACTTACATGTATTGTAATTGTTAGATTCCCATACACGAAAAACTATTTCATTTATATTTTTTTTTTAAAGTTATATAGATTAAAAAAAAGTAATATATAGGTCAGTTCCATTTACCCATCCGGGTTCAAATTGTAACCAAGCCGTGAAACCCAATTCTTTAAATTGTAACCTGAACTCTATTACTTCTAGCCCGACCAATAGTCTGAGCAGTACCATCGGCTTTAATGGTTTTTGAACATCTCTAGCTATAATTCTTGATATAAATTTGAGAAAGAAATTAGAAGAGAATTGTGTGCCCCACTCCTTGTGGTGTGGTGTTAACTAACTTGGTGTCTAACATGATGTCATGGGTTTAATACCTACTAACAACAACTAACATAAAGTTTAACCGGTAAAAAAAGAAGAAAAAGTAGAGAATTGTTTCAAATCATTAATACCCACCTTTCATTCCATTCTAGGTTTAAGAACAAGAACGAATCAACAACTTTTAACTAACTATATCAGTTGTTGGATGAAGGGTTGGGTCCTAGCCGTAAGTGGTGGGACCCACAACGCACCCATACCTAATTGGTTGTTGGGTCAATTTTATTTACCTAGTCACTTTCTAGTTTTGCACCTACAAAAATTAAAAATTTATTATAGAAAAACCAGATGTTGCTGTTTAAAAAAAACTACATTGTTAGTTAAGTTGTTAACCTCTTATTTACAAAATACACCCTTAACTACTATGAATTGACGATTAGCTACTAAAGTTCTAAACACGCATATAACACTTCATCTTAAGCAGTAATTGTTAGCCCATTAAATTGTTGACCCATGAATTATGCAATCAGATCACAAACCAACTTTCATCATCAAATCACCGAAAATTATGTACTCTAATTACGGTTTAAAGCAAAGACTGCTCACAGTTCTTTTTATCAAAGTGTTCTATTTTTGTTTGTTGTATATCAATTGAAATCTTTCAGTAATTATCATCTTTGGTTGCAATTTGTTATGTAGAACGTTAGAGCATTTGCTTATGTTTTATCTTATTAGATGTGTTATAAGTACTTTTCTTATAGAGGTGACAAAATGAATGGGATAGATAACATATAATTCTTTGGTTCGAACCGCCAACATTTCTTGAACTTTATAATTATAAATGCTTAATTTATTGGGTATGATTAAATAAGTATGTCATTGAGGTAGGAATCTAATTCTATTCAATATGGAGTTTCAAAAAGTTGTAGGCATTTAAATTCATTTGACCCGGAACTTTTAAGTTAATCATGTAAATGTAAGTAAAAAGATCAAAATCGCCGATGTATGGCTAGAACTTTTATCCACTTGAAGAGAAACGCTTTACACACATCATGATACTGCTAGGATACAAACTATTTGTTTATTAGTGAGTTTTGCGTGTAAGTTGTTTGTGTAAAATTCTGGAGCACATTTGTGAAAGTTGCTACTTTACACTCAACATAAACTCTTCTTCTTTCTTGGTACCTCAAATTAATGACCTTGTGAATCAAGTCCCGAATCGATAATATAAGAACACGGTATTTGGATAAGTCCCAAACACTTTATTATAACCAAGAAAATATCTCAAAAACTTAGTTACAACTCACCCCAACATGAGTTTATATAATCTAGCTGATATTTATATATCTATAACTCCTAATATGATTTAAACTTTATCTAGAATAACAAACCAAATTTATCTTAATCATAAGATAGAACAAACTAAATTTGAATATCAAACCAACTTGACCGACTTGTCAGCTTAGGTCACCAATCAGTAAAACGGGTTAGAAATTACCGTCAACAGTGAATAGGTGCCAACAAACGAGCCAAACATCATGATCGTGACATACATTTGTGATTATTCTAGATTGCAAGTCTTTATTATCATAAGACAATATCATAAATCATCTTATAATCAAATAACTACGCATTAACATACAACATTACATGCTCGAGTCTCTCTTTCAAAGTAACATAAGAACAAAACAACCAAGAGATTGATGAAATCACCTATATCCATAGAGAAGTTGTGTGTAAGTATGTTTGATCCACCCGAAACTCTTCTTGAAAGACCCCTTCATTTTGCTCTCCATAGCGTAAACTTTATAGCTTACAACCCTCTTCTTCCTTTGCAAATCCGGATCATTTATGCTCCAACTCTTTGAATTTGAAGTCGTTTTCTTTACGCCATGGTTCCAAGTGGTGTAACTCCTAAAATTCTTCATGTTTCCCACATTTTTATCTGTCATTCCACCATCCCGACACGATTGAGATCTGTATTTCTCCATCTTTCTTTGCATAAAACGGAACAATCACTTCAAAGATTTGTTATATATTGATGAAGAATGATGGGTGAGAAGGGGTGAATGAATCAAAATGAGGATTTATAGATAATTTGGTAGTTTACAAACTATAAACAAAAGTTTAAAGAGTCGAATCCGGGTGGATTATGATGATATTTTAACTATTTATTGGAATGTGGCTTTTGGCTTTTGGAGTGTAAAAGGCCTTTGATGAGGTGGTTTTTTTATTTTGATATCAACTTAAAGTTGTATGACAGCATGGTGGTGTTAATATATTGGAAAATGCCAAGTTGTCAACTCTTTGAATTGGCCATTTCATTACTCATTAGAATATAACTATTATATATGAATTTGTGATCATGAAATGAATATGATATTTGTATAAGTTGCCATTATAACTTTAGATGGCTATAATCAATTTGGCAAATTCCGATTGAGAATATCATTGTTTTAAAAAAATTTAGAATGAAAGTATTTTGATCGATCAATTACTATTGACTTTGTTTGCATTTGAAAATAATACGGAGATAATTAGTAATTTTTCATTTATGGGCTTGCTTTCTTTACGATTTTATTAACGCTGGTGATTCATTTAACTAACGTAACTATTTGTTTCATTCTTTCTTTTTTAGGTAAATATCAAAACAAAACATCCATCAAGAAGCATGTAGCGTAAAAGTGTCAAGATGTGTAAGAAAATAATTGAAAGTTCAAGTCACATAATAAACAAAAGTTATAAATTTAAAAGTAGGATTAGAGAACGTAAAAGTTACTAGTATAAAAAACAAAAACAAAACACTCACAGTTCTTGTATTCATCAAAGTTGGACAATATACGAAGAGGAAGGAGCAAATCCATAATTCAGTCTCACTTCTTTTCTGTAATGATAATTTACAGTTTTGACTTATTTACTTATAAATTGTCAATTTGGGCTATGGTTTGACCCCAACGAGTCAAATAAAATATATTAGTAAACAGAGATCGAGTCAAAATAGTATTTTAACGCTTATAAGTCAAGAAACCGTTCCAATTTTAAAAATCAAATTATTATACTACCAATACATGGTGTCATCTATAACACATAAGACTCAGAACAATGATGTTTGTGTGTGAGATTTATAAGCTTGTAAACCAAAGTAAACATGAAGTTCAATTTTAACGACAGCTTATATGTATACCATGTGAGTGTGCTCTTTGTTATCAAGTGTGTATTTCTGGTGTTGTTTTTTTTTTTAATCTTTTTAAAAAAAGATAAAGATGATGTGGAACAACCTCAAAACTACCAATGAAATTTATCATTTGTCCTAATCTTTGCTGTCTGTTAGTAATTAAACTTGAGCATTAAAATCAAAGGAGTCAGTGCAAGTAAACACTAAACACACTTGAACTGGAATATAGACACGCGTTCAATACATATCCAAATTTAAGCAGAGAACTGCGATAATCATATAAACACTTATACCTTTTGTAGTTTTGCTTTAACTATAATACATAATATGGTTATATAACCCCTTACCCCACCCCGTTTCTAACTTTCCTTATATCTACAAGGCATTCTGTAGAAGCGTTTTATACCGTTACCAATGTTCTGTATTGAACTCCCCCACAAGATACAACTACACAAGTATATAAGAACATTGGCCAAAGATCAAATTAACACATAACAGCAAACCCCTAAACCATGTCAAAAGGGTAAATTCAAACAACCCAAACAGATAATTAGAGTAGCAAAATGTAATAATGAACGGACCCAATACCCTGAAAGGTCCATTGGTCCAACCTGAAATAAGCAAGATACTTAGATATCGTAGTTTAAAAAGGCATTTTAGTCCCAAAAGCAAAGGCGCGAGGCGCGCTCATCACATCTCTAAGACACGCTTTTATGTACAACTAAATAAGTTTTATTTACAACCATGCTACATCTTTGGAGTGCAAGATCGTTAGTAATCTTTAATTTAAGGACTTGCTTTATTACAATTTTATTAAGGCTTTTGTTTTTTCTTGACTAATTTAACTGTTTTGTTTCATTCTATCTTATTTCAAGAAAATATCAGAACTCATCATCCACAATTGCTGGCACTGGGGTCAAGATTTTCGTAAGCATATCGATGGGATCCTTCTTCCTGATGGATTAACCTCTACTAGGTGGAACCAGTTCGTGCGTAGAAAAGTTAATATTCATAACCGAATCCCTACTCATGCAAATTTAGATAAAAGAAAGATTGGGATATTCTCTCATTTTTATGCCCTCTTTGGTGAAGATGGTAGTGCATTTGATTGAAGAATGTATTCTTGCTATTAGAACATGGAGTGCAATTGCACAGTGGTTAGATGTGGATATACCTAGCTTAAGATCTCTTTGAGTCATCTGCTATTAAAAAAAATCGATGATAATGTCGATAGAAGCTATTGTCTTTTCTACCTGACGGGTGCTATTGCGCTTCTGTAACGATATAGTTTCCTCGTCCAATCAGAGGGCTTGTCACAATGTTTTTAGCCCATTATACATTATTCATTTCATTGATATGTAAATAGAAATAGTAAATCGAATATTACCTAGGGTCAATGGATGCAATTCAAAGTTCGAACTTCTTATACAGTTATTTTCCCTTTATTTTCCCTCTAACATCTAGCTAGTTGTTTTTTAGATATGATATTCTATGCTGTCAAAAAACATTCACAATTGTTATACACGTCAAAGTTGTACAAGATACAAGGATGAAATAACTAGTGAGGCAGACTTCCATACTTCTTTATGATAATTTAAAGGACAATTTCAACTCATTTCTAAAAAAAATATCAATTTAGGTTACATGTCAAATAAAAGATAATCACAAAAAGAACAAATCAAACTAGTTGAAAGCTACTGCAAATGTATTTTAAAGCCTATAGCGTACTAAACGATTTCATTTTAAAAATCAAATTATTATATCACTATTTGTAGCACCGGAACGGGTACGGGAGGGGGTAGGGGACGATACAGGTACGGGGAACGGAAAATATAAAAAATTTTAGATACGGGTACGGCAAAGGTACTCCAAAAAATATATTAAAAAATGAAAATATATCATCCAATTTCCAAAATAGACATTAAAGTATTAAACAAATTTCAAAAACAATTTCTTTAAGTAATTAATTATCAATAATCAAATCATTTTCAAATCCCGGTTCATCTAGTGTGAGATTGGAGGAACCGGTTGTTGTTCTTGATTCACATGATCGCTAGGAACTGGGAAACGTAAGTTCAAAAGGGTTTATACCCTAAATTAAATAGGAAACGCGACCGAAACTCCCTCGAAACGTCCCCGTGCAGTACCCCCGAAACCGAAGCGCCCTAGAAACGTTTCTTAGGCGTTTCCGCTTCGAACAAGTACCCGAAACGGATACTGCATGCTTTGGGCCGCTTCGATGCTTCTGAGAGCGCTAATACATGAGGGTATCTAGATAACACAATCACTACTTATATAACGTGGACACATAATAATTAGGTGCTTTGTTGGTGTTTCTGAGTGTTATATACATGTTTCTTAACAAGATGTGGAATACTGATGACAGCTTATATGAATAACAGGGGAGTGTCTGTCTTTGGTTTTCTGGAGTGTTCCTGGTGTTTGTATCATTGTATGTGGTTTTTATTTTTCTTTAAAATTCATCAACATGATGTGGTCCTTCAAGTCAACATGGATACCAAGCGAGTGAAATCTCCATAAGAAAATTTAAATATTAAGATTATATGTAGTGGTTTATTTAGTTAAAATAATATGAATTCATTATAACCCCTGTAAAGCAAGTGTAATAATTTTAAAGTCCTTTTTAGTTAAAGATTGTCAAAATCAAGAAAAAAAAACTCACCCATTAAGGGTTTGGCTAAACATGAATTTGAAGCCCTAGGATGTGATGAGTTTAACGCCCAATGTGTGTCCAAATCAGCAAATTTGACGCCCCCTAGGGGCGCCACTACGTTCTAACGAACCTTAAAGTTACCAACTCGAAATCTTATAATCTGTCTTAATCTTCTCTCTTTGTTACAAAATAATCTTAAGCCCTAAATCAAAGGAGGGTGTGTGAGCAATATACATAGAGAAGCACAAGAATCATAGAATGCATTTGTACGTCATAGATATTTGATAACTAGAAGATTTCATGCTACTATTCGAAACAAGAGGCTTTGATTTCAAAATTAAAGCGGTATCTAACATATGAAGGGAAGTGTAAACCTCATTGTTTATCTACAGTGAATGTTCACTTGCATATATATAAATTCATGCATACAAGTTCTTTATACCAAAAAAACAAAGCTTAGGTAGAACAAATCCTGTATCTTCAACCTTCAATATATAAGATATAAACGTCCAACACAACCAAATTTAAGCACACAACTACAATAACCATGTAAACACTTGCACCTTTTACTTCAACTATGATACGTAACACACGAGTCTAACAACAAACCCCTTGCCATGACAAAAGGGTAAGTCTAGATAACCCAAACAGGTTATTAGAATAGTAATATATCATAATGTATGAACCAACACCATGAAAGGCCCAATCTGAAATTAGAAAAGATATCTTGGTTAAAATAAGAGGTAGGCACTTCGAGGCGTTTTAGGACACGCATCATGTACCTGAGACGTTTTAGGCATGTGCATCATGTACCTCAGACGCACGTCTATGTGCAACTAAATAAGTTTTATATACAACCACGAAACTACACATCCATCATCAAAACAAATAAACCCATTTATCAAGTAATCCTTTCACAATTTATACACACCTTAGGTTGTTTTTAAATATAAAGTTCCTACAAACCTAACACCCAGAACTACATACGACGCGCCTTCATCACCCTAAACCGTTTTCCTCAGTGCTTCATGCATCAGGCGCACCACAATCACAGCTTTTTAAACCAACCAAACACTTAATTCTTTTTGTGCAGAATAGCATAAAGCCTAGAGTCTTAGACCTTGGCAGATGTGATCCATATTCTATACAAAATAACTGTTCTTTAAATGACCTTAACCATCAAATAGTTAGCAAGCAGTATAAAGCAAACCAGTATTCAATCTAAGTTCACTTCGTTGCAACACAATCTCCACATCAATGGCAACGCAAATTTATTTGTCACTAAAACTTTTAAGATATTGATACAGTACAAAGCATAGAGGGGATCAAGTGCACAAGAACAAAAATATGCAATTCGTGCAAACCAAACTATATGTCAATCATCAATATATAAAAACACCACAAACAATTCATCTTTTAAACTCTTAAATGATCAAAACTTGAATTAAACAATACTGAATCACTGATAACGTCTATGTCAATCATCTATGTGAGACACGTGTCTATGTGCAGCCAAATAAGTTATATTTACAACAAGAAACTACATATCTATCATCAAAACAAATAAACCTATTTTTCAAGCAAATCTTTCATAATTTTCTTTCATAATTTCAACATACCTAAGTTTGTTTTACATATAAAAGCACCTACGAACCCTAAATTCGACACAGAACTACATGACGCGCGCCTTCATCACTCAGATGAGTTTTCCTCGGCACCTGGCGCATTAGGTATGCCACAGGCGCCCCTTTTAAAACTAAGCAAAACACTTGATCCTTTTTGTGCAAAATATCATAAAGATTAGCCCTTGACAGATGTGATCTAAATCCTATACAAAAAAACTGTTCTTTAAATGACCAAAACTATCAAATAGCTAGCACAAAGCATAAACCAAACCAATATACAATCAAAGTTCACTTCAATTGCAACACAAGGTTCATATCAACAGCGAACACGAATTTATTCGTCACTAAACCCTTAAAGATCCCAATGCAGTACACATCATAAAGGGGATCAGTGCAGAGAACAAAATTATGCAATTCTTGCAGACCATAACATATAGTCAATCATCAGTATAATAATAAGTAAAAACCACTACAAACAATTCACCTTTCAAAGTCTCATAAATGATCAAAACTCAACTGAAACCATACCGATAACACCTCAGATGGGCACATATCTCTTCAACACCTGCTTCCCCGTCACTGCTACTCCCACCGCAATGCCACCAATAGCTCCGGCGACCGCCGCCGACCTCGGCCCCGCCGCCGCCTTATACACCGCCCCGGTCCCCAACCCCGCCACCACGCTGTTGATCACATCATCCGTATCCCGAATCGCCACCATCCCGCTTTCCATACCTGCATACAGCAACCCAATGATCCCCGCATGGTTCCCATACTTTCCCCCAAACTTCCCAGTGGAGTTCAACATCCGATTGACCTTGATCTTCATACTATCCGCAGGCTCGAACGCCTTGACCCCTTCGCTCAGACCCTTTCCGGCGCCGATCACGGCGCCACCGAGGTAGCCGATGCCGGTGTAGTAGGTGAGGTTCTCGCCCCATGAGCGGCGTTGAGCGATGGATTCTTCCTGAAAGAGGTATTCGGGGGATGTGGGGAGCTTGTAGAGGGTTTGAGCGGGGATACCGAGGTCTTGGTAGGGGTTGTAAAGACGACGGTTGGTGGTGCCGTCGTCGTGATGGTTGTGATTTGAGGGTTTGGGTGGGTATGACATGATGGAATTAGGGTTAGGGTTAGGGTTAGGGCTTGTGATTTAGGGTTTTGGATCTGATTTTGAAGGAGAAAGAGGAGAAGAGGCGGTGGTGGAGAAAAGTGAAGGTTCTCTGGTATTCCATGTGGTTAGGCGGTAGACCGGTTTTATTGTGTCAATACTTTAGAATATTCTTTTGTTCACAATACAATTTTAAGTTTCGAGTAAATTACACTTTTCGTTCTTTAGTTTTGTATTAAATTTCAGGTTTCGTTTTTAAACTAAGTAAATTACAGTAAACATCCTTTATGTTTAAAAAAACTTGCAAGTTTCGTTCTTTACTTTAGCGGACGTTAAATTTGGTTCTTTACTAAAGGACGAAAAATGTATTTTATTTTATTAATTTGAGTAAATTTCACGGATAGTCTGTGATATGTTCAAATCACGATTTTGGTTTTCAAGTTTGAAAACTAAAAAGTAAGTCTTAAATTATGCATAAACGTAACATATCTGGTCCCTAAGTTTGATGGATGTTAACTTTTACGATTTGGGACTGACCTTGTGGTTTTTCAAACTTGGGGACCAAAACCCCAATTTGAACATACCATAGAGACTATCCGTGTAGTGATTTATTTTTTTATTCATTCTATTCTCTCATATATTGCATTTATTTGTTATTTCCATTAGTCCATACCAAATGGATCCTAACAGTTTTCTTATTGATTTTATTTTACTTATTTGACGGGTATCTATTTCTTACTTTTTCATGTTATTCATAATATAATAATGACTATATGCGTGTGTTTGATGGTGATACTCGGTGATAAACAATGAAAAGTCATTGATTTTTGTGGTCAATATCTCCATGAAAATTGAGGGACTGGTGGTACTAGTATGGAACTTCGTTCCTTAGTCCGGGAAGTGTCTTTCTTTGGGTGAAGTACAAATGCCTTTAGTATCGTTAACATCAACATACTTTTTTTATTTTCATTAAAAGGTCTTGATATAATTTTAATATGTTAAGAGTTTTAACTTGTAAGAGATACACGTAAAAATTATTTTAAAGTCTGTAAAATTGTATAAAATGTACATGCTTATGAACTTTTTAAATGATAATTTTATCAAAACAAGACGTGTAGATCTTTTATAGAAGTATTAAAATCACTTTATCGGACATTAGCAAATTTAAGAGTATTATTGTTTAAAGATTTTAGTACATAAAAATTAGTTATGTGACTTTTCATATTTTTTATTAGTTGATGGACTATAGTAATTTAAATCAAATGACTACTTCGTATAAAATTAGAGTATAGCGGGTTTATGTGGTATGAACCATATTTTTGTATGTTCAACTTAATTTTATACAATCAAGTTAGACTATTGATCTTGTAAAACAAGAATGTAAATACAAAATAATATATTATTCTTATAGTTTTCTTCTAAAACACTAAATATTACAAGAAAGTGTTGCATAGAACAAAAAGTTATTTATTTTTTAGTATAAAAGTTTTTTGAGATGAAACATAATGCCAAAATTGCAATATTTATTTTTCTTTTCTTATATAAAATTATAAACAAATAACTTCTATATGTATATATGATCTACACATGTGTAAGTCGTATGTATATTATATTACATGCATATAACCTGTATGTATGTAGTTTGATAGATTTTTTTATATGAAAAGTTAGTTTGATAGATTTTTTTATGTGTATAAAAACATGTGTTGTTTGTGTCTCATGTTAAGAATCCTCTTAACTTTGTTTTTAGTATGTTACGAATCATCAAAAGAGACTAGAATTTAAGCTTTATCCCGTAAAATTCCTTTAATCGTTAAGAAAATCTCTCAAAAAAATCCTACCCTCCCTTCTGTAGAATTCTCTGGAGACATCAAGTATACAATTGTCAATTGTGTGCTAACCAAGTCAAAATTAAGTTATTACAAAAATTTAATTTGCTTAAATGACACAATACAACCCTCGTTATATTTATATATTCTAATTATCAACTCATCTGTGCATGAGTTGTACAGTATTAGTTTTATGTTATATTCTATCATATATATATATATATATATATATATATATATATATATATATATATATATATAAAGACTTTCAAATAGAAACCAAAATTTTATAAAAAACTAAAAGAACTAATTCTAACCATACATTTATATTTATATTATATGTTTATTTTTTTAGTATATGAAAATACTAATGGTGCGTTCGTTTCATGGAATGGAATGGAATTCTGATGGAATTGGAATGCAGATTTCATTTCTTATGTTGTTCGTCTCACCAAAAGAAGGATTGGAATTGAATTTAAATCCTTCAAATTCCTTCAAATTACGGGATTTGAAATCCTTCCATACTTGGGGGATTGTTTTAAAATATCAGGATTTCATGATAATTTACCAAAATAACCTTACCCTAACCTAGAAGATGAGAATCCAGATCTGAGGACATCATTTCCGTGGATCGACGCTTCGTTCCGGCAGAACCTCTTCATCGCCGGCGCAGATCGGACGCTTCGTTCATCTTCTCAGCTTCGTTCAGGCAGAGCCTCTTCATCATCTTCTTAGCTTCGTTCCGGTATTGAAATCGCACCTCTTCTTCTATTCATCTTCATCTTTCCTCTATCTCCGTCGAATGCTAAACCTGTTAAGTTTTCTTCGATTTCTTTGTTCTGGAAACTTTGTTGTTTGGTTGATTCAGCACTACGATTCTCTTCTTAGAACAAAAATCTAATGATTCCAACAGTTAGGTTTTATTCGATTCTCTTCTTAGAACAGTTAGGTTTATTTGTGCTCTTGATTTACATAAACCTAATATGAAGAGGAAATCTGATTTCAACAAGATGATGATGATTTCTAGGGCAAACAATCACTTGGTTTTATCAAATTTGATTTGAATATGGCTCATTAGATCGAACGATTGCAAATTTGAATTTTTCTTTCACCGATTGTGTTATTCAACGATGGTTCAGGTATGATTTTTTCTTCTAAAATAATTGTTCATCATGGAACAATACAGAGGAACAGGAAAATGAAACCGCAAATCGTGTTGCTTGATCGAACGATTACGTTTCAGTTACATTTATTTATGTACTAATATGTGTGTTGAGAAGATGATATTAGTTAGGTTTAAAATAGTCTTTTGTCAAACTCTAACTTACTATTCTGAAATCAAAACAAAAGTTTAGTCTCCCATAGTTTTTCATTGAGTTGTTCAACAGTGTGGCTTTAGTAGGAGGTAAGTTTTTCAAAATAAAGGGTATTCATGCATCAATTTTGCTTGTTATCAGTGTTTTTTTCTCACTTAATAGAGTTGTTGGGGTCAAGTTGGTGATTTCATGTTTCTTTGGTGTTCTTAGTGATTTAATCCTTGACACACCACAAAAAAGCAATCTGTTGCAGATTTAACTTAATTTGATTCTCCTCGAGTTTCTTTTCCCCTTGTTTGAAATACACTTTTGATGTACCATCTATATATGTATATATACATGTGGTCACATGTTTCAAGCTTTCTTTTAGTTATAAGTTTCTGCGGTGTTAATTAAGATGTAGTCAAATATGTTAGGTTCATTGATCGAATTCCATGCTTGTTCATAATAATTAGTTTCTGATTGTTTTTGTTCTACTTAAAACATGTTTGGGATTTTGGAAGGGTTTCAATATGAACATTATATATATATATGTGTGTGTCCTTGTCACTAGTTGTTGATTTCATTTTATATATATATATATACACACATATATATACATATATATGTATATGTATATATATATATACACATATATATACATATGTATATATATATATATGTATATATATATATATATGTATATGTATATACATATATATATACATATATATATATGTATATACATATATATAGATATATATATGTATATACATATGTATATATATATGTATATATATATATATGTATATACATATATATATATATGTATATATATATGTATATACATATATATATATATGTATATACATATATATATATATGTATATACATATATATATATGTATATACATATATATATATGTATATATATATATATGTATATACATATATATATAGGTATATATATATATGTATATACATATATATATATATATGTATATATATATGTATATACATATATATATATGTATGTATATACATATATACATATACATATATATACATATATATATACATATATATATACATCTATATATATGTATATACATATATATGTATATATATATATATATATATATATATATTGCAAGGGTTTCAAGATGATATTAGTTGTGTTATGGTCTTAATAACATGTGTCATAGTTTTAGGCATAGTGTTATGAGTCATTTGTTAAGCCTTACTAGCGATAGCGTTTTTGATAGGGGACTTTAGGACCACCCCCTAGTTTTAGGCAGTGTTATGATTCTAAGATTGTCTAGAAAGCGTTGTCTGAGCTATTGATTGTCTAGAAAACTACCTTAAAACTCTATTGTTCATATGAAGTTTGTCTGAGCTAAACGTAGCCTGCACAATTGGATTCATTATAGATTCACTATTGTTTATTTGTTCTACTTTGGGAATATGGATTTGGTGGGAAGTTGCTTGTTCTTCATACGATTTGTTATCAACATCAATCACATGTAATTTGAGACATTAGCTATTGATTTCAGGTGGATTATTAGAAAATGACCCGACTTAGTTTAACAACTCGCAGTCGTAAACAAAAGAGAAGGACATTGATTTTGCCATGGTGGAACCAACTTATTACAACATTTTCTTTGCTTGTCCTTTCGGTTTACATGTTGATGATCAAATACATAATAGATAAACCACTTATTCGATGTCTCTCATCAAAAAAAGATCGATATTCAATATTGTATAGACATATTTATAAGAGTGATAGTATGGCTATATCCCAAATTAGGATGGATCGATCATGTTTCATAAATTTGTGTGAGACGCTAAAGAATTTTGGAGGATTAAAACCAAATAGAAATATGGACATTGATGAACAAGTAGCCATCATCCTTCATATTATCGCACATAATGTCAAGAATCGGGTCATGAGATGTCGTTTTCATCGTTCAGGAGACACCATTAGTAGGTGTGTCTCTCGAGTTTGCAATGCAGTGATTAGATTGCATATACGTTTGCTCAAGAAACCCGAGCCTATTCCAGAGAATTATACCGACCAAAGGTGGAAATGGTTCAAGGTATTATATAATCATCATAATACTTTATGGTATAATTAGGTTAGGAATTAGAAATGTATTATAATACTTTTGTGTTGTTCGGTTGTAGAATTGTTTAGGAGCTCTAGATGGAACATACATAAAGTGCTTAGTGCCTAGTGAAGAGAAGCCTAAATACAGAACAAGAAAAGGAGAGATTGCTACAAACGTGTTAGGTGTGTGTTCACCGGATATGCAATTTATAGTGATGCAGTTGTTTTATTTGCCGACCGCCTTAAAGAAACTTCAGCTGAACTAAGTGAATATATAAAGTTTGAACTTGACATAAAAAAGAAAACTTTAATGATGCCCGAAGAGCTATCGAAAATGGCATCTTTATCTCAATTGGAAAAGTTTCAAGCAATTGAAAAGATTAAAGATGACCAGATTAGGGTGATGATCTTTCGGAGCTTGGGTGAAGAGGAAAGGGAGGCTTGGATCAGGTTTTTGTTGTCGAGTTAAGTTTAAAACTTTTAGTCGTATGTTGAACTACTTATGGTCGTATGCTGAACTACATGAGTTATGTCGTATGTTTAAAATTTATAGTTATGTTTAAATTTTTTTTTTGCGGGGGGGGTAGTAGTAGTGATGACATGTATTTGTTTGAAAAATAAAATAAAAAAACTTGAGAGATGGGGGTGGGGGGTGGGGGTGTGGTGGGGGTGGGGGTGGGGGTGTGGTGGGGGTGGGGGTGGGGGTGTCGTGGGGTGGCATGGGTGGGGTTAGGGTTGTGGTTGTCACCATTTATTTTTGTATTTTGAGTCAATATTGGGACTTCAAAGACTTGTTTGATTTAAAGGATAATTATGTCATTTTACAAATTTAAATTCCAATTTCATTTATAATTATACCAACCAAACACATTATAGGATTTGAGTAGAATTCTTAAAATTCCAATTTAAATTCCATTTCCAATTCCATTTCCAATTTAAATTCTATTCCATTCTTTGAAACGAACGCTACCTAAGGGTATTTCGTATTTTACCCTTCATGTTGAACTTAAGGTCTTTCACATCTCCACAATTCAAAAACCAATTTTCTATCTCTGTGGAACTATCACCATTCAACCACGCTTTAACCTTCAACCCTCACTCTTCCATGGAAGAATTACTTCGATTAAGAAATCGTGTCAGGATATCTCAAAATCGATGATTAGGCTGTTTACATTCTGGATCAAGTTCCTATTTTGGAGAAGCAGATTCTCAAGAAGCAAGTAATTGAAGTTTTTTCTCGTATTCTCATTTGTCGCAAGCCTAGTTAATTAGTGTTCAAGAATCAAGATATTGTCTGGAAAGATATTGTTAATCAATGATTCATGAATAAGCAGGTGACAAGGTTTCTCTTGCCTGCATCGTATTGAGAAGGTGTTGGAAGCCGAACGGATCTGGCTGGTTCCCGACCACCCGACGACGAAGATGATCAACATAGATTATCATTACATATTGAAGGTATCATCTTCTATCTTTTAGGCCCCCTTTTTCACAAGCAAATATTAGGTTTCTTTGATTTTATGCCCAAATCACAAGCGAACATTCTCCTAATGCAATCTCCCTTCTTTCGATCTATTATTTTTTTAATTTGAGATGAACGTGTAACTTATTTTTACATCTTTTCTCAAGTTGCAAAGAAAGGGTGGATTTTGTGACATGCAAATGAACTTTTAGCGAAGCATATCTGATTTATCTATTGGTTGGTTCCATTAAATCACCACTTATATATTATAGTATTGAATGCACTTATGTTCCATCTTTGTTTGTGTGTTTGTTTGTTTTTTTGAAACAATAAAAATTTTAAGTTAGTTTGAAGTTTAAAGATAGTTAATTTTAGATCTGCTTTGAAGTAAGTGGTTAGTGTAGATATGTGATGAGAAGAGCATTACTATTGCTAGCATCTTTGTGTTTGTTAATCAAATGTTGCAAATTGTTAATGCTACTACTTCCAGAGGTTTGGGTGCTGATTTATTATTAGAAATTGGGTACCAATCTACACTTCATTTCTAACATGAAGCACTAATAAATAGCTAATTTGTTGTATATATATATATTTTTTTTTGATGATTTTAGGTTTAAGATTGTATTTCTAATCATGAGGATTTGTTTGGATTTTTTTGTCAATTGATATTGTAATTAACTGTTTTGTTCTTGTGTAGACTTGGTTAATTAAGGATATACCAAACGGTGTATTGCATTCGCTTGAGTTCCGAGCAGGTAATGCAAGCACAATCAAGAACGGAGTGTGTGTTGCTCGTGAGGTTGTTCCACCAACTAAAGCTTCTTTCATGAATTTGGTTGTCAGTCCATTGGTTTTAACTTTTAACAAAAAAAATTTTTTAATTTTGGGTAAATAGTTGTAAAAATGGTTTGAATATGTTTCTGAATAATTTTTTCCTTTAAAGCAGCTTATGAGGTTATAGAGACAAATACGCACTCGCATGTAATTTTAAGTTTTTTAGTTTTCTGGATAATGTTTATATTTCTTTAATAAGTGTTCTATCTTTTGTTTTCATTTAAAACATTAATATATGCAATAATATTTATATTTCTTTATGATGCTCTTTATGAAAGTTCCTAAAAACATAAGTTTATTGATTTAATTGTTCGTATGTTTTGGGTTATCATTTGTATATATGCAATAAAGTATGCGTGCATATATGCATTTATGCACATATACATTTATGCACATATGCAAATGAGTTCTAATATGCAATAATAATGGTATTATCATTGATTTTAAATTTTTGAGTCGGTGGTTAATCTAAAACGATCCTTGTGCGGTTTATGAAATTGTTCAACAAATAATGATATCAAGATATTGCATAGATTTTGTTTTTTGCTGGAAGCTAGCCCTTTAAAGTTGAGAATTTATCAGAACGAACTTAATTACTCCTAACGACTCATTCTCATAATAGAACTCAAGAACACCTATGAGGCTTGCATTTATATCATGTGGGCTAGCTCTTTTATGGCATTTAATGATGAGATAGGAAACATTTACATGCACACATGCATATATTTACCATATGCATATATGCACAATTTTGATCAGGTTATGCATTTGGTCTTTTTGAGAGTGTTAGCCATAATTCAACTTAATCTGGTTGATTTTTAGTAATGGTGCCATGCTATTGTTTACTTTAAAGTTTTACTTATCTAATATGGTAAAAAAAAAATTATAGTTTCATTTATATCTTGGACTCTTGGTTGAGTTTTTTTTTCTATAAACTCATTTCTATAAAGACATGCATTCATTAAAATATGTTGTTAAAAGATGTGAATATATATTAATCAATGCTTTAGTTATTTGTGTTATTGAATGCAGATATTCATATGACAAATTGAGTGTTTTCATGACACAGTTTTAATGGTAATATAGTTCATAAAATGACGTTCAATGATGGTCAAATGAAAGTTTTGTATAGCAACTTTATAGGTTAGTCAAACGGCGATCATTTATGGTCAAATGATAGTCTTCAATTTGGTAGCAACTTCAGTGATTAGATGATGGTGTTCAACATTTTAAGAAGGTGATGTTTATGGATGATAAACAAATGAGTGAACTAATAAGAACCAAGGACTAAAAGTGATTTTAATGGTAGATACCGGTTGCATCGATTAGAGATGGAGAACAAGAAAGGCTAATAGAAGTGTTATGAAACAAATAGTTCGTCATCAAACATGAATAATTTTTCCTGTAAAACTTGTTCATTGTTTGACAAGCTTGTGTTTAATTATATTTATTTTCTTATTTGAACAACTAGGAATACAAGTAATAATATATTTGAATATTTATATGCATAAGTGCATATTACTTTACATATTAATTTTAATTGATTTTCTAGTCTATGTAAATGTTATTTTATATTTATATGCGCGAAGTGTAAATATATATAGAATTATGTAAACAAAAGTTTAATGGAGTAAATAAAAGAGAACGAACTTAAATCCTCATAGGCTTTCATAAAACAATCTAAATAAAATTTGTACAGTTTGCAAATGTAATATTTTATAATTGTTGAGAAAAGTTATAGATTTATTTTCTCTTAGTTAATGTTAGAACATAAGTAAAACGAATTCAAAAATATAATACATGCAATCCGATTTTCTCTCCCATGTTAAAAAGTTTATTTTTAAATATATATAATAGATGCATCGATTTTTCATTTTTACCATCATTTTTAATAGCGAAGATAAGAAAGTGTTGAAAGTTAAATAAGAAGAAAGTGGGGCAATGAAAATGTACGGTTATGCCCTTTAAGTGGTTCTAATTATTAATTAAAATGCAGCAAATTATTTTTATACCTATTTCATTTCTAGCCATTGATCATTTATATCGATAGTTTATATTAGTTGTTATGGTTTTTTATATTTCTTTAGTTTTCATTTGAATACATCCTTCTATATATCTATACTATATATAAAGCATTTAGGAGGGATACTTTAAGATACCCTAAAATTAAGAACACATACTTTACTTAATGCGTAAGGTATGACCATTTTTAAGGGTAAAATAGTAATTATATCATTATGTACGGATTACTCCCTTACAATTAGTTATATAATAACCCTACACTTACTAACACTTACATAAAAGTTTAACAAATTTGAACTATTTGATATTTTAAATTTGCATTATTTTAGGAATTTAAAAACCAATAATTCAACCCTATCCATCATTTTAGGCATTTAGTAACCAATTATTAGATGGAACATATAAGCATTTTGGTTACTAATAAGTGAAGTTATATTCTTTTTATTAAATGAAGTTTAAATTATGAGGTAATAGTGAATAGAAAACCAACTTTAAACCTTTATACTAACACTTGCGTAAAATTTTTAGCAAATTTGAATTACTAATAAGTGAAGTTATTTTCTTTCTATTAAATAAAATTTAAATTATGAGGTAATAGTGAATGAAAAAACAGTAATATTGAATAAAAAACAAATTTAAATATTTATACTAACACTTACGTAAATATGTAACAAATTTGAATTACTAATAAGTGAAGTTATTTTCTTTCTATTAAATGAAGTTTATATTATGAGGTAATAGTGAATAAAAAACATCTTTAAACCTTTATACTAACCGATGCCGTAAAAATTTATACTATATATAAAGCATATAAGAGGGGTATTTTAAGATATCATAAAATTAAGAACAATTATTTTACTCAATGCATAAGATACAACTTTTAAGGGTAAAATAGTATTTTTAATATTATTTAAAGATTACCCCTTACAGTTAGTTACATAATAACCTTACACTTACTGTAACTTACATAAAATTTTACATTATCAACCCATAAACCAGTTATATATTTTAATCTATCATGTTTCTTTTTTAATTGCAACCTGTGTATTTTTTAAACATTTTGATATAAATTCTTTTGCTGAACCGATCTATATTTTATGAGGTACAATAAGTTAATGCGTAAATATAGAAGTCGTCATTCAAAACTCATTTATTTAGTTTTTTAAATTTTAGCTTAGAAAAATATAATAGACTTTTATAAAATTATTACAAGAATAACAAAAATTAAAAACACGTGTCGGATGTAATATATCGTCCCGCCGTATTGCGCGGGCACTCTTCTAGTATATATATATATATATATTACTGTTAAATTGAATAGTTGGTAATGTCTAAGTTACAACTTCTACTGCACTGTTGGAAAAAACTACAAAAATAGACATAATGATGGTTGTGTACGTGACATGATCCTAAAAAGAGTTTAGTTGTAGATATTTGGTGATATGTTATTTTTTCGATTTTAAATTGTATTCTTTTATCAAGTTATATGAGTTTACCTATTTTATATGTTCATATCGTTACATAAGATTTATTATATATATTATTAATTAGCAATATTTTATGTGTAATGGTTTATATTTTAATTTTAATGGGTTATACACATTTTTAAGTTTTTTATTTTTAAATTTTTACTTTTAACCTTAATACTTTTATACTTTTTTATAATTTAATTAATCTCATACACTTATCATCTTTTGCAACTTTTTTTGTTTTATGCTTCGGTCTAGATTTTACAAGTTAACACGTCGCAACGTGTGTGGTTTAACATTTACATCTATTTTCCTGTTTAACACCCCTATCACAATGCGTAGGTCATAGATCGACTTAGTTATTGTTTTTAATGTTTTACGTTTCACGTGTATGGTTCAATGTATTTACGTCTACTTTCCGTTCGATTTACTTTTCTTTTATATTTCTTTTTCTAATACGAGTTTTTTCGGTGTTGATGATCGCGAACAGTAGTATGATAAGATGCTATTTGACACGGTTTTACACCACTCGTCGAAATTATCAAGTTATGTGTACACATTTTTATGCATGTAGTACAACTATTAATTTTTTTAAATTTTAAACCCAATACTTCAACATCATTTACAATTTAACCCTTATAATTTCTTACTTTCAACTTTTCTCCCCTATACTTTTCATCTTTTACAATTTTTTTCTTTTCACATTCCGGTCTAAATTTTGAACGTTAACAAGCCGCAACGTGCCCGAGTGGTTCAACTTTATTACGCCTTATTTTTTCCCGTTTAACGGTCCTGTCGCAACGTGCGGGTCCGAGATTGAATTCGTTATTCTTTTAATGTTTTACGTTTTACGTGTGTGGTTCAACGTTTTTAGGTCTACTTTTCGTTCGGTTTTTGTCGTTTTTATGTTTTTTAATACGAGTTTTTCGGTATTGATTGTTGCTAACGATGGTGTGATACTGGTGATACTTGTACAGTTTTACACTACCCGCCGCAACGCGGAGAGCTTTAAACTAGTTTTAAATATATTTAGCAGTAAGCTTGGATTTAGCCAAAATTTGAACTGATATCTAACTTATTATTGATCTTTTAATGAATAATAATAATACAATTATAATTTAGATAAAGTTATAACATTAATTGATTGAAACAAATTATTACAATAAAATGACAGGTAAACTGACAACAATTGCGCCGCAACCTCCTTTTGGTATTCCGCAACCCCCTTTTTGTATTCCGAATATTTATAGCAATGAAAATAAGGATGTTACAATTTGACAGTTAAGACTTTTTAGTCTTGTAGCAACTTATTTGGGCATGGCTGAGCATCAACCTATATCTATTTCTGTCGATGACCTAATGTTATGGTAAACTTTTTACATGCTATATTGCAACTCACATCCTGCACGTAGCTTGGTACCCTTTACATTATGCTATAAAAAAGGGGTTTTACATTTATACATCACTGACTAGACATTTAATACCACCGATACACTGTAAACTACACTTTATGTAAACTACAATAGGATACGTATCTAGAACCTTGTAAAAGAATGTACCCTTTACCAAGCATATGTTATTTCAAGATAATGTAGAAAATATGTTTTCAAAGACAACTTAGAGCATGAAAAATTGCTGTTTGATTTTGAACATTTGCTTGAGATTAACATTCTTGATCTTAATTTGGGTTAAAATGATTAAATGGTTAAGGACGAAGCATATGATATTAAGATAAAGGGTTTAAAATGACGATTGGTGTGAAATACAATAGGTTAAAGAAGGCAAAGAGAGATGATCGTTAACAATTCAAGATACTAATAGGATGTCAAAAGTGTGACGATATTTTTTTAACAGCAATATCCCATTTTGAGGCTTTTTAAATTACTCCTAACCAGGTTTGAAGCTAGATGATCTTCAAAAAGTCTTTAACTCTTACGGCTACCGACCCAAATAGCATTGTGATAGACATTTAATTATGGAATGCTAGACCAAATTCATACCGAAAAATCAAGTGTAGCGACAAAGTCTAATGTATTAATAAACGATCCATATCATCAAGTGATTTACTTGACAAGTTTTTAGTTTTTATAAATGTGAGTATGTTTTACATAAAACCAAACCAGTTTAGCATTTGGATATGTGCTTATATATTTGTTGAAGCAAAATTACTGCCAATAAAAGTATACAACAATGCTAGATTTGTAAAAGTAGCAAGGCATTAATCTTGCCACTGTGAGAAGGGGTTTCCACTCTAACATGAAGATAATTATTTGCGTAAGTAGAGAGTGATGACGAGTAAAGTTATAAAAAAAAATTGCACAACCTTCTTTTGAGAATACAAATCTATACTTGTTCCCAGTTTGGATTTCTATGCCACATGACCCGATAGCATCCACAGAAACTAATCTGACAGAACGTCACTAGATTAGATGCCTGAGGTACAAAAAGGTATTTAAGGGAAAGTTTCTAAAATATTATTTTTTTATCACATAAATAAATTCTCTAAAGATGTCTCTTTCAAAAAACCATCCCTTAAAATGTCTTTACCTGAAAAAGACACCAAAACGTACTATAAAAATATCTGAACCTACTATAGAGGCGTCTGACCGTATTATATAAACAGTCTATCTTACTATACAAACGGTCATCCTATAAAGATGTCCGATCATACTATGGAGACACTTGACTCTTATATAAGCGTCTAACCCTATCATAAAGATATTTGCCCCTACTATAAAAGTTTCCAACCACTATAAAGGCCCCGACCATGTAAAAAATAAAAAAGAATAAAAAAAATAACATTGGAGGCAAAGATGACTATGACACAATTTTCATGAGGCACCGGCGTATTGTCCGGTAGGAAAATTTTAAGGATTGTTTTTAAAATGACATTTAAAGAAATTTTTATAAGAAAAATGACATTGTAGAGATTTTTCCTTTTAGTAATCTAGAGCCTGATCAGCAAAGAGATACAGGTTTAGAGTGTGAACTTTCATGATGGTGTATAAACCATCCAGGGGAGGAGAAATGTTAATTTTCTAGAGCCTAATGTCACGAAGTGATTTATTCGACTCTCGTGCGGCACTTAGAATCCTTCTAAGTTCAGCCTTTGTGACCCAAACGAAGTAACAATTAAAGTTACAATGCGGAAGCGTTTGCAAGCTTGTAATACAAATGTCTTTGTATTGCTCACAAGGTAGTTTACAAGTGTGCTTTACAAGTACTTTACACTAGACTTGTATGGATTTTGGGTACCTACAAATGAGGACTTTATAACCTATTTATACTAGTCTCATGTATCTAGATCATTCTTGATCTAGAGTTTTCTAATAATACAATATTTACATGATATTTTGATAGATCTTTGAAGGCCATTCTAGACCTTTCATGAGAACCCAACTCCTAGATATTTCCAAGTGAATATCTTGATCATTCTTGATGATTCAAGGCTGTTTTGGATACCCACTTGTGTTCCTTCAAGGTCCAACACGTTTTAGGCTGTTCCGGAGACTTCCGGACAGCCCTATATGCCTCCGTATGTTTCCGGAAACTTCCGGAATTCGAGATACACGATTTGATTTTAGGCAGGTCGTGACATTCTCCCCCACCTAAACCCACGACGTCCTCGTCGTGTTTCTTGGGTTTCCCTCGGCTTGTTCTTGTGAGTCGCAAGACAGATAGCATTTTCCCTTTATGGCTGGTGCTTGACTCCAGCATTGCAGTGTGCACTTGATTGCCCTTGATGATGTACAAGGTGTTCAAAAAAGTTGCTGGAACGGCTTTTGCTTTTCTGAAAAAGTCCATCCCGAGCACAATCTTATAGTCGCCCAACGGTGCTATCGAGAAATCGAGCTTACCTTGCCATGTCCCGATCTTAGTCTTGACAGCCCATGACATTCCCTCGATCGGTTTTGTGTCACCATTGGCATTTTTAAGAAATCCATCACGTGTGGAGATTCTTAAACCAAGTCTTTTAGCCTCTTCACGTGTGATAAAGTTATGACTTGCTCCAGTATCGACCAGTGCCTTTGCAAGTCGTCCATTCACTTCTATGTTCACAAACCGAAGTCCTTTTGTCTCCGTGTTTGTGATGTTGCCCTGTCTCTCCGTGGGGCGCGACTCGGCCAACTTTAACGGCTTCCCTTCATGTGCCGTTAACACGTTTAGAACTTGTAGTTGCATTGCCCCGAGACGAACCTCCTTGTCTTCGTGGGATGCATCATCATTCCTCACCACCATGGCTTGCAAACTTTGTTTCTTCGGGCAATCCAGAGCGTTATGCGGTCCATCGCATATGAAGCAAGATTTCGGAGTGCGCTTTTCGTTGTCGTATCGTGGTGGTTTCCTTGGTTCCACCCTCCGATCATAATTGGGCTTAACTCCCCCACCTTTCTCCTCATCACATTCCTCATTCATGGGCCTATATGGTCGTTTTTCTTTAAGATCGATCAAGCTTTCAGCTATTGCAATTGCTGAAGCAAGATCTTGAACATTTCTTCGCTCTAGTTCTATCTTGGCCCATGATTGCAGACCATCGAGGAAGTAGAAGGGGGAGTCTTTATCCGATAAGTCCGGGATCTCAAGGACAAGTGTTGTAAACTCTTTGACATAGTCCTTGATGGTCCCGGTTTGTTTGAGCTTACGAAGTCGACTTCTCGCTTCGTGTTCAGCATTTACCGGATAAAATTGTCGTTTGAGTTCTTGAACAAATTCAGTCCAAGTTTTGATTGTACACGTACCTCGTTCGATATCCATGCTTCGACGTCTCCACCACAGCGCTGCCGTATCTTTCAAATACATCGTTGCTGTCTTTATTTTGGTGGCGTCATCGAAGACTTGTACCCCTCCTAGGTACTGCTCCATTTCCCAGATAAAGTCATCAACCGCTCGAGCTTCTCGTTTGCCCATAAACGGTGATGGTTTGGGAATTTCAACTCTCGGTGTCAGGTTCACAACGTTCCCTCCTGTTGTGATCATGGCTTTGTTGCAATCGTTTATTTTGGCTTCCATGCCAAGCAGGCTGCGATACATGTCATTAGATAGATCATCCATCTCTTTTCGCAGCTTAGTCGTAGCGTCTCCAATTGCGTCTTTGATCATTAGCTTTACTTCATCTCGAAGTAATTCCATAGCAGCCTTGAGTCCTTCTCGGAGCTCATTAAAGTCTTCTTCTAATAAGTCCAATCGTTGGAGACAAATGTCGACCTGAGATCCTGTTTCGACAAGGCCTGCCTCTAGGTCATTAACTCGTTTTTCCAAGGTACGATCCTTGGACATACCTCGTTCCTTCTTTGACCCCTTTTGGGATTCATCTCGACCTCGTTTATCTTCAACAGCTGCACTTTTGCTAGTTTCGGTTGCCATCCCAAATGAACCGACGTTGCTCTGATACCACTTGTCACGGAGTGATTTATTCGACTCTCGTGCGGCACTTAGAATCCTTCTAAGTTCAGCCTTTATGACCCAAACGAAGTAACAATTAAAGTTACAATGCGGAAGCGTTTGCAAGCTTGTAATACAAATGTCTTTGTATTGCTCACAAAGTAGTTTACAAGTGTGCTTTACAAGTACTTTACACTAGACTTGTATGGATTTTGGGTACCTACAAATGAGGACTTTATAACCTATTTATACTAGTCTCATGTATCTAGATCATTCTTGATCTAGAGTTTTCTAATAATACAATATTTACATGATATTTTGATAGATCTTTGAAGGCCATTCTAGACCTTTCATGAGAACCCAACTCCTAGATATTTCCAAGTGAATATCTTGATCATTCTTGATGATTCAAGGCTGTTTTGGATACCCACTTGTGTTCCTTCAAGGTCCAACACGTTTTAGGCTGTTCCGGAGACTTCCGGACAGCCCTATATGCCTCCGTATGTTTCCGGAAACTTCCGGAATTCGAGATACACGATTTGATTTTAGGCAGGTCGTGACACTAAGCTCCAAAGGGTATAGATTTACAGCCTGGGGGAGTACCTAAAGGGTTAACAGCTAAATACTTACAACATCCACCAGGATTCTAATAATTTTTACTCAAACATCTATAAAATGACAGGATGGTTATATAAAGTGTTTGCTTAAAATATTCTACAAATACCCTAATCAAAATCCAATTAATAAAATTTAAAAAAAAAATTAAAAAGATCGACCCTAGAGATTAGCAAACAAAAGAAAGAAAAAAGGTTATTCTGTTTAATTTCATGTGGCTCAAATTAAAAAAAAATCTAAATAAAAATAAAAAATATAAAAAAAAAAACATCACCCCAAAAGAGAAAAAAAGTTAGAAACAAATGTTACATTATGCTGCTTTTCCCTTGTGCAAATCATGTTTCATGAGCTGTTGAATCTTACACATTGCTGCTGGATTTCTTTCATTAGAACACACTTGTGTTAGTTTTCACCAGCATGCCAAAATCTGATGATCGTCAACGATTGTTTGACCAACCTAAAAGTCTCGCCCTTTATAGGCCATGTCCTGATAATATATACATATGTATCAAAAGAAGCCAATTTAATAAACAATCACAAAATATTTTGAGATAATTTCATGCATCCCCTCAAAGCTTGGTACAATATCGTATTTGCCCAACTAATAATCACAACATCAAACATACATATTTTCAAATTAATGACATTTATACTTTTCCCTTAAAACTTGCACTAAGATAAAACGACTTTGGAGCATAAGCATAAAAAGAAAGGTATAATAGTCATATATGTATTAATGAAATGGGTGAATATGGAAATTTAAATATTTTAAATGGGCGTATATGATATTACCTTTTTAGTTGAGTAAATAAGAATTAATGCAAGTTTTCAAGGGTATACATGAATGACATTGCCCCAAAAGAACTTCAGCTTTTATTACACCAAAATGTAATGAACTTCCATCTTTTTTGTCATTGTATGTAATGAAGTAATCTTTTTCACCATTCAAATTTCAATGTAACAAACTTCAATTTTTTGTTGTAATTGACCTATATCAGATTTATATTAAGGACCAAGTCAACTCATTCTTACCGGAGAATAAGTTGGCATGTATACAACCTGCCCGGGTTGACCAAGAAGCATCTGTTGGCCGTACTGCAATAGATTTACCATTTTAAGTTTATAACCATGTTAAGTTGATTTATTTTTATAAAATCACTGCAGTAGATAAAGAGAGCCGGTGTAACCACCAACATACCTGAGGACCATTCGGGTGAAAATATGACTGTAGGGGTTGTAAAGGTGTTCCATGCGGACCAAAAATAACAGGCGGGTGGGGAGGAAACGCTGGTCCCATCTACAAAGGTAAAAACAAACAGATTTAAAAAAGAATTAATTGCAAGAAACCTAGTATGTTCAAGGCCAGGAGGTAGAGAGGGAATTAATAACTGTAACTATTAATGAAAACTTACTCCAACACCAACAGGCATGCCATGCATATGTGGTACAGGCCCTACATTAGATGGGTAGTAAAAGGAGCCATCAGATACAGGAGACACAGCCCTTACTGGTGTTGATGACGGAACAAAACTCTTGGCATTTGGATTGGGTCTAAATTCCTGGAAACATAAAGAAAAACAGAAAGCTAAAATAATAAGAATATAAAATTTAAGAGCTACCAGATATTTTATTAAGAAAATGAATGATTAGTGACGAATTATAATATTATAATCAGTTTTATCTTTATGATACTATCAGTATTATAATTTGTATTCGTTGGATTAAATTCCATTACTTTCTTTTAAGAAGTCCAAAGATTTATCATGTATATCCTTCTAAATTTCATAATATCATATTTAACCATTTAAAACACTAAAAATATCATATTCGTAATTCCTTAGCAGCTTAACAAAATCAGTTACTCTAATACTTTGTTTCACTGAATAAAGGAAAAGGACGTCAGACTCATTACAGTGAATCGCCTCAGTGTTTCATGTTCTCTTCACTAACTTAGGGAAACAGGGTGTTACAAGCAACATATTTTAATATATTTACTATGAAATGTGTAAATACAATAAGCATGAAGATGAAACTGCTACTATTTTTAGTGATGTGGCCGCATGGAATAAGAACAGTCCTGCAGCTTATACAAAACTACAATAACCAGATATTTCATGTTAACCTTTGCATGAGGATTCAATGTTGACTTTTCTGAAGTCAAAGAGCCCATTGATGAACTAGGTGATAGTCCAGGCCGACATGCAGCAGGGGTAGCATTTCCAGATCCTGATGTAGATGATACTTCACCTGAATCAGTCTTTTTTTGAACTTCAGATGAAACATTGGATGGTGCATATGCAGTAGCAGTTGCTGAAAGTCCTTTATCTGCACTTTCGTTTATTGGCCACAATGATGACTCTGTATTAAAAATATTTATTAGAAAGGAAAAATTAAATGCACCCAACAAAGCAAAAGCCTAAGAGACAAATGCTAAATCACAACACAATGCAACAGAAAACTTAATGGGCAAATTCATCCATACATAAAAGGCCCGACAATTATAAGCATATAGATAAGACCAAATAATGTATATATGTGTGTGTGTTTGTGACTATGGTACATAGATGCATATAATGCATTCCTACTGAAGTACTAATGGTACAAATATAAACAATAAAGAAACTATATTTCAAAAGAGGATGTATCAATATGTAAGTTCAAACAACTTCAAAAAACTAAATGCGTTCAAGAGTTTTAAGATACCGAAGCTTCCAACCGTATCATTCTATTACTAGTCATATTATAAAATTGCAACTATCAGTATAATATGAAAAAAAAATAGTCTATTCTCGTTAATATACACAATACAGATTATTATTGCTAAAATTATAAAAAATACTAACCCTCAGATTTTGAAGCCTGGCTTTCTTCATACACCTGTATTAATCAAACACAAAAAGAACAGTCAGAAATTATTATAAGAGAACCATAATAGCATACATGTGGACATCTAATAAGAGTAGTTAAGTGGCCAGTACTAATAATACTAAATTTACCATGTGCTTTTCTGTATCATCTTTAGTGTAAATACTTCCAACACGTTGTTGATTAGTCTGATTGTCTCCGCTACTGTAGAAACACAGGCTTAGTGAGAAACTTAATTTTAAAACAGATCTTACCAGTTTCCGTGTATAAAACACCACTAGTTGAAAGGAAAAAAAGTCGATACATACACATACATGCTTAGGCCATCTAAAGCATCAGATGAACGGAAGTTGTTACTAGTACTTAGAGAGGAAGATTGAGCCTCAACCTGCATAATATGGAAATTTGACAAATCATATAGCAGTAAAATTTAAACTCAGCAAAAAACAATTAAAAGATTAGTAAATAAACAAGGCATTATATATGCATGCATGTATTTGACAGAACATAAGAGACATAGTAACGGCTTCTTTTTTTTTTGTCTATTTAGTATAAGCAAACTCATAACTTGACAAAACAATATACAACAGAAGTTAAGAAATCCATATATACCAGTGATGAAAAAGATGATGTTAACTGGGGTCCGTTCAGGATAGAATCAGAAACATCTCCAAAGGTTTCATTATTTTGTAAATCCAAAATGTCTTCATCTTCATCATAACCACTATCATCAACCACACGAGAAACAGATGAATATTTAGTTTCTTCATCAAGATCAAACTTGTCATGATAGTGGATGCCTCTTTCCTAATTACAAGAAAAAACAAAGGTCTAAGAATTTATATAACTATGCTTTGTAAGAACAGTAAAATAACTGGGAGTTAATTATTATCAAGAAGCAAAAAGACTTACTTCTGCTAAATGAAGATCTTGTGTGTCCTCACCCTCAATTTCCCTAGCTAATCTCAAGGCTTCCTTTTCTAACTCTCTCATTTGAGGGCCTCTATCAAGCTTTGTTGTGTAGAGCTCTTCATCAAAGGTACTTTTTACTCCAAATAATGTTGCATTTGCTTCAAATTGATCCCAACCCCTAATAAGTTGCAAGCTATATCAGTAAACCGCAGAAAAGAAAAGATTTCATAAAATTCATTACACGTAAAACTATCTAGCATATCAGCTAATTTTTATGATTATCAAACTAATTCCCTTGACCCTCGTCTTTCAGATCTCATTTTCAAGTTGAGAGAAAACCCAATTGAAGGTAATCAAGTAAGAGGATGACAGGAGGCTATCAATTGTTATCAAAGGGTTGATCGATATCAACGTTTAAACGCTTTAAGGCAATAAGGTTAGCCTGCAAACTTCTTTTGTCCATCCCTTTATAAATAAAATGCACATAACTAGTGCATTATTCAAAACTACAGAAAACAATATTTTTAGAAAAATAATCTATGCTTTTAAAAAAATGTACATCACTAGTGCATTATTCAAGATTACAAAAAACATATTTTTAGAAAAATAATCTAAATCCTTTGACAATAACAATTTAGGAGGTTTCATGCATTAAAAGTTGACTTTGGGTATTTTCCTTCCTTTTAATGATCCATTTGACCCGTTCTCCTTATAACTAAATTTTAATTCAACCAAGTTGACCCGTTTGAGATGAAAGACAACCACAAATCGGCCCATACATAAGTAAATGGGTCGATATAGCACCTTTACTAGAACTAGTAGTAGATAAGAATCTAGAACCTGTGCCAGTGATGATCAAATGTATTCTCTAGTTCAGGACATTCTGGATTATCATCGTCTGGGACCCACGGTTCCAACTCTCGTTCAAAGTCCACATGTCGCGATTGAGAAATAATAGAGTCTATCATAATGTCATGCGGTTGATCATGCTGAAGCTCATTCATCAATCCATCCCTAATCACCGATACACTCTGGCACCAAAAAATAGGAAAAAAATGCACCTTCGTCAGTACATATAAGCAAACCTACAGAACCATCCTAAATAGATGACTGATTATTTAAAAGTAAACCTTGGCTACAATTTGCACAAGTTCTTTTGCAGGTATTATTAACATTTTAGAAGGGGGCTTTTGAACAGCATCTGAATTGTTTTTCTGTCCACGAGATGAGCCAACCTTTGTTAGACGAGCCATTTTCAGAATTATTCCTGCAAAATAGCAATCAATAATATTTTCAAAAAAATCAACCATATGTTATTTTAACAATAACATAATTACAAGAGAAGGTACCAAAATCTTTCTCAGCATTTGTGGCATGAAATATTCCAGTAAACACAGATCCATCGATGACCTGGACATCCACCTGATGCCCTATGAGGCCTGCTGTTACATAAACTAATCGATGACGTGATGGGCTTTCACCTCCTCCTTTATTTTCAGTTTGTAAACCTGAGCAAACTGAAAGTTAAATGATGGCATTATAATATCACAAGGCAATTATGCAAGAAAGATGTACCTGTCGTCATTCTGCTGAAATTAGATTTCCCAGGATGGAATTTATTTTCGACTCTAGTCCCCATTTCTTTTTCACCCCTTCTACGCGTAAATCCATTTGCAGAAGACCTTGACTGTGCAGCTTGTTGGTTCATGCTTGAACAGAATGTATAATATATCTGCCAAAAATCACACGGATTCGCTAAAAGGTACAAGACTTGATTTTAAAACTAAAACTTATAAAAAGGTGACTGTGGTCTGTATATACAATTACACACGACATATCAAGCTTGGTTTTAAAAGCAAGACACTCCAATGCATTTAGACTTTTTAGCATTAGACTTGAAAAAAAGTTCCTTCGTCCACATAACTATGTTTTGATCTCAAAGTGCCTAAACATCCTTCACATTACCTAAATTCATTTTAGTCTTTCAAGCTCCAGAAATTGATTACCAAAACAAGAGGAAACTTAAGAAATTGCTAATGGCATTTCATATGATTATGTAAGTCACTAAAACCTAAATTTATGAAGTTTTTATATAATCATATGTTGTGTTTATTATTAAAGAGCCAAACAATATAACTAAATAAGGTATTTATGGTGCAATGTTAATCATAACAAAATTCACTCATGGATATGGGATGTTGGATTTGTGAAGGCCTTGGGCTTGGGCCCATGTTTAGTTTTCTTGTTCATTAAGATGTTAGCCCTAATTAGTCTCTCTATATATATCCATGTCATGTATTGTAATCTTTTGTACTGAGCAAATAAAGAAAACCCTAGTTACAGCTCGTGGACGTAGGTCACACCGACCGAACCACGTTAAATCCTTGTGTCGTTTATTTTCTATTATGCGTGATATTCATTTGTGCTCGTGCGTTGACTCCACTGCGCCGCTTGATTCATAACAAGCGGTATCAGAGCTTTTGGCTTGTTGAACATACGGTTGCACGGAAAACGATTCGCAGGAAGGTTTAATTTCTTGTTAAATTTGCCATTTCAATCCAAAAACTTTTTTTTTGCCATTTCAGTCACCATAGTTTACCAAATGTTGCCATTTTCACCCACTCCACTAACTTCGTTAAGATCTCCGTTAAATATGAGGGTATTTTAGTCTTTTTCAACACTCTAATTATCCAATTAAAACAAATTAATCAATTAATATTCAATTAAAACCAAAAAACATATGAAGCGCCTAATGAGACCAGGCGCTTCGATATAAATCTTCGATTAACTCTAACTCATGTTGTTCGATTTAGATGTGCTTTGAAATTTCAATTTATCTTCATATTTTGTCCTAACGTGTATATTTTTCGATTGATGTCTACTGTAGGATTGAGGTCTGCTGTTGTCAAGCTTTGTTTGATTGAGGTCTGCTATTGTCACGTTACGTGACAACAACAGATTACAGACCTCAATCAAACAAAATATGACAACAGTAGATCTCAATCGAACAATTATGCACTTTCAAACAAAACATGAAGATCAATTGAAATCTCACAGCAGACCTCAATTGAACTACATGAATTAGAGTTAATCAAAACTTTTAAATCGAAGCGTCCGGTCTCACTAGTCGCTTCATATGTTTTTTAGTTTTAATTATATATTAATTGATTATTTTGTTTTAATTGGATAATTAGGGTGTTGAAAAAGACTAAGTAACCCTCATATTTAACGGAGTTAGTGGAGTGGATGCAAATGACAACATTTGGTAAACTACAGTGACTAAAATGACAAAAAAAAAAAGTTTTTGGATTGAAATGACAAATTCAACCAAACGTCAGAGAACAAAATGACATTTTACTCTTTCTTTTTTGTTTAAGAATGTCGTCACCGTTTCATTCGCTTGAGGTTGAGATTTAAAAGGCATTTAATTATCTTTTGAGATACACTTTTTTTTGTCTTGTTGTGGTTGGTGTTGTCAAACGAAGAAAGAAGAAAGAAATTGTTTCTTTTGTTGGTAAACAAAAACGAAAAGAAGGATCAATTTTTATTGTTGAAGTTTGCGATAAACCAAAAAAAGGGTGGAGTTGCTATTATTTTTCTGGGGTGATTAGTTCAATCTAAGAAAAAAAATTAGCTTTCTTTTGCTAATTTATGATGTCGCAAGTAATCTAGAAGATCTAGCGAAAGTTAGTACCAAGCTAAACTTGTTAAAGCCGTCGATTAGGGTTAGACTAAAAACTCTTGGATTCGTCGGGTAAAGGTTAGGGTTTTGTGTTTTCAAGTTTCTATTTTTTTTACGGGTTATAATCAACTGTTTGGGGGAACCATGTTATGTGAAAGGAAAATATATTCAAGTTTAGATTTGTCTGCAAAGGTTTTTTAGGAGCAAATTGGTCAATTGACAGTGTTCAGTAGAACAGCCGCCAAGTTCATGCCTCTGCCATTGTTGTGTCTTTTCACTGTTTGGATTTGCTTCTTGTTTGCTATTTGAGATGGCTGAAGACGGGAAGGTTGTGATCAAGAAATTTAACGGTTCTGATTTTAGTTGGTGGAAAATGCAAGTAGAAGCATTGTTATGTCAAAGGTACTTAAATATGGTACTAGGAGAAAAACTTGCGAAAATAGAACAAGCTAATTGGGAATCAAAGGACAAAAGGCTCGTGCGGTTATTACATTGGCTTTGACGAAAAATGTTGCTTTTAACATTATTAAGGAAATCACGGCTCGTAGTATGATATCTGCTTTGTCAAATATGTATGAGAAACCGTTTGCGACGAATAAGGTGTTCTTGATTCGGGAGCTGGTGAACACAAGGATGAAAGAAGGAAGCTCAGTGACCGGTCATATCAACAATCTAAATTCAATCTTAACAAGACTTGTATCTGTTGGAATTAAGTTTGATGATAAAGTTCAGGCTCTACTGTTGTTGTCGACTCTGCCTGATAGTTGATCTGAAACTGTGACTGCAATTTCAAGTTCTGTGGGGACTAAGTGTTTCACTCTCAATGGTATTCGGGATCTATTTATGGGTGAAGATGTCAGAAGAAGAAACTCGGATAAATCATCAAATACTGAGCTGCTAAATGTTGGCAGGGGGCGGGGTAATAACAGGTACAGTGGAGTCGGGGAAGGAGTTCATCTAAACCTAGAAAGAATGTGAAGTATTGGAGCTGCAATGAGGTGGGACACGTTAGGAGTTAGTATCCGAATAAAAAGTAATTAAACACCAGTGCTGGGGATGTTTCTAATGATAATGCATTAATACTCAGTGTGGAAAACAGTGTGGACTCTTGGGTCATGGATTCAAGGGCTTTGTTTCACGCCAAGGACAACGGGGAAACGATGGTGAATCTGAAACATGGTGATTTTGGAAAGGTACGATTAGCCAATGACAAGATACTTAAGGTAACAGGTATGGGTGATATTGATCTGGTTACTTCATTAGGAACTACATGGAACCTGAGGAATGTTAGAGTGATTCCAGGGCTGAAGAAGAAACGGATTTCAGTTGGTCAGCTGGATGTATAGGGACTGGAAGTAAGGTTTGGTGGTGGTAAATAGAGGGTGGCTCAATGGTAATCTGGTTATTGCTTGTGGTATAAAGTGTGGGTCATTGTATATGGTTGAGGTACCTGTTGAGGGATGTATGACCTTCCAGGTTAAGCACGACAAAATCCGGTTCGCTAAATCTGGTGCTAACGTTGTGTTCCCGAGTTCATTTAAGGATAGAAAAGAAAGGAATCGGAAGGAAATAAAAAGATTGTTGCGTTCCAGAGGTTTTTATTAACGAAGGAAATGGAAGGAAAGTAAGAAAGTTGTGTTCCTGAGTTCATTTAAGGAGGGAAAAGAAAGGAAATGGAAGGAAAATAAAGACTAAAATGAATCCTTCCAAATTGAAAGGAAATGGAGAGAAAAGAAAAGAAAGAAAAATGAAGAAAAAGAAAAGAAAGTAAAGGAAAAGAAAAGAAAACTCCTTAAGTAAACTCGGGAACACAACGTAAGAGAGTTCATTTTGCAAACGTGAAGTCTGGAGCAGAGATGTTAGGTGAACAAGTTCGAAAGTCTAAACCATTCAAGGGATTCAGTGACAGTGGGAGCACGGGACTTGTTCCAGGTACAGTTACAAAGAATCGTTGGGTTTTAAAGACTACGACTGAAAAATTCTCTCCTAGTGATTGTTTGCTGAATTTGGAGAGTGAAAGTGATCCTCGGTGTATCTTTGAATCCGGTGGAATTTCCAAACCGGTTAAGATGGAGGATGAGTAGTTGGCGGGACTAGCCACGATTGAGTTGGAGCTCGAGGGAGCTTCAACCGGCCCTTTAGGTACTTGATGATGAGGGGCCGCTACAACTAAGAGATGTGATGAAGTCTTAGCTTGTTTTTGGGAACTGGAGGCTTGAAAGACTTGTTAAAGATTACTGAAGTTACTGGACGACTAGGTTGCTTTGTACTTGAATGGCGGCCTAAATTTATCGCAAAGTCTTCAAGTGGGAAATTATTGGGTTTGTGAGGGCTTTGGGCTTCATGTTTCTTGTTCATTAAATTGTTAACCCTAATTAGTCTCTCTATATATATCATGTCATATATTGTAATCTTTTGTACTGAGCAAATAAAGAAAACCCTAGTTGCAGCCCGTGGACGTAGGTCACACCGACCAAACCATGTTAAATCCTTGTGTAGTTTATTTTCTATTTTGCGTGATATTTGTTTGTGTTCATGTGTTGATTCCGCTACGCCACTTGATTCATAACAAGACATACCTCGATGTAATCAGACAAACATATTTCAAGAACGAAAATTATAATTCAACGTTAGGTTCTTACTAAAGAAAATGCATCGATATTTCTAACCACTGCTCTTGGTTCTACAATGATCAAAACAAAGCTAGCAATTTCCATTTGTTTTCTTCAAATTTCAATCTTAAGCAACTACTGAAAATAGTCGTCCTTTTTCAGTCTTCTTATCATTTTACATTCATTGTAAACAGATATAACTGAATTAAAAAGGAAATATCATATAGGTATAACTTGGAGCCCAAACAATTACTCCTAATACCCTCCTTCGAACCGTGAAACTCCAAATCTTAGAAGACCATACGGATTAGAGATACCAAAAAAACCCTAACCAGCTAATTAGATTCAGAATATCAACATGGGTTCTAACTTCGGAAGAATCCTATAATATAATCAGCACAATGAAAGCAAAACCCCAAACCTAAACTGTTAGCATCATGTTGCATGTTATCGATCCACACAACTTTAAAGTATGTATCCATACACAATTCATCATCAAAAAACCCTATTCCACGTAAATATACGGCGATAAAATCATACGTGCGCATACAGAAAGAAAGAGAAAAACGACTTACAGGGAAGATCTTGAAAAAGAATGATCAGAAGAGAAATCGTGTTGAAAGTGGAGGATCTTGGCGGATCTATAGCACCGGTAACGGATGAAATCAACGAACGATTCTCACTTCTGTGACTGATTTCTCGGTGGAAGTTTGACAGTAAATCAAAGTTGAGACCCCGAATTCAGCGAAGAGTAGTAGCGAATGATCGATTTTCCCCAAATTTATCCACCAAAGGCTTAGGTTAGGGTTTCGTGCTCCTCTTACACGAGTGTATAATCATATAATTGATACTTCATACACAACTCTAAAACTATTTTTATATGATATTTGATGTATTTCTTTTATAAAATATATATCTCTTCGTTCGTTATATTTTATGATCGCGAAATATTGGAAAATATAGTTTTATTTGAATTTTTTCGAAACTTAAAACTTGCTAGACAAGTAAAATACTAAATAGACATGATGGTTGAACAAATTTTTTTAATTATTTAGAATTTTGTATCCTTTAACGTTCTCTGCGTCTTCTTCGTCTCGATTGGGCGTTGGTTCACCTGGAATCTTGTCGATATAATCTTGATATATTTAAAATTGAATGTTTAATTTTAACAAAGTAAAAGAGGTCAAGTAGTGAAATCAAACGTTTGATTTAAATAACTAGGAATTATCTAGTTATTTGAAATAGATAATTATTAGTTTATCTAGTTGATTATTTAAATAGTGTTTTAGTTGAATTATTATTAGTTTATGTCTACTATAAATATTCTGTTTCATATTTGGTTTTATAAGTCGAGCTCAATAATAAGAAAAAAAATTGAATTATGTTACTTCAATTTCTACATGTTTGCATATATTTTCAGGTTGATCCAATTGGATACTCCAACAATTGGTATCAGAGCTAAAGATCACGATCTACGTGGAGCCTATCGGAATTCATGTGTGGAGAAGAAATCGATCCGACTACCAAGAATAGATAACATCCGAACTCGACCTGAAGGGACAAAGGTGAAGGGAGAATCGACAAGTAATTTTATTCTTCTATTAGTTATTTTTTATTATCGTAGCCGGAAGAAGAAGAAGAAGAAGAAGATGGAGAAGAAAAAGGGGATTACCAACAAAACAGGGGGCAAAAAGGATTCGAGTGGTGGTCATCATGGTAGCAAGTTTAAAAATAAGACAATATCTTGTTTGATCAGGGGATATTGAAAAACAAGTTTGTAAAGGAGTTTGATTCGATCATTAGCAGGTTGGTAGATATGATCGATCAAGGATTAACCAAGTTTGTTTGTAGTTAAGAAGTTTTTAAAGGATATGATCAACAGTGTACTTTTCTTTCCTGCCAAGGAAAATAATGGGTGGTTCTCTTTTGGCAAAAGTAATCCGACAGGAAGCGTGAGAAATGAAACAACATGATGGTAGGTTTTCGTTTAGCAGCTGGGTAAAAACAAAAAACAAAGGGCTTGTTTTTTTAAGTTAGAGGTCGGTTAGCAGGTGGCTTGAACAATCTGGGAAGAAGTAGAAATCAAAGACGCAGGCTTTGATCCAAATAAATTGTTATCGAAATTAGGGTTTCAAACCGAGAAGATTTAGGACGTGGCTGGGGTTAAAGTCCGAGTCCAAAAGATATTGCAGAGATGAACAGGTTCAAACATAGATGAGAGGTGAAGGTCAATATAAAGATTAAGGGGGTGAATGAAGAATATAATCTTGATATGTTTATAATTGAAGGTTTAATTTGAACAAAGTAAAAGATACCAATGAGTGAAATCAAAAGTTTGATTTAAATAATTAGAAATTATCTAGTTATTTGGAATAGATAATTATTAGTTTATCTTATTGATTATTTAAATAGTGTTTGAGTTTGATTATGATTAGTTTATGTCTACTATAAATATAGGGTTTCGTATTCGGTTTTATGAGTCGAGTTCAATAATAAGAAAAGAGTTGAATTATGTTACTTCAATTCTACATGTTTACATATATTTTCGAGTTGATCCAATTTGTTATTCCAACAGATTTCATCATTGAGATTCACGTAACTCCATCCATCCCTATCGCTAATCGGGGCCTTTTCCTAATCCAATTCCTTCTTTTGTTATGTATCTGGCAATTTTCAAATAATAGGATCCTGATATCAACATCATATTCATCATTTTTAATGTTGTTCCATTTAATGTTATATATACTACAAGAACACTCGTTGCTGAATCTCCTACCACTCTGAAGTGTGTGTTTAATGAGCAATATGCTTCTTTTTCCGAGATGATTTGAAAAATACCCCTAACTCGAACCCATATGTAACACCCGAAAATTTTAATAAAAAGAAAGGAAAGAAAAATATCTTGAAAGAAAAGAAAAGGAGTACAAGTGGAGGGGACCAAAGTGTAAAAAGTACAAAACTATATTATTTTAATATTTAAAAGACATGGCCGCCCATGCCACTGCCTTTTTACACCCTTTTGCTTTCGGCTGGAACAGAAACAAGAAAGAAGAACAAAGTTTCTCTCGGATATTCAAGAAGAAGAGGAAGCTGATAAATTCTTAGGTAGGTGTTCTTTGTGTTTTTGGTTCAGTTTTGTTGAGTTTTCAACCTTAAAACCGATTTTTATGTGTTCTTTATGCTTGGTTGTGTGTTTTGTTGTGTTTTTAGGTGTTCGGACTCTTTGTGCCCTCAAGTTCGGTGGAGTTATACTTGAAGGCTGCATTAGGTGAGTTATAGATCCCCGGTTTTGTGTTTTTAAACTTCTTTGGGGCTGAAAATGCATGTAAAAATGTTTTACAACTTGTATGTATGGTAACCGTATGTATGTTGTGTGACAACCAGTCAAAATCAGGTCAACGCCAATTTCGTCAGATAATAATAACGTTTATTTATTCATTCTGACACGTTTGACTATCAGAAACTTTGACCAATATTTCATGCGAACCTCGTTCTCGATTAACCGTTCGAGACAAAATCTGATAATAATAATAATTAATAATTATAATTATAAAATAAAAATTAATAATAATGTTAATATGTGGGTTCATTGCATGGTTGACAACTAATCCTAACATGAGTATATATATACACACTTACACACACACTCTTCACATTCTACACACACACACAACCTCTTCACCTCCCTCTTCTCTCCACTTCCCCATCGGCACCCCCACCCCCACCGAACCATCACCACCGTCACCCTCCCTGCCATCATCGGTGAACACCACCGAAACCACCATCGCCCGCCAACACCCATTCCACCCGAGAACCATTCCACCGTCACCCACCCTTCCATCGCCGGTGAACACCCTAGCCACCGACCGCCGCCGCGCCATCTTCCGCCATCACCAACCACCGCACCACCTTCGCACCGCCGGCAACCACCTGCCATTTCCTCCCCCGGTCCGCGAGCATCATCATCAACATAGAGAGACTATCTCTCTTTACTCGAGTCAAGAACGTGAGAGCTTCAAATAGTTCTTCGTTAGGAGCTTGAAAGTGGAATCGGTCTCGAAGAATCGTGAGCTAACGCTAGAAACCTTTGGTTTAGGCTTAAGGTATAATTATTTGGGTTAACTTATCTAAATATGTTCATGCATGGTTGATCAAGATGGAAATCTTGATAAAATTTGGTTCACCCGCTTAGATGTTCATGGAAAAGTTGACATTTTGAAGAAAATGGGTTTTTGATTTGGTTTATAATCGGAAAATTTAATGTTGTTGTAGTTTTAGTTGATGAAATCTATTATTTGTATGTTTTGGGTTTGAAAGAATGTATTAGACATATGTATATGACTATGAATGCATGTGTAGGCGAAATGGTATGTTGATTATGGTTCATAAGGGTTTTTTTTAGATAGGACTTTTGGATGTTTGGGCAATAATATCATTTTAAGAACTCTTGAATGATGAGAAATTTTGGGCAAAAATAATAAAAGATGTCAAGACTAGGAAGGATAAATTATGATGTTGAATGCAAGTTCTTATAAAAATAACCAAGTTGAAACTTTACAAAGTGTTAAGAAGAAGGATTTTAATAAGGAAATGTTAGTTAAGATAAATAGAGGATTTATAACTACGCCTAAGATCTATGGATCATCATAAAACAATAAAATTTACTAAAAATGACGTTTCAAGACTTTGCAAAACAAATTATATAAAATAGATTTTTACGGATAAAATTATGATTAATAAAAAGTAAATTTATATAAATATATTTTGAAACCATCAAAAATAAGTTAAAATATCTTAAAATTTAACATTATGAAACTCGTAAATAAAATCACCTTTAAAAGAATATATATATATAAAGTATATTTATAAATCAAATTATTTTATCTTTAAATTATTTCACAAAAGAAAAATATGATATTTTTTTTAATATTATCTAGAATCTTGTGTAAAATCAATATAAAATCATTAGGTAATTAATTAGAATTTTATGACATAATTGATTAGTTTAAGAAATTAGGTTAGTCTTTATAAGAAATAATAGTAGAATTAGAAATAAATTTAGATATTATTAGATATTAAGTTTAATTATACGTGTGAAATGATTTATTAAATAAGAAAATGTCTAATAAATGATAACCCTTTTAAAAATGAAATGATTTCTTGAAAACATCTACAAACAGTTTTAAAAGCGTTTTTATCGATAAGAGTCAAATAAGTTGGGTGAACAACATTATTTGAACAAGTTTTGCGTTTATTAAAAGTAAGTCTTTCACGTCTAAGATCGTGATTAGACTGGTGCAAGACGCTAAAAACTGAGATTTGAATCATATCAAAGGTGAGTTCTTCGGCCCCATTTTAAATAATGTTTTATTTAAACTGTTTTGGGAAAGGCATGAATGTTTAAAATTTTTTTATATATGATGGGTAAACGGGTATAATATATGTTATGATGGTATAAGTTGAGGTAATAATATCGGTGAATACTATTTGGCTCTAAATCCCCTCATAATCATTAACCTCAGGGAGGTCGCAGACTATATTGGTAGATTTATCGAGTTAGAAGGGCCCGCTCTCGCGACTAGTCACACTGGTCAGGTTGTAGCGAGGGAGTTTATATGTTTGGATAGTTGTGGGGCAACGACGTGTTTCTTGACTTGATTATGGACTTATGACCTGAATTAATCATAGTATCTAGCTAGTCTATGTTGAGTATATTATCTCGCTACATCATATAAATTTTCTTGGAAAAATCGAATGTTTCAAATTATGAAAACCCGAATGCTCACCAACTTTATGTTGACTAGTATTTTTTCATGCTTTTCAGGGCTATAGGTATGCTTGATTTGGAAATGATGGGAATGAGTCTTTGGAAAAACCAAACGTTTTATGTTGACTACTGTAAAATCTGTTCATGTTAAATTTGTTGTTTTGTCAATTAAACATGATACTATGTAATGAATATCTTGTCATGTATAATAGTCAACGTAATAAATGTTAACGTTTGACTACGACCGTTTGAATAATTCCAACTTCCGTTATCACCATGTCACGTGACTTTTCGTTGTGATTTTCGGGGTGTGACAGAAGTTGGTATGAGAGCCAATGGTTATAGCGAACTATAAAAGTTTTCTAAAAAGAAAAAAATCTAGACTATAACCTTTAAAGGTTTTTTTTTTAAGATTCCAAAGACATTTCCATCTTTCGTGCATTACGCTAGGCTAAGGCGTAGAGCTAACCTAGTTATATCTAATGCTAAGACTTTAATTATTCATTTAGTATAGATTAAGTTAGCGTAATATGTTAGATTAATAAGTGCAGGTGTATTATCATTCTGTAGATGTCTGATCGGGTGAACAAGAAGGATATACCAGATGCTAGTAGCAGCACTGAGGGTCTGTCATCACCCGTATCCACCATGCCATGGTATCACCCTTCTCAGCCTCATTTACGGCTACTTTCTACCCGGGCATGGGGGACTTGGGAAACGGATGGATATCCGAGTCTGATGATGAGCATCCTGCACCCATTGCAGCTACACTCGAGCTGATTCTTGAGGCTCAGACTGAAGATGAGCATGAGGATCAGGCTCAAGGAGATGACGAGCCAGTTGGTTTGGTTCAGAGGAGTGAGATCCCGACCGCAAGGACACCCGTTGCACCTATTTCTCCTATTCGACACCCACCGAAGATTCGGTTGGTGTACGAGAGGAGAAAGCGGAGGGAGTCTAAGAGAGTAATTGCTGATGATGAGTGTCTGCATGGAGAGCCTACGCCCAAACGGGCCAGATTATTTGACGAACAGTGGGGTCTGATTATGAGTACTATGCGAGGATGGACCTCGAGGGATGGGGTCCTTCTACCTTTAAGGTGGGGGAATCATCTACCACTCCACGTAGGATTTCTATTGATGGTGAACCTATTGAGCGCGTGGTGGCTACCCTGACAACTCAATGTGTACGATTTGAGAAAGAGCTACTTGGGATGAAGAAGAAGTTGTGGATTCAAGACGAAGTAGGCCAAGCTATGGATGGGAGATTAATGACGATTGAAGAAGAGAGGGTGTTAGAGGAGAGTACACTGAGTCAGATCCATTTCAGAGTGTCAGATCTGGAAACTAGTCTTTTAGAGACTAGGAACAGATTGACTCTGATGGAGCAGAGGGCTGATGCAGCTGAAGCAGCGTTACTGGTGGCCCAACAACAAGCGATAGTGATGGGAGAAAGAATGGAGACTACCGAAGCAGCACTAGTAGTGGCACAGTAGCAGACGATGGTGATGGAAGAGAGAATGGAGGCTGCCATGTCAATGGCCACATTCTGCATGATGATGATTTCTTACTTGATGCACATGAGTAGTGGAGCACCATTTCTAGGTTAGAGGACGGGTTCAAGCCGGAGTGCTTGAGTATTTTGATCAGAACTTAAAACTCTTTTGATGTTATTTTGTGTTAGCCCTTAAACTAATTATTCTTTTGATGGTTGACTTGACTTATGATTTGGGCACTTATGTATGAATGAACAACATGTTATTTTGAAGTTATGATATTATTATTAAAAAAAATTATGACTACTGAATTGTGAAAATGATGTTACATGTGCGATTGGGAATGATGAATCAATCAATTATTATAAGTCTCAAACGTTAAACGATAACTAAACCCCTTCTTTCTCTACCTGGATAGCAGAACTTTAAACATGCCACCTATAACACGAAATATATCATCAAGCGGAAACCCTAATTTACCAACTACCGCTGAAGAATTAGCCCAGATAATAGCACAACATGTCAAATCAGCTTTGGAGCAACATGATGCTAACATAGCAGCTGGATCAAGAGGAGGACATGGAATGGCTAACAATGGATTGGGAAACGGCTCCAACATTGATTCAGGTGTTGATGCAAACAATGGTTCAGGTCTGAACGGAAATCCAGGCAGTTCATCTGGTGGACAACTTCAGGGATGTTCGTATAAGACATTCCAAGGATGCAATCCAAGAACGTTTACTGGTGCTGAAGGACCACTGGATATTATTCGGTGGATAGAAAAGATGGAAGCTGTTATAGCTATAAGCAACTGTTCTGATGATCAAAAAGTTAAGTACGCAACCTATTCCTTCCAAGATGCAGCATTGTCTTAGTGGAATTCTCAACGTCAAATTTTGGGGAATGCCAATGCTTATGAACTCACTTGGGAACAACTGAAGGAGATGATGCTTCGTGAATATTGTCCCCGAAATGAATTGCAGAAAATGGAGACAGAATTCTGGAACCTCACAATGGAAGGTGCAGAGATACGAGCTTACACTTCTAGATTCAACGACCTTGCCAGATTGGTACCACGAATGGTTACACCAGAATATGTCTGAATTGAGAGGTATATTTGGGGATTAGCACCTCAAATAAGAAGCAATGTTATGGCCTCAAACCCTACCACTATTCAGAGTGCTATAGCTATTGCTCATTCACTGACCGATGATGCGGTGCGTAGTGGGACACTGATCAAGAAAGATGACCATGGAAAAGGAGTAGTGGAAATTGAAAAGAAGACTGATAAGTTTAAAAGAAGGTCATTTGATGGGAAAAGAAAATGGTTCGGAAGTTCCAGGAAACAAGCGAATATCAAGAAAGGTTTCAATCAGAGGTCTAAATGAGCATATGTCGCGACTTCTAGCAATGGCAGACAAAACAAAGAATATCAAGGGAAATGCAACAAATGTGGATATTTTCATGGTGGCGAATGTAAAGTCTGCACTCGTTTTCATAAATTTGGACACCTATGTCAAAATTGCCGAACCAAACCCGATGTTAAAGTAATGGGAAGTAATCACGCTTGTTTTGAGTGCGGTATCGTAGGTCATTTCAAGAAAGATTGCCCAAAATTGAATGGGCCTAAGGCGAGAGGAAGAGCCTTCGAGATGAATACTAGAGATGCGCGTCAGGAACCGACAGTAGTCAACGATACGTTTCTTGTTAACAATCAGTATGCTTCTGTTTTGTTTGACACTGGTGCTGATTTAAGTTTCGTATCCAAAGAATTTGAGCCATCATTAGGTGTAAAACCTTGTAAGTTAAATAAGAAATACATCATTGAATTAGCTAACGGGAAGAAAATAGAATCAAGCGAGGTAATTAAAAATCGCACCATACAACTTAATGATCGTCCCTTTAGCATCGATCTATTACCTGTCAAACTTGGGAGTTTCGATGTAGTCATCGGAATGGATTGGCTTTCTCGAAACCATGCTGAAGTAGTATGCTATGAGAAGATTATACGCATACCAACACTCGACAATGAAGTACTAATCATTCAAGGAGACAAAGGAAAGCCTTCCTTAAAAATTGTTAACGTTATGAAAGCTTACGGATATCTAAATAAGGGACATCCAGCTTTCTTAGTAAAATTTGTGGACATCAAGAATGAAGAGCGGAGGATTGAAGATATTCTGATTGTACGAGAGTATCCAGAAGTATTTCCTGAAGACTTACCGGGTTTACCTCCACAGAGGCAGATAAAGTTTCAAATTGATCTTGTGCCCGGAGCTGCACCTGTAGCCCGATCGCCATATCGGTTAGCGCCTTCTGAGATGCAAGAATTATCGAAACAACTGCAAGAGTTGTTAGATAAAGGATTTATCCGACCAAGCTTTTCTCCTTGGGGAGCACCGGTTCTGTTTGTTAAGAAGAAGGACTGATCGTTTAGAATGTGCATTGATTACCGGGAATTGAATAAACTTATCATTAAGAATCGGTACCCATTACCAAGAATTGATGATCTGTTCGATCAACTACAAGGATCCTGTTATTATTCAAAAATTGATTTACGATCCGGATATCATCAATTGCTGATAACAGAAGAAGATGTTCCGAAGACAGCCTTTCGAACACGCTATGGTCATTATGAGTTTCTAGTAATGCCGTTTGGTCTGACCAACGCACCTGCTGTGTTTATGGATCTCATGAATAGGGTTCGCAAACCTTACTTGGATAAGTTTGTGATAGTGTTTATTGATGACATTTTAATATATTCACAATCCAAGGAAGAACATGAGAAACATCTTCGACTTATTTTAAGCATACTAAAAGAAGAAAAGTTGTATGCAAAATTCTTCAAGTGTGAGTTTTGGCTTCGAGAAGTTCGATTTCTCAAACATGTTATTAACGAAAAAGGTATCCATGTGGATCCGACCGAGATCGAAGCAATCAAGAATTGGGAAACACCCAAGTCCCCAACGGAAGTACGACAATTCCTAGGATTGGCCGGCTACTATCGTAGATTTATTGAAAATTTCTCAAAAATAGCACAGCCACTGACTCTGCTAACTCGTAAGGATAGAAGATACAAGTGGAATGCCGAACAGGAAGAAGCATTTCAACTATTAAAACAAAAGCTGTGTAGTGAACCTATTTTGTCACTCCCTGATGGAACTGACGGATTCGTAGTATATTATGATGCTTCACGATTAGGTCTGGGGTGTGTATTAATGCAAAAAGATAAAGTGATTGCCTATGCGTCAAGACAATTAAAAATGCATGAAAAGAACTACACTACCTATGATCTGGAATTAGGAGCGGTGATTTTTGCTTTAAAAATCTGGAGACATTACCTCTACGGAACCAAGTGTGTTGTATACACTGATCATAAGAGTTTACAACACATCTTCAGTCAGAAGGATCTAAATATAAGACAACGACGATGGGTTGAATTATTAAACGATTATGATTGTGATATTAGATATCACCCAGGCAAGGCTAACGTGGTTGCAGACGCTCTCAGCAGAAAAGAAAGAGAAAAACCTCTACGCGTACAAGCGCTAGAATTAACCATATATTCGGATCTTATTACTCAGATTCATGACGCTCAAATTGAAGCATTAAAAGACAAAAATTTGGAAAATGAAGGTCTACGAGGAATGGTCAAAGAGTTGATACTTAACTCTAATGACTTGATGCAATTTGCAAATAGAGTATGGGTTCCAAAATATGGAGACTTGCGTAGAAAGATTTTAGATGAAGCGCATAGATCAAGATATTCAATTCACCCAGGATCGGACAAAATGTATCACGAAATAAAAGAATTTGACTGGTGGCCTAATATGAAAGGTGATATAGCCTCATATGTAAACAAATGTATGACATGCTCTAAGGTGAAGGCGGAATATCAGAAGCCATCTGGACTCTTACAGCAACCTATGATTCCTAAATGGAAAGGGAGTGTATCGCCATGGATTTTATGACAAAATTACCCCGAACATTAAGTGGTTACGACACTATTTGGGTAATAATTGATCGTTTAACAAAATCTGCACATTTTCTGCCTATAAAGGAGACATATGGCATGAATAAGCTAGCCAACTGACACATCAAAGAGGTGGTATCTCGTCACGGAGTACCAATCTCGATTATTTTTTATAGAGATAGTAGATTTACCTCGAGATTTTGGCAATCTTTGCATGAAGCCATGGGTACTCGCTTAGACATGAGTACAACCTATCATCCTCAGACAGACGGCCAAAGTGAAAGGACCATTCAGACACTAGAGGATCTATTGAGAGCACGTGTGATAGATTTTTGTGGGAATTGGGATACTCATTTACCATTAGCTGAATTTTCATATAATAATAGTTATCACACTAGTATTAAAGTTGCCCCATTTGAAGCATTGTATGAAAGAAAGTGTCGTTCACCCCTATGTTGGGCAGAAATTGGTGAAAGACAATTAACTGGGCCAGAAATCATTCAAGAAACGACTGACAAGATTGGGCAGATCAGAAAGAGACTTGAAGCAGCAAGAAGCAGACAAAAGAGCTACGCAGATAATCGAAGAAAACCATTGGAATTTCAATTTGGTGACAGAGTATTTTTGAAAGTTTCTCCTTGGAAGGGCATTATGAGATTTGGTAAATGAGGAAAGCTCAATCCTCGGTTCATTGGAACATTTGAGATTATAGAACGTAGTGGACCAGTTGCATACCGTCTTAATCTACCAAGTGAACTTGGGAATGTGCATAACGTATTTCATGTGTCCAATCTTAAGAAATGTATGTCAGATGAATCATTAGTGATTCCACCAGACGAAGTTTGCATTGATTACAAACTTCATTTTATCGAAGAACCTATAGAAGTTCTAGATTGGAAGGTTCAGAAACTCAGACGAAGTCGAATCAAATTGGTCAAAGTAAGGTGGAATTCTAAGAGAGGGCCTGAATTTACATGGGAATGTGAAGATCAAATGCAACAGAAGTATCCCCATATTTTTAAATCCGAGCCTAATGCAGATTCATCAACGAAATTTCTTAAACAAGGGGAGACTGTGACAACCAGTCAAAATCAGGTCAACGCCAATTTTGTCAGATAATAATAACGTTTATTTATTCATTCTGACACGTTTGACTATTAGAAACTTTGACCAATATTTCATGCGAACCTCGTTCTCGTTTAACCGTTCGAGACAAAATCTAATAATAATAATAATTAATAATTATAATTATAAAATAAAAATTAATAATAATTTTAATATGTAGGTTCATTGCATGGTTGACAACTAATCCTAACATGAGTATATATATACATACTTACACACACACTCTTCATATTCTACACACACACACAACCTCTTCACCTCCCTCTTCTCTCCACCTCCCCATCGGCACCACCACCCCCACCGAACCATCACCACCGCCACCCTCCCTGCCACCATCGGTGAACACCATCGAAACCACCATCACCCGCCAACACCCATTCCACCCGAGAACCAATCCACCGTCACCTACCCTTCCATCGCCGGTGAACACCCTAGCCACCGACCGCCGTCGCGCCATCTTCTGCCATCACCAACCACCGCACCACCTTCGCACCGCCGGCAACCACCTGCCATTTCCTCCCCCGGTCCGCGAGCATCATCATCAACATAGAGAGACTATCATCTCTCTACTCGAGTCAAGAACGTGAGAGCTTCAAATAGTTCTTTGTTAGGAGCTTGAAAGTGGAATCGGTCTCGAAGAATCGTGAGCTAACGCTAGAAACCTTTGGTTTAGGCTTAAGGTATAATTATTTGGGTTAACTTATCTAAATATGTTCATGCATGGTTGATCAAGATGGAAATCTTGATAAAATTTGGTTCACCTGCTTAGATGTTCTTGGAAAAGTTGACATTTTGAAGAAAATGGGTTTTTGATTTGGTTTATAATCGGAAAATTTGATGTTGTTGTAGTTTTAGTTGATGAAATCTATTATTTGTATGTTTTGGGTTTGAAAGAATGTATTAGACATATGTATATGACTATGAATGCATGTGTAGGCGAAATGGTATGTTGATTATGGTTCATAAAGGTTTTTTTTAGATAGGACTTTTGGATGTTTGGACAATAATATCATTTTAAGAACTCTTGAATGATGAGAAATTTTGGGCAAAAATAATAAAAGATGTCAAAACTAGGAAGGATAAATTATAATATTGGATGCAAGTTCTTATAGAAATAACCAAGTTGAAACTTTACAAAGTGTTAAGAAGAAGGATTTTAACAAGGAAATGTTAGTTAAGATAAATAGAGGATTTAAAACTACGCCTAAGATCTATGGATCATCATAAAACAATAAAATTTACTAAAAATGACGTTTCAAGACTTTGCAAAACAAATTATATAAAATAGATTTTTACGGATAAATTTATGATTAATAAAAAGTAAATTTATATAAATATATTTTGAAACCATCAAAAATAAGTTAAAATATCTTAAAATTTAACATTATGAAACTCGTAAATAAAATCACTTTTAAAAGAATATATATATAAAATATATTTATAAATCAAATTATTTTATCTTTAAATTATTTCACAAAAGAAAAATATGATATTTTTTAATATTATCTAGAATCTTGTGTAAAATTAATATAAAATCATTACGTAATTAATTAGAATTTCATGACATAATTGATTAGTTTAAGAAATTAGGTTAGTCTTTATAAGAAATAATAGTAGAATTAGAAATAAATTTAGATATTATTAGATATTAATAAGTTTAATTATACGTGTGAAATGATTTATTAAATAAGAAAATGTCTAATAAATGATAACCCTCTTAAAAATGAAATGATTTCTTGAAAACATCTACAAACAGTTTTAAAAGCGTTTTTATCGATAAGAGTCAAATAAGTTGGGTGAACAGCATTATTTGAACAAGTTTTGCGTTTATTAAAAGTAAGTCTTTCACGTCTAAGATTGTGATTAGACCGGTGCAAGACGCTAAAAACTGAGATTTGAATCATATCAAAGGTGAGTTCTTCGGCCCCATTTTAAATAATGTTTTATTTAAACTGTTTTGGGGAAAGGCATGAATGTTTAAATTTTTTTTTATACTATTTGGCTCTAAATCCCCTCATAATCATTAACCTCGGGGAGGCCGCAGACTATATTGGTAGATTTATCGAGTTAGAAGGGCCCGCTCTCGCGACTAGTCGCACTGGTCAGGTTGTAGCGAGGGAGTTTATATGTTTGGATAGTTGTGGGGCAACGACGTGTTTCTTGGCTTGATTATGGACTTATGACCTGAATTAATCATAGTATCTAGCTAGTCTATGTTGAGTATATTATCTCGCTACATCATATAATTTTTCTTGGAAAAATCGAATGTTTCAAATTTTGAAAACCCGAATGCTCACCAACTTTATGTTGACTAGTATTTTCTCATGCTTTTCAGGGCTATAGGTATGCTTGATTTGGAAATGATGGGAATGAGTCTTTGGAAAAACCAAACGTTTTATGTTGACTACTGTAAAATCTGTTCATGTTAAGTTTGTTGTTTTGTCAATTAAACATGATACTATGTAATGAATATCTTGTCATGTATAATAGTCAACGTAATAAATGTTAACGTTTGACTACGACCGTTGGAATAATTCCAACTTCCGTTATCACCATGTCACGTGACTTTCCGCTGCGATTTTCGGGGTGTGACATGTTGTGTTTGGTTGGTTGTATTTCTTGGGTTTATGCTTGTTTTAGGTGCTTAGAATGATAGATTTAAGTTATGAGCATGTTAGAATGATGTTTGGGACTGGAACTAATTTAGAAACACGTATGTCTGCTGCGCATTCGCCCAAATAGGGCTCATGCGCCTGAATTTAGCTCACGCCTAAGTCCTTCTTATGCGCCTAAACAGTACCTCACGCGCCTACAAATTTTGCCCAGTAGTCTAAGTGTTGCTCATGCGCCTGGATTTTTGCCCATGCGCCTAAGTGGTAGGCTCATGCGCCTGATACTTAGCCAAAAAGACTAAATTCCACCCCATGCGCCCTAATAATGCCCATGCGCCCACTGCCCAAATGCTTAAGTGTTCCCCATGCGCCCCAATAGTGTCCATGCGCCCAGAAAATTTCTCATACGCCTAAGTGTTAGTTCAAGCGCCTAACTTTTCATGCGCCTAAGTGTTGGTAAGCCTGCTTAGTACTCATGCGCCTGCATAGTGCTCATTCGCCTAAAAGACTTAGAAAAATTTCTGAAATTTTGGGAAATAGAAATTTTAGGGTTTAACCCTGGGATGTTTTGGTGGTTATGTTTGTTGGTTTTATGCTTGTTTATGGCCTGTTTTTATGTTCCATATTACGTATTATTACGTGACATTACGTGGTGTGTTTATGCTCGTATACGTAAAGTATTATCATAAATGAAGTGATAGATTAATGATAATGAAAAGTGGAACTTAACGAATGAATGAAAGTCTTGCAAGCAAAATAAAAGGAGGTTCACAGCCACGGGTTGTCAGCTCAACTGTGTGCGGGTTAGCTACCCTATGAGGATGCATGCAGGGTCAATCTTTGAGATTGACGGGACCCTTGTTGCTTGCCCCAGGTACTGGAGTCAGCTTCGTGCACAATGTTCGGGTCTATTTATAGACCTCAGGCCCAGTACCAGCTTCATGCATAATGTTCGGGGTGTTGCACATTGGTCTGGTAGAAAGTGAAAGATAATGATAAAAGTACGGAATGAATGAGATGAACGATGAAAGATAATAATGAATATTATCTTGTTGTACATATGATGTGTGATCACGTACGAAAGTAACGGATTTATGAAAAGGAAATATTTTAAGAAAATGATATCTTATATATATTTAAACAAAGGATTTTAATTCTAAAACTAGAACTCAGTCAGCAACGCTGATTTTTATGCATTTTCAGATGGCAGGTAATTGTTGCTGAGGATGGCACGTGGGGGAGAGCTACTTGGCTGGCAAAACTGGCATCCATTCGTGCATGATGATTATGTTGTTTTGTAATGCAACTAAACGTTTCTTTTGTAACTCCTATTATACATTGATGTATTATTTAGCAACATTAAATATTAATGCAATAAATGGTTTTTGGTAATCTAATCCGCTACGATGTTTTAATTAAATGTATGTAATTTTATGTAAATAATGTTGTGGTTGACCAACTGTGAGGTTTTCGGGAACGGTGTACACCATAGCGCCCCACAAGGCTCATGCCCTTATCAGCCTTCTCCCTCTGCATGTGTCCTTTAGAGGGTCACACCAATTCATTTTTTATTGTCAAGTCCTCCTTTTTTGACAAGTGTGGTTTGGGTCTTGAGTGGTGTTTGGGTATCAAGTGATGTCACGAATTGTTGGGTTTGATAGTACTATTAGGTGGGAGGTGGTTTCATTTGATAGTTCAAAATAGTGTATGATGGTGGTTATTGTTATTGGTCAAATTGAACGGAAGGCGGAGAAGACAACTACAACGGGTAGGGCTGCAAACGAACCGAACGAACACGAACAAGGCCTTGTTCGTGTTCGTTCATTAAGAAATAAACATGTTCATGAACTGTTCACAAACACTTACCGAACGAGTTTCCTTGTTCGTGTTCGTTCATTAAGGAAATGAACATGTTTATGAACTGTTCACGAACACTTACCGAACGCAATCGAACACAAACAAAATCAAACGAAAACAAACAAATGTTCATGAACATGACGAACACAAAGAAGTCCATGAACATAAACGAATACAAATGATCACAAATTTATTTTAGAAATAAAATCAGCATATTCATCACAAAATTTACAAAAAATAAATAAACATGTAACATAAATATCCAAAAACACTTGACATACTTGTCATAAAAATAACTAACACAAAAATTAAGATTATAATCGAACATATTAACGAACATAAACGAACACATTATCGAACGTTCACGAACGGACATTAACGAACATAAACGAACACATTATCGAACGTTCACGAACATAAACGAACGAACGCGGCTTGTGTTCGTGTTCGTTCGTTTAACTAAACGAATGAAATTTTCTTGTTCGTGTTCGTTCATTTACTAAACAAACGAACATAAACGAACTTCCCGCCGAACAGTTCACGAACTGTTCGCTGAACGTTCAGTTCGTTTGCAGCCCTAACAACGGGTAAAGGAGTATGATTAGAATAAACAACAATTATAAACTATGCTAAAGGAAAGTGATATTTTCTCGTTAACATGTGTAATATACACATACATACATATATATATATATATATATGTATGTGTGTGTGTGTTAGAAGATTAAATGTTAGAAAATTGGTTATTGAAACTGTTTTTCAAGAGTAAAACTTTTCAAAATAATTAATTCATTTTTTTTTTAGAAAAATCCTCAACGCACGTGGAAATATCCACAAAAATCCCACACGTGTGTGGACCATGCAACAAGGCGTTATTTTCCTTGCCTCCACACCGCCATCTTATCACCACACCCAACCTCCACGCCATAATACTACGTGCTCTTATAATTGTCACAACATCATGTTATCATGTCAACCTCGCCACACCATAACTACACAAAAAGGTGGATCCATTTTTGTGTTAAAAAGTTATGTTTTTCGTTCGTGTTTGTATGATTTGTAGAGATTTTAAATGATATTTGTGTTTTATTCTCGGGCATGTGTATTTATGTGTATTTTATTATGAGTAGAATAAAATTAGATTTTCTACGATCATGTTTTTTATATGTATAAAATTGTATGATCTTCATTTTATGTTTTTCTAATTCAGATACAGTGACGATTATGATGAGGGTGCTGATTTGCTGGATGATGATGATAGTGATAGAGTATTAACCTGTTTCTTTCCCAGTTCACTTACTTCAAAATTGTGACGATACTCTGACCATTTCTTCATCAGGTTGCGATCGATTTCTTCATCATAAACCACAATCGCCATTCCTTTCCCAGTTCACTTACTTCAAAATTGTCGTCCGTTCGTTCACTTTGCTGTCAATATAAACCTATTTGTTGCTCATCTTTGTGCTTGTATTGTGATTGGACATCTTTTCGAGGAGAGTCAGTGGAAGAATGAGTCCATCACTACTTTTGTAATTGTGAGTGCTTTTATCTAATAATTATGCGTGTAATAATGAGCAATTCAAAAGTTATTAATCAAATGAGTAAGGAAGAAAATTGACGAAAGTCAAAACAAGATTTTGTTTAATTAGGGTCTTTTATAATTTTGTTCTGATCAAATAATCAATGTTTATTTTGATCATTTTATTGAGTTGCAGATTGATGAGGAAAATAGCTTCAGATTGTGGAAGCATGTTATGTAATTTTGCTAAGTTTGATTTGCATTTTATTGTTTCTTGAATATTAAATGTAATTCTATAGATCTACATGTTAAGCGGGTAAGAGTTGATACTATTATTTAAATTTCAATGTCGAAAAACTCTTTTAAGTTTAAAAAATCGGTTTATTTAAATTTAAGTTTATTTTAGCAGTATGTAAAAGCTAAAACCAAACCGTCTACTTCTTGCAGACTGCAAAAGTTTAATCCACCTCTTTTTCTATAGATGTCTGCAGATGTGATCCGCAGACTGTAGACATTTTATTTTTAAAAAAACAAACTGCACCTTAGTCTTATTTGACTTTAGGCCTTAGGGGTGCTTATTCGAATTGAATTCAGTTATTCGAATTACTTGAATCAGGTTATTCGAATTCGAGATTTTGAAAACTCGATTTGAATTTGATTTATTTTTGTGACATTTTCAATTCGAGTAAGTTATTCGACTTCAAATTTATTCGAATAAAAGATTAAAAAAAACTAAATTACTCTTTCTCTAAAATTTTAACAATGCAATTCACATTTCATTGCCGAATAACATCAATGGCATTAATACATTACCAAAATATCAGCCAATTTGATCATAACAACATTAAAATTCACGGATATCACTTAACCAATAACCATAAAAAAAAAAATGTCCTAGCGCAACAACACATTTAAAAACAATAAAAGTAAAAAACCTCAAATACATTATACTATGTATAAGATATACGTATATATTCTTTATTGAATTATTCAAATCAAATTTAAATTGAGACAATCAAATTCGAATTTGATTCGCATTTTACTTAGTTATTCAAATTAAATTCAATTTCGATTAGAATAAACGAAAAATTGGATTCGAGTTCGTTATTTGAATCAAATTTTAGGATATGCAAATCACATTCGAATAATGAACACCTATGACTCTCACTTTAATCATCAATATCTCCTTTTTTCTTTAAGTGTCTTCTGACGTGTCATTGATCAACATTTATGATTTAACACTATTTTTATTAAAAAAAATATGTGAACACCCGGTTACAAGATTTTCAACTTTAAATTTGGAATAACAACTAAGGCTTGATCAACAATTAAATTAATAGAGCAACACATAAGCAACGTATATAAGCATACGGCATGAAAACAATAAAAGATATGTCTGGGAAGGAAATATCCATACACTCTTAACTGCAAATGAGACTTGATCAACAATTACTACATCAAGAGAGCAACAAAAATGCAAAGTATATACCTGCATACAACATGATAACGATAGAAGATATGTATGGGAAGGGACGATCCATCATACACTGATTGCAAATGAACATAGATATAAGACACATGTGAAAATAAGTGTGAGTTTACTGAAAGCTCTTACATGTGTCTCCTCAGAACAACAATTTCTATCATGATGAGATGTGAGAATATGAACATTATGACCATGAGATGCTTTTATATCTTGATAATTATTAATACTAAATAACTGTTTGATGGAGTTTGTATTAGGCTGTGAGTGGGATTGTTTATATATTTGATTAGTTAATAGTGTTTGAGTTCGTTAGGAATAATATAGATTTAGTATAAATAGACGTTAAGCGGTTACTGTAACGTGTGGTCTTTTATTATTAATAAAACGCTGTGATCCTGTGATTGGGATACAAATAATCTTGTTTTAGTGTGTGTTGCTTGATCCAATTTTCCAACAATTGGTATCAAAGCAATGTTATGTGATCAAAGATGAACAAGACCACCAAAGAGCCAATCGTGAGATGATCAAAAGGTTGTGAAAGCGGCCGACTGAGTGACACAATCAGGATCAAGTTGAGAAGCCAAAATCGGTTGTGTGAGACGATTAAGAGGTAATTGGGAAGACCGGTTGTGTGAAATAATTAATATCGAGGTGAGAAGCCAAAACTAATCATGTAAGATGATTAAGTGGTTGTGAAGGTTGATTGTGTTAAGCAAACAAGAGGCATTACAAGTTGGATCTGTGTGATCGAAAAAAGAAAGATAAAAAAAAAGACTTCGTTAGTTTGTGGCTTCAATTTTGAGTGTAGTACTTGGTTTTCTGGCTACTGGTTCAAACTTCAAAAACACCAAAGAAAAAGGGAGTTTGGATGGCACGTAAATCCAGAAAAGAATTTTCGGGGTGAATAATTAGTTGATCATTAATCAAATTTTCCAAATTGTTGCTTTCTTCATTATAAACCTAAACTTAATAGGACAAGAAATTGGTCCAACTGATTTCTTGGTTTGGTTAGTCAGTTTTTCACACCATTCGATTATTTGGTTATTTATTGATGCATTGTAATTAATGAAACAATTCCATATATCCCATCCAAACAGAAACAATACGAGCACTCTTAGTTTTTGTTTTTCCGAATAACAAACACATATATCTCTCTTAAAATTTACTTTTAAAATCTACAGTGTTTATTTAATGAGATCTAAACCCGTCACACTCTGGTGGCAACGAACACCAGATGTCATTAAGCCAATAGGCCCTCGCATCACCTTAGTTTTTTTTCTAGAACTACAACTCACACACCCTTCAATGGTTCTACACCACAACTATTTACAACATTCCGTCACACTTAAGACTCGAACCTTTTGACCTCAACAGTGTCAGACCCAAAATTTTTTATCATGAGGGTCGGAAGTTATAAGGGTTAGTTGTTTATCACAAATATTAAACTATTTTCTACGATTCGGTTCGGATCAGGTTGATAAGAACATAAAAAACCAAATTTAAACAATAATCAGATAATTGATCTATGAACATGTTTTACTTTTCATACTAACTTTTAAATTTAAAACTAACTATGGGTTTAAGCGAGTCAAGCCCGCTCATGAGCTACCCGAGATCGACTCGTCATAAACTTGGCTGAGTCGAGCTTAAACGAGATCAAGCTCAAATTATGGCTCATTTAATAAAGAGATCGAGCCGGAGCTTCACAAGATAGAGCTCGAGACAGCTCGCTAGCCTAAACAAGCTTTTTATTTAAATATTTTTAATTCAATCCACCAGATACATAATCATATATATATGTCAATGTTATTATATTTAAAGCTATGATAAATATAATTAAATAATAAACAATGGAACCTAAGTCTGCCTCGAGTTTGAAAAATTTATTACTAGTTGAGCTTGGGTCTTAGAATAAAGCTTTACATAAGCCGAGCCGAGCTCGAATTCTCTTAAGGCAAAACGATTCCAACAAAACCTAGACAATCTCAGGCTCAACTCGATTTGTATATGTTCATTTTTAACACTCATAGTAACATTCAAATAATCAAGTATACAATCATATATAACCTGATAATTTAATCTAGGAATCTATTAATCAACAATCTAGTAATTAATTAAATGAGTTACGGACTTAATTTACTAAGACTTGATTTATCCAAAAAAGTTTTTAAATTGGACTTCATCATCCAAACTAATTGTTTTGTATTTGTTAATTATTTTTTGAGGGTTGGTTTTAAATATTGGGTTAGTATTGAAATTTCATGAGAATCAATCGAGATTTGATCGTATACGTATCATTAAAAATAATTTTTTTAATGAGGTGTGAGCGACTCCGCTTCAAAATACCAGGTAATCCCTGATTCTTAAGGAGAGATTCACCGATATAACTTTAAATGCCTTAGCAAATTAGACCCAACACCCCACCCATAAGGCCATAACCACCCTTAATTAACGCGCATAAACTTTTATAAACTTTTGATGGTCTACATGAAACAATGATATAAATACAACATTAGCAGTCACCACTCACCACCAAGATAATCACCCTCGGCCCACCATCAACGCCACCAGAGTGGTGGTGATTACACACTTCCGCACGTGCGTGGGTGGCCGACATGTCTCAACTTTGTCGCTCATGCACACGTGTGTTAGACTGTTAGTCAATAAAGCCACATCCCCACACAAACCGCATTAAGAACTCGTGAATTTATAATATTTTTGGACTTATTAACACAGTAATATATATATAAAAAATAGATATTTAATCATAACTATCACTTTAGTTAATTTGCAAGAACAGTAAAGTGAAAGCGTATTACCATTTGCAATCGTTTCGTTTTTCTCGTTTTTTTCCTCGTGTGACACACTAACGTCACATCAGTTTTTCCTTTCTTTCCTCAAGTTTTCTTGTTTTAGATAACATCATCCTAGTTTTTCTCCGTTTCCCCATTTTCCCCAATTTAGTTTAAAATTTGTAGAGATGTGGTCGGTGAATCCCAATGAAAACTCTAGACGGGTAGTAGCCTATTCGAACCGGTGACGCGTTGTCCTGCCCCGCCCCCTCTCTTTTTTTCGTCGGTAGTGTTAAATTTTAGTTCGGTAGTGTTAATTTTTGGCCCCGGTAGTGTAAATTGTTATATAAATATCAAGTTCGCCCCCTTAAAAAAATATTTTCGCCCCCCCCCCCTACAAAAGTGTTCGAGCTCCTCCCCACAGTAGTTCAGCTCGTTGTCTATATAATCTGCAGGAAACCACTCTTCTCCATCTCATCATCAACGAACCCTTTGTTCAATTGATTTCCACTGTGTTCCCCAATCTCCATTCTCACTCATTGCAAACCTTTTCACCTTTTGTTCAATAATATTCTCTTGTTATCGATCTGTTCAACTATTTCACTTCATTCACATGGGTAGAGCAACCATGTACAAACCAACGAGAGAACACCCCTCGTTCTCCTCATCATTGCTAGATCAGATCTACCGCTCCATCGACGAACGAGATCACCACGAATCGATAGTCCATAGAAACGATCAGGTTTTGAAACAGAGCAAATTCTCCGTTAATGAATGCTTTCAAACCGATCATAATGATGTTCAACGAGAAATCGAGAAATGGACGGAGAAAGAAGCAAGATCAGATGTGACTTTCAAATCGAGTTATCATCGAAGCGCGAATTCGAGCTCTAGCTCTTCCGATTCGAGCAGTGGCTGTGGTTTTTCATCGTCAGAAACTGAATCCATATACAGCGTCTCATCAAGGCCTAAACCGATACGTACAAGCACGAATCGACACAATGAATGCATCACAAGTGATAAACGGAAGAACATGTACGGCGAAATGTACGGATTCGAAGATTTGCAGTCGAAACATGAACATGAAAGCAAGTTCGTGAAGACGAAATCACGAGCAATGAAGATGTATACTGACCTGAAGAACGTGAAGAAGCCGATTTCTCCAGGAGGTCGATTAGCAGCGTTTCTGAACTCACTTTTCACTACAAGCAACTCGAAGAACACGAAGCTTTCATCCTTCTCCGGCGTAAGTTACGACGATTGTAGGAGTTATATCAACACACAATCGAAATCCACCGGTGGATCAACGTGTTCATCGGCATCGTCATTCTCACGATCGTGTTTGAGAAAAACTCCATCATCAAGAAGAAATTTAAGCAATAACAATAACAGATCTGTGAGATTCGTACCAGTGATAGTCGGTGATGATCGTCAGCAATGCGGATACAGATCTGACGAAGACGATTTGAATCAACATGCGCTCAAATTCGTCAAAAACCCTAGAAACGACGAATTTAGGGCTTATTCACGTGAGAAAACCTGCAACATTGAAGAATCTGAGAGGAATTTTTCGAGGAATTACCAGAAAATGGTAGAATGTGAGTTTGATTTGATTAAAGGTTACGATGAAATCAACCTGAATTATGAAGAAGAAGATGATGATGATGATGATAGCTACATCAGCTTCGATCTGTTTGAACTGGAGAATATTGCTGCAATACGAATGGGAGATTATGGAGATGAATTACCAGTATTTGAAACAACTCATTTGAATAGAAGTTTAGCATTTGGAGTGAAATGTAATTAAACACCAGATTATTCTTAGGCATGTGTTAAAACTCAAAAAGCATTTTTTTTCCTGTGTTTATGACTTTATTCAGAGTGAAATATGATGTGTAATTTTTTATGTAAATTTTATGAAAATATGTCAAATTAGATAAAAGTTGCTTTATATAAATGTTCTCACAACCGGACCGGATTGATTGGCGTACCGTTCATCCGGAAACCATGACCATTGTCGATCCGGTTATACTATTTTGAGTTGTTTCCCAAAGAACCGTCTGGTTCCTGTAGTTTAACGAGTGGGTTGGATGTATGAAGACTACGACTGGACCGAATGACAACGTTCAAATACAAAAGAGGATGTTGTCGGACTCTTGAGGCGCTACTGGAGATCGGAGGCCTGGAGTCCTGAGTTGTTGTCGGAATTTATAGTTACAAACCGATTGCAAGAAAGAATCCGATCCGGAGAGAAAATAGAGGGAGAAATCGATAGTCAGATAGAGAATGTTGGTAGTGGCTGTAAGTTTTTAAATAGTTACACATCGAATTAGTGGCATCAATTTTCACATGAGTGAATAGTTAGAGGTTGTTTGGTAAAATTTTAGTGATCATTAAAAAGCTATCTCTTAATGGTTCATAGTCGATTAATAGTTAAAAGTTAACCCTAATGCTGAATGGTTAAGATGTACCATCAAAATTTAACTTTTTAACCATTAAGTATTAGGATTACCTATTAATCATTAAGAAGACTATGAACTATTAAAAGACTACCAAACAACCCCTTACACTTAAATAAATTTACATGTTTTTAGATAGTTACATGTTGCAACACCCAATCGAATAGGAAAAAAACAAGGGCTTTAGACCTCCTTAAATTCAAAAAAGTCAAAGAGTCTTTATAAAATATAAATTGAAAATTGTTTAGTTTAAAAATTATTTGTTAAATATTTTAGTGTAATTTGATTGATTGGATAAACAATGTAACCATAATATTCATCAAACAAGTTTGAATGTGTGAAAGGCACACTGGTTTGATATTTCTAATGTATCCCGATAAACCTCATCGGTTCTTAGGAGGTGAAAACCTTTAGTAACGTGAGTTTCAAAGTGGCAACACCCTTTAGGCAAGGGTACAATGGGCAGCTTCATTACAAATGCATTAAAAATTAACTCTCTTGAAATTTTACATGGGAATTTTGGACTAAAATTTAGTTTCATTTATATGTGTTTTGACTTAAATTCCATTTATAATGTATTTTGACTTAAAAAGGTAACTGAGCGAATGTAGTTTTGAAGCAATTTTGGCCCTATATGTACATCTTCATCTGGTCACATTCGTTGGTTCGAAAATCACGCAATCGAAACATACTTGTTCGTATTGATTTTATTCAGGTGATTGGGTGAATGATCACATATTTTTGATATGAAAGTATCCTATACGATTCTCAGATTATCCTAGTTATTGAATTCATATTTCCATACATAATTTTGAATGATTTTATTTTACATTACACCCGCTCAATTTGTTTAAATTTAGTAAAAATAGTTCGCCAATATTATTAATTTTCAATACGATTATCTAATAATTAGTCGAGCATTACTCAAATTTATCAAATCGTTGCTTTCTTCATCAAAAACCTAAACTTTAAAAAACAAGAAACCGGGCAAATTAATTTAGTGAGTCGGGTTTTCAATCTTTTTGATTATTTGGTTGGTTATTGATACATTATAACTAATGTGACGGTTTTATATATCCCATCTAAACCAATACATTACACGAACCCTTATTTTTTTCCCTCTAAAAATGACTACGCGTCTATGCATATTCTTAAAATTCACCAATTATATTACTTATAAAACTTGAGGTCATTGTCATCAGCATCTTAGTTAATGCGCATGAACGTTAGATGGTCTACATGAAACAATGCTATAAATACATCATAAGCAGTTGCCACTATGATCACCACTGTCTGCACGTGTGTGGGTGGCCAACATGTCGACCCTTTGTCGCTCATGCACACGTGTGTTAGTCAACAAACCCACACCCTTATAAAAACATTCGCCATTTTAATATTTTTGGACTTTGTTAACATAATAATATAAATAAAAACTATGTATTTAATCATAAATATCTCTTTAGTCAATTTGCTAGATAAAACCTTCACTATCTCATAATTACAAATGTCACCCCTCGACCATACAATAATCCTATGATACATCGTCATCTTTGGACCAATTTACCAATTTCATTGTCACCCTCTATCGACAGTTATTAGCATCTACATTTTATATTAGTTCCATAAAATGTGAATACTTTCTCTAAGTGTTTAACAGTTAAATTAGCTCGAGTTGTCTGCCCGATTGAACTATGAATTGTTAGTTATCGGTTAATTTAGTTATGAGATGATGAACGGGCTGGTTTTAAATGAACTACAGTAAAACTGTCAATGTTGCGTCTTTCATTTCTTGACTAATCATTTTCTAAGACCAGGTTGTCCAATTGAATCGTTAGACCTGGTTCAACTTTTTGATATGGTTTTTAGATTATAAATCTTGAGTCGTAATAAACGATTCTTAGAAAAGATCAACAATCAAAGCGAGGCTCAAAAACACATGAAGAGAAAAATCACAAACTATCTATATGCTAAGTGTTAAAAGACAATAAACCCTTAACCCATGATTTTATATAAATAGTTTCAAGCCCGACCCTGAGAGGGGGCGGGGTGGGTAACCGCCCAGGGCCTGATCTTTTCAAGGGCTCGGAATTTAAAAAAGATTATATATATTATGTATATGTATTTTCTTAAAGCTATAAACTATTAATAAACCCATTAAAAAACCCAATAATATTTAATTGTTTTAGCATATTAAATCTTACCTTAGAGCTCATTAACATTTTAAATAGTTTAGCCCAATAGCATTTACCCAATCTAAACTCAATTTAATATGAAAACTTGATCGAGAACTTGTTTTCAAAAATGCTAAGAAAACTTTTTGATTCACTTAAGTAAGTAAATTAAATTATTTTGATACAATACTTTCATTTTTTATTGTTATAACAATTATCGTCTATATACAAGTTATTCGATTTAGAAATTTTTATACTTCGTATTCCAGTGTCTCATTTTCTGTTTTCGCCCTGGGCCTAATGTCTTTTGAGAATTTTTGGGACCGACCCTAAACAGTTTATACACTTTTATTATTAAGATAACCACTTAGTTGATGACTTTGATGGTTAACAAGAAAACTGTATAGGCCGTTAGCACTGTTGGTGGGCCTAAAGAAAATAACTCTAATGGTGGGTGAGTGGGTCAGTGGTGGAGCAGCCCAACAATATGCCGACTATAATTAAAGCTTTGGTTCCACCGAATATTGGGAGTAATTAGATTTGCATGGATGCATGGTCACGTGGGATGTAAATATATTTCAAGTGATTGTGGGCTACCAAGTAAAACAAAACATAATGTTATTGGGCCATCATTGGAAGATTCGACCATAAAACAATTCCATGCCATCTAAATATCTATCAATGGGTCCACTAGGCCTTATTATTAATGTGATTCATATTGTTACATATAACAATTCAAAATAAAAAATATTTCATGAAGTTTCAATTATTCTACATGCAACATTAACATTTTTATACATAACTAAACATATTAATCTATTTTTACTTTTAACCCTAGACAATGCATCATATGAGTGTCATTTTAACCATTCTTTACTTTTAACCCTAGACAATGCAAAATATAATTGATTGTGTTTAAAATTGAATTTTTTCAAAATATACAAGTAAAAACTCTCTTCGTTTAAGCTTGAAATAAATTCTCTTTCAGAAAGTATCAAACTAAGTCTATGGATAATTGTGTGAATAATAATATTACTATTGGATATGATCTCTTCTTTCATAACACGATTACCAAGAGAAATTACTTGTAAATTAGTACCATTGCATAAGTCATTTTTCTAATCAATATTTTTAGCAGCGTTACGAGCATACCAACAATTAAATATAACTTATGATTTGACAATCCTAGTAATTTAAGTTTATTCAGAACATCAAATGAGCACAAACTCCCATCAAAGTTACTGTAAACATAATCTGACTGACGTATAGTATCCAAACTAAAGTATTTATTTTCATCTCATGTGGGCACGACTATCAAACCCGAACCCGATAAAAATATCCGAAACCCAAGACATCTAGGACGGGTATGAGACCAGGTAATCGGTTATGTAACCTAGTATAGGATTGATATTTATTTTTTTCGGGGGTATGGGATGTGTATGGAATTGCATCGTATACTCGTTTACCAGACCCAATCAACTGATTAAACATATCCGTTTACCCTATTAGATAGGCACAGTTATTTTAATTTTTAATTTATGACAATGTTATCTAGTAAGTTACCAATGACATGTAAATATGACAATGTCATGTCTCCAAGTCTTATTTTGAGCAAAATGCTCAGAGTTGAGTCATGAGGTTTTCTAGTAATAAGTTTCGTTCTGATGGGTCTGATTAAGATAACACCTATCATCCGAAGTAAGGTCGTACATTTGTCGTTAAAAAAAGATACATGCAAATGTAACTTTATATGATTTCTTAATTTCAATAGCTACCCGATGAGTATACCAAACAGGTAATATTTATAACTTTAAAGAGTATACCCAATTACCCATAATATGCTCGATACCCAACGGGTAAATACCCAATACATACCCAATGGTATATATCTGTCAATCTAAAAATCAAATTCTTTTTAAACATACCCAACGTTTGTTGATTTGTTAAAAACAACGATCACTGTCTCATAATCACAAACTAGTTATATTCCAGTCGCGTGTTGTGGCAGACTTTCCTTTGGTCGCTTGAGTTAACATACATGCCTTGATATAGCTACATTACAAAACACAACCATATTATGTGATCATGCCTTGATAACAAAACCTAATATTAATAAGGATCCATAGCAGAAATAATCAATGCCTCTATGGTGGTGGTACGTTCATTTGGTAGTCCAAGTTAAAGGTAAATTGATCTATAGATGACTAACAATAGCTAAAACTAATAACACCTTAACAGGAGGCTTCAAATGCTAAAACAATGATTGAATTATCTGCAAAATTATTCTCATATTTTGATTCGGTCAAGGTTGATCACACGCAGTGCACAAAGTGGTTTTGGTTTGTCATCCATCACCAATGTGAAAAGAAGTGGCAAAATGAAAACTTGATTATGCTTTTGCAAACAAAGTAATGCATGACCAAGCAACCTATACTGGAACAAGCAGGATGCACAACATGAGTTTAATGCAATAACAACTTACCTTGACCGTTTATATGACAAAATAAAGAAGGTAAAGGAGAAAAGTCAAAACTCTAAGCAAAGGTTACTATTACCTCATGTGTCCTCATTCTCACCATCCTCAGACATCCTTGCATAATCAAACAAAGCAAGGACATCCTCTTTAGATTCTGAGAATCCAGGGATCGTTCAGGAATTATCAGAATTGATTTGAACAAGTATTGATCACGGAATTATCAATACTTGGTGTTTAATCTATTAATAATACTAAAATCAATCAATCAAACAAATAAAATAAGAATAATCAAACCGAGAGAACTCAATAATGTTGATCGTAATGCTTTCTTGTTGCTATTGATGTTGCTGATCTTGAATACAATGATTCAGATAATGATTACTGATGATTCTAATGATTCTCAACTGTTGTTATGTATGATCTATGTTGTTGATCTCGTATATATATAGAGAGATCTAATTCTGTTCTATTGCTAGCTATTTTGTTGCTATAATTAAGCTAATTAAACTTATCCAAATCCTCTCCATGTTTATCGGCTTAGAAATTTGAGATTTACAATGAATCTAATATGAATAAAGTTTGTTGATGTGACGTGAAATATCTGCTTGAATAATATGTCTTCCATCGTCATTAATGTTGTTGTTCTGCCACGTTGACTTGTTGACTTGATGTTGACTTCTGAGTTAATTGGTCTTCCACAGGTAGTCTGTCTTCCGCAGCAACTGTTGTACTATACTTGTTCTTGTGCTTTCGCAGGAGTTCTTGTCTTTCGCAGCAATCCCTCCAGCAGCTTCACTTGTTCTTTTCTTGTTCAGCTGAAGTTGTTCTTCCGCATGAGATCCACGAATGTACATTCTTCAGTTATGTTTCTGAGAACATCTACGGAAGAACACTTTATTCATCCGCAGTTGTTCCAACACTTGGTCAATTTTCCAAATTGACACAGTTTAATGTTTCCTGCACATTCAACATACATTCTGAAATATCTTATATCACAGATTAATATATATTATGAAGTGCAAATTACATGTTATTTAATTCATAAACACAATGATAATCAAATATATTCATATTATATCATCAAAGGCAATAATTACAATTATGATTACAAGAGTGATCTTATCATCTAAACCTATACATGAGTTCTATCCCTAACAGATTTCTTACATAGTTAAATAACTAATCAAAATTTCAATTCATCAAACACAAATTTTGACCATAAAAATAAGATTTCAAGCCTAAACTGCAGTGCTACTGAAAAATTAATATAGTTCAAACTCTTTAATCCCAGTTGAGCACTTGCACTTGATATTTTTCACATCTTAAAACCTCGATAGTAATGCATTGAACAAATCTAAATAAAATCAACTTCAAATTTCCTTATTAGAGATTTTATGTTTAAAAGCTTTATAATGTACCTTGACATACATTGTTTTTTGTTCCTTCTCAATTTAAATTAAAGAATTCAGTTTCTGTCACTTCTCAAAATCTTGCAAAAATAAGTTCAAGAAACATGATAATAAATAAAAAGTCCAATTACGTATTGAAAATATAGTTAATCAGAATAAATTCAATATTTCGCCTTTTTATATAAACATTAGCTCTGGTAACAACTTAAGAGATTACAAAACCATAAGGGAGATTATTAACAAAAGCACCAAATCCCAAATGGATTCCATAAAGCGTAAGACTGGAACCTAGGTTTATGGATTGCATTCAATTCCACCAGATACAAATAATAATAAATATATGTATAGATGTTGAAAAAAGTGTAAACAACGTTAATAAATCTCACCTATCCATAAGACAGGTGCTGAAATCATCTTTGACAGCAAAATTAAGTATAGGCTTATGTAATATGTACCTGTTTATATGATCTTCATTCATGGGTTTTCGGGTTGGCTCTAGAACAAACTAAAAGTATACAATTACCATGTACTAGAATCAAATAAATTTAGGAAAACTAAATAATGGGTGATGTTATATAAGAATCCAAAGAACTATTCATTACATAGTGTTTCATCCAATTAAGAACATCAATTTCTTTATGATGTTGAGCATTTATATTATTACATTATTTGTAGTTGGACTTAATTAAACTTCAGCAAGTATATTAACAAAACGAATAGTTCGCAAATGCCTTCTATCTCTGTCATTTACTTGCAAAGACGTAAGGATGATCTCTCTCTTAATGAACGAAGATTGTGCCTCCGAGATTCTTATGGTATAGAATACTCACTGCAAGTAAAACTAAAAAAAATTATTAGATACAAACTTTTAAAATAGCATTTTGCTAAAGTTATGTAATATTAGCTCTAATAAACAGACAAAATGTAAACCATATGACGAAAATTGATGATAATTTGTAAGGATCACCAATCACCATAATGTCATCCTAAATGGTAGTGTATACAACCTGCCATTTCTAAGGTACCACACAAAGTTTCCCCTTAATCTCATCTGATAGACTCTATACATCAGGATGACGATGAGAAACATAAACGTGAAAGATGCTTTGCCCATCAAAGTCGTCTACAAAGATTTATGCGTAATAAATTAATGCAAAGTCTCAGAGGAGTTAAAACCTTTACTTATGATAAAGACATAAAAAAGAACAATGATGAACAACTCACAAAAAATAGCAAACAAATAATAATAGTCATGAACAATCTGACCTTTCTCATTTTCTTATATAACTCCACAATGAAGTCCAATGTTATACACCAAATCTTTATGGAAACAAACATGGCACAAATTAAATAACTGCAAGATTAATTAATCGGCATGTAAATTAGAACAATACAACCCCTACATATGCTCTAATAGACAAGTCAAAATTCATGAATAAAAGGTTTAACGCCTCACAATTAATAGTCTACTTTATTATGGAAATTAGATGAAAGATCTACAACAAACAACAACAAAATGACGAAATTTAATAATAATCCATATCCCCAAATAGAATATGAACTTATAATTCCTTGTATTTTTGGGTATACGGTATATGATCAATCATCCAAAGAATTGGAATGATAATAAATAATCATTCATTCTTTGATCCCTGCTACATACCATTGAAGAGTGTTAAAGATTCGCGCATACCTGAACAACTCTTTTGGGTTTATGCCTAAAAATCAGAACATCAAATATATAATATGCTAATCTGCTCGTGTTAAAACAACATACCTCCTTAACCCAATTTAAGGAATCAAACAACTAAAAAATTAGATTTAATTTACATATTCTTCACCTAGAACTTAATCGTTGGCCTTCATCGCCAAGGGCATCTTCGTCTTCTTCATAATCTGAAGACCAATACTTAAAGCAATAAAAATTAGATTTGGGGGTAAGATTAGGTTTAAAATTACACAACCTCGCCTTCACATTCGTCACCATTGTGGCGAAAAGAGATCTGTGATTCACCGCAGGGAGCAAACGTGTAAACCGTGAATTTACAATCGAACGCATATCCTTTGTTCTTTAACGATAGTATAATATAATATAATATAATGCCACCACTCGACCATACAAAAATTCTGTGACACGTCGTCATCTAGGGACCAATTTTCTCATTACATTCCATCATCAAACAATGAATAAAGACAAAATCAAGGGTAAAGAAAACTAGCATTTACTTTCTATATTATTCACTTATAATGTGAATTTCTTTTATCTCAAACAATGCTTTAAAAGTTAAATCGAATCAGCTAGACACATCAGTTATGGGAATCATGTCTGACTGTTTGTCATTGTTTTATTACGAGGTAATGAACTGGACACAAATTAACAATCTTATGTTAAGTGAACCATACATGACCAGTGAAAACTATTAACGCTTGCCTCCTTCATCTGCAAGTCAGTTGGTATGGTTTTGAGACTGGGTTACAATAAAACCATACATAACAGTTTTATATACTTTTATTAATTATAAATGAAAATTTTAATCCATAACTTCTTAACTAATGATTTGAATTACTTTTGATTTATTCTACAATAAAGTCATAAGACAACTAGACGTACTGATCACATCAAATATTTCAATCACTCTCATATCATCCTTCACATTCCACTCATTCCGGTCTAAAAATTGTTTTCACATCCATCATGCTCTCTTCCAATTTTTAATAATTTAAATACAATTTAATATTATGTGTGTTTGAGGTTTGTTTTCACGCAATGTGGGCAAATTCACGTCTTGCTTTGTTGTTGTAAGAGGCCGCTCTACCACTGAGCTACCGAGATGGGGTTTAAGACGGGAAATCTAAATCGGCACACACTTTAGTTAGGGCAGTCAAACCAACTCTCATACGAGCTCCTGGCGGTTCATTCATTTGACCGTAAACTAAAGCACTTTTGATTCTGCAATATTTTGTTCATTAATTACTCCAGATTCTTTCATTTCCATGTAAGTTTGAGGTGTACAAACGGTTTTTTGTCACGAGGTCAAACCGTTTTTTTTCAAACCAGTTTGGCTTACTGAATTCTCGAACCTGACAAACCGATTTGGACCGATTCGAAACCGGTTTTTTTAAAATAAACCGGTTTTTTACAGGTTTAATCGTTTTTTAAATTTTAAGTGTGAGGCTACCAAACCGGTATACAAACCGGCGGTTCAGATCGGGTTGGGGCTCAAACCCCCGGTTTTTTTTTTTCAAACCGGTCCGTTTTTTTTTCGAACCGGTTTTTTTGTACGCCTCTAAACACCACCGCGGAATGGTGTTTGACGAATTGCCATGATGCTACGTTGGCTCTCGCGTGATTATATGAGTACTACGTCGAGTGACGTAATAAACCATCTATCGTTGAACTTTTATTTAAAATCGGCTGTATGCACTTGATGGTTAGCAATCCAGCTTCAAGGGTGATGTTATGCTTAAATATACAATTACTTATACGTCTGGATTGACCAAACTTGAGCGGCTTCAAGTCCATTAGTAAGAAATTTTTCAATCTTAAACTCGACCCATGAGTAATTTTACAAACTTTGGTTTGGATCAAACTCAAGTATTTACTATTTAATTTTTTTTTTCAATGTTTATATATAATTATTTTTTCTATATAATTACAGTTATAAATACATGTAAGATATTTCTACACCCAATTCCGAGCCGGGTACAGCCGAATCTAGCATCCCCGATTCATTCCTGAGTGGCCGGGCTTGGAACCTAGCTGTAACCACAAAGAAGATCTACGTTAGAGGGCTCGGGGGAACTAGCCCCGAGGGCGATCCTACGCTCACATCAATACCTTGTATAACGTGATTAAATATATTTACGACAAGTAAATAGATATACAATAGATGAGGAATTAGAGAAAATAAACACCATAGGAAGGTTGCCTTGTTTTATGGAGGGAGTTTTATGAAGATAGATAAAGAAAAAGGAGCCGATGTTTGAGATGGAATGAAGAGATGAGATGCCAAGTGTCGGTGATTTCATAGGCAAATAGGATGTTCAAACCTTTACTACGATCTCATATTTGAAATGAAAATTTTATGCATTGGAGATCCTTTTGTGATCATGTTCCTACCGTTCTAGGCATGTTTATCTTTATGGGTTCCTTCATTTTATCTTGGTTCCCCAAATGGTTTCTTTTTTCGTATAACAAGTTAGACTTTTGCTTCATAACCCTTAAGCATATTGTGCGTGGCTTTATCTGGATAGGTAGGTGTTAACCTTCCCTAGACCCTAATTGTGATAAAAGGAGAAGGCCGTATTTTGTAAAGTTAACTTTAACATATACTCTTTATAAAGGTTCCTGAGGTGCTAAGGTATTCTTGTCACGACACCTTTTATTATACTCATTTGAGTTTGTTGATGATATGAGTGGTGTTTTTCTTGTTAGGTGCAACGGCATCCTTGCTAAGGCTGGCTTCATGGCCAAAGACTTGTGCACTACTCTTTTCTTATGTAGTTGTTGGTATACTCTTCCCATACGATTTTGTCAAGGAGGTTATTTTTATATACCTTCCCAACTCTAGGGCAAGTCTTCATGATATACACATGCCTAGAGATGGGCATTTCGGGTTTGGGCCGGACCCGAAAACGGGTACAACCCGGGTTTGGCCCAACCGGATTTTTTGGTACCCGGGTATTGGTGAACCCGGGTCGGGTTCAGCAGCATAAAAACCCTACCCGGTATATCCGGGTAGGGTCGGGTCGGGTTCGGGTCGGGTATGAACCCGGGTCCAACCGAGTTTTTTCCTTTTTTTTATTTTTTTTTTCTTTTCTTGAATGACAAAGAAATTTAAAAAGAACATGAAAGACATATAATATTAAAACAACTTAAAAATACATAAATGAATCAATAAAAAATAACAATATCGTCTAATTTATTTACTACGAGATGCTTGATCAAATGCTAATTCTTCGTCGGATATGCTAGAAGATACTCCGTCTTCTACCTCTTCATCATGTACTTTAGCTTCGAGTGTAATCTCGTCTTCGAGGCTTGTTTCATCTTGTATACGATCCGTTGCGTCTAAGTGATCCTTTAAACAAATGCACATCTCCACTGCTTCCGGAGTTAGTCTTGTTCTCCGTAATGATATTACCCTGCCACTAAGAGAAAAAGCAGATTCCGAAGCTACCGTAGAAGCTTGGACGCTTAGTAAATCAAGGGCCATAGCAGAAAGAATCGGAAATTGAGATTCTTTTCCTTTCCACCAAGCCAAAATATCGAATGCACGATAATCTTCGGTAGTCATAGTGGAAATAAAACCCGTTCCACTATATCTACCGAGCTCACTTGTTGGGGTGTTACCCCTTTGACGTTTAGCCGTCACATCCCGAACAACATTTAACATAGTCAAAACAGGGTCTTTAATCGAGGTACTAGCACTTGAGGTTGATCCGCTTGGTATGGTTATGTTTACGTTAGGCCCATATCAATTTAAATAAAAATTATAAATTGTTTTCAAATTTTCATTAAAATTTTTTTTTTGCATCGTTTGAAAATTTAGGGTTTTCTTCATTTATATCCAAATTGTCATTTATCTCATCTATCAAACATTCAACCCCCGCAACATTTAGAAACGGATTTAAAGCAGCGGCACACGTAAAAACGGGTGGTAAGTCCTTAAAATATTTTTTAAACTTTTCTTTCATTGGTTCTATCATTTGATTAAACATATTATTTTTATTTTGAAAATTTTTAAAATTCAAAGCCATACATTATAATTCTTGAAGCACCGAATAACTAGTGGAATAATAAACTCCCGATAATTTTGTTGTTGAGTTTTTAAAAACCTCAAGAAACTCGGAAAGACGTTGAAGATTCTCCCAACCCGCATCCGGAAATGGGTCGGCTTCACCATTATCCGAAAGACTATTATGAAAAGCTTTCAAAGTGCCCTTTTTGTTTTAAAGCACATTCAAACATGTGACAAGTCGAATTCCATCGAGTAGGTACATCCCAATTAGGACCTAAAAATCTAGAGTGCGTATCCTTACAAAGTTGTTTATAATCTTGATATCTTCTTCTATTTTTTTTAAAAACGTCATGTAACATAAATCGAAAAGCTGTAATAAAGTTATTAACATATTGCCCGGATAGTCCGTCTTGCACTACTAAATTAATAATATGTGCAACACAACGAGTATGGAAAAAATCACCGTTTGCAATCGGAAGATATTTTAATTTTAATTTTTCAACCGCGGTTGTGTTGTTAGAGGCGTTATCAAATGCAATTGAAAAAAGTTTATTTTGTAATTTAAAAGTACTTATTACATTATCTAAAAAGTAAAACAAAAATTCTCCGGTGTGTGGATGCGGAAAAAGATCAAATGCAATCGTACGTTTCATCAATTGCCATGAATTGGGATCCACCCAATGAACGGTGACGCAAAGGTACGATTCGGGTAAACCGTGTGGAGCCGACCAAACGTCACTAGTTAAGTTTACACCGGTATTTAAATTTTCAAATAATACAATTAAATCATTTTTTGCTTGTTTTCTTAATTTTAAACAATAAAGTCTAAGTGTAGTACGACTTACGTGGATGTAACGAGGTTGAATCGTCTCTCGAATTAAGTTGGTCAACCGAGGATTGTCGAAGTGACTAAAAGGCAAAGCTTCTTGAATCACGAACTTCGCCATTCGATCTCGAACCGTATTAACATCGTAATTAAAGATTCCACCGTCTCCACCCAATTGTGTTTGTTGCGAATCCGGATTACTTTTCAACGACTTACAAAACTTTTTGCTAATGTGTTTGTTTAAAGTCGTGTTAGAATCTTTAGCAAGCAAAGCTCCACAAAACTTGCAACGAGCCTTTACAAACCCGTCACTCAACTCAACCATATCCCAATTGCACCAAACATCCATGTTACGATTGTGTGCAAGAACACGAACGACGGTTGGAGCGTTGGACAAACCTTGACCAACGGAAGATTGTGAGTGAGCCATATCAAGATTGAAGATAGTGAAAGTGTAAAACGAGAGAGTGAACGTGTAAAACGAGAGTAAACGAGAGTATTTTTTTGCGTTTTTTGCGTATGTTTTTGCGTTTGAGACTTGGGTACTAAACCATATCAACCCACACCTATTTATACTAACTTATAAGCCTAAAAGTGACAAAAAAGGCCAAAAATCGATCCCAACCGCTATATAGCCGTTAAAAAACGGCTACTTTTAAAAAAAAACGGTCAAAACCGGGTCCAACCCGGGTTCAACCGGTTCCGGGTCGGATCGGGTCGGGTTCCAAGAAAATCTAGAAACTAATACCCGGTTCCAACCCTACGGGTTTTTTTCTGGTCCAAACCGGGTTCAACTATACCGGGTCGTACCAGTACCCGGTACCGGGTCGGGTCCGAACCCGGTTTTTTTGCCCACCTCTACACGTGCCTACGTCATCACTAGATAATACGTATCATTTTGTCTTTATCATAATTATATATAGGATATTTTTATGTAATAATGTATTATATCAAGTTGTGGAAATAATAGTCTCATTAACGATTGCGAGCTGAAACTCTATGTTAAAGCTTGAACTAGAGCTCTTCTATTTAATTAGCTTTGATTCTGATAAAAAGTTATAATGTTATCTTTGCAAAAGATGAAAAGTTTTAAATTAAGTGAAAAAATTAAATTTTATGTGGTTATATTGCAATTTTGAAAATCACTCTAAACATAAGGTATAACTTTAATGCACAAACAAAATTGATAATAGTATATATTAAATTAAATTGTTTTGTTAATGGATTTGGATAATATGACAAGCCCAAGGGCCGATACTACCAACTGGACTAATGTATTGTATTTGCTTCTTCTTGCTCGGCTCAAATTAATTCAGTGTTTAATTTAGCTCACAATCTCAAATTAATATAATATTTGGAACGTGCGAGCACACTGTTGGGGCAAACATCTCTATAGGTTTAATCATAGTATCAAATTTAAATATTACTAATTATCAATTTAAATATACATTAATAATTGTATAATGAGCATCAAAGGTCGTATATTTTATTTGTTTTTTACTTTCCTTAAAATTTTTATTTTAAATCTAATACTTTTACGCATTTTATAATTTAACCTCTATAAATTTTCGCTTTCGATATTAGTCCTCTATACTTTTCATCTTTTATAATATTTTTGTTTTACATGTAGGTCTAAATTTAGAGAGTTAACACGTCGTAACGTGTGCATGTGGTTCAACGTTGTTACGGCTATTTATTCTTGTTTAACGGCCGTATCGCAGCGTACGAGTCCTAAATCGACTTTGTTATTGTTCCAAATGTTTTACGTTTCATGTGTGTGATTCAACGTTTTTATGTCTACTACGTCTACTCTTCTTTTGGTTTTATTTTGTCATATTTATTTTTTTTAATACGAGCTTTTCGGTGTTGGTTTTTGCTAACGGTGATGTGACATTGGTGCTAGTTGGCATGATTTTACTCCCCTGTCACAACGCGAGGGTATTAATACTAGTTTTTATAATTCATATAATGTGTTATATAAACACTTTTGAAGAAATATCAATTTTTTTAAGTTAAAGGCTCGTTTAAGGTAACTTATTACATAACTAGAAACAATGAATTTAATGCAATACTGTTTACCAAGAAAGTATTTTTATATAACTAGTGTGTATTCGTCCACGCGTGTTGCGCGTGTGATGAATCGGGCTCAGAAAAAACTTTCAGTTACGGTTGCTAACCTGAATGATAGCCATGCCAAAACAACCGATATCATCACGTGTGTGATGAATCGGGCTCAGAAAAAACATTCAGTTGCGGTTGCTAACCTGAATGGTAGCCATGCCAAAACAACCGATATCATCATTAGTTATCATCACAGCCCGGCATAGTACCACATGTAATAACGAAACAAACAACTCAAATGAACATACGCTCAACCAAAGGATGCAACAGGTGACACGAATTCAGGTAAGTCTCAGATCAGCCAAGGTTATCATCATCAACATCTTTCTTAACAAGCAAAACCCAAATCGTCAACATCTAAGATGAATATCATGCTAAAAGTCTCGGATGAGCAAATACTCATCATCATCGACATACTGAAGCATCAAACATCAAAGCTTCAAATGAGGGAATCACGTGCATCAGGTGCTCTAATGTCTCAATCGGCCAAAAAAAGAGGATATCAGAGATAGTCGTCAAACCATCACCACCGACACACTCACCGACATGAAACAACCGCTTGCTCAACCTCAACCGCAAACGGGAGGCCGCGCGGCGATTGTTCCCAAGGGAGCGAAAGCCTCCGACATTCAGACCGATGTCCGCAAGAGTCCAAACCCCTGAGCAGATGTCGATTTCAAAGAACATCAGATTATTGGAACCACAACAGCCTCCAAGTCCGCTGGCCACATCAAAGAGGAAACAGATAGGTACAGCCGGTGAGCCCACCGCCCCGATCTAGCCGGAAACAGAAGGTCGACGGCCTGACATCTCTGGTACCCTAGAGACCCAATCAAGCGGGCGCCGCAACCCACAAAGCAAAATAGCTACCATCAGCGACGACGCCAATGTTACAAGGCGGCAGGTAGCGACGGTAACAGGCACCGACACCAACACCGGCGCAAACACCGCCTGCGTGTTGGCGGCCAAATGCGTCGGTAAAATCAAATGAAGAAGATGACAACCATTAAAAGGCCAAGCGCAACAGCTGAGGAGCACAACAATCGACGGCATAATGAATTGAAGAAGACGACGGCCATTAAAAGGCCCAGCGCGACAGCCGAGGAAACATACCAGTCGAGGGAAAATAAAGTTACCAAAATACCCCTGAAACACTGTTCATGAGGTTGGTAAATTCATATATAGGGTAATATTATAAAATCAAATATTAATAAATAATTGTTTATGTTATTATTATCATAATATAAAAAACACACATGTTCAGAACCACATCTATGATGAAGCACCATTTCATTTTGGTTGATGAGCTGATTTGACTATTTCAACATAAACTATCTCGCGGAAGCAAAATTAATCATAACATATTATAATTCGAGGTGTGATTGACGAAATACACAAGTTTCAAGCTTTAGTTTAACCACCTAACACTACTACATGATAACTAATATTAGGGGTGAGGGACAGTTTGGTTCGATTATGAGCTTAAACTATACATATAATTGGTGTTCGGTTTTAAATTATATAACCAGTAAGTTTAATTTCTAATGGTTACGTTAGTTTATTTTTTGGAAAGATGATCCAGTTAATCTATGTGCTTTGAACGTTGGTGGACTCAAAATAATTTCAATATACTTTCAAAAAAATATAATTTTCATTTAAAATACTTTTCAAACAACTTTTTGGGTATGCAAATTAAAACTCTTATTATACTCCACAATTTAATAAGGAAAATGTGATTTTGAGTTTTGTAATTATCTACTTCCCTAATAAGGATTAAGGATTCTGATTCCACCACTAACTATCAATTTGATATGGCTAGGACAAATGCCCATTAAGAATTGCTTCAAACAAACCAAAGACACCAAGATACATTAGTTTTTATTAAAGTTAAACAAATATAAAATAATAGTTTGGTTATTACAACTCATTAAGCGGCTCATTCCCTGATTTTATCATATTTTTAATCGACCCTTTTCAGGCCACTTGTATAAAATACCAATGACAACGTAAATTTGGGAAGTCAACCAAGAAAATGCCATTTTCTTATTTTTTATATTGATTTAAAGGTCGAATTTTATAATTAAATAATAAAAGTAGGTTTGGTATCATCAATAAAACCAACAAACTTATGAAGATCTAATGACCTAACTTAATCACATTCACCTTAACTATAGTCATTAATTATGATTAGCCAATTCATTACGTTTAATATAATATATCCTCAGTTAGGTATGTCCTCATATACATTTTAAAGATTCTGGCAATCATGTAGTTGAATAAGTGTGTATATAAAAACAACCCTCTTCCTTATTTGCTTTGGTCTGATAAGTGAATTTTGTTCTAAGACAAACAAAAATTAAATATAAAGATTTAAATAAACCAACTTTACTCGTCATGAATGTAGCGTCAAATACTACCTGATCTCAACATATCGCGTCACGTATCTTACACAATATAACCTTACAATACAAGTGAAACAAATATAAGAGACGCAAAATAATACAATAAATCTCGACTCAATATTGACCGAATCCTAAAAAGAATTGTTGACAACCGAGAGCTTGAAATGAATATGACAGAAGGAGGGAAGCGCTTAGGAGGCTATAACCATAAATGATAAGAAAGCGTAGAGGAATTATATTTCTGAATGAATAGTATATAAGAATAACCAAGTAAATTAATTTTTGAGTAATCGTGGCTAACAAAATTGGTGTGGTTTCCTCTAATGACTTGATCTTGTTTTTCAATTACTTCGGTCATAGTGAATTGTGTTCATGTTATGGTATTGTATCCCAATTGAGCCTAGCTAATAACCTATAATTTGTGACCAAACATGTTTGGTTGTGATTAAAGTTTGTATGTATGGGTTTGGTATGTAGCTTAGGTTAAGCGAAGTGAAAACGGGGCATCTAGTTAGAAAGGATTCCTGCATCCAGTCTTGCTAGAGGGAGGAAGGTGTTTCCCATCTCCCACTTCATTTAATTTCCTCTTCTACTCCTCACAAAAATTTGACTCAAATCAGGGTGTCTTCCTGATCCTTCCTTTGAGGCTACATTCCTATGATGAGAACCCAAACCTAAATTAAATCTTGTATCCAAACTTTGGATATCAAGGATATCTACAGTTACAAGGATACCAAACTCGAACATGGGTTTTGGAAGATGAACTTTTACTAAGGGATACCTACATGTATCTAACGACTGCAATAATAAGGAGCAACTTCAAGGTCATATGTCTTGGAGTAGTACATGGAATGTAACGCCTGACATCTTGTACCACCAATATTGTCCGCTTTGCTCATGAGGAGCTCACGGATTTGTTTTTTGTTGCTCTAGTGAAAACTTCTCAAGGAGGTCACCCATCCCTAGATTGCTGCCACCTGAGCACGCTTAACTGGTGAAGTTCTCCTCTCATCCATAGCCAATACGCCAAAAACACGTTGATGGTATTAAAGGCCAGACATCACTTATGAACCCAACATCTCTCCTGTTCACGGCCGATATGAGATTTATGTAGGGTGTCATAATCACTCCCCTTTGGACTCATCTTCCTTGACGAGCCCGAGCATTCACCAACCTCACTGAGGTTTGTCCCGCCATCCCGAATGGCACAGGAGTGGCTCTGATACCATTAGGTAACACCCAGTACCTTGTACCATCAATATTGTCCGCTTTACCCACGAGGAGCTCATGGATTTGCTTTTGGTTTCCTGGGTGAAAACTTCTCAAGGATGTCACCCATCTCTGGATTGCTACCACCCAAGCACGTTTAATTGTAGAGTTCTCCTCTCATCCACAACCAATACGTCTAAAATGCGTTGGTGATATTAAAGGCTAGACATCACTTATGAACCCAACATCTCTTCTGTCCACAACCGATGTGGGATTTATGTAGGGTGTTACATGGAATGATAAAGATCAATGGTCTGAGAACGGCTAACAACCCATGTATTATCATGTGATGAAAAAGCATATGGCCTTGTTCAACACCATCACAAAACAACTGAGAGCACAAAAGAAAATTTTTGTTTGATGACCAATTGTAGACACACCCATCCTGCGTATTGTGAAGAACATGCTACACATTTCCTACATAAACACGTGTGGAATTTAACCAAATGCTATATTACTCTACGGAGAAGTAACTTCGTCTAATATTGATGACATCACACATGAAAAACAATGGTATTCATCAACTCGGTTTTTAGGTTACTTGATTTATTTGATTGTAACTAAAAACTAAACTGAACTAAGTTCACGGAAGTCCTAACCAAACCAAATGGTTAATATAAGGTATTCGGTTATAACCTAATTCCGATTTTATATAACCGTAAACCAAATTGGTTATTCGATTTCGGTTACAAGCCTAATCGAATAACCGAATAAGAATTTGGTTTAGTGGTTCAACTCATTTTAGGTTTAACCGAGACTAACCGAATAATACACACCCTTTGGAAAGAATGTTAAATTTGATGGAAAAATGATGCTCTTATAAGACATGAGAATTGCTAAAGTGATGGATCATTAAACACAATATGATATTCATAAAGTTTTACCTTGGAGATATTTCTATATTGTATAAGAGAAATCTTATATTTTTATAATCTTACGTCATTGTTTTTACATGACTTGAATCCTAGACTAGTCGAAGATGCTCTTATCTTTTCTTTTTAACAATAATCTTACTAAGACCACTAAATTATCTTTAACCAGATTTAAACATAAATAATCATCAAAAAGTCTTTGGTTCCAACCAGATTTGAACCTAAATTACTTCCAACCAGATTTCAACTCATTCAAGTGGAAGTGATGCTCTTATCTAATTAAAGAAAAATTCTAATATGCTATTTTTTTAAAACAAAAACAGAAAAAACATCCAGAATATTTAATAAAATTGTGGTAGATTCTATTCTCCATTCCTAAACCCTAATCATTGAGCTTCATATATTGATGTGAATTCTAATCCACAATTCTACACCTTAATCATTGACTCAACACCTAATCATCCCCCACCCCCTACAAAACCACAACCCCTTCACTCTCTGTTCTTCCCCCTTCCCACCTCCACTTGATTCACACCTTCAAATTTTAATTTCAACTTCAAACTTCAATTTTCAATACACAAATTTGTTGAATCTGCTATTATAATCAATCTGTAAGAATGCTTTTCAGTTTTTTCTTTCAATTTCATAGCAGATTCAAGCTTCAAGATGGAGATTGGGAAAAAGAGAGATAATCAATAACAAATTAACACTCATCGTCTCACTTGACCTAAAATTTTCGAAATCGAAGCACAATTGTTGCGTTATTGAGCTTCATCTACTTCTACAGGTAATTCAATTTCGTTTTTCATCGATTATGAATATATAATCATATATGAACATACGATACTGTTTTGTAACGATTCAAACGAATTACCTGTAAATCCGTTGTTATCTTCTTCAGCGATGTCTACCACCGTGATGACCGACGCTATGGTGATACCTCCGACGGAGATGCCACCGGCGCCGGCGACGGCTAGATCAACGGCGGATACGACGGAGGTGGAGTCGGTGAAGTGCGATTGCTGCGGATTGACGGAGGAGTGTACGCCGGAGTATATCGAGAGGATTCGCGAGAGGTATCTCCGGCAATGGATCTGCGGATTGTGTGCAGAGGCGGTGAAGGATGAGATCGTGAGGAGCAAGAGGCTGATCACCACCGAAGAAGCGATGGCGCGCCACGTGGCGTTTTGTAGGACGCCGATCTCGTCAGGTCCGTCGCCGGATCCAACGGTTCATCTCATCGCCACCGTGAGGCAGATTCTCCGGCGGAGTTTGGAGGCGGTGGCGACGGTGAAGTCGGTGCCGTGTAGTCCGACGGTGATGAGGTCCGGCGGTGCCGGAGTTACGAGATCGGAGAGCTGTATGCCTGATCTTACACTTGTTGTTGATTGTTCTTCGAATCGTGAATCGGATGAAGATGATGAATGATTGAAAGATGAAAACTAGATGAAATGCATTCAATGCGATGGTGATTGAAAGATGAAACTATACACATTGATCGGAGTATAGAAATCGTTTATCTGATCTTCTGGATGATATTTTGGATCTGTGATTATGAGATGTGATCATGTGATCAATGCTTAATGCATCTTCATCGTTGTTATTATGACTATGATATAAATGATAAATCAATGGAAATAGTTATCAAAGTAAGGTGTTTCACGGTGTGATTTTAATGGTTTATAGGTTAGAGAGTAAGCAAACTGATAGTAACGGTTTTTTATTATCGTAAACCAAAACCTAAATCATTGAAACTAAAAGTGAATCAAATCTAACCGTTACTATTACTAACGGTTCGATTTCAGTTTGATATCACTGCTTGGCTTGAACTTACTATGTGTTTGTAATGAAAACGTATGATCAACCAAGAAGCGATAGTGTGCTGATTATCGACTCTGTGTTATACTGTTAAGCAAACTCAATTATGTGTATAGTTTAGTTAAAATAACAAAAGAGACGTCTTAAATATAAGAGTTTACATAATCTAAACTCCTATGTCCTGGTTTTTTCAACTGGCTTTGAGCGTGAACAATTTGAGTATAAATTGTAAACTAAATCGTTTGGTATGTTAAAGTCGTGCCTCCGACTGGCTACTAGATAACAAAAAGACTCAAAACAAAACAAGATGACCGGTTTAGAATGTTACAAACTGGTGACTCTAATTAATATCCATCATTTTAATTGATGATATTTGGGATGCTTCCAAGTTGAGAGCAGAGACTCAAAAAGGAAAGTTGGAACATGGTTGTGTTTGTTGATGGCTATAAATTTGTTTGTATATATGTACAGGAAAACCAAATCACATGGTGCCACCTACAAAGACATATTGAAATAAAAATTTTCGACATCAAATTAGATCATTATTAGATGTTAATTGTTTTTATTTTATGAAAAAATATATGTGAAACACCCTAACTCTAACAAAAACCATCATTTTAATTGATGGGTGAATAACCATGTGGGATGCTTTCAAATCAAGAACAGTGACTTGAAATGGAAAGTTGGGAAACGGTTGTGTTTGTGATGAATGTAAATTTGTTTGTATATACGTACAGGAAAACCAAATCACATGTATTGAAATAAAAAAAAATTGACATCAAATTAAATAATTAGTAAGAGCATTCACTTCCCATTTTTCATTTCCCATTTCCCATTTAGTTGAATGTATTTCTTAAATTATATAAAATAATTTTGAATGGTTATGAGTGGAGACCAGATAAAATCTTATTGTTCGTTTGCATATTTTGGATAATATTATTCACCCTTATAATATTTTTTAATATTTTCTTAAAGTAGTTGTAAGTAGAGGGAAAAAAATGTAATGATAAAATATGAAAATATTATAGAATAAAAAAATAGTAATTTTTAATGTAGTTATAAAAATAAGAATAAAAAAATGAGATGTAAATGCTTTAAGATTTTAACTCGTTTTTATCTTTATATCGGAAAACATGCAAGTAGGCAGGATGATAAGAGGGTCCAAATTTTCTTAGATTAGGCAAATTACTTCCCAAATAATCTATACTTCTTCTAGGTTCATGTCATTAACATTCTTCATGTGACATGCTGGTCTACGAATCCAACTAGGGGTGCGTAAAAGAGTTTGTATAGTTTAAGAGAATTCAAGCTACATCTTACCCGTTTTATTTGAGACAACTTAAAGCTAAAATTCGTTTAAACTTTTGTCTAAAGCTCAAGTTCATATCATTAATAATTTTTTAAATTTGAGTTTGATGTATTTTTAATTTATTAATCATTGAATACCTTTTTCATAAACATACATGATTATTTACATATAGGTTTATAATTATATATAACAAAATACACATTATTTAGTTATTTATATCATAACTTTTTATAATAGTATTTTAGATATACTTACATATTTAGTATACAAAATAAAATCAATGCATTTATATAAGTTACTTGCTTTCTTTTCAAGCTTATTCAAGCTCGATATGTAAAGCCCGAACTCAACTTATTTATTAACTAAGCTTTAATCTAGGCTTAAGCTTGATCAAGTCAGGCTCGGCTCGAGTTTGCAAGAATCAATCTCAAAATGGCTCACACACAACACGAATTGTTAAAAAGGCTCCAACTTTAAGGTACGCCCTTGTTATATACAACTTTCCAAGTCTTCACATTTATCACTATAAATTCGATACATATGTTGTAGATATTGCAAAAAGTGAAAAATATAGTAGTAACAATAATAAAAGTTGTATATAAAGTTCAAGTTTCTTTTGTTCGTGAGAACTCGTTATCAATTCATATGACCCATCAACACACTAACAAAGAGACAAAGTAAATTATAGTTTGCGTTGAACATGTGGCCTTCAACTTGTTATGACAGGAACCACTGAGAGCGAGATTCGATCCAACATATCATTTCACTATAGGTAAAAATTAAGTCAAACTTCATATAGCAATGATCAAATTTATATAATGATGTTAAACTTTATAGAAAATGATACATTTACTCATATAGTTAAATTACTTGATATAAGAATTGATCATATGATTTATAATTAAAATCTCATAGGGTGAACGAGATGCTCTCACCACACACAACACATCACACCACACATACCACACCACACCACACCATATACCCGTCAATTAAATTTGTTATGTCACACTACACTACACACTCAAATTTGTTGGTGATGGTGTTGTCATACGATGTCACATTATACCACACATGCCCACACAACCTCATAACGAGAACATACCATAAAAAGGGATTTTGCAGCATTAAGGGGGCCCGCGGCGGTGTTGCCGCTGGACGCAGGGCCACGCCATTGCTTCGCGACAGGTGTGCTCCGCCCACCCTTATTGGTTGGTTTTTTTAGGTGTTAAATAAAATTTTTTAATAAGGTAAAAAGGTCAAAGATGACTATGAGAGTTGATAGGTGATGACTGATGATCACAAGGTGAATTATGCGACTTAAAGTCTGAAAAGAGTAAAAATGGACGATTGATTATTACATTTTTCTTTTTCTTTAGTATGCATGTAAAGCCAAATGCTTAATTAATATTTATACTTTTAATCTATATCTATACTACTATATAATATATTTAAAAATAATACAATTGTAATTTTATTCAAAGTATAAGACATCTAAGATAACTTTTTAAGCACAATATACAAGTATGTTATGTAATAGTTTTTAAATTGTCCTCATTAAGTATACTTCTTCTAATTAATACATTATTTAATTCATTAAATTAAGTATTATGTTATTAATAATGCTTTTAAAATAATAATTAAATTTACATTTACTATTTATATATTTATAACTATATATTATTTTATTTATATACATAAGTATATAATTACTAAATACTACATAGTTATACTACTATAAAAAACATTTAGGAATGATACAATTATAATTTTGTTCAAAGTGTAAGACACTTAAGACAACTTTTTAAGCATAAAATACAAGTGTGTTATGCAATAGTTTCTAAATTGCTCTCATTAAGTATACTTCTTCTAATTAATACATTATTTAGTTCACTAAATTAAGTATTATGTTATTAATAATGCTTTTAAAATAATAATTAATTTTACATTTACTATTTATATATTAATAACTATATATTATTAAAATTAAGTATTATTTTATTTATATACATAAGTATATAATTACTAAATATTACATAGTTATAATAATAATAATAATAATAATAATAATAATAATAATAATAATAATAATAATAATAATAATAATAATAACACCCAAATATAATTAATATTTAAGTCAGGTCGGGTTAGATTGTGCTCTTCAAGCGAGACTCGGTGACACCCATTGCATCACGCGGGTCAAACCTCTATATAATAAATATATCTTAGGATGACAAGATATATATTTCATTTAAAATGTAAGACGCTTAATACAACATTTTAAACATAGATTACAAGTGCTATATGCAATAGTTTAACTTTTGCCCCCTATTTAATTAACTTCTTCTAATTAATATATTAATTAATACACATTATTAATACATTATTTTATAATATGATATTATTTAATTCATTTCGTTATATTTTATTTTATTTATGATACTATAAATTGACATTTAAATTTATAAATACTATTTAAATTAAGTACTATTTTATTTAAATATTTAAGTATATAACTAATATATATTTTCCTATTTATAATGACAATAATACTAATATTTTCAAAGGGGCATATTGTGAGTTTAATAATTTTAATATTTATATAAAATATGTTAGTTAATGACATATTATTTAATATGTTTCGAAAAATAATTACAATAATAATAAATATTATCATATTAATACTACTACTACTAATTATTATTATAAGGTTAATAACAATAACAATAACAACTATAATATTTGTGTTATTATATTAGTTAATGTTATTGTATCTATAACAATTTAATGTTCGATAACTGTATCATGACAATATAATAATGAATCACTAAAACATGTGTAACGACAATCCGAGTGCATATATAGTTGAACTCACCGAAACCATGATAATCCCAAAAACTATAATTATGACGTTATTTTATACGCTCTAAATCAAACCGCGGCGAAACGCGGGTCTAACGCTAGTAGATAATTAATTTATGGTGTCCAACGCCATTATTCTGGCTCTAATATTTTTGTTCTGTTTTTTTTTATTCTAAGTATTATAGTTTTATTATTTACTTAAAACTCAAATTATTATTTTATAAATTTTAAATATTCATTACCGACTGCTTATTTTTTTATTTAACTTATGTAACTCATGAGTTTCGAATGTAATACACTAATATATAAAAATATTAAATAATTATATATCCGTGTAAAGATCATGCCACATAAACATAATATTTTAAATAAACATCATTACCATATATACAATTTACCTAACGTGAACAGTTTTAAATCAACATTGGTTGGTTTGACGAGTTTTTCCCATGTTGGTAGAAAAATTATTTATTAAAATAAGTAATTCTAAAAGTATTTATTAAAATGGGTATTTTATAAAAAAAAACTTTTTTCTTCTCACTCTTAATTGTATAGAATAAAAACATTTCTATTTAAAAAAATGTTCATTAAGAAATTAGAAGTGAAACGTAATTTCCTAATTAATTTATCACCGTAAGATTTTTAATTTGTTTTTTATTTTAAATTAATCAATCTGCTTTTATTTTAAATTTTAATAATCTAACTTTCTAAATGTATAAACTGACATAAATTATTAAATGATTTAAATAGTTTCATATCGTTTGGCTACAAAAAACTTTTAAAAAATATATATATTTATTAATTTATTTCATGATATTTGTTGATTTTGTTAAGAGTTCGGGTACATATAGAATTTTATATAAAGTTTGATTTTGTTTTTTAACTAAAAAAAAAATACTACTTGATATTAAGTTTTAAACGTAATATCAAATTAAAAAATATATTGCCTATTGCAATACATATCTCCGTGTTTTAATTTAAAATTGAAACAAGTGAACTTAAGGCGTTACCTGCGGGGTGACAAATGCAAGGTTTGGTTCCAATTATATGTACGTTGATATTAACCACGCAAAAAAATCTATATCTAAACGTGAAAACGTTTTCGCATCAGAACGTTGATAAATCTAATGTGATAATTAATAAATTAACTACATAAAAACCTGTATTTAACACTTTAAAATAACTAGTTTATACCCGTCCGTTGGTCGTCGGACGGGTTTGTAAATGTAAAAAATGTCAAAACCTTACTGTAAATTCTTAAAAAAATTAAAATAGCTATGAAATCAAAATAAAACTCGTTTAAGTTGATAGTAAAAAGCGAACGGCTACAGTAATACAAGCGCTAAACGGTAAAAGGAATTAATTAATGAACTATTGCAACGTGTAATTGTGAGTTACCGCCTTAAAGGACATTGATAATTAAAATTTATGCATGCAAGAATAAATGCAACGTAGGTGGAATGGTTTGTGAAACTTGAACATGATCTACACCTTAAATCGTTTGAAATTCTTTCCATGTTGGCTTGTGGTGTGTCCCAACTCTGAGCGCACCTAGAGATTTCATAACCAACCTCTTGTTCGTTATCAAAAACCACAAGTAGTTGTTACATTATCTTTTTTAATATATTATTTCATTTTAAAAGAAATATAATAAATAATGTTCTCCATTATAATTATATATTTTATAATTGTATAAGTGAGTATAGATAACTATATATGCATACTGTTACATTATACTTTTCAATATATTATTTCATTTTAAAAACATATAATAATTAATGTTCTCCATTATTATATAGTTTATAATTGTATAAGTGAGTATAAATAATTAAATATGCACACTACAAAATTGCAAGGCTCCCACCCCTGTTCATTAACACAAGTTTATAGCTATATGCACCTGGAAAAGGGTGGTCAAATTTGCAGGTGCACCCAAGCTTGCAAATGTCCATTTTAGAAGTAAAAATTACAAGACTCCGCTCCTTGTTCATTATCAAAAGTTTATGTTACAGAATCTACGGAAAATCATATTTGATTAAATAAAAAAAGAAAACATTATGCTACAAATTTAATTGTTTTTAAGTTACATTGAGACAAAAATAAATAGTCTGTTCAGAGTACAAACAGTCTTATGTTTAACTCTTAGAGAAATAAAATTAAAACATTTAACTAAATAGCTTAGGGGTAGTTGCTGCTATTGAAGTTTGGTTAGAGGATACATTAAATGTATTTAACGTTGGAATAAACTGAAAAATAAAAAGGTTAACTAAATAATATTATATAAATATTTAATTAGATGACTCTTTGCGCAACAATATATGGATCATTTTAATTCACTATTGAAAGAGTATCTGTGCATTGTGGATGAGGTGAGAGTCAACTTAGATAACAAAAGAAACATGTTCATAATATTTCTTTCAAGACAAAAAGCAGGCATGTGGTTTGGAAAAAATGTTTTCATTGTAGAATATGTGAACATTGTCTATCTCACTTGACTAGAATATTGTTTCAAGCATATGCATTATATATGATGTTGTAGGGAGAGACCATAACATCTTCACCTTGCACATTGTTTCAAAACCAACATTTGCTTAATAAACTGGTTTTTGAGATCTCCATTTAAAGTAAAACGTACTCCAACAATGGAATATTTTAAACAATATCAAAAAAAAAAAAACATATACAATGCACACTATGATTTAGAAAACAATATGACAAAGATTATATAGTAAAGACCAGATGTGAATCACTACTTGTACAGAACAATTTGCTTTAGCAAAAGTCTCATCAAGTTGAGCAGCATTATGTTACCCCTTTAAACATAATAAATCAAATTCAATACTAAAATAAGAAATTTGATGTTATTTATTATTTTTAAATAATAGTCTATACATACCTCCAATAATGAATTACATAATTTGAATATCCTTTGTTGCAGTTTTTTGACTTTTTTTTTTATTAAATTCTTTTGCTTCTCACCAATAAAAAGCGACATGGCCATCGTTGCTATAAATTAAAGTTTCTCTCAAACTAATATCCCGAACAACTACTTGAGTCACACATCAACCTAAAAGTAAAAACAAATATTTATTTCAAAAGATTTGATGTTGACCAAAATATGCACAAAATCTTGACCAAGATGATAAGAGTATCAATATTAATACTAGCTCGCTCTTAATCTTCTATGGGTAATGGGTTCTAACCAACATGTTTGAATCATGATGAATTCTCACCCACAAACCATAAGAACAATTTCTTAGCTTGTGCTGTGACATTTGAAGATGTCTTCTAAAGCAGGAGTAAAAATATACCAAATAAAAAGAGTTAAAAAGATAATGTTTACCTCAAATCTTCTCTACCCTATTTTTCTAAAAGTCCAAAATTAGATAAGCAGCTAATCCATAAATAATGTAAACCATCAATACAAGGTGTTTCATCGGGAACACATGTCTGTTATAACAGCCAAATCAAATCAAAATCAGTGCCAACTTATGAATAAATAGTTTTGTTTGTCTATTATATCTTCTCTCTTTTCCTTTTTATTTTGTGTAATTACATCAAAGATCTATAAGGGATATAACTGTAAGCCATGTAGATAGTGTGTGCCTCGGCTATATGCAACAATGTAAAAATCATTTACTTACCTAGTTGTTCGTGGATCGGTCTCTGCAAGACTCACCATTCTCCATTTCGAGTTGTGCACATATCTTGGTTTTGCCAATTGTCATTTCAACATTTTAATACAAGACCAAAACCCAAAATGAAAAATAAGGAAGCAATTATCTATGATATAAATATTATAAACATAGAGCAAGCAAAGAAAGCAAATGCAATTGACTAAGTAGGAATCCACAGGTTTGCTTCTTTAATAATTAATATCAAGCAACAGTTATATGTACTGCAACCCAGATAAATGAATATATGTAAATGTTAAAAGTAAAAGATGCAAGCCTATAAAAGGCTTTCAAATAATAGCAAACATGAAATGGTAACTCAAGATCAAAAGGATAAAAATAGTAGATGAAAAGTATTCTGATGATAAGATCATCAATCACTCCCGTAAGACCTGGATATTTTGGTCGACCAATCCTATGTTAGAAATAAAAAGTAAATACTAACCAAAATTAACAACTTACCCTAAGGATCAAATTGAATTGCATTTGCTAGACTAGAAGGAGGGGCGATGGGATGATGATAGTGCTATGGTGGTGCGATGGACCATGAGAGATAGAGAACCGGCGATGGTGCTTCAGGTAGGTGCGATTAATCGGCCTCAACCGGGGAGCTCAACCCTGGACCATTGAAAAATCGACATCCACAGATGAACCCCTCTGTCTCTCTAACTCTTTCGCTCTCTCCGATGAAGTGAAGTGCAGACAATAAAAGGAATTAGAAACCTTAACCCCTCGACGTGGGAGGTCTCCGAAGATGAAGGAAAGTGAACGTGGGAGCTAGCGAGGAGAGATGGAAGTGTCGGATATCATGGAACATGGGTTTGCAACCTCTCTAACCTACACAACTGCCTAATTTATACGGTCCAGATTGAAAGTACGTGGGTTTCAATGGCTCGGATTAAACAAAAATATGTAACCGTTTTGCAACAACCATATATATATATATAATATCTCATTAGACCATTTAAAAAATATAAGTTACTTAAAATATTTTAAAAAGATTAATTTTAAAACTATTTAAAAACTAAAGTTTTAATATATTAGAAAAAAGTCGTAAGACTAAATTAAGAGTAGACCACAAAATATTAAATTAAAAACAATTTAACGTTTTATGGCTGTGGATTGATACAAAAGTTATAAATTTTTCCTTATGTTTTTATTAAGGACATTTTTGTTTCAAAAATAGGTTTTTTATCCAATGGGATTAGGAGTGAGAAAATAAAAGTTTTAAAAAAACATTCATTGTGGTAAATAATTTTTTCATCAACACTATTTTGTAAAAAAACTCTGGTTTGACTTGTCATGCAACGTGTCGTGTAGTGAGTGGATGGTTTTTATTTTTTCATTTGCCCAAATTTTGTGTGTATAAAATAGAGAGGTAAATGAAGGCGATCAATCACAAAAGGTTCCATGGCTCAAACAAGGGTGTGAATTGTGCCCCCCTACCTCCCATCCCCGTGGGTTCGATATTAGGGGGAGTGTTTATTCCATCTTTTACCCTCTCTTTGTTATTTCTTTCGTAATTCTTAATTCTTTTTTGTTATTTTTTAACCCGTAAAAAATGCGAGTTCCCGACGGATCAGGATTACTCCGACAGAACTCAAATTTACCAGATCAATTTCCTTTGCTCCGACCCATACACATTCAAACAACACCAGTTAAGACGTCATAAAAAGGGAAAATCTTCATGTGATAACCCTTCGGTGTGAGAATAAGTATTGATCCGGGAACAAGATAAAGTAGAGGGTTAGAGAGAGAGAGAGTTTGGAGAGTATTTGTGCATAGGAAAATACGTAGGTGAGGTCTACCCTTCATGCAATTAAGGGTGTGACATATCAACAATTAAGATTTGTGATAATTATGACTTTCTGGACAGTGGCGGAACTAGAAATATTTCTCTAGGGGTCACTATTTTTCGGTGAATTGATTTGTAACGAAACAATATAAAAATTTTCGGGTTATCCGCTCGGGTCGGGTTGGGTCAGAAATAATTAAATTGCATTGAAAATGTTAACAAAAAATACAATACCAAAAGAAATCAAATAAAACTTACATTTTATAGTTGTTCTCTACGCGACTTCATCCTTTGAAACCGTTCCATTACATCTTCAATTGACATGTTTGTAAACAGCTCTTTTACAATGCAACAAGAACTAATATAGTGATATACCCGATTTAACAAACAAATTAATTACATCCTACATTTCTAAATACTCAAATGAGTGACAAATCAACCAATAACTTAACCACATCTAATTTTCACTTGGTTTCACTAAAAAGAAAAGCACAAACAAAGTTCTAGGGTTTAAATCTAGATACTAAACACAAATCTAGATAGTAAACTCAATCAAACAAAATAAAAAAAACTAAACACAAATCTAGATACTAAACTCGATGAAGAAATGTAAATCTAGCCATAAGCCATCTAATGTTTAAAACTTCTAATCTAAACAAAAATTAAATAAACAAAGAAAGTTAAAAGCTAACCTTGAATGAAAAGAATGAAGTGGAAATCATAGTCAAAGTAAGCAGCAACAGCAGCAAATCCGTGATGGGTGGGTTGGGGAGCCGTGAGGGTCAAAGTGAGCAGCAGCGATGGCCGATGGGTGGGCAGAGGCGGAGAGCAGAGGACCGAAGAGGCGAAGATAGCAGCATTAGCAATCATCGATGGGGGTGGGGGTGGTTGTAAGTTAGGGTTAAAATGTTTATAATTAAGGGGTAAAAAGGTGATTTTACTTATTAAAAATGTATTTTGAAAATTGTAAGGGTCAAACTCGAGACCTATGGGATGCGGAGAATAAGTTAGCGGGCCAACTACCAGTGAACCAAGTTGAATTAGTAATTATACATTGTACTTAATAATATTTAAGGGTTCATTTTCTGAAAAATTATAAGTTCACTCAATTTTTTGATAGTATACGATAGACTACGCGCTCAAAAATCAATAGGGTCACTTGACCCGTTCCCGTACATGTAGTTCCGCCCATGTTTCTGGATGTGCGATATGTGTCGGTGTGATGCTTTATTGTTGGTTGGATTGGATCATATCCATGGTTTGCGGGTTTGTAGGTAACCTAAGTCTACATAATCCAATCTTTTTAGTTTTGTTTTTTCCATCAACTTTGTTTTTTTTTTTTTCTATGTTTTAACATTTGTTTTAGAATGCACAAACATTTTATCTTTTCTCTTAAATTTTATGTTACAAATTTTAAAACTCCTTTTGCATCTACATTTCGAAATGTACAACAGCAAATTACAAATATAAGTGAGAAAAAAATATGTGTATTGTCGCGTAGTTCAGATATCTTAAAAAGTAATCTTGATGTTCAAGGGTGTATATGGTAAACCAAGAAAGAAAAGGGTGAAATTAGTTCATATGTAGAAAATGTTAGTTAATGTAAATATTAGTAGAGCTTGAATATTTTGACTGGAAATGAGTTGTTATTCCAGCTGTGTTTGAGCTGTGATTTCATAGTAATTAAGGTTATGAGTAGTATAAGAATGGTCATTGTATAAAGTTTAAGGTGTGGTATTTTGTTCTTCACATATATAAAAAAAGTCGTGGTTGTTCTCATAAAATACCGAGTATTATCTTTCTTTTTCTGGGCTAATATTTTAACAATTGGTATCAGAGCGAGATGTATAATTAAGTAAAGAAGATTGAGCATGTGAAGGCGAGGAGAAAGATGATCGAGCTATGAAGAAGAACGTGGCCACTTGATTGAATCTGTGAGACATTAATCGTAGCCCGAACCAATGATAGGTTCAAACAAGTCAATTGAGGAGATCTAAGGGGAGGAACAGTTGTGTGATCCAACTGTAGAAGGAAAAATTCAGATTGCAGAAAATTTATGCGAGGCAGATTGGGTTATGTGTGAGGCAGAACGCAAGGTTGTATAAAGCTACGATTAGAAGTGAAGAAAATCTGAACGATTCAAGTCACCACTGAGAAGATTTAATCTGTGAGGGATTATTCAAATATGAGATAATCTGTGTGACATAGGTTGGTGTGGAGAGGAACCCAGACAATCAGAAGGCAAGAAAGTTTTCATGTGACACGAACCTGGTTGCAGGCAAGGGAGAAGACGGAACAAAAGTTGTGTGATGCAGAACAGTGTGAAGCGGATTTGAAGACCAGTGGTTGATCAAACGCGGAAGAAACATGATTCCAGGAGTGAAATTGATTGACTTGAGACAAGTTGACCTGAGGTGATAGTAATGCCAGTAAAAACTAATTTTTATCAAAAAAAAAAAAAAACTGAGTTATTCATTGTTGAAAGCAAAGTAGTGTGTGAAGTACTAGAGACTAGATCTGTGTGATTCAGATCAATCAAGAAAAAGAAGTAGTTTGTTGTGCGAGGTGGCAAAGAAAAAAGAACAAAAGTAGAAGACTTTACTATTTGTGTGATGCAAAGATAGGCAAGAAGAATCTGATCTAACTTGAAGTAGAAGCTATGATATTTTCAGGAATTAGAAGAGAAGACATGCCAAAGAAGAAGATATACAGGTCATAATATTCATCATTCTGATGGTGATGGTAATGACATGGTGCAGGGAGGTGATATCCGACCTTGCATATGAAGATGAATGGAACCTGTGAAAGATCTTGCAGATTCATGAGAGGATGGTACCGAGACATGAAAACGATCCAAGAATTACAGTGATACAACAACGGGTGTTACTCGAAATTCAAAACCAAGATGGTACAACATCAAGATTAAGGGCGATAATGTTAAAAAGTATTCCTGATGTTCAACGGTGTAAACGAATAATTCAAGAAAGAAGATGAGGGAATTAGTTCACATGTAGAAAATGTTAATCAAGGTATATATTAAAAAAATATTGAATGTTTTGACTGTGAATGGATTGTCAATCTAACTGTGTTTGAGCTGTGATTTTATAGTAATTAAAGTTAAAAATAGTATAAAAGATGATCATTGTATAGATTTTAGTGTGTAGTCTTTTGTTCTTCATATTTATAAAAAAAAAGTCATGATAGATCTTACAAAATATCAAGTATTATCTTTGTTTTTCTGGGCCAATATTCTAATATGATATGATCACTAGTTTTATATAAAACAAAAGAACAATAAACAAACAAAAATACCATGTCAAGTCAACATTATTAAACGACTAAACATGCCAACTAATAAGAAAAAAAACATGTCACCTTCCCAACTCAATAAGGTTACGATTTCAGGTTACTAGGTGATTCAAACACCTAAATGTACTTACATGTTTCATAATGTCATACAATTAGTGTCGAATAGATAACAGATCAGAATACCTAATGTAATCGAACATACATGATTTAAGGTGAAAAGAAGAATCTACTGGCCGAAGTTGATCCCCTGTGCAAGTGGTAGTTCGCTCCCGTAGTTGATCGTACTAAAAAGCATCAAAGCAAATGTAATCAGATAAAAGATGTATCAATCTTCCAGTTAATTGAAGAGGTGAAAGTTTCGATCCATCTACTTAAGAATAAGTTGATGAGTTTATTCATATTATGTTTTATCTATATCTGGTGACCAGGTAAAACAAAGAAAACAGGTCAAAAGTCAAAACGGGTCGGTAGATGTCAAAGTGCATGTTTGATACATAAACTCATAAAATCAATTTATTCAATACATTTGGTTGTACTGAGAATATAACTTCTGTAATCATATTTGTAACACAAATTATTTATAGAAATAGAAACTTATAGACACAGCCCGTTTCGGGTTAACCAGCTTGGCTGCCTGTTTTGAAATGTAAAAATTTTTACTAATTTACCCACCTCTATCACGAAAGAAATAAGTATATAGTGAAATTTACCAGGTTGATCGCCTCATATACTGTTTCCAAGAGTCACTTCCTGCCTCACGGCCACCCCCCGTACCCTTCTCACCACCGAAAGCACCACCAATTTCAGCACCGTTGGTTGGTATATTGACATTAACAATCCCACAATCACTACCTTGAGGTCTGCCATAAAAAAAATACCATATCAGAACCAAAAACTAATTTACTACATATAAAGATAACATCAGTTTGTCACTAACCCGATCCATTTAAAGATAAACTCGGGCGAGCGGGTGAATATAGAACTAGACAGGCCTTGAGGCACCGAGTTGTTTATCTGAACAGCTTCTTCAAAAGTCTGTACCACGAAGCACGTGAATATTTAATATATGATTGCACTAATAGATTAAATTGCAATTGGCGGTGTAAGTATTTGCTCAAAGACAGACCTTGAATTTTAAAACATATAGGACAGGACCAAAGAGTTCTTCTTTCACAACATCTGCACTCGGTGCAATTTCAACTATTGTGGGCTGTACAAAGTTTCCTTCAGATTCTATAACTGAACCACCTGTGAGGATTTTCCCTCCCTGCAAAAGGGTCAAACCAGTAAATTTTTGGGGGGTTAAAATGGATAAGGGTAGGGTTGACCTGCCAACGTTGTATCCTTTTCTTGAATTCCATTCATAATTAATGTATTAAATACGATAACAGAATGATCAAGTTTTCACATAAAGCAATTTAGGCGGTCGCAACACTTGGCTACGCCACGGATGACTTTTAACCGGTTCGACCCATTTCCATTTTAGTTAAGTAATATAATGAATATGATTGCAGAAGCAATTATGATAACTTAAGGATCCATCTTTTACATAAAGCCATGGATAAATTTTAACAGGTTCAACATGTTCCTAATTTAGTTAAAAGAATTAATTTTAATTGCAAGGAATAAGATATAACCCATATTGACCTATTTTCACATAAGTTAGTTGAAACTCTCTCTCCTAATACAAGACAGATTAATTGGCACTTCAGCATGACACTTGGTTCCATTATGCAAACCACTTTTAGCAACCTTAATTTAGGCATACCTGAGATTTAATAGCTTCTATTCCCTTCTCAAAATTCTCCCTTGAGGTTCGAGTGTGCAACGGTCCAAGCAATGTACCTTTCTCTAAAGGATCCCCAATTTTGACTTGTTTATATGCTTCCAATAATTGACCGACAACGGAGTCGTAAACCGTTTCATGAACAAGCTTCATTATAAAAATACATAATCAGCATTAAAGAACATCCCTTCTGTAGAAAAAGAGAAAATATTTGTAGAAACAATTCATAGTTGAAGTTACCAGTCTACGACATGTTGTGCAGCGTTGACCAGCTGTACCAACAGCAGCAAACAAGACGGATCGAACAGCAAGTTTAATGTCAGCATCGTCCATGATTATTAAAGCATTGTTACCGCTTAATTCAAGCAGGCATTTACCAAACCTTTGACTCACTGTCTGTTGAACCATGAGACCAACCTGCAGTTTGTCATATGCCACATGTCAAACAATAGCAATGTCTAGAAATAAACACCAGCATGCATACATATGCGCTGATAGATGCATTCAAAATGCATATAAGGCATTTTATGTATGCATTTCCTAAATCCAACATAGAAAAAAGTGCAGTCTTTTGATCATTGAGTTCTACATTCATACCGCAATATAATATTGACTAAGTTACTACCTTAGAACTTCCAGTGAAGGAAACTAGGGGTATACGTGTATCTTTTGCTATAGCTTGACCAATTTCAGCACCCCCACAAAATGAGGTGAAAATAGCAGCTGGTAAATTGTTTATTTCTAGCACTTCTCCAACTAATTTGGTCATTGCTATTGTAATTAATGGTGTAGTTGGAGCACCTTTCCTGCAATTATATCGTATAATGAAATTAAACATCAACAATAGACAAATTTTACTTCTTAAAAAGAGAGAGGAGTAGATTGTATGATAAAATCTCATTTTGATCAAAACTTTCATTTTGCACCAAGTTTATCCTTGACCTTACACAATTAATATATAACAAAAGATCTAGGTGACTATTGATGAGAAGGGTACAAGATAGTTTATGATGAAGACTTACCAAACAACACAATTCCCGCATACTAGAGCAATGCATGCATTCCATCCTACACAACAGCAATTAATAAATTAACAACTAATAAAATCAAAGGTAAAATTCAGTTGTTTTAATAATTGTATATTTGATTGTATCCACATATAAGAAGTCCAAATCAACATATGGTTGATGATACACTTCATTGATTTAGCTTGGATTTTGTTCACAAGTATATTAATAATAAGTGCTATAATGCTCACCAAGAACAGCACAGGGAAAATTGAATGCTGTAATGACACCGACTATTCCAAGGGGATTCCACATCTGTACATAGTTGATAATACATAAATGCAATGGATTGATAAGCACCTATTAAATTTAAATAATTAGACGCACCTCGAGCATCATATGATTTGGACCTGTCAAAAATCAACCAGGGATTATTAAAGAGAAACTTTTAAGTGAGACAAGAAAGTTTGTATTTTGTAAGGTTGTAATGTAAATTATTTCACATGTGGAAAAAGGCAAGGCTGTAAAAATTCCGTACTTACACGCACAAATAAGAAAATCAACAATTAAACTCATTTCCACATTTCAGGTCCATGAACACTTGGCTTATTAAGCCCTGTTGTCAATAGCGGCTATAGCGACCGCTATAGCACGCTATGTAAAGATGCGCCCTTCCCTCGCTATTTGCAGACAACGACTGCATAGCGGAATTTTTGATTTTTTTATTTGATTTTTATTTTTTTTAATTTTATTTTGGGTAAATATGAGATTTAGATGATTAGTAATAGAGTGTTTTAGTTATTTTGGGGGTGTTTGCTTAGATTTTCTACAACTTTATTGCTAAACATGCTTATTTATTGAATGTAAAACATTCTTACATATTATCCTACTTAATCGCTAAACACGAAACAGCGGTCGCTATTTACCGCTATTCGCTACGTAGCATATAGGTGGCTTGTCGCTATTTACCGCTATTCGCTATTGACAACTATGTTATTAAGTTGGTATGCAGGTTTCACAGTCAGACATGAATAGTAGAAACTTAAGCAGGTTGGGTTGGGTTGATATGCACACACTTTTGTGTACATCTTTTAAGTTTTTAGAATATATAATGAATCATATTGAAATCCAAAAAGTTTTGCAACTGGAATAATTAAATTTGTAACACAAAATTTTACAAGGTTGTAAAAAATTAAACTACACTTTGTGTGACTTTCAGTTGGTTTGACTGATTCAAATTGTTGCACTTTTAGCTAAGTGTCAAACCCGTTGGAGATAGAGTTGAACCCAAATCAACCAACTTTTAAGTAAATGTGCCGAAATTGCGACCTGTAGACACAATATTCTCTGCCTTTTGCACTAAAATATAAACTGAAGGATGTACTCTTTATTTGTAAGGTTTTATGATACAATTCCACTTAAAGTCTATACACGGAAAAATAAACGGGGTGTTCCGGTCCGGGTGCGGCTGAATTGGAGCAATTTAATACCATTTTGGAGAGTGGGTGGATCCACTTGGTCAACCAAGCAACATGGGAGTTGGAATGTGGGGAGTCCCTCACCATCCAGATTCCAATAGTGATTATTAAGTTGATGCATTATTAATAGCAGACTATGTTCAGTTTTTCTCATCCAGAAAATTTCGATTATCTTTGTGTAATTGGAGAGATTGCCCCTCTCGAATTGGGCTTATTAATTCCAGTAACTGATTACTTGCTTTAACCCCTAGATTCTATCATTTGGTTCCATTGCCGGGAAATCGAGAAGCAACAATGGTGGGCACTCGGAGCGGTTCTGGTGGAGGTGGTTCTCAACCAGATGTTGTCACAGCGCAGTGGGCTGCGATTGCTGCTAAACTCGAAACCATGGAATCCTTAAAGGAGGACATGGCTGAATTAAAGAGACAGGCGGCGGCCAGAGAGAAATCGAGTGGAAGCGGAACTAAGTATGACGAAGGGGAGCATAGCTATTCCAGTTTCAATCGCCGCCCATATCACAAAATCGAGTTCCCTATTTTCAGTGGTGGAGACCCAAGGGGTTGGATATTGAAAGCAGAAAAATATTTTCGATTTTACCGAACTTTGGATGAAGAGAAGGTGGATGTTGCAGCCATGCATCTCGAGGGTGATGCCCTAGATCTCTACTCGTGGTTATCGACTGAACAAGAGTTGGCATATTGGGAAGAATTAACCACTGCTTTGCAAAAACATTTTGGACCACCAGAGTTCCAGAACCCGAACGAGTATTTGTGTAGCATTAAGCAAACCGGGACGGTCCAGGATTATCGACAGGAATTCGCACGTAGATCATCTCGGGTTTCCAATTGGCCCGACCACTGCTTGTTAGGAGTCTTTCTAAATGGACTCAAAGAGGAGTTAAAGGCGGACATTCGCATCCATAAACCCCGCTCAGTTTACAAAGCCGTGAGCCTAGCGCTTGAATTTGAATCCAAACTTAGCCATTCGCGCCCCGAAAAGAAAAACACCTGGAACTCCCAATTGAAACCCGATTCAAAACCCTACACTCCAGCAACCTATGCTTCATCATCCACTAACCAACCTAAAACAGAATCCAAACCCAACTCTCGACTAACTGATGCAGAAAAGCAGGCTCGCTTCCTTAAGGGCGAATGCTTTCGATGTGGTGACAAGTATGGTCCAGGGCATAGGTGTAAAACGGGAACGTTTAAAACTTTAGAAGCCGAAGAGGGCGATGATGAGCAGCCCCCAAATGAAACCATAGATTTGAATAATGTGCAGGAAGACACAGCTGAAATCAGCCTGCACGCAATCTTGGGGAAGTCACACCCACCCGACCACCATGAAAATCCACGGTACACTTAACTCTACTGAGGTATTAATTCTGGTTGACGGGGGTTCTACCCACAATTTTATTTCTGACATTTTGGTAAATGAGTTGAAGCTCGTTACTCAATTAGCAACTCCATTTGGTGTTCAAATCGGTAATGGGGACGTGATTCGTTGTGGTAGAGTATGCAAAAATCTTTCTTTGCAGGTAAATGATCTCCAAATCACCTAGGATTTTCATCCTTTTTCTCTTGGTGGGGCTGATTTGGTGCTAGGTGTACAATGGCTTGCTACCTTAAACACGGTACAAGCGAATTGGAAGGACATGTTTATGATTTTTACCATGGATGGGAAGAGATACAAATTGCAAGGTGTTCCTTCAGGACCTCAAAAATAGTCTAGTTTTCAACACTTAGCCATCGAACCCGAAGCTAATCTCCAAATACCAGCCTTTTTACAACCTGTTATTACAAAATATCACAATGTTTTTGACGAACCGAAAGATTTACCACCTACCCGTACCCAAACCCATTCAATCCCCTTAGTCCCAAAATCCACCCCACCTAACATTCGCCCTTACCGATATCCCCACTACCAGAAAACTGAAATAGAGAAACAGGTGGAACAACTCTTGGCAGTCGGGTTTATACAATCAAGTACCAGCCCTTTCTCAAGCCCCGTTTTATTGGTTAAAAAAAAAGATAATTCATGGCGAATGTGTGTGGACTATCAGGCACTTAACAAGATTACCATTGCTGACAAATATCCTATTCCTAATATTGACGAGCTTTTGGATGAGTTACATGGGGCTAAAGTATTCTCGAAATTGGATTTAAGGTAGGGTTACTATCAGATTAGAGTTGCTGCCCAGGATGTGCCGAAAACAGCTTTTCGCACTCATTCAGGGCATTATGAGTTTAAGGTCATGCCTTTTGGGCTGACAAATGCCCTGTCGACCTTCCAAGCTGTTATGAACGACCTGTTTCGCCCTTTTTTACGTCGTTTTATACTAGTATTTTTTGATGATATATTGATATATAGCTCGAATATGGAGCAGCATGTAAGCCATCTGGAACAAACTCTAAAGTTGTTGCATGACAACTGTTTTTTTGCCAAATTAACCAAATGTTGCATGACCCCTTGGTCACGTAGTAACACCCGAAGGGGTTCAGGTGGATCAGGAGAAGGTTTCGGTAGTTCAATCGTGGCCGATTTCAACTAATGTTAAACAAGTTCGAGGATTTTTAGGCTTAACAGGGTATTATAGACGATTTGTGCGAAATTATGGGTTAATTGCGAGACCTCTCACAGCTCTCACGAAGAAGGATGGGTTTGTTTGGTCTAATGAGGCTTTGAAGGCGTTTAATGCTTTGAAACAAGCTCTACACCAGACTTTTCCACCACTTTTGTGGTTGAATGTGACGCTTCATCCGATGGAGTGGGAGCTATCCTGTCACAAGATGAACACCCGGTAGCCTATTTCAGCAAGGGTTATCACCTTCTAACCAAATGAAATCAGCCTATGACCGAGAGTTATTAGCGTTGGTCCTTGCCGTACAAAAATGGAACCACTATTTACTGGGTCGCCATTTTATCATCCGCACAGATCACTACACTTTGAAGTTCTTACTTGAGCAGCGTATAACAACTACCGAACAGCAGCGATTGTTACTCAAGCTTATGCCTTATGACTTTTCTATTTGTCATAGAGCTGGAAAAGAGAATCGCGGGGCAGATGCTTTGTCTCGGATGCCCTGTTCCTGAGACTTATTAACTTTAACCGTTCCTTTTTGTGTAGAAATTGCAGGTATTAAAGAGGGGCTTCAAACCGATCCCTACACACGTAATATCATCCAGGAGTTGCTTTCCAACCACGTCTCAGTTCTTGATTTCTATTTGGTGGATCAGCTCCTCTTTTATAAGAAGCGTTTGGTGGTACCCGACGTGCCCAATATTAAGCTCACACTGCTGCAGGAAGCGCAAACACCCCCATGGGTGGCCACGGGGGATTTCTGAAAACAATCAAACGCCTATCAGCCCACTATTTTTGGCCCAAGATGAAACAGGAAGTTCGTATCTATGTGCAGCAGTGTGCTACTTGTCAGCAATAAAAATACCAAACTCTATCACCAGCAGGTTTATTGCAGCCTTTGCCTATTCCGGAACAGATTTGGGAAGATCTATCGATGGATTTTATAGTGGGTTTACCTCCATCCAATCGGTATGACACTATCATGGTGGTCGTGGACCGCCCAAGCAAATATGCCCATTTCATGAGTTTATCTCACCCGTTTACTGCCAAAGGAGTGGCTGCAGTGTTTTGTAAGGAGATTGTACGGTTACATGGTTTCCCGCGTTCCATCGTATCAGACCGTGATGTGATATTCATCAGTAACTTCTGGCAAGAACTGTTTCGTTTGAGTCAAACCAAGCTGAAGTTGAGCACTAGTTATCACCCACAAACGGATGGGCAAACGGAGGTTGTCAATCGTTGCCTCGAGGCTTACCTCCGATGTTTTGCCCATGAACAACCAACCAAATGGAGCTCCTATTTATCTTAGGCTGAATTTTCTTATAATACCAGCTATCACACCTCTACAGGCACTACACCTTTTTCTGTAGTTTATGGGCGAGCACCCCCACCGCTCTTTCCTTATGTTATAGGGGAGACAAAAAATGAGGATCTGGAACAGCAACTGATTGATAGGGACGAGATGCTTAAACTGCTTCGTTTCAACCTTAGTAAAGCTCAAGATCGAATGCGCGCCCAAGCTAACTCTAAACGCAGGGAACTATCGTTTTAGGTGGGTGATTATGTCTTCTTGAAGATCCAACCATACCGTCAACGTAGCTTAGCAAAACGATGGTTTGAGAAGTTATCTCCCAGGTTCTTTGGCCCATATCGTGTTAAAAGAGTGGTTGGTCCGGTTGCTTATGAACTCGAGTTACCCGCTGATGCCAAAATTCATCCGATTTTCCATATTTCAATGCTCAAATCAGCTCATGGATCGTTCTCTGTTGATCCCACTCCACCTTTGCCTATTACCAAAGATTGGGAAATTGATTTACAACCCAATTCTGTGGTGTCTCATCGTTGGGTGGCGGAGGCGGGTAAACCTGTGCTGGAACTGTTAATTTCTTGGCGTCATCGCCCTACCGAAGAAGCTACTTGGGAATCTTATGACCTGTTGGCTGAACAATTCCCTAATTTTCACCTTGAGGACAAGGCATTTTACGGGGAGGGATGTAATGATACAATTCCACTTAAGTCTATACACGGAAAAATAAACGGGGTGTTCCGGGTCCGGGTGCGGCTGAATTGGAGCAATTTAATACCATTTTTGGAGAGTGGGTGGATCCACTTGGTCAACCAAGCAACATGGGAGTTGGAATGTGGGGAGTCCCTCACCATCCAGATTCCAATAGTGATTATTAAGTTTATGCATTATTAATAGCAGACTATGTTCAGTTTTTCTCATCCAGAAAATTTTGATTATCTTTGTGTAATTGGAGAGATTGCCCCTCTCGAATTGGGCTTATTAATTCCAGTAACTGATTACTTGCTGTAACCCCTAGATTCTATCATTTTAAAAGGAGCTAAAAATAGGGCTCACGTTCAGAGGGTATGACAGATCCATTTAATTGCCGGCTTAACCCCACTGCAAAGTCGCACATATCAATGACTTCCTGCCATTAACAAGAAAAATATTCATAAAGCCATTGTTAGTCAAAATTGAGCAGAACACAAAGTGAACCAAAGAAGCTATACAAAGTGCATTATATTTCATGGGCATAGAAAACCATCATCTGAAACAACTCCATTGATTCAAATAAGTGATGTATATCACTCATCTATTTCGTTTAATATGATATAATGATTTATTGGCCTATATGATTGACAGATGTTGAATTGTTAGGAGGAATTTGACCAGGTAATTTTAAGCTAGCTACGGTTAGAAAAAATGTAAAATACATACTTGAACTTCTCCTATTCCTTCTGGAAGAATTTTTCCCATCTCAATTGACAAAAGCCGACCAAGGTACTCGAGCTTGGCTCTCAATGCATCACCAATCTGTCTAACAATCTCACCACGTTTTGGTGCAGGAAGCTGAGGGAAAATATATAACAATTATACGACGGTAGAAGAGATGATGAATCATTCTATTGTGTACTCATTTTAAAACCATACCGATAAGCTGAATTGAGCTAATATGAGAATCATAACTTATAAAATAAGGCAATGGAAAGACCAAAATAATAAACAAGATGTACTCATGAGAACGTTCACTTACTTGCATCCAGATCTTTGAGGCTTCAACACAAGCCTGAATACCCTCCTCATAATCTTGAGAAGAAGCTTCTACAACTTCAGCAATGGGCTGGATTAGCAAGATAGCAAACAATTACTTATTTAAAAACTTGCCATTTGAACACAAACCATCGACTGATACAACCAATATATAACATCAATTAGTACTAAGGATCTTGGGAAATAGAGTTTAAACGAAAATCCAAAAGTGGAGTTTACTAGGTACAAATTTCAGTCGATTGTTGCTTCAATATAATTCTAATTATTCTTCTAGAACATCCTAAAAGTGACCACCTTCTTACTAGATAGAATTTCTATATACTACTTTATAAATAGGAAAAGAACCTCCAAAGAAACAAAAAGATGCATGCAATCAAGTGATCCGCAACACCTACACTACTTGCATATATATAGATCAACTAAATATCAATCATGTGGCTAACTCAAGTAATTGGGGATAAACCATAGAGAATAATAAATTACTTAACTAGTGTTCACTGGTGCGTTCTTAGATCCATGATTACAGTTCACATAACATGTTGCAAAATGCATTTGATTCCAGAACAATAATCTAGTCCAGTGAAAATCAATAAAACCCCTGAATATTGCAGATCACAGCATTCTATTCATCTTAAATCGAAGAAAAGAGTTCCAAACCAGACCTAATATTAATTCTAGCTGTCAAATTCAATCTGATCACCCAAAGTAACACAGAAGCTCTATATCCGAACCTAAACAACCTAGAGATTAATTATCAATACACAATAGAAATCAAACTACCTTGTTGTTAGCAGGATTCACAGACGACACAACAGAACCACTTCCCTTCCATATACCGTTGACAAAACTACCGGAATTTCGAGGCTCAATGCCGATCTCCGTTAAAAATTCATACTCCTTAGCAAAACTCATATCTGCACAAAAACAGTACTCCACTGACAAATCAAACACACAACACACACACACACACACACACACACACACATATATATATATATATATATATATATATATATATATATATATATATATATGAATCAATTTCGAATTGCTGATATCAGTTGCAGATATACTGCTATATTGCGATCAGTGAAGATGAATCGAGTACCTGAAACAATAATCACCGACAAATCAAACACACACACATACACATATGAATCAATTTCAAATTGCTGATATCAGTTGCAGATTATAGTGACGAAACAGTAGTAAATTACACACACACACACATATATATATATATATGAATCAATTTCAAATTGCTGATAACAGTTGCAGATTATACTGTTGTATTGCGATCAGTGAAGATCTATACAGTACCTGAAACAGTAATCACTAACAAATCAAAACACACACACATGTATCGATTTCAAATTGCTGATATCAGTTGCAGATTATACTGCTGTATTGCTATGAGTGAAGATGAATCGAGTGCCTAAAACAGTAGTCACTAACATATCAAAAACACACACACACACATGTATCAACTTCAAATTGACGATATCAGTTACAGATTATAGTGCTGTATCGCGGTCAGTGAAGATCAATCGAGTGCCTAAAACAGTAGTCACTGTCTCACTGACAAATCAAACACACACACACACACACACACACACACATATATATATGAATCAATTTCAAATTGCTGATATCAGGTGCAGATTTGTACTGATAGTGAAGATGAATCGAGTACCTGAAACAGTAATCACTGACTAATCAAACACATAGACACATATATATGAATCAATTTCAAGTTGCTGATATCAGGTGCAGATTATAGTGATGTATTGCGATGAGTGACCATGAATCGAGTACCTGAATCGTCTTTGGAGATGATTTGGGGAAGAAATGGTAGTAATTTAATGAGTTTGAGATTAGATGAGTGGGCGTTATGGTAGAGGTGATTAACTAATTATAGAGCGATGAAAGACGTGTTATCGGAGAAGACTGTGATACGACAAAAATGGTGAGTGAACCATGGATGAAGATAGGGATGGTGATGCTATTGGGATGTCACGTTCGCTAGTCGATACTCTAACAAACTACCACGTAGTACACACACTTGTTTACAGAAGAAAAGTGTGATACGACAAAAGGTTGTTTTAATGTTTATCATATATCATTAACTAGTTTTAGAATTATACGGGTTGAAAGTATAAAAATAATATAATTTATAAATGTAGAAATATTTCGTATGATTAAATTACTTATTACTATAACAATAAAAAAATAAAAAGTTACATTTATAAGTTATAAATATTCGAATACTTTTTTGAATAATATAACTACAACTGACCCATATAAATTAAATAACAGCTGTCTTAAAATCACACTAACATAAAATATATAAATATATCAATAAATATTTGTTTTCATTTTAGTTTTTTTTTTTAAATTGAATTTTATTTGGTTATAATAATATATACAGTTCAAAACAATATGATTACACAATAAAGTTTATAATATATAAATTAAATTCAAAACAAAATGAATTATTACTATTAATTGAGTTTCTTAAAATAAAAAACTTGACTAAATAATATATTAGTTTAGGCGGAAAATTATTTTTGAGAAGTAACATTAGAATAACATGTGACATCCTAGTTACTCTTTTATTATATACTATAAATATAGATTATTTAATTCATAGATACTAAATACTATTCAAACTTAATGTTTTTGACAATGGCTAATTAGATTACTCACGTGTCATTCGTATAAAATTATAGAGCACTAAGCTGACACGTACCCGAATAAAAACTCGTACATTCGTTCATCCTTAATAGTCCCGAACTTAAGATCGCCTTTAAAATTCCACTATATGCGATAAAACCTCATGACCCAACTTAAAAACTTTTATTTCTTTATCTTAGGTGGTATCTAAAGGTTGAAATAGTATCCTTTAAATTATCAGGAATAAATTATGTAAATTTAAGAGTTGTTACGGCGACTAAAGTGTTGTTTAAAAAAAAGTTAATTCACATTTTAAATCTAGAAAAATATAAAATATTCATATTTAATATTTGTTACACTTTAGTTATCATATTTTATAGAGTAAATTTTGGTTTTGGTCCTTATCGTTTGAGCATTTTAACTATTTTAATGAATCTTTTGTTATATCATGTCATGTGATTTTATTTTTATAACGGTTTTGGTCTCTAATCCTAACTTTATTAATTTCGTGTGTTAAGTCTAGGGATATTTTGGTCCTTTTAAATCTAACTTACTATCTCTCTATTTCTTTTAAGGGAGAATTTCATATATATCCCTCTAAAAATCTTAAATATCATATATATCCAATCAAATCTTAAAATATCACATATATCTTTTCTTTATAAATTTTCATATAATGACAATTTTACCCTTTTCTAATATTAAAATAGCTATGATGTATTCTTTATTAATTTGAATTAAACGCCAACTTGCTCTCTCTTTTTGAAAATAGTAAAAATATAAAATCTTCAAGAATCATCGAGATTCCATGTTTGATCCAAAAAATCAATTTCTCCTATTTCAGGTGCGATCAATTGTTTAAACTTGTTTTTTTTTTGTTGTGATCAAGTTCTACCACTTATAATTCGTTTGTTTCTTTTTCGTTTTATTGCAATTGATTTGTTGTTTAGATGTGTTTGTTGAATTGCTTGTTCCATTGATTGTTATCGATCTGCTACATGGTAAACTAATAATTAAATTATAAAGTATTTCATAAAAAGCATAGGAGAGGTGGATCACCTGTAAGCAATCCTATGGACTTCAAAAAATACCATGCTACATGAAAAATTAAAAAGAAAAATAAAAATAGCAGCAGGTGTCACACCCCAACCTTAACGGCGGAAACGTCGAGATGTGAGGGTTAAGATTGTTCACAGCCACATAACACTACCATAAATTGTAAATATAAAAATTTAATAGTTGAAATAAACCTTACAACCAAATGTCTCAACAAACAAAGATAAACAAAGTTAAACTTTCAAGTCTCAAGTTATTTTATTTATTTTTTTTCTAGGTCCAAGTCCTAGGTGTAGGCATGCCACAAAGATAATCATCAACCTTGTGCATTTCCTGAAACATGTTAAAAATAAAAGGGTCAACTTTAAAAGTTGGTGAGTTTCCATGGGTTAAGCATACATATATATATATATATATATATATAAAAGTTTACAAGTAGCAATTCATGTCAATGGTTACGAAATAAGCAAGTTTATAGATAACATATAGCTACAATCAAACCTTGACCAAGAATATCATTTACAAGTTTAACGATTAGCTAAGTGTACTTGGTTCCCATAGTGCTCAAGATTACGACACTAGGAGCCGGCAATAACCTCGGCTTTAGCACCAAATAGGCTTGTCAGGCCCATAGATCTATGACGTCGCCAGGCTAGCAATAGTTAATGATTGTCAACATATATTATCCATCATATAAAGCTCGCAGTATTACAAATAACCATGACAAAGTTTATAAATGAATTGCTCGTGCATTTACAAGTATCAAGATATTTATAAGTGCAAGTTCATAAAGTTAACATGTTTCACCCCAAAAGGTGTGAAATAAAATAAAAGGGGCATGGAAAAACTCACATGATATAAGTTGGTGTTAAAGGTAATAACAAGTAATTAAGTAGTGCTCCAACGATTCCTTTTTACAAGATACCTAAACGTATATATTCCAAGATTAAGTCTAAAGATAAGTTTAATGACTCATACGTGAACTAGGGTTTCAATAGAAATTTGGGGTTTTGGTGAACAAAAGAATTAAATAATGGATTCACTTATATTTTGATTCAACGAAAAGAATTACACCATTTAAGTAATTTAATATGAAGAAATGCAATTATATCATTTATAATAATTGGTAAAGTTTAAATATAAAGTTTAAATGATTTTTTTTTTTATATAATCATTTGATGTAAACATGATTTAAACAATAATTAAAAGTAACGTATGAACCAATAATAATTTATTACATTAAAACTATCATTTAAAGTCCATTTTACAAAAAAAATAAACTAAAAATGACATTTATTATATTGTTTTATTAAAAACGTATATAAATATTTAAATTTAAAAAATTACAGAAATAATTTGGTGCTCTTAGAAATTGTTAAAGTTAACAAAAATGTTTTTCTATAATAATTAAAATTTTCTGTAATTAAAACTGCTAAAAAAAACGTGTTTAAAAAATATTGAGGGTGCCCGGGTTCGAACCCGGGACCCCAAGGATGAAACATGGGCTCTTAACCAGTAGGCGAGGGCGCCTAAGCCTGGTAAGAGTTGTTTTTAATTCTTAAAAGCTACAACTACAGAAACCCCCAATTTCCAGATAAACCCTAGAACGATTTGAATCAAATTGAAGCATAAATCGATATTGATAACGATGATAATCATGGGGCTTTTGTTCCCCATGTAAAAACGAGTAGGTAACTGTGTTTAATTACCCGAGTTGAAGATTATATTGGTAAGAACAGATACAGATGAGCCGCGACCGAGGCTTGGATTCGTTTGATATGGAATTGTTGATGTTAACCAAATTGAACTCGTGTGAAGGTTCAACGGACAGTCACGAATCAAAACCCTCTATCAATTGGAGGTGATAATGTGGAGAGAAAGGGTTCGATTAGGTATGAGAAGCCGTGAATAATGATAATCGATTGTGTTGATCTCAGGTGTTTAGACTGAAATTGCACTTAGTAATAGATTAGAAACGGTTAAACGATTGCGTAGGTTCAATTAATTAGATTATTAACTGGTTTTTATTGACGAACGATTCATGGTTGAGGTAATCGGTTACTCGAGTTAGAATACTCTTTTAACCGTCGTTAAAACCCAATTAAAGTCCTTCAATGAGTTCGAATCACGCTCACGAAACGGTTAGAAACGATTGGGGTTTGATTTTACGCGTTTTAGTCGCGTTTGGACTTCGCCGGAGGTCGGCCGAGGGTTGCCGGAGTGAGGTCGACGGTGAGGGGGGGTTTTGGGTTGATTTATTAAAAGTTACACGTTTGGTCCCTGCAGTTTGAACTTTTATTAATTTATACTTAAAGCTTTCAGATTTATCACTAAGACCCCCTCAACTTAATTAAACTTTTAAGTTTTTAAACATTATTCTAACTTATTAATTATTTAACTTTTACAAATTATTATTTCTATTATTATTATCATTTTTATTTTATTTTGACTATTATTATTATGTTTATTATAGTAAAAATAAATTATTAAATCTTAAATTAATGAATTAATGCACAATAAAAGAAACATTCATAAACAACCCATATAGTTTCTTAAATGACATAAATGGTCCTTACAAGAACATAACAAAGTTAACTATCAATTAACGAAAACACGAAAGGTTACAGCAGGTAGTTCGATCAATTTGTAAAGTAAGGAGAAACACATAAAAAAGAAATGGTGGATACAATATATATTTGTTGATCGTATGCGTTAACAACTAAAAGATGTAATTAACAAAATAATTTTATTACAAATGGTTTTTATGTTTGTGAGAATTTTAAAAATGAATTTAATGTTTTCATACCTTTAATATATAATTATAAAACTTTTGAGAAAGAAAGATAAAATGGTTATATTATAAGTTTTTTTATTAACAAAAAATTAAAATGGATAAATTTGATTATAATATTTTATAGTTTAATTAGATACATATGATATTTAGATGTTTGCAGGGATACTAAAACCCTAAGTCTTCTGCCATTAACCCTACCTTTTTCTTCCTTCTTATCCGGCTAGATCCCTCGTCCCCCTCCCTATCCGGCAATCCAACGATTCCTATCTCTTCTCCGGCTAAATCCCCCTAACTAAAACCCTAATTCACCTATCACCCATTAAATCTACACACACACAACAGGGGAAATGTGTGTGTGTGTGTGTGTGTGTGTGTGTGTGTGTGTGTGAGTGAGAGAGTAGAAGAGGCGGTTGTGTCACGGTTCAAAGCAGCAACAGTGGCTTAAGAGGCAACGGTGGTGACGGTGGCAATTCTTATATTCTCTGTCCGTTTAGCCCCAGTCCATGTGCATATAGCTTTACTCTTGATTAGGGGTAGCGGAGCCTATAGTACTATCGGAAGTTTCAAAGGTTCTGTAACGATTTTACAGGGCTTGAATTTTGTTATGGAAGATGTATTAGGCCCCAACAAGTTTCTTTCTACACCTATTGAAGCTTTTAATAGTAAAGTTCATGTTAACATGTTCTACATGGATTACTATGATGATAGAGATGTGAGAATTGTTGTTTTCAACAGGTGGCAAATTGTGCCAAGGGCTAACAGATAAGGTTGTTTGAAGGAATAAGGTTGGTTGGTTTCGTTGGAGAGGGTTTGAAAGTATTGCAACAGTGTTGGTGTATCTACAATTCGGGAAATCAACGACTATGGTGATTAAACCAACAATGGTGGTGGTGTTGCCAATAAAACAAGGTTGTGGAAGAGATGATGGTGGTCGCCAGATACGGTAAAAGAGATAGTGGGATGAATAGTACGTGGCGAGTTTCAATGCTATATAACTTTATATATATTTTCTTTCTATACTTATATCTAAAAGCATCAAAATACCCATAAACTTGACCACATAAAATTAATATCTAAAACCAAAATCATCACAAAAAAAAAAAAATCATATTACATGATATGAAAAAAGATTTTATTTTGTACTAAAATAGTTAAAATGTTCAAACGATAGAGACAAAAACAAAATTTACTCTTTTATATATGACTCATCAGAAGAAGAATATATGTTTTGCTTTTATTTTTAGTAACAAAAATGGGTTTAAAAGGTGATAATGCTTGTATTAATACATGAAGCTAAAGCTTACATATAGAATGGTTAAATTTATACATAACTAGGTTTTCCTCTAGCGCACTGGTCTGGTATTTCGTCACGGATCTAATATATTGAAACCTGAACACAAAATTACATCACAAAGGTTATCGTTACGACTTAAACCTTAACACATCAATAAACCGGATGTGTGAAATAGATCGGTGATAGATCTGGATAAACAATGCTTGATCGTTGCTTGTAACCCACCATAGTTGATCAGAACATTAGCTGGTCACCTTAAAACCCTAACCTTTGTTGATCTCTACTGTCAAACCCAAGCATCGTTGCCTCTGAACGCCACTTCCATTGTGCTTCATATCGACATCATTATCTCTATCATTGATCGAAAACTTAGAGTTGCGGTTGTGACCACTAATAATCACGCCACAGTCTCTTTGACCTCACCACCAGGTTCCCCATCGCCCATTTAACATGTTGGAGTTGTTCACTCGTTGATATGTGGCGTTGCCACCGTAGGGCCGTCGGGAATCACCACCGGTCCCCTTCTCTCTCTCTCTCACACACACACATTCACACTCTTTTTCTACGAACGATGCGGGTGTGTGAATGAGGGGTTGGTTGTCGGTTGAGTGGTTTTAGCGTTGGGTAATTTTGCATAAAACAATTCTTAAGCATGACGTACAACATCATATTGCAAAATCAAATTGGAAACTGATACTATATAAGTATAAGATTATTAATTTGTTATACGTAAAGTTTTTAAGATCAACGATTAAATGATGGCCCACTTTAAAAAATATAAATTGTAATGACAAAAAACACAAGTTTTCAAACACAAAAACCGTTAAAATAAGTTTATTTTTTTAATAAGAAATAAACTTGTATAAAACAATAATTTCATAATTAATATAATATTACTTGTCATATTAATAAAACAATATGTAGGAATTAAACATAAGTACGAAGATTAAATGTTAACATTTGTTTATTGCGATAATCCAGTAACCCAACTATGATCCATAGCAGGCCATGTCATCACTGTAAGTTAGAGTTATAATGGTAAAACTAGTGGTTTACAATGAACGTTAGAAAAATTAGAAAAAATATAACAAACCTATACTCGAATTAAAGATATTAAAACGATCTATTTAATAGTGTAATTTGTAAAAAAAAATCATACAAAAATATTATGACGGTTATAAAAAATGTGAAGTTTTTTTAAAAAGATAGAAATTTTGAATATGTAGGAGGTGGGGGGGGGGGATTTTTACATCAGTAGTGTGACGTTTTGTAAAACTTAGTTACTTTGCATAATTATGATGTAAGTGTTTGCTACATAAGTGTTAACGGGTTATCGCAATAAACAAGAGTTAGCAATGAAACTTTACCCTTATGCATAATCCTTATCGTGATACAATGTTGGAGATCTTGCATGCATATGACGTTCCATCAATGGCTTCTCTTCTAGGTTGACTAGAGCCTAAAACCATGCTTAGGTAAACTCAAGCATGATAGGATGATCCAAAACTACGTGAAAGACTTCACAACCTTTACTCTTGATTAAAACATCACCCTCAACATCTCATGTGGTGCATTCTTGATATGTAAACTTAAATATAGCACAATGGAGTCTCCTAAAAGAGACATGAGTGCTCTTGGTTACATGAGCTTGGCGAATTCGGCTATTGATTCATGGTAGACCAAGGTTCGTGTTCTAATGTGATTGGATTATTCACTTGTTAGATAAGGCCTACCAACATGATCTCCAATGTGATCCCCAACTATGCTTTAATAATCATTGACATATATTCTAACAACATCATGGAGAATGCTTTGGACCTTGTCACATAAGGAAAATCCACATTGCTCATTCACAGCATGCGACACAAAGTCAATTATGTTGCATTTTCAATAAATACGAATCCTAGAAAGTCAAGATTATGAAATATTAACGGTTTGTAGGGTAGGAAAAACAACATTCTATAAGCGACCATGGCAAGTATAGGTAGAAAAGCAGCTCCAGCTCCTCTTACTGCCCCGTATAGGGTTTTGGGTCCGGTAGGGACGGTTACTGTATAAAGTGCGGTCTCCATGCGAAGTATTTATGTAATAATACATTTGTTTTACGTGATAATTTTATCATGGTGGTAATAACTATCAACAAATATAAATCATTCGTACGTAATAATTCTACCATCATTTTATATAATTATACTAAAAAACACTTTGTATTTTTATTTTATATCTCTCTCTATATGTATGCAGCTTTTTGTTGCGAGTAAAGTGGATGTAAGTTTATTTGGTTTGAAAATGATTTGATATTCTTTTATTAAAGCATGAAGTGGAGTCACATTATTGGGTAATACAAAAAGTTATGCATTAGAAGGCATAACACAAACAGACGCTTTGGCCGAGTGGTTAAGGCGTGTGCCTGCTAAGTACATGGGGTTTCCCCGCGAGAGTTCGAATCTCTCAGGCGTCGGCTCTTTTTTCATATTTTAGTAACTGTAGCACACATACAATTCTTTCCAACAAAACCCTTTATTTTCATTTCTAGTTCATTAAGTTTCAACATTCTAGTTTAAGTTGTTTTAAATGTTTATTCACTTCTCCTGTCGACGATGAAAACCACTACAAATCCGTCATGAGGAGAACGAAAGTGTGCTGATAATAAATAAATTAAGAGATGCATTTGAAAAATAAACCCAACTTTACGTACTGAAGTTTGAGACCTAAATTTTTTTATTCTTTTCTATCTTTTCTTTATTATTATTACTAGTTTTATTAAACTCGTTTATTACACAGGTTAAATCAATAAAATATTAAATATAATAAAAAGTAATTAATTATAAAATGATATTTTAATATAAGATATGATTGAAATTACGTTTAGGTAAGTACTATAAGTAATAAAATGGATATCAATTTTTTAAACTTTTATTTCTAATCTTTTTTTTCTAAAAAAATTAAACATTTTGTTTCAGTTACAATTTTAAAATTATATTATTTTTAAAAGTTTTCTTATTATAACTATCAATTTTAATTATTTTGGTTTGTAAAAAATCTAATTTTTTAAAAAACCAATTTTAAAATATTTCCTATTTTTAAAAAAGATTGATATTTTGAAAAAAAAAATTATAAAAATTTATTTCTTTAGAAATAACATTAATAAAAAGATCTTTTTTTAATTTATTAAAACAATATTTTTAATCTAAAAAAATAAATAATATAATTAATGTAGTCATTTAATAGGAGATAAAAGTAGAAAATTTTTAATAAAAAAAAAATATGATGCTATCATGTGTCACACTTAGTTACTCTTTTATTAGAGTGAAAATATTTAAGACTTACTTTGTATCTTAGGAGTCGTACTAGGTTGTATGATAGGGTGAGTTAATTGACCAGTGTGGGTTGACCGACACATAAACGAATGGTGTGACGCTATAAACAGGGGTAGACCTGTCTTTGCGAGACGTGGGTCACTTTTTTTAATATGTATAATCGAGTCTCGGGCAACTTCTTGGAAATTTTATAATCGACTCTCATGAAAATGTAAGAGAGAAAAGTGAAATGATAAAAATAAAAAACATATTTATGACAACCAAGTCGTTTTTACAGCCATAAAAATGCTATAAAACAAGTTTGAAAAAGAAGAAAGAGAATGAGGAATAACTAATAATCTTGTATTTTTAGTTTTAGCTTGTAGGTAGGTATATGGATAAGTCATAAATGAATATAAAATTGAATTCAAATTGAACTCCTAACATAGTTAGTGTATCTCCAGTTAAAAATTTTATTTTGTATTTTAAAATTTATATCGTCTTTGAATTGTACGTCTCTAATTTATAACCCGCCCTTTGCCTCCATTTTAATTATTTTTTTTAAATTTTTATTTATTATAATCTACTTTTTAGCTAGAAATTAATAATAGCATAACCAAGTTATAATTTAATATTGTCTAGCTTTTTATACATGTTCTTATTACGTATCTTTATCATGTATAATGGATTTGGTGTAACATATCGTTTTTCAAAAGTTAAACATCAACAAAGACAACATTTGTGACTCTGTTATGTATTTTTTAATAACATTTCTCTATAATGTATAATGGGTTTGGTATCATTACTTTCTCTATCTGACCCAAGCCAAACATCCAAAAATTCAGACACCCACAAAAGAATCTTGGGCCATCACTAGCTGTGATTAGTCGTCATATCTTGAAAACTTTTTTTTATACGAAAACTTACGGCTCGCCATCATAGCTTCACTTTGTTTTTGAAAACTTACGTCATAAATCCATCAAGAAGGCCACTGTAATGCATGGCCATACCTTTTTTAAAATGTAAGCCATACCCAAATGAATTGCAATGAATACCCCCTTGTTATGAGCCCAACAGATCAGCCCATTGCTGTTCCAGATCCAGCCCATCCAAAGAGAAGTGAAAGAATTCGTAAAAAGCCAGAAAAATACAAGGATTTCACCATGAATGCCACATCAGCGTGAGCCTAACAGAATTGGTTATTCATGCTATTTAAAGTAATTATTGTGTGATCATGAGGTAGGAAAAAGTTTGTTAGATCTCATTGGTCATTCTATCTCTCATCTACATTTCTGTATTCTCTTCTCACCTTTAATTCTATCTTTACCCATCAATGAATTCAATCTCTCAGTTACTTTGATTCAATAATTCTTAATTACCAGTAAATTCATTACAATTGGTGCTTTCACTGTACCTCTGATAAGATGGCAGAGGGAACTCGATTTAAAACAATGGAAGAATCTGTACGAATTGTGCAAGCCGACCAGCAAGCCATGCGCCAGGAATTAGATACAGTGGTTGCAGCAATCGGTTCATTACAACAATCAATTAATGAATTGATTAAGCGTTCCGATGCCGGCACCAGCCACGGGAAGAAATCTCGCACAACAAACACTCCGGAGGGTGAAGGATTTAGTATCCTAGGTAAACATAAACCAGCGCCTGTCTATTTAGCCAGATTTACCGGTGAAAACCCCGAACGGTGGCTAGCTCAAGCCGGCCGTTATTTCGAGTTTTACGGGATTCCGGCGCTCGAACGATTGACTACTCTTCGTTTTACCTCGATGATGCGGTGGCGGATTGGTATGATTGGTTACAACGTCATCATCCGACCACGGATTGGGAAGGATTCAAGGCGGCTCTTCTGAAACGATTCCGATCGGTTGAGTTGGAGGAACCTGAAGGTTTGCTTGCTAAACTGTATCAAACTTCCTCTGTTGCTGATTACCGATCCCAATTTGAGGCGATTTCCAATCGTACTATGCCTCTACCAGAGGAATTTCTGATTAGTTGTTGGATATCGGGTCTTCGGATGGATATTAAACAGTCGGTTATTTGTCATGGGCCGGTTACCCTAGAAGATGCAATGGCCAAGGCCCAATTGCACGAGAGACGAATTCAATTTGAAAAGGGTTCGGGTCGGGTTTCTCTGGGTTCTTCTAAACCCTTATTACCCACCCCAAAAACATCGCCACTCGTTTCTCAGAACCCTTCTTCATCACAGAATAAACCATCCACTCCGTCTACCACCAAGGTCGCATTCCGGCACTTGTCATCGGCAGAGAAGGCTCAAAAACGTGCACAAGGGTTATGTTATCTTTGTGACGAGAAATACACTTGGGATCACAAGTGCAAATCCACTCCGCAACTTCTATTCTTTGATGACGACCCACCGGATTTAGGCGATTCACCGAAGTCTTCTTCGTCGGAAGGTACGGATGCATTATTGGCTGAAAAATTACAACTAGATGAGATCAAAACCCAATCGGCTATTTCATATAACGCGTTGTCGGGTGGTTGTTCATCGACCACTTTACGTTTTACTGGGTTGGTTCACGGGAAGGAGGTACAGGTTTTGTTAGATGGGGGTAGTACTCATTGTTTTGTGCAAACTCGTATTGCTAACTTCCTTAATCTCACCGTTGAAGCAATCGAACCCTTCACTGTTTTGGTCGGGAGTGGTGAAAAACTTCCATGTTCTGGTTTGGCTAAGGCTGTGGAATTAATTATTCAGAAACAGTCAATTGTGGCCGATTTTTACGTATTACCGCTGCAAGGTTGGGATATTGTGCTGGGGGTTTCATGGTTGGCTACACTCGGTCCTGTTCTCACCGATTATTCGAAGTCTACTTTCGAGTTCTCCACTAATGGCCAACAAGTGAAATGGCAAGGTAATAGGCCTGTGGCTGATGAGATTCAATTCCATGGTTTTCGACACCTGGTTCACTCAAAGGGTATTGGTCAATTATATCATTTAACTCTCTTACCTCCCGAGTCCAATCCACCTACTTACCCCCTTGACTTACAAGACATCTTGAATACTTTTTCCCCTGTTTTTAAACCACCTACGGGTTTACCACCGTCCCGCTCCCAAGATCACCACATTGAAGTATTGCCGGCTAGTAAACCTGTCTCCGTTAGACCTTATCGGTACCCTCACTTCCAAAAAGCCGAAATTGAGCGGTTGGTTCGTGAGATGTTACAACAGGGGATTATTCGCCCAAGTACGAGCGCGTTTTCCTCTCCGGTTTTATTGGTACGTAAAAAGGATGGTACGTGGCGATTTTGTGTTGATTATCGTGCCTTGAACTCCATCACGGTTCGTGATCGATTTCCGATACCATCCGTCGATGAGTTATTTGACGAGTTACAAGGTGCTCATTATTTTTCTAAATTGGATTTACTAGCGGGTTATCACCAAATTCGTATTGCTAGCGGGGACGTGATGAAGACCGCTTTTCGCACTCACGACGGTCACTATGAATTTTTGGTCATGCCCTTTGGGCTTACCAATGCGCCGTCCACATTTCAACGTCTTATGAACGATGTGTTTCGTCCGTTTCTTCGTCAATTTATTCTGGTTTTCTTTGACGACATTTTAATTTACAGCAAATCTTGGTCAGACCACTTACATCACCTCACTATTACTCTTCAACTCTTATTAGATAACAAATTGGTGGCTAAGCTAACCAAGTGTGTCTTCGGTCAGACTAAAGTAGCTTACTTGGGTCATATAATCTCATCATCGGGTGTGGCTGTGGACCCTGACAAAATCACCACCATCCAACAATGGCCGGCCCCCCGAAATGTCAAACAGGTTCGTGGTTTTTTGGGGCTTACCGGTTACTACCGTCGCTTTATCAAAAACTATGCTTCTATTGCGGGTCCCTTGACCGATCTCCTTCGTAAGGATGCTTTTTGTTGGAATGATACTACTTTACAAGCCTTCACCACCTTAAAGGATCTTTTAAGTTCTACACCAATCTTGAGCCTACCGGATTTCTCCAAACCTTTTACCATCGAAACCGATGCCTCCGGTACCGGCATTGGGGCTGTTTTATCACAAGACAAGCATCCGTTGGCTTACTTTAGTAAGAAGCTCTGCCCTCGGATGCAAAACGCTTCTGCATACCATCGAGAAATGTACGCCATTACCCAAGCGGTATCCAAATGGAGACAATATCTTTTGGGTCATCATTTCACTATAATCACGGACCAGCAGTCACTTAAACGACTTCAAGACCAGGTAATTCAGACCCCCGAGCAACAGAAATGGTTGGGGAAGCTGCTGGGTTTTGATTTTGATATTGTTTACCGTCCTGGGCCACAAAACGGGGCTGCCGACGCCCTATCCCGTATCCCTTCGGGCCATTTATTAGCGATTTCGGCTCCGGTTCCAACACTGTTACAGGAGCTGCACACGGCGGCACAATCAGACCCAGACTATGGTACGTTGTTGCACCGTTTTCAGTCGTAACCCACTTTATTTCCTGATTTTACTCTCAAAGATGGGTTCTTATTGTTCAAAGGACGGTTTGTGGTTCCGAATAATCGATCACTGCAACAATTAATCTTGTTAGAGTTTCATTCTTCGGCCTTAGGGGGCCATTCTGGTGTTACTCGAACTTACCAACGGTTGGCAGCTACGTTTTATTGGAAAAACATGAAGACCACGGTCAAATATTTCATTGCCCAATGCCAAGTTTGTCAACAAACCAAACCTTCTTTTCTATCTCCAGGCGGACTTTTGCAACCACTTCCTATTCCGCACGCGGTGTTTGAAGATATTGCTCTCGACTTCATTACGTGTCTACCCAACTCACAAGGGAAAACGGTTATCATGGTGGTTGTCGATCGATTATCCAAGTATGGGCACTTCGTTGCATTACCTTCTTCCTTTAATAGTTTTACCGTTGCCACCGCCTTCATTAATGACATTGTTCGCCTCCATGGTATACCCTTAACAATTGTCAGTGACCGTGACACACGGTTTATGACAGATTTTTGGCGGGAGTTGCATCGCCTTAATGGTACCACCCTCAAATTCAGTACCGCGTACCACCCACAGACCGACGGACAATCCGAAGCGCTTAACCGTTGTTTGGAAATGTATCTCCGTTGTTACGTCGCTGATCACCCTCATAAGTGGCTGCAATTCTTACCATGGGCTGAGTTTTGGTACAACACGTCTTACCAAACTTCTTCCCAGATGACCCCGTTCGAGATCGTGTACGGTCGGAAGCCTCCTTCTCTCACTCGTTACTTACGGGGCTCCACTTCTAACGTTACTTTGGAAGAACAGTTGATGGAACGTGATAATGTACTCACTCTTTTGAAAACAAACTTGTTAAAGGCTCAATCTCGCATGAAAATGGCTGCGGATAAACATCGTCGGGATGTCCAGTTCAATATTGATGATTGGGTATTTGTGAAACTTCAACCATACAGGCAAGGTTCGGCCCGTTTACAACGCCATCACAAATTGGGTCACCGTTACTTCGGTTCGTATCGGGTACTCGCTAAGATCGGTTCCGTTGCCTACAAGTTGGATTTACCGGCCTCTGCTAAGATCCACTCGGTTTTCCATGTTTCCCTACTTCGCAAATGTATCGGTAAGCCATCGCATCAGATTACATCGTTACATCTAGTTGATTCATCCGCCACTCTCATTCTCACACCTCAGGCCATTCTCCAAAAACGTACAGTTTATAAGGGTACTCAGACTGTTTCCCAAAGTCTCGTTCAATGGGATGGACTACCTTCCGAAGATGCTACATGGGAGGATGATACTCACTTGGCCCAACAGTATCCTGCTTTTTCCCTTGAGGACAAGGTGGGTTTCAAAGGAGGCGGTATTGTTATGAGCCCAACAGATCAGCCCATTGCTGTTCCAGATCCAGCCCATCCAAAGAGAAGTGAAAGAATTCGTAAAAAGCCAGAAAAATACAAGGATTTCACCATGAATGCCACATCAGCGTGAGCCTAACAGAATTGGTTATTCATGCTATTTAAAGTAATTATTGTGTGATCATGAGGTAGGAAAAAGTTTGTTAGATCTCATTGGTCATTCTATCTCTCATCTACATTTCTGTATTCTCTTCTCACCTTTAATTCTATCTTTACCCATCAATGAATTCAATCTCTCAGTTACTTTGATTCAATAATTCTTAATTACCAGTAAATTCATTACACCCCTTCTCTAGAACAGACGAATGAATGTATGTAACACACATATATGGGGGAGTTTTGTTATGAAAAAATAAATAGAAAACAAAGTAACTTATAATGGCCTAATGGGGTGGGTAGGGTGCTCGGTAAAAATATGTGAAATCGAGAACATGTAAAGGAGAGTGCGATTTACGTGTAGACGTGCAACAGCATTTGGAGGAAGAAAGATGAAGAATTAGTTTATGATATGAAAGAATTCCAAAGGACTGATGTAAACCAAATGTTGGATTAGATGGAATTTAAGATAGAAAAAGAATTGTTGATAAAAAAAGATATTATTTTAATTTTACAAAATAGTAATTAAATTCTAATAGTGTTTTAATTATGTTACTTAAATTTAAAAAATATTCAAATTAAGTCCTTAGCTTTTATATTTTATTTAAATTTAAAATTTAAGTTTTAACATGTTTTTTAAAATGTTTTTGTTTTAGAGTAAACTTCACTTTTCATCCCTGTGGTTTGCCTCAAATAACGCTTTTCATCTAAACGTTTCAAAATCTTGATTTTGCTCCCTATGGTTTACAATCCGTCTTAATTAACTCCAACCTACTAACCTCGTTAAAATTTTCTCTTAAATGTAAATGCATTTTTGACTTTTCACATATAAGGACTAGTTGTGTAATTTACTCAAACTCAATAATAAAATCTTAAATCCTTTTATTAAATTGATTTTACATATATATACGCACATTGGCATCTACCACTTGACCACAACCACTAGACCAACACGCCGTCGATCACCCACCTCCACGGCAGACCATGATGGTTTCTTCGGCGAACACTTACAACAAACCCATTGTTGTAAACCACAGCCACTAGACCATCACCACCGCACAACCACCGCCGCTGTCAAAGCCCTAATCAGTAAAAACCCGACACCACCGCCACTGTAGCTCCGATGCCATCACCATCGTTGCCACCGCAAACAACACCACAAATCACCACACCACATGCTACCACTACCACCAGTTACCGCTACCATAGGCTACCACTACGCAAACACAAACGCACACCCAGATCAAACATTTCTGCCTCACCTTGCCGACCAACCACCACCGCCTATACAATTACCAATACCACCACTGCACCATCAGCACCGCCACAACTTCCTTACCTTTCCATAACCTAATTGACTCCCCAATCAAACTAGAAACCCCAATCGAACTAGAAACCATAATCAAAAATCAAACAATTTAAATTGTTCCTATAACCCTAGCTCTGTTTACAATGATGTTTGCTCCATGGTTTTAATGCATTTCCCACATGAGATGAGGTGTGAATCAGATCATGTTGCGATTAAATAGGGCTGGCGGTAGAAGGGATGGCGATGGTGGTTTTGGTCGTCGGAAGAAAGGAAGCCACAGGTGGTTCGTTGGGTAGCATGGGGTGATCAGTCGAGAGATGATAATGGGTGAGACATGAGGATGATGAAAATTGTGATGGTGGCGTCAAAGGTGATTTGGGTGACAGTAGCGGTGGACAGCCGGCGGTGTAGGGTCCCGGTGGTGGTGGAAGTGACGAAGGCGAAATGGGAGAGGGGGTTGGGTTTCAAGTATTTTAATTAGATATTTTTACCAAATTACATAATTTGTCCTTCAATAACTCTACATATACATAACTAGTCTTTATCAGTTAATTGACCTAAATACCCTTCCATTTAACAGAAAAAACTAACGACGTTAATAGGTCGGAGTTAATTGAGACAAAATAAAAACTACAAGGAGTAAAATCAAGATTTTGAAACTTTTGAATGAAAAGCGTTATTTGGACCAAACTACAGAAAGGAAAAGCGAAGTTTACTCTTTGTTTTATTTCTATTGTAAAATATTTCTTTTTCTTTTTTTATGTTGATGTGGAATAAACATGAATTTTAGGTAGTATTTTTAATTTAACTAGCATGTTTTTTTAATTAATATAATGACATATATAGTAAATCCAAACCCCCACATCTTTTTCACCATTACTTTCTTTACATAAGAAAATCCAATAATAACTCGATTTGATTATTGAGTGATCCAATTTGTGTAAAATACGCATAGTGATATAATTAAAACATTTTTTAAACTTGAATACTATTAAGTGATATTTTCCCTTAAAAAAATAAAGAAATAACGACTTAGCTCTTGCTTTATGCGATGGTCATGGCGAGGTCGACAATGGCGGACCTAAGGCTGGGGGGGGGGGGGGGAAGCCGCCCACCCTAATTTTTTCTCATGTTATATGTATGTGAAAATCCAGACAACATTTATAAAATTTTGCAATCACCCCACTTAAAATTTTAAAACTAAAGAAAGAGCAAGATTGGCTCAGCACACAATGTTTGGAGCTGAATTAAAATTGGGTCCGAGCGGTCCGGTGACTCTTAGATAGGCCTGCAAACCATATTTTCTTACTAACCAGGTTTGTAATCGAGTAGATTTTTAGACTTTCACCCTGAAATAATCATGTAGTTAATAGAAAAAAAAGAAAAAAAATGTATCGAGGTAAATGTTTTCAACAATAAAACTTATTGGTTTCAAGATATGAATGTTCAAAAGAACTTTTTAAACTTTTTATACAGGGTAAAAATAAGATTTTGAGAAGTAAGGAGTAATTTACTTGTTAACTTTAAAAATCATTTTCATCTATTTTTTTTATTATATATATCTACTACCTTCTATTAACTCCCATCATTTTTAACAATATCATTTTTGTCGTTTTACAACCTTTTAGTTCATAAATTAATCCAAATATTTTTTTAAAACTCATTTTGAACAATCTTAAGTTAATAAGTCTTTTTTGTTAAAAAAAATTTTCAACCAAAATAAACAATCCCAAACATGGTTATAGTAATGTATGATGTTTGGAACAATTATACTCACAAAAGTGATGATATAAGATTTTTGAAACAATTATACTCATAAAATTGATGATATGTTTAATATTTTGAGAACAATGTCGACATTACTTATAACATTTAATATTACCACAAAAATTTTTGACTTAGTAACTTGTCAAAAATCAATAAGTTAAAAGTAAATGGAAGATAAACAATCTCAAACATGCACTATTTTTATGAGTATATTTACTTTAATACGGTTCTTCATATATATATATGTATATATATATATATATATATGTATATATATATATATATATATGTATATATATATATATACATATATATATATATATACATATATATATATATATATATACACACACACAAATTCATGAGTTTAAAAGCCGTTTTAACAACATTTTCAGCAATAAACCAACCGATCGGAACGAAATTAAAAAACATATGTTAGTATAACATTCAAAAGAGAAAAAGAAAAAAAAAGACACATTGGCACACTAGCTATCCGCATGTGCAAACGTTGATATATTTGTAAGCAATAAAATATCCAGATTTGACATCGAAGCGAGTGATAATAATAATGGTGAACTTACGTTCCTCTCGAATACGTTAACCAGTGAACCCTCATCCCCCATCGCAATCATGCCTCCAATCTCCACCACCACCGCCACCACCACCACACTCCGACGCACAAACAACCGCCGAAGATTCTGGAGATTACGCAAATCAAAGAAGCTTCCGATGGTGCGATTGGGCTGCCAGCGGCGGTCCAACGGATCTGCGATGGTGAGATTGTTCCGACGATTAAGAATCCGGTGGATGAAGCTGAAGAAAGCTCGTGTGTTGAAGAAATTAAAGGAGTATTATCTGTGTGTGTTGAAGGATCTGACGGAACACGATAGAAGCTTGGAGAAGCATCAACAGGTGCTGCTAATGGAGACGTCGTTTGCGGTGCCGGTGATGGGGATTCCGATCAACTCTTTCCGGTGATTCTCGATCGGATTTCATGGATTCCGATAACGGTTTTAGGTCAGATTTCAATTCTGCTGTAATAAGTTATCAGTAATAAACTAATAACTTCGTGTTAATAAAAACAGATCGGTTTATGATATATACAAGTGTTCTAATTGTATTTGTATATATCTTGTAAGAAATAGTAATAATAATTTATTATAGCTGAAATGCTGAATATTAATTGAATTGTAAATGATTTTACATTTTATGTAATTCACGTACTGCAAGGATAAAGAGGCATAGTGACAATTCGGGTCTGTCGACTTATTTTGACGACATTTCATTTTTTTAAAATCATGGCTTCAGATCGTAACCGGTAGTTATGGTTTATATTATATTGTGGATGAAAGTCGTTGCCATTAACTAGTTTGTACGGAGTGAATAGGTTTTAACTAGTTTTTACAATTTGAATGATAGTTTACCTACTTATGTGATAAAAGAAAGAGAGTTTACTAGAACTTTTTGAGAGAAGTGTGTATTTTCGTTTGTTTATGAAATAAAGAAAGTGAACGTCAGTTTTGCTTTAAGAGTGGATGGTGTCATCCAACACCTCCACCACGACACCAAAAAGGGAGGCGGTGTTCCTGCACCACTAACCACACAAGAGCCGCTAGCTCCGTCCCTCCCTCATATCTGCATGACTCTCTTAGCGTGTCTCCGCCGAGTTTCAGCTTCCCCAACCTCACGCCACATGCCCAAGGCGGTGTTCCCTAGTGGTTTAACGGGCATATCAAGTTTCAACCTCCCCATTCCGCAATGATTCCACCACCCCTTACTAACATATATGCGTACTTGAAAAGTTAAATTTTTATGACGTTGTCACGAACCTAAATTTTGATGTGAACCACTTAAAAACTACGTCATTTTAATTAATTAATACTAAATCTAGACATTTTAGTTAAATAACTAGAAATTACATTTTCTAATATTATACACGAACATATATATATATATATATATATATATATATATATATATATATATATATATATATATATATATATATATATATATATATATATATATATATATATATATATATGACACGGATCAAATACAAAAGCTAAAATTTAATGTGAAATGTATGAAGTATGTACGACTCCTTGATTAAAGCAAATGAATGACTATAATGAGACAATGGCAATTTAATAAATAACTAGGCGTAATTAAGTTCTTACAAAAACCCACACACACTCTTTATATATATATCTTCACACACACGTTTCTCGTATTATCAGATGAACGTTAACAAAAAAATGAATATAAATAGGAAAATGCTATATTTATGTGTTATGTGTTCAATGATTATCTTAATTAGTGTTTGTTACGTTTGTTAGAAGTCCCTAAACAATACTAACATGAAATGCTTGGTGGCGTCAAAAGCACTTTTCTTTTTCTAAAAAGGGGGTTGATATGTAGTGGGAAGTGTTAGGTGCTGTTTGTTTTTTTTGTAGGAAAATGTCTGCAGTCTGCGGACCACATCTGCAGCAGAAGAGGTGGACCAAACCTCTGCAGTCTGAAGGAAGAAAACTGTCTGTTTTTTAACGTCTGCAGATTGACCACAATCCTCGGTCTTCAAAACCAAAGGTCATCGCCCATTACCCGAAGGTCGACCCGATCGTTAACCACAACATCCGTCACCAAACTATCAGCATCCGCCTACAGCAGATTGGCTCGATCCACCGCCACCGTCGTCTGCACCTTCCTCACACTGTGAGCCGCCTGGTAGAACCCCCGCACCACCCCCTGCCCACCGGAATCCCGCGGTAGATGATCGTGAACGTCGAATCGCGGTACTTGATTCCGGCAATGTTATCGTTTTTGGCGGTGAACACCATGCGGATCGCTATCGCCGGAGCGGCGGAGGTTGAAGGATCGACGGTGGCTGTGGTGGCTAGGTTTAGGGATTGGATGGTGACTTGTTGGAGGTTGAATTGGGGCTTTTTGGGTTTGATTGCGAGGACGATGATGGCGAGGGAGAGGAGGCGGAGGAAGGAGAAGAGAAGGAGGAGGCAGCAGCAGCAGCCTTTCAGGGATGCGGCGGAGGAGGAGGTGGTGCTGCCGGAGGTCATGGTGCTTCGACGAGGGGTGGTGGTGGTGATGAAGGAGAAGGACATGCTCTTTGGTATTTTGGGGTTTTGAGTGTGAGAAAAAGGGTAGGAAGTGAGGAAAAAGTTGAGAAGAGGTTAGAAGAGGTGATCCCATGTCTTCTTCATACAGACTTCAGGAAGACATTTTTTAATAAAAGGTCTTCCAAAAAACAAACAGTCTGTAGACCTTAACGTCTGCGCGTGGTTTGCATGGCGCAGACAAAAGAGGTCAGGAAATACTTCTCACAAAAAAACAAACACCACCTTAATGATTATAATATAGTGGAAAACAAAATTATGATGTGGGTGAGAAGGCTATAAACGGATAATTGATCACGCACTCATTGGGCTGCAAATGAACTGAACGTTCAACGAACAGTTCGTGAATCGTTCGGCGGAAAGTTCGTTTATGTTCGTTCATTTACGAACATGAACAAGAAAATTTTGTTCGTTTAGTTAAACGAACGAACATGAACACGAGTCGTGTTTGTTCATTTATGTTCGTGAACGTTCGATAATGTGTTCGTTAATATCCGTTCATGAGCGTTCGACAATGTGTTCGTTTATGTTCGTTAATGTGTTCGTTTATATTCTTAATTTTTGTGTCAGTTATTTTTATAACTATTATATCAAGTATTTTTTTATATTTATGTTAAGTACTTGTTTATTTTTGATTGATTTTGTTTAATGTTTGTAATATAAATTTAAATTTTATTCTAAAATAAATCTATAATAATTTGTATTTGTTTGTGTTCATGAGCTTTTTTGTGTTTATCATGTTCATGAACAGTTGTTTGTGTTCGTTTGCTTATAATTGTGTTCATTTGAGTTCGGTAAGTGTTCGTTAACAGTTCATGAACATATTCATTTTCTTAATGAAGGAACACGAACAAAGAATCTCGTTCGGTAAGTGTTCGTTCGGTTCGTTTGCAACCCTAAATACTCATATTTCCCCTTTTACTTTGATTTATTAGATAGTATATGACATGAAACTCATTTGAACCTGACTTGTTTGTAAATGAGTTAAGTTTAGTTAGCTCAGGTTATTTGAGCTTGAGTCAAGATAATATTATTTTTGGTTTGTTAAAATGAAACCCAGATTTGATTGTTCATAAGTTATACGCCTCTAGTTTTATATTTGTTTATAAGTTTAATGTTAAACACAAATATGAATGTACATTACATATCTCTTATTTTAGAGGGACCCATAACTCGTGCAACCCATTGAGCTTTGAGACACAAAAAGCTCGTTTACCTCCTTTATGGCCGCTTCTTGTGTTGCCTTGAATCTTATATATTTATCGCTTTGTGAATAAGCAAATTCAAAAATAGTATCCCGACTGGGTATATCACATCAGCAAAATAATACCTATGCTTCTAATGTACTTTCTTCACCCCAAATGGAGCCTTGGATGCAAGTCCATGTACAACGTTGTCGAACCATAGCGGTTGATGGAGAATATTGAGGTTGTTGTTGGAACTAGCAACATCAAATTAGACATGCGAATATCATAAATCTTAGGAGGCTACCATTTCGAGAATAATCGCCGGATGCTTGTGGTCACCTCTCATATATCAATGTCATCATGCTATTGGGCGATTTTTCAAGCCTAATATACAGAATCAACGCTACCCAACATTCCATAAAATCCATTTCGGGCTTCATGTGCAGCGTACAAAAGTTATATGTTGTTTAAAGTGTGACTGCATAAATATTTGTTCGCATACAACTAAATAACACATTCACAAACGTATTGAATACTTTTACGCGAGATTCACACTCAGATTAAAAATCACAAGTCATCTAAACTGATCATCAATTTCAAAAGTATACAACGAATTGAATTAAAGTTAATTGTATCAAATAGTTCAAACTATCAAACTTTTAAGTTCGATTCAAATTCAAATAAACCGATTCAAATTCGAAGTAGATTCGAATAAACCGATTCAACTCAAAATATAAGACCAAATAAACCGATTTGAATGAACGTTCTTTCCAACATTATCATATTATAGTTTTTTGTTGATAAGATACGAGCGCAATATAAACAAAGATGAGTTAATAGCATTAGGAGCAAGTAGTAGCTCAATTAGGGAACTAATGAAATGAAATGGTTAAACAACAAAGGAGTAACACCTTATCAAGTGTGCTCGGGAGAAATAATGGAATGAATTATATATCCACTTAAATCCCGAATATTATAACAGTTTTGATATTTTGGATTTGTGGAAAGGAAAGAAGCCTAGATTTACGATTCTATCTGTCATGGCTCGTCACTTACTAACAACTCAATCTTTTATGGTAACGTCGAAATCCGCGTTTTCTTTTAGTGGCAGATTATTATCTATACGAAGAACAAGAGACTCACCATGAAGTCAATGGGGATATTATTTGCTTAAAGGATCACTTGGACGCAACAGAGTCGTATACAAGACCAACACAAAGTTGAAATACAAGATATTACTTGTAACAAAACTACACGACAAAGATCACTTGCTTAAAGGATCACTTGCATATGGTTCAACGTTTTGTTCACAATAGTTCTGGTGTATCCGACGAGTAAGACGATGAAGATGAAGAATGAAATAAATAGAAAATATGTTACTCTATCTATCATGGCTCGTGATTTACTAACATTTCAATCTTCTGTGGTAACGTCAAAATCTACATTTTCTCTTAGTGAGAGAATTATCTATAAGAAGAACAAGAGTCACCACAAAGTCAGTGGGGATATTTTTTGTTTAAAGGATCACTTGGACGTGACGGAATCGTATACAAGACCAACACAAAGTTCAAATACGAGATATTAATTGAAACATAAGTACACGACTAAGAGGTCATGACGGGCTCCCTTTCAACGACAAAGAACTTGCATACGGTGTGACGTTCTGTTCATAATAGTTCCGGTGTATCCGATGAATAAGACGATGAAGATGAAGAATACAATATAATAAAAAATATTATACTTTATGAAATTGTGTTTGATATTAAAAATGTAATTATTCAGTGACTATTAAAAATAAATGGAAAATGACTTTTATGTTGCTTAAAGTTGTATATTTTATATTTAAAAAAACAGGTATCCATCATATGCAGTTATACGATCACGGATCACATACTTTACCTTACAAATCCTAAGTGGCCCGATATGCATTTTCAAAGCAGTTCTGAATTCTAATGGCCCATCCCCAATTTTATTATTATGTCATAACGCAAACTTATTCTCTTCAAATACACACGACTATCTTAGCTTGAACATGAGTGATCTCAACAAATCTCTAGTCATAACGCAAACTTATTCTCTACATGGATCAACACATGTCAAAACCAACTTTTATTTGTTAAGGGGAAAAATAATATGTTTGTTCTAAACCAGTTTTGTCAATAACCGTTTTTTCTATGGTGGTTTGTTTTTTATCGGTTTCAATACATAAGTTTAGAAATAGATTTCAGAACTACGATTGGTTCAGTTTCAAAGTCGGTTTTGGCATGGTTAAAAATCGATTCCGATTCACATAGGGTTGTTAATCGGTTTGGATATTGTTTTATTCAATTCAGTTTATTTGGTTCCGATTTAATGTAAACGTATTTTAACAATATGTTATTTATACACATAGTAAAAAAAAGAGTTAAATGCTTTTTTCTCTAGTTTCATATCACTTTTAGTTATTTTAATACATATTTTTTTCTGCATCAATACCCGTGTTTCAAAAGAATTACTGAAACAATAATTCCTTCCAAATCTATAAATAACACCGGTTATCACCGGGAACAAAATCTTCATTTCCACCACAACCTAACATCATCATTTACCTAATTGGAACACAACCATGTTGGCAAAATCCATATACACAACTCATCACTTAATCAAACTCCGTATACACAATTCAGTGATACGAGATTCCAGCTATTGGAATCCCATTTTAAATCAACGCATTTCACTCTCGCTTCATATATTAATCATACTTTTTCTTATACCACCATACCTTGTCGATTTAGCTTTGGGTTCTCCCTCTGAAGGTTGAATCGTCACGTGGATCATCGGAGAATAAGGTCAGTGGTTGCTTTTGGACCGATGTTCTTCCCGAGAATCCCCTTGTCGGATATACTTTTGAGATTATTTTATTCTGTTGCTTTACACTCTCCATTCTTCAAGTTTATGAAAAACTGCTAGGAGAGGGATTTTTTATTAGGTTCATGCTTCAATTTCTTTAAATTTGTGTAATTTGTTAAGACGTGCATATTAGGGGAGATACAGAAAATTGAATTAGTTTGTAAAATGATGTTCAAAGCATTCACAGTAAATTCTCTATAAATGTTTGAGCATGTTTCTTATATTAAAGGAAATGATTATAAATGGTTATGAGTTGGAGGAGAGAGAAACTATTAATTTGTATATTTGGGAAATTATTGTTTAGTCCCTATAAAATTTTAAAATTTTTAATAGTGGTTGTGAGTGGAGGAGTGAAAAATATAATAATAAAGGTATATAAAAATACTAGGTTAAAAAATGTGTGATAAACAGACTAGATAAATGAGAAAATGCAAAATGAAAAAATGTTATAATTTATAGATCTTTAAATTATATTTTATATACAACATTTGATATTGTATTTATAATATTACCATCTCTATCTAAGATTAATAACTTTAATGTCTTCGCTTTATATTGTATTATATTGTATTATATGGATTTCAAAGATAATTAATTTTTTTTGCTAAAATCACAAAAGGCATCAATGTAAAAACATTTACTAATTGGTAACTAAAATTATAAAAACTAATAATTATCGAGCTTGTCAAACATTTGTATTAATTTTAATATGTGAAATCAATTAGTTAGTGTAAATAAATTAATATAGGAAGTCAAATATAGCGATGCATGTAGATTTCAAAAATATTAGAAATTTTTTATTGAATCAACTATAAAATTTTAAACTTATGTATAGTATGTGGAAACTGAAGAAAACGGTTGTCATAAATGTGTGATTTTTACTTAATTAACTGTATTTAATTTTTTTTTAAACAAATCATAAAACCTGATTTTGGCGGGAAAAGAAGCTATGATGTGCTCTAAAAAGATGTCATTTGACACATACGTTATTTTTTTTATTATATAGTATAGAAGTATAGATTATTCAATTGAAAATAAGAGAGAAAAGATAGTAAATTTTAATGTAATTATATAAATATGAATAAAAAATCCACTATGAATATTTTAAGGCATTGTTTAATTTAGTACTTGTGTTATGTATAAGTGGTGAAGAAAGTCTATCTTCGATGATGTAAAGGTTGTAAAGGAAATGATGAATTTTTCTTTGGTGGTAGTGACATTATCTTTGGATTTGAATGTAATCATTATTTTGGTAATTTTTTTGAACCACAAATACTGAAAAACATTATATATATATATATATATATATATATATATATATATATATATATATATATATATATATATATATATATATATATGTATGTGTGTGTGTGTGTTATATAAGTATATAACACCAGGTGTTGAAATGACAAAATTAATATATAACACCAGAGCGAAAAAAACATTTAATTATAAAAAAATTTAATCAAACTTGATATTTGCCAATAATGCAAGGTAGATGATTACATTTCCGTTTTCCTCCCAAATATGATATTAATATTCTGGTTTTGAGGTTTAAATATATTTTACACTAGCTTTAGTGACCTGTGTATTACACGGAAGTGTGAAGAGTTAATTATAAATAATATAAAAATAAAAATAAAATCAGATATGTTATATATTAAATAAGACATAACAACTTTTGATTATAAAGTCTCAAATGAGCAAAAATATCATTGTAAACTATATTTGTAATAACATTAGTATGTTTACACTCATTATCTAAAACTAAAAGCTTCAATCCATCTTTACTCTTAACAGATGCCATAAAGCTGATCATGCGTAAAAATAGGCTCTTTCAAGTATAAACCGACACTTGATAGAGATTGACCTTAACTTTTGTTTATTGTCATAACGAAATATACAGTAAAAAAAACTGTCTTCTTTTAGACTTAAAAAAAATACTTTTGACGGGTCAAATCCTGAGCTAAATATTGAGTGGGTGTAAGGATATTAGAATAAAGAAATTAATATTTGAATAAAATACACTGAAAAGTTATGTGCAATAATTAGATCAATTTCGAATTATTTTGACCCTGTAATCAAATATAAAGATATAGTATTGAATCGGGTTGGATCGGCTATAAATGTTCATAATATCTCTGATTAGTTATTGATTATTATTTATTTAATATTAACTTTAGTAAACCCGTGTATTATACGGGTTGAAAAAATAAAATATTAAATATAAATTTTTTTAAGAAGTATAAAACGATAATCTAAATAAGACATGATTAAAATTACAAACGAGTAATAACTATAAGTAATAAAATAACGATATCAATTTTCAAACTTTCTTTCCAAAAATAGTTAAACATTTTTTTTCAAAACAAACCGTATTAAAAATGTTATTTTTTAATTTTTTTATTGTAACTCCTAATTTTAATTATTTTAGTTTATAAAAAATTTACTTTTTAAAAATACCAATTTTAAAATATTTTATATTTTAAAAAAATTTAGATGTTTTAGAAAAAAATTTAATTGTATAAAAAATTGTTTTCTAGAAATAACTTTAATAAAAAAACATCTTTCTTAATTTATTAAAAAAATTAATCTAAAAAAGAATTAAAATTATTTAATATTTCTTAATTTAGGTAATTATTTAAGAGGAGAGAGATGCGAGAAAAATAAACTTACGGGGTCTAGAAATGCGCCAAATATCCACCTAAGTTGCTCTTTTATTATTATATATAGATATAAATATAGATATAGATATAGATATAGATATAGATATAGATGGGTCAACAAAGGTTAAAACCAGCTTTTACTTTTATAGGGGAAAAATAATTGGTTTGTTCTAAACTAGTTTTGTTAATAATCGGGCTTTCTAGTTTAGTTTGTTTTTGACTGGTTTCAACCTATTGGTTTACAAATAGATTTCAGACCTACAGTTGGTATAGTTTCCAGTTTCAAAATTAGTTTCAGTTATTGTTTAAAACCTGTTTCGATTCACACAGGGGCGTTAATCGGTTTATTCGTTTTTTATTTTTTTGGGATCTATTCGAAAACCGAATTAACCTGAATTGAAAATTTGTATAACCGAACCAAATTCAATTGGATAAGTTGTTTAAACCAATTAAACAATTTAATTGGTTTATGACTAAACCGATTATTATTCAATTGAATTCAATTTTATTTACCGAACAAACGAGATTTTCGGTTTAGTTAATTCGGTTTAGTTAATGATTCCAAAAATCTCGTTTATTCGGTAAATAAAGTTGAATTCAATTGAATAATAATCGGTTTAGTCATAAACCAATTAAATTGTTTAATTGGTTTAAACAACTTATCCAATTGAATTTGGTTCGGTTATACAAATTTTCAATTCAGGTTAATTCGGTTTTCGAATAGATCCCAAAAAAATAAAAAACGAATAAACCGATTAACGCCCCTGTGTGAATCGAAACAGGTTTTACACAACAACTGAAACTAATTTTGAAACTGAAAACTATACCAACTGTAGGTCTGAAATCTATTTGTAAATCAATAGGTTGAAACCGGTCAAAAACAAACAAAACTAGAAAGCCCGATTATTAACAAAACTAGTTTAGAACAAACCAATTATCTTTCCCCTATAAAAGTAAAAGCTGGTTTTAACGTTTGTTGACCCATCTATATCTATATCTATATCTATATATAATAATAAAAGAGTAACTTAGGTGGACATTTGGCGCATTTCTAGACCCCGTAAGTTTATTTTTCCCGCCTCTCTCTCCTCTTAAATAATTACCTAAATTAAGAAATATTAAATAATTTTAATTCTTTTTTAGATTAATTTTTTTAATAAATTAAGAAAGATGTATTTTTATTAAAGTTATTTCTAGCAAACAATTTTTTATACAATTAATTTTTTTTTCTAAAACATCTAAATTTTTTTAAAATATAAAATATTTTAAAATTGGTATTTTTAAAAAGTAAATTTTTTATAAACTAAAATACTTAAAATTAGGAGTTACAATAAAAAATTTTAAAAATAACATTTTTAATACGGTTTGTTTTGAAAAAAAAATGTTTAACTATTTTTGGAAAGAAAGTTTAAAAATTGATATCGTTATTTTATTACTTATAGTTATTACTCTTATGTAATTTTAATCATGTCTTATTTTAGATTATCATTTTATACTTATAAAAAAAATTATATTTAATATTTTATTTTTTCAACCCGTATAATACACGGGTTTACTAAAGTTAATATTAAATAAATAATAATCAACAACTAATCAGAGATATTATGAACATTTATAGCCCGATGCAACCCGATTCAATACTATATCTTTATATTTGATTACAGGGTCAAAATAATTCGAAGTTGATCTAATTATTGCACATAACTTTTCAGTGTATTTTATTCAAATATTAATTTCTTTATACTAATATCCTCACACCCACTTAATATTTAGCTCAGGATTTGACCCGTCAAAAGTATTTCTTTTAAGTCTAAAAGAACACAGTTTTTTTATTGTATATTTCGTTATGACAATAAACAAAAGTTAAGGTCAATCTCTATCAAGTGTCGGTTTATATTTGAAAGAGCTTATTTTTACGCATGATCAGCTTTATGACATCTGTTAAGAGTAAAGATGGATTGAAGCTTTTAGTTTTAGATAATGAGTGTAAACATACTAATGTTATTACAAATGTAGTTTACAATGATGTTTTTGCTCATTTGAGACCTTATAATCAAAAGTTGTTATGTCTTATTTAATATATAACACATCTGATTTTATTTTTATTTTTATATTATTTATAATTAACTCTTTATACTTTCGTGTAATACACATGTCACTAAAGCTAGTGTAAAATATATTTAAACCTCAAAACCAGAATATTAATATCATATTTGGGAGGAAAACAGAAATGTATACATCTACCTTGCATTATTGGCAAATATCAAGTTTGATTAAATTTTTTTATAATTAAATGTTTTTTCCCTCTGGTGTTATATATTAATTTTGTCATTTCAACACCTGGTGTTATATACTTATATAACACACACACACACACACACATATATATATATATATATATATATATATATATATATATATATATATATATATATATATATATATAAATAATGTTTTTCAGTATTTGTGGTTCAAAAAATTACCAAAATAATGATTACATTCAAATCCAAAGATAATGTCACTACCACCAAGGAAAAATTCATCATTTCCTTTACAACCTTTACATCATCGAAGATAGACTTTTAGATATAGATATAGATATAGATGGGTCAACAAACGTTAAAACCAGCTTTTACTTTTATAGGGGAAAAATAATTGGTTTGTTATAAACTAGTTTTGTTAATAATCGGGCTTTCTAGTTTAGTTTGTTTTTGACCGGTTTCAACCTATTGGTTTACAAATAGATTTCAGACCTACAGTTGGTATAGTTTCCAGTTTCAAAATTAGTTTCAATTATTGTGTAAAACCTGTTTCGATTCACACAGGGGTGTTAATCGGTTTATTCGTTTTTTATTTTTTTGGGATCTATTCGAAAACCGAATTAACCTGAATTGAAAATTTGTATAACCGAACCAAATTCAATTGGATAAGTTGTTTAAACCAATTAAACAATTTAATTGGTTTATGACTAAACCGATTATTATTCAATTGAATTCAATTTTATTTACCGAATAAACGAGATTTTTGGAATCATTAACTAAACCGAAAATCTAATTCACAATTTAAATCCGGATGGAAACCGAGCCAAAACTGAATTCACATTTCAGATTGGCTTTTCAATGATTACTACATTTTAATCTAATTCACAAACCCGTTTTTTATCCAAAGGACGAAAAACGTAATTTAACGAACCAAATAAAAAAACCCGGTCTGGTCCCATAACCTTTTTATAATATCCATACTCATCCAAACCACATCATAGTTCTAGAACACTTGTTCCCATCGTTTACCCAAACAGCTTGATCACATCGCCGTCGTATACACCTCCTCCGCCCTATCCTCTCCGGCGAACCACCGTCGCACCACCGCCCACCACCACCACCACCACTACAAATTCAATGCCCCCAACCAAAACGACACATCTCCGTCTCTAATCTCCACCACACGATGTCGGTTCACGATCAAGCCGCCGTCGCAGTGCTGTCGCAAGTAGCCCTAGCCGCCGACGGCGCCGTACTCGGTCTAGCGTTAGCGTACATTGCGGTCCGTAGCGTCATCAAGTTCAAGGCGACGTCATCGGCCCTAAACAAAGTGAAAAACGCACCTTCGGTCAGCGTCTCCGATCTCCGTTCTGTGATCAATAATTCATCCGATGGAGATGCGGATGCGAGTGGTTCGTGTGATGAGAAGGTTGTGATTGTTAGAGGAGTTGTGGAGGCGAAACCTGGTGTTGGTGGTGGTAATTGGAAGAAACAAAACGTTTTGGTGTCTCATGAGTCGAATGAGAAAGGGGTTATCTTGCAGAGGACGCAAACGGTATGTGTTTTCTGTTTTGATAATTATTTGTTCCTTTAGCATGATTGTTCAGAATTGGTTTGTGTGAATGTTGATTAGAGCAGGCTAAACTATCCCAAAACAAGCTTAAAACATAAGTCTGAAATCAACTTAAAGCAGGCTAAACTATCCCAAAACAAGCTTAAAACATATCTAAAAACCCTAAAAATTGTATTTTTTTTCCTATTCACCTCTCATAATAAAGCCTTGCTTTCTAACGCTTTACAGCTAGGTCCAAGGCTCACCCTTTAATTTTATTTATATTTATATCTAGACTTGGTTTGATGCTTATATAAGTAGCTGGAATAATTTGACTGGATTCTTGATTGATTTAGATGTTTCTAAGTTTCTTATATATCTCTTGTTTATGATTGTAGTTAAAGTGTGAACTGTCTTGATTTTTTGCAGTGTATATACAATGAATGGAGAGGGTTTTTTGGGTGGACTTCAGATTTTCGTTCATTGTTTGCAAGACACTGGAAAGAGCAAGAGACTTCATCGCTAAGAACGGTAACTTTAACAAGCTTGTTACTTTCAGTTATTTGTTAGTAGTTAGCTTGCCAGTTTGTGCAAAGTTTGGTTGTCGAAGGCACAAGGAGCACTCAATGCGCAATGGGTGAGCCTTGTGCGTAGGAGCAAGGCGCTTGAAAAGCGAGTGCTTTTTTAAGATGCACGTAGTATTAATATACCATTTTAGAGGTTTTAAACATGTTTTAGGCTTGTTTTGTGCTAGTTTAGGTTGATTCCAGGCTTATTTAGGGCTATTGTATCTGTTTCAGACATGTTTAGATGATTTTTGGTTTGAATTTGGCCAGAACATGGCCTGAAAATGCGCCTGAACGCCTGAAAATGGGGCTGTGCTAGGCTACCGCCAAGGGCCTAGGTGCTCGCCTTGTGGCTTTTGGCAACAGAGGCGCAAACCGTTCAAATATTATGAGTTAATAATTTTTGTACAATTCTTTGACGTTATCTTTTTACATGGAATCGCATTCATTTGGTTTTAAGTTTTTAACTTAGGTGCCTAGCAAAAACACAGAAATGAATTACCCCTATATATGTGGACCCTAACAGTAGAATACATGTCTTCAATTTACATTTGATTTGAATGCACTGGTTTCTAGTAACCATAATGAAATGTAAAAGATAACATTAGGGCACAACTCTTATCAAGGTCATGCTCACAATGTGGCTACTTTAGTCTTTAGCTTTTGCTGGTAACATAGCACAGTTTCAAACCATCATAATTTTTATTATTATTTGGTTTGATCTTCATTCAGATATTTATATTAGGATGTCTAATTACACTTTCTGTTTCTGGATCTTAGTTCTTCACGTGCCTACGAAGCATCTTTGATTTTATTTACTAATGTAAAGTGTCTTTAAGGTTCTAAATAATGTATCCTGTGTTATGTGCTACAGGCTACACTGAATGTCTTCATTTAGTTTACTTCTGTTTTTGAGTTGATAATCTAGGCTCCACCTTCTTCTTCAACCACTTATTTCACTAGTTAATGCTTTAGAAAGTGAGGATATTGTTTAAGCATCCATGCTAGTGAATGTCACTAAGCAGCAACATAACCAGGTTAGGAAAGGGCCTGCAGGATTCCCTGGTGTCACATGTTGCATATAGTTATATTTCTTTAAAGAAGCTATTGTATGTTGTTGTGGTTAAGCAGCCTAGAATTTGCTTGATATCTTCCCTTTTCATGGTGATTCAGTTCTAGGTAACCCTGCCAAGGACATACATTACTTTCCTTTTCTATTTTTCAAGTTACAATGTAATACCAATATAGTTTGTGATACTCTTAATTATTGCTTTTTATTTCCATAATCTCTCGAGCAAGATGTGTGTGGTCAAATATGTTGGCATTATTCTACTCTCTATGAACACTAAACCTTGATAAATGAATATGCAATAAGTTAATAAACTTATTAAACAACTCTCTTTGTTCCCGACTGGGCTAATAGTATAAAGATATTAAGATAATAAGTGACAAGGTTGCTCTATCTTCACCCCTACCTCCACATTTCTTATCATTGCAAGAACTTACTGCGATGTTATTTTTTTAAATCAACTAAATATTCAATAATCTTCTAGCTTTCACGAATCGGAATTTAATATGATATTCATATTTTTTTTCTGGACAGATTCCTTTTATCCTTGTTGATGGGGGTAAATGGCCACAATCTGATTATCTTATTGTAAACTTGGATGGCTCAAAGCATCCTTTACCTCTTACAACTGTATACCACAATTTGCAGCCCATTAGTGCTTCTCCTTACACCTTCCTCCAGGCATTTTTTGGCCACGAGTATCCCGTAAGTCCATACATTAAGCTTCATGGTTTATCTTGTTACGTAATTTCTTGGGTTCATTCATCTGTTCATTTGTTCTTGGCTTTCTTATATCTTTCTTGGTGGTGTTGAAGGTTGGGCTTCTGGATGAAGAGAAAATTTTACCAGTGGGAAAGGAAATTACTGCAGTTGGCCTAGTCAGCTTGAAAAATGGAACTCCTGAAGTGATGGCATGCAATGATCTACCTTTTTTCCTGTAAGGATATTTCTAGAGATTGAGTTTACCATTGATTATTAACGTTATTGATTTCTAATATGCCCTTGTAACTAGGGGTGGCTTAACATGACACAAACCATTCTAGTTTTGGGTCGTCATATTTAACATGTTTAATAAATGGCCTTGTTCTAGTTGACCTCTTCACAACCCGTTCAACCTATCTCTGACAACCCATTTAACACGTTTACAACCCGTCAACCCAATTGACTCGTTTGGATAAATGGGTTAAACATGGCATGTTGGTTACACGATCTTGTGTTTCTGACTTAGGGTTGATGTATTTGACCCGAATAAATATACAGGTCGTGTTTGGGTTCAAAGATTTAACCAGCCAGCCTGAAACCGCCCTTCAATATGACTTATAGTCACTCTACTTGTAACTAACCAACATACTCTTTCTTGCAAGATCAAATATGAACAAGGCTCAAATGGTAATGGAACTCAACTTCAGGACAAAAGTTCTATTCTGGAGTGGAATTGTTGTCGGTTCTCTAGCAACCGGTATCCTTGGCTACGCTATCTTAAGGTACTGCAACAATTTACTCCAATAATATGTTAAATGTCTATAACTATGTTAAAATTGTCAGCTTTTAATCAACTGTTGCCTGCTGTTATCAGAAACTGGAACAGATTGAAAGAATGGAGACAACGAAGGCGGATTCAGCAGCAAAACACTGCTGAGGCAATCAACGAAGCGGAAGCTGACGTGGCAGCAGAAGATGAGATCGGTGATGTGCCAGAAGGGCAGTTATGTGTAATCTGCTTGATGAGACAACGGCGGTCAGCATTTGTACCTTGTGGGCATTTAGTCTGCTGCCCACGATGCGCTCTCTCAGTTGAGCGTGATTTGGCTCCCAAATGCCCAGTTTGTAGACAGACGATTCACAGTTCGGTCAGGATATATGAATCTTGAGGTATGTTTTCATTTTATTTTGGGATTTGAGGTTATCATAAGTATAGTCGAATGGGAAAATGAATGTAGATATGGGCATTGGTGGTGGGTTTTATAGACCTCATGTATTTTGGATTATATTATGTATAATTAATGCATTAAGTTAATAGATAAACGTCACTTTTGTCTTTGGTTTTTCTGTTTGCTACCATAACCTTTTAAAGGCCATATGACTAACACAAATTGCAATTTACTAGACATGTTGGTTGGTAGTTTATTTGAGGGTCGCGTGAGTTTACCGGTACCAGGTTCTTTTGGTTAAATATTGTAATGATTTTGGAAGGCAAAATTGATAAATCTTGATAGTTAAAATAAATAATTCAGCCCTCTGTTGTAAAAAGTGCACAAGAGGCATGCCTAGGCTCTCAGGCGTAGCTCGACACAGCCTTGTTGTCTCTCTTCAAAAGCCTCATTTCAGGCGCTCAAGTGCATTTTCAGGCATGTTTTAGATAAATTCTGATAAAAAAATTGTCTGAAGAGGTCTGGAACAATTACAATAGCTCTAAACGAGTCTGAAAATAACCTAAAACAGCTTCAACTTGTTCAAAACAAGCCTAAAAATGTCTACAACCCCTACAATTAATTTGTCCAAAACAAGTCTAAAAATGCCTACAACTCTTAAAATTAATCTTTATTTTTATACTCTAATATAAAAGTAATTTGAGATGACACGTGACAGCACTACAATTATCCTCATCAAAATTTTTCCGTATCTCTCTCATATTAAATAATTACCTTAATTATTAATAATATTATTTAATGTTTTTTTAGATTTAATAAATTAAGAAAGAAATCTATTCATTAATGTTATTTTTAAATAAATAAATTTTTTTATAAAATAATAATTTTTTAAAGCATAAATCTTTTTTAAAAATACAAAATATTTTAAAATTGGTATTTTTAAAAAATCAAATTTTTAAAAACCAAAAATAATCAAATTTAGGAGTTATAATAAGAAAAATTTTAAAAATGACATTTTTATATGGTTTGTTTTAGAACAAAATGTTTATTTTTTTAAAAAAAAATTAAAAACAAAATTTTAAAAAGTTGATATCACTGTTTTATTATTTATAATCATTTCTTATATGTAATTTCAGTCATATCATATCTTTGAATATCATTTTATGATTATTAATTTATATTATATTAATATTTTATTTATTCAACCCGTGTAATACACGGGTTTATTAAATCTAGTATGTTTATATATCGTGTATTGGTTACAAAAGTTCTTATTGTTTAAGTGATTTACTCCTATTCTCGAAATTCACCCTTTGCGTATCGTGTCTTTGACAACTATGATTCAGACTCTTACACTGACGGTTCTAGGTTTCATAGGTTTTTTCAATCTGTTTTTTACGAAGAATAAAATGAAACTGATACCCTTCCATCGTAATCCTACAGACCCATCGTCTTCATCAACTCTTAGTCTCTTGTTGACCATCCATTGTCATACTTCTTCAACGGTGCACGGGCTTAATCGACAACATCTGCGAACGCGTGATCAACAAACCCGACTCTGATCATCCACTCTTCCCGTTTATCTTTTCCTTCATTCGTTTCAAACGCTTTAATCAGTGCTTTTGTAGCTTCATCTTCTACATGTTTCCTTAAATCCATCTTTTTACCTTTAAACACCACACTTATTGAGTCCAAAAGGCTCCATAAATAGTCTAAACTACGAAAGCATCTTTTGAAGATCCAATTTCCTATATATTGTGCGAATTTAACTACAAAACTTAATTTGTTTAATCAAATTTGCTTTCCATCTCTAAAAAGAGAGTACCGGTACCACTTTGGTAGTGTGCTGAAACATATCAAAACCGAAAAGGATGAAAGTAAAAGGTAGTGTGCTGAAACATATCAAAACCGAAAGGATGAAAGTATTAACCGAAATACAGTACCGGTTTTGTTGGTTTGTAAATACCGAAAAATTCCAAATTTGTTAACATGAAAAACGAATACCAGTAAGGGAATTAATGGTGTTCTGTCTGTATCAGTTTGGTACTGGTATTGTAAAAAATGTTGATCGCTACATCCCTTACCTCACAATTTTATTTAATTAATGAAAAGAAAATGGTTTGAGTTAGAGATCTTTTTGGAAACATGTTCTCTATCTCCCAAAATAAAGTTAAGGTTTACGTCTATAAGTAGGATATTGATTGTCAGATACTGAATTTCAGATTGAATTCTGATGAATTATAATGTATGGAATATTCTAGGCTTGTTTGATTTTTATAATAACTTCTACTTTAAAAAAAATCCTTAATTTTACAGTCCCATTTACTTGGGGTTGATTTACAAGAACCCTTGATGTCCTCAAATTCAAATAAAATAAAACACAACATTATGAATTTATGATCATTAACTTAACAACAACATACAAATTAAACAGATTGGTATTACAAGTATATAACTAACACAAAGAATGTTGTGCCTATGAAATTAGGAGGTTTAACCGGTTCCACCAAGAACAGCCTTGAGCTTCTTCACAGTAGCATCATCAAGGAAAGTCGTCGCCTCCACCAGTTTCGACGGCAAGTCATTTGCAAACAACGCGAAATCAAGAATTTGTAAACCAGGCGTCGCGCTACTAAAGCTTGCAAAAGCAACCGATGGAATGCCACCAGCATTCACCTGAAAATGCAACAAACCTTGTGGAAACACCATAATATCACCCTTCTTTAGCGTCTTCACATAAACCGCATTAGCCGAGGAGATAAAACCAGCTAGAATAGACCCTTGCGTCACCAAAAGGAGCTCAGAGCCACCAGGGTGCGTGTGCATTGGCACCACACCACTGGGAGCCAGGTCCAACCGTGCAATGGAGATCCCAAGCCCGTTCACGCCAGGAAACTGAGCGGCAAATGCTGGTGTGACAGCTGCTTTGATAAGGTTGGAAGTGTTTCCCGCAACCCCTAAACTCGTCGACACAAAGTCATCCACAGTTACTGTGGCAGCGGGCTTACAAGAGTAGCCCGCTGGGCTTTCAGGACCTTTCAGGTCCGCGACACAAAAGTCTTGCACCGCAGCATGAGTGGAGAAGGTGAAGAGAGAGCATAAGATCAAGAAATTATGAATCATTTTCAAGATTAAGGTGTTTAGTTATGGTGGGTATGGTGTAGGGTAACTTGAAGGGGAGAATCATGCAAAGAAAATACAACCGTTGGATCAGATTACTCAAAAAGGTAAGTTGCAAGCTGGTTTGGTAGTGATCTCCATGTTCTAATATAGGCAAGAACAAGATATAGCTTTTTGGAGAAGAAAGTTGGTAAAAAGAAACTAGCATTAACTATATTTGCTAACAACAGGATTTTAGTTTAGCAACAGGTACAGAAAAATGGTGTTTTTTCACAGAGTTGGGAGTTTTATTGAGAACAATAGTGTAGTATTATGAGTATATTAGATTGTTCTTTAAAAAGAATTTATATTTGCTTAGATTGTTTTTTTTTTTTTTTTTTTCTATTTCACTTAGTTTAGTTAGAGATTTTTTTGTCCTTACATTTTGTCCCACTTACGTTAGACGTACGTGTACCTTTATATGCTATAATATTATATGTTACCTTAGTGTATGCCCTGTTTGTGTACGTTACATCATTATGGTTATTTTACTGTTACCTTATTGTGTGTTGTACCTTTGTATGATTCCTATTAGTTGATATATGTGTCACTATTATTGTCAAAATGTTTAGAATCAGGAGTCTCATTAAAAATGGTTTTTCTATTCTTTAGGATTGAGGAAAGACTTGTCTCAATCCTATCTCTTCCACACCCTACACATAGTCTAACTATACGTAAGATATATTGGGTATGCTTGTTGTCGTTGATCAAAAACCGCGTAAATCTTTTGAATTTTGGTAATTTATGTGTGTATTTAGGAGTTTGATTCCAAGACTAATTAATGCCTTCGGATTTGGGTTCCTAATATTTGACAATTAAATTTAGAACTTCTCTATAAAAGATATTTGATAGAATGATTTCTATAATTTTATTCATTCGGAAATATATCAAATGTTATTTAAAAGTTTCTCTTTTATTATTTGTGGTTTTTTTACTCTGGTTAGAGTAAACGTTTGTGTCAATCACGATGTGCTATGTTTCGGTCTATCTCATTTCATGAACGTAGCCAAAATTATTGCTCAAAAATAAATCACACGCTAAGATTGTAGCTTAAACCTCAAAACTCGAAGGGCGTTTATCGCTAGTCTTAGCTAACCATCATAATTAATTGATGATAATAATATTTAAACAAAATTTACTAATTATATGTTTTGATATTGACAACAATGACTAGGTTTTCAAGGTAAGGTTTTTATAATATCAGTAGTAAAGTGATAAGAGGACAATACAACATTATTGTAATTGATTTTAACACTGTTGTGAATAAACTTTTTTCTTTCATGCCGTATTGTGAGGGAATATGTTACTATTTTGCTGTCAAATTGTCAAAAGCCTCAAAGTTGCAAATGGTGATTTCCATCAAGGTGATAAGAGGATGAGAGAACATTATTGTAGAAGATAATGTATGGATGGGTAGAATTTCTTCCTCACTAAATGTCAATGGGCACAATTCACTCCTTTCTTTAATGGTACTTTTTTTCTTCTTCCTCTTGTTTAGTCCAGCAAAATATCACAAACTAATAATCTGAGTTAATTCATACTAAAATTAATAATGTATTCAATAGTCAAAACAATACATCAAGCCCTTTTTTTATAAGTTAGATCGAAAGATGGTAGGTCGAGGCAAACCTAAAAAACTGACATTATTTGCCTAATTATGAAATTGACTCCCTAAATAAACATGTGAATTGCTCGAATTAAAAATAAAAATTCACACGTTTTACATAAGAAACAAACAAATTTTCAAAAATTCGGGAAAAACCGTCCGTTTCGAAATCGGGACTCCAGATGATAGAACTTGGATTTGACAGTTGAACCAAACCATCAATGGTTTGGGATATGATTAGGCTTGTGAAGACTTTTTCATTCATTACTTATAACTCTGTCAAAAAAAAAAATAGCTCAATTATGTTTCTTTTAATTTAAGTATTTTTCTGATATGTTTCTCTTTCCAAGTTCCAACCAATCCAAGCCGAGTCTAAGAGGTCTTACATCAACTCTATATCAAATTCATACAAGTATACATTTCATATCTTTTAACGATACAAAGTGTATTTTTGTTACGAAGTGTATTTTTGCTACGAAGTGTAAGAAGACACAAGGAGTCAAAAAAAATTATATCTCACAATCTAAATCGAATTTCAAAAAAGTCATTCCGAGCTTTTGTTCCCCTAGCCGTGCTCACTAAGAAAAAAAATAAACGAAAAATAAAAAAAAAATTAACGTTTTTTTATTGTGTCATTTATGAAAGACATAATGACGTCATTGTGTCATTATGAAAGACATAATGACGTCATTGTGTCATTATTAAAGACAATGACGTTATTGTGTCATAAAAGACACAATGAATTTTTTTTTATTTTTTTCTGAAAAAGGACGATAAGAGGAACAGAGACTCTGAAGTACTTTTTCGAAATTCGATTTAGATTGTTAGATATAATTTTTTTTGTGACTTTTTAGGCTCATTGTGTCTTCTCATACTTTATAGCAAAAATACACTTCGTAGAATAACCTCACCCCTTAACCTAATACTATGGTTAAAGGCTAGTTGTGGTCCTTGAGTGCACATGCCAATGGAGTTGATTGTTCATAAGCAGACACAATAGGACAGCTAATAACTAAAAGAGATTATTGACCTATGCGTAATTCTAGTCTCTCTTCGTTAATGTATGGCCATAGCTAGTTCCCCTCGGCTAAGGTGGCCAAGCAAAGACAAAATGAGTCTACTTGATATTTTTCCAATTTGGTGTTTTCGACGTTTCAAAAGGTCTTAGATTCGTGTTTATAATTGTAATTCGCGGAGCGTGTATCATACGCATTTTGATATTAATGTTCAAACCAATTGAGAAGTTGATAGTTTGTTTTTTTCAATGATTTAATTGGTTTGGTTATGGTTATAACGTATGAATTACTGATTTAACCGAACCAAACCAACATTAGAAACAACCTTTACAGTTTATATTTCTTTTTTCTATAAACATTATGTTATACGTTAGAACATTTTCGTTATAACCTATTTTAAATAGCATATTACTTGTGACTTATTATTTCATAAAACAAAATGAATGTTAATACTTAATAGTTCGTTTAATCCAAGATATAATTGGTTTATTAATAGATATTAGTTTTGAAGCTAACACATGTTAAAAGTCGGCGGTTAACGAAGGCTTAACTGAACCATCTTTTCTAATAGCCAAATTAGTTAAACCATTTATAACCGAGACTGATCGGATATGAAAATTTAACCATCAAAATATCGGTTATAGACCGAGTATTAACCTATAGCCGAACCGCACGATCCATTAGTATTAATATGAAAAAATTGGCTAGTGAACAGTAATGGCTCCATGTGACAGCCTTCAAGTGGGTTTTTATATGTGCATCGAAATTTACGTTATGTGCACGCCCTTGGAGTTTAAACACATAATGTAGTTGATCTAGTGATGAGTGCACTCCAAGGTGACTAAAGTGGAGAGGGTTAACGCCAATCCCCCTCCCCAAAAGGCTGACCCTTTTCCACACTTTATTTTCTATTTGTTTTTCTTATATTTTGAGTTTTTTTTTTATTTGAATTCTTTAGGATTTTTTTTTCTTATTTAACTTTTATTTTCTTGGGTTTTTTTTCTTATTTTCTATCTTTTCCTTTATTTGAGTTTGTTTCTAAGTTCTTTTTTATATTTATGTTTAATTTACATATATTTTATTTCCTTTTTATACTCAATATCCGGTAATGTTTCTAAATAGACTGCGAACAATTGTTTTTAAGCTGCTGCTTACATTCAAAACATACCTTGCAATATGCTTCTTTTTATCTACATTGACCCGTCGAATAGCGATGGTAACTACCGCAGTTCATCATTAAGAATTAAAATTGTAATCACCTACACCTCTATGTCAAATTAGATGTTAATACTTCATCAATGGTTGGTAATAATCGATACTAGCGCTGTGACTAATGACACTCCTAGTTTTCATTATTGTTGCCAAAGGCAATCCTACTATGATGGAGAAAGACCCGTGTTTGCTTCTAATAACATGGCATGTAACTTGACCTCTATTTGGAAACTTTTTGTCAATCGTGGACTGAGTTACCTTTCCATTAGTGCACGCAGAGTCGATGTGGTAAAAGTGCTTCCCAACGTTGGTAAAAGTCTTTTCCCAATCAAGAATACCATCCCCTCAATATCAAGGGTTAAGATATGTTTGCCGATAGATGGCTCATCCTCGAATACAATATCGTTCACCAATGGATTTGCAACCGTTATATAGCCGTTGGACTTTTTTCAAAAAAATGTGTAAATAATTTACCCTAGTTGTATTACATTCAAATATATATATATATATATATATATATATATATATATATATATATATATATATATATATATATATATATATATATATATATATATATATATATATATATATATATATATATATATATATATATATAAATTACATTCAAATTCTCACCCTAGTTGTATTTTATTAAATTAATAGAATACCCTCTTTTATTTTATTATCAAGTTAATGTAAGTTTTAACTTTTATTGTATTAATTAATTTTTATATAAATTAAATATTAAATATGAAATAAAAATATAATTAAAGCAGTTTGAAAAATATAAGAAAAATGATAAGACTGTTTCTACTAAAATGTGAAAAAAAATGAAAAGAGTGGTAATGTGACGTTAATATGACATGTGAGTATATGAGAAGACCGATAACAACTCCTTGTACCCTTAGAGTGGCATTGTCACTAGTGACACTATCACTATAGATTCGCATCGACCGATAAATCATAAATTTGATTAGTAAACCCTGATTTGCTTATTATTTATTTACTAAACACTCAATTAGCTTGTTGGATCAAAAGTTAACTTGTACCATTTTGTTCATGTACCAACAATTCTTTACGAGTTCTCCACTATAAAGATTAGAAAAAAAAGAATGCAATCATTAACATTATTTGTTATTATTATTCAAGAACGAATTTGAACACAACACAACTTTGTCATGCTTCTCATCCAAAAACCAGATCAACAGACCTCATTGATGCGAATAATATACATACAAGAGAATACTTATCTTAGAGAGATCGAGGCACCTGAAGTCGTCAGGAGGGATCGAGGTCCCTGAAGTCGTTGCTATGCTTGTTGTGCTAATTTTTCAAACTGGTCTTTCCAGTTCATAACCTTTTCTTCCCCATTAACAACCTGCAATACATGTAGTCATGATACATTATTTCATGACAACATATAGAATTCAACCTTCAAGGAGGTGGCGCATTGGTAACCGTTTGAGCCAAGAGGTCTTAGGTTCTAATCCTAAATCCATTGGTTTTATCATTTATGCTTTTAACCCTCTTGAAGGTTGCTTGTCTAGGGCCTAGAGGTCTTAGATTCTAGTCCAGCTTCCTGTGGTTATTTGTTACAAACCCTTTAACTGGATCATCCAAACACACGATAATCGATTCAGACACATAAAACATTGGGTATTTTGTGACTAAAACACAGCCACATTTTCTCTAATATATTAAGAACCCCCACAATTTACAATGAACCTAGACCATCTATTTATACTAAATAGAACTTGCTAATGAAGAAAACTTAACCTACTAGACTTCTATTCTAATTAAGGAACTCTCCTAGTTTAATCCTTACCATGTAAAGACAAATATACCAAACAAATAAACTAAACAGTTAAACAACACACTAATCTCTATCCTAACAACTTTGTAGTTCACGGGTACAGCCTCTTAATCAAGATTAATTTCCAACAATGGTTTTATCATTTATGCTTTTAACCCCTTCAAGGCAACCTGTCTGGGGAAGCTATGTTTTAACTGATCTCATTGGTTAGCATGGTGCTAGTGGGGTCCTGTGAGTTTTTAGATAACATGTTTCCACAGTTTAACCTGAAGAAAAGATAATATGTAGAATTCTATCATAGACTTGTTATTGTAGCAGAAGCAAGCATTAACCAACCTCGAATACCAGTTCTTTTTCTGGCACCACATCAAGAGCTTCAATGCATATGAATGCAGCATCTTCCTTGCTAAGGCTCCCATTTGTTGTACAACCCTGTTATTTGCAATATTAAACCAATTTCCAAAATTTTCTCGTTTCAATACCGAAAATAGACCAAGAAAATACCTTTTCGAAACTGAAACCTGGCTTGCCCCCACGATCATTTGTTAGCACTCCGGTTCTAATGATAGTGTATGGAATTCCCGAGGCTACTACCATGGATTCATCTTGCTCCGCAAGATTTCTTGCATTGTTATTCATGATTGCTTGAACGCCACTACTTGCTCTATAAACAGACAACTGCAACATTGTTAAGTCCCCATATATAACAAACATTACATCTACCGGCTCATGCAAACAACAACAAAAAGAAGTCTAAGTGGGAAAATGGGTGGGGCGGGAAGACGTTCGGGTTAAAACATGTCACTTTAATAGGACCACAGAGGTCTGGACTGGTCTGTATTGACCTGCAACCAAATTTTTGTACACTTTAAGAAAATTATAGATTAGCTATAATTAGAAATACAATAATATATGTTGTATGCATTTAAAACTAGACTTTATGCAACTTACAGTCTATTTGACCAGTTTGATCATTACACCCGTGTCCCTTATTTTCTTCTGATTTGACACGTTCCCTTTTTAGCTAATTAAATCCAAATTGACTCCTTCATAAGTAAATGGGTTAATTGGCATCTCCAACAAGGACATAAAGAGTACCTGGGATAATATAACTACATGTTGTACCCCCTTCAAGCTCTCAACTTTAGATAGAAAACCTTCCTGCAAAGAAACATGTACCACATTCAACCTGCATAAATGCTCATATAAGATGAAGGTAAAAGAAAAAACAGTTGGATTCTTGAAAATCATACATTGGGACAAATAATTGCACGAACTCCTCTCAGGGATTTCTTTAAGAAAGAAGAATCCTTTGGATCTCCAGTAATTGACTTCAAACATAACCAGAATTGAATATTATTCAAGGTGTTTAATTAGTAACATTAATGACATTTGAGAAAGTAAATCCACTAACCTCAACATAAGTACCAAATGATTCCATTGCAGCACGCTTGTCCTTCACCAGTGCTTTAACTCTAATTCGTTTGATTATTAAAGACAATATAATAGTCTACAAAAGTCAAAACAGTATTGAACTTATTTTCATCTCCAAGCACTAGGGCAACAAGAATCTGATTACAAACCTGACCAATCTCGTTATCACCATCAGTTACCAGAACTGCATCCCTAACTTCATCTTCTTCTATGCATCATAGTGGTGCAAACGGTTAAGTTAACAAATGAAAGGAAATATTATAACAATTTATTTAGTAGCTATGGTGGATTACCTGAAGATGTATCTGCTTCCTCCGAAATGGATGTATCTTCTGCATAAAGATCAGGTGCCCCATACCATTTCCTTAACTTTGGACCCCCTACACTATGAAAGAACGAGTCAAATATAGGCATGGTTGGCTAGACTAGATAGCTTATAAGCTAAGGGGTATGCCTCTATGCTAGATCCAATGTTAACAAACGTCCTTGAATTCAGGCCATTAAAGTAAGCTGAATTCTTTCTTACACCAATGAAAGGACATGAACACTTATCACATGCGGGGTTTACATGGTTTGCTTTCCGAAATAACCAACTTAAGTGTAGTGTATATAGTACGAGGACCAATTGTGTCAACTTTGTTTTTGTAGGGTGTAGACTTGTAATAGTTCACCTATTAATAGTTCGTTAATAGGTGGCAAAATAACAGTTTTCTTTTGTACTTTCACACAGATAGAGTTCTTGTTCTTTCCTTTGTAATCGTGCGTATTAATCATAGTGAAATCATTTGCATTCTTGTGTTGATTGTTGTGTAATCGATTTCTTCAAGTTCATAATCTTCGGTGTAGATTGGTTTAATCTTTCTACAATTGGTATCAGAGCCTGGTTCGGCTCGTGGGTTGAAGATTCAAGTGTCGAAGTGAAATTCGATTGAAGAATGGGATCAACGAAGTTCGAAATCGAGAAATTCGATGGCAAGAATGATTTTGGGCTATGGAGAGTGAAGATGCGAGCGTTGTTAGTGCATCAGGGCGTTGTTGATGCGCTGAAAGGAGAAAATAGCTTGCCAGCGACTCTATCAGCAAAAGAAAAGAAGGATATCTTGGAAAAGGCTCACAGTGCCATTATTCTGAGTCTCGGAGACAGAGTTCTCAGGGAGGTATCAAAGGAGACGTCAGCCAGTGGGGTGTGGTCAAAGCTTGAAGGGCTGTACATGACAAAGTCTTTGGCTAATCGGCTGTATCTCAAGAAAAGGCTCTATACGTTTCAATTGGCTCCTGGTAAGTCAATTGAGGATCATGTGGATGAATTTAATAAGTTGGTGATTGATCTTGAGAACATTGATGTTAAATTAGAAGATGAAGATCAAGCAATCATCTTCTTGGCTTCATTGCCACAAACGTATGAGCACTTTGTTGACACTCTCATGTTTGGGACGGAGTCATTGTCAATGGAGGAGGTGTTGGCTGCCATAAATTCAAAAGAATTGAAGCGAAGGTCTGATGTCAAGGATGATGCTGGTGATGGCTTATTCGGGAGGGGAAGACCTAAATCTAGAACTTCTAGAGGCAGGTCAACTTCAAGATCGAAGTCCAAATTCAAGAGGAGATGTTATATCTGTAATTCTGATAAACATCTTAAAAGAGAATGCCCAGATAAACGGAAGAAACAAGCCAACAATCAACAACATAGAACTCAAGGTAGTATGTCTGTTGATAGTAGCCTTGATTGTTATGATAGTGCGGATGTCCTGATGGTGTCTAGAGGTCAGATAGATCAAGATTGGATCATGGACTCTGGCTGCTCCTATCATATGACCCCAAGAAGGGAATTTTTCTCAGGATTAGAGATGGTGGAGTTAGGAACTGTACAACTAGGTGATGACAAACCATGTACGATCAAAGGCATTGGTTCTATCACACTCAAGTTGGAGAGTGGGGTGGAGTTCACTCTTGATCAGGTTAGGTACATACCTGAACTCAAGAGGAACCTCATCTTACTGGGTACTCTTGAAAGCCAAGGCTGCAATGTAAATCTCAAGAATGGGAAGGTGAAAGTAATCAAGGGGTCATTAGTTATGTTGTCAGGCTCAAGAAAGGAGAACAACATATATGTTCTTGATGGTACTGTCATATGTGGTGCTGCATCAGTTGCTGATGTCAAGAAATGGAACACTGCAGCTTTGTGGCACAAGAGAATGGGCCATATAAGTGATCAGGGATTGACAGAACTAAGGAAGCAAGAAATCATCACAGGAGGTAGTGGCTGTGATGTGGGATTCTGTGAGCACTGTGTGCTGGGCAAATCAACAAGGGTCAAGTTTGGCAGGGGAGTTCATGAGACAAGAGATGTTCTTGAATACATTCATGCAGACTTATGGGGACCTGCAAGAACTAATTCTCTTAGTGGAGGAAGATACTTCTTGTCTATCATTGATGATAGATCAAGAAGGGTTTGGGTATATATCCTTAAGCATAAGGATGAAGCATTCTTGAGGTTTAAAGAATGGAAGCAGCTGGTTGAAACACAAACGGTAAAAGGGTTAAGAAACTAAGAACTGACAATGGTATGGAGTTTTGCAGTTCTTTGTTCAATCAGTTTTGTAAAGAACATGGCATTAGTAGGCATTTGACAGTGCCATACACCCCTCAGCAAAATGGATTAGCTGAGAGAATGAATAGGACCTTGCTTAACAAGGTCAGGTGCATGTTGTCTGACTCAGGGATGCCAAAGTCCTTTTGGGCACAGGCAGCGACAACTGCGACCTATCTTGTTAATAAGTCTCCTTCATCAGCTATAAATATGAAGACTCCTATAGAGGTGTGGACTGGTGTTAAACCTGATTGCAGTCATTTAAGGGTGTTTGGTTCTTTAGCCTATGCTCATGTTAAGAAAGACAAACTTGATCCTTGAGCTCAAAGATGTGTGTTGCTGGGCTAACCTGAGGGTGTAAAAGGCTACCGATTGTGGAGGATTGATGATGGTAGTCCTAAGGTAATAATCAGCAGAGATGTAGTCTTCAGGGAAGAGATAGTTTATAGAGATCTGTTAGATAAGAAGAAAGAACAGGAGGAACTGGTAGATGGTGTTCAAATTGAGGTGGAGTCTAAAGCTTTCGAAGGTAGTTCCAAATCTTCCGAAGGTATTTTCAAATCTTCCGAAGGTATTTTCAAATCTTCCGAAGGTATTTCCAAATCTTCCAAAGGTATTTCTAAATCTTCCGAAGGAATTTCTAAATCTTCCGAAGGTATTAAAGTTTCTTCCAAAAGGTACTTTTGAAGTAGGGGAAAGCTCACAGCAGGGTTCTCACTCTTCACATTCATTAGGTGAATATAGTTTGGCTAGAGATAGAGCCGAAAGGCAGCCTGTGATGCCTGCTAAATATAGAACTAATGAAGATATATCAGCATTTGTGTTCAGCGTAGCTGCATAAGAGTGTGTAATGGAACCATTGTCATATGATGAGGCTGTTGAGTCAATTGATAGAGACAAATGGATGAGTGTTATGGTAGATGAGATGGATTCTTTGAGAAAGAATAACACATGGGTGTTGGTGGACAAACCAGCAGGTCAGAAGTTAGTTGACTACAAGTGGTTGTATAAGCTGAAGGAAGGATTAACTAAGGCTGATCCACCAAGGTTTAAAGCCAGGTTGGTGGCTAGGGGTTTTACACAGAGAAAAGACATTGATTACAATGAGGTTTTCTCCCCTGTGATAAAACACTCTTCTATTATAGTAAATCTGTCCATGGTAGCTGGTAATAACATGAAGCTTGAACAACTTGATGTTAAAACAGCTTTCCTTCATGGTACTCTAGATGAAGAGATCTATATGAGACAGCCAGCTGGGTTTGTACAACCAGGAGAAGAAGACAAGGTGTGTTTACTTAAAAGGTCTCTCTATGGGTTAAAGCAGTCTCCAAGGTGTTGGTATAAAAGATTTGATGATTATATACTGAGTTAGCAATTTCATAGAAGTAGCTATGATAGTTGTGTGTATTTCAAGAGCTACAAGCCTGGTGAGTATGTTTATTTGTTACTTTATGTTGATGACATGTTAGTGTGTTGTAAGGATCAGTCGAAACACGTTCAGTTGCGCTCCACTTCTTTGTACTTCTGTAGATAAAATCTCTCTGATTTGCACCCCCTAGCTACCCCCGCCTTCTCAACATTATTCCTGAAGGCCAGCTGAAGCTATGCAAAGCTTCAGCTTATCCAGCAGCACAGATTTAGTAAACATATCGGCTGGATTCTTCGCGCCTGAGATGTTTTTCAAACTGATTGTTCCATCACAGATCAACCTCTAACAAAATGATACCTCATCCCAAGGTGCTTTGTTTTACCATGATGCAAGTTTCACTGCACTCTCATTGTCACAATAGTAATCAGACTGTTGTTTGCCCAATTCTTCAAGAAAAGTCTTTAACCATACTAACTCTTTACTAGCTTCAGCAACAACCATGTATTCAGCCTCTGTTGTTAATAGAGCCACACTTTTCTGAAGTCTAGACATCCAACTAACTGTTGTACCTCCCACTGTAAAGACATACCCTGCAGTGCTTTTAAATGTCCCTTTACAACCACCCAAATCAGCATCAGTATAAACCCTGAGAATTGCATCTTTCCCCTTGAAACATAACCCCATTTTAGATGTACCCTTCAAGTATCTGAGTATCCACTTGACTCCTTCCCAGTGTTCTTTCCCCGGATCTGACATAAACCGACAAACTACCCCAACAACATGAGCAATATCTGGTCGAGTGCAAACCATGGCATACATGAGACTGCCAACCGCAGATGCGTATGGAATTTTAGCCATCACTGTTCTTTCTTCTTCAGATTTTGGAGATTGATCTTTGGTAAGCTTTAAGTGACTTCCCAATGGTGTGTTTCTAGGCTTGGTCTTCTCATAGCTCATCTTGAATCTTTCCAACACTTTCCCTATATATTTTTCTTAGGATAGTGTTAAAGAACCATCCTTTTTGTTTCTGATGATGCTCATCCCGAGTATCGTTTGGCTGGACCCAGATCTTTCATCTTAAATTCTTTGGACATTTCTTTCTTTAACTTGCTGATTTCTTTCATATCTGATCCTGCTATTAACATATCATCTACATAGAGTATTAGAATGATATAAAAGCTGTTGAACTTCTTCAGATAGCAACAATGATCCATTTGACATTTCTTGTACTCTGACCTTTCCATGAAGTTATCAAACTTCAGGTACCACTGCCTGGGTGCCTGTTTTAGACCACACAAGCTCTTTTCCAATTTGCAAACCCAATTTTCTTTCCCGACAACCCGGAACCCTTCAGGTTGTGTCATATAAATTTCTTCGTCAAGATCACCATGTAGAAATGCTGTCTTAACCTCTAATTGTTCTAGATGTAAGCCCTCTGCAGCGACAAGACTTAGAACCAATCTGATGGTTGTCATTTTCACAACTGCCAAGAAGATCTCATCATAATCAACCCCCTTCTTTTGCTGGAAACCCTTGACTACCAAACGAGCTTTGTATCGTTTAGACCCATCATGTTCTTCCTTGACCCTGAAAACCCATTTATTTTGTAGAGCTCTTTTATCTGGCGGAAGCTTGGTTAGTACCCACGTTTTATTTTTCATCAAAAAACTCATCTCATCCTTCATAGCATGCTCCCACTGGAGCGAATCTCTCATCTTAACGGCTTCAGAATAACTTCCTGGTTCACCATTTTCAGTTAAGAGAAGATAATTGACTGAAGGACTATACCTCTCTAGCGGTTTGGAGACTCTGGTGGACCTCCTGACCCAATTTTGAGACTGATCAGGATCCTGCGAGGACTGTTCATCATCAGACTCTGAACTCTCACTATCAGAAGCTCCCACTGCTTCTTCATCTCCACCCATATCGTCATTTTCAAACTCAGGAACTTCAGTTTCAGTATTTGATTCAGTAACTGGCTATGTTGTTCGTTTATTAGCATCAATTTCAAATTCAACGTGCTCTTCCTGAACCTGTGAGTTTGTTGTGATTCTGTCTTTGTACAACTCAGCCTCATTGAATGTAGCATGCTTGCTTCTGACTACCTTTCTGCTTTCAGAATCCCAAAGCCTGTAGCCCATACTATTTGACCCATATCCAATGAAGGTGTACTTCTTAGCTTTAGCATCAAGTTTGTCACCATCTTTCACTAGATCATAAGCACTGCACACAAAAACTTTCAAATGACCGTATTTAACTGCTTCCCCTTTCCATTCTTCTTCGGGTATCTTGAATCCCAACGGAACTGACAATCCCCTGTTGATTAAGTAAGCGGCAGTGTTGACTGCATCGGCCCAGAACAACTTTGGAAGCCCGCAATTAAGTCTCATGCTTCTGGCTCTCTCATTTAAAGTTCTGTTCATCCTTTCCACCACTCCATTTTGTTGAGGAGTGCCTGGAACTGTCTTTATCATCCGAATTCCATGTTCAGCACAATAATCAAGAAACTCAGTGCCTATGTACTCTCCTTCGTTGTCCGACTTCAAGCATTTTACCTTCAAAATCAGTTTCCAATTCAACAGCAGTTTTCCAATTTTTAAAAGTATCAAAAACATCAGATTTATTTTTAAGAAAATAAACCCATACCTTGCGTGTTGAGTCGTCTATGAAGGTGACATAATAATGAGCTCCTCCCACAAAAGAAGCCGAGGTTGGTCTGAAGACATCAGTGTGAATAAGCTCCAGTTTCTGAGCTTTTGGTGCCTTTCCTGTCTTCACAAAAGATACCTTCTTCTTTTTCCCAAAGACACAAGGCTCACAGAATTCAGATTCAACCTTTTTTAGTTCTGGAAGCTTTCCTTTTACAACAAGCATCTTCATTCCTTTTTCACTCATGTGACCGAGTCGTTGGTGCAACAGACTGGATTGACTCGGTCCACTGGTCATTGAATTTACCCTATCCACTGGAACTTCAGCCATATAAAGAGTACCCCTCTTTTTACCCCTGGCGATGACAAGATTCCCTCTAACTACCTTCCATTGTCCCCCACCAACATCACATCATATCCCTGATCATCCAACTGCCCGATAGAGATCAGCTTCTTTTTCAAGCTAGGAATAACCCGAACATCCTTTAAAGTCCATGAGGTTCCCAATGAAGTTTTCAGCTCAATATCTCCTAAACCCGTGACATCAAGAGTATGATTATTTGCCAAACGAACTTTACCAAAGTTACCTATTCGTAGATTTTTCATTAACTTCATGCTAGAGGTGGCATGAAAAGATGCACCAAAATCCATAATCCATGACTCTGTTGAGTTTTCCACACAGCAAATAAGAGCATCATTGAAATCAGAATCTTCAGCAGCTACATTTACTTCCTTCTTATCTTTTGAAGTAGACGGGTTTGGGCATTGATTTCTGAAGTGCCCAGTTTCCTTGCAGTTCCAGCACTGGATGTCTTTTCTAGGCTTTGACTGACCCCTTTTTCTGGATTTTGATCTTCCTCTACTAGCACCCATTTCTTTCTTTCTTCCTCTCCCTTCAGCGCTTAGTAAAGCACTCGATGATTCCCCTGAGGCTTTTCTTCTGATGTCCTCCCCCAAAATCAGATCCCGAACTGCATCAGTAGTAAGCTTAGTAGTTCCAGATGAACTACTAACTACAGTGACAGTTCCCGACCAACTTTCTGGTAAAGAAGACAAAAGCAACAATGCCTGAACCTCATCATCAAACTTGATATCAACCGACACTAACCGAGATATGATAGTGTTGAAATTGCTGATATGACTGGTAACGGATCCTCCCTCTTTCAGTCTCATGTTTACTAGTTCTCTAATCAGGAAAACTTTGTTTGCAGCAGATGGCTTCTAATACATGTTTGACAGCGCATCCATAATGCTTTTAGCTATCTTCTCCTTCAGAATATTGAAAGCAACATTCTTTGACAATGAGAGTCTGATGACAGAAACAGCTTTTCTGTCAAGAGCAACCCATTCAGTGGGTGTAATGTTCTCTGGTTTCTGACCAATCAAAGTGGCTTCCAAATCCTTCTGAACCAGCAAATCCTCGATTTGCATCTTCCACCACCCAAAATTGTGACCATCGAACTTTTCAATCTTTGTTCTCCCGTCCTCAGCCATTATTCCAGACCACAGATGCTTAACAGTCGAGTCAGAACTGAGAATAGTGACAAACACAACAGTGGCCGGCTGCCTGAACTTGAGTGTTGTTATATTGACCATTATTCTATCAAAACCAGTTCTAAAAAACCGAAAGCAAACGAGTTTGATAATGCACGTGAGTTTTGAAATGCAGCATACAATCAAACTACCCAGTAAGTTTGACAGGAAACCCTAATTCGATAGAACAAGGAGGCGACAGCTGAGTGGCGGCGACGAAGCGGCGGCGGCGGCGGAGGCGGCGGCTGACATAGTAATCTTAAAAAAATATTTTAACAGTAATCAAGAGCCTGAAGCTCTGATACCAGTTGTTAGGATTGAAACCGCTCACAAACACGCAAGCAGAAACAGTAAACAGTAAGAACACTAGAGATTTATAGAGGTTCGGTTGCGGTGTGCAACCTACGTCCTCTTGGGGCAACTAGGGTTTTCTTTTATTGAGTGATAATAATTACAAGTACAAGAAAGAGATATATATAGACAACAATTAGGGTTAATCCCTTTAGTTAACATCTTAACTAAAATGGGCCTATTTAGAACTTGGGTCGGCCGAGCCCAACTGCTCCAAAATAATTCACCCCGAAGCCTACACCCAACAGGATTAGTCTTTCGTAAGTGTCAAGATTCAAAGCCCAGTATCCTTGGTTATGTTGATGTTGATTTTGCTAAAGATCTTGATAAAGGCAGATCTACCACTGGGACTGTTTTTAAGGTGTTTGGTGGTGTTGTGAGTTGGAAGTCTTCTCTTCAGCATGTGGTTGCTTTGTCAACTACTGAGGCTGAATATATTGCTCTTACTGAGGCTGTAAAGGAATCTCTTTGGTTGAAGGGTTTTGTATCTGAATTGGGAGTAGAGTTGGTTGATACTTTGATTCTCTGTGAGAATCGAGGTGCATTGAGTTTGTCAAAGAATCAAGTATATCATGAACGAACTAAGCATATCAATGTCAGATTACATTTTATCCGAGAGGTCATTCAATCTAAGGAGGTTAGAGTTGCTCATGTTGATACAGAGGATAATGCAGCTGATGCCTTAACCAAGGTGGTTCCAGGATCCAAGTTTACCAGGTGCTTGGAGATATTGGATGTGGGCTAGGAATTGGTCATGTACTAAGGTGGAGAATGTAGTGTATATAGTACGAGGACCAATTGTGTCAACTTTGTTTTTGTAGGGTGTAGACTTGTAATAGTTCACCTATTAATAGTTCGTTAATAGGCGGGCAAAATAACAGTTTTCTTTTGTACTTTCACACAGATTGAGTTCTTGTTCTTTCCTTTGTAATCGTTCGTATTAATCATAGTGAAATCATTTGCATTCTTGTGTTGATTGTTGTGTAATCGATTGCTTCGAGTTCATAATTTTCGGATTAAACCAATCTACAGTAAGTGCGTAGAGTAACAAGATTAACCGAACCCATTGGTTATTGGTTAGCCTTGAAACACTTTTAACAGACTATTCACTCCTGAAAACTAAAAGAACTCTAAAACTTTAGAATCTTAAAACCAATGTACTTAACTAATTATTACAACCATTTATAAGATCATGGATCCTTATTTTGGCTAAAAAGAGCTCTCACCTGACTTGTAACCCTGTTAAAATCTTCCCCAGAAGGATCATATCTAGCCTAAATGCAGGTGATCAAAGTGCTACAGTCTATCCTTTCAATTGGAAAAAGAAAAACTAGGCAACCATTGGCAGATAATAAGCCTTACAGCTCAGTAGATCATAAATTTAGACTTGATTTGCACTTCATTTCCACTCAAATCACTTGTTAGTTTTCCATTTCGTTCACTGTCATTGTGAGCAAAATCAAGTGGAAATCAAGTGAAACTTTGATATATATGCACATGTATTGCAATTGACAACAAAAGTTAAAGTTATGAGTGTTTTTGATCAAAATGTTGGTATGGATTGTTACTTATATAATCCATTCTGCCAAAAAATTACGAAATCAGATGTAGGAACTGCTCTAATTATCCAATTAATACAGTAGCGTAAAACTTATCCATTTTTACATATTCCTAACAAAACTAACATCGAAATGCAAACCAACTAATCTCGCGATTATCCAACTCAACAACGACAACAACACTACAGTCAATCAATCAATCAAACTTCTACAAACTGCACGAAAAATACCTTCGATATAGTCGAGAATCACGTCGAAGAAACCCGGTTTTCCCTTCTTCGACGAGAAGCAGATGAAAGACCTCTTTTTCGCATTGCTGACAGAAGAACGATGAATACATGAACTTGAACTTGTAAAAAGATTATCGTGTGAAGAATGTAAAGGTTTGTATGAAGATATTGATGAAGGTAGAACCCCCGCCATTGGTGATTGGTGAGTTGGTTCAGTGAGCAACTCGTTATCGCTCCTTTCATCCATTCGTTTTCTGGATATCCGCGTATTTACGACTCGGGCGAGTCACGACTCGGGTCACGAGTCCAGACATTTACCAATCGGACCCTTAAATTATATTTGTTTAGAGCATTCACAGTAAGTGTCATATTTTAATGTGAGTGTGTGTTTTATAATATGGGAATGGTTGTGAGTGAAAAAAAGAGAAAATTTATGATGATTGTAACGTGATTCCTCATATTTAAAGAAACACGGTACAACTTATATAAATATTTTAATATTTTTAAAAATAGTAGTGAATGGAGGTGAGAGAAGATATAATAATAAATATATAAAAAATATTATTTAATCGAAAGAGATAGTAAAAAATAGTGTTTTTAGTGTAAATATAAAGATGAGGATGGGGAAGCTGGGAAGCTGGTGTGAATACTCACAGAAGTATACCCTAATGGTTTAGGCTACTTTGATGGTTACAATTAGTTTTGCTGTTACAGCATCATAATTGTTGGCTCGAACTATTATACGTGGGTATGGACTTTTTTGCACCTGTTCAATTGACATTATCCGGGTGGCACTCAAGAAACGACTATAGAACCGCTACGTGAGTCCCAACCCGGCTCACAAACTAATTCTCAACCAACCCGGTACTTAATCCGGAGAGAAAGGTGGCTGCGGATAACATCGATAAACACACTCTTGTTTCTATTTTTATCATTTTTTTTGTTGTTAGGTATTTATTTTTATTTTGTTTGTGTTATGTAAGTTTTTTTTAATTATAATGGAAATTAGTTATTTATGTCTATATAATTTTTTATTATGGTTTTATAGATATAAAACATAGGAAAAGAATCTAGCAGATGTGGTATGGTGTGACGTGACTTTGCGATTAAAACATTAATGATGTGTTCTATGGTTTTTATTATAAAGAAAGTAAAGAATCTTTGTGTTTATGTTTTTTTTAATAGAGAGGAGTGAAAAGAATTAGAAGAAACAATTTTTAATAATTTTGTTTTTTGACTTTCCTCTTAAATTTGAAGGAACTAGAAAACTTTTTTAAAGACAAATGTGCAACCCTGTTTCGACCATATGTGCTATTTTAATCGGATCTGACTATTCGTTTCAAATCAGAACCGCAAACATAACCCTCGCACGAGAAAATCCACAAGTAGAAAACTCTTGTTGTTCAACCCTGAGTATTTTTACTCAGACTTGAACCCAAAAACCTTCCAACCTCCCAATTTTAAATTGTTTTGGGTATCTGATTTTAACGATTTGGGCTAAATAAGTTTTTTATGAATTTTCTTTTAACTTTACTCTTTCAACCCCAGTTTATTTAAGAGATTAAATAGATATAATAGTAAAAATATAACTTTGTTTTATTTTTCTCTCAACTCAAGAACACATAAAATCAAATACGAGAACGTGAAACGACAGATCGACCAAGTAAGGCAAGAGATTGGCCGCATCATAAAATTTTAACGAATATCGAGAGATTCAACGTCTAAGTCAAACCAAAACTGAGCATAGATCCTTAATTCGGGACAAGAAGATCCATCTTATCCAAAAGAACTTGTTCCGTTTTGATTGATACAACAACAACAAGAGTTGAGAAAACAACAACAACAAACGAATTTAAAATTCATCTTAAAGTTCACTCGACATGAAGACTTACTTCAGGCAGATATTGAAATTCGTTTCGCAACGAATTTATGGTGTTGATGTGTCACGGGGATGGTTACTTGGTTGGTACTTAATAGGCCCGGACCCCATCGGCATCACAATTAATATTTCACTATACACCAAGTACTAGAAAATCGCTAATGTACTTGAATTTCAGTAAAAACTTTCAATTCCTTTCGTATCGTCGGAACCTTATAGTTTTCGTATTTCCAGCATCTGAATCGAAATTTTAGCGGAATCTTCGTTTTCAGCATACAAATCAATCAATACCGATACAAATTTATGGTAAATAGGTATCAATTAGAACATGCAATTTTGTTTATTGAATTGATTAGGTTTTTGTGCCGAAAATGGGGGTATAATGAACAACGTGAAGTAGCAAGTGTGGAGGATCTTCAATTTAATCGATTTGTCCGTGTGATTTCAGGTTTTGGATTTGAGGTGCATGCGGTGGAATGTTAGATGGAAACTGTGGTTGCAGTGGAAGAAGGCGATGGGAATAAGGTGGAGGGTAGTTCTGCAACTGTAGTAACTTGCTCGGACTCCTTGAAGCAGATTGCTGATCCTGTTGTTTACAAGCTTGCTCGGGTAATTTGTGTTTCAACTTGTTAGGTTTACGTAATTGCAATATAAAATTGATTCTTTAGTTGAGAAGATTTGAATGTATGAAATGTCATATTGAATTGTGTTGATCACAACTACTTGTGTTGCTTTTTACTGCTGGTAAAGTGGTGAGTGAACACTTGAAGATGGACATATTGAACAATTGACTTGCAGGCCTGCAGCAACTATTTTGTAATGTCTAGCAAGTCATATGAAAAGGATTTGAGGAAATATGGTCCTTTTTAAGCTTTAGCGTTACAAGCATGTTTCCGCAGTTGGTGATAACTTTTGACAGGCAATGTTGAGATGAAAAGATCAAGGTTCACAAATGGCCTTATGGTTATGAGCCGGGTTGCAGGCTTGTCTTCTTTATGATGAGAAGTTTCTTTATAACGTGTTATCATTTAGTTATTTAAGACAGACGAAGACAAAGCATAAAATAATGCCTTGGAACATTGGTGAAGGGCTCTACTCGTCTGTCTAATAAGTTATTTATTCGGCATGATTCGTGCTACGATCTTTATGATTTTCTGCTCTGTACTTAAATTTTTTATGTGGAACTATATGTAGATTATAAGGTTAAAAATTGGAAGCCTTTGAACATACAAAGAGCTTCTGGCAGGGTTAGTTTTTTTCATTTACAAGGAATTAGATTTTCAGTAATCATCTGATTTGTTGCTAGAAGTTATGGTGAATTTGGCAGTTTGATCATATAAAGGAAGACTAATTTAATTTGATTATATAAAGGAAGACTAGGATGTTGAGGTAATATCTTTTGTATAATACTACTGAAGGCACAGCTCATATATAGAATTGATATGTCATAAAATGGATTTTAGTTTTTTGGGACATGATATAGCTCACTTAGCACATAGGGAATGTAAATTGCTAAACTACCGGCTTTTTCCTCAGAATTTGAGGACATTCAACCATATAGATAATAGATTTCTGATTATATCTTTTCAAAATGTTACAAAGAATTACAAAGGTCTCGACTATGTTTTAAAGCTATTATTCCTGTGTAACTTGTTGCTTAGAGCAAAATGATATTATACACAGCAAGAAATTGAAAAAGTGTTAAAAGGATAGACTTATAGATTTGACCTGTATATATTCACACATAGAGTTTCAGACTTTCAGCATCTTTCTTAGCCCTTCCAAGTAATATTAAGGTTTAGGCTATCTGGCGTTTAGGCAGAATGATTTCTTTACATCTCTGCTTTTCCTTTTAATGGATTTTCTTCTGGACCGACTTCTCATTCCCGTTCTTACTTGCAAGGGTTCCCATGTGAGATTCCATGTAATCTTTAATGCTTGTTTTGATTTCTGTGGTTGTGATACGTATCCAATGGGTAAAATAAACCCACGTGTCCATTGGGTCAAATTAACCCAGCTGGACCCATGAAGACCAATAACCCAGTCAAATAGCTTTTAAATGAGGGGGAAACTGAAGTAGTGGGGCAGAATGTTAGTGGCTAGTAACTGCTCATTTAACGTTTAAGTATTCCATTTGATGTTCTAGTTTGAGTAGTCTTGTTTTCTAGTACTTTGATTAAGGTTAATTCCTTGTTATCGGAGATCAACCCATCTCGAATTGGGTGTATTTGTATTTCTTTCCTGTTTTAATCAAGCCTACTGTTTCGAGTTCTATCATTTGGTTCCATTGCCGGGAAACGAATGGCATCTGCAACCCGGAATTTGGCAGATCAACTAGCCACCATTGTAGCAAAATTAGACGCTATTCTTGCATCTTTGAGAGACGATGTTGAAGAAATCAAAGCTCGGGTGATTGGAGATGGTCGTAACAGTGAAGAATCAAATAGTGATTTGAAGAACATGGTGGAGAAGGAACCGCAGGGGTCCGAGCAAGACCCTCTTCAATAACATGGATCTGACATTGATAGCAGGATCACTACTCAAAACGGTGTAATCGCTGATCGGATTGAGGGCGCTGATGAAATGGATGACGGTATGGGCGCTGAAGAAATTGACAAAATTGATAGCACCACAATTGAAGCTTGGGGGCCAGCGAGGAAATTAACAGCAAATGGCAACCATGGTCGGAAGGGGAGACGTGAAATTGGTGCTCTTATCGAGAGCAGTAAGGCCCGGTACATAAACCCTTTTATGGTGCGAATTGGGAATAGGGACTTTATTCGGTGCAATCAAGTCTGTCAAAATGTATCCCTGCAACTCCCTGAATTAAAAATTATCTAGGATCTTTACCCCTTTTTCATTGGTTTGAGTGAATCTAACTGGATTGGGTCAACCCGACTAGACTCAGCTTTCAGTCTAATGGGCCTGGAGCAGCCCTGTAGCCAAAAGCATATAGCCAAAATACATTATGAAAAGTTGTCTCTCTCGGTTATTAACAGTTGGGAAGCCGACTTGCAACCACAATTCATTTTGACTCACCTATGGGTCTATGGAGGTCAACTTATAATTGAATGGCTTATTGCTTGGTGCATCCATCAGTTGAAAGAAATCACTTGGAAACATCCTGCCTTGTTGGCATATCAATTCTCTTATTTTCGACTTGAGGTCAAGTTGTTTCTCCGGGCGGGAAGTATTGATACGTATCCAATGGGTCAAATAAACCCACGTATCCATTGGGTCAAATTAACCCAGCTGGACCCATGAAGACCAATAACCCAGTCAAATAGCTTCTAAATAAGGGGGAAACTGAAGTAGTGGGGTAGAATGTTAGTGGCTAGTAACTGCTCAATTAAGGTTAATTCCTTGTTATCGGAAATCAACTTATAGAAACTTGAAAATTCGATTAATTTAAATCTAAAAAAAACAATGGATAGTTGGCCTGATTCGAGATAGGCAGATCTCCCAATACAAGAACAAAATAATCAAAACACTAGACAAAGAAAAAGATATGACTATAGGCCTATTTATTCTAGTGGATTGCTGGAAGTTTCAGCTTTAATTTAGCCTTTGAAATAGATACTGAAATTAGACATGGAGGTAATTTGGGATAATTACTTAAATTAGGTAGGGAGGTAATTGTGCATATGATTGAGAGGATCAATTTGTAATCCGTTTGAGTTTGTAGCTATTCCATTGATCCTTCCATTTTGGTTCTTATCATCAACCCATCGCGAATTGGGCCTATTTGTATTTCTTTCCTATTTTAATCAAGCCTACTGTTTCGAGTTCTATCAGGTTGTCGTTACGAAAGATATCAAATTTTACGGTTGTCCGGAGACATGGAAGATATTGAACCTGAACCATACAAAGAAACCAAGGGAAGCCAGGTCTATAGCATATTGATTAATCTGATTTAACTGGACAATGAAGCAAGGCAAGACACACTTGAAAGTTAAGAGAGCAGCGTCTTCTACTTAAGATCATCACCAATCACCATATTTACCAATCACTCTTAATGAATATTATTTGAAGCTTATGGGTTGGGACCATCACTTATGCTTAATGTGTCTTTGCTGATTTCTTCTCCAAGATGTTACCAATTGTATCTCTTTTTTATCACAGTTAATAACTTAGTATTGGTAGTGATTAATTTGATGCATTACATATTTTCCAGGTTGTAGGTGACGGGATATATATACCTGCAACTGATGATGATGTGAAAGCAAGGGACGTGATTGATCATAAGGGTTCACTTCATTTTCTGGACAACAGTCAGATTGCAGTCTGCCCTTCAAATGATGACACTTTTGGTCAGGAGTTCACGCCCATTGACTGTGAACTTGAAGGTCTCTTTAGTTGGGTTATTTCCTTTATTATTTTCTCATGGCTCCCTTGTTTTGTCATAATATTCCGGTTTTTGCTGATTCTTTGCTACTTAAGCTCTATTGGGGTTCATAAATGTTATTGCCTTGTTTTCTACATGTAAGAAATGATGTATACCGATTACAATTCTCTTATGTACTTATATACTGTATCAATCGAGCTGTCTCTTTACCCTTTGTGTTCCAGGCTCTCATTTTTATTAACTTCAAAAAGCTTTTCCGGATAGCACTACCTATACATGCTTTGTTTTCCATTTTGGTTGTATCTTATGCTTGTAGTTCATCTAAGCAAAAAAAATATCACAGAACTCTTAAATGTCGAGGACCCTTCTACTCAAGGAGAAAGATCAGATGCCGTAGTTGACACAACAGTTGATCTTGGGAAATTGAATCCCAAATTTGAGGTACTGTTTTGTTTTGAACATCATGCAAGCTTGTTATCGTTTATCAACTATAATTCACCTTCAAATAACTAAGTTTTTGTTAATCTGGTTGCTTTAATTATCTAAGTTGTTACATGACTTCATCATGGCCAGATAAGATTGTAGTGCTCGTTCAAGAATGCATTTAATTTATATTTATTCTGCATGCATGTCTTAAACTGTAGGAAGTTACTCAATCAGAGTCAACCCCCCTTGATGGTCAAATTGACCAATCTGGGGTTAGAAAGCAAGCAGATCCTCTATTAATACCTGCTGAGAGTAAACCATCAACTTCAACTGTATGTGTTAGTGCTAGTTGGAAACCTGATTTTTCTATGCTGAATGGGGAGATATGTTTGGACAATCTTTCAGTTAGAGAACTTCATGCAACTTTTGAGGCTACATTTGGCAGGGAAACTTCTGTGAAGGACAAACTGTGGCTCAAGCGAAGGATTTCCATGGGGTTGTCTAATTCTTGTGATGTTTCTGCTACCACTTTTATTATTGAAAATTATAAAGTAAAAAGGAAAGACAATGTAGAAGAATGTAATAGTGAAGATAAGAATCATAACAAGGATTCTGTCACTGGACTTGAAGGAAGAAATGTTAATGATGATATTAATATATCAGTTGGTCACAATCAAACCATTCAAATGGAAGGTCATTTCAGTGGCGGCAGCAAGACAGTGCAAAGTGCTACTCCTAAGCATCATAGTGCTTTTGAAGATGATAATCACCGGAATAAAAGAGTTAGGAAGCCCACAAGGCGTTATATTGAAGAAGTTTCAGAATCTGACTCTCAGGAATACAGTGGAAGACAGGTCTCTTCTGCTAAAAGTTCTGGAAATGGGCCACGAACACGGGTCAGGCCTGTTCACAATATCAAGCCCATTAGGAAACCTCTTGTCACTCGTCAGGATTCACTTGGAGGTTCTGGGGTTGAAATTCCATATGTTTGTAGGATCCGAAGAGGACGCCCGAGAGAAAACGTTTTGGCTCTTGTGGTAATGCTGAACTAGTTTTTACAACATTGTGCATGATGTTTAAATCTTGTTCTTAGTCAACCCTTAAATTTGATTTTTTTTCTTGGTAGCTTATTTGTTTACTTCTTTCTGATGTTTATGTGGTAGCTTATTACATATATACATACTCTTTATTTTTTAATTTCTTTTTTTTATTTTTTTGGTTTTTTTTTGGGGGGGGGGGGGGGTTGCTATTGCGATGTGATGTCATGCTCACATATTACTAAATGAAAGTATAAATACCATGATTGGATATTTAGCACCATGATGATGGAAATTCATGCTCTCGTATGTTTTGACTTCCAACTCTAGATGCAAATATGTGTTTTCGTGTATGTACTATGTTGTTTCATATATGCAATCTATGATTCTGCATCTAACTTCTTGCTGAGCTCTACTTATTAGTGGGGCTGCCTATATTAGTTTTCTGCAAAATGTGCAATCAATTTCTTTTTAGGTTTATTTGGGGGTGATCATGGTTTGGTTTGGTTATGGGCCAAAGTTGAACCTATAACCGATGTTTCAGTTTTTAGATTATCATAACTGATCGGTTCATGTTACAAATGGTCCGGTTATTGGGAAGGGTAGTTCGGTTAACCGTTGGTTCTAGGTGTGGCCTATTAATTTACAAGGGAGGTGCAAGTATTATATTTTTTATAAAAAATTATAACAAAACTTTCCCAACATATAATATATTATTTATAAAAAAAATTAAAACATATAAGTGTTAATGTTAATGGCGGTTTGTTTTGGTCATTTTTGGTTCTTTCTGCACATATAACCATAAGCAAACCGTAAAACTTGCTTACAGGAAAAACCATACTGAAACTATCAATTTCATTATTAATTCAGTTATTTCGGGTTCATTTTTTGTTTTAGTTTGGTTATTTGGTTTATCTGCTCATCCCTAGTTTATCATGCCTACCGCTTTTGTGATTTTGTGTATGTATACTAACATACAATATGATAGTACCAGTATGAACCACTATGTATTGAATACGGGGTATTGCTCATTTATGGCATAATTTACTTGTTGAAATTTCAGCCCTGTGGAATGGGAATGACCGCAACACTTGTAGAGAAGGCCCATGATGGTGATGGTCCTCAGTCAGATGACGAAATAGAGAACCAAGAACATAAAGCTACAACAGCCAGTGGATGGCTTCATCAACCTGTAAGCATTCATATATTTTTTTATTAACGTTTTGGTTCAGTTAGTTGCGATTGATGAGTGCTATGCGAACTGATCGCCTTAGACTTCAGCGATCAGAAAAGGTCAAATCAATGACACATAGTTGATCATTCTGTTTTGTATCTTTCCTTGTTATATTTCTGTTTGTTTGAGTTCCTTTTTCTGCTTTTAAATTATCCTTGTATCATATAGCTCCTGTTACAATAATCTTCATGTTGACTGATAATTTTGTATTGAAGTGGGACATATCTATGGTTAGCTAGTGAAACATAATATGTATTATCTGCTTCTTTATGATCAGAATATTTACATAATTTTATTAAAGTGGGGATATATCTGTAGATAGCTAGTAAAGCATAATATGTATTATCTGCTTCTGTATGATCAGAATATTTACATAATACAAATACTGTTACCAATATGGATATTTATTGTTTTTTATTTAACTCCAAATAGTGGGTAATAAGTTGTTTTCTGATTTTCTGTAAAAAAGATTTATGGCAGTAGCACAAAACAAATATGTGTATGAATGGAAGCATGATAAATGTCTACTGAAGTAATTAAATTCTTTTCATGCAAATTACATGATATGGTAACGAACAAGTAGCAACATAGACTTACTTTGAGAACGCCAATACAAATATTTGTTGCATAGTAGTGTCTAAGGCTTTATCCATGATTTTAAGATGACATATAGGTTGTAATGTGCATACGCCTTCCTGTAAAGATTTGGAACTTTTTACCATTCATGTAATAAGATTATGTATTCTACATCCAATTTTAATCATTATAATGGTTTGCAGTCTTTTATGGTGATAACTGATAATGTTTGATGTGAAGAATTAGAAGTTCATGATTTATAGTACACTATCACCTTGTGACTTTTTTCTTTAATCCTTATAGCTGATTAAGGATTCAGGAGAAAATAGACAGTGCGTAGAGCAATCAGCAGACTTGAACATTACTTCAGATGATGGGCACATGGATTCATATGCAGACATTGATTCAGATGATAACATATTAACCGTGCCAACAGCCAAAGGTGGGATGAGAAGGAAGCATCATCGACCATGGACTCTTGATGAAATTGCTAAGTTAGTTGAAGGTGTTTCTAGATATGGTGCTGGAAAGTGGTCAGAAATAAAGAAGATTGCTTTTGCAGCATGCTCACATCGTACATCAGTTGATCTCAAGGTATTCTATTTTCATCGTCCATGTTGTCTAGAGGGGGCAGTTTTGACCCCATTCATGGGTTGATCTGGGTTCAGTTTAAATTAAAAAGGCAGCTTGAAGGGTAAGAGTTAAAGTTTTCTGAAATGTACTATTAGTGCATCAAACCTTCTCATTTTATTCAACACTTATATTATATTGGTATTATATATGCATAGGTCAACCATATATTCAATAAGTTTTCAATTTCACTAAGGCCGCCCATATATTAAAACGAGTTTTGAGGCCATCTGAGTGTCAATTTTGTTTCATCTATGACAATCTCGGCTAAAAAGTTGCCGAAAAATTGTAAAAATAACAAAATAACCATATATATATTAGCTCCTCACGTTTGGAGATGCATTATAATAAAAATGCCCCAAAATGTGTTGACAGTCTATCTAGAATTGATTGATTTTTTTGAGTCGATGTAGGTAACTACTCACCTATTTAAAGATTAAATGATTAATTACCATCCAGCTGCTGAAAGCAACTTTTTTTTTTGTCATTTTATAATTCTAGATGAGGCAGAAGTTTTGAATTTATGGACATTTTATGATTTTCAACCCCCCTACCCCCCCCCCCTTTTTTTTCTTTCGTCAACAAAATAACGGACATGAACATATATTTGGGATTGGGTATTCTGCATATACAGTATCCCATTGCTTATGAATTAACGTAATTGACCAGTTATTTGTTGGAAAATATAAATTCTGGACAAAAGATGTTCTGGGTCAAGTTACCCCTGGGGGTCGTTTCGGGCCATTACCTGACCCATGCATTTTGCCACATCTAGTGCTGTCTTTTCATGCATTAGTATACATTCTTATACATCATCTCTAAGATGAAGATGATAGTGTATATTTCACTAGAGAACTGTTGATGTTTGCAGGACAAATGGAGGAATCTGCTGAGAGCTAGTTTTGCGCAGTTACCAGCTGAAAAGGGGGTAAGCAATTTTCTTTTAGCTGTTTTCCTTGTGTTGGATGTAGAGGTGACAATTCAACCCAAGTTACTTATGAACGGGTCAATGTGGGTTGAGGTTAATCTTAAAAGGAGTAAAAAAGAATTAGCTAGGAAAGGAAGAGTCAAGCGTGTCTAATTGGTTGAAAATCTCCTAAAGTCCATATATAATGCGTAGAAACCTATAAGAAAGGAACGAGTCGAGCATATCTAAATGGTTGAAAATCTCCTAAAGTCTAATTATAATGTGTAGAAACCTTGATCTTTTTTGTTCAAAGATTATTCATTGTTGTAATTATACGTTATTTCAGTCTTTGTAGTCATAAGTTATGCGTTAGTCATTTATTAGAAGTTAAAATGAACAGAAACATGTTAGCGGGTCGACTGAACACAGCCCAGTTCATTGTGACCTGCATTAAATATGAACTGTTCCATCCTGGCTTAGTTTGACCCTTTAACCTACACATACCTCCCGTCTTGCTGCTTTTAGTTGGGTTTAATGTCCTGGTACCATTCATATTTTGTTCACACGCTCTTTTCACTTTGTGGGGGAGTATTTACATTTGCATCCTGTCTTATGTTTTCCATGTTGGTTTATTTACTAAAATATTTACAGCCCATAATGTGAAAGAAGCTTTTATATAGGTTTAAAATATTACACCTGAAAGAGTTTAAGGTCCCTAGTGCACATAAGGCATGGACTAAGACCCTTATGCAAATTTGATCTTAATAGAACTTGACTCAAGTTTGCAAATTATGCCATCTTGATGATTCCATATTGAGCAAATACAAGATGAAAGAAAATGCAGGCTGGGTTGGGTAACTGGTCAAAATACATTTACGTCAAAACAGGTCAATATGAAAACTAGGTTATCTTTTAAGCTGTATAATAATTTGTTAAGTTATACAATCCCCACTGGCAGCGCTCAAAGAGACGCGGTCCTCGAATGATGAGTCTTTATGCTTGTGAATTATGAATCTGAGTGGTCAATTTACAAAGTTGTCTAAATGTGAATTGTGAATCCTGATGCAGGTTCAAAATTGTAAAAAGCATTCATCAATTCCGATACCAGCACCAATTCTTTTAAGAGTAAGAGAGCTGGCAGAGATGCAATCCCACGCAAGCCCCGATCTGAAAAAAGTAAAATTTGCTAGTAATGTAAATGATATCAAGTCTGGTTTTTTGTAGCTATTTTGATGTTTTTGTGGCATGTTGTTCGTCGTATTGTTTAGATAATTAATTAGCTGTGTAAATGAGACGAGCTTGAGCCTGACTACAACTAAACTTGAGAACTTGAGGTTGACCGGCTTAACAGAAGATAGCTTGAACCTATGTCTATATGTGTAATTTACTAGCACAAACTTGTTTGTTTATTATTTAATAATGTTATATATGATTTACATAACGTGTTTTCATACCTTTTTTGTGTGATTAACCAGTTAACGTCACCGACGTAACACGCGTAACGAAGTTCGGAAACACATCATATGGTGCGAGCTTGATTTCTAGTGTAATACATTGTACAAAACTGATTACCTAAGAATAAAACAAAAAAAACGTGTTGACCCTTTTTGTAACCTAATTACGCCCAGTTAACAAACCTACACAATAATATATTTTGGTCACTTTCTTGATAGTTCCTAAATTTATTTGGATTTGTCAAACATAAGAACATCTTATTATTTGATTATAACTTCATACAACAGAATCATACCCAAACAATATCTTGGACAACATGCTACATTAACGTTAATTTTTTTCCTTTTGATTATTAAATATTGTATAAAAACTTTTAAAACACACGTTGAAGTTGTTTGCGTCCTAGTTGTTTGTTACCTTAATTTTTGTTTTGTTTTTTTCCATTATTTTACCTACAATTTTTCATGATTGATGTGCAAACGACAAAGCATTTTGACATGGTTGATAAGACCATAAGACCGATGAATCTAATTCTTCTGTTACAGATTACACCATCTAAAATGAAAGATATTTGTAATATGATAAAATGCAACGTTGTTGGCGTAGGTTTCAACCCGATCCGATTCAACTCCTAGGTTTCAAACCAGTTTTCCCCTCCACACCCCAACCAAGGTTTTCTCCAACCCAATCCGAACCCGACCCGATATAAACCAAATTATTTTACCATTTTGCCCTCTTGAAACCGGGGTTCGACCCGACCCGAAACCAAGTCAAACCAGGTTTGGATTTTTTGACCAGAACCCAACCCGGTTTGTGCACCTCTAGTTCTTCCAACTATTGTGACCCGTCTATATTTCCCTTACTGTCATCTCCCGAAATCAAGCTCCAATGCGATTGATATCATAATTCAAAACCAAAATTGAGTGATGTTTATTGTATTGTAATTTTAATGAAGTTGATTTTTATGTTTTTTCGCCCCTCTTAGTAAGAATCCTAGATTGCTTTTATCGACATTGTTTGAGAATTTAATTGTGATTATATGCTTTTATCAATATTGGTTTGTAAGTTAACAATTTAAGTGTTGAACTATTAGTTGTGACCATGTGGCAATGAAAGTGAATTAGGTGGATAAGACGTGATTTGGCATCAAAGACCCTAAGAACCACCCAATCATTCAACTTTTTTATTAAGATATTTTACAAGTCATTCATATGGGGGAAACTAACAATGGTCTATCTAGCCAGATAAAACTTATATTAATAAGGGTATTTAACTTGGTTGTTTCTTATAGTTTAACCATTAAATTATCATCAACGGTTTACTTGAAGCGAATATAACATTAAGAGTTTGATGTGACTCGTGTTCTTAGCCACGACTTTTTGAAAGTGATTACCATGTTAGTAGATAATAAGCATTTAACATCTAGTCAGTGATCTCGCTCGATACCTAACTAGCTTTAAATAGATGGATAATGACTCGAATCCACCCATTACATTACTTTAGGCTTCTTAATCATTTGACTGTCTTCTCCACCCCTTCGTGATTATAAATGAAAAGTTGAGCAAATCTTTTATCATATTCCGCCCTTCATAGATATACTAAATCAAATAAAAAGTAAAATAGGTCGACTCGAGTGATATCGTGATCCAAAAAGTCTATTATGTTTGGTCATGGGTAGGGCTGCAAACAAACCGAACGAACACGAACAGGGCCTTGTTCGTGTTCGTTTATTAAGAAATAAAGTTGTTCATGAACTGTTCACGAACACTTACCGAACAGGATCTCTTGTTCGCGTTTCATTCATTAAGGAAAAGAAAATGTTCATGAACTGTTCACGAACACTTATCGAACGCAAACGGACAACAACAAAACCAAACGAACACAAACAAATGCTCATGAATATAACGAACACAAAGAAATTCATAAACACAAACGAAATAAAAATAATCATATATTTATTTTAGAATAAAATTTGTATTTTCATCATAAATATTACACAAAATCCACCAATAATAAACAAGTACTTAACATAAGTATCGAAAATACTTGATATAATTGTCATTGTCATAAATATATATAACATAAAAATTAAGAACATTAACGAACACATTATCAAACGTTCACGAACGGACATTAACGAACACGTTATTGAACGTTCACGAACATAAATGAACGAACTCGACTTGTGTTCATGATAAACGGGCGGAATTTTATTGTTCGTGTTCGTTCATTTACTAAACGAACAAACATAAATGAACTTCCCGCCGAACAATTCACGAACTGTTCGCTGAACGTTTGGTTCGTTTGCAGCCATTGTCATGAGTCAGACCGGATCAGTTGATCCGATCCGACCCATTAAGAGAACATTAGTTTCTTGTTCATATTGCACCCTAGCTATGGAATCTCACCAACACTATATCAAAAAACAAGATTAGTTATGCAAGATGCAAGTACATTATGAATCATAATGATCTAAGAATCTTATGGTAAGTGAGCTTAAATTAAATCAGGGTATACATGTTCATTAACAAAGAAATCTGAATGAACACATGAACAAACAACAAGCTAACAAAATTAATCAAAGAATGATATGGTATGGTAAGGTACAGTATGCTACAAATACATAACTCGCTTTCTGTTACTGTTTCTGCTTCTTTCAATGTGATCTTCTCCTAGAATGCTGAGAAACTGCTTGCCCTTCAAACAAATCCAACACAGCATTCTCAAGATCTTCAACAGTGTACTTAATATAATTCTCCGAAATATGATTCCTAAACCGCCCAAGAAATGACCGATAAGCGGGCACAAGTTTCTCCAGTATCGAAATCCTTAGCTCCTCGCGAAGTTGCTCATCGGGCACCAACCATAACGCTTGAGTCCTATGAACCTCATCAAAAATAACATTAAACGACTTGAATCGCGCTCTCAACGCGCTCTTCGACACCCCGGATGAAAAGCTTCCGGTCGAGTGCAACCCTTCATCTCTCAAACAATGCAAAACACCTATCCACGTCGAGCGCTGGTGGTTCGTAGCGGCCTGGCGGAAGATCCTGGTGAGGGTTCTCAGATAATTATCACCAATCATCTCCCTCAACTCTGATGATCCTTTGATCTTTTGAACAATGTAGTGCACATTGTTCATGATGAACAAATGAGCTAGTGAATTGTCTTTATAGTGTTTGGATTTGCCTTCAAGATTGAAATGCAGTATAGTGATTATCCAAATCAGATGCAAAGATAACGGAGATTGACCTTCGTGATCGGTGAAATCGATATCGGGAGCTGGTGAATCACAGTGTCGTGATCCGGTTGAAGGTTTGGAGACGATCAATTCACCTAGGGTTTGTTTGTAATCTGAAATCAAGCTTATGTAATTCATTACATACCTTGTTAATGGATGAATTGTGCCTCCGGGAACAGGAACCCTAGAAGGTTCTCGAAGAACTGCGTTTTCGAACTCTGATATCATTCCTCTTGCAGCTTCCGCTAGTCGTGAGAGTATCTCCGGCGCCTGAATTCTGATCGATTCCGACGGTTTTGAATCAAAAACATCATCAATGTCTGGTAACAAATCGAGTAACGAATCGTGTAAATCGAGAATTTTAAACAGTTTTTCCGGTGATCTCCGGCTGATGCTGATAGCTTCAGCGAAATTGAAGAGCTGATTCGCCGGCGCTTTAACAGTTTCCATGAAACACGCATCGTCTACCGCTGTTGTTCCGAGATCTTCGAAGATTTGCTTGCAGAGCTTCTTCTCACTAGCGAACAACACTCTGATGCACACTTTTGCAGCTCGTATCCACCGGCCGATTTTGGTGTTCAACGCCTCCCATTCGAGCCTCTGGATATCGCCGATGCTAAGCTTCTCAACTCCGAGGCGTTTGAAGCTTCCGTCGACGACGGACTTCCGTACGCCGCCGTACACCTGAACGCACTCTCGGAAGTAACCGGCGGCGATCATACGCTCCGCGATGCACCGGAGATCGGAGATGCTTTCCGCCGGTAACAGATCTTGTTCGCGAATGCTGTTCATAGATCTACAGCTCGCGAACGTCACACTCCGTTCATTCCGATCGGTAAACGAAGCGGAACTGATTCTCGCAATCGATTCGTCTCTCCTTCCGTTGATGCATTCGTTCTTCTCCGGCGACTCACTCCGGCAACTGCTCGTTCTCGGAGTCGTTCTCGGAGTCAATACCGATTCATTGATCGAATCAGTCACAATCGGCGTCGAGTGCAAGATCAGTATGTTCCGAAACTCATCTTCCAAACGAGCCATAGCGATCTGCATCACGTTGTTGAATCTCTTCGATTGATCATCTGTAAGTGTAGTTGAATTCATCGATCTTAGAACATGATCTACAGCTTGTAAGTATCGTTTCGCCTCTTGACGATCACCTTCGAAGATCATCCCAACTCCGGCGACTTCTGAGGCGGTGGCGTCCCACTGGAGAATAATCTGCTCGGCGGCGATGTCGTTCGCCGGTGGCTCCATGACGGTGATAAAAAAAAGTTCAAAAAGGTGGATCTTTTTGTGGCAAAATGTATAATTTGTTTTGTCTTTGTGCAATTTGATGTGAGACGTTTAAAAGAATAACTAAAATACAAATCATTCTGGATTAAATAATTGTAATGGAATTGGTTATGATTATAAAATAGATTACTTTAATGGAAATCTAGTGTTTATTATAAGTGTAGCATGTGAAGTGGTACTAAATTACAGCTAAGCAATTTTGGACCCTTAATATTTACATATAGATAAGAAAAAGGTTATTATATATCTTCTAATTACATATAGATATAATCATAAGTATTAAAGTAAGTAACTTAAGCTAGCTTTGGTATGTAAAAATATACAATTCCCTATGTTATAAAAATAGAGGAAAATTTTCACTAAAATGTTTTATATATTAAAGTTTTCAAACTTATCTAAGATTTTTGTGTAGTTTTAAGAAAAATTATATGATGACTTGACTCTTAAGTTTATTAAAATAAGATGGCGTATTTTTTTTCTTCTAAATATTGGATTTCATTTTGTTGTTTTTTGTCAATTAAAGAGTAAGTGGAGTCATTATTTGAGAAAAATTATCATAAGTGGGTACATTTTAAACATGTTTTTAAACTTTAATATATAAAAATTATTTTATTTACTTTTATACATGCTTTCTTGGGGAGTTAAATAAACTACAACTAGATAATTGGTTTTATACGGTTTGGTAAACAGTTAGGATCAATAATATAATTTTTTAAAAGTTTGGACCAATACTGTAATATGGGCATACCACAGGAACCAATCGTGTGATTAACTCTTTAATTAATTACTAAGCCGCAATATCCGAGTCATAATGTTGTGATCTATTGAAACACACCAAATTTTTTTTTTAAACACTTTCACAACTTATATCAGAGATTTAGTCACAGTTCACATCAAAATTTATCACTCGCAGTAACATGTCATTTTATAACATATATATAAATATTACAAGAAAACATAATCATTTTACAATTACATTTATTATTCAAAATAATAAACGAGAGTATGGTTCCTTCGTCGGTCCAGTCCCGTCCACAAAACTTTAACCATTTATGGGTGGTTTTCCTGAAAACATATAAAATATATTTTTATTAGTTTTCGCTAAGTAAGTACACCTGATTACTTTTCTTTTATTGGGATTTATTACCCAAAATCATGTTATTTAATCCTCGTTACTTCTTGGAATTCAAGACCCGAATTCCTTATGGGTTAAATTTTCATCTTTGAGGATTAATAACTCTTTTTGTTATATGTGGAGTTCAACACCCGAACCCCTTGGGATTTCAACACCCGAAATCCTTGGGATTTCAACACCCGAAATCCTTACATATATTTAACTCCCCTTTTTATGTATGTGGAGTTCAACGCCCGAACCCCTTGGGATTTCGACACCTAAAATCCTTACATATATTTAACTCCTTTTTCAACTATTAATACATATACTTGGACCCATAATCATGTAAATCATTTCTCTCATAATCAAGTTTATTACAATCAATTAACCTATATCACATGTAATTCACATGTTTCATATAATTCATACAAACTTATAACCATTAAAACATATAACATGTAATTAAACGGGGTAATATGATTTAGTTACGGGTCAGTGTACTTATCTTTTTGTGTAACTAATTTGAACTTAAAATATAACCAGCTAACTGTTGTAGTTAAAACCGTCAACAACTCCTATGTTCTTTTGCTAAAAATCTTACTCTCGCGAACCTATTCGTATACTTCTTAGCTTTGTTTACTTTTTGTTTGTTCATACTTTGAACATATGCAAATATATATATAGATAAGTGATAAACCAATTCCTTATCTAAAAAGTGACACTAAGCTTCTTTTAACGTGGCTTCTCCTACTTTATTTGATTTATTTAATTAATTACAATATTATTATCTTTGGCCGCCTCCTCAAATGATATTTATTTTATTTCTAGAAATTACACTTATAATTTATTAGCATCATCATATATTTTGGTACACATGCACACTTGCACACATGCGTACTTATATGTTTTGCTAATATTATTATTATTATATCTCAAAGTTTAATTTGATATTATTAACCGCTTTTTTTAAACGCCATACAACTCAATAATCTTTTAACCTAAAACTTACTTGTTATATAATATTTATATTATATGTTTCAAATATTTTATTTTCATTCATAAAATGGGATGTTACATCTATCTATGTTTGATCTCTAGAATTAAGTCGTTGCAACTTCATACGTTTTTTTGTGTGTAACCACGTTAATGTCGCCGTCTCAACGTGCGTAGTGAAATTTTCAAACACGTCGGATCACGCAGAGTTAATTTATAAATATCTCTTGGGAAGATAAAAATCAAATTACTATATCTTCGAATCTTTTATGCTCTTCTTTCTCATCAACTTAACCAAACTTTTTTGCTCCACTTTCGTATATTATCGTTTATGTAAAGATTCAAGTTAAAAGAAAAACTAAAAACAAAATAATCATTAAGCTTATTTAACCTTTTCAAACCATCATAATCATTAGTAGAATATTATTTAACGTTTCTAATCACTAACAGTTACATGGTATGAAAAGTTATTTTTTAACCATATCCCAACAATTACATCATCGGTACAGGCGTACAGCATAACCTGCGTAAAGACAAATCTATTTTTTTATTAATCACCTTGATAAGCATGAGATTCTATATTTATAATGTATGTTTTCTAAGTTTCCAACGTAAATAAATATTAAAAAAGTGTTTAAAACCTTATAGTAGGTTACAAGTTGGTGTGAGCAGAAAAGTGCAACTAGTATCTATAAATTATAAGTGAACGAAGTTTACATTTATTGTGTAATGAAGCTAGAGCATTAAACCATACTATGATAAAAATTATTATTATTTGACATAACAAATGAATCCCACGTATCAGGGTGGAACTACCCTTCGAGAAACGGAGTCAAGCCAATATCTGTTCAACAAGTCATGGATCCTATAATATCGAATTTTCGAGTGGACTTATACTTTTTTATTTATTTATGAAGTGACCGTTTAGTTTTATTATTTTTAGAATAGACACAAGGATCCAATTTGGTCTGCTAAGTTAAATTACTATTCTACCATTTATGTCTTTTTATCCTAACCCATCCAAAAACTATTCTATTACAGCTAGCTGCAGCCAGAGGTGTATAAAAAAACCGATTTGAAAAAAAAAACCGGTTTGAGCCAAACCGGTTTTCAACCTGACCTGAACCGGCGGTTTGTATACGGGTTTGAAACCCGGCATCAAAAACCAGTTTGTAAACAGGTTCCAGATTAAAAAAATTGGTCCAAACCGGTTTAAGCGGTTCGAGGATTCTTGATAAAAAACCGGTTTGTACATATTAAAAAAAACTGGTCCGGTTTAAAAACCGAACCGGTTTAACAAAAAAACCAGTCCGGTTTAAAAACCGAACCGGTTTGACTAAAAAACTGGTTTGTACAAACTCTAGCTGCTGCTACTGCTGGTGTTTTCCTTCTTCTCGCTCAACTCAAAGTGGAAAAAAATCTAATAAAAAAAGTAAACTCGTCTCTCACTCCCCCAAACCCTCGAGGCATTGAAGTTTTAAAGCAAACAACCATATTTAGTATTCTACCCTTGACATTGATTTGAAAGACTTGGATTTATTCGGTGATTATAACCCATTAACCCTCGTCCCACTCCTTAGGCCACACGAGGTGGAGGCTAGAAAAAGCCGGGGATTGCCCGGGAAAACCGGGGCCGATTGGGAATATCACGTCCTTGGGTCCGTGGAGCTACAACCCGGTGAATGTTCACCAAGATTCACTGGTTTCCAATTTCCACTTCTGAAACTTTTTTCTAAAAACGAATGGGGAAATGGGAAACGGAGAAAAAACTAGGATGACACCATATAAAACGGGAGAAAATTAAAAAAATTTGAGGGCCAATAAGAAAAACTGATGAGACGTTTATGTGTCACACGAGTTTAAGAAAAAAAAGGTTGTTGCCAGTGGCCTTGAGAAAAAAAAGGTCGTTGCCAGTGGCCTTATACACATTTTTTAATTACTTTTACATATATTTATAATTATAATTTTATATACAACATATTGTATATGTTGAATTATTTTTATTATTATTTATGTAAATAACATTAGTTATTATTATTATTTAAATAATAACAAGTTATGTAATTAACTAGTTTAAATATATCATTTTAAGACGGGAGAGCAAAATCATAAAAAAAAAAAAAGCTAACGTCGGAATTTTGTTGTAAACTCCCACGTTGAAGATAAGAAAAACAAAGCTATCAAATATTTGTATAAAAAACGAGACCGTCACAATTTTGTGTGTTGCAGCAATATCATTGATGATATCTGAAACTTAATATAAGAAAAAGGAAGTGTTAAAAAAAGTGTAAGAACGTTGATAAAATTAGTAACATTGCAATGGAAAGAAATCATATATATGGAAGGAGTTGTCCATGTATATACATGAGGGGAGAATGAAAAACACTGGAAATAGACACGTCACATGAAAAACACTGGAAATAAACACGTCACAACAGAAAACTTGAAATTATAAAAATCATATTTTAAAAGTTGTAATTGTAAAACAAAAAAAAAAATTCTATGAAAAAACCGAAAAAGAAAGAAATGTGTGCATTAAATGCGTGTGAATAGAGCTTAAAAGCTTTCCCATATGGTTTATAAGGCATAGGTAAAGGTAAATTCAAATCCGCTTAAGTTCACGGCTCTGGTCAAGTTTAATAAATGAAGCTCTGACTCAAGGTTGTTTACTATATGGGTTTTAATGTAAGCTTAAAAATTAAAATCATACTCCAACTCATTCAAACTAGTCCCGTTTCAAACTTTTAAAGAGCTGATCTTAAGTACCTCACGAAATGCTCCAGTTGTCAACCCCATAAGACCATTTGCAATATTGCAAACAAAGGACGTGGCATCTCTCCTCCACATCGAAATGCTTCCCTGGAGGCCCTCCATCTCTCCTTCCCTTGTTTAATTTTATGCAATTCGGTATGACGGTGCTTCTACTACACCCCGCTACTTCATACCTCTCTTACATCTTTCAATAACTGCAACACGAAGATACCACTACTCCATTCCATTTGCGTTTGCACCCAAATGGGCTTGGAAAATATGTAATTTCTTTCGTGATTTCACGATAAGGCCAAAAAAGTACTCTAACACCTCTTAACTCCACCTTACGTCACATTACTCATTTTTCTCACTTCACTCCATCTCACCCCCAACAAACTAGTTTAACCTCTCTTGCCCCTTCAATTTAATATATAAAAACAAAAATAATAAACTTATTGTGTGTATTTTACTATTTGTGTCTCACGCCCACCAAGCCTTCAACATGTTGACCATTAACATATGTTAAAACCTCATAAGGGGTGGTGGTATAACCTTCACATTAGCCTTAACGCCATAAGTTATGGGCGTTAAGTTAGCAATGAGGCTAATATTATTGTGGTCTCAAGTCTCACATGAATGTAAAGATTGGTTATCGGGTGTGATGAGTTGTAAAATTAATTAGTGTGCAGTTTAGATTCTACTTCATCACGAGACCGTGGACAGTATCTCTCTGTATCCGTTGTGCACGTGTGATGTACAGCTGCATGTTGCAATCATGTTAGTTTAGTTTATTACTTCTGAGCACTATTTCTTTATATGATCGTCTATGTTTTTTAACGACGCATGTGCGACTCTGCTTCTGAGGATAGTCGTAATCTTAATCCGACCCACCTATCTGTTTTTCAGCCGTGACCGCAGCACCCCTACTCTCTCAGGATGAAACTTATAACTGGAAAAACCCATTGGTTTAATCGTAAGTATTTTTGCTTATAGTGAGACCTGAACTCGTAACCTCTCCATCTTTACATGTCTTGAGAACCTCAGCTTAACCATTGATATTATACCTAGTTATTTTTGGGAAATTCTAAATACATCGGTTCATAATTTCATGTAAGCTTTGTCACCGGAAAAAGGTTCACAAATGTATAAAAGTTTGTCTCCACTTTTATTTGTTCATTATTTAAGAGTTGGTTACCAATGATACTTGGCCCAACTGTTTAAGACGATGCACTCATGACATGTAAATATTGTAAGGTCATGAGTTTAAGTTTCATTCTGAGCAAAATGCTCAGAGTTGAGCCAGGAGGGTTTCTCAGCAATGAGTTTCTTCTTGAGAGGGTTGGGGGTGCGATCCCAGCTGGAAACTGATAGATGTGTCCGATTAAGATAACACATATTTTCTGAAGCAGGGTCGCACATTTACCGTTCAAAAAAAATAATTTAAGAGTTAGTTAAAAAAGATATATGTTTACTATAACTTTACATATAAATAATACAATTTATATATGTGAGATATGATTTATATGCTAGTACCACTTTATAATTGGAGTTTCGTAATGAGTTAAGGTGTGTTCAAAATATAACCAGGTGAATGGAATATTCATCCTTTAAGTGTTAAGAATGGATCCTTAAGAGAAAGTGTTGTGCTTTCTGATTTGGTGTTGTATGATAGCTTTTTGAATCGAGCGTTTGTTTTCTTTTAGATAAAAGTATTCCATGCGCATATAGAATCTTTAATCCTATAAGATAGAAAAGTTTTAATTAAAGCAAATATGTTCTTTTACGTTTAAAATTTGTGTGAAATCATACCCTAAAATCAAGCCAAATGATTCTTTTATACAGGGTTAAACCGTTGCAATAAACTTATATACAATTGCAATCTTTTAATTGCAGACAGTTACATTAGGAGTAACACACAGTTGTTACCGATCTCATGCTCACTACCGACCTCACAGTTACCATTGTGGTTCCAAGTTGCCACCGGAGTAATCAGTTGCCACCGAAGTACTACTATATTGCTACCAAAGATCATTTCCAACGAGTCATCTGTTTCAAGCACTTTCCATTAATGGGATGAATCCAAGACAACTTTCAATCTATAACCTAAAATAAAAATTTCTTCACTCGTCATTAGGAGAGTTAGGGGTGTTCAAAAATATCCGAATTCGAAACCGTATCCGCAATATCCAAAAATCCGAAATTTCGGATATCCGAATTTCGGATATCCGAAATTTCGGATTCGGATTCGGATAGTGATTTTGAGAATTTCCGGATATTTCGGATAGTGATTTTGAGAATTTCCGGATATTTCGGATATCCGAAATATCCAAAATATTTTTATAAAATTTTAAAAATATTAAATATTAATTAAATTTTTCGGATGTTTTTAGATATTTAGGATATTTTAATAAAAAACTTTGAATATCCGAAAAAAAAATCAATAAAAACTATTATATTTTTATAAAATTTATTAAATAATACAAATTTTTTTTGAATTCGGATATCCGAACGGATATCCGAAAAAGATAAGAAAAACGATTTTTTGGTTATCAAATGATTGAACAACCGGGAGCAACTCCATATCAAGGATATCGTCACTGGCATCAATATCGTCATTAACATCAATATCGAGAGTCACCTCTTGGACCCTATTACTAGTTTCTAGGGTGCTTCGTCCCCTTCAACTACTATAGGTTTCTCTGCATCAAAAGTTAAAACATTCTAGAATGGATATGCAATTCATACCTCCTAACTCATATCAGTGTTAATAGTTTTATGTTTGGTTTTAAGAAAATCCAATTATACTAATATGTCGTTAATGAGATTAAAATCATCAACAAGAAAATAAGTAAAATTTGTCAAGTGTAGGTGGTGAATAATCTTTTACAAGTAACATGCCAATATCTTTCATAAGTTCATTCTTTTGATTACATCATATATATCTCTAAAAAGGTTGCATAACCATCAATAATGATCTAAAGAAGATGAATCACCCTTTTGTATTTTTACTCAAGTCGTCAGCTTTAGTTGCGTGTAAAATTGCAGCAACAACGTAAAATAGACCATAACAAAACAACATATTAACTGTGAAGTACGATTAACTTTAAGTTTAGAGTTTAACTTCAATCACATAAACAAATCAATAAATAAGAAAACATACCTCGTGAGATTTTACTTGTGTAATCGAATCATGATGTTTTTAAATGTTCGTTGAAATTTTATTTTCTAAATGAAATTGTAATAGAATGTCTCGAGAAGATTCAAAAAGTGAAATGAGTAAAGATGAGATTGTCGAGATAAATTTTAATGAAAATAAAACTTTATTCACGAAGTCTCTAGGTTATATATTACATTGTCCTAAGACGAAAACAATTTTTCAAATAAATTTTGGTTCCACCCAAATCTTATTAATCGAAATAATTATATATATAATAATTACCAACTTTGATATGCATATTGAGTTATATCACGTGTTTTGGTAGGTTGTACCAATCTTTTGTCTTTTTCAGAAAAAATCTTTAACTTTTTTATTTTAATCCAATACTTTTACATATTTTATAATTTATCCTCAATATTTTTTTAATTTAAACTTATGTTTCATACTTTTCATATTTTACAAACTTTTCGTTTTACATAATGGTCTAAATTTACAAGTTAACATACCACAAAGTGTGTGATTCAACGTTTTTACGTTTATTTTCTCCCGTTTAACGGCCTTACGCAACCAACTTGGTTAAGCATCATGATTTGTACCTTATGCTTTGTAAGTTGTACCTTACTTTGTTTTTTTATGTTTACTATGTTTTTTTTTTTTTTTTACTTTTAAACCTAATAGTTTTCATCTTTTATATTTAATTCTAACACTTTTTCACTTTCAACTTTGATCATATATACTTTTCATCTAGTTTTTTGTTTTACGTTCAGGTCTAACATTTTTGAGTTAACGTACCGCAACATGAGTATGTGATTTAATTTTTTTACCTCTATCTTTTTCCGTTTAACAAGCGCATTGTGTTTTACGTTTCGATCTAATTAATGCATATTAACACGTCGTAACAGGCGTGCATGGTTTAACGTTTTGTCACACCCCAACCGGCGGCGGAATATGTCGGGGCGTGTAGATTGTCCATAACACGTGACACTATTAAAGCGATAATTTATTTAATCAACCCAATTACATAAGTTTTATCAAATAAAACATAAATTGTTCGAACAAATATGACATAAAATAAAGTTTGATTTATTAACTAAGTCCACAAGCATCTTAAGTGTCATAAACTTGTAAGCATCTCATGCAGTATTTCTTACAACATGTATAAAATAAAAGTCAACTAGCAAGTTGGTGAGTAAACATAGTTTTTATTATATATACTTGATTTAAAACACGAGTCAAGAGTCAAGAGTCAAAATATGAATTCAAGCAAGTATAACTAAACCAAATGCATTGATCACTGTTGACAAGTGTCTCTAACCAACGTGCTAGACTAAAAATATCAGTTTGAATACCCAAATGCAGTTTATAACGGCCCGTTCGGACGGGTGTCAAACCAATAGCGCTATCATTGTTACCTTAGGCTTTAGAAAGTTAATTATCAGATGCTAGCAAGTAAGTAAGCAAAATTGACCACACAAGACTTAATTGAATCATATGATTTGCAAGAAATATTTAAAATTGAATACATACACAGTCACATCCCAAAAGCAAAAAAAGGAAAAGAAACTATGAATACTCACATTAAGCTCTTGAGTATGAGTTAGACTTATGACTTGATTATTAGAAATTATGAACCCTAAATTACAATGATTATATGTATTAAAACTTATGTTTAAGGTTATGGTTAAAAGTATCGACCATAGTAATAAAGGAATCAAAGGCAAAAGGAAAAAAAGGTTGTTGCAAAAATCAAAACAGATTTGGACAGATTCAATGTTATAGTTTCATATAATAATTAAAAATATCAAACTTTAAGTGAAAATTCTGAAACTCTCTGGTCTGCTATTTTAGGATATTACGAACAACTTTCGTTTAAAAAAGTTTTTCAAATTCGGATCAGAAACTGATCAAAATAGCAGTACAAAGTAGAAGGTACAAATATGCGCACTTACTTGTAGAGGTTGTTATAGAGTCGTCCGATAGAATTAGAAGTCGTGTGATCTATGGTTGGAATGATAATTCAATGGACTTGTTCATGGGATCTAATTTTGTTAATCTTTGATTTATTATGACTAACTTATAGTCGATTGAAGTTGTAACAGATTCTGTCCAAAATCAACAGTAAAACTTACGTGAACCTTTTAGGGTTTTAAAAATAATAAGCACGTATAATCAATTTTGTTGAGCATATATATGATAATAGGGGAATTATAGTTTAAGAAAAACTCTCTTGTAACTTTATAAGAAGAGTTTCAAGAAAATGGTTAGATAAATATTAGTATTTATAGGTGGGGAAATGAGGGTTATGAATAAAAAAGTTTAATGAGTACAATTATTTGGAGGTTATAGGTGGATTATAAATAAGTTAAAAGATAGGGAGTTTTGGTCTTTTAAATTTTTTAAAAATGATAGAATATTTATAAAATTAATTTTTATAAAAAGTTTGTATTAAAGTTGTAAAATTAGAAATTTTGAAGGATTTTAAAGACTTTAAAATAGTTAGCATTTTTTTATAAAAGTATATTAATTATAAACTTTTATAAAAATATTATGATTAAGAATTTCTTTAAATTTAAATATGGGAGTCCATAAAAGTTTAGTTTTATTATACATGTGCACAAAAATATCACATGTGTACTTTTATAAGAATTTAAAAACTTTAATAATAAAATGAACTCTAGAACTTTTATAAATATATAAGAACATTATGTTATAGCTAATTTAGGCTTTCAATCCTATCATCAAGTCATATGTATATTGTTCATATAAACGATAAGGCATACGTTGTTACGATAGTGGCACAAGTAAAGTTATAAAGCAAAGATTATTCATACTAATTAATGTAGCTATTATAAAAACTCGCGTATAACATGTATAAGATTATGAGTTATCATGTATAATAGTATGTATGATAAAAACAAGTAATTTAACATAGAAATCCAAATTTTTTATTGCATAAACAAAAAATGAAAATGGATCGTGTTACAAATATGGATAGATACCAGGGTCACATGTTTTACGTCTACTTTTTGTTTGTATTATTATTTTAATTTTTTTTTTGTTTTACGAGTTTTTCCGGTTTTAGTGGTTGGTAGCGACCATTAATGCTACTTAAAATGGTTTTTACGTGTGATGCTTAATACTAGTATAATACTAACTACAAACTTGATTTGTGCATTATGATTCCTCAATTTGATCATCTAATTTTTTTACTTTTAATTGTTAGATGAACCAATTACTATACTATTAATTATCAATTTGGTTGGTGCATAATATATATTAATACTAATAATAAAAATTATTTTACTTTTAAGTGTTTGGTGAACCAATTATATATTAATATATATAATATTAGTTATCAAATGGTTTGTGTATTATTGGTTTGTGTATTATTAGTTATACTTAAGCTTTAGCGGGTTGTACCTACTTTGTGTTTTTTTAATATATATTTTTGTTACTTTTACATTTTTTAGAATTAACCCTTACAATTTTTTACTTTCAACTTTGTTTTCCTATACTTTTCATCTTTTATAAATTCTTCGTTTTTATTTTTCGGTATGAATTTTACAAGTTGACACGCCGTAACGTTTTTTATGCGTATTTTTTTAACCTTTAACGGCATGGTCACAAAGCACGGTTCTTAAATTGACATAGTTATTATTTTTAATGTTTTATGTTTTACGTGTGGGGTTTAACGTTTTTACGTCTACTTTATATTTGGTTTTATTTTTCCCGCTTTTATTTCTTTTTAATTACGAGTGTCTATAGTGTTGTTGGTCGCTGATAGTGATGTGAAATTAGTGCTACTTGCAATGATTTTATACCCCCTCAAAGCAACGCGGGAGGCTAAATACTAGTTTATTATATTTGTCAAATTTAACGAGTTTGCATAGTTACACAACCGTCTACGGCTAAATGATTATAACTAATGTATGTGTTCTTTGAAAAAATGGAAGTCATAAATAAAATAAAAATAAGTAAATTTGAAATTATTAAAATTTTGAAAAATTCAAGTATAGAAAGATGGCATTCTAGATTTCTTTTTAAAGCAAGCGAGTTTTTTTCCCACTTTTTACGGCGGGAGTTTTGTTATTTTCCTCCGTGCTACGCGGCGTGAGTGTGGTGGTTATCGCCTCGTCTCGTTGAAAACCATAAAATCGAATACTAAAATCAGTTCTGATAGTACCCATATGATAACGATGTTTTTCACGCACAAAACGGTAAGCGTATTAGCTATATTTTTCAATACCAAAAAATACTCAATTTTGAATACCGATCCGTTTTAAAATGTGGTGAGTGTTAATTGCCAAAAGAAAAAAAAGTAAGCGTACCTGTCCAAGTGGATAAAATAAAGAAAGAAGCCGCCCCAAAATAAAATATTTCACAAAATATCTTGCAAAATATCTTTTGAGTGCATTCACACTAGCTTTTTCATCCCTTATATTTACATTAAAACCGCTATTTTTTTACTACATCTTTTAATTAAATGATATTTTTTAATATTTTTATCATTATCTTTTCTCTCTTATCTACTCACAACCACTTTTAAAAATATTAAAAAAGTTATGGGGGTTGTACCGTGTTACCCTAAATATAAGAAATCACGGTACAATCCCCATATATATTCCTCATCATTCGCTTACAACCACTAACAATCATCCCCAAAAGATAAAACACGCAATCACATCTAAAATAAAAAACCTACCATGAATGCTCTCAGAGTAACCACCCCAATAAAAACACTCCCCCAAAAAATCAAAGAACCGACCCCAAAAAAGGTCTTGTACACTATGATTTGTACAATCCCCAAAAAACACCGCCCCAAAAAATTCAAAGAACCGCCGGAAAAACAGTCTTGTACCACATGCTTTTTTACAACAAAAGTTGGTATTTAATATATATACATATATATATATAATTAAAACAACTAAATGACATTTAGTTACTAAACAAGAATATATGTAATATTTTAAATTGAGTTTGAGTATATATGACATTTTGAAATTACGTAGAGGTATATATGACATTTTTAGCATTCATATTTTAACTTGATATTGTACGTTCCAACAACACTATTCAGCTTATCAAACTAGGCTTAGGAGCTCCCCTATATAAAGGTGTTTAACTTGATATAGTACTCTCAACGACACCATTCATCCTATCAAAATTAGGCTTAAAAGCTCCCTATATAAAGGCTTTTAATTTCCGCTAGAGCTCTGGCTCCATGGCCTTCTAAATATATTATTATAGTTGTGGATTACACTATGACCCAACAACCATCACCATCAAGACGAATCTAATTAGTAACCATGTAACATGTTATATTCATGTTATATTCGATATTAATCGCGAAAGACGAATCTAATTAGTAACCACGTAACATGTTATATTTATGTTATATTTGATATTAATCGCGAAAGACGAATCTAATTAGCAACCACGTAACATGTTATATTTGATATTAATCGTGAAAGACGAATCTAATTAGTAACCACGTAACATGTTATATTCATGTTATATTTGATATTAATCGCGAAAGACGATTAACTTCTAAGAGCACTCACATCTCATTTTTTATTTTTATCCTTTAATTACATTAAAAATTATTATTTTTTCTCTTTTCTTTCAATTAAATAATATATTTTTATACATTTATCATTATATTTTCTTTCTCCTCCACTCACAACTACTGAATCACTTTCAAAAATACTAAAATTTTATAAGGGTTAAACAATAAATCCTTAAATTTACAGATAAACAGTAATATTTTATCTCTACTTCACTCACAACCATTTTCAAAAATATTAAAAAACTTATAAGAGTTGAACAATAAATCCTTATATTTACAGATAAACGGTAATATTTTATCTCTACTCCACTCAAAACATTTAAAACCATTCCATATAATATAAACACTCTCACCCACATATTTAACGGACTGTGAACGCTCTAAGTTTGAAGTTTCAATATAACCAAGTAACATGTTATATTCCATACTTTCAAAATCATAACGTTGGTCATTTTATCGTTTACTATCGCTAAACTCAATCTTACAAAATCAAATGCCCACAAAAGCCGATCTTCAAGAAAAAAAATTTCAAATCTACACAGTTTCTGCTAATTATCTTCTTCTTCTCCGATCATCACGTCGGAGAAACATCCCACCGACGGCAAACTACGGCGGCGCCAATGGTGGCTCTGTAACAAAGCCACAATCGAGAGAAAACGATCTCAACAACATCGAGGTATTCACACTTTACAACTCTTCTCAGTTCTCACACAGAAACACCTTTCAATTTCACAAAACTAATCACGATACACGAAATCCAAAACTATCGTTATTCCGTTGATGCTGTGGATGCTGTTGATTCTGTTCATTGTTGTTGATTTTGGAATCAGCTACCATTGATAGATACGAAGAATCCGTTAACGTACTCGCTGCATCATCGTATCCATCGCCGAACGACGAGAACACCGGAATCGTCTTCTCGTCTCCGCCTTGAATGTTCTCTATGCTATTGACTACCTCCTTAATCTCCAACCGAGCTTCGGGATCACTATCGGTGCAATTCGCAGCGATGTGTAGGAGTTTCTTCATTTCGCCGATGTATGTACTCGATCCAGTGATGTCTGGATCCAACAACTCCACTTCTCGTTGCTCGTGTATCGCTGATTTCACCCATTGCACCAGATCTGTACCGCCTTGACCGCTGTTAACGTATTGCGATGGAAATTTGCCTGTGAGTACTTCGAGGATGATGATTCCGAGACAATACGCATCGCATTTGTGTGATACTCGATGAGTTTTGAGTGCTTCGGGAGCTTTGTAGGCTGCTAATGCGTTTGCTGCATGCGTTGTGTTGATCATGTGGTTCAGACCGAAATCAACGATCAGAGGCTGGTAATTAGGGTTTAGGAGGACGTTGCTTGATTTCAGATTTCCGTGAGGTAACTCTAAATTTGCAAGTTCAGTGTGAAGATATTCTAATCCTTGTGCAATTCCTTTGATGATTTTAAGTCTAGCATACCATTTGAGCTCTGCGTGCCTCTTTCCCTGATCACCTGAAACATTTGAACCATCATCATCATCTGCATAATTGTTGTTTAACATTGCGATTTGAAGGTGGTTATTTGATGTCAGTTTGTAGTGTTTAGGTGCATTGAAACTAATTTTGAATGCAGTATACAAAATTGGTTTGGTTGTCTGATCTTTTGTATTTACACTTCTTCTGATTGTCAAGTGATTATCTGATATCAGTTCTTAGTGTTTGGGTACCTTGAAACTAATTTTACTAGCATTACACAAAAGTGGTTTTGGTTATCTGATTTTTTGTAGTGTTTGGGTTCATTGAAACTAATTTTGACTACAGTATACAAAATTGGTTTTGGTTATCTGATTTCTTGTGTTTAAACTTGTTCTGATTATCATAAAACCACATCCAAAACCGATCTATTTTTTGTTACTCCGGAGTCCGGATTCTGGTTATTAGACATGGCATAACCACTTCAAAAATGCAATGTCAAAGCCCAAGCTAATGATGAATAGTTAAATGATTTTTTTAGATTAGCGGGTGGTTTGGATTTAACCAAGTACTTCTAGGATCTTTCTGAAACTTCTTGTACTTCTGGACAGTTTACTAGCGGTACGAGCGAACTCGTGCAAAATTGACAATGTTTTTTGTTTAGAGTTTGTTGGTGTGGCAAGCGAACTCGACAAGGTTGTTAGAGTGGCAACTGATTATTGGTTGAAGTTCATAAGACTTGTACGATTAAAGATGTGATAGGACTTGGCTTGAATTCGCTGGTAAGACAAGCGAACTGCTTTATGAATAAGCTCGATCGTACGTGCAGGAACTGCCTAGAAGTACAAGCTCCAAAACTACTTCTAGAAGTACTTAGCTAAATCCTAAACCACCTATTAATAAAAAATTCTTAGTTAAATTCATACCGTGTAATATATAAAGTAGACTTCCACCGGGTATGTAATCATAAATCACTAGTTTTTCCTCTTTGCGGTAGTGACATGCAAGCGGTGTCAAGATATTTGGGTGGTTGAGTCTTCCTAGCCTCATCATCTCTGCTTCAAACCCATTTTTATCCACTAAATTCATTTCTTTTAACCGTTTAACCACCACAATCATACCATTCGACATTGTGGCTTTGTATGATGACCCCAACATTCCATTTCCAAGCACTTCTGCAGCTGCTCTCATCACATCTGATAACCTGAATACTCCTTTACTGTTGTTCAACAACATTAGATCAACATCTGACATCTTTTTCTTGGACATCAACGTCTTTTGACCCGTTCCAAAACTGTTCTGGCCCGGAATAGCTTCGGGTTTGCTGATATTACAGATAGTCAAACCAACCGAACCTTCAAGATTACCTTCCATGATTCCAACCGTCTCTGAGTTATGCTTCTTCCGCTTTCTCAAAATGCAGATTCCAACAATCATTAGGCCAAGAATTAAGATAGTTACCGCCATCAATAAATATTCTATCCTTAAAGACTTTTTAGATGATTTTTCATTTGATTTAGGGTTCTGCGGTTTTACCTTGTCACACATTCTACCAAATTTTGCCCCACAAAGCCCAGGGTTTCCTTCAAAAGAGGCTGCATCAAATCTAGCCAAACCTGGAGGAACCTCGCCTGTCAAGTTATTGTACGAAAGGTTGATCGAGTTTAAACTTCTTTGACCAATGGCGGGAATTTTACCAGAAAACTGATTATCTTCAAGATGCAACTCCACAAGATTTGGGAGTTCTGCAATCGAAGATGGGATTTCACCCGTAAATTTGTTGCCATCAAACCATATCTTTTTCATAGATGTCATCTCCGTGAAATAATCCTGTGGGATTACGCCCGAATATTGATTCATCGACAGGTAAAGACCCTTTAATGATCCAAGTTTATTGAACTCCGGGATCGGGCCTGAAAAAGAATTGTTTTCAAGTGAAATGATTCGCAAACCCGCCATTTGTGAAAGGGCTGTTAAATCTATATTACCAGAAAGACTCATTGATTTAAGATGAAGATTAGTAACAATCCCATTGTTACAAACAATACCTACCCATCTCACCACATCGTCGCAAGGAATCGTTCCTAACTTCCACGAATCGAGAGGCTCGGGATTGTTCAAAGATTGCTTGATTCTAAGCAATGCATCTACATCTGTCATGTAAGCATTCACCATCCATGGAAACATGATGAAGATAATATTCAAGAAAAATGGTGGTTTTAGAAGGAAACAAATGGCCATTTACTTAGCCAGGGTAAAAAAGAAAAGAAAGAAAGGAGATTGTTTTTTTTCCATTAGAAATTGAAAGTATGAGCTGAAAATTTGGTGTTTCTTGTGATTTTGATGCAGGTGGAGTTTGAAAGATTGCAAGTGTGGCTCAGAATGAAAAAAGCCCATAAAGACCAGGTAATTGTTACTTTTATAATATGCTATTTTTACGGCCACCTCATTGATGAGCAACCTCATGGGTCACGAAAAAATAGGTATATAAAGTTTTAAAAGAATCATTATGAGTGGTCACTAATTTGGTATTTTTCTGTGGATTGTGTAAGAACACGGTAAAACCTACCGAATCATCCAAATCTAAGCGAGTCGGCTTGTTTGGCTAGTTTGAGATCCAAATCGTTTGTACGGTTTGGTTTCATGATTTGATGGTTTAGCGGTTCTGTATGGTCTAGTTTAATCTTTATATTTCTTTTTCATTTTTAGAATATGTAGTTGTTTATGTGTATTATAATTATGAATTATCTTCATTATATTATAAGTTTTATATAAACTAATATCTTTGTAGATAAAATTTAAAAAAATGTTGAATCGTTAAAATCGAACCGTTAAAACTCAACCCTCCCAACATAGCCAATTTGGTTAGTCATTCCTGAAAATATAATTTTCGACTTAACCAAGAATTTTCATTAAACAACTTAAACGCATCATGAGATTTGACCGCTATTAGGAGTGTGGGTGTTAAGCCCGGTCTCCCAGCTCTGAGGGTCGAGGGGGGCAAAAAAACCGGGTTCGGACCCGACCCGGTGGACCCGACCCGGAACCGGGTACGGGTACGACCCGTATAGTTGAACCCGGTTTGTACCCGGAAAAAACCCGTAGGGTTGGAACCGGGTATTAGTTTCTAGATTTTCTTAGAACCTGACCCGAATCCGACCCGACCCGGAACCGGTTGAACCCGGGTTGGACCCGGTTTTTCCCCTTTTTTTTTTTTTTTTTTTAAAAGTAGCCGTTGGGATTGATTTTTGGCCGTTTTTTTTGTCACTTTTAGGCTTATAAGTTAGTATAAATAGGTGTAGGTTGATATGGTTTAGTACCCAAGTCTCAAACGCAAAAACATACGCAAAAAACGCAAAAAATACTCTCGTTTTACACGTTCACTTTCTTCAATCTTGATATGGCTCACTCACAATCTTCCGTTGGTCAAGGTTCGTCCAACGCTCCAACCGTCGTTCGTGTCATTCAAGAAAAGAAAAAAAAAATAAAGAAAAAAGAAAAACCCGGTTGGACCCGGGTTTCATACCCTACCCGAACCCGACCCGACCTGACCCTACCCGGGTATACCGGGTAGGGTTTTTATGCTACTGAACCCGACTCGGGTTCGTACCCGGGTTCACCAATACCCGGGTACAAAAAAACCCGGTTGGGCCAAACCCGGGTTGTACCCGGTTTTCGGGTCCGGCCCAAACCCGAAATGCCCATCTCTATCTGAGGGTGTGTCACGTGATGACCACTCTGGCCCAAACTTTTGGGAAGTTAAAGAATTTTTTTTTGTTGTTCAGCTAGTTCTACAATTCTAAAAAAAAATTGAACTTATTAGTATAATCACTATCTCTATATATTATATAATAAAAGAAAGAATTTAAGCCATGTGTCATTATGTTAAATGTTGGGTGTCGAATCTAGCAAATAAAATATTATAATATGAACCTATCGTCACACACACTAAGAATAGTATGAGCGGAAGTAGGATTCGTGTACTCAGGTTAATCGAGTTTATACCAAAACGATTATAGTTCAAGTACACTTGTTATAAAAAAAAATAAAATGGGGGGATTTTAATAACAAAACTAAAATTAGAAAAAAAAATGTAAAAGTAAAAAATTACAGTACGCTGACACGATTGTGTCAAAACTGCAAAGGAAATCCTGCGTGTCCGTGTTAAGGTTCTGTCAAGAAAAATAAAGTTGTTTTTTTATGACGAAAATTTATTGAAACTAATAAAATGTGAAGAAAAAACAAATTTTATAAAATAGTTTTAACACAAGGGTCATTTCTTGACTTAATTCGGCTTACGATCATTAACAATTATGGTGCAATGATCATTTATGTAAACGATTTGTCGATACTAGACATCACGCCGTTCGTACATCCCCTCCATTTAATGTTTAACCAAACTCAGTTTGTTGATTAGAGTCAACCCGCTACTTTAAGCTTATGCCGTTCTGATCTTAGCGTGCGGGTTGCAGTGATAGAAATATCGATTATAGTTAAACACTCACGCCATTCAGAATGTTTAACTAGAGTGAATGACTCTATAATGAATTTGGGTTCCTATACAAACACAAAACATTATTTGTTCATTGTATTAAAAATTAGAACTTGATTAGAGTTTTAAAAATTGAAAAACTTTATTAGAAAAATTAAGAAGTTGATCGGGTTAATTAACAATCTAATATATACCGGAATAGATTCGGATTTAAGATCAAGAATCATCCAAACAAACCATTCAAATAAAAAATCACATAAACGTTTTACATAACTTATGAATCAAAACCAAAGAAGCAAGTGTCAAAACCTAAAATTGTTCTAACCGGACGTGACGGCTAGATTGATCAAGCTAAAATTATAAAAGAAAATCTTACGACCGAAAACAAAACAATTTTTCGTTGCTTGAGAATTAAATCTTCAAATAATGAATTCCTCTTCTTCCGTTCGTGAACTTCAAAGCACCAAAAGGTATGAATATTGTGATGTTTATCCTCCCCCTTTGGGATGATGATAATGTCCGTATATATGGTTTATCTTTTGAATTGTTACTTATCCCAAGTACCAACTAACAATAGATTTTTTTTCATAATAAATTTTAAACCTCGTAGAGAAAAAACTAGTAGATAAAATTAAATCTCTTATTTCAAATCTCCAAGAATCATCCTTCATGTTTAACATGCTCTCAAAGCTACCATCAATTTTTGTTTTCAAACCTAGTAACCGTCTTCCACCTATAAAATAATAAAATTCATACAATGTAAACTCTATTCTACTAAAACAAACATCACTCAAAATAAATGAAAATACGTCTAATAAATACATGATATGTAAAAAAAATATGTTAAAACAATGATAAATAATATGTAAAAATACTATTAATCTATATATAATACTAAAAACTTAGGGGGACACTTGGCATATTTTTAGGCCCCTAAGTTTATTTTTCCCGCATCTCTCTCATCTTAAATAATTACCTAAATTAAGAAATATTAAATAATTTTAATTCTTTTTTTGAATAAATTTTTTAATAAATTAAGAAAGATGTCTTTTTATTAATGTTATTTTTAAAAAACAATTTTTATACAATTAAATTTTTTTCTAAAACATCTTACTTTTTTTAAAATATAAAATATTTTAAAATTGGTATTTTTAAAAAGTAATTTTTTTATAAACTAAAAATAATTAAAATTCGGAGTTTAATAAAAAAAATTTAAAAATAACATTTTTAATACTGTTTGTTTTGAAAAAGATATTCAACTTTTTTTTGAAAGAAAGTTTAAAAACAAAAGTTTAAAAATTGATATCGTTATTTTATTACTTATAGTTATTACTCATATGTAATTTTAATCATATCTTATTTTAGATTATCATTTTATACTTCACAAAATTTTATATATTTAATATTTTATTTTTTCAACACGTATAATACACGGGGTTACTAAAGTTAGTATTAAATAAATAATAATCAACAACTAATCAGGTATATTATGAACATTTATAGTCTGATCCAACCCAATTCAATACTCTATCTTTATGTTTGATTACAGGGTCAAAATAATTCGAAATTGATCTAATTATTGCACACAACTTTTTATTGTATATTATTTAAATCTTAATTTCTTTATACTAATATCCTCATACCCACTCAATATCTAGCTCACGATTGACCCGTCAAAAGTATTCCTTTTAAATCTAAAAAAAGACAGTTTTCTTTGACTGTATATTTCGTTATAACAATAAACAAAAGTTAAGGTCAATCTCTGTCAAGTGTTGGTTTATACTTGAAAGAGCCTATTTTTACGCATGATCAGCTTAATGACATCTTGTCTCAAATTAAAAGTAAATATGGATTGAAGCTTTTAACTTTAGATAATAAGTGTAAACCTACTAATGTTATTACAAATATAGTTTACAAGGATGTTTTGCTCATTTGTGACCTTATAATCAAAAGTTGTTATTTCTTATCTCAATATATAATAAATGAAAGAAGGTTTGGACACATTGCAAGATTTTAGCCAATGCATTGTTACATGGCATCTTAACATCATACAATTGACACATGGCGTTTTATTAACAATATGGTTCTAAAAGGAAAGATTTGAATAGTATTTAATGTTTAATTAAAAAACATTCTAAAATTAGAATGGTTCTAAAAGGAAATATTTAAATAGTATTTAATGTCTAATTAAAAAACATTCTAAAATTAAAATTTAAAATTAATGATTTAAACAGAAGTTTAAAAATTTTAAATTTCAAATTCAATCAACAATTTAATCTATGATTTTATTTAAAAATAACTAACTAAATTAGTTAAAAGTTGAACTTTAAAACTAACAATTTGAATTTTCAAATGGATTATATGTAGTTCACAAATTTTAAATTCTAATGGTAACAATCAATCCGAGTATTTTGGGTTAATAATTTTCAAATTTTAAAAATATTCTATATTTTAACAATATCGTATAATATTTGCATGCATTATATAACATATTAACATTATTTTATTCTATATATACAACAAATTTTTTTTATTTTTACTGTTTTTCTACTATCAAAGATATTTCAGAAATATACAAAATAACTTCTTCTATGATGAAAGAGTCCATATATTCTGTATCAAGAACCTCTCTTACTTCTCCAATATTAACACATCATTATCTTCAACTCATTTCGTATTGCATTCAATTACAATATTACACATACTTGGATTTAAAAAACAAGTTTTTAATGATAAACCTTAATAATGAATTTTTTTTGTCGTGTGATCATAACTTGCAAGTGGTTTATCTTTTATTTATGTAAACTGGTTTATACATTATTGATAAACCATCACGTTACCTTGCTCAACGAGACATTATCAGTATTGAGACCATAGATGAAAAATGTCATTTTAATAACTTTTAACATTATTATTTGTTGACTAACAGAACTTGAGACCGTAGATGAAAAAAAAAGAAATATTAGGGATAATATTCATAATTTTTTAAACTTTAAGTATCAAATCCAAAATTTTTACATAACATAGGGACCATACGTGTAATTTACTCTATTTTAAATTTAATTTTGCCAACCCGTGTAACATACGGGTGGCTAGACTAGTTTGATATATAACACTTGATTTTATTTAATAATTAACTCTTCACATTTCCGTGTAATACACGGGTAATTAAAGCTAGTTAACAATAAACCACGAGAGTATGTGTGGCACAATTTTTGGCATATATTGCCACGTGTCAAGCTATTACACAATCTCTCGTTTTATGTAAAAAAAAAAAAACGCGGACTTTTGTGACCCACCCGCTTTCAATTCGGGTTGCCATATAACCCTCATTGCATTCTCTTCCAAACCCTATTTCGGCCTCATCGTCTTCTTCATTCAGGTTTGTTTGACGTTATTGATTCTCAATCTTCGATTTTTATTCACAATCTGCGATTTCTACGATTATGCTGTCTTTAAATGCCTCACCGTTATTTACGTGAGTGTGCTGCAAATTTACTTTTATGGTCTGCTTTGTGGTGGATTTAATAACATTTTGAGGCTTTTTGTGATAGGATTTTCAAAATGATTTGAGGATTTTTTGTGTTTAGATTTATTTGATACTTCTGCTTTTTGTCTTCAATTCATTTACCAACTGTTTTGTCATATGTATTAAGCTTTATGTAGTAAACCTTTATTTTTTGGGTATCCTTTTGTATGATTAGAAGATATCTAATTGTTTAATTATTTATTATTTAAATCAATAGAAGATATCTAGTTTATCTATTGTACCTTCAACCAGATATCTAATTGATGATAACATCCTTATGTAATTGTTTAAAGATCTAATTCTTCGTCACTTATCTGATGTATTGGTGATAACATCTGTATGTAATTGTTTAAAGATCTAACATCCTAATGAATTCTTTAAAGATCTAATTATTTCAAACATATGCAATTTATGGTATGTGATTACCTTCATCAATTTAGAATATTACCTTTGATATACTGAATCAATTGTATACCCTTATTTACAAAATTACTCAAGACCTTCAACTCTTCAAGAAATATAAGAATGTCTTTAAGCAGTCATTGAGTAAATATTATACATGTCTATGAATGCCAAACATGCGCTCTTTCACTTCTCTACCTGGACATGGACTATAATCTTTCACTTCAGGTATGACCTTAGTTTGATGTTTCACTCTATGTTTAGGATCTCTAAAGGTTGTAAAAGAATCCATTGATTAATAAAACTAAAATTTGTATGTTGTATAAACCAATAATAGTCTTAACAATACATAATATGGAACATTATGGGAAATGCATGTATTCTCTTTGTTATTGCTATGATCGGTTTTGTATTGTGCCTTTTTTTTCATATGCAATGGCAAGTAAAAGAACATTTTTGATCTTTTTGCAGACATTTCAATGGTATGCCATCATGTGAACCCTAAAAGTATATATTAGAAGTTAATGGTACCTTGATAAAATGTAAAATTTACATATTGTTTTTTTTTTTTTGTAAAAGAAGGATATGTTGTTACTCCTATCACGGGTTTCACTCAAAGAAGATCCTGCCAGCTCTAGCTTCTTTTGGGTGTGATCATTTTGGAAACACATTCAGCACATTGATTGCTGGAGCATTTGCTTTCCCTGCCGCAAGTTTTCACCTTTTTTATCTATTATTATCTGAACAACCCAATGTAGGAATTTGTTTGGACTTTGTGCATTAGGATTTAACTTATCTTATTATGAAATCTTTTAATTTGTTTCTTTTCAATTTCTTAACACCATACATGCTTGAAGACCAAAATGCACAAGCACAAAGATATTAGATTCTCTTCAAAAATTTTATTATTAATAATTGGAAAGCATGAGTCATTCTAGCCATTTTCAACACAACCAGTTTTTCTGCATGATTTTGCCTTTAGTCTAATAACCAAATGTTACTGTGGATCCCTTTATTTTCTTGTGGAGATGGAGCTCACATTCATTGTTATCAAGCTATGTAAGAGCAGCATGATTGTATATTGATCCATGTATATTGATTTAAATTCTTTTATAAAATGTTACTGTGGATCCATGTATATTGATTTAAATTCTTTTATAAAATCTCACTGTGTGAAGTAAATTTAATTACAGCAACTAATGACTTGATAGTTTTGCCATTTATAATACACTCTGCATTTGATTTAAATTTCATTGTTGTACTATATGGGCATATTGTAGGTGACAATTAATCTTTACACTGGTCACCTAATATGGTGGGCATATTGTAGATGAAACTTAATTATTACACTGGTCACCTTATATGGTAGGCATATTGTAGATGACACTTAATTATTACACTGGTCACGTAAGTTATGTTAGCTTTTGTAAAACAGCAACCATTAGTTTATTCATATTGCGTTTCATATGAAGAAGATAAACATGACGTTGCTTTGCTGAATGGTAGGTTCTCTAAACAAGCTACCTTTGTTAGAAACAAGACCTTTTTTAAAAACATAATTGTAATGAATAAATTTGAAAACACCGCATGTTTTGTCTTGCAAAGATAAAGAATTGAAGACAAAATCGACTCTTGAGATTTGAAAATTGTATAAGACTGTAGCAAAACAACAATTAGCATGACCTTAACATTAGAAAAGTTTTGATAATATGATTGTTTTCATCAATTGATTGATTACCTTGGACAGGCAATGGAGGATGCAACTGGTGTTAGGTGACATGTTGGTCGGCAAGATGAGGTATATCTCTCTACATTGGTATTTAACAGGTAATGACAAGAAGTTTATTTAAAGTGTGCTATTATGTAGAATGTATTTCAAGATTGAGTATTGTTGAATTTTTGTAGTATATGATTCAAAGTTTGAATGGAATTAAACATGGTGGTTTGATCAATCTTATCTTAGTGTTAAAAATCGATGTTCCAGTCAAGCTTCTCAAAAACATTAACAAAGAAGTGGGTTATGTAATGAAACTCGACTACAAGTGATATAACTAAGAAATCGTGTTACAGAGTCAAGATTATGTAACTTTTGAAACTCGACTACAAGTGATATGAACTCAACTACACATGCTTGTCTATTATATGGAATAGTTACTACTTATTGTTTATAATTGTACGTATTTTAAAATTAACATTTTCAACCCGTGTATCACATGGATGGTTAGGCTAGTTATATATATGTAAAACAGGGGTTTAGTAAATTAATAAACATTTTAAAACTCAATTACATATTCTAGATGGGAGCCAATTAACCCCATCAAGTTATAAATAATAAAAATTCTATTTATATAGGTTTGTAGCGATGATTTAAACTAAGTTGATTACGATTGTACTCAGTGATTTAGCATCCTGCCCCTCAGTTCCCATCCTGCCATCGTCCATCACTATCGGCCCTGGCCTAGTGCCATGCCAGGTGTGTTTTATTGTTTTGGTTTCATTGTTTCAATTTTTGATGTTTTTGTTTTGGTTTTGGTTACAATTTCATTGTTGATTTCATTTTTATTCAGTGATTTATGAATATTGAGCAACATTTAGGAGTTGTCGGTTTCAATATTCAATTGTTTATGTAGTAGCAATTAGCTTGTTTAAATTGTCTTTGCAGCTATTGTTACATGTTTAAGTCATGTCTGCACCCATGTATGGTAAAAAAAACAGTTTTTGAGGATGCTAATGAACTTTTTATGAAGTTGTTTGACACATGATTACCTAGTGAAACTAAGAAACCACTAATGTTTTAGAATGCTTGAAAAGAAGTAGATTGTTTTCTAATGTGGTAATTGCATATAGAGTATTGTTGGTTATTCCAACAAGGATCACATTTCCAAAAAAATCACTAGTTTGAACAATAATTTGTTAGACTCCTTGCTTCATTCAAGAATGATCTTTGCTGAATTTTATTTGCCCTTAATTGTGTTGTTAATACTAGTTGTCGCCTTATTTTAACACTCTACTATGAAGAGAAGTTATATTACTGTTTCTTAACCCGTTTGAACACTTAATATTTTTAAAATATTTATTAATTGAAAAATTATACATTTGAAAATGTTAAACATAAATTTAAAGTGAATGATATAACTGATTTAAAATAAAGATAACTATAATGTAGAAAAAATAATTAATAAATGAAGAAATAAAATTAAAAAAGCCAAAGATAGCGAGGCCTCCCAACTTTACAAAGTTTAATAACATGTGTAGTTTATAGGATTAATTTCATATATATCCAAATAAAATTTTAAATATCATATATATCCCTATAAAACTTATCTTATATCATATATATCCTTTTAAGATAATTAAAATATTATATGCATCCACTTCATATATTGCATAAAAATAATATTATTATACCATTTGGATTTTATTAAAACTTTAAATCTTTATATTTACTTATATTTACTCATCTTTTTATAGGGTATTTTTGTGTTTTACAACCAAATTTTTATTGCTTTTATAAGTGACTCGATTTTATAGCATTTCTATTATATCTTTTACTAAATTTCATAGTGATTTTACTAAATTTTATATATTTTTTTAACTATTTTTCCGGTTGTCTCGATTAAATATCCATTTTAAACCCCTTAACAATAAAGTTTTATTCATATAAGTCGTATTAATGTAGGTTAGATTTGTTTATAGCTTCTTTTAAGTTACATTCAAACTTCTATAAAAAAAATAAAAACATAAAAGAACGATAAAAAATATAGTAGAAAGATGAGTTTAAAGTGTGTAAAACAAAGTTTTAAGAAATAAGGGTAAATTGGTTATATTTTATATTATATGTATAAAATATGTTAATATAAATATATGATATTTTGATTATTTTATTCATATATATTGTATTTAGAATATGCTTTGAATATATGTGATATTTAAAAGGTTTTGTAGGATATATATGATATTTATTATGTTTTATAGGGATATATATGATATTAAAAGTTTAATTTGAATATATATGATATTTTGTAAGTTTGTAAGAATATATATGAAATTAACCCTATTTTATATTGTAAAAATAGGTTTCTTTAATCCCCCCAATGTCTATATAGTTGTCCCCTGACAGTCTTCACAAAGGCTTTCGGAGCAAGTTCACAAACCCTCAACCCAACCAGCCCACCCTACCTACTGCGCTTGCGACGGTGAACCTGTTTAAACCGTTGGCACCACGCTCTTTACCCGCGAGCATCGATCCATCGTGAGTGGTTATGTGGCGCTTACATTTTCTACTTAAAATCAATTCTTTATTGAACACACTTGTATTATATTAATGTTACTAGTAATTATTCTTGTATTTATTTTTTCTTTATTTTGATTGATCTTGTATTTATTTTTTTTATTTTGATTGATAGACATACATTCAACTCTGTTCTTATTGTGCTTTTTAAAATCATCACACTCGCTCTCTGTAAGATTTAAACTCATAACTTTTATTTAAGAAATAATTGAAGATTTAAACTCATAACTTTTATTTAAGAAATAACTAAATTACCATTGTAGTGTCAATGTAAGTCTTATATTTATTATTAGTTTTAGTAAACATGTGTATTACACAGGTTAAATAAACAAAATATTAATCATAATGAAAATTTATTAAGCATAAAACGATATTATAAGATAGGATATAATTAAAATTACATACGAGTAAGAATTATAAGTAATAAAATAATGATATCAATTTTTAAAACTTTTTTAAAAATTTTTTTATTATAACTTCAATTTTTATTATTTTGATTTGATTAAGTTACACTTTTCGTCTTTTAGGATTATAGCAAATTTCAAGTTTCGTTCTTAAACTAGGGAAATTTCAGTAAACGTCCTTTATGATTAAATTTTGTAAAAGTTTACGTCATTTTCTTTAACGGACGTTAGTTTTGTCCGTTAAATCAAGTCATGTGCCTTGCATATGAGGGTACTTTAGTCTTTATACCTTAATTAACTAAAAGTAAAATATTAGATATATAATTAAACCTCAATCCATCCCACCCACCCTCAAACCCAAAATCACACACACACACACACACACTCTCTCTCTACTCTATTTCAAAATACATAATAAATACCCCCATCAACCACCACCACTTGCCACCGTCATCATCGGCCACCACCACCACGTGTCATAACCATTCTTTCGCCATCATTGGCCATCCCCACTCGTCATTGCCACTCGATCCTCCGTCATGGTGAATTGAAATGACTATGGAGGTTGTAGAATGTTAGTCGTCGTCACATCACAGGAATGAATATCTATGGAGGTTGTAGGGTGTCGGTCGTTAGGATGAAGAAGACGATGTTTCTGTAGTGGTTTTATGGAGGCAGCGATGGTGGTTTTATAGTGGCAAATGTTTTGGTAGTGGTTTTATGGTGAAAGAGGTGGTTGTTTTATGGTGGCAACGATGGTGGTTTTGGTGGTGGTTTAATGGTGGTAGCGATGGTGGTTTTGGAGGTGGTTTTATGGTGGCAGAGGTGGTGGTGATTTATGGTGGCACTGGTGGCGGTTTTTATGGGGGTAGATGTGGTTTTGACGGTGGTAGAGGTAGTTTTGGTGGTGGTTATATCTGGTCATCGGTTTTTGGTGGTGGTTTTATTGTGGCACCGGTGGTTTTGGTTTTAGGTGGTGGTGTTTTGTGTAGAGAGAGTGTTTGTGTGTGAGTTAAGACTCTAGTTGAGTGGATGGGATGCGATAATTTATTAAATTCTATTTTTATTAATAGAGTCAAAAAGACAAAACTACCCTCGTGTGCGAGACACATGACCTAATTTAACGGACAAAATTAACGTCCGTAGAGGAAAGAACGTAAACTGCTACAAAATTCAATCATATAGGACGTATACTGTAATTTCCTTAGTTTAAGAATGAAACCTGAAATTTGTTATAATCCTAAATATGAAAAATGTAATTTACCATTTTGATTTATAAAAAAATTTACTTTAAAAACACTAATTTTTAAAATATTTTGTATTTTTTTAAAAAGTTTGATGTATTAGATAATTTTCTTATTTTATAAAAATGTGGATTTTTAGATATAACATTAATAAAATGATCCCTTTCTTAGTTTATTAAAAAATATCCTTAATCTAAAAAAGAATTAAATAATATTAATAGTGATTAAGGTAAATATTTAATAAGAAAGAAACGTAGAAAAATTTTGACGTGTTTCTCGTAATAAGATTTGAACTCGTGATTTTTTTTTTTATATTTACATACAATGAGTATCTTATCTTGATTAGTTAAAATAAAAATAATTTGTTTTTGTTTTTTACTATTTATTATTACTTTTGAATGGCGGCTTGTCGGGTTTATGTTGCACGAGATTATGCCAAATGACACGCGAAAGTTAGAACTTTAATATATATTTTCTCTCTACGCTTTTCTCTCATGCCACCACTCACGTTTATTTCATGCAACCGCTTTTCTAGATAAGGTGGTTGTGTTTTATTTTGTATTAATAAATATTAATATTTTAAAGTTCATTTACAGCTGTATTGACTATTCGGTTCATATACGAAGAGAGTAAAATTAAAAAAAAAAAAAAACTGAATATATTTTTCAAGACTATCTAATAATAAGTGAAAGTTAGTAACGTGGACAATTTTAAGTAGAAGTTTTTAAAATATATATATATATGATTTTTAGCGTTAAAATTTTATAGACATTTAAGAAATAAGAAACCAGCCATTCAAAAGGTTCAATTTGGACTTGTAGGCTAAACATGTTAAGGTTTACTGGTGCCTCTGCAATCCACATAATCCCTGGTGCGTATGGTTCTAGGATGCGACATGTGTTGCATTTTATATAAGGGAATTGTTGGGAGCGCTAACTAAACATTTAGCTTGTTTAGTCAGCACTTCTTAAGTAAAGCTCTATAATTAGATGGTTTCTCAAATGTCCATGAGCCTTGTAAAGTAAAAATAATGTTCATTTTAAAACCCTGTGGTCAAACTTGTCTAGTTAAGTAATTTTCAGTAATGATAAACATGATATAAGTAATACATAGACGGTAAACATAACTCATAATGTTAATAACAACCAACTCAAAGAAAAACTCATGAATATTTAACAATGCACTTGTACAGTTGTATTTGTAAGGAGTTCAAACCATATATTTTGCTTAGAACCGTTAACTCACACCCTCTAATCATACTTTCAAATATATAATTATTTTTATATATTCCATTTGATCACCATCAACCTTACAAGGAATGACACATTTTTTAGTTGACTTAATAATACTATATCACTGGCTCTTTGGTGTGTAAGCCATATGTAACGAGAAAGAGAACGACTATGGGGTAAATGACAACATGGTCATATTAAAGCAATTTGTTGTTTACATAAGACTAATTATGTACTAACCCTTGTTAATTATACTACCAAAAAAGATAACTTACTTGTAACAAAACAATAAGCTTTACTTTTTAAATATACAAGAGTAATTTCGTACCTAATGTTTGATTTAACTTCCACAAGGTCCGGGGAGGTCCAGATTATTTCACAATTTGAAGTACGAAATCTTACTTTACATTTTATATAGAAGGTTGGTTCTCACGATTTGAATTTAGAATCTTAAAGTTACAAATCAGGAACTTTATCATTTAAGCTTTATATAAGTACAAAAATAAAAGTATAAATAAGAGAAAATTAACAGAAAACTACTATCATGTCATTTTGACCAAGATCGTCTCTCAAAATGTCTCGTTGACAGGTTATCCTCAAAAATGTTATCATCCAACAGAGTCGTCTCCACCCCGTAAATAGATTTGTCCAAACTTTCATTTAACGGACATGATTTGTCCACGTGTTCAAATACAATCGATCAAACCTATATTAAGTTCGACATAACCTGTTAACAGAATTTGTTCAAACTTGTTGCTCGAACAACCTTATTCAAAGTGCAAACGACCTTGTTTACATTCAAAGCTCCGACAACTCCATTTAATGTTCGGACAACTGTATTTAAAGCGTAGACATTTTTATAATAGGTTAATTAAAAAGACACGTAAGAGACAAAATGAATTAAATGGATATATTGATAATTCTTTCAAAAATAAATGGCTTTAGACGGCGTACAGAGTGCGAGTGAAACTCGTGTTCGGCAGCCCCATAATATTTTATTCAATTTTCCTTTTAATCACAACTAACACGTTTTTTTTTTTTTTTTTTTTTCCTTACATAAACTTCATCATCTATTCATCTCCACCGCCGCATTTCATTCTCATCATATAAAACTTCAAAACCCTAGAATCACAAATTCACAATTCACAATTCACAATCTCATCTCATTACATTCCATTCGTTCTTCGATCTTCATCACCACCACTACACCGGTGAAACTTCAGTACACCGATCAACAATGTCGCCGGCGAAAAACTGTTATTCCGGCACCGGCAACGAGAAATCCACTTTCGCGATCACCTGTAACCGATTGAGTTTGTTCCTCAAGGAGAAAGGCAATCTACGAGATATCGGAATCAATGCACCTTTTGATGTCAAAGGTACAGATCTGAGTCAATTTTCACATTAATTTTACACGATTTCGATTCGATTTTGAAGATTTTTGAAGATTTTGAATCTGAATCGCTGATGATCTCCGGTAATCTGATGATTTTCACTTGATTTTGTTACAGGAAAAGCGAAAATTATCTTCTCCGGCGACGGAGACGAACATTACGACGGTTGATTTGTTGAGCAAAATCGAATCTCCGGTGCCGACGTCGGAAATTTCACAAAAAAAGGAGAAATCGATTAGTTATCTTCCTCAATACGTTAGGTTAAACTCCTTCTGTAAACCTAACGATTCAGTTAACAAATCTGTTTCATCGTCGGAACCGAAGACATCACAAATGACGATCTTCTACAGAGGAGAAGTATTCGTGTTCGATCGTGTATCCGCTGATAAAGTTCGTGATATGATGTTAGCAGCAACAGGTGCTTCATCTTCTCCATCTGATGATCAAATCCACAAACGAATTCCACTGGCATCAACTTCGAATCCTCCTTATGAAGCCTGTGGATCACGAGTAATCGGATTCGATTTGCCGATAGCGAGACGATCGTCACTGCACAAGTTCTTGTCGAAGAGGAAAGAGAGAGCATCTGAAAGAGCTCCATATCAGTTGCATCATGATCGTTTAATGGTAGCTTCGTCTTTAAACCATGAGTTTGATCTCAATTTGTAGACATTTTTGTGTGTGAACAGAGATGTGTTTGTCAACTGTAGTCATAGTTTTGGTATGTTTAATTGTTTTATCGATGGATAATCATACTGTTCTACCTAATTTCACTTCAATTTTTCCATTGATATATTAAGAACTTAAGAGTTAAGATTACTTTTTTGTTTCCTAGATCTGTTACATAATTTTTGTACTTTTTTATATATTTTTTGTATATTTTTTTGCCAACGAACTCACGTTTTAGGTAGGTAGGGCCCACGATTTAATTTTAGTGTAAGTTGGTAATTTCTAATTTAATTTTCGTTTTTCATTTGTCATTTTTAATAGTGGGTCCCCTGTTAAAAAATAATAATAATGATAGTGGCTCCCACTTTATATATAATTACTTTATTTTTATTTTTTTCTTTTAATTTGAGGGGTAGTTTTTTCAATAACTAAATATATTAGGTTGGTAATAACAACCATATATACTTTATTTAAAAATATATAATTTACAGGTGACAGCTTAACTAACACATTATCGTAATTTTTAAACATAGTTTCACTATCTATGAATTTTTTAAACTTAATTTCTGTTTTGCTTCTTGTGGTTTGACCATTTTAACGGTTTTACGTCAATAGTTTAAAAATAACCAATATCCTTCCTGAAGTCACTATTTTTTCTCCAAATCGCTCCCTGCCCCCAACTCCGTTTAATTCTCACGCTAAAAGAACCCACAACAAAATACATAATTGTTCCTCATGTGAGGGGCACGTGGGTCCCATTTAAAATGAGAATTAAATGAAGTTAGGGGCGGAGGTCAATTGAAAAAAAAATAATGACTTCAGGGAGGGTTTTGACTATTTTTAAATTATTGGGGCAAAACTGTTAAAATGGTTAAACCATAAAGAGCAAAACATAAATTACCTAAGTTTTTAATGATTATAATGGAGATATATAAATTAGGATTAGTAAGTGTAATAAAAGAAGGTGTTATCAAAAAAGAAACGGCACTAATTTATTTACATGTGATGGTTCATATATATTAAAAAAACCAACTAATATAATTGTCCAATTATCTGCAACAAACAATGACGGTTAGTGCTGGGGGATATCATGATCTCCTGTTTGGTGATTTGGAAGTCAAGAAATGAAATGGTTTATGAAAACAAGTTGACACTGAATTCTATGGTTTGGGCGATAAAATCCCTTTCATACTTGTGGATCAAAAATCGTCATCCCATGTTGACATAGTGGCGCACTTTCTGTTTTCATGTGTAATTGTTATTTTATTTTCTATTTCTTATTTAATATCTGTATCATTCTAACTTCTTGCTAGTTTAATAAATCTTTATCGTTCAAAATAAAAAAAAAAAATATTCATCATGTTATGGTTCATAAATGTTTCTTTGCTTATGTGATATCATCATATACCTTACTCACTATGAGAACTCAATTAATAAACTACACTTCTATATAATCTGCTTTTTGTAAACCAAAACATATTGGATGCTTTAACAATACCAGTAAGATCCCAAATCGCGTGTTGCGCGATATGTGTTCCGTTCTGGTTAAATAGTTATTATACGTTTTGGTAACCGTAGCAATATGTTTACAGTGTTGTTACAAAAGGTGAAGTTTGAACTTATAGCTTATAGCAACATCAGCAACATTTTAGGGTACTTATAGCAATAGCAACAACATTTTAGTGTACTTATAGCTTATATTGACATCTAACCCTCTTGAACACATTAAACCTTTAAGCCCCATTTGGTCAACACTTGCAGTAGTAGTTCAACATAGCTTCCGAATGCACATTTACTGCTACTAAATAATAAGAATTCTTATCAAGAATAATGTAACGCCCGCCTCCCAGGACACACCCTGGGGAGTGTTACGTATCGGATATACAGAACACATAGTAATCAGAGAATTCACGGCGGAAGTCTAACTTTGATTAACATCATAGCATACTGTACATCTGTTATACTAGATAATAAAGCAAATCAATTTAACTATACTCGAGATCCGAATATTCAATTACTACTCTAAACCTCTATTTTCTCATAAGCTAGCCCGTAATCTCCACATACTGTAATCATTTGGCACCTAGGATGTGCGTCCAAAAAGAAAACATTTGGGACTTAGCATAAAGCTTATGAGTTCATGAACATAACATTCTTCAAGATTCAAAACATGTCAATATTGACTATTGCATCAAGCAGATACAACCATGGCAAACAGATAGAAACATAGTAAGCACAATATGAATTCACATAACCAGGCTATGTATACAAACTCCACTCGCTAAAGCAGAATCATACAAGCAGCCCTCAAGCATCCTATCAAGCATTGCCACATATCATAGATGCTATTAATAGTCGATTCTTCAATTATTACCAATTATCAAAACATCACATCCCGTTTTAAAAAACAGTTTAGTAGAACTCACCTGTTAAACAGTTGCCCAACAGTTGATAACCCTTCTAGTACAATCTGGTAATACCTCTAGATCCTGATACAATTTAAGTAAATCCTAGGATAGGTAATGATATAACTGGCTACTTATTGTTATGGTTGGATATTAGTTTACGTTACCTTGTTTAAGCATGGGTGATCAGTCAATGCCTAACTAAGGCTAGACTACCTAAAACCCACTTCTAATAATAGCCCTAATGCCTAAAAATTATAATACTACTAAATCTAACACTACTTCTAATGATAATAATAATAATAATAATAATAATAATAATAATAATAATAATAATAATAATAATAATAATAATAATAATAATCTATAATAAATAATAAATAATAATTAACTTGACATAAACTTAAATGAAAACATACCTTAAAACTATCTACGATAATTTGAGACATAAACTTAAATTAAAACATACCTTAAAACTATCTGCGATAATTTGATATAGAGTCTTCCTACTCGCGCCCCCTACCCGAACTCCAAAAACGACTGTTAATAATACTCAGTGTGGTATTGAGAACTCGGAATTCTATTTATATTAGAACGTCTCAAGAAAACTTATATTTTAAATTCAACCTTAGAGTTTCTATATATAAGAAAAGCAAGCAGACAGGCAGACAGGTGAATTATTTCTTCAGCGATGTGGGATGATATTGACGTGATTGCGTGTGTCCTTGCTTTCTTTGTTTATTCTTACGAATTTCTTTTAACAATATTATTATTATATTGTTATAATTAATTCAGCTGTTTACTTCGTTTTTCTTTTATAACTTTTTAAATATAACGTCTTATAAAATTTCAAATATGCCGTTGAGACGAGCTTATTTTTTTCTACGAGTCGACCTAGGTTTCGTTAAAAACGGAGCACGTTTTAATAATATATTATTATATTTATATATATTTACGGTCTCTAATGAAATTAAAACTTGTCTAAAACTTTAAATTTAAAATAGTCATTTAACTCTTTACTTACTCGTTTAACAATATACAAAATATAAGTTCATATATATTTTATTTTAACTATTACATCTGACTCTGAAAACCCGAGAAGTTACAAATAAGATCTATTTTGACCCAAATCAAGATGATTTATTTCTAAAAAAAGGTCTATTTTCACCTAATTCCAACCCTACGTGATTTGTCGATAGTATTTACAAGTGTGCTGGAAATTTGAATAAAAAGCACAAAGATTTCATAACATCAACTTTATGCCAATCAAATTATAAGATGTTTAATGCACGGATCTGCAACATCTTTTGTTGTCTCTTTCTTTCACTGAATTATGTTTCTGATCAAACCCTCGATAAGTCATGTTACATATAAACTAACTGGTTCTTAAGCTTGAACCGATGATTCATTGTCTTTGAGTGATAGCTTGTTAACTTCATCTAACTCTCATACCTTCAACATTCTGTATAATCAAGTAAACAACTTAGGAGTGACTGATTATATCTAATCATTACATAGCTTAGTTAGAGTTAATGATTTTTGTATAGATTGAACTACCCGTCAAACATGCCTTTAAAGTTCAATATACCCTTTTGATGCGAAGAAACAATCTATAAAATAGAAAAAAAATGAAATCAGCATAGTTCAGGAGGCCGCAGATCAAACCCTTAGTCCTTCTCTAGATGGTGAGCTGATCAAAGAGCATATTCACAAGCATTGGTGGTTGTAACTGTATCAATTACATTGTGATAGGAACTCATGTTCCTTTAACATAAACAACCAAATTTCCCCGCCGAGATGCAAATCACCATATTCTTGTTCCGATCCGTTAGGGTAAATTAAATTTTATCATCATATCCAAATCTGAACAACACAAATTAAGAGTCACTGCGAACCCTAACGAGGCTAAGATGTGCAAACAATGGAACAAAAAGAGAAGTTTTGTCATTGCAATGCTTACCAATTTCTATTAAATGGAGAGAGCATATTCCTTTGATATACCATTCTTGTTATTACATATATCTTTTGTCCAAACAAAATTCTAGTTTAGTTAAAAATAGTATGTGAGTTAGTTTTGTTCAACAAATAGTTTGTGAGTTATGATAACAAAAGTTACATAGTTTAAATGAAAGTTCTTATTCTTCTAATAACACATTAAAAATACATTGTTGGAAAGTTTAAGCCCATTTGACCCGTTCCCTTTTGCGTTGTCTTTTTTACATGATTAACATGCAACATATATAACATATGTTTAATAATTTATCCATGCTACTCAAATACCTCTTTTAACACAGGTTCATTTGTATCATAAGAGAGACATGTACCCATTCACATACTATGATGTATACATCCGATTAATTAGAAATTACATGAAGCTTAGATAATGGTCAATAATATATCTAATATCCTACTTACCATGTGACGATGAAAATCATCATAAATTTGCTCAGCTAGGCAAATCAAAGTTCATTATCATGGCCTGCTACTTAAATCGCAAGCAGCTATAAAAATCCCAGAAATACAAAAAGATCTTATCCATTAACTATACAATTCACACAAAAAGAATTCAATTGATAACTGCACACCTATTGTTTGACAAAGTCAAAAAACAAAGGAATGAGAAGATACAACACTAGATAAAAATACAGCAGAAAACGAAAAGGAGATGTTGTAACCTTATGAGGACATGTATAAAAAACGTGACAACCTTTGATAGACAAACAATTTAACATTTCATTTCATCATAGATTAATAATAGGTAAGTTAAAGTTTAGTTAATAATTCAATTATGGTTTGATTATGGGTTATATATATTTGGATCTCGGGAAATTTAATAATGAATTTAGAACGTGAATTCTAGGCTTGAATTTATATTCACCCATGACCCACCTATTAAAGGCCATTTGGACTTGTAGTTTTAGTTTTACTATAAGTTAGTATATCTTTTTAATTTGAAATGTCAGTTTGGTTGTGCAGTTTAGTTTAACTCAGTTATAAAAGTTTCGTTGAGTTAACTTTCCAATGATGGATATTGCATAACCAAAACGAGGAAACCAACCGTAAAAATCATTTTTCAGAAGAACACCATACTTAACAATGGGTTTTTGCTTTTGGTTCGATTATTGTTGTTTGGCTATGTCAGTTAATTTGATTGTAGGTGGGTTAATTTGGTTTTCTGCTCGCCTTTAATAAGAACTCAAAAGAGTCTAATGTCATTTTCCTTTTTTTTTACTTTTACATATATAATGCGGTTTTCATTTTATTTTTTTAAAACATTATGCAAGACTCCACAAATAATAAATCCTCTTGCTTTATCTAGACTAACAATTAAAAAGATGATTTGATAACTTAAACAATATAAACTTAAACTAACAAAAGCTTAAACTAAAACTCAAAATACTTAAGAAAGGACAACAAGATAAATAAAACTATCACTTAGGTGTTAGATACTCTTGAACCATCATGACCGACTAAATTCATAACTTATGAATTATTTATCATATAATTTAACAACCATACTCATGTTAAGGTGTGCCTAGTGTATGAAAACTAAGACTCATAGACCTAATGCGTGACCACCTTAGAAGTTGCACCAGCAGGTTAACAAAGCACATGAATGAATTAGTCCCTTACAGGTAGCTTAATTCGATAACCAAATGAAACATACACTATATACACATATAAGCAACCTATTACTCCTGAATCATCTAATTTTATCTTGAACAATGTTTTATATTGTCTTGCATGAGACTAGAATCCCCGTACATTTTGATTGTGAGACTATACCCTTAGAGCATCCAGAATAAAAAAACATAAAAACATCAACAAACATATCTAGTCAGTTGTCACATCATAAAAACACTTATCTCTTCAAAACATCAAAAACCTTTCCAATAAGAAAACTTAAAATACAAAAAGACCATGGCACGTCATCACCAAATTTTTATTTATCTCCCTCTATATGTATATATAATATAATTAAAAAAACACGTTGGCCCCAGCTCCCTTTCATTTCTTATGTTCATGGTGATAAACTTCCACTCCAAAAACATAGCACGTCAATGATGAAAAATGACTTAATGCAATAATGACATAAAAACAACCCTTAGAAACGACCATTGAAGATGATCTTATCACTATAACGTAACCTCCCACCCTCTTGCATTGACGGACTTACGTAGGTCTGACAAAAGTTACCCGCATCCCATGAAATTTACCTCTCTAAATTTCACTTTTAAAATAGAAGTTAATGGCTAAATATTCTACTTTACAAGAGTTGAAGGACCATCAATGCTGCATTGCAAATATTATTAGCTTGTTTAGGTACGCGCTCTTTCTAGTCATTTTATTTGGGCGTTTTTTATCTCGATCATATTCAATAATTTGAAACCCTAACCCCCAAATGCGACACACAATCAATCGATCTCGAAGGATCGTATTGTCAACAATCAAGAATGCAGCATCAACATCAGAGGCTGAAGCTGCAACAGCAACAAGCTTTGATGCAGCAAGCTCTCCTTCAACAGCAATCGATGTATCATCCTGGCCTCTTAGCACCACCACAGGTTTGCACGATCATATGTTTTGATTTTGTAATGTATTCTTCACTTATTTGTGCACATGTTTGTGAATTCATGTCTGTGTGTGCTAATTTTGTCATTTGCCAGCTTAGGGTTTTGATTTTGTTGATCGATCATCTGATTACGATGGCCGTGCCTGTAGTTTTGGTGAGCTGTGATAAGCATTAGGGAATTAGAATTGTTTGTTTATTTATCTGTGAAATGTAAGGGATTGTTTATCGTAACTGAATTTTGACGATTTTTGTTGCTGTGCTCCTCGGCTATGTGAAGGCTAAAGGATTTTAATTATATGCTTTTCTAGTTTAGTTTACTCTCACCGTACAAAATAGAGTGGTATTTTTATTTATTTTTTTGATAGTGTACCCGTTACTTTTGAGATACAAGATTCGTTTTGGATTTTGTTACTTGTTTGAACTGTCATTAAATCTGTAATAACTTGTAAAAATTTAGGATTCTCAAAATTTTATTACTTTCGGAGAATGAAATAACTTTCCAGATTTAATTGGTAGCTTTTTGCTTGGAACTGGCTGGTATGTGTTGCATTTTGACTGAACAATATATATATATATTTTCTTTCTTGGCGTAAAGTCTCATCCCTTTGTGACTAATTGTTTACTGGTTCTGGAATAGTGGAATGTTTCCTGTTATTTAAATTTACCTTTCTAATGGTTTTTTTGAGATTCTTTACTAATCGATTTCATAGCTTAGTAGCCTGTCAGGTTGTCCTGTAGACCTATAGTTGTAGGAGATTATATGATAACCTTGCTCAGGAGACTCATTTTGCTTCATAGTGGTTGTTAGCTTGTCTTTCTAGCTTTATTGCTCTGGGTTTTCTTTCTTATATAAATATACAGTTATCATCTTTGGCGTCTGGTGAGTGGTGACTGTTGTTTTTCATTGTTGGCGCCTGGTGCCACTGGCCCACTGTTGCTACTATTAATCTTTTATGGACATCTTGAGTGTCTAATGGTTTTTTGTGATCCTTTACTGTTCAGTTTCATGATTTAATGATTTGACTTGTAGGAGATTAGGTGAAAACCTTGTTCACGAGTCTGTCTTTTGCTTCATAGTGATTGTCAGCTTGTTTTTAGCTTTATTGCATGTGGGTTTTCTTTCTTATACAAATATTTTGTTTTCATTATTGGGGCCTGGTGCAAGTGTTACTACTATCTATTAGGTGTTCCCAGCGGCTGGAGCTATTAGCCAAAGAGTTTTTCTTTGAGTGCGGGAGATATGGGACTGTGAAGTTAGTTATGTTTTCGGGGTTCAGCTGTCTTTTTGCACATGAGGCATGCGGTGGCTACTATGCAATATCTGTTTTGTCACCTCCGTAAAGTTCTACTATAGGGTTATATTCTTTTTTGATCATCACTAGTTTGAAAGGGCAAAGCATTTACTCTTGGCTTTTAAGCATCTTGATTGGTTTCTTATTTTAAAGAATTACCCTTGTGAGATTTTCCTGATGGCATTGCTATCATCAGTTCTTTGGGAATTGGGATGTCCATAATTTTATCATCTATTTAGATATGGTTTCATAGTAGGTTTCTAGACAACAAAAGCATGGTATTGCTGTTTCGTGTCTGTGAATACATCTAGTTTTCTGGTTAGCCTCAATGGATGTACATTAAATTAGAATGCCATTTTTGGATGCACAAGACTGAAATGTTTTAAAGGAATTGAGTCAGTTAGAACTTGTTTTTTGTTCAGACATGCATTAGGCTTTTTTTTCTTTTTTAATCTAAATTTGGTTTTATCTTACTAGTCATTGCTGTTGGAGGCTTAGGAAGTCATAGCTCGATCTTCCTGCATGACTTTTCTTGTCCTTTTACATATTAAGCTTATATAGGGCATTTGTGTGTACATTTGTTTTTATGGTGTGCTTCTTTGGTGGCTTGTGTTTAGTTTAGTAGTAGATACACTTTGCCTTTTACCTGTTCTTCGCTGGGAATAATGTACTCTGGTTAGTGGGCTTCTTTATTTTTTTACTCTTAGCTTGCTATGTTTTTGGGTTTTTCCTTTTTTCACTTTTTTATTTTGCAGATTGAGCCAATCCCAAGTGGAAATCTGCCTCCTGGGTTTGATCCAAATACATGCCGCAGTGTGTGAGTGGCTTACAGATGATTTTTCCAGTTCCTTTTTTCTTTTTCATTTGCATTTACCTGCATGACAAAAGCCTTGGTCTGCCCCTTAACCATCTATGTGTTTTTAGATGTGATGTCTATAAGTTATCTTTTCTCACCCTCCAATACAAATACCGAGGTTTGTAGTTGTAGTATGCAAGTGTCAAATGTAGGATGGCTATTTGTTTCTATGTTTACTGGAAACTGGGAAATATTCTTTAGCTAAATTTGTTATTCTTTGTATTATTTTTTCAAACTTCTAGTTGTTTATGTTTGAGAATTACAGGTATGTGGGGAACATTCATATACAAGTGACTGAACCACTTCTTCAAGAGGTTTTTGCAAGTACTGGTCCTGTTGAAGGCTGCAAACTCATAAGGAAAGAGAAGGTAGCTATTTTTATTAAGTAGCTTGAAACTTTTTGATCAAGTATGCATATAATTCATTTTAATGGTGGTCCTGGGTATATACTGAGCTATCTCACTTTTTTCCTTCCACTTAGCTACCCTGTTTATCATTTTTTTATTCTTCTTTTTGTGTGCAGTCATCTTATGGATTCATTCACTATTTTGATCGTAGATCAGCTGCACTTGCTATATTATCTCTAAATGGGAGGCACTTGTAAGTGTTTGGATAGCTGTCACTAACTCACTATATTATGTTCACATAAATAAGGTTAAACAATCGTATTAAATAGAGTTACGTGCTCTGCTATCTTACTTCACCACTTCTTTTTATTAATGTTATTTTCAGGTTTGGACAACCTATCAAAGTTAACTGGGCATATGCTAGTGGACAGAGGGAGGACACGTCAGGTAGGTTTTATGTGGTGCTTATGTTTTGTTTGGACTTCGGATAATATTAATACTTGTCATCAGGCATTATTTTTATGATAATTTGATCTCATTGCGTTCCTACTTCTGGTTTGCAGGTCACTACAACATATTTGTTGGTGATCTTAGCCCTGAGGTTACTGATGCTATGTTGTTTGCATGCTTCTCTGTTTATGCTAGTTGTTCGTGAGTACATCTCTTTCTTCTCTCTCTCTCTTTCACAAACACACACTCACTCACTCATTCTCTAACATGGACTTGTTTTCATGTATGTTTCTCTATTTTAGGGATGCGAGGGTTATGTGGGATCAGAAAACTGGCCGTTCACGCGGTTTTGGGTTTGTTTCTTTCCGTAACCAACAGGTTTATACTTGATGACTGACCCTTCTTTAATACTGGACTTTATTATGGAGAAAATGGTTACACAAATTTGTCTTTGCCTTAACGTAAACAGAGAGTCATAAAAGTAGATGTGGCAGTTTCAACCCCTTTTCTTATAAATGAGTTGATTTTGGGTTGTTTTTTTATTTCAAATGTGTCAAATACTTTTTTCTTTCTTTTTTTAGCTAAAAGTGGAACATAATAAATGGATAGAAGGGTAGAAGTTGTCCATCTATGTATAATGCATACAACCTGATAAATCGGTTTTATTCAAACATATTAATTTTATTGTAACGGTCTCGTTTCTAATCGTAATTAATGCTTTAGCACTGAAAATACACAGAAAGGGGTGCTTGCGGGTCAACACAGCTAGCTCATTTTGACCTGTACTTAATGTGGCCTGTTTTATCTGAATTAATTATGATTGATTACCCAACCTGCTACCCATCTCATTCGACATTTTCCTAGAAGTTGATTATACCACCTTACCCACCCTGTGTGGAACTCTCTACCCATTTTGACTCATTTTCTGTTGTTTTCCTCATGCACAAATTACCATCTTTTAACTAGAATCTGACCTTATCAATTCTTGTTCAGGATGCTCAAAGTGCTATAAATGACTTAACTGGTAAGCGCTTTTTGAAAAGATTTTTTATTTGTTTAATTTTCTAAATTTTGAGAATAAAATCTGAGTATTTGAATTTAATTGTTTTCATTTTGGAGTTGTATGCAACATTCCATCATTATTTTTTCATATTTTATCAGGGAAGTGGCTTGGCAGTAGGCAGATCCGCTGCAATTGGGCTACCAAAGGTGCTGGCACTAGTGATGAAAAGCAGGCCTCAGATTCTAAAAATGTTGTGGAGCTAACAAATGGGTCTTCAGGTATGCAGTAGAAATAAGAATTTGAAAATCTGTCTTTTTGAGTATCAATTTTTTGTTTACATATATGCATATACCTTTTTATTCGGGCAGAGGATAGCAAGGAACCTGTTAATGTAGATGCTCCTGAAAATAACCCACAGTATACCACTGTTTATGTTGGCAACCTTGCACCAGAAGTAAGAAATCATTTTCCTTCAATTATGTAGCTATGGTTATGTGGAGATTATGTTGCAATCATGCATAACGGAGGATTATTTAATCCATTGTATCATGACATGAAAGGTCTGCTTATTTGCATGCATTTTAGTAATTTGTGATGATCAGAAGCTACATGTGACCTTTTTAAAAATGATTATGTGATGTGGAATAACCAAAATTAGGTTAAACCCGTAAAGAGTAAATGATTAGTATTGTTTTGATTTTATTTTTGCTCTGGATAATGACCTGTTTTGCAGATACTATAATCCGATAAGTAAACATTCAAAAACAGTTGCCCTATTCCAAACACTAGAAACTGGTTATTTTTGACTTGAAAATGCAATAATCGGATAACTGTTAGGAATCAAGCGGCGCAGCGGAACCAACACACGAGCACAAACAGATATCACGCAGAAAATAGAACAATAAACGACACAAGGATTTAACGTGGTTCGGTCGGTGTGACCTACGTCCACGGGCTGCAACTAGGGTTTTTCTTTATTTGCTCAGTACAAAGATTACAAATGCATGACATGGATATATATAGAGACTAATTAGGGTTAACAACTTAATGAACAAGAAAACTTAAACATGGGTCCAAGCCCAAAGCCTTCATAAACCCAACAATCTCCCACTTGAAGGCTTTGCGATAAATTCTAGCCCGCCATTCAAGAACAAAGCAACCCAGTCGTCTAGTAACTTCAGTAATCTTTAAACAAGAACAAAGCAACCCAGTCGTCTAGTAACTTCAGTAATCTTTAAACAAGTCTTTCAAGCCTCCAGTTCCCAAAGAACAAGCTAAGACTCCATCACATCTCCTAGCTGCAGCAACCCCTCATCATCAAGTACCAGAAGGGCCAGTTGAAGCTCTCCCGTGCTCCAACTCAGTCGTGGCTAGTCCCGCCAACGACTCATCCTCTATCTTAACCGATTTAGACATTCCACCGGATTCAAAGATACACCGAGGATCACCATCACTCTCCAAATTCAGCAAACAATCACTAGGAGAGAATTTTTCAGTCTTAGTCTTTAAAACCCAACGGTTCTTTGTAACTTTACCCGAAACACGTCTCGTGCTCCCACTGTCACCGAATCCCCTGAATGGTTTAGACTTTCGAACTCGTTCACCTAACATCCCTGCTCCAGACTTCACGTTTGCAAAATGAACTCTCTTAGCACCAGATTTAGCGAACCGGATTTTGTCGTGCTTAACCGGGACGGTCATACATCCCTCAGCAGGTACCTCAACCATATATAATGACCCACGCTTTATACCACGAGCAATAACCAGATTACCATTGATCACCCTCCATTTACCACAACCAAACCTCACTTCCGGTCCTTGTTCATCCAGCTGACCAACTGAAATCAGTTTCTTCTTCAGCCCCGGAATCACCCTTACATTCTTTAGGTTCCATGTAGTACCCAATGAAGTAACCAGATCAATATCACCCATGCCCGTTGCCTCAAGTATCTCGTCATTGGCTAATCGTACCTTTCCAAAATCACCATGTTTTAGATTAACCATCGTTTCTTCGTTGTCCATGGCGTGAAACGAAGCCCCTGAATCCATGACCCAAGAGTCCACACTGTTTTTCACACCGAGTATCAATGCATCATCATCAGAAACATCCCCAGCAGCAGTGTTTAATTCCTTCTTATTCGGACACTGACTCTTAATGTGTCCCAACTCATTGCAGCTCCAACACTTCACATTCTTCCTAGGTTTAGATGAACTCCTTCCCCGACTCCCACTGTTCCTGTTATTACCCCGACCCCTGCCAACATTTAGTAGTTCACTATTAGATGATTCACCCGAGTTCCTTCTTCCGACTTCTTCACCCATAATTAGATCTCGAATACCATTCAGAGTGAAACCCTTAGTCCCCACAGAACTTGAAATTGCAGTCACAGTTCCAGACCAACTATCAGGCAGAGACGACAACAGCAGTAGAGCCTGAACTTCATCATCAAACTTAATTCCAACAGATACAAGTCTTGTTAATATTGAATCTAGATTGTTAATGTGAGCAATCACTGAGCTTCCTTCTTTCATCCTTGTGTTCACCAGCTCCCGAATCAAAAACACCTTATTCGCCGCAGACGGTTTCTCATACATATTTGACAAAGCAGTCATCATACCACGAGCCGTGGTTTCCTTAATGACATTAAAAGCAACATTTTTCGTCAAAGCCAATGTAATAACCGCACGAGCCTTCTTGTCCTTTGATTCCCAATCAGCTTGTTCTATTTTCGCAGGTTTTTCTCCTAGTACCATATCCAAGTCCTTTTGACATAACAATGCTTCTACTTGCATTTTCCACCAACTGAAATCAGAATCGTTAAATTTCTCGATCACAACTTTCCCGTCTTCAGCCATCTCAAATAGCAAACAAGAAGCAAATCGAAACAGTGAACAGACATAGCAATGACACGGGCCTGAACTTGACGGCTGTTCTACTGAACACTGTCAATTGACCAATTTGCTCCTACAATAAACCTTGTAGACAAATCTGAACCAGAACGTACTTTTCTTTCACAAAAAAAACACGGTTCCCCAAACTGTTGATAATAACCAGTCAAAACAAATTGAAACTTGAAAACACAAAACCCTAACCTTTACCCGACAAATCCAAGAGTTCTTCACCAAACCCTAATCGACGACTTCCAAGAGTTTCAACTTGGTACTTGATCTCGATCACCAAAATATTATTGATAATGGCGACAAGGTTTAATAACTTTGCTTACCTTCCTCGATCAAATAAAAAAAGACCTTTCTGCTTTGTTTTATGCGTAAAAGCCCAAGATGACTTTTTGAACTAAAAAAATCATTCACGTGGGTAATAGAAAAATAAAAAACAACTCTTATGCCTTTTCTTCTTTCAAGCTAAGGTGCACTCCTTTTTTTTTTTGATCTGAACGATGCAACAACCAAGAAAGCAAATAGAAAAAAAAAACCTTATGATCTTCGAACAGACAAATCTAATACGAATCGTCTTCCGTGCAATCCCGTTTGTTCAACGAGCCTAAGCTCTGATACCACTTGTTAGGAATCAAGCGGCGCAGCGGAACCAACACACGAACACAAACGGATATCATGCAGAAAACAGAAAATAGAACAATAAACGACACAAGGATTTAACGTGGTTCGGTCGGTGTGACCTACGTCCACGGGCTGCAACTAGGGTTTTTCTTTATTTGCTCAGTACAAAGATTACAAATGCATGACATGAATATATATAGAGACTAATTAGGGTTAACAACTTAATGAACAAGAAAACTTAAACATGGGCCCAAGCCCAAAGCCTTCACAAACCCAACAATAACCACTATTAAAATTAATTCCGAACACCCCCTTTATGTGATTGCCATGTCTTGTATTTAGTTTTTCATAGTGATTCATGGATATGAAATTTTGAATTGAATTGTTAAATATCAGGTTACTCAGCTTGAACTCCATCGCCACTTTCATTCCTTTGGTGTTGGAATAATCGAGGAAGTCCGGGTTCAGCCTGACAAAGGATTTGGTTTTGTGAGATACAACAATCATGCCGAGGCTGCTTTGGCTATTCAAATGGGAAATACCCAATCCATTCTTTACGGTAAACAAATTAAGGTGCGTATGCTTATTTATTTTCCAAAAGCAACTAAATTTTTTGTTTTTTTACTGCATTGATGTTTTAGTTTATTTATATTCATCTAAACTGAATCTTTTGATTTATTTTATTTTATTAAATTATACATTAACCAGATATGAAGGTAGACATGTGTATGATATGGTATAAACATTTATTAAAAAAAAATCATAAAGCTTTATCAACGAAGGGCATTTTTGTCATTACAAAATAATATAAATTCTTTTCACAATTCTTCTCTTTCTTTTCTATCCAACTATAAGTTGATGTGTGTAGAGTCCTGACTTTTGATTGTTTTGTATGCAATTTAGTGCTCTTGGGGCAGTAAGCCAACTCCACCAGGAACAATCTCAAACCCGCTTCCACCACCCGTGCCTGCACCAATGCTATCAGCTGCTGACTTGTTGGCGTATGAGAGACAATTAGCAATAAGCAAGATGGGCGGGGTCCATGGGCTCATGCATACTCAAGGTCAGCTTCCTCTCAAACCACCAACTATGGGTGGTATGGGTATGGGTGCCTCCGGAGCAAGCCAAGGCATATATGATGGTTTCCCCAATGTTGCTGCTGCCCAACAACTCATGTATTATCAGTGAGTGACTACGTGGCGTTATTGCATGTATTGCTTTTGTTGTCTTTCTGAGTTTCTAGGAGGCTTTTATGATGTTCCTCTTGGCTTTGTCCTTTTTTTCAACTTTACCTTTTACACCCACGTTATCCTGCATATATTTGCTTGACATGAGCATCGATACTCATGATGTATGTTTGTGTTTGGCTTGGTAACAAGCCCCTTTGGTTTGTTTTTGTTCCGAGATTCAGCATCGATGAAATGCCTGGCTACGTCTTTCCTAGTTTGCCCTGTAACTGTCTACTAGAGGTGTTAATTTGATCCATATGAATTTTTTAATTTGGGTTTTGATTTATCTCTAAAATTAAACAGCTAGTGATTTGTGTCTCAAATCCTAAGTTGATCTATTCGACTAGCCTAGTGTCACATACATGATGTTAATGGTTGTAAACTAAGATAATTTACATCCAAGTTTTCAATTACATGCATAACAGAGATAAGTAAATATAAATTTCCTTGAACATCTTAGGCAATAACTATCACTACAACAAAATAAACTTAACATGAAATTTGTGAATTACACGACAAAAAGCTAAAGCTAAAAATATGTTTAACTACAACAAAATTCCGTAGTACTAGGGTGCGAATTGAAGACACAAGATGAAAATACAATATAAGGTTAACATGAAATTTGTGAATTTCATGATTACTTTAAGTGGTCTTGAATTACTTCCCGGCTGAACCCTGATGTAACATTTAGCTAAACAAGTCATGTTTAGGCCTGCAGTTTATTTGACAAGTTTGTGGCTGATGTAACATTTAGTTAAACAAGGCATGTTTAGGCCTGTAGTTTATTTGACAAGTTTGTGGGTTTAACCATTATGCTGTTTTGTTCTAAACTTATTATTATTATTTTTTAAATTGTCTTATGAATTTTAACTTAAAACCATTTGGGCATTTTATGTTAAAATTTTACGCATGTCAAAATTTAAAAGATAATGAAAGTCATTATACCTTAATATAATATTTTATATACATTTGTATTTTTATTTAGATTATAAACATGAGATAAATAAAATAAAAATAAATTTAGGGCTAAACTTTTGTTCATGTTAACTCGCGACAACTCATGTTGTGTTTTCGTCCAACCTAAGAACACATTAGCCTATATGTTAATAAATAAACGAAATGAACAGTAAGTTTGGGATTTAGAGTTTGATCCACAGATGTTTTTTTCAAAGCAGTTTTACCACAAACAGGTGTCCAGCTCCATTCAATATACATACAACTGTTGTTTTAAAGTAGTCTTACCACCAACACATGTCTAGCTTCCCTCTGAGAAGTTGGTAGTGAAGGTAAACGGGTGGAGGGAAAGGAAAGTTGGGGAGTCGGAGAAGAGAGCGATCACCGCCCTTTGCCGCACCATCTTCCTCGTGCAAAGCCTTGATACATCCCTAATCAATTCAAGACGCAGATGATGAGGTAAAAGGGTGCATTTACGTAGACTAGTCGGTGAAAGGAAGAAGGGGATGACGCTGACGCAGCCAATTCTATTTTCCACTAATCAGTTCAAGACGCAGATGATGAGGAAGATGAGAATGACGATGACGCGAAGAGGAGCTGATCGATTGATTGGAGCGCCATCCTAACTTTACCCCAGAATTTACTTTTGTGTAGTTAGTTCAATGTCAGAGTGATCTGATGTAGTAACTTTGGTACCTCACATGTATGTTGTCTTATATTTTGTTTGTTAAACAAAGCCAACTATTTTCCCAAAAACAGACTGTTTGATGGTCACTCAATTATGATGTATTAATTTTTTTTCTGTGTGCAGGCTCCCCATACTTGAATCCATGCTCAGGAAAGGTGATGCGAGTGCTTACCTTTTTAATATTTGATTATACTGTTGCTGAATTTAATGTGGTTTCATAAGAAAGTTATGTTTCACAAGTTATTTATTGAATTGTTTGTCTTTTGGTTATCAATTAATGATCAGGTGTACACATGAATACATGATCATTGTTATTTTTATTCTAACTTGAATTTTTTCATCACCTGTGTGGCTGTGTGTGCGTGTGTGTGATATTTTTTCTATTTAAACATTATGCAGATTTGTTTTCTGCATGTATGGTTTTGAATCAATTTTTTGCGATGTATAATAACAATTGCAAATCCACTATTGTTCTTGCCTTTTACGAGAAGCTCACGGATTTGCTTTTGGTTGTTCGAGTGAAACTTCCCAGGGAGGTCACCCATCCCTGGATTGCAGCCACTTGAGCACGCTTAACTGTGGAGTTCTCCTATCATCCACAGCTAATACGCCCAAAACGTATTGATGATATTAGAGACGAGACATTAATTATGAACAAGAAATCTCTTATGTCCACGACTGATGTGGGATTTTCTTAGGGTGTTATATGAATCCTTTTTGGCTGATGTTAAGTTTTCAATGCCAACAAATTATTTTTTGTTTCCCAGACCCCTTACGTGTTTTTTGGTGCCTCATCGGCTCATCATCAATTGTTTAGGCTAGTAATTTTTGTTTCCATAAATCGATAATTTATTTTAGTTAGTTTAACTTAATAATCTCTTAATGGTACATTTTGCCCTCAATATTACATTAATGTTTGCAAATTATGCTTGATACTAATGTTACACAGGGAACTTAAGAGAATACACCATCTTTGACGGTGAAGTTAACCGAGGTGAGACATTATGCGGTTGATTTCCATGCAACCTAAGCTCGCTACATTCCTTTTCTATATGTTTTGCTACATTGCATGGTACAAAAGCCTCAATTGCCATTGGTGGTGATGTGAATAAATAGGTGTTGCGTTGTGATTTGCTAGGTGTTTTCATGAAAGATGATGTCAAACATTTTATTGTGGTTGTGACTAAGGCTGAGAAAATAAAATCAAGTAAGATTCTTGATGAAATCCCACTTTTGTAGTTACCTCATCTTTTTCCCCAGAATGAAAACTAAAATGGGCTCTTGAAATTGGAGCTTATTTGATCTATTGTAGCTTTGTATTGAGTTTTTCAGAAAGACTGTAAGTAAACAGTTCGCTTCTTTGATTTGGATATTCGCTCACTGCTGTTAGTTTGTATTTAACTTTTTTTTAATGATTTTCTTTAATTCTACTGATCAGGCAGTATTGTGTGATATTGAAGATGATTATAACGTAAGCATTAATCCTCACTGCAATTTGTTTTCTTTTACAAGTAACCTTATTATCTAAATGACTATTGAGTTATATATATATATATATATATATATATATATATATATATATATATGTGTGTGTGTGTGTGTGTGTGTGTGTGTGTGTAGAAGACTTTATTCTTTGTAATTGATGAGATTAAATAGTTTACCTAGAACATAACAATAAGAAATAGGTAGCTTCATTTTTCAAATTAATAATCTTTAATAGGAATACAGGTTTGTTTTCATGAATCCTAGCATTTTCTATTTGCACAGATCCCTCCAAGTATATAAAATAATGCAAGCATCCATAGAACATTTCATTCCACAGGGAGCCCATATTTATAAATCAATTCAGCAGGTCATCTATGATTTCAAAATATTCAACTTAACCACAAAAGTGTGAAGGTATGGTTTAAACATATAACATTTACTCTTAGATAGTAGGGTTTTAAAGGTTTTCGGAAGATTTAAGAGGCTGAAAGAGACTTACCGGTTGAGTTACGATGTATGTTCATATCCGTGTTGAGGAGTTCCATACACGCGCAACGCGCGTGCGGAACATTCCTAGTATCATTTATAAACCTAAATTCATACCACTTGCACGAGATGCTAAATGAAAATGTAAAATCAACATAATCCAAGAACCCTTCAACTCTTTTTACTTTTACATTTCTTACCTTTTTATATATACATATATATTTTTTTCTGATGCACTCTTACGACAGTGTCAATCATACGCCCTAATAATTATATTAATGTTTCTTTTAGAACAACATTTAATATAAATCTATTAACCTTTGATACATGCACATTACAAGTTTTAAATCAGCAACCTCTTACATATAAAGAACATACCTTACCGCATGTATTTTTTTCGGAATCAATAATATTACTCTGTTTTTTTTGAACGGCAAACGTATTACGATCATGCTTCAGATGATACGTATTATCTTAATCATGTCTACCTATACGTTTCCCAGCCGAGATCGCACCATCAACTATCTCAGGAGGAAGTCCATAATTAGAAAAACACACTAGCTCAACCTTGAATATTCTTACTTTGAACGAGACCTGAATCCAATAGCTCTTCATTTCTTTTATTCTTCTGAGCATCTCACTTTTATCATTTAAGCTAAAGATCATCACTAAAAAACATTGATAAAGAAATAATATTACTCTAGTGTACTTAACACGATAATATTTTTGATGAAATCTTCCTACTTTAATAAAATGGTAAATGTGGATGACACGTGTCAGCACCTATTCATTTTCATCAAACTTTTTCCGCTTCTCTCTCATATTAAATAACTACAATAATTACTAATAATATTATTTATTTTTATATTATAACTAGCTCTCCAATAAATTAAAGAGATATTTTTATTAATGTTATTTCTATAAAATAGTTTTTTATAAAAAGAATTTTTTTTTAAAAATCAAACTATTTTTACGTAATACTTTAAAATTGGTTTTCTAAAGTAATTTTTTTAATAAAACATAAATAATTAAAATAGGGAGTTATCGTAAGGATATTTTTTAAAATGAAAATTTTTTAAAACGTTATTATGAAACAAAATGTTTAATTTATCTTTGAAAAAACAAAAAATTTAAAAAATTTATATAATTTTATTACTTATAGTTATTACTCTTACGTAATTTTAATGATATCATGTCTTAGTATATCATTTTATAATTAATAATTTTTATGCAATACACCGGTTTTATGTTGTTTCGGTATCGTAGCAACCAATTAAGCCCCGCCGCCAAACGGAGCGTCCTAATGTCAATCGGTCCCACACCCACCGCCCGATGTTAACAAAACCCCAAATCACCCAATTCTCAAATCAAAATCAACAATCACTAATTTTGTTTTAGAGCCCCCGTACATCACCAACGTGATGTAAACCCGATGTGATTGAAAACTTATCATAAAATTCATCACATTCATTCGAAGAATCACTCCGATTCGATCCAATAAGTAATTTTCCCCACAGATTTTGACGACAATGGGGGTTTCTTTCAAGGTATCGAAGAAAGGTGCTCGATTTCGCCCCAAACCTAAGCCTGAAGTCACTGCAGTTGTAGACGATGAAGATGTCGACGCTCCTGTTGGAATTCAGAAGAATTTTGGATCATCGGTTGTTGTTGCTGCTGAAAAACCATCGGTACGCGTCTCGTTAGATTTCGTGTTGTGGGATTGTTTCGTTAATTGATTGCGGATTCTTCTTGTGTGTTAGATCGATTATTAAGATGGTGATTGGTGCTTTGATCGAATCTGTTAGTCGTTAAGTGATTACACACTCTTGGATGGATCCATTTTTCCGACCGAATTGATGATTGATGTGCTAGTGTGTGTGTTAGCAGTTTGATTTTTTATTTTGTGAGGTCATTTAAACTAGGGTTTTGGAAAGATCTGATCTTTGCTTATGATTGAATTAGGATTAGGGTCTAATTCGATTTTGCTCAATGAGTTTGATAAAAACAACCACTTTCCTTCAAAGGTTTAATAACATCAATTTCAGTTCAAAAGTTTAATCATATGTTTTTAACTTCAGTCCAAAAGGTTCACCATTTGGAGGTAAATTGGACCGTAATTGAAACAACTAATAAAACTTTTAGACTGAAATTGAAGCAACTAATGAAACTTTTGTATTTTGGAGGAAAATGGTTATTTTTGTAAAACAACGGGAGCAAAACCGAATTTAATTCTTAGGGTCATTACGCACTTTAACTGATTGCTCCAATTTGTTTGACGTATTCTGATACTATAGGTTGATGTCACTGAGAACAACAAAGATGGTGCTGAAATTGCAGGTATCTTTCTAAGGAATATTAACTCACACACTTTTGTTGTGGTTTTTTTAATTGCTTTTCTAATCTTCAAATTTTATTATTGTCAGATGCAGATATTTCTTTCTTCATAAGCCTCTTTCCAGATGGATATTCAATTGGGAACCCCTCTGAGGTTTGTTACGACATTATGTTAGATTTCTCCTTTGGTTTTAAAATTACCAGTTTTGATTTTAGCTAACTCCTTTGTACATACTTTTAGAATCGAATTAATCAAGCCGCTGTACAAGATGATCCAAAGTTCTTGCATCCGTATGATCGGACATCAGAAAGTCTATTCTCGGTACGTGTTAATCTTCTTACTCGTATTAGGAGGTGATACCTTTGACCAGTTTACATATGAATGGGTCTATTTGGTTGTGTTTTACCCATATCAGGTTAAATCAAAACGTTGACCTAAAAAGGAAACGGTTCAAACAAAAGTGGCCAAAATTCTATTCTTAGTGCATAAAACCTCCTAAATCACCTTTTTAAAGTGTTTAGATAGTTGATATGGTAATATTGTTCTTGTAAACACAGTTAAAATGTTAATTATTTACAAAAATGGACAAATGTGTGGGTAATGTTAGAAATTAATCTTGATGTCCAAGGGTGTATACGGGTGAACCAAGAAAGATGAGGGTGGAATTAGTTAACATGTAGAATATGTTAGTCAAGGTAAATATTAAGAAAGTATTGAATATTTTGGTTGTGAATGGGCTGTCATCCAGCTGTGTTTGAGCTGTGATTTCATAGTGATTAAGGTTAGGAGTAGTATAAAAGAGGGTCATTGTATAAAGTTTAAGGTGTGGTCTTTTGTTCTTCATATTTATAAAAAGAGTCGTGATAGTTCCCACAAAATACCGAGTTTTATCTTTGTTTTTTCTGGGCCAATATTCTAACAATTGGTATCAGAGAGAGGGGAACGATTACGGGAAGAAGATTGAGCATGTGAAGACAAGGAGAAAGATGATCGAGCTGTGAAGAAGAACGAGGCCACCCGATTGAATCTGTGAGAGATTAATCGTATAGCCCGAACCTGTGATAGGTTCAAACAAGTCAATTGAGCAGATCCAAGGGGAAGAACAGTTGTGTGATCCAATTGCAGAAGGAAAAATCTGAGTGATTCAGATTGCAGAAAATCTGTGCGAGACAGATTGGGTTCTGTGTGAGGCAGAACGTAAGGTTGTGTGGAGCTGCAATCAGAAGTGAAGAAAACCTGAGCGATTCAGGTCACCACGGAGAAGATTTAATCTGTGAGGGATTATTCATATATGGGACAATCTGTGTGACACAGGTTGTGAGGAGAAGAACTCAGAAAAGCAAAAGCCAAGAAGAGCTTGTTGCTGTTTGCAGTCAAAGGAAACAATTGGCAAGTGATTTGCTAGGAAGTGAGATTGTTGGGCTGCTGTGATAGCAGGTTTGCAAGGCTGCAAGCAAGGAAGAAAACAGAACAGAAGCTGTGTGAGACAGCACAGAAGCTAAGTGAAGTAGATTTGAAGATCAATGATTGATCAAATTTTGAAGAAACATGGTTCCAGCGACTGGAATTCAAGACCAAGGTGGTACAACATCAAGATTAAGAGTGAGAATGTTAGAAATTAATCTTGATGTCCAAGGGTGTATACGGGTGAACCAAGAAAGATGAGGGTGGAATTAGTTAACATGTAGAATATGTTAGTCAAGGTAAATATTAAGAAAGTATTGAATATTTTGGTTGTGAATGGGCTGTCATCCAGCTGTGTTTGAGCTGTGATTTCATAGTGATTAAGGTTAGGAGTAGTATAAAAGAGGGTCATTGTATAAAGTTTAAGGTGTGGTCTTTTGTTCTTCATATTTATAAAAAGAGTCGTGATAGTTCCCACAAAATACCGAGTTTTATCTTTGTTTTTTCTGGGCCAATATTCTAACAAGCCCACCCTTCCCGATTAGGCCTGTTATGGCCCATACTATCATTAGTGCCAAAATGGACAAAAGGGGGTCAAATGGAAGTGGCCCAAATTCTATTCTTTGTGCATACAACTTCCTTAATCATTAATCATTGTTTTTAATGTTTTAGGAGGTTAATCATTGTTTCTAATATTGTTCTCGTAATCGCAGTTAACACGTTAACTATTTACAAGAATGGACAAAAGATATGCGTGGGTCAACCCACCATCCTTTATCTGGCCTGTTTCAACCCATACTTAAAAAGTGACCTGTTTCAACTCAAATCCATTTTCATCAATTACCAGACCCGCCCAATCCACCAATCTTGCTACCTCTACTTGGACCTAAATATTTTTTTGCAGTCTCTACAGTTGAAAGCACCTTCAAACTTGGCACTTAAAAGAGTTTATAATGAAGTTCCATTAACTTTATAAGACTACGTCTACCTGTATTTTTACTGTTTTGTTATGTCTGTAAAGAATTGCATTATTGTAGCATAGCTTTTTGTCTAGTCCTGCATTCAAGTTGTTCTTAATTAGCAATGAGTGATTGTGATCTGTGAAGAAGTCTTCCTCCTTTTATCACTTATTTTGCTCATTGTATTTGAAGGCTATTGAGCGTGGTCTGTTACCTGCTGATTTCTTGGATGATATACCATGCAAATTTATCAATGGAGCAGTTGCTTGTGAGGTATGTAATCACATTAATTAGAACTAAAACTTCAGACATTGTTTTTTGATGTGGAAAACATTGCAGGTGAGAGATTACAGAAATTGTGGGTCTGAAGTGGGGGTTAATGGTTCTTCTGCGGATTCGTCATCCCGGATTACTTCCAAAATACACCTTAAAATGTCATTAGAGAATGTGGTGAAAGATATGCCTCTGATTTCTAATAGTTCTTGGACTTATGGTGATTTAATGGTAAGCATTTTCTAATATGATATAACCAGATGGAAACATACAACCATCTAACTTTTAATTAATTTGGGCCTGTAGGAAGCAGAGGCCCGCATACTGATAGCCCTTCACCCGAAGCTAGATCTTGACCCATCTCCCAATGTAGATAGACTATGCAAACCTCCAACTTCCACAAATGTAAGTGTTTGAAACATTATTATCTTGATGGTGTGGAGTATTTGTTTTTCTTTTTTATTTAAAAGTTGGCTTTATTGCAGCTGAAATTGAATATACGGGAACTTAGACGGAAGAGGTTGAGGCAGTTGTCGGGCCCAGACAATCTCACCAATACGAAAAAGGTTTGCATGGACCGAGGCCTGGATAACTCAAATTCAGGCGCCATGGTGCAGCCACCTGATCTTGTGAACCAGACCATCCAGAATGTTGTTCCAGCATCTCCGTCATTATCTTATCAATCAAAATATCAAATGAGTGCTGGAAACCAAAGGCTTATGCAAGATCATGGGTTAGGACCTGTTCAAGACATGATGAATTCATATACTGACAGTTTGAATTCGAATATGGGTAAGAGGGAAAACCAGGATGGTCAAATCTCCGCTATGACAAGTTTGACTAAAAGAGCTAGGCCAAATTCGATGGGTCTTGATGGGAGTCAACAACAAATGGATGTGCTTGATTCACTCATGCAGCAGCAGCAACCGCAATCAATTGGGAGAGGGATTCAGTTACCTAATAATACTGGAGGCCAAAAGTATCCCTTCGATGGAAGTTTTAATCAGGATCCATTTTCAACGGGTCAACCCGGAATGAGATACAATTTAAAACAAGAACCTGTTGACTCTGAGCTAAATCGAAGTATGCATATGGTGGATTCAGATGTTGACCAGCGTTTACAGCAACAGCAGAGGCTGACTCAGCAGCTCACAAGATCCAACTTCCCGCCAACTCCATGGAATAATCTGGATAGTTCTAGAAAAGAGGAACAGTTTCAGAGACGAAAATCAGCACAAAGTCCACGTGTATCATCTGGGGCATTGCCTCAGTCTCCATTGTCATCAAAATCAGGGGAATTTTCCAGTGGATCCCATGGTGGGCAGTATGCTGCACCTGCATCATTGGGATCATCCCAAAGGGACAAATCAGCAGTGACTTCAGTTCTTGCAGTTGGTGGGGCTGCATCTTTAACTCCTAATGCTCAAATGCCAGCCAGGAGAACAACTTCTCTCCCCAAAACCCCTGCTATCAGCGGGGTAGGGTCTCCTGCTAGTATAGGTAACATTAGCGGGCCCTACAATGCTACCAGTCCTATTGTTGGAAAAGAAGTTGATAAAATCATGCGTGATAAATTCTCCAAAATCGAGATGTTAACTGTCAGGTATGAATCTAACACCTCGTAATTACACTATTTGGAATTACTGTTTCCACTTCCAATAATGTTGTGTTCATATGACTAATTAATTTTTTTATGGTAGGTATCAATTGAACTTGAAAAAGAATAAGGTTGATGAATTCAAAAGTAATACAGCCTTTCCTACCCAACAATTGAATCATTTTCTTTTTGAGGATCAAAATAATGTAAACCCTGAAGATGAAGATTGCAAAATGCCTCTGTCTAAATCGCTTGTCGGAGGGAGCATGAATGTTTGCAAGACCAGAGTATTGAACTTTATGCAGACTGAACGTGTACTCCAAGGTTTGTTTGTTGGTGTATGATAAAAAACCATAAAAGAATTGTTTATGGGAAAGTTGACTTGACTGACATTGATGGTTGACTTTTCTTTCAGGAAATGTGTTCTTAGAGGTGCCAAAATCAAGAACTAGAATGATCTTGTCAGAGAAACGAGATGATGGCACCGTTGCAATGCTGTATGGAGATTCAGAAGATTATGATTACTCATCAGTAGAAGAATACCTTCCTACTCTTCCAAATACTGTGAGTTATTATTTAAATTATTTATTTATATCCACTTGAATTGAACAAATACTGTATTATTGACTCGTGATTTGAATTGATGTTACAGCATGTTGCAGACTTGCTTGCAACTCAGTTCTGCTCGCTGGTATGATCTTCAAAATTGAGTTTTCTAATTCAAAAAGATTATATTTTCCTTTTCGCTGTGTATGAAATAATGAAAGATATTCATTGTTGTCGTTCTATGCAGATATTGCGTGAAGGTTATCAGGTTGAAGGCGATCATCTTCAACCAAAACCAACTAACATTATTCGATCTTCTGGTGATCAACATAATAATAATTCATCTGCCCTATCCCCCAATGCTGAAATCCCAGAGTCGGTTTCAGGCCAGCCATCTAATGAAATTGCAAAACCGTCTGACAGCGGAGCAAATAATAATAGTAATAATGGATCAGTAAATTCATCAGGTGCAAGAATGCATCCACCTGCAAGTTCACAACCACTGCAAATTCCTCAAGGCGGGTTATTGCCGCCAGCACGCCCGCTGCAACCAGACACACAACAGTCATTCCCACAAAATCAACATAACTTGATGCAACAACAGCTGCAAAGATCATCTGCTATGATGCTTGCATCGAATCCGCTCTCACATTTAAATGCAATTGGACAGAATTCAAACATGCAACAGTTAGGTCATATGCTAAATAAAGCGTCCCCGCTACAACTTCAAATGTTACAGCAACAACAGCCTCAAATGCAGAGGAAAATGATGATGGGACTTGGGAATGTTGGAATGGGGGGTAGTACTGGGAATAATATGGTTGGGCTTCAAGGTATGGGGAATGTGATGGGGGGAATGGGTGGCGCTCGTGGAATTTCACCACCAATGACGGGGGCAATTTCGGGAATGGGAAATAATATGGGCCAGAACCCGATTAATATGAACCAAGCTAATATCAGTAATTTGATAAACCAGCAGCTCAGGAATGGGGTGATAACACCAGCTCAGGCTGCTATTATGACTACAAAGCTTAGAATGTCCCAAAGCAGAAATATACTAGCTGGCGCTGGGGGTCAATCTGGTAATATCACTGGGTTGGCGGGTGCTAATCGGCAGGTGCATCCAGGGTCCAGTAACTACTCGATGCTGGGTCCCGGTATGAACCGAGCTAACAACATGAACCCAATGCAACGAACCGCTATGGCCCCACCAAAGTTGATATCAGGCATGAATGCTTACATGAATCAGCAACCACAACAGCAGCAGCAAATGCCACAACAGCAGATGCATATGCAGCAGCCACAACAGCATCAAATGCCACAACAGCAGATACAGCAACAGCAAATGCCACATCATCATCATCAGCAAGAAACAACATCACCATTACAGGTGGTTCTTTCGCCACCTCAGCAAGTGGGTTCACCATCAATGGGACTACCACAGCAACAACAGGCTAGCCCACAGCAAATGAGCCAGCGAACCCCAATGAGCCCGCAGTTAAGTTCTGGTACCATCCAGCCGCCTATGAGTGCGGGTAATCAAGAGGCTAATTGCCCTGCAAGCCCACAGCTGAGCTCACAGACCATGGGGTCTGTCAGTAGTATGACCAATTCACCAATGGATATGCAGGTTGTCAATAAGAGTAGCTAGCTCAATTTCTACTGGTTTTCCACTTTCTTATAGTTTTAAAATTTATATTCTCAAGTTTGTGTTCTGAAGAATAGTATTTGTGAGGATTAATGTACATAAAACGAATGGACAATTTATCCAGTATAATTCCACTCATAACATAACTAATAATATGATTTGGGGAGTGATGCAGATAAATCTTATGGTAGCGTATGTATACGGTACAAAATTTTTTGATGGTTTCTCAAGTAATACAAGTGATTGGTTATTTACATAAAATATAGATTAAAATCAAAGAACATCATCTTCTCATATACTCAATGAGCTTAGAACTCTTGTTTTTTTCAGGTTGGTTATGCTTTTAATATGCAATTTAAGGAGGTTTTGTAATAATTTTATAGAAGGACCTGAAAAAATTGGTAACTATATGCGTATTTAAAATAAAATTCATAAGAAAAGATAACTACTTCACAAACATCTTGTGTTGTGGCATGTTTTGAAATGTTAAAATCTTTTGAAATTTCTTGTTCAAGTCGACATAGGACCATGGTACAATGATAATTCTTTAAGAAAAACAAGTCCAAAGTTTTGTGATGGTTTTGTGAATATGAGCATAAAATGTTGTAATGTAAGGATCATGTAGGCATGAGGGTTCACCTCTTACGCTCACTGAAGTTGTGTAATGGTCTAGCGAGTGATATAATTTTTAGACTATTAACTACGTAAGGTGTCTTCATTTGATTAGCTAGAATAGGACATGTGAGCCCTCACGCCATGAGCCTGCTCAAATCCTCTCGGTGTGTTCCATTTCATGAGCAGCTGATGTGACACTCAAACCCCTACCCCCTCATAGTCTGAAATATAAACTGTTTAAATACCCATTTATATTATTATCAAATGATTGTTGAAGTTACATTCTACAATGGTGATTATCAATCTGGGTTCTGACATGGTTCCTGGTAATATCATTGAGAGTGGGGCAGCCAGCAAGAGCCATTGTGAGCTCAAGTTCATCCTTCAACATTTCAATCACTCTTCTAACTCCATACTCCCCCTTTGCTGCCAATCCATACACAATCGGTCGCCCAATCTGCAATATTATACGACACCATGAGAATGGCCATAACAAACTTTGAGTTTTAATCATTTGATCTCCTATTTGCAGGTGAAATTACCATAACCGCTTGTGCACCAAGAGCTAAAGCTTTGAACACATCTGTTCCTCTTCTTATTCCTCCGTCAAAGAGAACTGGTATTCTTCCCCGAACTGCAGCTACCACCTGCAAGAATACTTTTTGTAAAAAATGGTGCATTGTGGTTTATGTCGTTGGTAAGTGATGATTACTGATTACATTAGGATAAGCACCTCTTCAAGAACAGCAATGGTGGCAGGAACATAATCTAGCTGGCGAGCTCCATGGTTAGAGATGATGATTCCTTCAACTCCTACGTCCATCGCCTTAATGGCTGCCAAGAAACATAGGCAAGATTAGAGGTGGCGGGATGGGCGGATCCAGTGAGTTGGTCACTGGGTCAACACAGATTCGGGCTGAAACGGGTCTTACCGTCCTCACGGGTGAGTACACCCTTTATCAAAATTGGCAACTTTGTAATGGACTTTAGCCAAGCAATGTCCTGCAAAACATATTAGATGTAACCTTAGTTTCAAAAAGCATGAGAAGCTCCGAGAAGTTTAGGTCCCAAAAACCAAGGTATGAGGCGAGAGCTTTAATACACGAGGTGGTGGTCTATGTATGACTAAATAAACTTTATGTACAATCAAAAGTCGCACCTCTGTCATCTCCTTTACGCATCAGTCTTATGATCAAGTAAACCATTCATTATCTCTTTTATTATTTTGGTCATTCTTATAAATCAGACCCTTTGACCCACATTTTGTTTAAATCAATTGCACAAAACCTAATGGTTGTAGAAGAACAAGATGAAGCCAAAAGTAGCAGTTTATACCTTCCAAGAAAAAGAAGGATCAAAGCTCCTGGATGCAAAAGCTTCAAGATTTGAACCCTCACTCTGGAAAACACACACTCAATCGTTGAACTTAATGCATAATAAGGAGCTTAAAAAAAATAACAACAAAACAGATAGTAATTTCACTTGCATCATCAACTTCAGTTGACACGAGACCTTCAAAATTCTTCAGCTGGGGCGCAATCATTCTACATAAAATGTTCCAGAGTCGAGTGATTAACGAGATTAAATGTTTATGTAGAGAAAGAATAAATTGAAAAAATGGGAAAAACACACTATTTTTGGGATGATTTTTACTTGTTTTTTATGTCGGCTTCCCTACGACCAAGTTTAGGAGTGTCAGCAGTAAGAAGAATAGCTTTGAATCCATTCATTTCAGCTCTTTTCACCATCAAAGCAGATATTTCACGTCTCCTGTAAACCTAAAAACAAATGCAAAACAATATAACATTTCACACTGAAATCAAAAAGTTGTTTGATGCAACGATGGAGTCGTGAGGACTGCATACATATAATTGAAAGAATCGAACAGCATTGCAACTGGAAGCAACTTCTTCTATTGTGCATGTAGACATGAAAGATAGCCCCTGAAACAGAGAAAAGAAATGAAAATATATAATAAAAGATGATTTACTGAATTGAAGGAGTAGCAATTAAATTACCATTATGACATTACACGCAGCTGCTGCTTTAGCTGTCAAGATCTCTCCTGAAAAATACAGTCAATAATCACAAACACGCAAAATAATAGAATCTAAGACACAATAATATCACAGAACTATTGTCATTATAGGATAAGGGTGTGCTCAATACATACCCAATTTTAAGTAGAAAACCGAAAGAATTGCAAAAAGCACTTGAATGTAGTGCTGATAAGATGCAATAGGAGAGATAAAGAGTGGCGGTTATGTGGTTATATAACCATCTTATAAATCACATTTCAAGCAATAGATACAGTTGTTTATGCAGTTCTTATAGTTCTCTACTTAAGATTGTATTTGTATTTAATGTTCCTTTTATAGGATAGCCAAGTATATTGGATGTCACATGACATACACAATTTGAAGTTAATTAGAAACTGACTTCATTAATACGAATTAACTACCTTCAGGATGTGCCAACTTATGCATAGCAGTTGGAGCAATCATAATTGGTGCTGAAGTTTTGTAACCCAGTATGGTTGTTGACATATCTATCTTGCTCACATCCACAAGAATTCTTGGCCGAATACTGTTGATAAAATGTAGTTAAAGAAGAATGTATATGATAATAAAATCATAATGCAATAAAAAATTTAACACATTACATAATTCTTTGAAATGCATCAACGTTTTCTCTGAGCGTGTGTTGATCCTCGGATCCTCCAGCAAAGTAGTCATAATACATTTTCGGGAGGGTTTGTTTCGCCAATTCTTGATATTCCTTCACATTGATCGGTTCATCACCCATTTTGACTTTTGTTTCTGGTGTCAAGAATTAACATTAGTTATGCTTCTTTATCACAAAAGACTAATTTTTAGTTTAACTGGACCTTTAGATGCATATAGACATCTGATATCATTTTTACAATGGTATAAGAATTAAGGCATCACCATCTTTCAGAGAAATTCAAAGGCCCAAGTGTAATTCTGCGATCAATAGATAGAATTTCATAGATTTTCAATAAAACTAAAATTACAGGCTTCAAATTGTTTTAGAAAAAGATCAAACTGCAGTAAATAGCATCGCGTTTGTACTTCAATTCTAGTTTGATTTATAAGGTATGAAGAATCATAATTCAGATGGTTTTGATAAATATATGGGCTTAACCGCTAACTAAGGTTTCGTAAAGCGACAAACCAAACTGACAAGATTGGTTGGGTCAGCTGGACCAGACAAATCAGCCACAATGGTTTGGTTTGAACTGTTTGAAGAAAAATCAAAATGATTGGTCTGTGCTAAAATTTTATAAATGACAAAAATGATTCGATATTATACATGTGCGTAGCTGCATATTCCAAAACGGAAAAAATAATGATAAAGGTAAACGGTTGGTATGGTTTACGCAGTCAATTCAACATTCCAAACCGTGCCCCAAAGTTGTTAAACCTCATTTTTTAAATTGAACCATATAAAGCTCAAACCAACCGATTTGCTTCGATTTGAGCGGTTCAGTCAGATTCGTGTATGAACACCCATAGCCTTAACCACTTGTGAACTTAATATGGCTACATAACCTATTACTAGAGATCAGGTTTGTGCAGTCTAAATCAATGAACTTGTGGTGTGACCTTGGTTATAAAAATACACGAGGTTCTCCGAAGCACTTCGGTCTCAAAAGCCGACGCGCCACGCCTTAGGCACCGAGACGCGAGCGCCAAGTATCATATAATATTTGTAACTTAATTCCAGATAATATTTACCACACTTTTAATTTGAATACCAAAACAAGGATGATATAAATTATTACACATATTTAATAACTCTATTACCACATTCTGGAAGTTTGGAACAATCTAACAGTTAGAAAGGATTTGATCAGGTCAATGAAACTCTCTAACAATCTCTGATTACAATAGCTTATAGCTTATAAAAACCATTTGATCAGGTCAACGTTCTATAGTAGTTAGTCAAACCGTCAAATTACCAAAAAAGGTCAATTTTCAAACTTCAAAAACTCAAGGATTCTAAAAGTTCGATAGTTAGAAATTAACAGATTTATTAAAATTTAGTAGTTTACGATTTACCCCTCATGATTAAAAGAGTAAAAAAAGCTGGTAAATTAGAGTTATCAAGAAACCAATAAAGTCAAAATTCATACTTTTTACTATGATTTTAGCAGAAGAAGCTATCAATATGCACCAAAGTCACGAACTGATGTTGCAATTAACTTGCGATTTTCAAGTCAAAAACCCTAAAATCGAAACAAACTGATAGTAAAAGGAAACAACATGATGGAATCGATCATGTTTAACATAATTAGTTGTTGGATGAATCAAGATTCAAGAACATACGTATGAAATATACCTCTTAATTGGTGTTGATCTGCAGAGGTTGAGTGCAAACGTGGGTGAGTTTTGCTTTGGGGAAATTGTTAAAGAAATTATGCACACTTGAGAATCAGACAAATGCGTCTATCGTCGTCAACATGAATCATGTGATGTTGGGTGGTCACTCTTAGCAATGTTGCTTCTATCTGTCTTGAAATAGTTTTGTTAACCAACAAAAACTCTAAAAACACTCTAAAACCTGTTTAGTCACCCTCATATCCGAAAAACATTCATTTTTTAAAATTTTTAAAAATCTCTCTAATAAAACGTTTTAAAAACATTAAAAAACATTGCCCCATCATCATTATTTCTTATATTTATTTCTAATTACCAACCCATACGACCCTACTTTTGTCCCACCTACCCCAAAATATGATGTTTTTTCAAGTTCATATGTATAAATATGATTTGTAAAAACAAGCCCCCAGTGGTTTTTGATCTAAAAAACGGATGATGTGTCGTTTTTTAAGACTAAAAATGCCCTATTGGAGATGCTCTTATAAACTAAGAGTTTACTTATCTATTATTTTGTTTTGTGTCTTAACATGAATTTCTTGATTTTATAAAGTTTTAGTTCTATCAGATATAAATAGTTAATAGAAGTAAATTTATTTCACAATCAAATATGTTAATCGAGTAGACTTTAATCAAGTATAGACTTTTCACTAAAGAGGAGAGATTATAAACATAATTTCAAGCACAAACTTATAGTATAACTTTACAACAAAGATTATCCATATAATTTACTCTATATTTTATTGTATTCTATGATTTTTATTAAGATAATTCAACTAGGGCCAGAAGAAATACAAGATAAAAAATACAAACTATGATAGACGACGTTTAAAGGCTCGAGAATTGATATTTATTACTTGTTTTATATTACTACATAATATGTGTGGAGTTTGATTTATTTTCATTGAGCCGCTATGAGCATTAGCAACTAAGGTGAAAATACAACGCTAATTTAAAACTTCCCTTTGTCAAGAAAAGTATAACGACTACTCCAAGAACAATTACAACACGATCCGTTCAAAATCAATGCCTATAGTAGGAACTATGAAAGCGTATGATTCGCAAACTCATATAAGGTTGACGTATCATTGTAATGTGTTTTGATGCAAAGTTTTATATAATTATGTTAAACTCATTACAACTGTGTATTAAAATTGCATAGCTAGCCAATAACTTTGTAACAAGGTGTCTAACTCACTATAATAATGCCATTAACTTTTTAGTTAAAACGGTATGTTTAGCTTGTTACAACGATGCTATTAGTTTCCATGTATGAGTGGCAGTCCTAATGGTTTTTTATACAAATGTATGCAACATATTACAATGACACGTCCAACATATTACAATGACACGTCCAACTTTGAAATTTTGAATAATTGTTGTATAGAGTTTTGACACACAAGTTTATAACTATATGTCAAACACATTACAAATGGTTTGTCAAAATATCAAAGTTTGAATCATAGATTCAAATCACTTTTGTCAATCTATGTTGGTTGATGAGCCTTAACATTTGAAAAATAATCAAAAAAGCTCTATGCTTATAAGTTAAAAAATCATTATAAAATGACATAAGAACTTTCTTAGAGCCAAACTAATGTTGACACTTTATTTTCTATTGGTCGATTCTCCCATAAATTTGTCACCCTTGCCAGGTGTCTTTGATGTTCCTAGGGCTGCAAACGAATCGAACGAACACGAACAAAGCCTTGTTCGTGTTCGTTCGTTAAGAAATATACTTGTTCATGAATTGTTCACGAACACTTATCGAACGAGATTTTTTGTTCATGTTCGTTCATTAAGAAAATGAACATGTTCATGAACTGTTCACGAATACTTACCGGACACAAATTAACACAATCAAAAGCAAACAAACACACATAACTGTTCATGAACATAACGAACACCAAGAAACTCATGAACACAAACGAATACAAATGATTATAGATTTATTTTAGAATAAAATTTACATTTTTATTACAAACATTACACAAAATCAATCAAAAATAAATAAATACTTAACATAAATATCAAAAAATACTTGATATAATAGTCATAAAAATAGCTGACACAAAAATAAGAATATAAAAGAACACATTAACGAACACATTATCGAACGTTCACGAACGGACATTAACGAACATAAACGAACACATTATCAAACGTTCACGAACATAAATGAACGAACGCTGCTTGTGTTCATGTTCGTTCGTTTAACTAAACGAAAGAAATTTTCTTGTTCGTGTTCGTTTATTTACTAAACGAACGAACATAAACGAACTTCCAGCCGAACGGTTCACAAACGGTTCGCTGAACGTTCAGTTCGTTTGCAGCCCTAGACGTCCCTTTATTGTAACCATATCCCTTCTAGAAGCCCTTTCCAGATCATTTCAATAGTGTGTGCCTTCAAATATAATAATTCATTTAATTTTTTTATTATTTACAAAATATACACGCTAGTGATACAAAGTAAACAAAAATTTAGACCAAGAAATCGAGCTTAAATGATCAATGTCATGAGAGAATGAGTCGTTCTCGTCAACCTCACAATGATACTAAAGCAAGTCGTCATCTTCAATAAACTTGAGGAGGTGTTGTGATGTAAGCAAAACAGAAGAGGAGGAGGATGAAATATGAAATTATATATGATAGCGTTTTAATTTATGGTGTGAGAAACCATACCTGTCTTTAACTAAACTAATGGATAAATAAAGATTAAATTAAAGACACCAAAAGTTTTGTAGCCTCACTGAAATGTAGTCCTCTTCTAGTCTCGTGATGAAAATTAATGAAGACCAAAGAGTAAATATAGAGAGTGTTTGATCGTTCTAGAAAAATAATATGTTGTCTAAAAGTTATAATTTAGAAAACAACTTTTATTTCTTTTATCTTCCACTATGCACATATGACATATATCAACAAAAAGTAAGTAAATAATGTACTGGTGATAACAAATTGTACAAGCATTTACAATTTGTGTTAAAATAAAGAGAAAATTTCCAGAATAAACATATGAAAAATCTAAGTCCTACGAATTTAATTTAAAGGGTCAAATTCTAGAAATGAACATGTACTCTTAGTGCGGAGAAGCCGACCACATGGTATCCGTAGTACAAAAACGCATTTTACATGGACATATGATTATTGGTTAGGGAGTCGACACGTGTCCCTTTGATCGAAAAAGACACAATAAGAGTAAACACATGTCCCTTTGAATAAAAAGACGAAAGTTGGCGAAAGGCTTCCGGAATCGGCGTAGATAGTGTCTTCGTATCCTTGTGCAATTTTCAACGGCGTAATGCGAAGGTAAACATGTGAGGCACGTGCCATGTGTAGTGTGTTTTCACGGTAAGATGACAAAGTGGGGTGTTTTTACCTAAAGAATACATATTCATTTTAAAAATCGGACTGTTCAATGTTTATTTTAAAATACATTAACTTTTCATATCTTCAATTTAAGAATTTTCCCAAGAATAAAAGTAATTATCAAGCCTCAAGATAGGCTTTCGCCCCCTTATAAGAGGTTTAAAAGGTTAAACGAATTGTAATGCACCAATGCATAATGTCACGGACTGATTTGTTCAGCTTCCGTGCGGCACTTAGATCCGTTCTAAGTCAGCCTTCTTGATCTCAAATGGGTGGTTTATGCAGCGGAACTCTTTGTAAGGGAACGTTAGATTGGTAGTGCACAAGTGGAATGCTCGTGATGTGTGATTACAACACAAGTATTAAGCTTGTATTACCATGAACACAAGTACAATGCTTTGAGTTACAAAGGACTTGGGTGTGTGCAAATGAGGCACCACCAACCTATTTATACTAGTTACATATCTTCTAGATTGTTCTATATCTAGATATGTCTTTACATAATATCTAAGACTAGATATTTACTAGGATTTCTCTAGAATCCCCATGATCTTTCAAGGTGATTTCATGGCTGATTTGTGTAGCCCATTCTAGAGTATGTTAAGATATTTTAGGGTTGTTCTTGATAGTTCTTCATAGCAGCCCTTTGAGTCATGTTTTCTAGTGTCTTGTGGGACATTCTAGAGCCTTCCAATGCTGATATGTTGCTCCAGAGTTGTGTGGGCTGTTCCGGATACTTCCGGGCAACCTTGTTGGCCTCATAAGTGCCCCTAACTGATAAGAATTAGGGTGTTGCGATCTGCGTTTTGGCGGGTCGTGACATTCTCCCCCACCTAAAGCCACGACGTCCTCGTCGTGTTGCATGGATGCCCCATGAGTTGTCTTCATGAGTTGCAAAATAGAGATGGTTTTGCCTTGACGCCTTGTCTCCGGCTCCAAGGTAATTGTGTGTACTTGATCTCCTTTTATGATGTACATGGTGTTTAGGAATGTTACTGGACAAGCTTTTGCTTTTCGGAAGAAGTCCATTCCCAGTATGATATCATAGTTGTCTAGTGGAACGACTGAGAAGTGCAACTTCCCTGCCCACGTACCGATCTTTGTCTTTACGCCCCATGCTGCTCCTTCTATTGGTTTGGTGTTCCCGGAGGCGTCCTTGATCCATCCTTCTTGCGTGGTGATCCTTAAGCCAAGTCTTCGAGCCTCTTCAGGTGAGATGAAATTATGGCTTGCTCCTGTGTCAACCAACGCTTTCACAAGCTGCCCCTTTATTTCAATGTTTACAAGCCGAAGACCCTTTGATCTTGTCTTCGAGTTGTCTTTGACTGTGGTCGGGTTTGATTGGTTTACCATCACCAAGGGCTTGCCTTCAACTTTACTTAAAGTATTAAGTAGTTGAAGTTGCATTGTTCCTAGACGAACCTCCTCTGGTTCTGATGGTTCATCATCAGATCTGATCAAGGCTGTTAATCTAGCCTTTTTCGGACAATCTCGCGCATTGTGCGGTCCATTGCAAAGGAAACATTCTTTGATTATTTGTACATCCTTTCCATATTTTGGTGGTCGTTGATTATCTTCTCTTCGATTTTGATTTTGGTTATAATTGTGTGGTCTCGCTCCCCCACCTTTTTCTTCGTTATCCTCCATAATGGTGGGTTTTTGTGATCGCCTTTCATTATGGTCGATCAAGCTTTCAGCAACAATGATGGCTGAGGACAGGTCTTGAACATTTCTTCGTTCAAGCTCGGTTCTTGCCCATGTTTGTAAGCCATCAATGAAGTATATGAGAGAGTCCTTTGGTGACAAGTCCGGAATTTCTAGCACAAGGGTAGTAAAATCTTTGACGTAGTCCTTGATGCTACCCTTTTGCTTTAGATTACGAAGCCGGATCTTTGCTTCGTGTTCAGCGTTTTCCGGATAAAATTGTTTATTGATTTCTTTTATGAAATCAGTCCAGGTTTGTATGGTGCACGTACCTTTATCCATTTCCATGTGCTTTCGTCGCCACCATAAAGCTGCGGTCTCCTTCAAGTAAAGAGTCACCGTCTTTATCTTCTTGGCGTCATCGACAATATCGATGGCCTCAAAGTATTGCTCCATCTCCCAAAGAAAGTCATCCACAGCCCTCGCCTCTCGTTTGCCAACAAATGGTGATGGTTTGGGGATGTCTACCTTTGTAGAGGCATGGATTATGTTGTCACCTCCAGTTGCTAGTGCACGCTTGCAAACACTTAGTTCGGTTTGCAAGTCTTTGATTTCTTTCTCAAAGTTGGCTTTGAGTTGACCCAACTCCCTTATGAATGCCTCTTCCATCTCCTTCTTTATCAAGGAGAGGGCGAGTTTGAGATCACTTCTCATTTCATTGAAGTCATTGCCTAACGACTCAACATGTTGCAAAGAGTCGTAGGTGTGTGTTTTGAAGATATCGACTTCGGCCTTGAATTCATCGATTTCATTTTTGAACTCGGACAATGCTGTCTCGACGTCTTCAACTCTTTTGTCCATGCTTGCAACCAAGTCTTTAGACATGCTTCGAGTCCTCTTGTCACCTTTACGAGTATCCTCCCTCCCACGGGTCTCGTCACTGGCAACGCTTGCGACTACAACCTTTTCTGGATTAGATGCCATCCCAATGAATCGACGCGGCTCTGATACCACTTGTCACGGACTGATTTGTTCAGCTTCCGTGCGGCACTTAGATCCGTTCTAAGTCAGCCTTCTTGATCTCAAATGGGTGGTTTATGCAGCGGAACTCTTTGTAAGGGAACGTTAGATTGGTAGTGCACAAGTGGAATGCTCGTGATGTGTGATTACAACACAAGTATTAAGCTTGTATTACCATGAACACAAGTACAATGCTTTGAGTTACAAAGGACTTGGGTGTGTGCAAATGAGGCACCACCAACCTATTTATACTAGTTACATATCTTCTAGATTGTTCTATATCTAGATATGTCTTTACATAATATCTAAGACTAGATATTTACTAGGATTTCTCTAGAATCCCCATGATCTTTCAAGGTGATTTCATGGCTGATTTGTGTAGCCCATTCTAGAGTATGTTAAGATATTTTAGGGTTGTTCTTGATAGTTCTTCATAGCAGCCCTTTGAGTCATGTTTTCTAGTGTCTTGTGGGACATTCTAGAGCCTTCCAATGCTGATATGTTGCTCCAGAGTTGTGTGGGCTGTTCCGGATACTTCCGGGCAACCTTGTTGGCCTCATAAGTGCCCCTAACTGATAAGAATTAGGGTGTTGCGATCTGCGTTTTGGCGGGTCGTGACATTCTCCCCCACCTAAAGCCACGACGTCCTCGTCGTGTTGCATGGATGCCCCATGAGTTGTCTTCATGAGTTGCAAAATAGAGATGGTTTTGCCTTGACGCCTTGTCTCCGGCTCCAAGGTAATTGTGTGTACTTGATCTCCTTTTATGATGTACATGGTGTTTAGGAATGTTACTGGACAAGCTTTTGCTTTTCGGAAGAAGTCCATTCCCAGTATGATATCATAGTTGTCTAGTGGAACGACTGAGAAGTGCAACTTCCCTGCCCACGTACCGATCTTTGTCTTTACGCCCCATGCTGCTCCTTCTATTGGTTTGGTGTTCCCGGAGGCGTCCTTGATCCATCCTTCTTGCGTGGTGATCCTTAAGCCAAGTCTTCGAGCCTCTTCAGGTGAGATGAAATTATGGCTTGCTCCTGTGTCAACCAACGCTTTCACAAGCTGCCCCTTTATTTCAATGTTTACAAGCCGAAGACCCTTTGATCTTGTCTTCGAGTTGTCTTTGACTGTGGTCGGGTTTGATTGGTTTACCATCACCAAGGGCTTGCCTTCAACTTTACTTAAAGTATTAAGTAGTTGAAGTTGCATTGTTCCTAGACGAACCTCCTCTGGTTCTGATGGTTCATCATCAGATCTGATCAAGGCTGTTAATCTAGCCTTTTCGGACAATCTCGCGCATTGTGCGGTCCATTGCAAAGGAAACATTCTTTGATTATTTGTACATCCTTTCCATATTTGGTGGTCGTTGATTATCTTCTCTTCGATTTTGATTTTGGTTATAATTGTGTGGTCTCGCTCCCCCACCTTTTCTTCGTTATCCTCCATAATGGTGGGTTTTTGTGATCGCCTTTCATTATGGTCGATCAAGCTTTCAGCAACAATGATGGCTGAGGACAGGTCTTGAACATTTCTTCGTTCAAGCTCGGTTCTTGCCCATGTTTGTAAGCCATCAATGAAGTATATGAGAGAGTCCTTTGGTGACAAGTCCGGAATTTCTAGCACAAGGGTAGTAAAATCTTTGACGTAGTCCTTGATGCTACCCTTTTGCTTTAGATTACGAAGCCGGATCTTTGCTTCGTGTTCAGCGTTTTCCGGATAAAATTGTTTATTGATTTCTTTTATGAAATCAGTCCAGGTTTGTATGGTGCACGTACCTTTATCCATTTCCATGTGCTTTCGTCGCCACCATAAAGCTGCGGTCTCCTTCAAGTAAAGAGTCACCGTCTTTATCTTCTTGGCGTCATCGACAATATCGATGGCCTCAAAGTATTGCTCCATCTCCCAAAGAAAGTCATCCACAGCCCTCGCCTCTCGTTTGCCAACAAATGGTGATGGTTTGGGGATGTCTACCTTTGTAGAGGCATGGATTATGTTGTCACCTCCAGTTGCTAGTGCACGCTTGCAAACACTTAGTTCGGTTTGCAAGTCTTTGATTTCTTTCTCAAAGTTGGCTTTGAGTTGACCCAACTCCCTTATGAATGCCTCTTCCATCTCCTTCTTTATCAAGGAGAGGGCGAGTTTGAGATCACTTCTCATTTCATTGAAGTCATTGCCTAACGACTCAACATGTTGCAAAGAGTCGTAGGTGTGTGTTTTGAAGATATCGACTTCGGCCTTGAATTCATCGATTTCATTTTTGAACTCGGACAATGCTGTCTCGACGTCTTCAACTCTTTTGTCCATGCTTGCAACCAAGTCTTTAGACATGCTTCGAGTCCTCTTGTCACCTTTACGAGTATCCTCCCTCCCACGGGTCTCGTCACTGGCAACGCTTGCGACTACAACCTTTTCTGGATTAGATGCCATCCCAATGAATCGACGCGGCTCTGATACCACTTGTCACGGACTGATTTGTTCAGCTTCCGTGCGGCACTTAGATCCGTTCTAAGTCAGCCTTCTTGATCTCAAATGGGTGGTTTATGCAGCGGAACTCTTTGTAAGGGAACGTTAGATTGGTAGTGCACAAGTGGAATGCTCGTGATGTGTGATTACAACACAAGTATTAAGCTTGTATTACCATGAACACAAGTACAATGCTTTGAGTTACAAAGGACTTGGGTGTGTGCAAATGAGGCACCACCAACCTATTTATACTAGTTACATATCTTCTAGATTGTTCTATATCTAGATATGTCTTTACATAATATCTAAGACTAGATATTTACTAGGATTTCTCTAGAATCCCCATGATCTTTCAAGGTGATTTCATGGCTGATTTGTGTAGCCCATTCTAGAGTATGTTAAGATATTTTAGGGTTGTTCTTGATAGTTCTTCATAGCAGCCCTTTGAGTCATGTTTTCTAGTGTCTTGTGGGACATTCTAGAGCCTTCCAATGCTGATATGTTGCTCCAGAGTTGTGTGGGCTGTTCCGGATACTTCCGGGCAACCTTGTTGGCCTCATAAGTGCCCCTAACTGATAAGAATTAGGGTGTTGCGATCTGCGTTTTGACGGGTCGTGACAATAAGCTCATAACCATGTGTCAAAATCATCTCACAAAACGTCTAGATTCTATAAGTTTAATATACTATTCTAATGTGTCGTAAATTATTCTTACTCGCTGACCCCACAAAAGTAATAATTTTTTTTTATCAATTCGTTACTTCTTTATACGTGGAAAAATCAAGTCTAGCAAAGGATGACACGAAGCAACATACCTGAACCTTCTAGACGCTTCCCATAACACCAAGAACCTTCACCATCACCATTAAATTCTCCCTCAACCCCTCTTCACATCTCATCAATCAAAAATATCACCAATTCATTATCACAACATCAATCCACCAAAAACCACCTCAAATCATGAGCACGGTCTCAATCTCTGCTATTGGGGACGTTGACTTGAGTGGTTTAGATTTAATAAACCACCTGTTCGACGTCCCCAACGCGATCGGAAAGACGATTCTCTCGTCTTTTCGATCGCACCACGAGTCTCTTAACGGGGACTCGAACAGCAGCGTTCCCGTGGACATCGTGGAAACCCCTAACCAACTGATTCTCTACATGGACGTACCTGGATTATCCAAATCCGACATTCAGGTAACAACAAATAACAAACAAATCACTGAATGAGAGATGATGATGAATTGATGATGGTGGTGGTGTTGTGGTGGTTGCAGGTGACGGTGGAGGAGGAGAACTTGCTGGTGGTGAAGAGCAACGGGAAGAGGAAGCGATCGGAGGATGAGGAGGAAGATGAAGGATTTAGGTATCTGCGATTGGAGAGGAGTCGTCGGAAAATGATGAGGAAGTTCCGGCTGCCGGAGAACTGTAACGTCTCCGGCGGCATCTCCGCCAGGTGTGAGAACGGAGTGTTGACGGTGGTGGTGGAGAAGCTGCCGCTTGTGACCAAATCGAGAACTGTTGAAGTTGCGATTGCGTGAAGGAGTGAATGATGCAGATGAATGTTAGGTGTTAGGGTTTTGTAATGTGATGCAGTGTTGATTGTGATTAGCTTGTGTTCACCATGAGTGTAACATGGTTGTATTTTGTGGTAATGATATAGTTATTATGTCATGTATTTTTGGTTCTCTGCGAAATAACCAAATCCACATCTTTTGATTTTTTTTATTGACAACGAACAAATGAATATCAAATTAAATTATATCATATTTGGATTGAACCGAGTAAAGCCTCTAGCATCATCGTTTAACATTCTTACTATATTATGGTAAGAGGTGAGTTTTTGGTGTGTGTAAAATTCCATCTGTTCGAACAGATGGTCAATTTAATCATAGTTACGGCTTGTTGATGCGTTTGGAGGAGACTGTTTGAAAAAGTCATGTTATGCGTTTAGCAACACAAATGAGGGATTCCCTTGTTATAGGACTTGACCAAACGTGACCTTCCTACGTTTTCGAGTTAATTTAATGAGAAAAAAGGTAAGAAATTAAAAGGAAAGGAAAACACAATTGTGTTCTTAAGGTTTTTTAACGAAAGTAAAATAAAGAAATTATGTTTTCGAGTTCACTTAAGAAACGAAAAGAAAGAAAGTGAAAGAAAAACAGCTAAAATTAATTTTTTTAAATTGAAAGAAAATAAAAAGAAAATAAAAAAAAGAAAAAAGAAGATACGATAAAAAAAATAGTTTTCTTTTCTTTTATCTTTTTGAATAAACTCGAGATCTCAATGTAAAGATCTAAAGCAAAACCTCAAAATGGATTATTTACTATAATGTTTTTCTTATCCTTAAAGGTAAGTGTGTCATAACAAAACCTCTCAATTGATAAAGTAATCAATCATTATACATTTTTCTCTAAAAACAATTCTAACACAAAACTAATACTTAACATATAAGGATGTAAAATCAAACAACAATAAGATTATATCTAGTCAAAACTAGAATTACAAAACTTCACATGACGATTGTTGTTACGTGAATTCTAACCAAAGGGTTGAAGTCGAGGGGGCAGTGCAGAGTATGGTCACCACTTTGGTTAAGGTTGGGGTTGGATTTGGACTTGTGCTGGACTTCCATCTGCTAGACAAAAATTACATCGTGAGCCTCGTCAGGGGCGGAAGGGGATTTAGAAAGAATAATAAGAGTTCGGAGTTAAAGAATGAAAGAAGTGTGTAAACCAGATGTTAAGGGTGATATTTATAATGGTTGTGATGTTGAGCTTCTGGATTGAGTTCTCTTGGCTAGAGTTATGTGCTTATTTGGTGCAAATGGTTTTTATATGATTTGAATGCTTCTTGTCTCCTATAGTTGATTTTTCTTTCTGTTATGACAAACCTTCTTTTATTAGTGGTGTTATTATCCATTTGAAGAGTTGGTCTTTTGTTCATTGTTGTTTTATGATCTGATCATATTCCTTGATAACCAATAAATATCTTTCTTCTCTGCTAAACTTTATACTTCTTCTGTTTCTTTCAAAAGTTTTCAAGTGTCGAACCCAAATGTTTCTCTTTTTGTTTGTTGTGCCACGGTTCCCAGTTCCCTGCTAGCCATGGCTAGGGCTTCGCCTTTTCCCGTTTGTGGTTTTGTTTTGAGCCACGACCGAGAGTCTTCTCCATCAAGCCACATATTAGTGTTGTTATTGAACGTGGCTCATCATTACTTGTTTTGATTAGCTATTACTACTTAAGGTGGGGTTGCTAGTGATGCCAGTGTGATCCACGGCTAAGGGTATGCACCTAGGCCGCAGCTGAGCGCTCCTTACCTTGATAAGAGCCGCGGTTGAGGGGTCTCTCTTTGTCTGGTTCGTTAAGTGTAACTTGCTTTGTATTTGAGGTGATACTCCTTCAAAGATGTTTGATAGAAAAACATTTTTACATTAATTGAAGTATTGGCGCCTAATATAACATAAGAGTGTATATGTAAAACCAAACAACCATAAGTATGCAGTGGATAAATCTAGGACTTTTTTTGTATGTGGGCACAAAAGCAGAGTTCATTAGAAATAAGTCAATTAAAACGGATCAAGTGGCCAGTTAAAATACAATCTTACTCTTTGAAAAAACTTGATAAATCACATTGAATTCACAAAGTCACAAATATAAAATCCAATACACTTCTTTCAACATTTATAAGTTTTACGCTTCCATTGTGAACATTTTTAAAACACCCGAATACAAATCCCAAGATGTTTCTTCAGCCAAATCCATCATGCTTTTGACATTAAAGTGTCTATATTTTTTTTAAAATCTAGCGAATCCTTGAGAGCATCCTTGGAACTTGTTTCCCTTGATAACCCTGGACTTCATCTTAAAAATATGTACCTATGTTGTTCTTCGGCACAATGCGTGTTCTTTTGATGTTGAAGTTTAAAATGAATTGGAGGGATGTTATGAAGCTGGAAGTTATGTAGTATGAATGATTGAAACAAGATTATATAGTCTATATATGTGTGTGGCTGTCTTCATGCAAAATGTTGTATCCACATGGCATAGACAAACTGATGATTAAAATAATCAAAATTTGTAACTTTCACCATTAACATGTGATTGTTTGGTCTTTTCCCTGGACTTAATAGTTTTTGACTGTTGATTTATCATTGTTGAACTATGGTTTGACCTCTAGTTGTATAGCAATATATATAGCATCTAAATAGAAAAACTCGATGTACAAGGTTCCTACAAGCGTGGTGTTCTAGGGTTGTCGGACGGTTCGACACCTTTGGGTTTGGGATAGGCTATACTGAATCCAATTATGTTTTATTTTTAATGTCAATTAGCTAGATCCCTAGAAGGGCATCCTGATGATTAAATGACAAGTCTTACAATCAATAGATTCAAATCCTATAAGATATAGTTGTATGTACTTATGCCTACAAAATATAAGAATTGCTGTTAAAAATAAAACTATAAGAAAAAGATTAGCCAAAATGAAAGTGAGTCGCAACGGTAAGCATAAATGATAAAAACTTTTGATTTATCTATACTATATTATAATGTACGAAGGAAAGATTCCGGCTAAAGTTAAAAAATTTGAAAATTTTAAGCACAAGGTACAACCCAAAAAATCAAATTAACAAGAGTAATTATGTCTTTCTAACGTTATTAAAAAAATGAAACTTTAAATTTATTTACACTTAGACCCTTGTATCTTTAATTATATACAATTTTTTTCATGTTTGTTACAATATGCTTAAAAAAAGGATTTCAGTTTTTTAAATATAAAACTAACCAGAGACGAGTACCATAATGAAAAAGTGTCGCACGCGCCGCATCGCGCGGGCACGTTACTAGTTTTTATATTATTTATCAATAATAGAACTTGAGTGTTAATGCGTGAGAGGTATCTAATTAATTCAAGTTGATTACCAATCATTTGAGTTCGTTTCAAGGCCTAAGCAAAATTTTAGTTTCAGTCCAAACACAAGTTCGGTTTTAAAACTTTCAAATTTGAAACATTAGAATTCATTTAACCCACCAGATGAAAATCCTAGGTGTAAACTCATGCATTCATAGAAAAACATAACATTTTCGTCTACTTCCACATGGTAGTAAATCCTCAACAATATGTCATAATTATGAGGTTTCAAATATGGATGTGTAAGCGATGGGGCATGCAAGAACATTAATGCTGTTTCAGATTGTTGGTTATGTAAATTGTAAAGTATGACCAAAAAGATGGTCACAGAGCACTTATATTTCGTACATTTTCCTGTGATAACAGCTAGTTCAAAAAAGAAAATACGAAGACAACTTACACTAAAGAACATCACTATGCATTGTTAAGAACATACGAAGACAAACTTAAAAGATATAAGAATGTTAAAAAAAGTAACAAGGGCGTATAACTAAAATTTTCTAAAACAACAATAATATATTTTTTTATCTAAACGAAGTTCGAGAATGAAAAATGCTCAAACGGCTTACTTGTTCACCGTTGCTTGCTATCTCCTGATCATCATGTGTCGCTTACGCCTTGCAGTAACCATATTCGAGTTCAAAACATATCTTCCAAGGGTTGAGAAGTGAATACTTTGGACTTCGATTAAAGGTTCCGAATATTACCGCAACTGAATCATTTAACAAAAATGACATTGGTTACTATTATATATTTGCCACAAGTGCATAGCAGACAATTGCATAACCCATCAAACAGCAAAAAAACAACAAACCTTAATCTGTTGAGCCCTTCTTCTTTTTGGGTTTGGACTTTTTAGCCCTCTTAGATTTCTTATCTTTCTTCTGGCCCTTGACATTTTTCTTTTCATTTTCATTGGCATCCTCATTATCATCCAACAAATGCTCATAATCCTCAAGACTTGCAAAAGGCGATGCGCCAGCTTTCCCCGAGGCCTTCCTCTTCCTTGATGGCTTGACTTCAAATATGTCATCCTCGTCATCACTTCCATCTTCTGCATCACCAATGCTGACATCATCGTCATCATCACCCGCCGCCTCATCATCTTCTGAGATATCTGGTGGAAACTCCATTTCCTCATCACTAGCATTACCGACCAAGTCGTTATCGTCCTCGTCGGCGATTTTGTCCAGGTCATCATAATCATAATCACCGTCAGCGTCTAGAGCGGGATTCGTGGAATCCAATATGGCTTCAATTTCTTCATTGTCACTTTCGTCTTCATCATCCCCGTCTCCTATTAAGTCGACTGCATCTTCATCTGCCCCCTTCTTCTTTTCTTTTTTGGTTTTTTGGCAGAATTCATTTTGTTCACGTAGAACCTATGGAACACAACGTCTTCAGGTGCTACATCCATTTCATCCAATTGAAGGATATCCGCCCCAATCAATGGCTTGCTCATATCAAGCTGTATAAAGATAGATAATTCAGTTATATTGTAATCAACCACCAAGAAAACCAAAACTTCCTGGTCATCATAAGTTCTATTCTCTACCGACTACAACGAAGGGGTTAAACTCATGTTTTATAAGAAAAACTTTGAATTTTATAATCAAAATCCCACGAGTTCTGGTGACCCGAGGGACAACAGAACCCCTGGTTCTGCCCCTGATTATAGAGACGCCCAAGAAAAAGCAAAGCAGCTTGAAACTGACCTGTTTGGCAGGTTCGATCTTGGACCCACCATGCCAATTTCTTTCTTTTGGTTTTTTCTCCATGAACTTGTCCAAGAAAGCGACAAGTGAAAGATCGACTAATGGGTTTCCATTGTAGACAATGTGGGCTCCAGAGAGAAGGGTTTTGGCCATGGTAGAAACCGATGGATGTACATGTGAAGCTAGCACCATCAATTCCCACCAAGCCGTACGGTCTGCATTGCTGTCATACACAAATTCCCAAAACAAGAAACTGATTATACTTGAAACAACTGAGAATCTAAAAAAAACTATGACATGCCTTTTATAGTTTTATAGATAGATAGACAAAAGGACATGGTCTAGGCTCGGCCCAAATCAACCTGCTCCCGTAAGGTCCAGTCCTGAGCAAGGCACGGTCCCTTTATGCCCACTCCTGAGCAAAGCCCAGTCTTAGGACTAATTGGGCAAGGATTTCTGGTCCCTTAAGCTAATCAGGTAAAAATTGTTTCCCATGTAATATGCATGCAGATTTCTGATTTTTTTTAATCTTTTTTGTGTTGACTCATTTTTACATGTAACATAAATGCTAATTGTAAATTTTATAATCTAAAAGACCACTTAAGGTATTTCTCTTAAAAGGAACATATTTTTATCCTTCATAAAAATACATGGTTAGCAGTTTTACTTTTAAATTGTTTTATAATTTATCATATTTTAAAACATTGTTTAGTTATAAGTTAAAGATAAATATTTAAAAAATGAAAAGAAATAAAATAAATAATTTAGGAGCACAGTTTTCGGATGTTCTTTCAGACTGCCCAGGCCTGATTTGTGAGCATCTTTGCAGTTTAGACAAAAATACCAATAAATAGGTTCTCTATGACGAGGCTCGTATCCTCCGGGTAATGTAGATTTTGCATCTCGTACTCGTGGTTGACTTGCAGTTTGACCAGATTTCATTTGAGATTCCTGAAGATCAGTCAAGCCACCGAACCCTAGCAAGTCATCGTCTCCTTTGTCAGAAAACTCATCATCAGAACTAGGAGCTGGGGACCCACCATCATCCTCTGAGGGGACATCATCTTCATTGTCATCAGCACCATCATTATGATGAACAGCTTCACCAGAACTACCTGCTTTATCTGGTTCTTCAACTATATCTTCAAAATGCTCAGTTTCTTCATCCGCCAGCTCATTCTGAAGTACCATGTTCCTGCATTAGAAGAGTTAAATAAATATATTAATTTATGCTTACTGTCATACAATAGACCAAAAATGATAAAAATAAAGGGCCTGACCACAGTGGTGGTCTTGATTTAAGAACTTCAGAAAGAAGAAAGATGCAAGCACATGCATATTGAGGCGGCTGCTGAAGGGAAACCTGTACAATATTTTCAGCAGTAAATACTTGAATGATAAAAGCTTATATGATATTTGAATTTTAGGCATTCAGGTAAATTGTTGACTGAACATAAGGGATCATATGAAGATTTGGCATTTACCTGCAACAAACGTTTTGCAAATGCAGCCACCCTCTTTATATTAGGATCGTTTTTCATGGCTCGTAAAAGAAGACCAATGAACATTTCTTCCTAAAAGATATTTGTACCCATTAGGTAAATATTAGTGATATTTGTGATGTAACATATTGACATAGGATTTTAAACAATCAAACAAAGTCACTCACCTTGGAAGTGTTCATTGCGGAAGGAAGTAAGAGCTTGGAGTATAAAGCACGATAAAACCGATCACTAACAATCTGATTTTTTGATGAAATTTTATCAAGAAGCATTAATGCTTGAACTCCAACATTAAAGTTCTTTGAATGCACCTGCAATTAAGCAAGTAAAAACTATATTCTAACTAAATTGCCACCTAAAAAGAAAAAAAATCAAATTTGATTAACTTACCAGCTGAAAGAGCATTGGAGTCTGAGCTTCAACAATGTCATCTGCTTCATTGCTTGAGACATAAGGAAAAGCCCTATTGACTCCCTGTTAGATAAAGAAGATAAGAAATCATTATATTATGTTAAAGGACTACATAAATTGAGATATTTTGCAAAGCCCAGTTAAGTCGCAGGCAAGTAAACTCAGAAAACATATACTAACTGTTAGAAGAGCTGATAATAAGCGTGAATCCATTTCGACGTGAGAATCTGCATCACTTTTAACTTCTTTGTCTTTGGAAGAACTAGAAGCTTTTTTCAACTCTTCTTTGTTCTTCTTCTGCTTATTAAGTCCACCGGCTTCAGAGATAAGCAACTGAAAAGAAATAATTTATAAACTTGGCATCAGTACTATTTATATACAGTAAAATAAAAAAAAATTACTCGAATGTTTGATGTCTCTCACACATTACCTTGAATAAGGCAAAATACACCTCTACTAAACGTTTTGCCACTTTTGCCCCGTCACCACTGTGACTTAGACGAACCTGGCTTAAAAAGTTAACCTGTTCATAAGAAATGGAATGTATCAGATGCTAATTAGATGATTAAAAAATTAATTTGAAGTGTTTGGAACATACAGCATGGTACTTGGCTCTCATCACCAAATGAGGCCTGAAAAGAAAATTATCCACTTCATCGATCACAACCGCCTGTGAAGTTCGAAAATTAGTAAAATTACATAATATAATTATTTATAATAAAAGATAAGTGTATTAAAGTGCTTAGACTGCTTAAAAAATGGTATACCTTCATATTTGGATGATCTGACAAAAGCTTCGACAATAGATAATCCGCATTAGATGCAGCTTTATTTTCAGGATCCCCTAGCTGCAGGCCAACAAATTAACGAAATTCATTTCCTTAACCACAAAAATGCAGTGACTACAAAGAAACCAACATTGTGAGTTAGTTTATTGTTTATTTATAACGAGGGATCGATATATAAACCTTATTCACAAGTGCCGAGAGCAATCTGCGTTCTTGTTCTGACTTGCTCTTCAGCAATGCATAAATAGTCTGCAAGCATTATATATAAGAAACCTAAATTTTTAAAAGTCTGCTTGTATATAGTTTATGGCAAATACATAAACTGGTAAAGCACAATAACATAAAGGTAAAATAACCTTTAATGCTTTATCCTTAAGTGTAGCTAGTACATCTTTAGAAGCTTCTTCAAGTGCAAATATATAGCGCTCATATCTTCATTCAAACACAAACAAACTATATAAATGAATGTATCGGTTCCTTCACTTTTCTTCTTTAATTTATTTTCTTTCTACTGCTGCTGGAATTGTCTATAATATAACTTGGCGAAAAAATATTGAAACCTTTTTTAATGTACCTTTGTTTTAAGCATTCCTCCCAATACCAGAACAATAAAAGTGAGTTGCCATCCTTTGATTCAGGAAGGTGATTCAGGGGTTGCTGAAAAAGCGTCCTCAGCTTACGATCAGGTAATAAACTGATAAGAACAAAGAACACATTAATTTGTTAGAACAGAGATGATATGATCATAAACTTACAATATCACTTTAATCCACAAATAACTGCCTAAGAACTGCATATGTTGGATATCTAATATATAAACTGAAGTAAATTGGTACCGAAACAAAACCAAACAGAAACAACCAGAAAACACGGAAACAATTCTGGAACTCCTTCTCCAATTTAATTGATAGAAAAACTTACAAAGAATAAGTAAAAACTATCTCCTATTTATAGTTGATTAACCTAGCCCATCAAGTTAATATATTCCTACATAATAGGCTTTATCCCAAATCCTTTTGAGATAAAGTTAAATCACAAAAGCTTATCTCAAATCCTTTTGAGATAAAGCTATAAACTACCTGATAAACTTATCCTTTTAGTTTACCAGATAATGACCAAAAATAAATTACATAATAGACCCCTAACTTTAACTAATGTCAAGATTGGTCCAACAATCACCCCCCCAATCTTGACCTTGAGCCTTCTTGTTATTTTCCCGAGTCTTCAATCTTCTTTACTCCCAACAGTTCTCTCATTTCAGCAAACTTAATCTTTGGTAGAGCCTTCGTGAGAATATCAGCTGATTGTTGATCCCCACTAATGAAATCAACCTTGATTTGATTTTTCTCCACACACTCTCGTATATAGTGATAGCGTATGTTGATATGTTTACTCCTTCCGTGAAAGACAGGATTTTTCATCAGGTTGATTGCTGACTTGTTATCCACCTTTATGAGTACAAGTTCCTGTTTTCTTCCTGTAATTTCAGCTAATAAACCCCTTAGCCAAATTGCTTGACAGGCTGCTGAAGTTGCAGCCATAAACTCAGCCTCACAAGATGATAAGGCGACTGTTGGTTGCTTTTGAGAGCACCAGCTAATGGGTCCATCATCAAAGTAAAATACCAGCCCCGTGGTTCCTTTTCCATCATCTGGATCGGCTAAAAGGCTGCTGTCACTAAATCCCAGCAGTTTATTACTTCCATTCCTTCGGTAGTGAATGCCCAGGTCAATAGTTCCTTTTACATACCTGAGAATCTGTTTTACAGCCTGATAGTGAGTAGTTTTAGGGGCTTGCATATACCTACTTGCATATCCAACTGAGTATGCAAGATCTGGCCGCGTATGAGTCAAGTACCGAAGGCATCCTATTGTTTTTCGGTACTCTGTTGCATCTACACTGCTGCTGCCATCTTCCTTTGTTAATTTCAGTCCCGGTTCCATTGGGTATTTAGTAGGATTACACTCCCACATTCCAGCTTGCTGTAGGATCTTTCTTGCATAGCTTGATTGCTTAATTTTTATTCCATCATTGCCTTGCATCACTTCTAGCCCGAGATAATAGGAGAGTGAACCCAAATCACTCATCTCGAACTTATCTTCCATTTGTCTTTTGAATTGCAGAATTTTCTCCATGTTATTTCCGGTTACAATCAAATCATCCACATAGATCCCTACTAGCAATGAACCTTCATGAGTTCTTTTTGTGTAAACGGCTTGTTCAAGTTTGCACCTTTGGAATCCATACTCCTTTAAAACCCCATCTAACTTTGTATTCCACGCTCGTGGAGCTTGTTTCAAGCCATAAAGAGCTTTGGTTAATTTGTACACTTTTTGCTCCTTTCCTTTCTTAACAAAGCCTTCCGGTTGTGTCACAAACACTTCTTCCTTGAGTTCCCCATGTAGAAACGCCGTTTTAACATCAAGGTGGTGAACATTCCACCCCTTTGTGCTGCTAATGCTAGAATGAGTCTGACCGTCTCAAGTCTAGCTACGGGCGCGAATACCTCGTCAAAGTCTACACCATGTTGTTGGATGTAACCTTTGGCGACTAATCGTGCCTTGTATCTTGTAATTACACCATTTGCATCCCTTTTAATTTTATAAAGCCATTTTAAACCAATGGGTCGGTGTCCCGGGGGTAGGTCCATTAACTCCCAAGTGTTGCATCTTTCAATGGAAGCTATCTCACTTTCCATAGCTTGCTCCCATTCTTTATGCCCTGTAGCTTCCTTGAAGTTTGTTGGTTCCCCTTCAGTGAGGAGAAGATCATAAACTTCATACAGATTTTTCATACCTTGTGGTGGTGTATCATCAAAAGTCTCATCTTCTGCCATAGTTGGGTCTGATTCACCAATAGTGTCTGTTTGAAGCTGCGGTAACATTGGCCCACGCTCTTTAACAGTTGATTCTGGGCTGCTATGTTCAGGATGGGCTGAGTCTGCTGTTTCAGCATGAGTTAATGGGCTGTTTCCTTGAAATGGGCTGCTAATCAGTGGACTTACAGGGCTGCCGGGTTCAGCAGACCCATGTTCACTGTTTTGGGCTGCAGAATTAGCATCATGTCTGTTGTTTTGAGCTGCTGAATCAGCTTCAAATGGCTCCATATGAATCACAAACTCAGCTTCTTTGTTCGGTTGTTGGTGTTTATTCCATTCCCATTTGCGTGCCTCATCAAACACAACATCTCGACTGATTACCACCTTCTTTCTCTCAACATCATACATGCGATAAGCCTTGGTCCCTGGTTCTGTTCCCAAATGTACCATGGGAACACTTCTGTCATCGAGCTTCTTCACATGGTTTGAAGGTGTTTTTACATATCCAACACACCCAAACACTCGCAGATGATCAAGTCTTGGTCTCCATCCCTTTAACGCCTCGTATGGTGTTTGATTCGTTAAACTCCTCGTAGGTAACCTATTTAGCACATAGACCGCATGACGTACCGCTTCTGCCCAGAACACTTGTGGCATATTCATTGCACTAAGAATGCTCCTTGTTGTGCTCAACACGGTTCTGTTTCTTCTTTCGACTACACCATTCTGCTGGGGTGTATAGGGTGCAGTTAGTTGCCTTGTAATTCCAGCTTGTTCACAAAACAGAGTGAACTCCTTGGAGGTGAATTCTCCACCCCGATCAGTTCTAAGAACCTTTATTTTTTCCCCGTATTGGTTCTCAACCATGGCTTTGAATATCTTGAATCGTTCAAGTGCTTCATCCTTGGTTTTTAACATGAATGGCCACATAAACCTGCTGTGATCATCAACAAGCAGCAAAATATACCTGTTTCCAGCTTCGGTGGCAGGTGTTATGGGCCCACACAGGTCTGCGTAAACCTGTTCCAGTGGTCTTGCAGCCCTAAAAGTGGTCTGATCAGGGAAACTTTGTCGCGTATGCTTCCCTGCCAAACATGCTTTGCAAAGTTGTGAAGGGTGGTCAATAGTCGGTACTCCATGGACTAGTTCACTCGTCCCTAAGCGCTTGATGGTGTCAAAGTTTACATGCCCAAGGCGGGCATGCCACAACCAAGCTGCATCATGAATCTTGGTTATTAAGCAAACCGGTGACCCGATTTTTAGGTTGATTTTATACAAGCGATTAGGAGATCTGTGAGTCTTCATTAGCAAGGTCCCATCCGGTTCAAACATTGATAAAATTCCTTGTTTAATTGTTAATTCACACCCTCCTTCTTCAGCTTGCCCGATGCTGAAGATATTGCTCTTTAAATACGGGATGTAAAGAATATCGGTCAACAACCTTTGTTCCCCATTCTTACATTCGAGAAGAATAGAACCCCTTCCTTTGATTTCCACACTTGAGTCGTCTCCGAATCTGACTTTGCCCCCTATATTTGTATCAATTGCCGAGAATAAACTTTTATTGCCCGTCATATGGTTTGTTGCCCCGGTATCTAAATACCACATGTATTGCCCATCATCATGTGACCCGTATTTAGCCGGAAATACCTTTTCTTCATTCACATAGATTAGTTCCTTCTTGATTTGATCGGCTACAACCATTAACAACGCAGGCTTGTCAGCATTAGCATGTGTTGTTCCAGCAGTGGTGGCTTGTGTTAGATGGGCCTTCTCATCATTCCTTCTAGTTGGACAGTCGGCTGAAAAATGTCCAAACGCATCACACCTGAAACACTGCAGTTTAGACCGATCTTTCTTTGAGTTTTCTGAACTTTGGTTTCCATCTTGGGAGTTTTGAGCACGGTTTGAACCCCTTCCACGACCACCTGATCGCCCACGACCTCGGCCTCTTCCACGGGTGTCTTGGCCATTCCCTCGGCCTCGACCAAAGCCCTTTTCCTGCTTTCTTTTGGATTCCCATTCATTGTAGGATAATAGAAGTTGGTCATGGCTGCTGTTATTGGTCTTGGACTTAGTTCTTTCTTCGTACGCCTTCAACCTTCCAACGATTTCTTGGAACTTGACTGTTTTGAGATCAACCAACTGCTCTATTGTTGCCACCATGTTTATGAAGCTGTCAGGTACACTGGTTAGAAGTTTTCTGACCAGGGCTGCTTCATTGATTGGAGATCCAAGGGTGGCTGATTTTGAAGCAATTCCGGAGAGTTTTCCCACAAAATCATCCACTGTTGTGCCTTCCTTCATTCTGATCAGATCAAACTCAGTTTTTAGGGACTGCAATCGTGCTTCCATGACTCGTTCAGCACCTAAGTGTCGAGTCTTGATTGATTCCCAAATGTCTTTCGCATGTTCACAGCTTGCAATCTGCAACACAAGGTCTTCAGGTAGCGATTGATAGAGATAGGCTATGGCTGCATTGTCTTTTTTCTGATCCGGATTTGTCCCAGGTTCAATCACCTCCCAGATTCCATGAGCTTTGAAAATCGCCTTGATTTTAAGTGACCAGATTGGGTAATTTGTCGGAGTTAGAACCGGGCATTGAAACGGAAGGTTGCCTGTTTTATCAACCTGCGCTAGCTGGTTGTTTGGTGCTGCAGCGTCCCCCATCGATCTCTCCTTTGATCGACGCTTGTACACCTGCTGTATTGGTGGTTTAAATGCTTGATCCACCACGTTGGACCAACAGAAAATCCCAGATCTCTTAACCAGAGCTCTGATACCAATTGAAGTAAATTGGTACCGAAACAAAACCAAACAGAAACAACCAGAAAACACAGAAACAATTCTGGAACTCCTTCTCCAATTTAATTGATAGAAAAACTTACAAAGAATAAGTAAAAACTATCTCCTATTTATAGTTGATTAACCTAGCCCATCAAGTTAATCTATTCCTACATAATAGGCTTTATCCCAAATCCTTTTGAGATAAAGTTAAATCACAAAAGGTTATCTCAAATCCTTTTGAGATAAAGCTATAAACTACCTGATAAACTTATCCTTTTAGTTTACCAGATAATGACCAAAAATAAATTACATAATAGACCCCTAACTTTAACTAATGTCAAGATTGGTCCAACATAAACACCCTAAACACATGCGAAACCAGAAGCAATTGGTGATCACAAAATAATACAAGCCCATTATGCCCTATTGATCATATGAATCGAAGAAAATAAACTTTTTAACTGAATTATCATAGCAGGTAGGTCTCAACCTTGATATGAACATTTCTTTCAGTGCTTCAAATCCTGTAAAAGCATAACGCTTTCCGACTTTGGATGTCACCATACCTGCAAATTGCAAATTGCAATTATGAATCAATACATATTTATCGCATCTTTCATTTGAAAGCATACACGCTCTGGGAATCGCATCAGAATCCACCTCATGTGCTTACGTGTCAAAATTAGTCAAAATTAAGGTCTATATTCTTACAAAAGGTATACTCTATAAAAAGGTTGACATGTAAAATGAGACCCGTAGCTTCTAGTTGTAAACAAAACTTATTAATGCTCGCGCCTAAGGCTTTTGAGACCTAAACGCCTAGATGTGCCTCACGCTTTTTAAACCAATATCACATCACTGAACAATTCCAATTCGAAAATATGTAACAGTCAGGTTAAATGTTGTTCTTAAATTATGTTCATTGAATCAATGTACCTAAAAGCGAATCAATCGACTTGATATTAGCAATCGGATTATCCCCAACCAACACCGAATGCGCAGACACCTTATCAGTCACAGTCCCCGACCTCTGAGTAGCCAACACCATCTTAATATCACCACTTTGCCCCCTAGACATCTCATAATCCTGCACATACTGAGCCAACAGCCTCTCTGCAACCTCCTTCTTCTTCTCCACCACACTCTTCCACTCTTCAACGTTCTTAAACTCCGCCTTCTTCCGATTCACACCGCTTCCGATCACCTTCTCCTCCATCTCCGCTGCATCCTCATACCAAACACCCAATGCATTCGCCTTCATCAACGGCAGCTTCGGCAGATGCTTGAACTTATCAAACATTTTCGAATTGTCAACGGTTAACTGCGGTTGAACCCTAGGCTTCACCGGAGGCTCTTCCTTACCTTTCACGTTGCTGTTTTTGAATCTGTCGTTGTTCTTCTTGTTGTTGTGTTGAAGATTTGCATCGTTCTTGTTGATTTCGTATTTAGGTTGTTTGTTGATAGGGCCTCGTTTGCGGAAATCGGAATCGTTGAAGCCGGAGGATGGAGTTGTTGATGAAAGTCCGATTGAAGAAGCGAAGTTGGCGACTTCTGATTGGAGGTCGGTGTCGGTGGTTTTGGACGATGATGATGATTGAAGTTTCTTCTTTTGCTTTGAAATCGCCATTTTCTCCGGCGAACTGGTGGCGGAGGCAGTGGTGGTGGTGGTGGTACTGTGGTAGAAACCCCTCCTTCGACTGTTTTTAGGGTTTTAGGTGGTTTGAAGCTTCTTGTTTGGCTTAAGTATGTTTTGTTCTTCAAAACCCTTTTCAAAACCCTTTTGTGTAGTTTAATAAGAAAACATGTTTGATTTGATACATGGTTTTGTGTACGTTTAGGGAACCCTGGCGCTTTGTGGCAGTTTTCTTTTGATACGTTGGCGAAGTTATCGTGTAAAACGATAAAATGTTAAATAGTATGTATGACATATAAAAGTATGAGATTTGGTAAGCGATGTCAATCCTATCAATATGTTATAAATTTAACATATACAATAGATATAACAAATGATAAAAATTTGATGTGTGGTATACGAGTGGACACTATCGTTTTCTTACGAGTATAAAAATTGATACAAATACATTTACATCACGTTATAGGCAAATAGTGTTTAAGGCTCAAATGTTGTAACACGTTTTGGTAGCATTCAGCAAACCACCGACGGTTGCCACGCCAAAGCAATAAATATGAGTCATCCTCACAACCTACATATTTATCCTTGTTGTGCCCAAAATACAGTGAATCAAGAACATAAATATTAATAGTTAAGATAATTGTGCCCGGGTAAATGGGTTTGTCGCATATAAATAGCCATGTTAAAGTGGCAGTAATAAAAGACCCAAAACTTTGGTTGCCGAAACAGAAAGCAGGCAAAATTCACTATTCATCACCATTATAAAAGCATTCGTATTAAATTAGTTAAATCGTAGGCATGAGATGCAAACAATACTGCAAGACATAGAAATTGTATGTCAATGACGTCGCAAGACCGCCACACTAAGACAGTGAACGTGAATATATATATATTTTCATCATCATCGCTTAACAATTGTCAACTTACTCGTGTGCGTCATGGTAGAATCATCTCGATTTCAATTAAGGATACGCTCGTCATCAATGAACAAACAACTAACTACATCTATATAGTCTTACAACAACGAGGAATAACAATGTCATTTGGCTGAGAAAGATGGCTTTATTTATGGAGATTGTTAATAGTATTTTTAGACATTATTTATATTTGTTTTAGTATATATCTTTTTCCTAATTTTATTTTTTTATTAGAATCCCTCCATTTTATTTTGTTTTCATAATAAGTGTGCTTGAACTTGAATCGTGTTAGTATAAACTCGATTAACCCGTATCCTTGAGAACACGAACCCTGCTTCCGCTCATACTATTCTTAGTGTGTGTGATGGTAGGTTCACATTATAATATTTTATTTGTTGGATTCGACACCGAATAAAGATGGTGCGAAATCCCTTATCATCGTTAATTTATTATTAAAAGAGCGTCTCAGATGAACAAAGGGCCATCATCGTCAACCTAACATCATCACCATCATCATGCAAAAATAAGGACGAATAGGGTTTATATTCGCACATATTATGTAACACCCCGACCGACGGCGGTATCATTGGGGCGAACAGATTGGTATCAGATCCGGGTTCGGGCTGTTGTGCCAGCGAGGACATTGGTCTCCCAAGTGGGGGAGGATGTAAACATCACACATCGGTTGGGAACGGGAACGAAAGTCTCTTTATAAGGGGCTGGATACCTTCCCCTATCATACGCGTTTTAAACCCGTGATGGGGGTATTCTTTTCAAGTAGCGGACAATATCCGTGGGCGGGTCTGGTGTGCCAGTGAGGACGTTGCTTTCCCAAGTGGGGGAGGATGTAACATCTCACATCGCTTGGGAAAGGGAACGAAAGTCTCATTATAAAGGGCTGGATACCTTCCCCTATCAGACACGTTTTAAACCCGTGATGAGGGTATTCTCCTCTAGTAGCGGGCAATATCCGGTGTGGTTTCCAAGTTGATACAGTTGTTATCAGAGCCAGGGGCGAGTCGGTGTGCCAGCGAGGACGCTGGTCTCCCAAGTGGGGGAGGATGTAACATCCCACATCGGTTGGGAAGGGGAACGAAAGTCTCTTTATATGGCTAGATACCTTCCCCTATCGGACGTGTATGCTCCCTAAGTAGCGGACAATATTCGGTGCGGTTTCCTGCTTGTTACAGTTGATATTAGAGCCACGGGCGGGCTGGTGTGCTAGCGACGAAGCTAGTCTCCCAAGTGGGGGGGGATGTAACACCCCACATCAGTTGGGAAGGGGAACAAAGACTATTTATAAGGGGCTGAATACCTTCCCCTATCAGACATGTTTTAAACCCGTGATGTGGGTATTCTCCCCAGGTAGCGGACAATATCCGGTACGGTTTCCTGCTTGTTACAGTTGGTATCAGAGCCAGGGGGCTATTGTGCTAGCGAGGACGCTGGTCTCCCAGGTGGGGGAGGATGTAACATCCCACATCGATTGAGAAGGGGAACGAAAGTCTTTTTATAAGGGCTGGATACCTTCCCCTATCGGACGCTTTTTAAACCCGTGACGAGGGTATTCTCCCCAAGTAGCGGACAATATCTGGTGCAATTTCCTGCGTGTTACAGATGGCATCAAAGCTAGGGCTGGGCTGGTATGCTAGCGAGGATGTTGGTCTCCTAAGTGGGGGATGATGTAATATCACACATCGGTTGGAAAGGGGAACGAAAGTCTCTTTATAAGGGGTGGATACCTTCCCCTATCAGACGCGTTTTAAACCCGTGATGGGGGTATTCTCCTCAAATAGCGGACAATATCCGATGCGGTTTCCTGCTTGTTACAGTTGATGTAACATCCCACATCGGTTGGGAAGGGGAACAAAAGTCCCTTTATAAGGGCTGGATACCTTCCCCTATTAGATGCGTTTTAAACTCGTATTGGGGGTATTCTCCCAAAGTAGCGGACAATATCCGGTGCGGTTTCCTGCTTGTTACCGTTGGTATCAGAGCTAGGGTCGGTCTTGTGTGCCAACGAGGACGCTGGTCTCCCAAGTGAGGGAGGATGTAACATCCCACATCGGTTGGGAAGGGAAACGAAAGTCTCTTTATAAAGGGTTGGATACCTTTGCCTATCAGACGCGTTTTAAACCCGTGATAGGGGTATTCTCCTCAAGCAGCGGACAATATCTGGTGCGGTTTTCTGCTTGTTACAGTTGGTATCAGAATAAGGGGTGGGGCCGGTGTGCCAGCGAGGACGCTGGTCTCCCAAGTGGGAGAAGATGTAACATCCCACATTGGTTGGGAAGGGGAACGAAAGTCTCTTTATAAAGGGTTGGATACCTTTGCCTATCAGACGCATTTTAAACCCGTGATGGGGGTATTCTCCCCAAGTAGCGAACAATATCCGGTGTGGCTTCCTACTTGTTACAGTTGGTATCAGAGCCAGGGACCGGGCCGGTGTGCTAGCGAGGACGCTGGTCTCCCAGGTGGGGGAGGATGCAACATCCCACATCGGTTGGAAAGGGGAATGAAAGTCTCTTTATAAGGGGCTGGATACCTTCCCCAATCGGACACATTTTAAACCTGTGATGGGGGTATTCTTCTCAAGTAGCGGATAATATCCGGTGCGGTTTCTTGCTTGTTACAAATTAGACATCAAGTGCAACAATCATAGTTTAATAACCAATAGGGTATAAATTCCCCAGTAACACATTATACATCCAAGAGTGTCTCCAATTAACCAAGGGTCAGTATCATCGACCCTACATCATCACCAAAAACATTCAAAGATAAAGATAGTAAATATTTACATTAGTGCACATGTAAAGATTCAATGATCATCTGGACACGAACCAAATGATAAATTAGTGCTTAAGCAAAATATTCTGAAACATCTCAGATGAACAAAACACCACCATCATCGACTCAACAACATCAGTATCGTGCACATAAGAATACATATTCAATGACCATTAGGAAAAGCCCCTCAAAAATATATTAAGGCTTCAACCCTAGAAAAATCTAGCAAAATTTCTCACCACGTCTCAAAAGAACAAAAGGTCATCATCATTGACTCAACAACATCAGTATACTAGTTTAAACATGCGAACAAAACAAACACCAAAAGTTGTTATAAAGAACCGCATATACATAACACAATATCAATGACAAGTGCCATAACATCAGAAATATAACAAATTAAAATATAATTATGGTATAAATAACATGATTTAAGCAGATTTATAACCATTCCATATGAGCCAAAGCTCACCATCATAACTTGAATACCATTACCGTCACCAAATCAACATACAACCAATACAAACCATAAAAGCAACATAAATAAGCCCAAAGAGATAGATGAACAAATCTATAAATGACCATCAAAGGGATCTCAAATCAAACACAAAGAGATACGAAATATGAAACAACGTCTTCAGGCATGAGGTGTGCCGGAAATGACATCTCAATCCTTTATATCTCCATATTTCTATATATATATGTGTATATATATAGGTTTCCCTCTATAGACAAAAAGAAACTGATATAATTGAAGATAAACACATTGTAGCACAGAGAGGCACAACCATCTTAACAACGTCGCTAGACCGAAAACTTGCCTGAAGATTTCGGCTTAAAGTCTTCTCTCTCTATATTTCTCTCTATACCTGCCTCCATTTTTAGAGGACAGCGTGGATGAATAAATAGGATGGTGGTATATAAAGACACCCTCATTTATGTGGCAACAAAAAAAAGGCCCAAAAGTTTGATGGCCAAAACAAAAATCAATAAAAGTTTACTAACAAAAATCAATAAAAGTTTACTATTCCTCGATGCTGTAGAATCATATAGATATATTATTTAATTACTCATGAAAAAAGCTTTTGTAGAAAGTTAAAAGTAATATATTTGATTTTTTGATACGAGTAAACCTTGATATCCAATCCATGATAAAGTGGCGTTTCATTGAATTGATGAAATCAGCCATTCCGATGAAGTCATCAACGATTGGTTAACACAAAAGGTGTTGTAAAAGGTCATCATTCATCTTGATAAAATGGACAATCTCGATCTTAAGTCACACAATAGGAGCATGGTTAACCGTATAAACGTGTGATATTAGGTTATATCATCAAAATCAAAAGGGGACATTCCCTCCAATATCACATAGATCACATGGCGACCTTGTGTTCGGAAAGATGGGGGTCACATGATATATATTATTCAACACTCGTCGCATGCCTCAGAGTCATGTATTAAATGGCATGTATCGTCTTCCAATACGATGACAATGCATAGGTAATGCACCAACCATAGGTGTTAGCCGCATGCATGATTTACCTCAATTTTAGCATAAAAGATTTATTACATATAATGCATTTGTCACACACATATTTGTTTATTTTTTGTAACACTCGTACCGGTGGAATGAAGTATGCTTTAAAATGGTTTCATTGTTTTTGTTGATCCAAAGCAGTCGTGATGGATGACAATGGCCACTAGAAAGCATTAGAGTGATCATGAAAAAAAGTTTCATTTTCGAGATTGGATGAACTTTAGACAAGAACAGTGAAACGAATGTTTCAAAATGCACAAAGAAATTAGAGTTTATAGACATGATGCAGAAAAGCTACTAGAATTCGAAAGGCTTTAATTGTGATTCTTATCATCAAGTTTTGGGGGAAAATTAACTTAATTACCAACAAAAGTAGATACAGGTTCTGATTAATTCAAACAATTAGTTTATGATGTTTTTTATTCGTTTTGGTTAACCACCATATCTAGCTAATCAAACTTAATCTCTACGCTAGTGTTTGTTTTCTTTTGTTTGGTTTAAATATTTGTTTGAAATGATTATGAGATTTGATTTCCGAATGATTTGTTTGTGTTTTATATATCTCAAATACGGAACCATTTCCGGAACATAATAGACTTCACTTTGTTAATTATTAAAATAAAGCTCTTTAAGTCTTACAACTCTAATACGATTTTAAATCTTGATAAATGAAACAAATGCCGGTTTTAGCTTGTATATGACTTCAATATTATTACATGATCATACAAATTAATCAAACTTCGAGAAACGACATAAGTGTTTAGTTACAATCATAATTTTCATCATTGCAAAATGCACGTTAAATATTAAAACCTTTCGAGTTTATGGTAGCGGGTTGATTCTAATAAAAAAAACAACACTTTTTTAGACATTATGTGGTTGTTAAGGCGCATGATGGCTCCAATAAGCAAACCTATAAAAAAAGCGAACAATTCGTGAATGTTTGGCGGAAAGTTCGTTTATATTAAACGAACGAACACGAACAATAAAATTTCGTTATCAAGTTAAACAAACGAACATAAACAGAGGTCGCGTTTGATCATTTATAAAGTTTTTTTTCTTCTTTTAGCACATGTATAGTGTTTCTACTAACACATATCTCCATCCTTAATAAAATTTTAAATTGAGAATACTAATCTAGTCATATTAACAAACTAGCCACATTTGACACCAAACACAACCACAAGAACTCATTTGTACCCAACATAAAATAAAAGGGACCCAAGTGTTACATCCAAGGGGCCTTTTCGTAAAACCACACCCCCTAGGGTTTATCATTCATCCTCTACATATTTCACTTATTGCCGTTATCACCCACCTCAAGCTTTCACCCACTCTTCGCCGGCGACGCCGTACAACCACCGTCGAGAAGCAAACCACCGCCGATCGGAGCTACAACAATGGCGCAACCGAAACCTTTGTCGACAAAAGAGGCCGATGTGCAGATGATGTTGTCCGCTGAAGTCCACCTAGGGACGAAGAACTGTGATTTTCAGATGGAGCGTTACGTGTTCAAGCGAAGGAATGACGGTATGATTTGTTTGGTTTTTGTTGAGGATTTGGTTGTTAGGTTGTGATTACGTGTGGATTTGTTTGGTTTTTGTTGTTGTGATGGTGATTAATAGATTATATTGGTATTTGGTGATGGTGGAGCGTTGGATGTTTGATTTGTTTAAGTTAATTGGTAGGTTCAGTTACGAACTTATCATTATTGTGTTTTGTCGAGCTTGAGGTGTTATTCATTTAGCGGTGTTAAGTTTATTGACAAAATTAAGATGTTTTGTTTGATTGCAGATATGCGGATCGAAGTGTGTTCTCACAACAGATTTGTTGTATTAGTTTTGAATATCGTTTTAATTGATGTTATGTGGAAAATTTTGTGTTATCCTGAAAGGATTGTATGATTGCATTGGTATACTAAAAGAGAATGTTAGTATGTTTGCTCACGTAGAATAGACTTAAAACAGTAAGTATTTTTGCACTCAAGGCGCAAAGAGTGCGATAAAAAAAGACTTTTTTATGCAAGGTGCACAGTGTGAACAGATCATTTGTAGGGGTTTCAGGCACAATATAAGGCTGCTTCTAGGGCATTTTTGGATGTTTGACTTGTTTTAGCTGTTTCAGACCGTTTTTTTTTTAGAATTTAGCCAGAATTTGAATCTGTCTTCTTGATAGACTCAAGTCCGTATGGGTGTCAAGGTGAGCGCCTTGTGTCGCTTTGACTACATAGTTTTGAATTGAAGTTTGATAAGTTAAGTATTGACACAAGTTGCTTTAGTTCTGTTATCATAACATTATGAGTAGTCTTGATCAGTGAATCTTTTTTTTAATCAGTTTGCATTTGTTTTATATATCTGACAAGTCTAGTACCTATTTTCATTTAGGAATTTACATCATCAATCTTGGAAAGACATGGGAGAAGCTGCAAATGGCTGCTAGGGTGATTGTTGCTATTGAGAACCCACAAGACATTATCGTCCAATCCGCTAGGCCATATGGTCAGAGGGCTGTGCTCAAGTTTGCCCAGTACACTGGGGCTCATGCCATTGCTGGTCGCCATACTCCTGGTACATTCACCAACCAGCTCCAGACCTCTTTCAGTGAGCCACGTCTTCTCATCTTGACTGACCCACGTACCGATCACCAGGTTTGTATTAAATTTGATCAAGTTCATGTATATCTGTTTTAGTCTTTGTTGTTATCTGTTGTATGCTGTTCTATATGACATCATTATTGATTCTTCGCAGCCCATTAAGGAAGCTGCATTAGGAAACATTCCCACCATAGCTTTCTGTGACACTGATTCTCCTATGAGATATGTTGACATTGGTATCCCTGCTAACAACAAGGGGAAGCACAGCATTGGTTGTTTGTTTTGGCTTTTGGCAAGGATGGTTTTGCAGATGCGAGGTGTTATCAATCAAGGGCATAAGTGGGATGTTATGGTATTAATCTAAAAACTTGAGTTTGCAGTTTTGTGAATCTTTCATCCTTCTAATCCACAACATTTGTAGAGTATTCTCAAACTAACTTGTTTTTGCAGGTTGATTTGTTCTTCTACAGGGAACCGGAGGAGGCAAAGGAAGAAGAAGAAGAAATGGCTGTAGCGGACTACAAAGATTACGGAACTGGTGCCATTGGGATGGATGATCAATGGTCAGCCCAGATTACTGATGCTCAATGGGCTGGTGATGTGGCCCAACCACCAATTGCTGGTGCCCCAGTTGCTGCAGGTGGTTGGACTGACGCCGAAGGTAAGAAAGTAGAAATCGTAATGCTTTGTTGATGTGTTACAAACACATGTGAGTTTTCTATTTACTTATGAACAAGTAAATGTGGGTTTTGTTTTGTCTGTAGCAGACAAACGGGTCGAAAGATGTTCAAAACAGATCTTTTTTTCAGGGCATAAAATGAGTGAATTTGGGTTTTGTTTTCATGTTTTGTCTGTAGCGGATAAACGGGTTGAAAGACGTTCCAAAAAGATCTTTTTTTCAGTGCATAAAATCTCCCAATTCATGTTAATATAAAAAATTATATCATTATCAGAAAATTTTATTTTGTACATGTTTGACATGCTCCTGGTTTATAAAAGAAGTTGCGTCTTGTGCAAAAGATGTTTCCATTTAACCTAAGTGGACCTGTTATAAACGAGTTTAGCATTCGTCTATTACTATTTTTCGCATGCTTGTTGCGAAGCAATGATCAATTCGTTTTGAAATTCATTTTTTGGTTTTTTCAGCTCCAGTAGCGGGTGCTACCGATGGATGGGAACCTGTGGCCGCACCTGGACCAACAGCTGAAGGTGCTGCTGCTACTAGCTGGGATTAAACTTAATCTCATCAGCTTTATGCTATCTTTTTAAGTTGAAGTTTTGTGACAGGTTGCAATTAGTTGTTTCTGGTACCGGGAATCTATTAAGTTTTATTGAATTGGATGTTGTTTAAGTTTTTATAAATTTGTGGAACAGGCAACTATGGCTCTTTTTGCTGCTGTTTCTTTTACCATATTTGAACATTTGAATGTTCTTAGATTAGTGAATCAATAGCCTCTTGCCCTGTTCTTTTTTTATGATGCCACTTGAGTAGATCCCATGGGGTAGATATGAGATCCGTACCATACCGGTATTGAAATACTGATACTGAATGTGAGAAGTGGGTAACGAATGCCATACTTATTCCTGATTCTATTGATTTGGTACTTGTATATTTTTTCGTTGGTTTACTGATTTGGTACCACTTAGCTATTTCTTTTTAGGTAAAAAACAAGTTGCTACTAAAATACCAAAGCATTAAAAGTTGTATAAAAACATTTGTAATTTTGAACAAAAAATATTTAAATTGTTTTAAAAATTATATACAAATGGTAAAAAAAAGTTGCTTTTTTAGTACTCGTTAGGCAGTTGGTACTCTTTGGTTTTTACGGGTATTGAAATTAGGCCAAGTAAAATATCGATACCGGTACCCTTTTTGTTCGGTTCATACAGGTTCGGTAATGGTATTTGTACACTATCGTACTCTATAAACGTTTATCCCTACCATAGACAACGGGTCAGAAAGATGATATACAATTTGCTTTTGACAGGTTAAAAGAACGTACAAAGTAACAGAAACGTAACACAGAAAGTTTGTATTGAATGATATTTGGTGTGTAACATAGTGTTGTCCATAAGGTTGAGAATTCGAGTCCAAAGCTGGATAATCCTTCTGTTCTAATAAAAAGGTAATTAGAGTTGTCAAATAATATATTTTTAAAGCTATTATCGCCGCATGGCAAGTTGATGTGTCCTCTGTGCTTAATTTTCCCGCTCATTCTAAAACCCCACTATTAATCACGCGGACTCTCTCTAATGCCCACCTAACCCGACCCGTTCCTAACACCCCAATCTTAAAAAAACCCTAAATTTTACCTTCAGATCTTCAACAGAGACCGCTCCTCTCCAATTCGCCTCCGACCCAAAGCTGCTCCTCTCCAAATCGGCTGTCATTAATGATCGATTATGGTTCTGTGATAGTCTGTAGGTTAATCGGCTTAGGGTATTTCTGTCTTCATTGATCGATGTTCGATGATTTAATGATTTATATTATTAAAATTTACATACTTAATGTTTCGATTTGCAAATCATCTTTGATAATGTGTTGTTTTTTATGCTTCTGTTGGGGTTATGTAGATTAGTATAATACTTTTGATTGTCTTTTAACTTGATTTCATCTACATCTTTTTCATACTTAATGTTTTGATTTTCAGATCATCTTTGATAGTGTGTTGTTTTCTGTTGATTATATCTTCGAAAAATTGTATGTTGATGCTTCTGGTGTGGTGTGGTTATGTGGATTAGCCAAAAGGAACTTTGATTGTCTTTTAACTTGATTTCATCTACATAATATTCTGCTGTTTTTTTCTTAATTTTATCTTCCAAAAATTGTATGTTGATGCTTCTGTTAAGGTTATGTAGATCAGTATGTATTGCTATAAAATAAGAATAACAATGGTTGATGATTTTGTTTTTTGGTTAATCGAATTGATTGATGCTTTGTTGGTTTTTTGATTATGTTTGGTTATGTAGGATTTTTTAAACATAATATTTTTTTAGTTGCTAGAACTTTTTAAAATTTTTTGTTAGAATTTTTTAAAATATTTTTGTTTTAGTAGCAAAAAATGTTCCTCTACATCTGCTTCCTCTTATGGTACTGTTCTTCATCCTTAATTTGTTGCAATTGATTGTAAATTATGCATTTATGATGGTATTAGAACATAAATTGCAGGCCTTAATAGGCGATTGTTAGAATTAGCAATACAAGTTTGCAGTAAAAAAAATAATATAAACAATGGTCTCCTATTGTTGATGATTAGTTGAGAAAGATACATCACATGAAATGAACTGATGTCTACCATAAATTTCAAGCTACACAATCCTTTGTTACCAAAAAGCTGCAAATAAAATTGCATACGAATAAGAGCATAGTATAGATCCCTTTTATTTTAAACATGAATTTGCTTAGTTATACTCTGGTTATGTTCTTGTTTAATATGGGAATTCAGAACCACTTTTGGTGAGGGCTGTAAGGGGACTATAAGTAACCTAACCGCTAGCATAGATAAGCTTTTCATCATGATAGAGTTATTATATTTTTTGATATTCTTTCCCCTTTGCCTGCATTTCGGTCATGAGAAATAGTTTTGCAATTACCTGCTTTTAATTGATTTTTAAGTTTGATGTGGTAATTATATAAAAGAAGATATATATATTTTGATTTCAAAAGTTACACTGATTACCTAAGGGGAAGTCCATATATACCAAAAACTGATCTATACGCTTAATTTAAAATTAAATACTCGTCACTAGGTAGAACTGAATCAACAAAAGAAACAAGTTTGTACTGATCAAATTGTAGGAAAACAAAAGGAACAACTGCAGCCCACAATAAACCTTTTTTTGTTACTTTACACAGGGAATTCAAATGTCCCATATAAAAGGAAGACTTTTGACTCTGTATGTTATAACTCTTGGTAATGAATATGCGTTTTAATTTTTAGTTGTTTTACTTTATATATGTAGTTGGATGTAGTCTTATTCAAGCAATGATTATTTTGTTTCATTTTGGTTTTTGGGTATATAACCCGTTTATTTTTGTTTTCTTTTAACTACAGTAAGTTAAGTTCTAACTCTTTAGGAGATTCTTACAAGATTGGAACAAAGTTCTCTTAAAAACTATACGAATTATTAAAAAAATAAGCATATGTGGTTGTATCATCCTTACTTTCTAATATCTATGATGTTGTCTCGCTAATTTAACAAATGATGCAGGGATTTATCAAACAATAGATTTTCATGTCCATACCATATAGTTTAAGTTATTCAAATCTACAACTTGTGTAAACTATACTATATCCCTTATCTGGATTAGATTTTTCTTGCTTTACATGTTTTTACAGTAAGTTAAGTTCTAACTCTTTAGGAGGTTCTCACAGGATCGGAACAAAGTTCTCTTAGAAACTATAAGAATTATTAAAAATAAGCGTGTGTTGTTGTATCATCCTTAATTCCTTACTTTCTAATATCTATGATGTTGTCTCGCTAATTTAACAAATGATGCAGGGATCTATCAAACAATAGATTTTCGTGTCCATACCATATAGTTTAAGTTATTCAAATCTACAACTTGTGTAAACTATACTATATCCCTTATCTGGATTAGATTTTTCTTGCTTTACACGTTTTTTCGGGCTAATATGCTTTCCTTTTTTCAGACAATAATTGGCTATTTTTTTACTTTAAAACGCTAAATCTTTTTAATAGATTAGTAGATCTTTTTAAGTTTTTATATTTACCCGCTTTACATTATTTTAAATGGTAACAAACTGATAGGACAAGTGCCAGAAGAGCTTTACTCAATAGTGGTCCATGGATGAGCTACTGCGTATGTCATGAGTCACTTATTTAACAACTTTTGTTACCATCATGATACATGTTTTTAAAATTTACCAGCAATTTGTCATTATCTAACACATCTGATTATACTTTATATAGCCTTCAGGTAACAACGGGTTATGTGATGTACCTTCTTTACTAAACAGCGTTTTTTGAACAATTCATTTGCCTTTTTTTCTCTCTAGCATCATTTATATTGTTTCGACTATATTTTGCTGATTTACAAGCAATTCTACCGAGTGTCTATAAGATGAGACCATCAACAAAGTTACAGTTATTGACCTCAAGTAAGTTTTTATTATCAAGACTTTTAATAAGTTTTTATTATCAAGACTTTTAATGAGAATACACACAAACACACATTACCCTTTTTTAATTTTGTTTTACCAATAACTTTTTTAGAATTTAGTCCTAATATTATTTTTATGCTTTGAACAAGACGATTGACTCTTTTATTGAGTTCAATCATGATGCAGCTGAAGTGGTAAGTCTGTCTGATCCCTCTACAATATGTTATACTTTGTTTTAAATTTAAGCAGCTCATTCGGTTAGTGAAATTGTTATATTGACACCTATGGCTATAATAGTTGCTTTTATTATGACTACTTTTTTTTAATTGTTTTACATGGTGACCCAAATTATTGTCACTTAATATTGTTGACTTTGTTTACTTGACTAGGTAAAACTTTTTTTTTTCATACTTAAGTAATGAAGATGATTGGGTGAGCCAATGATTACTTAGTGATCCAATTAGTCTTTAAAAAAAAAAAAGTTTTATATTTTATTATGTTGGTTTAGTATTTCTAAAGATACATCACTATTATATAAATCCTTTTTGGACAAGTGCCTTGACCTTTCGTTTTTGCTTTTCAGGTTTTTGCAGTTGATTATTATATTGATTTTAGTTTTTGAGTTTCTTTTTATCTATTGAATACACAATGATGTAACCAATGATATATTTATATGTGCATATGGTGTTTGTATATGCATCATGGAGGAGTATGATGCTTTGACTTTTGAGGTCATTAATTTATTGATGGTCTGTAAACTTCAGATGGTTATCTTTGTCCAGTGTAGATGTTTTTTGAGTCTACCATAATATTGTGTTTCTTAAAAATCTAAATTTATGTTTTTGGTAATGTTATTTGAGATGTTATTTGGGGATCCAAATCGATGCTTAGGCAAAAATATGACATTTGACTTAGAACGTCAAAATGATATATTTTTTTGTGTCAAAAATCAGTTGCATCAAGGTTTCTATTACAAGTTACTTTAGTTTTTTTTATGAAAATGTCGAGAACTTGTGTTCATATTAAAGCCTAAAAATATTTCCTTTGTCCTCACAGGTCAGATGGTAGATTCTTTATTTCAATAGGAATTTGGTTGCATTTCGGGGTGTTTATTAAGGTTTACATCATAATTTTGTAGCTATACCTTGTGCTTTTCAAAATTTAAAGAACCCATTTCAATGTAATCATCATTCACATAAGTAAACATGAATAAGAACACATATTTTAAAGTCAACTTCTTTAAATCTTTTATCCCGTGTAATACATGGTTACTAAATCTAATAGTGTAGATATAGAAGTAGGATTAGATAACCATGTGTGTTTGTTGTTAAAAATATTTTAAAAAAACAAATATGTAAAGGGGCATGATTATAAAGTTGCAATTTGCAATAATTAGAGTTATAGTTATGATTATTAAAATTTAATTTACCGGTAAAAAACTAAAATGGGATTAGGTGAGGTCAGACTAAGACAAAACAAGTTGTTACAAGATGTGTGCGTCTCGTAACATAATGTTGGTACCTGATAACTTGCATTACTGTAAAGTTTGGTATTGTTAAAATTTAAGTTAATTTAGTAGCAAAGTTTAGTTCAAGAATACATTTAAGTCAGATTAAATTGTTAATTTATTATTTTGATTATATTTATGAATGCGTTAAATTTTAGATTCGGGATGACATGTGGGTTGTTTTCTTGGTTCTTTGAGTTTGAAGAGAGGGTTAGTCGCTATCCAAGATAGCAATACAGTCCCTCGAAGGCTCGAAATTACCATCTTGCACCAATTAGTCTAGTGGGGCGGCTACAATTTTATAAAATTAATTTTATAAAATTGATTTTATAACAATAAATGGTTAAAAGCTGTTAAGAGAAATGTTTGGAAAATTTATGAAATGCTGAAAAGATTATGGGTGTATGGATATTTTATATAATTGATTTTATAAGGTCAGAGTATCATCGAATCGAATAAAGTTAAAGTTGCTATACCCACAAGCGACTTCTAAACAAAACCCTAGCTAGTGTTGCTAGGTTGACTAGTGTACTATCACTATCTAAAGTAGCGAGTTCTAACTTTTCTAACCACTAAACCTCTACAAACCTAAAGTTGCCATCTCAACTAACGACTTCAACTAGAAAATAGCAAAACCAATAAAAACGTTTTACCAATATCGCTACTTCACCCTGTGAATTCAACAAATTAGAAACAAAATTATAGCCCCACTCATCTGATTGTTGCATAATTGCATTAACTCCTTTCTGAAAGAACTTTAAAAACACCTCACTTATCATCATCAATCTCAAATTTGATCCACAATCTTGTTATTCTACACCATACACCAGCCTTACTTTGGAATATGGTTATACATGCAAGTGTTTTGGCATATATTGATATTAAGGTATCTTGTTTTATATTTTATAACCTACAGGGTTTTACAAAACATGTTAAACTCGCATACATGATACATATGCCTTCATCTCTCATCTAGGCTCTAGAAACCCTATTGCCTCGGATCAGCTCACAATATTTTTAAAATAACATGGGAAGGATAGATGTATGAATCACCCCATTGCCAATGCCAATCATCACAAAAGAACAGATGCTAACAAGAAATAAACTAAATTAAACAAAAATTAATTTAAACACAATTATTTACAATTGTGAAAAAAATAACTGTAGCTTTTTACTCTGTAGTCTGTACTTAAACTAGAGTTTCACTTGTGATCCTCTCATGCATGATTTTTCACTACGTTTTTACAACGGTTAGCATACTTCACTTGTAAAGCGGGTTGACGGGTTCTTTACTGTTTTAAATATGCAGACACTACTTTTTTTTCCAATGGTATTATCTTACCATTTATTTCTCCTTTGCAGCCCACATCCTTTGGAGGGGATGACTGAATTCAATGGCTCTTGGTGAGAAAGTTAGGTTTTGTTGACAAAACTGATCATGGGAACATAATATCCCCATGGGTCACCCATTCTGCAAATCTATCTGAAAACCCGCTTGCAATCGGCTTTCTACCATCCTGCACCCAAGTTAAAAATAATAATAACATCATAAAACACATATACAATTCAACAAATAACAACAATATGGTTAGTTTAGAAAAACCCTTAAAGGTCATTTGCCCAGAGTAAGCTGTGTTTTACCTGGTGTCCCACTTGCTAGTAGGGCATTGGTGGAGCTACTAGCTACTAAGTTTTACCTAACAGGTTCTCATGGTCATAAAAATGAATAACAAATTTGGTGAAACAAAAAAACTAACCTTTACATTAGTACGTATCTCAGAATCACTAGCTAAGGTGCACATTTCATTTACAACGTTATCAGATGATTGACCGCCCATGGGAGATCCGACAAGCGTTGACCTGTAGCCGAAAAGTGATGACAAAGTTAACATAGGTTTTGCCAATGACAAGCTAGATACCTACTGAAAACAAATTATGGATAAAACTAAGGGTGGCAATTCCTGAAACAACCTGAACCACGAACACACAAAACAATGAGGTATTCGGTTTTCATACCTAACCTATGTTTAATAAATGGGTAATGTTCAGGTCGACTTGTTTAACTCATTCAGTTAAACATGTCTAACTACCAACCCGTTTAACCCAATCATTACCACCGTTTAACTGTTTTCAACTTGATTACAACCAGTTTATAACCCACCAAACCCTTTTGACTTGTTAAGATAAATGGGTTAAACGGTTGTGTACGGGTTACACAAGTTTCTAGTGTATTCAGGACAATGGTTGATGTCTTTAGCATGAAAAAATATATGGGCCGTGTTCGGGTTCAACCCGACACCTTTGACACCCCTAGATAAAACACATCATGAAATACCTCTCATATGTTTCATCTTCACATGAATTTCCAGATGATGAAAGCCAATCAACATCAAGAAAATTTGAACAGTTGAAAGAATCATTTTTGTAGAAAATTTGGGCACTGCTGGAACATTCTTCAGAAGACGTTGAGTTTGTGTATCTGCACAAATTCCACATTTTGTCTCAATTTTAAAGGTTTGCAATCTACTAAATTTGAAATTTAAATCCATGGTAAAATTTAAGAAAAAATCTGACCCTTGATAAGATGGATCACTCTCAGGAGGGATTTCAGGTAAGGGTTCTTCATTATTTTGAGTAGTTCCAATAGGGATTTCAGGCATGTTGCCAACTGACAGTGACCTTTTAATAAGCCTGCATTTATATAAAACGTTAGTCAGAATTTGTGTAGAAAAAAGATTTTTATTTCCTTTACTACAGTCACTTAAAAGTTTAATTTTCCTTCTTGATAAATGATATCTCTATTTATTTATTTTCTTGATATCTCTATTTATTTATTTTCTTGACAATTTGTAAGCAAATAACATGAATAGTACCTAGCTCTTTCCACTGGAAAGTTAGAACCTTGGCTACCAACATTATAATGTTGATCGGAATCCAACTCCCACAGTGCAGGTCTCCCAATTTGTGGCCGATAGTGACCCAGGAACCTGTTTAAACAATGACGTGGGCCAAACTTAAAGAGACTGACATGAGAAAATATATGATTTTGTATTAAATATCAGATATTTATTGCACTTACAAATTAATGGCATCCTGCTTTTCAGCATCCATATAAGCATTACTGTAGTAACGTTGAAGAGTTCGAAAGATTTCCTGAGACTGAGATGCAGGCTTCCATTGACCTCTTTTCTGAGAAAATATCTATATAAAAAAATATAACATATTAAAATCACCCAAGTACTATGCATAGTGTAAAGTTAATATAAAATTGGTCACAAAAGCACAGTTGTGAATTCAAAAATCATGAAACGGTAAATAACCATTGATTTACTTCTGTCTTGTCTAAGGGCTAATTGCAAATTAAGACAAGTAACCTTTTTAGGCTAGAATAAACCATCAAAGTTTATAAATTCGGATTCAAGGTTACATCTTCAATTGAATGTGACGTGAAGGTAACTTTTGAGTTTTGACATGTTGACCTTTTTAAAACATGGCACTTGAAAACCACTTATCTACGTAAAGTACCATAAATTTTAAAACAAAAAGACAAAACTTTGATGGGTTTTTTGGAGTAAAGTAAGCTGGTCACCCGAAACAGAAATCGTGCCAAAGACCGTTTTCTTTTATGTAATTACTAATTAGCACTTTAAATATGAGCATTCTGGTCATGTCTATACCAATACTATTAGTAATGATAATGCATTACCTTATTGTGAGCTGGAGAACCACCATACTGTAGTGCTAGAGTATCACCCATTTTTTCATAAATTCTCATTAAATCATCTGCTAAAATGGAATCCAGCTCAATATCAGGGGTATCTATATAACCTATAGTATGCAACTGCCGACCAAGCGCAGCCCAACCATATGCAAACTGAGCAACATTCGTACGATCCAAACAATCTATGCAGTTTGTTCTTAGGACCCCTGTTTGATATTTAGGAGGCCTGAAACTAAGGTTTTCAGCATCTTTATTTTTAGTCTGCAAACTGTAATGGTCACCATTATCATCCCTGCATCATGATCCTAGGCATTATCAGAACCCACATAGACTCAAAAAAGAAGAATAAAACTAGCAATGATTTAAATTTATTAGGTAGCTGATTGCAGAGGTCAATATAATAGTATATAAATGGTTTGCCCATAAGCATCATCATATGTAAGTTGACCAGATTGCTCTATAGGATAAAGCATCTCATAAGCACTGATGTCATATAATTACTTGAGTCTCAATATCAAAACTGAGAGCAAACATTTTATTTTAAAGGAATATACTGCTACAGAGAGAAGCAACAACTGTCAACAATCGCTTAGAATATAGAAATTATTATATGTTAGAAAAATACACTTCGACGGCTAGAATTTCAGCCCAATTAAGTTATATTCCAAAGATAATTAAATTAATTTAAAAAGATAATATGCATTCAAGAAGTCAGTTTGCCTCTAAATACAGTAAATTGATTAAACATTTATATCATTTCAGTATATTTCGACATCAAGGTAAGAAAAAGCCAAGTATGCAGTTTGATGACTTAAAAAACTTTTTAAAATTATAAACAAACACTGCTCAAAGTCCAGTTAAAAAACTTTGATCGTAAAGGTCGGAAAACATGCATAAAGTGATAAGATACAAGGGACTAGAAAAAATATCTAACAAATAGTTAAGTTAAACTCCGATTATTTCTTTTACATTAGTACAATAATATAAACTAATATCTGCATAGTTGAGTTTGTATTTGGCTTTACCTCAAATGGTTTAACAGCTCTTGGGATTCTGAATTTGGGATTACTTGACAATAAAAAAAGCCAGTTAGATTCAAAGCATAAGTGGCTACTTTCCCCAAAAGTGCCAACACATTTGTAGATTTGCTGGAAAATTTAAATATACAAAAAATAGTCAAGGCCAGTATAATGCCATGTGAAAATATCAGAAAACATAGCAGGGCAGAGTGCAGCGTACTTTCTAGAATATTTGCTTAAATCCCAATGAAGAAACTTTAAACGTTTTTCCTCAGGCAAATCTTTATTAATTAACTCAATAGCACGAGCAAACTCCACACGAAGAAGGGATTCGCGGGGTTTCTTTTCTTTGGTCTGCAAAAGCACAAGATGATTAAATGTTAAAAAGAAACACAATGGTGTAATTGATAAACATATGTAAATAGACAGTTATATGGTATGTAACACGGTCTGCACCTTAATCAAATTCAAAATAATTATAGGATTTCCGTATCTCTTGGTAAGATTCTCAAAGTGAAGTCTGGTGGCATCATACTTGTGGTCCTTCTTTGACACTACAAGGATAACAAGCAGTTAACTCAGAATGACCTGGGAAACTTTAATTAAACAATTCAGCACTTTTTAGTCTTACATATAATGTCAGGTTTAATATTTAATTTTGATGTTTCTTGGGACCAAAACAGAGGTATTGATCCCCGATTTTGAACAACAGAGCTTATTTGCACAGGAGATCCTTTAGGTACATCTTCAAATACAATCTGTTCTGTTTCAACATCATTGGCAACACGACCCTTCTCATTTACACCTCGCTTTAAATATCTATAAAAACAATAGGTAAATAATTGAATAAGTAACAGGAGTATGTTGTTTTTGATTCATATATCAACAGTAATCATCTGATCATCAAACCTGGTTCCAGCATAATGGCGAGACCGTCTAGCAATGAGGGACAACATGAAATCCTTTTCACCTATTGAAATTTTGACCTAATTTTTGGGGAAAAATCATAATCAACAACAGGATTATGTTGTAGTTCTATAAGCATGCTAGTAGGATATACCGATTAATGAAACAATGAATGCTAGATATACCTGTTTGAAGTAGCCATAAACTAGTTGTACCGTCCAGTGATTATTCCTCAGCTGACTGTGAATTGTGCTAGTTAAAAACTTATTCCAAACAAACATTGTTTCATTTCCTGTCTCGTGGGTGGATACATTCTTTTGAAAACTATGCATAATACGGTATGAGTAGCTGAAATAGAAGTCCTTTGTAAGATCAACTGAGCATAGGAGCTTCTTGTATCTAGTCAGTGCAGTCAAACATTATACCAAAGTCAACAGTAATTCATAACCAAATGCATAAAAATATAAACTAAGAAATAAATGCTGAGCTGTAATATCAAAAATAAAACATTCACAATAAAACACTATTATTAGATAAACATCACAACCACCATAATGCTAGAGAATATTTATAAAAGCACGAACTAGATAAGTCATAAGAATCTGTCATTGACAATCTTTATATATGACGATACATATGCATAAAAAGTAGTTCGGACTTCTGAAAGCCTCGCATAGCAATCCCTTAAAAGTACCAAAAGTACATGTTACATTTGCACACAGAACTGACAAAGACCTGTTTTCATTCTTAGAGTAAGCCACACTCGGTTGAACAGTAGCATGGGGAATTGGTAAGACCTCGCTCTTGGAAATTGCATATATTGCATGACCACAAATTACACCAATTTTCTCTCTTTCTGTAATAAGTAGAATGTAATAAGGTCCCAGAAGCTTTACGAACCCTAAAATCACAAGAAAATATAAATTGTGAAAAGCACTGGTGAAAAATGTTACATTCTTTAGAAACATCAGAATAGAGCATACCAACAATCCCATAACAAGTACACACAAATCTAAGCCCCCCTGTAGACTTATTTCCATCATGAATACGCTTTAGAAGATCAGAGCATTCACTTTCAGTGTATGTTGTAGGATCTTCAGTAATATTTAGCTCAGTAGGTTCCCTCCTGTCAATCTTTAACACCCTCCAAGCTGATCTGTTCTTACTGCGTCCAACCATATAAAAGTTCTGTAAAAGATGCAAAAGTTCGTTAGTGGTCAGCAATGTGCCTACCAATTACACAAGAATATGATTGAGTTTAACAAAAGATGAGATCATGAAAAAAAAAGTTCATATCATTTAGTAAACAAATATTTTGGCATGCAGTTAAAGATAGTAAGGCACATGACAAGTTTAAGAGAGTTTAATTGCTAGAAAAACAGTGTTATATTTATAAATTAAAATATCTTAACTAAGAAAATGATACAAAGCTACATTTAGAACTGAAAAGGAAATGAAGTCTACTATAAAGAAAGTAAGGACCCTGTGCAATGACTTTAAGTGTAATTCGACTTAACAAGTAAGTTGATTTGCCATTCAAATTAATTGACACGTTATAGTTTATACAAGCATAAGCTTCTTACAAGCACCTTATGATCACTCAAAGGATGTTAATATCTCTTTGCATGACGCTGTTCGAGCAATGAAACCAATAAAATCAGAGTTTTCTACCACCATCCAATGCACACTCGCACACAGGTGTATGATGTATAAACGTTAAATAACAGAGCACCAAGTAGACATAACCACAAAATTAATCAACAAATGTATTCCATTCTTGATTTTCTTATCACATACAGGCACGAGGTCCTAAAACCAGCATTAAAAGCAGAGAACTGTTAGTCCTAAGCAAGCACATAAACCTTAACCTAAGTAAACTCAAAAGTATTATGACATAGCTCCTGATATGCGTCAACAACAACTGCTTTTATAATCAATCAATGATCACATATCCATATACCAACCGAAACATGCTGATTACATACTTACATGTTCTCTAATCTCACAAAATCGATAACAGAAAGAAGAAAATCACATAATTCCAACAGTATAACCAAAAACACCAGAAAACAAACAAGAGAAACGTAATCATACAGAGCGAGTTTCGTATAGTCTGAATTTCTGCAAATAAGCATTGTTAACTTTAAGAACCTCCGTGATCCCCTCCTGCTGCTCATTCTCCGCATCCATTCTTCCAAATCCCGAGCCTCAGGCCCGGGCTATATCACGCTAACACACATCTTCACAATCATAAACTGAACTATACCACCGGAAACCCTAATTTCGCTTTTCTGTACATCATTCACTGAACAATAAAATTAAAAACTACAATACACAAATCATACACAACTTGTTGATATGCTAAACGAATCATTCATCGATCTATTTAGATCGATTGTAGTGTTAAAAAACAACTTCGGTTAAGAGATCGAAAAAACGATTAAACGAAGATTTGGCGATTATAGAAGATAAATGAAGTTGATTTGGGGAAGAATATTAACGTGCAAACTACAAAGTGATTGATGAGTTGATGTGTGTATGAGAGAGAATAAGCGAAAAGTCGTAGCTCCGGTGAGTGTATGTGTGTGTATCCACATAAAATATGTGAAAATCAGCGACAAATCATAAATTTTGTTGTAAATGAAGATTATATTCCGGTTTTTTCTCGTGTTTGTTAGTGATTTTTGTTTGGATTTGTTTATTTGAAGTTGATGGTCAACGATTAATGAATGTTTTTCAAACTTTTTTTTTTGAAAGTTTGTTTTATGTGAAAGTTATTAGCACATTGAACTGTTGAAGTAAATGTTGCGTCGAACGTTTTAAAACTCGAGTCGGTGAAACGTGACGGCTTTAAGTATGACTACCTTTTGTGAAGTCTTGATTTTAGAGTCCACCTGACGACGTTAAAGAGTCTGGGAGAGACTTCTCTTCAAAACAAAGCAAAAGTCATTATATTTTTTTTTCGTCGTTTTTATAGAGTACCGAAAAAAAATTGACTTATTGTTAAATAGTCTTTAAAATTATGAAAAAACTATTTAAGGTAAAATTGACTACAAAAAGTTGGTCTTACTTGTAAAGGATACATATGGTTGGCTTCACCTTAGGTTACAAACTTACAAAAGCACTAGCGACTACAACCGTGCTTTGTTTTGCATCAAAACCGAACTACTATTATGCAGTGACAAAATAACTTATGAAGACATACTCGAAGTTATAGCCACAGTAGAGATCATGGGCGTGAACAAAACAACATATGGCTGGTAGCGATGAATCATGTTAACTGAATACGAGACGACCCCCGATGGTAGCTCTTGCAGGGGCAATGCAACATGTTTTGTAATGCGGGATAACCACTGGTCATGCATGTGCCCTAAAGGCCTCATTGAAGTTTAAGAATGATGAAAGACAATAGCAAGCATGTTGAGAACAATCTAACTGAGGATGCACCTAGCTTGTCATCTTGTGCCCTTTTATCACATATTCATCTAGATGTGTCTGATTTCAATGAGAATTTTAAAGACCTTAATGTTCACACGTTATGTGATTTTTTTTTTATGATTTGGGTTCAGTATGTGATTTTTTGTTCGATTCGTGTAAACTTTTGGGATGATTTCCTTTAAACTCTCATATTGTTTTGATTCAATATCTTGTGATGGTTTCCTATTAACTATAATTGATTGATTCAAACTCTTATATTAAACATAGCATATTTAGATAAGTAATCTTTTGTATTAACTTTCTTCTATCATTATGTTCTAAAAGAACTTGTTTACAAGCTCCAATAAAACTATTAATGGTGATAAATATCTAGTAGAAATATATTTAAATTCAAAGTGTATTTTTGTTATAAAGTGTGAGAAAACACAATGAGTCAAAAAAAAGTCACAAAAAAATTATATCTCACAATCTAAATCGAATTTCAAAAAGTAATTCAGAGCTTTTGTTTCCCTAGCCGTCGTCAATAAGAAAAAAAAATAAACAAAAAATAAAAAAATAAAAAAAATAAAAAGAATTAACGTTTTTTTATTGTGTTATTTATGAAAGACACAATGACGTCATTGTGTCATTATGAAAGACACAATGATGTCATTGTGTCATAAAAGACACAATGGAATTTTTATTTTTTTATTTTTATTTTTTTCTGAAAGAGGACGGCGAGAGAAACAGAGACTCCGAAGTACTTTTTTAAAATTCGATTTAGATTATAAGATATAATTTTTTATGACTTTTTTAGCCTTATTATGTCTTCTCACACTTTGTAGTAAAAATACACTTTGTACAATAACCTCACCCATATCTGGTATACAACAGTTGTACGGATACTATTCTCAAACATATTTTTTTATCTCTAGGTTGTATTCAGTATGGACACCTATTGGTAATCTTTTTGGTGTTAATAACCTTATTAACAGCTTTTAAAGAATATGCATTATGAACACCTACTGGTAATCTTTTTGGAATCAATAACCTTACTAAAAGCTTTAAAAGAATACGCATCATCTCATCTTTGGGTATAAAACTAATTATCAATGATGCATTGAAAATTAGTAAATCAATCCGGAACTCACTTAGTTTTAAAATTTTTTGACATAATGGTTACCACCTCAAAAGAATATCTTAAAACAATATCAAATAATATAGATTGCCTCAAAAAATAGTCAAGATACAATTATGAAAAGATAAAAGCTTTATTCACCGGATTATATTATACTGATATTAATCATATCAAATCATACGTGATGAGTGGCTGAAAGTTACCAGATAAAAAAACATTCTCCATAATATCATGATCGACTAGATTACCTTGGTAGTACATGATAATAGAAAGTGCAAATAGGCATCCTTTTAAAGTTTTAAAAGTTTTGATAAGATTTATCTATCTGTAACATTCTATGACTATCTAGGAAAACTCATTACTGGAATCTCAAAACTAAACAAATACAGACAACTTCTTACTTTTTTAAAGAATCCAATAGGAAATATGGGCCCATTCACTCTCGTTGTGATCACGCATGAGCCTTTTAGTTACTCAAAATTTATTATTTAACCGATAATGATACCAAATCATACAATCAAGAGCTGATTTCATTGAATATCAAATCAAAAATATTCAGATGAATAAATGATGAGCTTACAGTAGCACAAGTTCACACACGAAATGGTATGATTGGATCGTTGATTTAACGATTGTGGTTAATCGCTAAATTGACCTTGATGCGATGCAAACTAGCATGTTTTATATGCCTGTAGAGTTTGACTCTAGGTACACTAGACAACGTTCCCATGTATTTTAACCACATGTAGTCATGCAAGTCACATGCACATTATTTGTTCTAGACACATTTAAACACCTAGACATTTCCTTTATAACATGTGTTCTTTGATTCTTAGTGGGTGAAACATTTCTAGTGATTTATGTGTTCTATATGATCACTTAAAACCAAGTTACTAGCTCTTAAATTAGAAAAGTTGAACCAATATCAAAATAATTCCAAATGCAATAAGGTCAACCCATGATCGATTTTCTGGATCATTATTGATCAATACGGTGCGGTTGATATGTAATATGTACGGTAGACTCAAATGCCTATTACTAAATATTATCAATTCTTTTGTCAACTTACATAAAGACAACTAGCATGCATCATATTTCTTTTTGATTAAACAATCGCTTTAGATGCATAGCTTTTGATTTAATTATTGAGCTTCTGGTGAATAAATTGATTTTGCTAAGTCATTAAGTTTTCTGGTTCACCTATTTTATAAAGTGACTTTTTGTTTTGTAAACTTATTTTCAAGAATATTTTATTAAGTGTTCAGATTATCTTTGATTATGACGCACGTTGACTTCTCGTTGATTTTTTATTATTTTCCTTGATTATCGTCACACTTGTGACATGTTTCTCGTTAAGAAGATGTGTTGATACTTTTATTTTGTTCATCCATCTCGATTCATATAGATCATTAGTAATGTGTTGACTTTTTCTTCATACCAAGCTTGAGTTATAGTAGACTATTGATAGCATGTCTTGGTCGTGTATCATTTTTCACTATCACATATTGATTTCTTTCGATTCAACCGAAATCTTCAACAAATAATAGTGACTTGTATCGGTTTTATATTAACTTCCACCAAGTTGATGATTAATCATCAACATGACAAGTCTTGGTGTCTTTATGCCTTGATGTCTTATGTGAACATTGACCGAATCTTTTTGTATACCACTTGACTATTAGATAAGCAATACTTAAATCACTCGAGTGTTTAGAAACATGTATGTAACATATGATTATCTTCTATTATTAAACCATGGCACATGTTAATTATTTTGACATTATCAACTAGAGTTTCATGAAATTCAATTAAACTATTATTATCCTAACACTAGGCAAGTAGAAGATCATCCTGATCATTATCCAATGCTTGCACATCAGTGTAAAGATTAAAAAAATGATAGTAAATTGGTTGAGTATCCAATTGGTTATTTCTAGTTCTTGTGTAATCCAAACCAATCAACTTAATGTACTAAAAACACATCAATATCTAAAAATCAATATACTTAACACTGCCATAAACATACCTACGGCCGAGGAAGTTTGAAGAAAACATGGTTGATACTTCATCGGCATAGTATATGAACAACATAACAAAGAAAAATAAGAATAAGAGGGCATATTTTCAAGAATTATAAACACATGTTGGCTTACTGCACACGGATTGCTCATCATAATGATTATGAATGCTTCGCCAATCGCCACCACATCTCAGCTTACGTTTCATGGTTTCAATGCGCTACTTGATTTTAGAAATGCAGAGGAATACGAATATGCTCTTCTTTTAATCTAAGCATTTTTTTTGAACGGTCAACTAATTAAAGTTTGGCTACTCGGGGCACCTCAATGGCGAAAAGGCACCCCATACGCCCGCGAGCACAGACAACGCTGGGTAGCCCAAGCCCACCAACCACCAATTCCGGGAAAAGCCCACCACCCGAATGCCCACTGCAGTAAAACCCGACCCATCAACAACAGTTTGCTGCCGGTAGGACTTGAACTCACAATCTCCTACAGAAGAAGTTATGATGCTACCACTTAACCAAATGGTTGGTGGTAGTGAGTGGAAACATTTTCAATCAATGCAACTAACAAGTAGGGGTTAATGTGAAATGATGGGTTTGATTTTCTACAAGCTCAAAAGAGTTAAATGTTTTTTTCGTCCCTGGTTTTATGTCGTGTTATAGTTTTTGCGGTTTCAGTACCTGTGTTTCATAAAAATCACCAAAACGGTCATTCCATCCAAATCCCTAGATAACATCCGTTAGCACCGGGGGTAAAACCGTCATTTTCTTTATTAAATTGCTATTTTCATCCCTGATTTTATATCATGTTTGTTATTTCAGTACTCGCGATCAATCACATTCACATTCATCCTTTCTTCTTCTTCTTCAGCATGATCCTTTCTTCTTCTTTAACACCACTAATGATAATTTAAGTATGACTATTATTTATATTTGATTTTAAAATTTTTAAAAATAATGGCACGCTGCTGGTTTCTGCTGATTTTTGTTAAGGTTGTATAATTTATAGTTAGGCTTTGTAGGAAGCTGTTTGTCTAATTTGTTAGTTAGGTTTTCAATTTCTCTATTGCCTAGCTCGTTTTCAAGACTGGTTTCATACGTCTTTTGCACCGCTTTGTTTTTTTATTCTTACGTGGTTTTGCCATGCGTCCACGTATGTGGCTTCCTTTTTTTCCCGCTTTGTGCCTTATCGTTTCCCCTTTCATTTACATTAATAATTTATCAAAACACTAATCAAAGGCAGGAAATCGTCAATGGCGAAAGACTAAGGCGAATCCCCAGGTATGATTATTAAGATTATTTATAGTAGTCTAGAAGAAAGAGATGACAAAAAAGATTGATTGAGTACTATGAACGAAGTTCATTTTTGTTATTAACTAGTAAGTTCACACCAGCGTGATATCATGGATAAAATACATATTAAAAAATAAGAAACTTTATTTACACCGGAATATATTATAAAATAAAAAAAATTATTTACAACAATATTAACTTTATTAATTAGTTAAAACAGTAACATATCTGAAAACAAGAACATATCGTAACATTATAAGTGTATTTGATCGCAAGTACTGAAATGAAAAAATTATATAAAACCAGGGACGAAAATAACAATTTAATAAAGGAAATGACGGTTTTACCCCTGGTGGTAACTGGTGTTATCTAGGGATATGGACGGAATGACTGTTTCGGTGTTTATTTAAAAGACGGGTACTAAAACCGCAAAAACTAAAGCACAAGTACTGAAATTTCAAAAACAACATAAAAATCAGGGACCAAAAAAACATTTAACTCAACTTAAAATGGTGAAAATCCCTTACATGTTACCCACATGAAGGAATCTTAATGTCTCAATTTAATTAAAAAGGTTTTTCCCCACAGAAAAAAAGAACGAAGAACTCCTAAATCTTTGAATTAAATAGATAATTTTTCAAACCTAGGGATGATACGTAAAATTTATCTAAACTTTAGGGATCATCCGAGTAATTTACATTAGTTAAAATATGTTGTTCTACTTTACACATTATGTTTGTCATCTATGTAAAATTCATATGATATAATATAGCACTATATTCTATACTATATAATACAAGTCCTTAACACACGTAGGATAAAACGTAACACAAATAACAAGACAAAATACGAGTAATATAATTAGCACCATGAGCTTTTAACGTGTTGGCATCGCTCTACAATTGATATATCATTATCTTTGTTTATTGCCAATTGTTTCAGTTGATTTATCGCTACGTTTGTCCATGAACTCATGCCGATTGTTTCAATTGATTTATCACTATGTTTGTATATATACTCACGCCGATTGTTTCAAGACCATTTAACGTTGTAATTTAAAAGTGATTAACTGATCATTACATTTTTATATTTAGTTTATAACTAAATTTTGAGTAATTGTTATTAAACCAATTATGACAAAACATATTTCTAAGAGTGATTTATATTTAAATAATCAGAACTTGCCGAACATATGATTTGAATTATCATAACCGCAAACATTAAATCACATCTAACTACTGTTTCATCGTCTAAGACACAATGACAAACAATTATTGACACACACACAATTATATATATACATATAGATTCCTCTATTTTTGTTTTTTCTGCATATATATACATATGGTTTCTCCCTCCATCTCTACATAAGCCATAACTCAATTAGAACCATGGTTAGTTGACTTTACCACCATCTGCAACTTGAACTTGAAGCAGACTCCTATCAAGAAGATGAACAATCTCTTGGTTTACCCTGTCAAATTTCAAGAATCCAATCAAAATTTTATAAAAATTCTAAAAAGTCATTGTCGCGATTATGACCGTTTTTTAATGAGAACCAATTACTGGTAAACTCATAAGACTCGTAGATAACCTGTTAATAATGGGTTTGGGTGAGTTACAACGCAGGTGGCCTTCAAAAACTTATGACAGAAAACTAATGAAAGCTGATTTAGACACCCTTTGTTTATTGAATAATGGGTTGATTTGAGTAAAATGAATTTGCTTGTGACTAAGTTTGAATCTTTTAAAACTTATACAACATATCATTTTAGTTATAGTCAAATTATAAACTGACATGATTCAGTCGACGCAAATTATACATCGGGTCAATTTGAGTTGCTGTTATAAAACTTGTTAACTTAAAATGAGTCCAAACAGACAATCACCACCGACCACCATCATGTTTGCAGGTAAAAAGATGTGATCTTTAAAGAAAATATACCTTTGATGACAAGAAAATCTTGAAACACCCTCAGGAAGGCGAGGCCCTTCATCGTATCCTTCACATGTAATCTCTCCTTGATCATCTACATAACATACTATGCCTGTAGATTTGTCTTCGAAAACCTGTTCAAGACCAAGGTGTGGTTTTTGTAAGTTGTAGGTGGACGGAAGAAGACGAAGCTGAAGGGTAAAAGAGTAAAAGCATACCTTTTGAATCTTGATGGATGACCCGACCCGAATGAGAGATGAAGATGTGTTTTTGGAGCCTTGTTTTGCAAGTATCAATACCCTTTTGAATGTTGGTGTTTTCTTGATGGGATTAGGGTTAGAATGAATTAAGAGCAAGGGTGATGAAGTGATATTTGCAGCCATTTGATGATGTTATGAGAGTTTTTGAAAGTGTGTTTGGCTTCAAAATCACCTGTAGTGGTTTTCCAAGAATATGGAAGCAGGTTTCTAATATTGAAGGACTACATAGCTGCTATTTAACATAAGTATTGTATTAATCATCTACATTTGAGGGTGGGGGTGGGTTGGGGTGGGGTAGGGGGTGACATATACAATATAAAACTACTTCATACATCATAAATAATTGCTTTTTTATATCATTCATTTTATATTAAAGAATTAAACGGATGTAGTGTTGGATTCAAAAATATTTGTTAGATACTTAGATCTTAAAAGAGATGATAAGAGTTATGTAAAGATGATTATGTGATAAGATAAGCAGACCTCCAGCTTGCTGGGTGGACGAATTTAAGTTATCTTCCGGTTAACTGTCCGCTCAGTCAAATGCAAAAAAAAACACGGTAGAATTACACAACGAAGCTACTGTGCTTCCTGCTTGCGAGGAAAGAAAGAAGAGTGACAAGGTTAAGTTCAAATTTGATCGTTTGCAGCATGGGAGCAGATTACCCAAAAAAAGTAGCAAAATTAATTTTTTTTGAAGAGGAATAAAAAATTAAAATTTTTGGAGTTACTAATAAAATTATATAAGTAACTAGGGCTGCAAACAAACCCAACGAACACGAACAAGGCCTTGTTCGTGTTCGTTCGTTAAGAAATATATTTGTTCATGAACTGTTCACGAATACTTACCGAACGAGATTCTTTGTTCGTGTTCGTTCATTAAGAAAATGAATATGTTCATGAACTGTTCACGAACACTTACCGAACGCAAATGAACACAAACAATTGTTCATGAACATGACGAACACAAAAAAGCTCATGAACACAAACGAATACAAATAATTATAGATTTATTTTAGAATAAATTTTACATTTATATTACAAACATTACACAAAATCAATCAAAAATAAACAAGTACTTAACATAAATATAAAAAAAATACTTGATATAATAGTCATAAAAATAACTGACACAAAAATTAAGAATATAAACGAACAAATTAACGACCACATTATCGAACATTCACGAGCGGACATTAACCAACATAAACTAACACATTATCGAAAGTTCACGAACATAAATGAACGAACACGGCTCGTGTTCATGTTCGTTCGTTTAACGAACGAACGAAATTTTCTTGTTCACGTTCGTTCATTTACTAAATGAACGAACATAAATGAACTTCCCGCCGAACGGTTCACAAACTATTCGTTAAACATTCAGTTCGTTTGCAGCCCTATAAGTAACACATTAAGATTATCTTTTTATTGTTAGTGTTGAGTCAAACTTGAGTACAATCTTCCTCACAATTTCCTTTGCCTTAAACCCGCCTATTAATGATTTTTTAGCATTCTAATTAAATTTGAAAACTTTGGAATTCCAATCGAATTTAATTACTTGTAAATTTGAGTTTCGAACACAAACATCAAATACAAGTCCGAATTCTAATTACATATGTTTCTATCATGAGTAGCTTTGCTTCCCGAATTTACCCAAACCGAGTTATAATTTTTTTTGTATTTTTCTCATAATTCAGTGTATTCAACTTATCTGAATTTTAATCGGTTTTTCAGATTCTTAATCCAGTTCTAGTTTTCAAAAAATCTTAATATAAAGAGGGAGTTCAAATAATTAAAATAGCTTGAAAACCTATTCGTTTACCTTGAGTAGTGTATATGTGTATAAAAAGGATAAGATTTTTAAAGTTCATATGGACATAAAATAACAAAATTAGGTTGTACGAGATAAATAAGTTGAATTATTGGATGAGAAATAGATTATTAGTGATTAATTAAGAATAAAGTGTAGGGTATGAGTGGCTTATCTTCATACTCTTGATGTTGACATTTTTAGGTTTAAACCTTAGTTTTATACATCATGACTTCATATACTAGTGGCCCTAAATTAATCATCTTAAAATAATATATATTGTCTTATCTAATTAATTCTCGTCAATACGCATACGTGTTATTGATATTAGTGGTATAATTTTTTTTATTAGTTTTACTCAAGACCAATTAAGATATTAGATTATACATTGATATGGGTTAGAAGATGAGGAGTGAATATTCATAATCATACAAGACTACTCTTATATCAAGCACTTATTAAACCTCTAAGGTTGTCAGGGGTGAACCCTTAAAACACGGAGGGTTTCAAAGGAGTCAGCGACCTCTAGGCGGGGTCGGGTCCCAAGCAACTCCGTGATGGAGCTCAGGGGTTGACTCTCAATGAGTTCCAACAGGGGAACGCCTCTAGTTGCAAAATTTTCATCAATCGAACAATCTAAAGCAACTTTTAATATCTGCCAGAATATGGCAATGAAATAATTTCTAAGCTGACCAAGTGAATCAAGTTTACTCAATAAACTATTCATTAGTCGCAAAGTGAATAGTAATTAACTTCCAAAGTGTCAATAGTAACAGATTACATCAGTAGTCAGCATAAGTAATTGGTATCAGTTTTGAAGCTTAGTAGCAAATAGGTAGTTCAGTAATAGTTTGATGATTAGTAGTAACAAAAGTTACTACTGACTATCAGTAGAAATTAAGCAATAACTATTGATATTTTAAATATCGGTAGTAACTTAATTACCATATATGTAAACGTCGACAATTGACAATTGTGATGGTTATAATCATTCGTTGTCATGCCTTCTCTTGAATGATTGCATGATTAATTACCATGTTTACAAATCATATAATTTGGTTTGACTTTAGGTTACGATTTTTTTACGGAAAATACATCCATTTTTCAATTTTAACGCTCTTTTGCATACATGCAATATTATTTAATATGAAAAAGCATATATATCCTCGATTTAAAGAGTATCTAGCATTACACAAAAATCAAAAAAGCACAACAATACGTATAGATCAACAATCACATATGCAAACTTGATTCTCGTAGTATTTAGTTTTCGTCTAAAATCTAAATCGCGTGTCAAGAAGTATAATGGATACTCAAAAAGATACCTAAAGATTATGCTTTGTAATGGGGTCTTTTTATCTCTACGCAATCAAGGAATGAGGGTTCTAGGGTGAACGTGAAGGTAACATCGAATTTCAATACTCAAATTAGTTATTTCTATGGATCATTCTCAAAGAATTAGATAAAAATTATTCTTTAATTCTATGAAATCGGGAGGTTTTTTAACCAAACTGGTGTTGTTAGGAATTTTATTTACCAAAATGTATTTTAGAAAATATTTATAAAAATATGTATTTACTAAAAGCTTTAATTTTCTCATTCATATTTCTAGGGGATACATGATTAGAAGTATATCATTTAGCTATAGAATAACACTTCTTGTGGGTATATATATTTTAAGTTATTCCCCATAACTACGTGTGTTAAGTTATTCCGGCAAAAATATACAAATATAAATACACTAAAAAGAATATTACTTTCATGATCTTTCTATTACATTGATATTTTAAATATTTGTTTGAATTAAACAATCTTGAGAAGAATCATCTAACAAGTTAAGATATTTCAATAACCATTTTGGGCCTGGCGGAGCTTTAGCATAGTACGTGTTTGTAAACTTCATAACGGTAACATTAATATGGTTAAGTATAAAAAATACGTATTTGGAGATCAAAACAGAGATAAAAAACAACTATATACCCTATATCAAGGTTTTTCAGGCGGTATCAATCTAATTATTCATAGTACTAGGGTTGTAAACTCATATCGATAATTATTATTATTAGATTATCATTATCACTGTTGATGTATATCTTAAGTTAGTTAGAAATGTTTATCTAGTTTCCTAAAATTATGGTTAGAGATAATTGTTTCCTCCCTATATAAGGGATGCTATTTTATGAATAATGACATTGAGAATTCTCATCATAAACCTCTTTCGTGGTATCAAAGCTTCGGTTCTGAATACCTTCTCTATTCCTTTTCTTTCCATTGCCGTCATGACAAAAGAGGTTCCAGAATCCTAGTCTAAGCAGCCGACTTCTCTGCACCCCGCCTATTCGGTCACAAATATACAAACAAAAACCCGCACCTTGGATGGCACTAAGGTCGCATACTCATCCTGGGTAAAACTTTTCCGCCTTCATGCTATTGCCTATAAGATATCTAACCACATCGATGGCACCACCGCTCCCGCATCTACAACACCAGAATATGAAGCTTGGAAAGAACTTGATGCCCTGGTACTACAATGGATATACAAAACACTATCAGATGATTTGCTCATTCGGATTCTTGACACCAAAGCTACCGCACATACGACATGGGGAAAGCTTGAGAAAATCTTTCTCAACATTAAAAAGGCTCGAGCAGCAGCCCTTGAGACCAAATTTTATAACCTAACCCTCACTGCATGTACATCTGTCGACGATTATTGTCAATGATTGACAGATCTGGCCAATCAACTTGCAGATGTAGACCAACCAGTCTCCGATTCCCAATTAGTTCTCCAACTTGTTCGCGACCTCCCTGAAGAGCACAACACTACCACATTGTTAATCAATCAGAATGGCGCTAGTCGTTCTGTTTCAGCTTGAGCGTTTGTCCTCCGCCTGCTCAAACTGCGAGGGTGTCTTAGCGATAATTATTATTATTAGATTATCATTATCAGTATTGATGTATATCCTAAGTTAGTTAGCAATGTTTATCTAGTTTCCTAGAATTGTGGTTTGAGATAATTGTTTCCTCCATATATATGGGATGCTATTTTATGAATAATGACATTGAGAATTCTCATCAAAAACCTTTTTCATAAATGAGCTAAGCCGGCTCGCAAGCTACTTGAGATCGCTCGAAAAAGTTCGAATTGAGCCGAGCTTCAACGAGCTTGAGCTCACATCATGGCTCGTTTACTAAACAAGCTCGAGCCGACTCGCGAGCCTAAACGAGCTTTTTGTTTTATATAATTTTTTATTTATTTCTATAGCATCTAATAAAACAAAGTTTTCTTCGCCACTTGTCCTTCTCTTATTCAATTTTTTTGGCATTTGTCCTTCTTCTAGACATCCATATATTAATTTTTCCTTCAAAAGTGTATTATAGTAATTTAAATACTTATTCAAATTTTTCTCCTTATTAAAAATGAATTTTATTAATTACTATATTTCTCTCTCTTATTAAAATCAAACTACCTTTTTTAAAAATAGATTTTATTAAGAAAATTAAAAATCACATCTTTTAATTAAAATCTAAATAATAAAAAACTAAAATTTTATATAATATGAAATTTTCTAATAAAAAGGTTTATTATATTTTAATAAACCTTTTTATAATAAAAAGGTTTATTATATTTTAAATATTTTGATAAAATATTTTAACTCGTTTTGTTTTTAAATTTTTTTTAAATAGGTGAAATTTTTTTAAAAACTATCTTATTGAAACAACCAAAATCATTACAAACCAGCATTTTTAAAAAAACAAGATTTTTATAAAAAAATTAAAAAAATCTTAAAACAAATGCTTAAAAATAAAACTTTTTAGATAAGAGAGTTAAAAATAGTATAATTATTTTATTTCTTGAACTATTACGTATATATAACTTTAATTATATTTTATATTAAAATATTATACTGTAACTTTTCGTGTTTATTACTAAGTATAATCCGTTTAATTAATAGTTTTTAGCATATCCATCTATCTATAAAAAAAATAAAGTAAGCGTGAAACAATTGTAAAACTCATTATACTTACTTTCTTATTTCTCTATATTATTAATAATAATACTGAATACTAATAATATTACTCGTACCATATTCAAATTAAAAATGTATAATTTAATAATTAAAAACCTATTTTTTTATTAAAAACACACTTTTTAAAAACAGAAATTTTATAAAATACAAAATACAACGAACTTTTTTTTATCATTTTTCTAAAACAAAATATTTAAAAATCACAATTTTTTTAAAACAAGTTTAAGAAAAATACATAATTATTTATTTACTTAAAGTAGCTATTATACGTAATTATAATCATATTTTATCTTCAAACATGATCTTATAATGCATAATTTTTTAGAACTAATTATTTAATATTTTATTTATTCAATTCCTGTAATACACGAGGACTAGCCTAGTATTAAATATATATAAATATATATTTACATAAATCGTATTATTATATATAGTATTATGATAAAAGATATTGAATAATATATATTATGTTATATATATAAAGTTTGATTATTAAATATATAAAAATAATTATAAAAAATAAAAATTTAATAATTTAACAATAAATAAGTTGAGCCCGAGCCGAGCTCGAGCTTGATAATTTTTTACAAGCCGAGCTCGAGTTTTCAAAATAAAACTATAAACGAGCCGAGCTCGAGCTCAAGCTTTCTAAAACTAAAACGAGCCGAGCTCGGGCTCGACTCAGCTCGTTTACACCCCTACTTGATAGTACCAACATGCCATAGTCAACCAATTATGTGTAAAATTATTTATGAAATTTAAAACATTAAAATACAAAGGTGATTCAAAAAAAAAAAAAAAAAAAAGAACAATAGCGCATGACAAAATAAAGACTTGAGCCTATAACAGTTAGTTGAATAGAGTTAACTAGTATGCTATTGAGCCAAACATTATTTAAGTTAAAGTTTCATATAAAAATATATTTATTAAGAAATTGAAAATAAAAATAACAATCAAAGATTACAATCTTACATCGACTTGCAAACTAAGTAGTAAAATAATATGCAAGCACACCAAACTCTGCTTACCTTACCCTCTATTTAAACGTATCCCTTCTATTAAAGGTACCTTATGTGAGAGAGAAATTATTTTTTAATCGGAGTGAGCACACCTATTATGTGAGTGAAGAGATGCGTTTAGCATCACCTAAAAATGAATGTGTCACAAATATGTAGACAGAATTAAATAGCGTGAGATATAAAAATCAAAACAAGTGAGATATAAAAGTCAAAACAAGTGATATCTTCCGAAGTTAATTATCTTCCGAAGCTTGACAAATTTCTTCCGAAGCTTGGCTGAAATCTTCCGAAAGTTATGTTTGCTTCGGAAGTGTTCTGAAGCTTAATCTGATTCTTTCGAAGCTTAGTCAGAATCTTCCGAAGGTTATGTTTGTTTCGGAAGTATTGGAAGTGTTAGAGTTTTGCTTCGGAAGTTTTCCAAAGGATACTTCCTGCTTCGGAAGTATTAGTATAGGGTCCTAAGTGTAAATTCTCAATTAGTTGTTGAGTGTATAGTTTGACCGTTATAGTTATTTGGTCGATTAGTGTTATAAATAGAGATCCTGCGTAATCGGTGAGAAGAGGAAAAAAATCAAAATCACTTGTAATCTTTTGTGAATAAAGTTCTTTCTTGCATTCTTGTAGTTCATCTTCTTCGTTTCTTGTAGTTGTTGAATTACGCATTCTTGTACTCAATTGTGTAACAAATAGATTAATTAGATAGGTATCATGTCTGTTATAGAACAAGTCATTCAAAAAATATCTGTTAATAATCAAGAGAATACTTTTTAAGTTTTGAATTATTCTTAGATGATTAAATTGTTATGAATTATTGTTTGTATAATTAAAAGAGCAATTTAATATTGTTGATAATTAAAATATTGACATAGGATGTGTTTGACTTGATAATTTTATTGTTCAATATCTTAGAACCACTTGTAAAAACAAATAACATTATCTAAGAACGTTTTTTAGAGCTCTACCTAAAAGATGAATGGTAAATGAGACTACCATTGAAGAATCGAAAGACTTGAGCACCATTCAAATAGTTGAACTCATTAGAAACTTAAAAGTTCTGAAAGGATTCCAAGACGACTCCTAGTGATAATAATATGTTCGAATATAGCAAAGACGACAAAGAGAAAGGTAAAGCGATTAAAATTTTCAAGGATTTTTATTAGAGAAAACGAAGAAATGATACTAGTTAGTAGTTACCTTCAACATAAAACGAAGTGAACATCACAATAAGAAGTATCAAGATTTCAGTATGTTCGGGACGGGTTTGATATTATGTGACAACCACCAGAATATTAGAATAAACATACATACCTAGCACCCATGGGGATAGCGAACACAACGGGTAATAAGTAACATGCATTAGACAAGTTCTGTTTTTTTAACCGAGTAAAGAGACTAAAATTACCAAAACTCACCAAACTCATTTTTAAATGTATTCGTGCAATAGTTGGCGCATTTAAATACACAATATTAAATGCAAGCATGAATGATTGGAAAATAAAGTTCGTGTTAATCAAAAGGTGACCTAAAAATGTCGGATGACGACAGTGAACTCTAGATCAATTGCTTTGGAATGAGTCACCTCATGTTTTTCAAATTGAAGGCCATGAATTCAAGTTTCACTTGGTGTAATATACTTCAAGTGGGTCAGAAGTTCTACCACAATGAGTCTTTGAATGGTGGGTTTCCCCTTAAATGATGGGCGGGCCGTGTAGCACTGTCTATATTCGCGGGCATGGGTGGCCTTTCGCTATTGGGTTTACCCGGGTGACCGGACTTATACTATTCGTTGGCCGTTCAAAAAGAAAAAAGAAAATGCTGGGTGTCACACACCCGACTCATTTTCAGATTTTATACCAGAAAATTTTCACATGGCACAAGAATCCCTTTGCCTGTCTTTTGTCAGTTGAAAGATTTGCTTTGTTTCCAGTCCACTATTTTGGCAAAAGTTTACCAGTTGATGATCACAGATTTTTATGCTTTGTGGTACACCACTAACAATTATTCCATCCATCCTGTAAAAAGTTTAGGGTACATAGAAGTGTATGCAAAAGTACCAAAATGTTTTTTGTTTAGTACTAAATATGTTCTTGAGATAAATCAAAACAAAACAAAAGTCTCACTCGTTGAGAATCAGGGTCAAAGTTCCCATTTTACAATTGTCAACGCGCAGCTAACAAAACATATAGCAAAGCTGTAAAAGAAGTTATTTGACCTTTTATTTAAAATCAATGAAGGCCCGATTGAAAAAAGAAGTGATGACTATGCAGGCTCGTCTAATCACGGAACTCATCCATGAACTGTTTGTGAAACTCAGTTAACTGTGAAACTATGGCTGGTATCTTTTCCTCTTGTGGCAATATTGTGCACCTAAAATGCCATGTGCCAGGAACCTATTGTGTACAACCAAAAATATTCAACCATTAAACCACCAACAAGTGAAAAAGGTTAAAATGAGAATGTAAATATTAATGAATATAGTTTAAATAAGCCGAATTTCTTACCTGACCAAAACCAGAGCCGGGAACCACAACTATACCAGTGGCGTTCAGAAGACGGGTTGCATAATATGCATCTGGTGCCTTGTTAAGTGATTCTGCTTTTTTTATTGCTTTGTTGGGTAGCACAATGCGTGGGAAAAGATACATTGCACCTTCGGCTTTGTTGCAAGTAACACCCTCTAAGTTGTTCAGTGCATCTTCCAATGTCTATTGTTCAATAACAAAAAATAAAAAAGCCATAATTATAATTTATCAAGGATTGTCCTCAACTTAATGATGTGATCAATGTATTGAACTGACCTTTGCACGCCTTGCCAGTGATTGTAGGATGCCATCTTTTTCAGCAGAATAGGATTCATAAGATTCATCTCCAACCTGCATACATGCACATATTGAACTTATAATCACGATGAATTAACTATTTGTCGTGTTGGTAAACCAATTATACCTTTGGAGGGCTCATAACAAGGCTAGCAAGAATTTGACCAGAAATATTTGAACACAGATTCACAGATGCCACCTTGTAAATTTGCTCCCTAACCTCAGGACTGAAACCAGTCACCTCCATGTAACCACCTCTTTTCCCACACTCACCGTAATATCCTGAAAATCAATAACTTTTTAGTCGAATTCAAAAAAATTGCATGACATGTGTAATTACCCAGAAAACCTACCTTTAGACACGGATTGAAAAGAAACCAAGGGGAGATCCTTGTCACCATATCCCATAGAACGAGATACTTTCTTGAAAGAGTGAAACTGCTTCTCGGGGACATAGATATTTTCTTGGTATACCTGCATAATGTTGATATTATTTAAAGTACATAGATATTTTCTTGAATAATGCTTTAACTAACTTGTACAGATTATTTACCTCGTCGGCTAGAAGAACCAAACCTTCTTTCTTGCAGAACTCAACAATATCTCGTTGGTTCTCCTCAGCAAGAACCTACATAAACAATTAAAAGATAATTTATTAGAAGAAGAGAGAGTGAATTAGTTACAGTCTATAAAACATTAATTTTTGTGTGTGCGTGCGCGTGCGCGTGCGTGTGTATTCACATTTACCTGGCCTGTCGGGTTTCCTGGATTAATCACAACCAAAGCCCTAACAGTAATACCCTTTTGTCTGGCAGCTTCAAGTTGCTTCTTGAGCTCGAAGATCTCAAGTCCCCACCCTGTTGCTTCATCAAGATAATAAGGAACCTGAAACATCATTATGTATTTCTCAATAATATGCTTCTTATAAAAGCTAAGTTACTCAAATCTTGAAGCTGTAGAAAATATGGTTAAACTGGTATCTATAACACATACAAGAGTGCCACCATGAAGAGCAATTGAAGCAGAGTAAAGAGGGTACTGAGGAATTGGACAGAAAATTCCATCCTTTTCAGACCTTATTAGCAACTGCATCATCATATGGACCTGGTACAGAGAGATGACAGAATCTGTTATCAATTTGACATTTTCCATCGTTTTTGTAATATTTTGCATGTAACAAACGATAAAAGCACAGAAACATGAAAAAAAACACAGAAATTAAATCTTTATACCGCTGGACTTGCACCATCAGTCAAGAAGATGTCATTTGGATCAGCAGGAAAACCATCACGAGCTTCAATTCCAGCAGCAATGGTATCACGCAATCCCTTAATACCCTGATGCCAGTTATAAAAAACAAGTGATGCTACTACTAAACATAAGCTCATTTAACTATATAATATTATACAAACATACAAGTCTATGTGTGTGTGCTTCAGAGCTCAAAAGACAGCAGTTTTACCTGACTGTGACTATATGCACCTGTAGCTCTACCAGGAATTTGATCGAGAATCTGCCATGCTCGTTCAATGGAATCGGCACTATAAGTTTAATTATGCATGTTAGGGGTACTTGAATTCATATATTAACTTAGAGAAAGTTACATGATTGACACCAGTTTAAATGCACATACCTAAACAAACCCTGTGTTTCACTCCTATCCAATATAGTGGGATGATCACATAAAGCAAGAACCTAGCATAAGACACAATAGTAAGCAATAATTACAGGAAAAAAAAAAGTTCTATATATGTTATATAATATTGCAGAATGCAAACCTCTCTGAAGAAAGTAATCGGTTGTTGACCAAGAGATTGTGGATTTCCAATATTACAGTAAATTATCTGCAAATGTTTTAAAATAATGAGCAGTGAAGCAGAAATAATAACTTCCTAAAAGAAGAAAAGGAAAGCACAGAGAAAATGGTACCTCCTCAAAAGGATGAGAGCCTGGTTTTGCTTGCAGATCTTGCTGTAATTTCTGTAGGACATTGATGTAAACACATCAGAAAGTGATCATTCAACTAATTTAGCAACATTTCTATCAATTTATACATTGCTGATAATCATGCTTAGTTAAAATTTGGTTCTTTGCAGTAGCAATGCATTTCATTACCTGAGCCAGTGACACGATTTCACCACGAACAGCATACTCACATTTCAAAACCTGGAAGTAAAGAAGAAAAACATTATTACACAGGTCACCGTAACCAAACTTATTTTTCCTTTTTATAGATTTATTGCGTGTTTGGGATTGCATGTTCTAACATCCATCTCCTGATCAACAAACAAACAAACGTACCCGGTAATATCTAACTGATATTACACAGGTCACCATAACAAACTTATTTTTCCTTTTTATAAATTTATTGCGTGTTTGGGATTGCATGTTCTAACATCCATCTCCTGATCAACAAACAAACAAACGTACCCAGTAATTAAGCACTTTTGAGTGTATGGATAAGGAAAAACGCTTATGCATACATCATTACTTTAGGGTAAAACTGAGTATTCTTAATGGATTCAAACATGCAAGTTTACCAGGGTAAAAATAACATGTTTCATCACTGTTAGCTACTCTTAATCATCTTCAAAAGGATGCTTGCCCCACAACCAAAAGGTAGGGGATCAAATCTTGAAGGATGCAGATTGTGGTGTATATCGTATTTTCTTAGCTACTCTTAATCAGCATAATCATAAGCAGTCTAAATAAATAATCTTAAACACCCCTTAAACCATTAATTAGTTTAAAAATCAATCAAATCATCACACAGATTAGGTTTCTACCCACTAACACAATATTTCGTCCACCCCAGGTAGCTTAACTACAAGGTTTCTCATCGCTGATAGTATTGTTTGATTGTTTTCACACATATTATAAAAAAAAAATCAAATACATATTCTATAAAACATGCACAATGTTTTACTAATACTTTCTGTTCAGATCAACTGTAAAAACACAAAATTAACTAGTTCCCCCAATCTCCTTCACGCATCTCAACTCCACAGATCCAATTCAACACAAATCCCACCAAGACCACCAATCAAATCACTAAGATCACAAACCAAAAAACAAACAAAAACCCAACACAACACAACGCTAAAATCAAGTTCCCAAAGCAAGAACAAAGCGAAATCAGAGGAAAAAACAACCTTGGGGTTGAGGGATTCAACAGTAAGAGGCGGAGTTGACTTATCAGACGCCATTGATGAATCAGAAGCAATGGATGAGAGGAATCTAGCGAGTCTGGAGGTGTAATAATAATAATAATAAGAGGATGAAGAAGAAGACGATTGATGATGATGATGGGTGTTCGATAACGAAACGGTGGCGTTTGTGATGAGAGATTTGGCTCTGTGGGCGACGAATTTCCGCATGGTGGTTTGTGGTTTTTATGGTGTGTGAGAATGTGATGTGTGTTTGTGATTGTGTGTGAAGGTCGGCAACACAGAAGGTTCGTATTGGTGCACAAGAAAAATCAAACTCAATTCAGACACGATTTGCAGACTAAATTTAAGATGTGTTTGTAGAATACTAAATTTGCCACATATCTATGGTTCTATTGACATAACACCACTTTTGTTTGGTCAGTTTTTAGTTAAACGGGCAAACACGGTAATACGTGACCTTTAACTCGTACTAATTTGACGGGATAAATATCATCTGTTATTAACAATGATCATTAGGTTAAGTGGTTAAAGTAAAGTAGTTCAAGACTTTATTAAAATGGAAGACGATTTTGGGTTCAAATCTCTCATGTGACAAAAAAAAAGGTTTGGTTTTAGGTTGGGGCATGGAGTTGTTTCGCTTGAGATTAGTTTTCTTTTGATGATGGTCTCAATTCGAGGACTGGCTGATGTACGAGCTTCCATTTGAGGACGCGTCAGGCTGTCAGCCTATTGCTTCAAGGTTTCGTATTCGAGTAATGGAGATAATCGGATGGGCTAGTGATCGGTCAATGATCCAATTAGTAGTTCAAAAAAGTAAGACATTATGTTTTATTAGGGTAGGAGATCATCGACAAAAGAATATTTATGTTAATCAAAAAAACGTAGAAGTATATACATCTTGTGTAATAAGTAAAGTTGTTCGTGAGTTAATTGAGATCAGCTCGTTAGATGGTTGAATTAAGTCTAGCTCTCAAGTTTCAACCTATATTAAAAGCTTATTTAATATACCTATACTTTATCATTTTTGTTATTAAATATGTATGTTTACATGATAATAATTGTTGCGTATGAAATGTAATTTTGATAAAAGCAACTAATATATCGTATAATATATGAATTTCTATAAATAAAAATATTAAATTTACCTATTTTAATAAAAAGATAATTTAAGAGCCACTTAACATATTACTAAAACATCTATGATTTTTTTCCCACCCAAATTACATAACCCACTTTAATATTAAGCGATTCTCCACAATCTGTTCCTTCCTGTTAGAGATCATTTCCATAATTATGTTTTAGTTTTTTTGGTAACAAGTTACATATACTTTAAGGTAATTGGGAACAAACTTTTGATCTTAGAAAACATGATTAAAGACTAAAGATGTTATATAATTATTTTTTGTCCTAATTATTTTCATAGCTAAAAGTATTATGTTTTTCTTTACAAATCAAACAAAGAATGTCATTTGACATTTTTTATATTCTTAAAACTCGACCACCAGACTGGTATAAAATTAGAGGTAATAATATATCGGACTGAAACTATTACTTTTGAATAATAATTGTAAACCTACAAATCTAACATAGGATGTTATAAAAGTTGAGATTATCTTTGATAGTAACATTGAAAATCATACATTCATTTCAAGATTCAATTTGACTCCTTCAGACAAAACAATCATTTCAAGTTAAAAAAAAGACGGTTTCTCTGGTCGTATTTTCATTATGATAATAAATAAAAGTTAAGGGCAATCTCTATTGAGAGTTAGGTTGTACTTGAAAGAGCCTGTTTTTACACATGGTCAACTTTACGTCCCATTATCAAGGGTGAAGTGTAGAAATGGATTGAAACTGTTAGTTTTATATAAAAATAGCAAGCCTACTAATGTTACGACAAATGTAGTTTACAAGAAAGTTTTTACATATCTATGATTTAAATTTAAGTTGTAATTTTTGGATTTTTATATGACTTAATCATTTTTATTAATCAGAAAGAATGAGAACATACATGCCTAGTTTTAGGTTTTAATTGATCTGGCCCGTGTAACGCATAAATTTCTAAAGCTACAAGATATTATAAGGGTTTGCGATGTAACACGTCGTGTTATTATTACAAACACACCCTCTTTCTATATGTTTTTGTACAAAAGCCTACATTTCTTCCAAAAACAAGACTCTAAAGAGGTTGGAATATTTAGAGAATTATTTTCAAAGGCGTGGAGAACCATGTTTGAAACTAGGAACATTCAGACGTTCGATTCAATCAAATATAACCAATGTTGCTATTATATAACTTATCTTAACGATTTATTATTAACGAGAACTAATAATCCATGTTAATCATTAATTGCTTTCTTTACACTACTTCAAATAAGTTAATACTCATCAAACAGCCTATCTATACATGTTTTATTGATAACAAAGATCTAAGCTTTTTAACAAAACTTTTATACCATTTCACAACAAATCAACATAATTATTCTATTGATTATACTATTAATTCTACCTAATGTTGTACTTAAAAGTTTATACTTACATCATTTTTATGCGAACAACACCGAGTATCACTAGACTACTATCACCACAACCCATGACAACTATTTGTTAACCTCTAGAATATTATATTATCGATCCACCATCAGGGGGGAACTACGGCCAAGGGTACGGGGTCAAGTGACCCCATTGTTTATTGAGCGGGTAGTGTACCGTATATTACCGAAAATATGAGTGAACCCATAGTTTTACAGATAGTGAACCCTTTAGTATTATTAATTTCAATACTTGACAAATGATTGGTGTTGGTTCACTGGTTTCACGCGTGTTTAAATGTTTCACGCAAGCCATAGGTCATGAGTTCGACCCTTGCAAGCGGCATTTTTTACCTTTTTTTTTAATTTGTAAAGTTACCACTTTACCCTTAAAATTTTTGCAAACCCTACCCTAAAAAACCCTCCCTGCCTCCACAATCGCTGGTTTCAACCCAATCGGCCATCACCTCAACCCAATCGGCCATCTCAGCCTTTCCCCAAACCAATCGCCCATCACCTCGACCTAGCGACCTCCAGGCTGAGACCTCCTCCATTCTGGCTACCCCTACTCGGAGACTCTTCATTCATGGTTATTTATCTAACTTTCTTGTCTCTTAAGTGGTATAGGTTAATAACCTAATGTAGTTCAATGTTCATTCTTTTAAACTTGATGTACTTTCAGATTTAAAACTTGATGTACTTTTAGATTTTAAATTTGATGTTCTTGTGTTAAATGGTCCTAGACTCCCTAATCTTATACTATTAACAACTTTATATATGTCACAAAATTGTTGTTCGAGAATCGGAATTCTTTGTGGGTTTTGTTGTATAGACCAAGAAAACCTTAAATTTGCACAAAAATGATTAAAATTTGACGGGGTTTGGTTCTTTAGGTCAAGAAAACCTTGGTTTTCTATCTGAAAGATGAAGAATTATATGTTATCTCTCTAAAAAATAGAAACGATATTTATATAGAAGAGATATTCAAGTGTTTGACAATGAATTTATCTTGCGATTTAGGAAGTGGATGTCACAAATTAAAGGTTTTTTTCTTTTTTTTTTCAAATTGAAGCTTCTTCATCAATTTGAAGGTGGGCCATGATTTCCCAATTTGAAGGTAGGTCACGAGCTAATGAAGTTTAATGTTAATTTTTTTAGTTATTAGGAGGAGGATCTTCTCATACTTGATTTCTTTGTTAGTTTATAACTTGATTTTACGATATTTGATTTGTAGATGTAGATTTGAAGGTTAAAATCCGTTGATGAGATGGTCACGATTATATCATTTGAAACCTTGAAGGAAAAATTCTACTCCAAGACTCACAATTCTTTGATTTTAAGGTAAGTTTAGATATTTATATAACTCATGATTGATTTTGTTTTTGATTTTGAATGAATCATACATGTCACATGAGTTATTGTTTAAAATATTTATGCTCAATTGACCTACAACTCTACAACTTATTGTTTAATTTTAAATTAATTCCTTATGAATTATGTTTGTGCTCTATTCCTAACCCAACCCGACCCGACCAGATTAAACGACCCAACAAATTTTACGATGTTTCATTATAAAATTTAATCACGAAAAATAGTGACCCTATAGGAAATAATTCCTAATTCCGTCACTGTCCATCGTAGATCACATGCGTGTAAACCCGTCCCACGTGATGCATTGTTTTGATATTTATTTTGTATATTGATTTTTAAGAGAAATAATATTTTCTTTTTTAATTGCAATTTAAAAGCCCATAGAAATTAGGAACACGTGGGCCATCTTTCACAACCCAATGTGGTTTTCTTTCAACTGTTAATTGTTAAATACCAAGACAAGACATGTGGATTCGGGAACTCCGATGACAAGAAAACTAAACAATTGGTAATTATAATACTTATTGGTCGGTAGGTGCAATGTTTTGAATTTCTTAATATAGCAACTGAAGTTTTAAAGTTTCCAAACGAATCTTAAACTTTGATTTCACCCAAGATTAATTGTATGCCTACACCATATTGATCGTGTTCCACGTATGCTAACACCAACTTTTCACCTTTCTTTTGCTCACCACCTCTTCTCTTTCTGTCATTTTTCACCGGTGATCTTACGCGGCTTTACAAGCTTTCGATACAAGAGAACGATAATAACAGAAAACTAATTCCCTATACATGAAGGGTCTAATTTTGATGTTCCTTTATATCTTCGTGACTCCGATTCTACTCTTGGACAGAGGTGATATCACATGTGGCGGTCCTCTTCGCCTGCGCCGTGAACTACCCAATCGCAGGCATGGTGATGTCTTACATTTTAATGTTGAAATTGGGGTGGGGTTGTGGGATGGAGCGGTGGTGCTCAACCTATCAAGGTGGCCACAAAACCAAGCAGGTGCACTCTCCATATTATTTAAAAAGTGGTAATTTACTTACCACTCATATGCACACCATTATTTGATCAAGTTACATTTTAGTGCATTAATTAAAAAAGTGTGTCTGAAATTATTTTCTTATTTGTTTGAATTCAATGAAGTGATTTAGGATGGTGTTTGTCTTTGGAAAAATTGGAGTGAGATACCGATTTGACCAGTTTTCATTTCAGGTCGGTTTTATATAAATATCAAATTAAGCAGCTATTTGCTTTCCGCACCATCATGGATGTTGGATCAAATTTAATCATCATGTGCACCATCATACTTCACACCGTTAGGAAGTTATGTTAGTTAGGGTAGTTGCCGTTAAACCACCGTTAAGTAGTTATTGTTGTTACCTATAAATAGTCATGTAAATATCATTTGTAACCATGGATTGAAACTTGAATATATGAGATTCTCTCTTATGTTCTTCACGTACATACACATCTGCACATATCTTGGAGATCATGTTCATCCAACTTGTTTCCGTATCAATATTTGAAAATATTTGTTTCATATAGAACTAGCCTTATTATATATATGGTTATTGGATTTTAATAATTCAAACTTTTATTTATTGTATGGGATTAATTCCAACTCTAGAAAATGTTTATAAATACTTTTAACTTTTAGCTTATTTTCTTCTAACGATCTCTTACTAACTAGAAGTTAACAATATTAGTTTTTTTATAATGTGGACTGCTTATGTGGCCAAAACACTAAACAGAAAGTTGAAATCTACCATCGGGTCCGTCAATCTGAAACTTTTGAACCCTAAAATCCGTTAATCTCCACCTCTTGATCTGAACCACTTGACTCGTTAAAGGTAGGTTTCAGTAGGGATGAACTCTGTATCGTACCCGTACCGAACCGGTACCATTACCGAAAGTACCCGGTCTCGAATCTTATAAAAACCGAGTACCGGTACCGGTACCGAATTTGATATATGGATACAGGTACCGGTACAGATACGGTACCGGTATTTCGGCACCCGCTACCTCTTTGGTACCCGTTATCTCCACAACATTATTTTTTAGGCTTGCTACATGGTGCATGTTTGGTTACGGTACCCAATACCTATTTTTGTACCCGTTACCAGTACATGTTTGGTACCCGATACCTCTAAAAGTTTATAATAACTAGATAAAAATAAAATATAAAAAAAATATCCATATAAAATGATAGTTTCTTTACTTTCCTCATTTTCTGCTAACTCAGTCCACACACTAGTCCACTATTCATTTTTATTAAAATCATAAATAATATATCTCTTGACATTATAGTGAAGTAAAAAGAATGATATTAAAAAAATAATAATAATTACTCTCAAAAGTCAAAACAGAATACTAGTTGATGGGGTAAAAAGTAATACAAAACAAAATATAAATTCCAAAATAACCTATTCGTGTTCGGGTACTAGCGGGACTATATGGGACTTTTGGGTAAAGTACCGGTACCGGTTTGTACCGATCCTGAAATATAAGAAAATCAAGTACCGGTACCTTATACATATTTTCGGTACCAGTTGGGTACCGGTACCGGTACCGGTACTGGGTACCAAATGCTCATCCCTAGGTTTCAGGTGACGATGGAAGCTAAATACCAGAAAAAGAAACTGATGGAGGCTGGGCGGCAGCGGAGCTGACAAATGGCCCAAAGTTGGCCCTATTTCATGAAAAAATTGATGGATGTTAACTTTCAGTTAGTAAGGGATCATTGTAGGAAAATACGTTTAAAGTTGGGAGTGTCTGTAAACATTTATTGAGTTGGGATTAATACCGGACAATAAATGAAAGTTGACATTATTAAAATCTAATAACCCTTATATATAATATGGTTATTGGATTTTAGTAATCATAACTTTCAATTATCATCCGAGATTAAACCAAACTCAATAAATGTTTACACACACTGTTAACTTTGAGTTTATTTTCATTCAATGATCTCCTACTAACTAAGAGTTAACAACATTAGTTTTTTTATTATGTGTACTGTTTATATGGCCAATAAACTAAGTAGAAAGTTGAAATCAACTTTTGGTTTCAACAATCTGAAACGTTTGCACCCTAAAACCCGTTAATCTTCACCTCCTGATCTGAACCACTTGACTCGTTGGCGGGTATATTTAAGGTGACGATGGAGGCTATACACCGAAAAACGGACCTAATGAAGGTCGGGCGGCGGCGGAGTTGAAAAATGGCTCAAAGTTGGCCCCATTTCATCAAAAAAACTAACGGGGGTTAACGCTCAGTTAGTAAGGCATCGTAGAAGGAAAATAAGCCCAAAGTTGAGTGTCTATAAACATTTCTTGAATTGTGATTAATCTCGATCAATAGGATGAAACTGGGTATTATTAAAATCCAATAATCCTATATAATATTTATTATCAACTTGTGGATGCCTTAATTGTTGTATCACTTGCATAAAAAAATGTACATATCCTTTTTATCCTTGTAGTTTTTCTAAATTTAAAACCCAATACTTTTACATATTTTACAATGTAACCCCTATAATTTTTTACTTTCATTTTTAATTCCCAATACTTTTATTTTTTACAAACTTTTTATTTACGGTATAAATTTTGAAATTTAACATGCCGTAACGCACACGTGTGGTTAACGTACATATGTGGTTCAACGTTGTTATGCTTATTGTTTCTCATTGTTGTAATGTGCTAGCCGTAGATCGACTTAGCTATTGTTTTTAAAGTTTTAAGTTTCATGTGCGTGGTTCAACGTTTTACGACTACTTTGCGTTTGGTTTTTATTTTTCTGGTGTTGATGGTCACTAACGGTGTTGTGACATTGGTGATATTGGTATAGTTTTACGCCGCCAAACGCGGGGGCTTAATACTATTTGTTACAAAATACTATCTTATAATCTATCCTAATAATTTTTACAATTTTTGATACATGTCATTTCCACATTCACTCTATTATTTATTTTCCCGCCTAAACTATTTATTTCAATTTAAAATATCAAATAACTAATTTTCAAATATTTCTCTTTCTCTCTCTATATTATAAATCTAAGTTTTTCTTTAATCAATAATATTAAAAATATATTTTTATTAAATAAAAACTAAGTATTTTGATTAAAAAATACACATTTTTAAAAACAAAAGTTTTAAAAACTATGATTTTTCTAAAACAATGAAACTTTTTTTAGTAATGAAATTATTTATAAATCATTCTTATTACAGGGTAAAAGTTTTATATAAAAAAATTTACAAATCAAATCCGGAGTTTTTAAAACAATGAAATATTGATAAAAAATGAATTTTTATCAAAAGCAATAACTAATCAAAGTATTTACTCATACATAATTTCAGCTATCTCTTATATCGAAATAACGTTTTAAAGTTCCTAACTCTTCATCAATAAATATTTAGTATTTTGTTGTTTAACCTGTGTACTACACGGGGTTATATCCTAGTCACCAAATATTTATATACACAAAAGTACATCAATCTTTATACACGATGAGGCGTTTTTCTGACATTTTATTATAAATTTGATTTGATTTACCATCCTGTTCAATTGTTACATTCGATGCCGTTATGGATTTTACAGCCATATGAGTGGGTCAATCAACAACGAGATAGATTACTAACATTTTTCAAAACCCTGAAGTGATGGGGGATTTCATCTAAGCCCTAGATCGAACACTTACAAGTTAATGGGGTCGTGAATTGTGAATTCGTGATGATGAGAATGGAGAAGGCAAGCAAACACGACAATGGTGATGACGATGATAGAAGTCAGCGAGTTGATGAAGTTCAGGGATGTTGTCGAAGGTGGTGATGATGGAGATGCCCGTGTAATTGGCGACTCGATTTGAAGAGTAAATGAAGAAGGTAGGGATGGATTTTAAAAATCTAATGTCAAAAAAAAAAAAAAACTATTATGTAATCAGAAACCAAACTAGTTACGAATCGAAGTACACATGGACAATAGTTATAACTTCTGAAATGAAATGATGAAAAACATAGAAATAATCCATATAATTGTTTTAAATTTTTATATCAATATTGATCATTTATAAACATTATCAAAAATAAATAAGTATTTAATGAATTATTACGACAGAAAAAAATGTTTTCTCATAAAATCAATATCTTATCATTAATAGTCAAATAAAACAACATTCAATATTAACTAGCATCACGACCTCACATTGTAACGATGACATCAAGACCCCGCATTGTGATGATGACGTAAAATCATGAAAAAAAATTAAAGTAGAAACGGTGTCACAAACCCTCATGTTAAGGATAAAAGAAATGAAACCTAGTAACTCTATATAAAAAGGAAAACTTCAAAAAATCATGTGTTGCGACAATGTCTTTGGTAATATTTGAATCTTAATATGTAAAAAAACAAAACCATTAAGAAACTAGTATGGGAACGTTGATAACAATATTCACATAGCAATGAAAAAAACCAATCAGTTAAGAATATTAGGGGTTGATAGAAATACATACGCACAAATTTGATTTTACAAAAAAACTATATGTTTTAAGTTGGAAGGGGAGAAAGAAAAATAAAGTAAAAAAACCAAAACCTTGAATGAACTTTGGTGATGTGTACTTTGGTGCTGATTACACGTCGATAACTTGTACATTACGATATACATCTTCACTTTGAATTAAATTTACATCATAATGTAGATAAAATAAGTATTTCGTAACAATATATTCAAAGTTTTATAAGATATAGAATTTTAAAATCTACAATAGAAAACCAAAAATAAACGAATAAATTCGAGTGTGTAAAAATTTATATGGTATGAAGTGCAACTGCAGATCTAAACATAAGATAGTCAAAATGTAACTTTTTAGAATCATTCATATAAATTAAGAATGTTGATGCAAATGTTGACATAAACGTGCATTATAAATTGTACAATAAGCATAAATAGTTGAAAGACTATTTTGTGCAACTTACTGAGATAAATAAAAATGGAGGACTAATAGTTAATTTACTTAAAATTATAAAATGTTTTAAAAAACTAACTGAACCCTCTCGTACCAGATATAATAGCTCATTGCCAAATTATCCGAACATCAACAATTGTACCCTTCTCAAAGTTGATATTTGATATTAACAGTTTCTTCTTCGGCTTTGTGGAGTGTACCAATCAATAACCTCATTCGTTATATCTAGACTTTGATGAGCCTTAAAGAAAGTTGATTGTTCCATACTAAGAAGAAAACTAAGCTGTTTGGTTGGGTCTTATTGATCCCATTCAGACCTTAATGTCTGACTCGGTCAGACATGGGTGTTTGGTTAGTTAACGTATGAATGAGAGCACACGTCTGAATAAACTCTTATTAGGTCAGACTTGGGTGCTCATCTGACCGACTCCCACAACAGCCACAATCCTTCCCCTGACCATCGGCACTTCCCCTTAGTCGCCGGCCGGCCATCACCAACTCCACACCTCGGCTCCGATGACTCACCGCCGCTCCCCTCCCCCATGGTTCAGATTATTCGACCCAATTTTCCAATCGAAGTTAAACCCATTGAAATCGGAGGTCAGTGAGGCGGAATTGTTGGAGTCAACGGAACCGGAGTTGATGAACTCACCGCCGACGCGTATGTCGAAGTTCCGGCGATCTTTTTCCGGCCGTTTGGTGGCGTAAGAGGTGCTCCAGATGGAGTCGTTTAACGACAGATTTGAGAGACTGTTGCTTTGAACACGAAGCTGATCGCTAAATTGCCAAAAAGATGACTGATTGTTGTTGATCTCCATGCTTCAAGATAGTAGATTTCTTGATACCCAAATGGAAAAACTGTAGATTTTTGTAAAAATTAACGGAGATTAAGTGAATTGTGAAGTGGATGTCGGTTTATGTGAAGAATAAAGTGGAATGTTTTGGGGTTAACGGTGGGTTTAAAAGATGTGCAAAGATTACAATATATATTTTTAACACACATATATACAATATGTGTAAAATAATTCAGAGGGGTAAAATAGTCATTTTATACAGTTATTCAGATGTTCAACCAAACAGACTTAAACTGGTTCAGCATTTATTGGTTCAGATCTCTTACTGGTTCAGACCTCTTATTGGTTCATCACTTATTCATTCAGAAGTTGCCAAACAACCCCTAAGTCAGTTGAGTCGTCAGGAACTTAGCAATAATTTTATAATTGTTAATTATATTATTAGACGTTAATTATCATAATTTTAGAGTATACTTGGCATGTATTTTGCATTCCTTACATGTATTTTTCGTTTATTTCATATAATAGTTGTTTTTGTGAGATGAAATTACTCTGGTGTATTTCGGTTGGTTTTGTAGGTTTATGCGATTGATAGAGAAGAAAACAAAAGGTTTGGGGAAGTAAAGAAAATATAATTAAAGAAAAATCCTGAATTTTAAAGAATAGAAGAAAATTCCTAAAAATTTAGAAATTTTAGTCTTGTGAAATGCTTATCATTAGGGGTGTGCAAAAAACCGAAATAACCGAACCGCAACCGAAATAACCGCCGCAACCGAACAAAAAAAAAAACGAAACCAATTAGAAACCGACGGTTTGGTTTGATAGATTTTAAAACCGATTTTTTCGGTTTGGTTTCGGTTTTGCTTTTAACAGAAACCGAAAAAACCGAACCGAAACCATAAAACCGAACTTGTAAATTTAGAGGTGTATTCATATACTATTAAACATGATTAGCCTATAAATTACTTATTTAACTTATCATATCTAGAATAGATTGAATATTTAGGTTTCAAAAATAATATTTAACCTTTTTTGTTTGGTAGATTAATGTGTTTTATTGTTTTTTTTGTTATTGTATTCATAAATTGCAATTAATTAGAATGTTAAGTAATTTATAAAAATATAGAGATTATTTTTAAAGATCAATAAATGATGTAAACTCAAAACTTCTAGCTTAAATTAAATACTTTAGACTAATTTTTTTAGAAAAAAACTTAAAGCCCAAAAAGCAAAACCAAATAAACCGAAACCAAACTGAAACCGAAGTGAAAACCGAAAACCAAAAACCGAAAAAACTGAAACCGATCCGTTTCAAAAACCTAGAAATCGAAATATCGATTTTTGGTTTTGGTTTTAGGCTAAAACCGAACCAAATCGACCATGCTCACCCCTACTTATCATTAAAGCCTTATAGAATAATTTAAATCAAAGGCTATAAAGAAAGATAAATTAGTTGGAGAAATAGAGGATAAATAGAAATCTGAAAACAAAAGAGAAAATCATCTTGAAAGTGATATTGGGGGCACCTTGGTCGACGAGCACACAGGAGAGGATTGCAATCTTTGCGGGGGTGATCACTCCTTATTTTGAAGATATTTTAATTATTTTGGTCTTGATTTGTAAGTTTTTTTTTGTTTAACTAACCTAGTCGTTATGTTCGGCTAGAATACTTTTAGTTTTAACATTAAGGTTTAATTTCTTTGGTTAGATTTGAACTTATGAATGACACGTCTATGAGATGTTTTTATGTTAATAGTTTGTTTGTTTGGTTTTTGATATTAACCCCGGATATATACCAGTATATATTAGATCGTTAATTAAATTGACCACTTTATTAATTTCTCCAATCAAGTTTTAATTTTATGATATAAGGAACAATTAACGGTTTGAGTTTGTCTATGAATTCACTCTCGTTATAGAATCACACAATCTAGTTAAGCATACCGATCGGCGTGTGTATTTAATTATAATTGATACTTCTATCATTGCAATCCACACGCTAAGATCCGAACGGTGAGCTTAGAGTAGTGGGTTGGCTCTAATCAACAAACTGCGCTTGATTAGACATTAGATATAATGGATATTCAAACGACGCGATTTCTAGTATCGATACAAACTATTAATTAAAAAGATCATTGCACCCTAATCGTCAATGATCGTAAGGCGAATCAAATCAAGAAAATACCTTAGTGTTTACTTCACAATTTAATTAATGTATTTAGTAATTCATTTTCACAATTAAAAAATATAAAAAATGTCAAATTTCTGGCGAAACCTTAACACAGGCGTATGGAATTTCCTTTACACTTTTGACATGACGTGTCAGCTTGCTGGAATTTGTTCTATTTTTGCAATTTACTTCTAGTTTTGGTATTTAATTAAAACCTCATATTCCTTAATCCATAACAAATCAAAGTAACTGTGCTAAAACGCTTTTAGTATTAAAATAATTAACCCGTATCCCTGAGGACACAAGCCCCTTTTCCACTCATACTATTCTTAATATGTGCACGGTAGGTTTACAATCTTATATTTTATTTGATGGATTCGACATTTACCAACATGGGATCATAAACTTTAGGAATTAAGATGATAAACAAATGAATCACAACCTTTTATAAACGTTACATGATAATAAAAAAACTCTAAATAAACTTCATAATATCATTATGCAAAGAATCCCAATATATCTTTAGAACAAAAAATTTATAATATATGCCATACTCGAACACCCGTACGTTCCAAAGTGTTTGGGTTTTGATTTTTCTCGACATGCTCAAGTTTTATTGTCATTCTTATGAGTTGGACCGGTTGCACCGAATAAGTGAATTATTTATGTGGAGATTATCCTGAAACATCGTGTCATTTATTTTCTGCTTGCATGGTGGCCACGATTGTTTGACAATTCGTCTCTACCTGGTGTACTATCCAACCGATTTACGCTTTCTCAGTCCGAGATCTCTTGGAAATTCATAATCACATGGATGGTGGACATGTCAAAAAAGAAGCTCTTCACTCGATCATATTGACCTCCTTTTGGTGTATTTGGAAACTCCGGAATAGTGGTTTTTAAAGCGAAAAGGAATGATATCTCTACAGTGATTGAGGAAATCAAATTATGGAGTTACTTATGGATAAAAAATAGATCCCCTTTGAGGTCTATAAAATGAAAAGATTGGTGTTCTTTTGCATTATAATTTATATGTAATATTACCGTATAAATGGTGATGTATTGTTTTTTGGTGTGGCTGTGCCAGTTTTTTGCTGGTACAGTTTGAATTCATTAATAAAATGTTGGCTGTTCAAAAAAAATATATTTAATTAAATAACACTGTAGATAAAGTTTCGTAGCCAATGTCATGCCTGACTTCGTGTTTACAACATGCCTTTATAAAACAAAGAGTACACCCGGATGAAACTGAAGTAATAGTCATTGTTTAACTAGTGCAAATTAAAAAAAAAAAAACTAATTTACCTCAAAATATTATGATCGGAAAATAAAATAAAGTATTCTGATACTTTTTAATCAATATTTAGTTAAAAAAAGTTATTAGTATTGGTTCAAAATAAGAGAATGTATATATTTGAAATTAATTTGTTAAAAGATTTAACTGAGACGAGTTGAAACGAGCTAAATGTGTAATTTATAGCTCATTTAATAAACAAGCTTGAGGCCGAGCATGCCATACCCAGCTTGACTCGCCTGGGAACATCATAATGGAGCTTTAGAAACCTTCATGGCAAACAAAACTCGAAAACCACATTAGAAATCCCTTGATATTTATCAGCCTTCACATAAGATCGAGACATATTAAGATGTCGCTTGGAGGACGAAGAGACCTAAATCGTCCCCAATAAATAAATTCTGTTTTTTTTCCTTCCGTTTAGTTTTCTTTTCGGTTTCAATTGGAGGTTTCCGGGCTTCGAAGAAAAAGTAATATGTAAATGAGAATAGAGATGTAACTTTTGGTCTTACTTAAAACTATTTGTTTGCATACATGAAGCTCTTACCTCACATCTTAGTTTTCAAAATCTAAACGCCTCAAAGCGGCTTGCACTTTTTTAAATCAAGATGATAAATAATAATAGTGATAAAATTATTTAACGCTTTTGTAGCTGACATTAGATGTAAACAACATAAAAGAAAACATTGGGATCAAACAAACTCACTTATCAATGCACCTTCATATTACCATTTCAAAAATAAACTAAAAAACATGAGAAGATCTTGAAAAAGGAGCAAATAGAGGCCGCAAAGGCACAACACCATAACCAAAGTCTGAATTTAATATAATACTATTATCATGTCACTATAAATTAACCACATGACAAACTTTTGAAAATGTAACAACTAATCTTAAATATTAACATAGTCAAAGATCCCATCACAAACACACATATAAATAAACCTGCATATACCTCCTGCTATACACTTATACACATCAAAATCTTCCATCATGAACCCAAAATCCAACACAAATTCTCCTGTATCTCTTGCAATATTACTGATACTGGTACTGATATCGATTCTTGGTTCATACCCTAATGGAGTTGAAGGAAGAGTAATGTCAAAGAGTGCGGATTCAACTTCTTCATCACAAACCTTAAAAGATTTGCAGGCTGGTGCAAAGGAGTCTTTCAAGAAGCTACAATCAAGCTTTAGATATCTGCCTCCAAGCAGAGCAAATCCGACACAAAACAAGTAGAATCATAATATCTTGGATTGATGTAGCTTTGAGTCAAGTAGCATATCTAGTTTTTTTTTTAAACATTTGTATGTTTGGTTATAAAGATTATAGCTTTGTTGATCTTGAAGTAGTTCAGTTTTGACTTGAATGTAACCAACAGTTTAGGAACGTGAATACAGATGGAGTCTTCTATTACCGTTTCAATTATCATAACTTAGTAAGGTTAGTTAACCTTCAAAGGGTGGGGCAGTGGTACGTGCTTGAGCCCTCTGTTAGGTCTCCAGTTTAAATCCAATATGAAGTGGTGTGCCCTTTAAGTCTCGAATATGAATATGAATATGAATATGAAGCAAAGAAGAAAATTACCATCAGTAAAAGAAATAAGGGCCGAATGAATGAAAATGAAATGAGTCTTATAATTTATTTAATATTATTTTAGCAACCAAACTTTCAATTATGCGCAAAATAGAAACTAACTTCGAATTTACTACCTATTAACCTCATTTTTTCAACAAAACAAGATGTGACATTTGTTTATATGTATTGTTTGTTTGATGAGAGAAATTGAAAAAAAGTAATATTTTATCAGATATAAATGGGTGTTGAAAGTAAATCGATCATTTAATTAAACAGTGAAAAAAATATGTTTTGCTTGTGTGTCATGTAATATGATGGTAGTTGGGATTCCATCTGATTCGGATACCGCTAATTAATCAGCATCTATGAATAGTTTGGTTATAATCTCATGTATTATAAGTATAGGATAAAAAATAGAAAACTTTTATTGATAAGAGTCAGAAATTAATAAAACGTTATTTTAGAATAAAATATTTTTAAAATTAGGCATAACTACTTCAATTAATAGAACATTTTTATTAACTAATCAAAACTTTTGTTTTAGAAAATGTTTTTTCAACATTTCATTTAAAAAAACTTGCTCAAGGATGAAGATGTATTATTCAAAGTTCGAGGACAAACTTTTTCAAAGACCGAAAAGATGTTGTATATCAATTCATTACCCTGTTAATTTGGATCATGTGTACGGGTTCTCAAAGGGGTTCATGAGGATTACTAGTCAATGTTGTGAAGACCGGACCGAACCGGCCGGTCCAGCCGGTCCGACCGAGAATCAGAGGTGTGGCGGAAGTGGTTCGCATCAATTCGTTTTGGAGGGGTTCGACCGGTCGGTTTCCCGAATCGGTGGTTGGACCGGGAACCGGATGGGGGGTCGAACCGGATTTTGATTTTTTTTTGTTATGGATTTAATTGGGTAAAAACAGAGTGCTGAACAATAAATTAATGTATTAGACATAAGATTATTGTTAAGTTTTATATATAATTATAAAATACACACATAAATTACTTATATTGAATTATATGTATAACTATATATATAATATCATATATATATAATTATAACGTCATCCGGTCCTACCATCAGTAAGGCGTTCGGTTTTGAAAACATTGTTACTAGTGCTCTTTGGGTTAGTATCCAAGATGGAATCATTGACAATACCCACTGGACTATGACAACACCAGCAAACTTCAGCGGCATTCTTGTAAATTGGATCACATCCAATTTCATACATGATGAAAATTAGCTTTTGTGAAGTACAACTCATGTAGACCTCAACATGTTGTTTTTTTATTTATTTTAATAGTCTTTTTTTAATTGTAATTTTAGTTCAAGTAGTGGTCAAAAGTTAGTTTGGCCATAACCTCGAGCACTTTCTTTTAAATGAAAAATATTTTTATGTATTGGCTGTTGAATGAAAAGAAGACAGGAAGTTTATGATGAAGAGAATGAGTTTTATTAGTATATCTTTTGAGTGAGAGTTAAAGTAACATGTATTTGCAGGTTCAATCTTGGCAAATTAAGTGGTGATCGTAAACAGTTTACTTAGCCGGAATGATGTATCTGTATCTTCGATTGGATATCGCAATCATACTGTTTGTCTTGGCGATGAATCTATATTCAAAACGAACCGTAGATCTATCCAGTGTTATTCGGGCTTGCTTATATCTATAGTATCTAACCAAAAAGATTTCATACTAAATTCTCCTCAATAATCCCATAAAACACATAAATTTCACTAATTTATAATTATTTATATATATCTACATAACTTGTAATTTTTTTATTATTTACTTTAAGCTTTAATTAAAGACATGATGTTCCTCTTTGTCATTATGTGTACATTATAATGTTACAATTATTTGAGAGCCTAATATAAATAATAAAGATCTGTAGCAGATATTACGAGACAGTGAAATGCTTGATTCTATTATATATAAATTATTATGACAACGAAACCTTTGTAAGCTTTCCATAAGGTGTTACAAATGCATTTAATCTGTATAAGCTTTCGATAAGGTGTTAAAATGCTTTTACAACTTTCTTATAAAATAAAATGCAAAGAAATATTGGGTTTCTACATATTATAATCAGTTCAAAATTTGATTCTGCATATTTTCTTAACACACATTTTTAGTCTATTATTAAAATCAACATATATACACGTTACAGATTTAAATTAAGTTGGAAAGTAGAATGACCTTTTTTGACCTTTTGATTAAAAAGAGTCAATAATTGAGATGAAACCTGAAAGCGTGGATATAATTAGATGATTTAAATAGTTGGGGTGAAAAGAGGTAAACCATATTTTGTTTACTTTTTGAATTTTTAATGTAAATAATTTTTACATACTTTATTATTTTTAAAAAAGAGTAAACTTCGTTTTTGTTTTCTGTGGTTTGGTCCAAATAACACTTTTCATCCAAACGTTTTAAAATCTTGATTATATTCATTGTCGTTTGCAATTCGTTTCAATTACTTACAACCTACTAACATCGTTAAAAAGGTTCTGTTAAGTATAGGGGTATTTTAGACTTTTTGATAGTAAGGGTTCACTGTGTAAATTTTTAAACTTTTTATTAACACAAATATTTCACAATCAATTTCTTTTCTCACTCACTTCTCTCTCCCCCCAACAAACCCTAGATCAGCCACCAACCACCACCACCACCCAGCCACCAACCACCACCACCACCCAGCCACCAACGCCACACAACCAACATCGGTACATCGCCACTGCAACATCGGTCAATTTAGGGTTCAATGGTGGTAACGATGGTGATGGTGGTCGATTTAGGGTTCAATAATGGTACCCTGTTTGACTGCTTCATAACCCCACCCCACCCCCACAGCCACCGCCTCACTGCAAGACGTCGCCACCACCATCACAGCCACCGCCACGACCATCACAGCCACTGCCACCATGGCCAGCCACCACCATCGATTCCATCACCAATTCTAACCATCGACCAGCACCTACGCCGCTACCTGTGTCGATCACCCACACATTATCATCTTCACTTTCGAGTTAAACACCATCTCAACCACCTTCACACCGCCACCACATAGCCATAGATCGAAGCCCTATCACAACCTTAAGAGAGTTAGGGTGAGTCGGAAGCCTTAACCAGTCGCCCATCCCACACCACTGCAGCAACCACAACCATGACACCACCACCGCAACCAAATGAACACAATGGACCGACCACTTTCATCCTTTGAAAACCTTAGCCTCAGATCTCCACCATCGCCAACATCTAGCCGCCTAGCTAGTAGTCAACAGAAAAACCTAAATTGATTTGGGTTGCAATGGTAGTGGTGCAACTAGATGATGGCGGTGGTGAGAGACGAAGAGGACGATGGTGGTGTCGGAGGTGGTCTGGGGAGGAGTGGTGGTGGACCCCGGCGGTGATGTGGGAGGTGTTGTGGGGTGGTGGTTGTGGAAGATGACAAATAGACTTTTATTACTTTAACAAATCTACACAACCAATCCCTTTAATTAGTTTGAATAAATGACACAATTAGCCCTTATATTGTAAAAAGACTTAAATACCCTTGCTTTTAACAGAAATATTTAACGGAGTTAGGGGGTTGGAGTTAATTGAAATAAATTAAAAATCACAAGGAGCAAAATCAAGATTTTGAAACGTTTGAATGAAAAACGTTATTTGGACCAAACCACAGGAAGCAAAAGCGAAGTTTACTTTTAAAAAAATTAACGATCGAACATTCTTAACTTTAATATTATTATAGTACTGATAATATATATATATATATATATATATTATATATATATATATAGTAAATTAAAAAGCATTTATCTCAAAACTTCACGAACAAGGTGTGTACAACAGTGCATCAAGATTTATAACGATGCATTAGAACTTTACAGTAGTGCATTAGAAACTAAGGAAATTTTACCTTTTTAAACAAAAATAAACTAAAATTAAAAGCTTGTTTCCTTCAACCCTTTGTACAGGTGACAAAACATATGCGCGTGCACAAATACACAAACACATATAGGGTAAATATTGTTCTTGATATCACGAGTACGATACTAAAATGTATGTCAAGAATTCCGAGGAGAAAAGACCCACAAAACAATGATGTACCGAAAGAAGAAGCTTGGTTTTTATACCGAGTTGATTCAAAACTAAAAGAAAGGTCAGCTTTCGCATAAGTGGCTATGAGTCAGCTTTTTTCATCAAATCCGCTAGTAGAGATAACAAATGTCGCCTTTTATTAAACATCCGTTTTTTAAAATAAAGTAGGTCAAGATTTTTTGTAACGTCCGTTATCTAAAGTAACAGATGTATTTTTCTGTTAACATCCATTCATTGAGATAACAGAAACCCGTTATTTATATCCAACTCATTAAAGCTCCTATCCTATCATTTTTTGTCACACTAGTCATCTCCAATATCTCAATTAACGATTAACCTAGAAACAAAAATGTTTTTCAAAAACTAACCACAAACGTTATCACACCACCTACTTTTAACACACACAAAAAAGTTAGTATATGCAAGTACTATGTACTCATAACTCAATGACTCCAATTATAGAGGGATAAACATGTAAAAAACATGCACAAAATATCCATACAAACATCCCAACACCACTTGCTACCATTATACTCCCACAAATCCATTCACTCTTCATCTCCACCACACTAAACAAATGACCAAAATGCCCCTCGCCGGAGTTTCACGGGACTCCGGCAACAATAATATCACCATCTTCACCATTTTCACTTCAATCCTACTCATCTCCGCCACAGTCTCCGGCGAACCCACCGACACTCCGTCGTCAACCACTGCTAACACCATCGTCGAACAATCATGCAGCGCCACCCTCCACCCCGACCTCTGCTACGCCACACTCTCCGGTGACATGATGGCGAAAGTGAAGACATCGAAAGATGTTATCGATATCGCGATCAATCGGACGAAGGAGAGAATCGAAAGAAACTACTTTGTTATTAAGAAGTTTATGGGTAGGAGCGATCTGACGAAACGTCAGAAGGTCGCTGTTCATGACTGCCTGGAGATGGTCTCCAGTACGCTCGAGGGGCTTCACGAAGCTGTGAAGCTCCTCGAGACGTATCCGGCGAAGAAAGGTGTTCGCCGGTACGTTGATGACATTATTACTCTTTTGAGTAGTACTGTCACCAACCAGGATACATGTATTGATGGATTCTCGCACGACGAACATGATCGTCGTGTGCGCGAGTCGTTTATCGATGGCGAGATCGATGGTCGGAAGATGTGTAGTAACTCGTTGGCGTTGATCAAGAACATGACGGATGGGGATATGGTGGAGCAAGTGAAGACTGTGAACACGAGGAAGTTGATGAATGAGGGTGGTGTGAAGTGGCCCGAGTGGTTGTCGGTGGGCGATAGACGGTTGTTGCAGGCTGGGACCGTGACGCCTAACGTCGTGGTGGCGGCCGATGGTAGTGGCGACTTTACGACGATTTCGGCAGCTGTGGCGGCGGCTCCGAGTAGAAGCTCAACCAGGTACGCAAGGAGGGTCAGGAGGGTTCATTTATCTTTTTATCATAATTTTGTTTGTCTTTTGTAAATAAGTGTGAGACTAATAATTTTAGTTTTAGTCGGTAGAAAAGAGAATCTTATAATAATCTCTGTCTAAATATTTTTGTTTCCGTCACTGTAGGTATGTGATTAGAATAGCGGCAGGGGTCTACAGGGAAAACGTCGATATCCCGAGTAGTAAACCAAACTTGATGTTTATCGGTGACGGAAGAACCTCAACCATCGTCACGGCAAGCCGGAGTGTTGCCGGAGGCACCACCACCTTCAATTCTGCTACTGTTGGTCAGTAATGTCTATGTTATATCTTGTGCTTCAAGCTTAAAGATTATTATTTCAAAACAAATCAACATAACTAGCAGTGAAACGTTGAAACCCAATAAATTTGTTGGAAGATAACGTTTTCCTACAATCTTTAATGGCTACCACAAAAAAATTGTTTTTTTATTCAGCATTAATATGTTGACAAAGATTTCGTTCTTGTGGGTTTTTTTTATTATTATAAATATTGCAACTCTACTTGTGGGTTCTGTTTTTATAAATATTGTAACTCTAGATTGGTGACATATCGTTGTCATACTAATGTCATTTAGTACTGTAAAATGTACTAACAACCATATAAACATACTTTTAAATTTATGTTTTTTTATTTATTATAACGCTTGAACTCTAACCTATATAAAAAAAGATATATTTTCTACACAACTTGATATCATAAAGCTAAAAAAAATTTTGGTGTCATATTAGCTAATGTCATACCTAATCATGTTTTTATGCAGCGGCGGTGGGTGCTGGATTCCTAGCCCGTGACATGACCTTTCAAAATGCGGCAGGGCCTTCCGGCCAACAAGCGGTGGCACTACGAGTTGGATCAGATCTTTCTGCTTTCTATCGATGTGGCATGATAGCATACCAGGACACTCTTTATGTCCACTCAAATCGTCAGTTTTACATCAACTGTTACATAGCTGGCACGGTAGACTTCATCTTTGGCAATGCTGCAACCGTTTTGCAAGATTGTGACATCCATGCTCGTCGACCAAACCCAAACCAAAGGAACATGGTCACGGCTCAAGGCCGAAGCGACCCAAACCAAAACACGGGGATTGTGATCCAAAAATCAAGAATTGGAGCCACGTCAGACTTATTACCAGTTCAAGCAAGCTTTCCCACATACCTAGGGCGGCCATGGAGGAACTTCTCAAGAACAGTTGTAATGCAATCAACGATAAGTGATGTGATAAACCCCGCGGGATGGTATCCTTGGGACGGGGATTTTGCACTTGCTACTTTGTATTATGGTGAGTATCAGAATACTGGGCCTGGTGCAGATACGTCGAACAGAGTGACGTGGCCTGGGTACAGGGTAATCACCAGTGCCACAGAAGCCGCGGGTTTCACTGCTGGAAACTTTATCGACGGTGGTGAATGGCTAGGGAATACAGGCTTTCCCTTCTCCCTTGGGTTGTGATGTTTGATATACATTATCACATGTTGAATAAGTTGTTTAAATTATTATGGCATTATGTTAACTAGAATGTAAACCCCGAGCGTTGCCACGGGATTTTTAGTGATTATCTTCCTCGTCTAACATTCCGATCTTCCTCCTCCTCATCCTCTCCTGTTATGATTGGTGAACACCAATTGACCTAATCATTCAAGTGTAATCAATGGTGGCTAACCCCATTCGATCGACTCATCATCTTTATTCATATTTCATCTTTCCAATCTCTAACATCGTTCAACCAATAATTTTAAAAAATATGATAGCCGTAGAGCATGGGAAACATCATTATAATCACGATTCAAATATTAAAAAAAAGACTTAGTTGAATAATAACAAAGTAAAGTGAGTATTTTTGCAAGTTTTCAAAGATTGGTGCCAACTTATACAATTAATAATATATATATAATACATCTCTAATTTTGTTTCTAGATATCTACACGTAAACTTATGTCTGTATATATCTATATGTCTATGTCTACGTATCAGATATATGTGTCATGTTCGTATATATGTATATTCTTGCAAATTTTTTTAGATAGAAGTGAAGAAAATACATATGTATTTTTAACAATATTGTTTCTTAAAAACCTAAAATAATAGGACCCACGTTTATTTTTATTAATCACAAGAAACCCTCCTTGAACTATACTCTTTTGAGTCATGTTTGCATTAGAATTAAAATTTTCCATATAAGGTCATAATAGTACTTTTCATTCTCCAAAAACCCAGTGTCACTCATTCACCCCCTGCTTCTTGAAGTTGTACATACCTTTATTACTTGTACCCATCCCGTGCTTTTGAGAGTTGTACATTCTGCCACCATCTTCAGTGTCCATAAACCTTGCATCCTCAAATCCCTGCTTCTCCTAGTTATACATCTCCTCCCCCTCCTTCTCAAAGTTGTACATTTTGCCACCATCTTCCGTCTCCATAAACCTTGCATCCTCAAACCCCTGCAGCTTCCCTTATCAACACCACAAACCCTACCACCACCTCCATCACCACCACCACCATCGTGATGCTTCACAACACCGAATCACCATCATCATCTTGCCATTTACATCATCACTTTTACATTGGCAGGCTTATTACGGCCACATCCGACAACTGTCACCGCTAGAAGCACCACCATTGCGCTCCGGTGGCGGTGGCGGAATGGAGTTGATCGGAAGACAACGTCAGTTCCTTGTGCAGATCAAAGAGGAGTAGATGGAGTAGTACACGGAACAACCCCGAAGCCGCCGCCACCGGGGTCGACCAAGCAGATCAAAGCAAACAGCGGTGGTGGCGGTCCTGTTCTCTCGTGGAAACTATTGTCGGATATGGGGTCGATGTAGTAGTGCCGCCGATGGGAGGGGCTGTGTAACCGGAGCTTCTTCCTCCTCCACAACTTCTTTTGTGTTGGACCCAGTGGGTAAAGAAGATGTCCAGGGACCAATTTGTAATTATTAGAAGTTAAATGGTAAAACTATGAAAGAGCTAGATATTTTTTTACCCACCGACGTAGTGAAATAATAGTATTTAGAATTAGAATTAGAATTTAGAAAATAATTTGAAGTGTCTTGTCATTAATGTAATAATTTCAAGCGTCTTGTCTTAGAAAATTCTTTCTTTGACCAATCTTTGTTAATCATTGGAGTAGGTGGAAGAAGAGGTGCATTATTATGAATGCCTTAATAAACAAAGATGTTTGTGATAAAATATAAATTCCATCAGACGTTCTTAAATAAATGTCCTTTTGGCATTACAGAGTCATACAATTTTATTAGTTTGAATATTGTATCGGATTTATTTTAAAAATAGAAATATGAATAAATTCTGATGGTTAAAAAGATATATAGTGAATGCTCGTTTAAGATTATTAGGATTTTTAGCATCTAATTAAAGACGAAATTCAAGAGCACCGGGGTAGCACCCCTTTGATTCAATTTTTGTTACCACATTGGAAACTAATTGGGAGTTGTACTGAATTTAAATACTGATCGTCAATAGGAAATAATTACTAATATCAAATGAGATCAACAACAAGTTGGTATGTAAGTAGCAAGCAGATATTAGCATCAACTACTATCAAGAGTAAGGGGTTGTTTGTTTCAACCTCATAATGGTTCAGATGTCTCAATGGTTCAACACTTAATGATTCAAACTGTTTTTTTTTGCGAGCAAATGTCTGAATAGTTCAGACATTTGCCTCTGAATGGTTAAGCATTATACTTATGCTGAATGATTAAGACCTCTTATCTGAATTGGTTAGACATTTGCCTTTGAATAATTAAACGATAAACTAACTCTTAATGGTTCAGTCCTCTTAATAGTTCAGCACTTAGGTGCTGTTTGTTTTTTCAGAAAAGAGCTTCTTAGGCTCTTTTGTCTGCACCAAAAAGAGGACGGACTGACATTTAAGGTTGCAGACTGTTTGTTTTTCGAAAGACATTTCATTAAAAAATGTTTTCCCGTCCTTTTCTTGGAGAAGACCCAACCTTACCTCTTCTAACATCTTCCAACCTCTTCTAAAAAAAAAAAAAAACTCTAACTCCAACCTCCTCCACCTCCACCTCCACCCCCCCTCGCCTGCTCCTCCCCCATCACCTGCTCCTCCCCCATCGCCTGCTCCTCCCCCATCACCATCGCCATGAACGTAGCCATTTGTGTTCGTGATCTTGATCTTCCGATGATGATGATGCCCAATCGTAGTGTGAATTATCGGAGAATTTCCATGGGAATCTTCCTGTTGGGTTTGATTCACCGGAAATTCATACCTCTGCGGCCCACCGTTACGCCACCAGTGTCTCATCCCCTCCTCCGCCTCCGTCGCCCCCAACGTCTCTTCTCTGGCGATTGCAGCAATCCCCAAAACCGCCGACTCATTTCCCTCAAGCAATTCATCGAACACCTCGAGTGCACCATCTAAACGCGGGTTCAAGGTTTATTACAGTCATCGCCATCGTCGTCGGAGACATCGCCGGAATCTTGATTTTAGCCACAATCTTCATCTACATACTGAAGAGACGCAAAAGGTACCGTTTAGGGTTTGCTGAGTTTTTAATTTCATGCGTATGAGATTATTCTTTGAACTGCTTATTGATTTATGTATCTTAGGTTTGATTTCTTAGCTTCCGAAGTCATATTTGTTGTTTACGCTTTCTCCTCCCTGTTTTCATCTTGACCATGGATTGAATGATTTTTAATAAACCGATCATTATACTATGATAAGTGTATATGATTTTCACTAGAAACTCTCTGTGACTGTATCTGATTGCTTGAAATTAGGGACAGGAGTTGCTCATGAAAGATTAAGAACTCTAATCTTTGAAAGAATCTATTGTGCTTGTTTAATATTGTGTAAGAATAACAACAGCTGATAGTCACATTAGTTCAATCTTGTAAGCATAATACATGTAGAATTAACTATCTTATGTCATTAATGTGTGATCATAATGGTAAGTGTGTGTGAAGAAAGAAAGAAAGGGGTGAAGAGATGAAGAGAAAAAAGTAGCAAGCGAATTGAGTAAAGTTGTCATTTGATAATGTTTATTTTGTCAGTCTGCAGATGTTAAAAAACAGACAGTCTTCTTCTTGCAGATTGCAGAGGTTTGGTCCACCTCTTCTGCTGCAGATGTCTGTAGATGTGGTCTGCAGATTGCAGACATTTTCCTGCAGAAAAAACAAACAACACCTTAATGATTCAAACCTCTTATTGATTCAGCACTTAATCATTCAGAAATTACCAAACAACCCCTAACTTGGTTCATCAATGGTAACCGCGAGCAGAAGTGAATTTATATCAATAGTAGGCGCACGAAAACAATTTGGGAGATCAATAGTAAATGAGTTAGTAGTGATGGAGTTTCTAACCAAAGATTTTGTTGATGGAGTTACATTTTACGTACTCGAGTGACATCCAATGATTATAACCGTCAACTCATATGTTCCTCCATTTAGAGTTACATTTTAACTTAAACATTTTGATAGCTCCCTGCCTATATAACCAAGATCTTGAGTTTGTTTAACATACGTTTGTTAGAACAAAAAGTCAGTTTTCTTTTTCCGCATATCAAATTAAAGATTTAAAGTACTGTCTAAATACTTTGATCTAAAAATAATTACACAATTCATAGAAATATATATCTAGGGCATTACCAAATTATAAAACCTGCATATTATGTTTGTATCTTTATCATTGTCTAAATATAATATAGAGTTATAGGTTTATAGGGTGATTAGATTTTGTATTGTTATGCATCACATTTCACTTAATGATATATGTAAATATACAATTGTTTTTACTTACCAGCGGTAAAAGGTAACAAATATAGAATTTGTTTGACTAAAATGACGTCAACTAAAACATAGTCGCAAGCAAGTGGAAAAGATTCATCATTCTCCTTGTTTGGCTTGCAACAAAAGTGATGTCGATCTAAATCATACAAGAAAATTTCCTTCTCGTTTAGTACTAGTGGCACCACATTTGCTATTGGAGTCTACAAACCAAAACAACTTATTGCAGGGACAATTTAATCTTTCTAAATATTTAAAAAAACATAAAATATGGCCTCTTCTAAAGTTTACGTTATAAATTTTCTTCATTTTATCCTGAACTGATATCAACAATAATATACTAAAAGGTTTATAGTTTGCGAAGTTAAAATTTATATTTTTATGTGATTTTGTATTTATGTATAAGTATGTTTAGATTGAATTAATTTTTCTAGCCATTTAAGATGCAAACTATATAAAAAAATTTTGGTAAATAATTTATTCTACCAAAAATTTTCAATTGAAACATTGTTAATTTATTTAATCTATCATGTGACATTTTAGTTCTTAAATAAATCTTTTACAGTTTTAATTCGAGAAAATGGTTAGTTAACATAATCCTATAAGCAACATATGCATTTGAGAAAAGTTATAATTATTTATACTAAATAGAAAACCAAAAATACTTTTAAACTATGACACATCAAAGATCATGTCTCATTCATATGGTAAGTAAGTAACATAATATTAAATAGATAATTCGAGAGACCCATTCACTCTCTCTACGCATCCATATGTGTATGAGTGAAAGCTAGTTACCATCTAGTGAACAATAATCTCAATTAGTATTGGTCGGTTAACACTTCATCACATCCTTGTAAAAATATTCATGTCGTCTTATCTATAATACAAATCACATTGTGTGATTATGATTTCCATACTTGAACATTCAGTTCACCGCTACCTTTGACCTTGACTAAGCACCTAATATCACAAAATATGAGAATACTAGCTTTAGTAAACTCGTATATTACACGGGTTGAATAAATAAAATATTAAAAAAATAAAAATTAATAATTATAAAACGATATACTAAAACATGATATGATTGCAATTACGTATGGATAATAACTATAACTAACAAAACAATAATATAAACTTTTTAATTTCTTTTTTTATTTTTATAAATATAAATTAAACATTTTGTTACAAAATAACGTTTTAGAAAATTTTTATTTTAAAAATTTCCTTACTATAACTCTCTATTTTAATTATTTTTGTTTTATAAAAAACTTACTATAAAAAACCAATTTTAAAATATTATGTAAAAATAGTTTGATTTTTTAGAAAAAATTCTTTTTATAAAAAACTATTTCTATAGAAATAACATTAATAAAAAGATCTATTTCTTAAATTATTAAAAAACTAATTATAATGTAAAAATAAGTAATAATCTCGGTTTTGGTTCCTGTGTTTTGCAAATTGACTCCACTTGAGTACCAACGTTTAATTTGTCTCCACTTGAGTATCAACTTTTAAAAAAGTTGTCTATTTCAGTCCAAATTTCGAACGGTGTGAGAATGTGCCGTTAAATTCCACTCACGTGCACTTAACCAAGGGTATTTCGGTCAATCCATGTCTTAAAGCCTTCTTTGCCCTTGATTTTAATAAACCCATATATATATACACATATCTCTCTTTCTCTCTCTCTCTCTGTGTTGCAGCATATGAAAATGGTGATATGTTCATGTGGATCTCCAACAAGAATCATCACGTCTTGGACCTCAGCAAACCCGGGACGTCGCTTTCATTGTTGTGCTAACACGGTAAGACCTAAATTGTTAAGTTTCAAGACTATTGTTCATCTCTTTTTCTTGAAATAATGTATTAAACTGAACAGGTTACAAGTTGTGAGTTTGTGAGTTGGGTTGACCCTTCACTCTGTGCAAAGGCCACTCGAATTATATCCGGATTGCTGAAATCCAACAACAAATTACATGCTGATTATAAGAGCTTATCATTTCAAGTGAAGAAACTAAGATTTGTATTAGGTTTAAGTTGGTTATTCTTTGTTATGTATTTGGTGTTCAGATGATGTAATAGAACCTTACAGTCGCAGTGGATTTTGGTTTATGTATTTGGTGTTCAAATGATGTAATAGAACCTTGCAATGGCATTGGATTTTGGTTTATGTATTAACCTGCAAATCTTAATAATATCGGATGCTGTTATGCATGTTGTTATATGTTCTAAAATGTAACAAATGGTACACTACACATGAAGTCAAATAAAACATGCCATAACCATAATGTTAACAAAATAAACCATATGAAAATGTCAAAAGAAATAACATACAGTACACATCTTGTTCAACAAACATAAGACATTACAAAACACATCATGGTTCAACAAAAAAACTGATAAAACAGCAACTAAACATCTTGTGTTGCTTGTGGAGCTTCTTGTGACACTTGCTGTGACCCCCCTTGACTAGTGCAGGATCTTTTGTTATGGCCCTTCTTGTTACACTTTGAACATGTAGTAGAATATCCCATCCTAACAATCTTGCCCCTATCAGTGATTTCACTCAACTCCTCAGCACTTTTCTTTCTTTTTTTTCTTGGCCTACCCACCTGAGTATGATGTTTTGGGGCTGTTAGAACTGTTGGGCATGATGATGGTGTCCACAAGTCTCTCCCATCAATTGGGTCAATGGTGTGTTGGTAAACATCTTTCCAAGTTTGTAGCCAATAAACTCTAGACACCCATGACTCTGGAATTATAGCCTCCTCATCCCCTTTTGAAACATCCCATATGGCTGCCACTGCATGCTTACTAGGCATCCCAGTGAGCTCCTATTTCCTACATGAACAAGTTTTCTTCCCCAAGTCAACCATCACTTGAACTAACCAAGGTCCACTAACCTGATATTTGTTTACTCCAGCCATGATGACATTGTACTCTACAGCCTCAAATTTAATTGAATTAAATGTCTTAGTTGCATATGGTGTTAAGGGTCCTTCACACTTGGCAATTAACTTGTGGACTCCAACAATCCTTTTCATCATGTACTCCCTTATGTATTCTAAGCAACTAATTATAGGTCTATCTCTACCTCCTACCAATTGTCTGTTAAATACCTCACAAACATTGTTAAGCAGTATATCACACACTGCTCTTCCTGTAGTTATTACACCAGAAAGAACAAGGTAGTTATATATATATATATATATATATATATATATATATATATATATATATATATATCACTAATTATGTAGTTTTAACCAATTAAAAACATATATTACCACTAAAATAAGCTCTGCTCCAGTATTGTGAGGGGATTTCTTTTAACCAATCATATAAAGAACCATCTTGTTTTCTTACTGCTACCATTGCCTTTTCAAATTGTGGGATTGTTGTTTCACTTGCACACTTTCACAACAAGTCCTTGTACATATGCCCTCTCCATTTAGATTTCATATTCTCATGTATGTGTCTCAAGCAATACCTGTGCTCAGCAGCTGGGATAACTTTCTTCAATGCAGGTATTATTCCCTACAACAGTTTTTATTTAAAACATAAAACATTAATGAAAGTACTGATTGATTTAACAGTGAACTTAAAATGATAAGTACCTTTTGCGATGAAAGTGAAATTTGAACTATCAGATAGATCTAGATCATTAGCAAGTTGTTCCAAGAACCAAGTCCATGAGTTGGTGGTTTCAGACTCTACTTATCATTACCAAGAGCTCGTAGACCGAAATCTAAATCTTGCCCTGGAATCTTGAAGTGATAGTAAATTACCTCATCTTTAGGATAGCCTAAAACTTGGATAATTGCGTCAATCATATGGGCAGAGAACACATCTTGATCAACTAAGTCCATAAAATTGACCTTGCCATGCACGTATCTTCTAAGTGGGAAGCCCACAAACTCTTCACCACAAAAGATTTTTAGAGAAAACAAGTTTGGTTCTTGATCTGCGTTAACAATGCAAATCATACAATCAAAACAGAATCCAAATTTTCTAGTTGGCAAAGATTGAATACACTTACCGTATATTTCTTGTGTATCATACTCTACTTTAGTGGGAGCACGCAAATGCCACATGATGAGGAGTGAAATCAGAGAAGTGTAAAACGTGAGGATGAGTTTATGACCTTTGACCTAGTTTCAATTTGCTTTTATGTGAAGACAGAGGGCTTTAAGACATGGATTGATCGAAATACCCTCAGGTGGGGTGCAAGTGAGTGGGATTTTACGGCACATTCTCACGCCGTTCGAAATTTGGACTGAAACAGACATTTTTTTTTAAACCTTGACGGAGACAAAATAAACGTTGGTACTCAAGTAGAGTCAATTTGCAAAACACATGGACCAAAACCGAGATTAACTCTAAAAATAAATAAATAATATTATTAGTAATTAATGTAGTTATTTAATAGGAGAGAGAAGCGGGAAAAGTTTGATTAGAATATGATTTTTTAACTTTCTTATTAGTACTTCCAATTTTAATTATTTTTTGCTTATAAAAATTTTACTTTTCAAAACATTAATTTTAAAATATTTATTTTTTAAAAAGTTTGATGTTTGTGAAAAATTCCTTTTTATAAAATTTTATTTCTTTAGAAATAACATTAATGAAAAACTCTTTCTTAATTTAATAATAAAATATTTTAATCTAAAAATAAATTAAATGATATTATTAGTAATTAATATAATTATTTAATAAGAGAGAGATGCGAGAAAAAATTGATGAGAATGAATGTGATGGTGTCACGTGTCAGTTTTAGTTACCCTTTTATTAGAGTAGAAATATGTAAACTCATTTTGTGAACATATCTCACCAGAAAACCAAAGTCTATGTCCTTCCCTCGAAGCATCATAAAAATATTTTTGACCATAGGTTTGTGGTTCAACCTTCTCTCTTTTTTTCCAATCTCTAAGGATGAACTAGGTTGGGTGATGACTGCATACTCTACTTTATGACTTAAAAGGCATAACCTATTGCATTCACCTTTCTTGACTTGTACTCAAGATGGTAGTCAAACTCTACTAGAGATCTAGAGATCTTACCACAAGCTTGTTACTACTTAATTTGTGTATGGAAATAGCTTGTGACAATGCTATCGATTTTGATGACGAATTGTGATTCAAGAAAGTTTCCCCAAGCGTGAAGTCAATCTAACTTAAGTTATAATTTTTTCTTCTTGCCTCTTGTACTTCTTAACATCCTTTACCTTTCGACTCTTGAACAACATTAGATGACCACCCCTCTCGCATTGGGACTCCTCCAACATGATATCCATCTCACGTCTTTCAACTCTACAAAAATTGCAAGAAAACTATTATTCCACTTGTTCTTAAGAGGATAGTTTGATTGCATATAATGTGCTCTTCATCAAAATGATTGTGTGTTAAAATCATATAGTGGACGGTTTTAATTAATACTTTCCTGAAAATAGAAACTACTGGGAAAAAAAAAAACCAATAATTCCTCATTCCAGCCTAAAGGTGCCAATTTGTATAGCTATTGATAATAAAAATAAACAACTTTTGTGTAATAAATCAGAAAAATATTTACATGTAAATTATTATTATTAATATTATTAGATTTAAAACACAAAAAAAACTAAAAAAATCTTTTTATCTTCCTGCTTCACCGGTATGTATATGTGTGTGGCTATCTTCCCCTGTCATCTTCCATCTTCATCTTCAACCCAAACCCTAATCCTCCTTCATCTTCTATGGTTTTCGCTGTTTACACTCCCACAAGCTCTCTAAACTCAACCCCTAACTGAATGACCTCCTCATGCCTTCATTAGGTACACCAATTCTCCACTCACCCCCTCATCTTCATCTCATCAACATCAATTCATAATTCATCATGTTCTTTTGCAGATATCGTTACTCCACAATCTTCATTCAGGAACCACCTGTATTCGACCGGATTTCAACGGATTAACCATGTGTCGTTTCTATCTAGCAATCAAAGTGCCGCCCGATGGAGGTGTGTTCACCATCGCACCGGTGTTCAGATGCACCGTGGTCGGTTGCAGATTAGGGCGGTTGCTACGCTAGAACCTGTGGCTACGGATAAGGATAACGGTAATGCGGTGGCGCCGGAGGTGGTGGTGGTTGAAGATTCTCCGGCCGCCGGTGAGAAACCTCCGGTTGAGGATGATAAGGAGTTGTTGAGGAGGAAGAGGATTTCGAAGGCGAATAAGGGGAAGGAGGCTTGGAATAAGGGGATTAAGCATAGTCCAGGTGTGTAGTTAGCTGTGGATTTGATGTGTTTATTGGTTTAAGCATATGATTATTATTATTGTTGTTGTTGTTGTGGCATGACAAAATTGCAGAAACTCGAGAGAAGATACGCGAGAGAACGAGGCTTGCTATGCAGTCTCCGAAGGTAATTCTGTTAGTTTGATTTGTGCTTGAATGTGAATGAAGAGATGGCCCTTTAAGCTTGCAGTTTGAATTCTATATACATGTGAAGTTGTTTACATCTAGGATTCATAGTGCAAAGTGTGAGCCTTGGGCCTACATGTAATCGGGCAAGGTGCTTAAAAATTGAGGGCTTTCTTTAAGCAAGGCGCATGGTGTATAAAGACCATTTTAGGGGTTTTAGGCTGGTTTCAGGCCATTTTTGGACTTTTCAGACTAGTTTTAGCTGCTCTGATTGGAAATTGGCCAGAATTTGCAGATTTTGGACGAGATTCTGCAGGTATGTTTCTGGAGCGCATGGATGTGCGCAAGGTGGTTTCCTTGCGCCTTGCCTTACCTAGGGGCGTGCCTTTGGAGCCTTGACAATATAGGTTTGCAGTTGCAAATATATGTAAACAATGGTAGTTGGTAGTGCTGACCTGTTTGGACCTGCTTTAAGTTAGCAAATTTTATAAGAGTGGCCTGTTTAGACCTGCTTTAAGTTGACAAATTTTGTAAGAGTGGCCCATTTGGACATGTTTTAAAGATTGCAAGGTTTATAAGAGTGGCCTGCTTGCTGTTTAATTTCCATATACATGTGAACTTGTTTACATCTAGGTAGTCTAAGGCGCTAAGCGCACTCAAAGCGCAAAGGGTGCGCCGTGGCCTAGAGGCAAGGTGCTTGAAAAGCGAAGGCTTTTTAAGCAAGGTGTACAGTGTAAAGTGACCATCTTTTAGGGGCTTTTCACATGTTTTGGGCTAGTTTAAGATGTTTTAGGCTGGGTTCAGGCCATTTTTTTGGACTTTTCAGACTAGTTTTAGCTGCTCAGATTGGAATAGGGCAGATATTGGCCGGAATCTTGCAGGAACTACACCTGAGTGCCTGGATGCACGCAAGGCGGCTTCCTTGCGCCTCACCTGGGTGTGCCCCTTTGGCACCTTAGACATCATAGGTTTACATTTTACATATATATGTAAACAATGGTAGTTGGTAGTGCTGACCCGTTTGGACCTGTTTTAAGTTTGCAAGTCTTATAAGAGCGGCTTCTTTTAACAAAGTTGTGTAATTTGAGTAGACCTAAATTGACCCATTGTATGATTTTAGTTGACCGAAATGAACCCCTATGCAATCTTTTTAACCCCAAGGCAACCCATTTGTTAAAGAACAGGTCATGATTGCCATCTCTAATATACAACATCTGTTCTTGCAGGTCAAGATGAAGCTGCTTAAGGGAATACATAATCAAACGTAGGTCTCTTTTCCTTCTTGTTCTTCAATACTATTTCTTTAAATTTCCAATGTTGATGTTGTCATTTGAATCTTAGTTTTCTAAGACATTTGAATGGGTTTTCTTGCCCTTATGATGCTTGCAAACTTTGGAATAACATGCAGTCGCGAGACAAGATTAAAGATTGCAGCTGCAGTCAAGCTCACATGGGACAGGAAGAGGTTCACGCGGAGGATGATTGCACGGTGCCACCGTGAGTGGCTTGACCTCATTGCAGAAGCTTCTAGAAAGGGCCTTGGTGGTGAGGAAGAACTGCAGTGGGATTCGTATGAGATAATTAACCAACAACTTGGTAAGGAATTTCGAGAAGGTATTGAATCTAGAAAGAAGAAACGTGGGTCTGGCCCAGGGGTAAGAGCGCCCAAAACCCTCGAGCAAAGAAGGAAAATCTCAGAGGCCATTGCTGCCAAATGGGCTGACCCTGTAAGTTTTTTGTTACACAGAATGGACTTCATTCTGAACCATCCTACTTAGTTACAGATTAATGGTTTATTGATTAAAGTTTCTTGTTTTCTTTATGTTGGAGTAGACATACCGTGATCGGGTTTACTCTGGCATAGCAAAACAACGTGGCAAAAATCTATCTGCGACTAGAGATCCTGAATGGGGGACGAAAAAGAAGGAACCTAAAAAGGACAGACCCAAGAGGGATGGATTTAGTAATCTCAAAACTAAAAGTCAACCGGCAAAGTCAAAGACAAGTAGCGGTCCCGTAAAGGCACCACAACCTAGATTCAAGGATCCGCAAGCTAGATACAAGTTAGAGATGATAAAGAGTATTAGAGCACAAAGAGCAGCTTCAGATCCCAAAATAAGTGAAGCTATATTGAGAGCAAAGTGAGTTCACCTTTCAAATTTTAACGGGTGTTTGGCTTTGTGTTTTGAAAGTGATTATCATTTTCAAGTTGCGGGTAATCATTTCTACTTTCTAGTGTTTGGCTATAGTGAAACAGGTTATAATTATCTGATTAAATAGCGATCAAGTTATCAGTTTAGCAATAGCTGCAAGAAAACTTATTTGGATTATCTAATTATCAAAATTTGCCAAACGTCAACTTGGTATCTAATTTTGATTATTTGACATTACATAATCATCTCATGACGTGATGCCAAACACTCTTTTAGTTTAATCACTAAAAAATGTGTAGTAATATTGAAGAAATTATCTTTTTTTTCAGCATTTTGATTGGTGAAGCCCAGAGAGCTGCAGAGGCATTAGAGGCTGCTGCTGCGAAGAGTCCTATGGCTGAAGCTTCTTTAATTGAAACCAGGAAGTTGATTGCAGAAGCAAAGAGTTATATCAAGTCCATAGAGACTGGTAATACTGGATCTCCAGGGGCTGGTTTTGACAAGGAGGAGATAGTTGAAGGTGTAAAGGAGACAAAGCGAGGAGTGAACGGCACTTGCTCTGCAGAAGTTGCAAAGCTTGGTGAGGTGGGTATGCAGGCGAAAGTGAATGGAACAGCGCACGTTGATCCCTCATCATCCTCGCTACCATCTGCATCATTGTTAACGTCATCATCATCATTACCATCATCATCATCGTTGTCATCATGGAGTGATTTGAGTTTAAAGAGGAAGGAAGTGGAAGAAGATGGTGAGAAACAGGAAAAAGGAGGCAAAGGAAGAAGATGGGTTTGTGGGAGGCTGGTTGAAGATGAAGATGAGAACCAGTAGAACTAGTAATAGTTATTGTAGTTGTTTGTGCAAGTATAATGTAATTCGAGACTCAAAAGCATATGATGGCTTTCCCTCTTTAATCTATGCTTCCACTTTATACCATCACATGAATTACTACAGGATTTTAGGTCCTTTCTGGTTGTGTTTATTTTGTAAGGGATAGAGGTATAAACGAGCCAAGGTAAGCTATCCGAGACCGGCTTGCCAAATGTACAAATCAACTTGTTTAAGCTGGAGCTTATGTCTAAATTGAAGCTTATTTAATAAAAGATGAGCCTTAAGCTTTACATACCAAGCTTGACTAGACTAACGAGCCCAAAAGAGCCTATTATTTATAAAGATACAGTACCTTTTCATTTATATAATAAATATCATTATATATAAAATTTGTGGTAAAAATAAAATAATATATAGAGAGAAGGGTTTACGTAGGACACAAATTATTACGGGAACAAAAAGAAAAAAAAACTAACAATTTACTTTTATAGTCTTAGAAAATTTAAATATTGAAACTATATAAATATAGTTGTTATTGTTTCTCTTTCTTCTCTCTTATAATTAAAAAAAGTACATATATATATATATAAACAAATTAGTTCGATTGTTCTTATATGTATATAGCCTTCATTTGTTTAGCTAAACAACATAAAATTTAAATAAGTTGATTTTTTTATTAATCGAGTTGAACCTAAGCTTAAAATATTTATTATCGAGTTTGATACGATTCTATAGAGAGAAGTAGAAGTGAATTAACAATGGAGAGAAAGATGAATTTTCATTGGGTGTTTTTTTTGTTCTGAAGACCTGAGCTTTTTGTTGATAATTTTTGTAGGAAAGTATATTTTAAATACTAAATTAATTGAATCTTCAATAAATCAGTTCACCAAAAATTTCATCATATGTTACTTTGTTTATTGCTCTGATGTTCGAAATCACTACTATGGTTTCTAGGTCACCTTAGTCACCTTTCTTGGATGTTTAGGGAGTAAAAACAACCTAACCTTCTTCTTCTTTTATAGATCATGCTACCTTTCTTTTTAAAATAGATCTTATTGCGGCATATGTTTTACTTGAAGAAAGAAAAATGATTATAAATTTTGAATGATTACTATTAGATAATTAGTTGTAACCAAACAGACTGTACAAGATGGTTTTCGGATGTGATTTTGTTTCATGAATTTCTAATAATCCAACTAATATGTTGTTTGAGTGGTTGGCAAATTCTGATTAATTACAGAACTATATTTCTGTGACTGTGAGTCTCATGTGATGAGAGTAACGGTCTTTTAATAAGGTTAAGAGAATGGGTAACAAGGTGATTTCATTTGACTCTTTTGGTGTTCAGTTTTCTTGCGGCAGCTAATATCATACCATTAACGTTCATTGATCTGATCATTATATAATCAAAGAACCATTAAAATCAAAATTTGTTTATATGAAAGCTGATTACTGGACTATAAGGCTCAATAATCATATAATCAACTGTTTGATTGGGCGTTCTTTCATTCTTGATTGGCAATATGAAGGGTGTTATCGTTTAAAAAGTTGTGTGTTGGGTTTTATTTTTACATGTTGGTTAGCTTAACTGCCTGCATCTGTTGGTTGTTATTTCTTTGCGTTTCCTATTTCGTTGATTTATTTAAAATGGCATGTTAACTGTCGTTGTATGTCGTTTGTGTTTAGCATATAGATGTGCTCTGTTTATAGCCTCGCAAAGCAACAACGACCCCAAACAATTGCCACCAGAGCTAGAAGACTTGATTAACAAGCCATTCATCTTTGAAATCCAGGTGAAGAATGATAACCAAACTGAAGCGATTGCGGTCAACAACACTTATGAAGCACCACCATCCACGATAGAAGCAACTACCTCATCTTCAGCTGCACCCGCAACCCCTTTTGCAAGAATCATGGAAGACGGAAGGTGAGAAGCCATAACAATATTATATGCATAATGCCGTCGAGTATCGGGTTCACCTTTTGTAGCGCCACACCAGGCAGCAAGAATAGTCGAGCAGCTACACGTTTTCACTCTTTTGTATAGTCCTAAAACATATGATGATCTTATGCAAGTTTGAAATCTAATATTTATGCCTTTTGTCACTGGTCGTTAAACGATTTAACAAAGAAACGCTAAAACTCCTGCAACCGTGGCAACGCGCGGCGCCTAAACCTAGTTCAATTAGTTCCAAAAACTACTCCACCATCGAATCTCCATGTCTTTTTAAACAAACAAATAACAAACTTCAAAGATAATCCTCAAATGAAGATAATACCAAGGAAAAATCAAACACTAAATAATTAAACATTAAACAATTAAAATAAAGTGAAGATAATCATGCAGCTCCTTTCTGATCCATGCATCACGGGTCTAACTTCAGATCCAATTCTGCGTCGCAACCGGGTCGGTTCGGGTCTGGGTCTGCATCCAGATCGGTATCAGCGTTGTTCTCAAGTTTAGTTGAATTTGAGCTCGACTCGTTTACATCCTATTGGTAACTGATAGAACAAAATTATGCAAATAAACAAGTTAAACAACGTTAAAAAATTGATAGTATATAATTATTATATTCATTATTAACACATTAATAGTTAAAACAAAATATTTTGGACTATAACCTAAAAGCGTATCTAGTGTTTGACTAGGTCTTCACTTCGACAGGGTTTGGGAGGGCCCAGATTACTTTGACGATCTAATGAAACCAACCTCAACCTACACTTTATGCGTTGACTATTTCTCACGACTTGATCTTATAACTTTAAAATCATCCGGGTCCTGATAACCTACTTAGCTACTTTTTTGTCAATTGACAAAGGGGCAAATTACATTACAATTACAAATAAATAATAACAAAGGGGTGGTTTTGAAACATTCAGTTAGCAGAAATAATCTCGCTCTCCTCTGCACATTTCAATTCCTCTTTGTTCTATGATCTTACACTCACAAAAAAACAATCATCCTTCTCAACCCTAATTTCCACCTAAAATCGATGCATTTCCATTGATTCAAACATCTAATCCACCAATCAATAACCACTCACCATTGTCGCAATCAATTCCACCGATTCATGCGTTAATCAACACCACGATCCACCATGAGAGCAAGGTTGTTAGTGTTCCCGATCAGAGGAAGAAACTGGTGCTTCATCCGATCGATTGACCGCTCAAACTCGCAAAATCAATCCTCACAATCTCCTACAACATTCAAACAGCTTTGGGAGAAGATTTCTTCGTCGGATTCGAAATCCACTGCGGCGAATGTCGAGCTTTGTATCGATTTTGCTGCTAATAAGGCACGGTGTTCGTGTTTTGGTGCTTGATTTGTTGTTTGGTGTTTTCATGTTGATGATTTGGTGAGTTTTTGTGTTTTGTGTAGATGAATAAGGCTTGGGGCGGTTTGGAGAAGGCGCCTGCTGGGAGTTTTAAGAGTAAAATTCATAGGTATTGGGGTTATTGTATTGTGGTATGGTAATGTTGTTGTGTGATTATGCTATTGGTTGTGATCCTTTTGTTTTTGTTGGTTTTGATGTGTAGTTTGGGATTGAGGCTTTTGTCGCGCGTTAAGCCTTCTGAGATATTTTTGAAGTCGATTCCGAAGCAGTTAACTGGTGTGGAGGTTGTCTTCCCGTCAAGGTTTGTTTTGGTTTCTGTGTATTATCGTTGTTTTTGATGTTTTGTAATCGCATAAACACTTGTATCTGTTGCTTTAACCGGGATATATATTAAGCTGTTATGTTATCACTATATATGCTCACCATCATGTACAAATGTTTATGTGGTTCTCACGGTTCTCTACTTAACATTAGTTTTGTTGTGGATGCACCCTATATATATATATGTACTTTCATCTTATCCAAGTATATATGTATTGTTTCATCTACTATCAGTGTAGTGTCATATCGTAGTTGGCCAGGAATTCTGTTGTATAAACATAGGCCGTAACCAATGTAAGCAATCATAAATAGAGTAACTTATCATATTTAATGGTGTTATCTACAATGTAAGCATATGGAGCAAAAATGTCACATCAACTCTTATGCTCCAAACTGACACCTATCTAAACCTTGCTTCCTCCTGCTAGAGCAACCCGTTAGATCCTGGAATACACATCACACACATGCCAGCTTACGCCGATATAATTTATAAGTTTATTATACAGCTTAAGTAACAGAAAATTAGTTAAATAAACATCTAAACACATCAATAAGGTACATCACCTTTGAATAAAATGTGTACAACCAAGTAACCAACCAATAGCCTCACACGACCTATAAAGCAGTAACATGTTAAAAAAACCATTTGGTATGTTAACCAATGTAAGCATGCTCATCATTTATCACACTATAACTACATGACATTTGTGTATAAACAATGAAAATCCAATTTGCATATAAAGTGATGGTTTTGAAGTGTGCCTGGATTTCACAAATCACATAAACTCACATTCTCTAGATACCTTCTTCAAAGCCTTGCAGCCCATGCAATCACACAAATGGAATTGCTATCATCAAACAAGCATTCTATCATTCTATGTCACAGTAATAAGATACATGTCATGGTACCTAAACATGCTGTAATTAAGTCTTAGGGGCTGTTTGTTTCATCCTTTTAATGGTTCAGATGTCTGAATGGTTCAGCACTTATTGGTTTAGACTGTTTGTTTCGCGAGCAAATGTCTGAATGGTTTAGACATTTGCCTCTGAATGGTTAAGCATTATACTAATGCTGAATGGTTAAGATCTCTTATCTGAATTGGTCAAACATTTGTCTTTGAATAGTTAAGCGATATACTAGCTCTTAATGGTTAAGATCTCTTAATGGTTCAACACTTAATGGTTCAGACCTCTTATTGGTTCAACACTTAATCATTTAGAAATTGCCAAACAGCCCCTTACTAAGTCCAACTACTTGTTAGGGAAGGCCTGAAATTGGTTTCATGACAATTGACAACTCAAACTACTAAGTATTCAATTCAACCAAACAACACCACCTAAAAGTCAAACGAGGAGAAATGGTTAGTATTGTAACTTCATGAATCAAAATCCGTAACTTTGTCTTCTCCTTTTCCAAACTCAACTGATGTCAAGCAGTGAAACACCAACCATGTCTTTTGTAAGTTACAATACTGAAATCCAATGTGTTATAACATATTGATTAGTATTTCTAAGCACATTTGTGTACTCAAACGCACATTCATTTTGTATGCATTCCCCATGAATAGCTCAAGAAGCACTAAGCATGCATCCACTACCACTAGTACCCTATTGCCACCTATTTAGGACATGAATGAATGAAAGAATCATATTGCTAAACTATCATCTGCGATTATGTGAATGTAAGATTAAATTAAATCAGTACAAACCCAGCCATTTACATGTTTTATATTGCCATTGCACTAATTGTAAGTCTTCTCAGATGAGTGACCAAAACTTGCAATCTCCAAGTCTTATATGTCACCAAGAACATTGTATTTCTGATTTCCAAATTTCTGGATGTTACATAATTTTCTAACTAAAGTCATTAAGAACTTATTTCACATGTTTAAACGATCAAATTAATATAAAGATAATGCTGGACATAGCCGAATACTGACTATTTGTGTTTGTTCTGTTTGAAGCTTAAATGCAAGGCTTGTTCGACGAAGATTAAGGCACATTGCTTTAAGGTAACTTTTAGTATTGTACTATTATGTGAAGTTTTTGTTGGTTATTACATTTTTAGTTTTGTTGCATCTGTTCTTGTTAATAAGTTTCTGACCCACCAGCTGTAGTTTAGCTATTTGATAGTTTGTTTTGTGATGGCCACACCAATAAGTAAGTTATTACATGAAAAATGTAGTTACTTGAGTATGGAAATTTTATGGCTTTCATCATTTTCATTTTCTAGGTTAACTCTTAGTTTTTTCTACAAAGAGGCACCTATGCTTTGTGTCTTTCTGTTTAAATAAACGTTTTTACTAGTCACACTTGACTTTACAAATGTAATTAGTTTGTTTAATCCATGTTATTAATATATTTTGATGTTGAATTTAGAGTGTTTTCTTTTTGATCGGCAGGGGGACTGTTCTTCACAAGAATTATTTTTATGGATCTGTCACACTGCTCCCAGTTACCTCTGCATTTGCCGTATGTATATCCATGCAGAGTTTTATTTGATTTGCACAATATATATAATTTCTTGTTCTTTAAGATTTGTATCACATAGAAAATTTTGATTTTAATATGCTATCCATTCACTTCTAATCGGTGTTAAATTGCTGTAAGGCTTGTTCATTTTTTGTACTTCCTAGTTCCTACAAAGATTTACCTATTTCTTTGTTTTCTATATTAGGTTCTACCTTTGCCAAATGTACCCTTCTTTTGGATTTTATTTCGTACCTATTCCCACTGGAGAGCTCTAAAGGTGAGCTAAGCTTCTAAAATCCTGTCTGTTTGGTGGCAATGGGAATTTTTAACTTTATGAAGATCTCACTATTAACTATGAGGGTTGCTATATTATAGTTCTCTAGTGATCATTTCCTTTGTTATTTGGTTCACCTATTGATCATGTTATATTCTTATGTCTCTTGTCATGATTCACATTCACTTATTGTCTTCATCTTCAGGGAAGTGAGAAACTTCTTGAGCTGGTATCAGATTCCTCGAGGAATCAGAACTCTCCTGAGAAAGACCATGGGAATGAAGCAGCAGATGATGACTCAAAGAAGGAACACCCTCCACTGGTAAATTATACCTTTAACTCTTGGTTTACCAAATTTGATCTATTATGTGGTGTTTGGTATTGTGAACAGGAGAAGGAATGGAAGGGTCCATTCCACTGGAACGAATAAAAGCTTGTTAAAACTGTTTATCTGCACATTACATTTTGATGCAGTAATAAGCTGTACTGAGGGTGTTTGATATTGCTTTATCCAAACTGCTTATTTAAAAACTTGCGAGTTAGATAAGTTATTTTGGATAAACTGTTTGAGGTTGCTATTCTATAGTTCCAAACCGCATGTTTCAAATGGCAATAAGCAAAGGCAATTTTAACAAGCAATCTCAAACACCCCCAAAAAGGATGCAATGGACCATTCCTGATGGAATCTGATTCCTTCCATTTAGCTCGTCTTTATTCAATGGACAAAGATGTTTTGAAAAATTGCAATGTAACTCAATTTTATTTATCTACTATTCAATAACAGAAATCTTTTTAAAACAATCAGAAACTTATAATCTTAGTCGTGGTTTTAACTGGCTTAATTATGTTTGATGTTCGTGATTCTTATATAAAAAATCCAACTACTTCTATTAAATAATGTATGATCGATATCTTCATACATAATGTAAAACTTTCACATTTAAAATCATTCTATTTCTAAAAGTCAACCTAACTTGATAATGGCATGTAATGATCCATTCAATTACATTGCTGGTTTCATCACGTTGCCGATTTCATTCCAGGCAACTGAACCAGCGTGAACCAACCCTTTTAGGAGGTTATGCAGATGCATACCCTATGAAGCCTTGGGGCAGTGTTAAAAATGTGATGTCTTCTTATCGAAACTTCCTTTGCACTGCATACCTCAGAAATCAGAGTACATACTCCTATGGCCCTATGTTGCAAACTTGCAATTCTCAAGAGTTTGAAATCCAAAATTACCATTTAATTAAATAAACGATTAGAGTTAATCCAAGGTTTCAACGCTTCCCCTTTTTTTTAACTTTGTACAAAAGTAATTGATTTTTGCTTACATGTTTAGTAAATAAATTTTTGTTTACATTTCAAAGTATGACATGATGTACAAAAGTAATTGATTGAGCATTTTTTAAAGATTTTTGTATTTGGTTTCAATATTATTTGGAGGTTTTAATAACATAATTCTTTTTAAGATTTTATTGTTTTGTTGTGTTTAGTATTTTATCTATGATTTATGGTCCAGTGTTTTTAAATTTTGTTGTCTAGTTTCATATTTTGCTTGTTTTATGTGCAAGAGTTTACACACGCATGCTTTTACTTTTTTTATATACGTTTAATCCATGATATATGTGGAATGAGTTGCACCCTGTAATTTAGTGTTTAGGTATGGAATTTTCTATATTACTAAATGACTTGTATTCATGTATGGACTAGTGTTTTTAATCTTTAAACATCTGATGTAGCTTATCATTCAAGTATAATAAGCCTCACATTTTAACATATCAGCATTTTACCAAATTTATCTTTAATAAAACCTGAGAAACCAAATTTGATCCGAATATCTCAAACTTAAAAACCTAATAGTTATTTGATTAACCTAATTTCTAGATCCACTACTGAACCAGACACACGGCTACCCTGTATATGTTTGATAATCTGCTTTTATATAGGGTTTTAACCCTGATTACTTTGTAATCTCAGCTAATGCGTTATTGTTATTATTATTCTTAATTTCTTCTTATTATTATGTATATATGTATTGTTTTGAGATGAATGTAAATGTGTTTGCAGGTAATGCAAGCATCTGAGGAGCTTGAAAGACTTATTGGAGATGGGAATGATGTTAGCAAGTGTAGGTTAAAAGACATTAGCAAGGTCTTTGATTTGAACACAATGGATGTTCTAAAATACCATCAACAACAAAACTAGTTGCACTCATTTTATAAAATAGAAATAGATGGAAAATTTTGATTTGTTTAAATATGTACTTGGACACAGAGAGAGAGAAACATTAATCTCATTTATAATTTTGTTTGTCAAATTCATCACTTGTACAAGGATTATTAACTCTTTTGTAACAGCTGCTGCTTTTGCTTTATGTCATAAGGAGGTTGTTTGGTTTCAACAACCCAAATGTGCATTTATCCTTTTCTTAATGTATGCTAGGTGCAGTTTATTTATTTATTTTTATTTATTTATTTATTTTATTTATTTTTTTATTATTATAAATTATTCTTCACATAAACCATAAAGACTTCTACAAAACTTAAATGTTATTCTTATACTTAAAAGTTCAAATGGTTATTCCTAACAATTAAAACGAAAACATACTTGACGTTATAATTCATGCAAAAGTTTCAGATCATGTGAGAGCATAAAGCACAACACTATAAGTAGGGTTTTATTATTATTTTTTACTTTTTTTAATTAACCATCAAATGATACTTGATGAATTTAGTTATGACTATTAGGAGTTCTAGTTGTAGCTAAAAAAAATATAGGTTTTGGATTTTGTATGGCTTTGATAGTCGTAAGATGTAATCACTTACAGGTTAAAGTATTTTATGGGTACGTGAAATCAATAATTGAATAAGATAGAGAATGGATTTCAAAGAATAAGTTTTTTTTCCTATGAAAAACAAGTTAAGTATTCGTTGTCAAAATAGATGAAATGAATCTCTTCATACAGAAAACGAACCATCACAATGTTTGCTATTGCTATACTTCAGTAGTTGATAGTTAATTAGTGGAAAATTTCTTAATGCAAAAATTTATACTATTAAAGATGATTGTTGGATCTATGATACTCATTTCTCAGTAATAATTGATTATTTATACGTATAACAAGAAATCACAAACATCACAGCACATGTAAAAAAGTCACACTTTCAAACCTTCTATTAATGCCAACCCTATTCTTTTGCAAAATCACAACATAAGGGATGAATAAATGACTCAATATGTGGAGCAAAGACACCATCAACAAGTAAGACCATCGGGAACAGATCTTACATTCCCTTCCTTACCCGTCAATGTCTAAGGATTTTTCACCCTCTCCCCTCTCCACTTCTGTCGGGATGGAGACAGTCTAAGTAATACTTTTTAATAGTATAAACTTTTTAAAATATATTACAACTGAAGTTATTGTAATTTTATTAAAGCTTAAAAAAGTTGGCTTATTTACGAAAAAAGTATGGTAAGAAAGGCAATAACCTAAGAAAGAATGAGTCAAATATGTTAAAACTTGAGCAAAATATGGCATTTTTCGTTGTGACCTTAAGGGCTAGTACCTTTTATTTTAAATGGTATCATGTATGTTCAAAAGAATTTCAATTTGGCATGAAAACTGATAATTGTTATGAGGTGTTTTAGAAGAAATTAGAACGTTTTAAAAAATTAAAATTTGAAAAATTAAATTTATTTCAATGAAATTTTTTTACTGCTCAAAGTTGTGAAGAGATAAATCGACTTTTGGAGTATTGGGAGACTGCTAGAGATCGATTTTGGCCAGTATGAACCTGTTATCACTGATTTTGGCCATTAACATAGGTGAAATTTTTTTGGTTATGTTGGTTATACAACATGAATTTCTTTACAATTTGGACAGTCCTACATCATTAATATTGGCCATTAATATAGCTAAAAAGATTTTGCGATATGTTGATTATACTATATGAATTCCTTTACAATTTGAACTATCTATTGGGATACTAATGGATTCTTGAATTTCTTAGATTGAGGGAATTTAGTGGAGTGAATTTCGATTCTTTTTATTTTATGAACGAAACACATTATTAACAAGATTAATTTCAATAAATTCATTGAATTTTAAGAACAAACTAGGGATTGATGTCGCGCTTTGCGGCGGCCAATCTTTTATCCATGATTGTTGTATTGCGTGTCAAAATTCTCTTTATATGATAAATAAAGAACATCTAAAAGACCTTGTATTGCTCTTTTGTTTGTGTAGTTTGCCAATTATAACAAATGTATTCACACGATACGTACAACCTAATACAAACATAACCATAACTTTGAATAGTATACGCTAATACATAAATTTAGACTCAGAATTGATTAGTCGTCGTGGCTGCAAATAATGATTGACACGCCAATACAACGAACATGCAATATTTTTTTGCATCATCATAGCATTTAATCTTTTCAAAACCCACAAAACTTTGGTGTTTCTCAGATGATTAAAAATCATCATCACCAAGTAAACAACCAAAATAATCAGTTGAAGCCACATGATACCCTAAAAATCTTTTAGATGAGATAAATCTCATCATCATCGAGTAATCTAATATCATCATCAACATCCAACAATATCTCTCAGATGAGGTTAATATCTCATCATCATCGAGCCAAGTAACATCTCAAATGAGCTAGGCTTCATCATCATCGAGCCAAGCTGTTACCCAAAAACGCAAGGTTTAAGCAACAATCATCATCACCAACCCAATAAGATCTCTCATATGAGGTTAATATCATCATCATCGAGCCAAGTAACAATAGTGACCTATTTCTCTCAAACGAACTAAGCTTCATCATCATCGAACCAGTATAACATAACCATCATCTACTGATATCTAGATTAAAAACCCCCAAATATGAAAGCTATAAAATATAAAATTAGGAAAAGACAACCAAATGAAGTAACAAATATTAACCAAACTCAAACGAACCTAAAAACGTCAAAAGAGGTCATCGAAGAGTAAGAGAGAGATGCCATGGATGTTGGCGACGACCGGAAACAACCTGCAATCAAGACTCTCTTTCTCTCTCTCTCTCTCTCTCTCTCTGTCTCTCTTACTTGCATGTGTTCTTTCAAAGTTTCCCACTGTACAAAGAGAGATCGAGGTTATCGAAGAGAAAGAGAGAACTTGCGGGCGGTGGAGATATCCAACCACGACAACCAAAGCCGGCTTGCCGGAAACGGAAAGCTAAGCGGCCATCGTTTCCATCACCAGCGCTTCTCTCTCTAGCAAGAACAGAAACAACAGATCAAAAGCGCGTAGCCAGGAGATGGCAGAAGTAGAATATCAACCAACCTTCGCCGGAAACGACATGCCAAGCAACTGTCATCCCTTTCTCTAGGGTTTCTCTCTCTAACCCTCTCTCTAGCAAAATCACAATGAACGCATATAACCCTTAAATCGAAAAAACCTTGAAGACCATGAAATTTGTGTGGCCAAAATAAGAAAAGCAAAAACTGCACTTGTCCCACCGACTAAAAGGATTAATACATGCTATAATTTCAATTCTATATTCAATGAATTTAAAGACCTAGACGGTGAGTTAATTACATAACATTTGTGACGTTAATCATATACTCGATGACTTACAAGTGTTAGCATATGTTATAGGAGTGAGCCACATCTGTGATATTTTCAGTGTAATACTAGCCCGTCGATATATGTGATGTCATTAAAGTGGGTGAGAGTTTAAGTCTCACTTAACATATACACGTAATAACCACGTAAGATTTAATATGCATGAGTTTATCATAAAGAAATACCAAAGTTAGAGAACTAGACAGTGAGTAGGGTACATAATGTTTATGAAGTTAATTATGTACTTGATGACTTACAAGTGTTAGGATGTGTTATACGAGTGAGCCATGTCTGTGATATTTTCGGTGTAATACCAGCCCGCCAATATATGTGATGTCATTAAAGTGGGTGAGAGTTTAATTCACACTTAACATATCCACATAAGAATCACGTAAGATTTGAAATGCATGAATTTATCATAAAGAAATACCAAAGTTAGAGAACTAGACGGTGAGTTAGGTACATAATTTTTGTTAAGTTAATCATGTACTCGATGACTTACAAGTGTTATCATGTGTTATAGGAGTGAGCCATGTCTGTGATATTTTCGTGTAATACCGAATGTGATGTCATTAAAGTGGGTGAGAGTTTAATTCTCACTTAACATATCCATACAAGAACCACATAAGATTTGAAATGCATGAATTTAGCATAAAAAAATACCAAAGTTAGAGAACTAGGCGGTGAGTAGGGTACATAATGTTTGTGAAGTTAATTATGTACTTGATGACTTACAAGTGTTAGGATGTGTTATACGAGTGAGCCATGTCTGTGATATTTTCGGTGTAATACCAGCCCGTCAATATATGTGATGTCATTAAAGTGGGTGAGAGTTTAATTCACACTTAACATATCCACATAAGAATCACGTAAGATTTGAAATGCATGAATTTATCATAAAGAAATACCAAAGTTAGAGAACTAGACGGTGAGTTAGGTACATAATTTTTGTTAAGTTAATCATGTACTCGATGACTTACAAATGTTATCATGTGTTATAGGAGTGAGCCACGTCTGTGATATTTTCGTGTAATACCGAATGTGATGTCATTAAAGTGGGTGAGAGTTTAATTCTCACTTAACATATCCATATAAGAACCACATAAGATTTGAAATGCATGAATTTATCATAAAAAAAATACCAAAGTTAGAGAACTAGGCGGTGAGTAGGGTACATAATGTTTGTGAAGTTAATTATGTACTCGATAACTTACAAGTGTTAGCATGTGTTATAAGATTGAGCCAATTTTCGGTGTAATACTGGCCCGCCGATATGTATGATGTCATTAAAGTGGGCGAGAGTTTAATTCTCACTTAACAAATCCACATAAGAACCACGTAAGATTTGAAATGCATGAATTTATCATAAAGAAATACCAAAGTTAGAGAACTAGATGGTGAGTTAGATTCATAATTTTTGTTAAGTTAATCATGTACTCAGATAACTTACAAGTGTTAGCATGTGTTATAGCCTTATAGGAGTGAGCCACGTCTGTGATATTTTCGGTGTAATATCGGCCGGTTGATATATGTGATGTCATTTAAGTGGGTGAGAGTTTATTTCTCACTTAAAAATATACACATAAAAACCACATAAGATTTGAAATGCATGAGTTTATCATAAAGAAATACCAAAGTTAGAGTATTAGACGATGAGTTAAGTACATAATGTTTGTGAAGATAATCATGTACTCGATGACTTACAAGTGTTAGCATGTGTTATAGCAGTAAGTCACGTCTATGATATATTCGGTGTAATACCGGCCAGCTGATATTTATGATCTCATTAAAGTGGACGAGTTTAAATATATACATGTAAAAACCACATAAAATTTTAAATGCATGAGTTTATCATTAAAAATACCAAGGTTAGTGATAGATTGACAATTTCCATCAAGTTGCCTTTAGATATAGGTCAAATTTGTTAAAATCACAAGATCATCCAGAAAGAAAAGTATCAACTAACAAAATTGACATATATAGGACCTTGTAAGTCTCGTCATTAAAAAGTCATAATATTACTTAAAATAACATAAATTTCGAAAGATTGAAAAAACCATATATAGTATATTAAAATGACCTGAAATAACCCATTTTAACGGAACTACAAATACAAATTACTTCACCACTAAGTTGATAGTTAATCCTTCTTACCAACTCACTTGTTCATATCTTAGATAACATTTTAAAACCACGAGACGCGTTACTAACATGAAGCAGAGATCTATAAATATCACATAAACCATTGTTCAAATAAAAAATAATAATCTATAGCATGACAAATTAACACAAAGGTAATAACATACATAATCATCTACAGTTCTGTATCACGTTTAAAGCAATCAATACGTCAATTTATATGTTTTTCATGCTTATCTGCTTAAAAAGTTAAAATTGATTTTGCAATAAACATTGATTCCCACCACACTGCCACCACCCACCACCAACCGGCCACCCACGACCACCAGCGGTCCACCGGTGCACCACCATAAGCCTCCCACAACCATCGATCCACTGGTGGCGGTTCAGGCCACAATTTGTGCACGCATGGTGGATTATGATGGTGAAAAATGGCATAATAAAAGCATGAGTTATTGAGTAGGCTGCCTTTTGTTATCATTATTGGTAAAGCATTCTGCTATAAAGATAGGATGAAAAGATGAAAAGATCATCTTTCTCACCCACTCCACCATTGATTACACCACACACAATCACACATGCACAATAAGCAATTTGCAGATGTAGATTTATAGGTAAGATCTATATAAAGTTACCATCATCATCACATATCATAGACCATAAATCATAGATCACAAAAGCAAATGTTGTCATGCTAATAAATCTTCAATCCAATTATAATCAAACACTCACAGATCTTAGTATTTTCACCCATCTCTTAATGTTAATCCATCAAAAATCAAACCCTAAATGTAAACACATAATATGTGATAGAAGAACATTGATAGAAAAACATTGATAAGAAGATGAGGATTAATCAAGTAACACTGATTCTTGATTCTAAAGATCAAATTGTTCATCCTTCCATTGAAATCACCATCCGAAAATGCTTTTAACACAAGTAATTCAAGACAAAATTACAAACAAAAACGAACACGATCAAGACGAAGAAGATGAAGAGAAATGAGGACGAGAAGGAGGTGGAGGGAGTAATTGATGAGTCGGATGCACCTGATTATGAGCACCACTATGGTTGCCGGAAGTTGCACCTCCGGCAGCACTTCCAGCGACGAACGGATGCCGGAGCAGCTGCGCCGCCGTCCACCGCCGCGCCGGATCCCTCTGCAAACAACACGATATGAAATCCCTAAACTCTCGCGACGCCGTCGCCGGAGCCTCCGGTGGTTGCGACATACAAATCGCACACATCAAACTCGCCCAATCACCTTGTCTACCAACGGCGAACGGAAATCGCCCTAGGTAAAACTCCAAAATACTCACACCGAAACTCCAGATGTCGCCGGCGTAACCGTCGTACTTCCCGTGGTTCAGATCGGTGTTGATTCTCTCCGGCGACATGTAGGCGATAGTACCTACAGATGAGTTACAAGGATCCATCGTTTGTGCTAGAATCCTCGAGACTCCGAAATCGGCGATTTTCACCTGTTTCTTCGAATTGATTAGCAGATTTGAAGGTTTGATGTCACGGTGAACGATCTTCCGCCGGTGGAGGTAGTAGATGCCGGAGAGAACTTGACGAGTGAGATCTGATAACGAAGCTTCGTGCGAGATGTGAGTTCCTTCGAGAGATCCACCGTCCATGTACTCAAGCAACACCTGAATCTCACCTGCACGATCGAACATATCGTGACACTTGACGATATTGAGGTTATCGACGTCACGTAGGATCTCGATTTCTCTACAGATCTGACGCCGGACGTCGTCCTCGTGGTTGCCGTAGATGACTTTTAGGGCGTAGAGTCTGCCGGTGGGACGGTGGAGGACTTTGTAGACGGTGCCGCCGCTGCCGCTGCCGATGCGGTTCAGGCGGTCGAGTTCCGAGAGGTTGAACGACGGTTGTTTGGCGGTGGTGGTGAGTTGAGCGGTGGTGGTAGGTGCGGACGACGGTGGTAGCGGCAGTGGTACGGCGATCTGTGGCTCGCGTTGGGGTAACGGTAGGGTTAGGTCCGGCCGGCGGCGAGGGCGGTTGGCGGTGCGGTTGGCTGTGGCGGTGGTCGGCGGTGGCGGAATCGGCTTCATGATTGACGGAGGTTCTCCGATTTGCAGTTGAAAATATGAAATCGATTGTTTGTGTGATTGTGTGTGTGTGATTGTTGATGTGGATATGAAGAAATTGATGAATATTGTAGGGGTTTATTGCAAGGGTTTGGAGATTTTGATGAGGATCATGATGATGGGGATGTGAATCATCCAATTGGAAGCCATGAGAGAGGAGAGAGAAGGTTCTGAGGAAAAATGGAGGAAGAAAGAAGACGATGAATACGCGATTCATATAATAATAATAGTAGTAAAATTATTATTATTATTATAGTAATATATTATTTTTATTAGTATTGATGATAACAGGTCACAGGTAATCTGTCGAATTGTATAAAAAATGTTTAAAAGTCATGTTCACTAGGAAAATATTAAAGAAAGTTGTTCATGTTACAATTTTAGATGTCATTTAGCCAAAGGGTTTTTATTCTCTTTCTTAAGCTAAGAGTTGGAACTTTAAATTAAGTATAATTGAATGTTGTTATGATAATTATGTGTATTCTTTTATATCGTTTTGAATTTTATTTGTGTAATGAGTCAGGAAATCATGTTTGTGTGCTTAGTTTATAATGTATTTTAGACTAGGATGTTAGCAAATGTTATATTCTTTATGGCGCTACTCTTTGGTCGCGTATCAAATGCATGTTTATCTCGTATGTGTTTTGTATCACATTGTGTTATTTTGTGTTTGTATTGATATCTATTTATATGAATGTTTTTATAAAGTTGGATTATATTAGTTGATACATGACTCTGTTCTCGTGTATCATCTTTTGTTCATGTATTTGAAGAACAACTTATGGGTTATAATTAAGATAGAAATTCTAAATTGCTAAGATATGGATTTAATTTAGTTGAATTGGGATTCTCAATTCAATATGCCGATTTAATTTTGGATGCCTAGTAACATCTAAATAATAATAGGCATCTAAATAATAATAGAAATCTAACAATTTATGCGCAAAATAAACATATGTATAGTGACTGATAATATATAATACATTATTATGGGGTGTCACCTATTTAACGTAAGAATTGTATTGCATAACGTTTCACTTTCATTGCGGTAGATTTTTAAACTTACACTAACATCTTTCGTTGCACATGTTGTTAAAGGTCAAGCACCAAGTTGATGGTGCCTCAATCTAATAATGACCTTATTGACTGAGACCTTGGTAGCATATTTGAACTCGAATGTATTACACGTTTTAACGAAAGAAAGAGTTGTTGGTGATAAAACTTGAAGTACGCATTCTACCAAGTGTTTTTCCACCTATTATATGATGTGTACACTCCTACTAAATTGATTATTTTTGTTATCTTCCAAACACCCTCTCTACTTGAAAAATATATTACAAAAAACATTATATGTTATCACTATTGCAAGTTGCTAGATTAATAATGTCAAAATAACTTCTAGACGCTATTAAACTTTCCAAATATGAGCAAGTATGAACACTAATAACACGTTCAGCTTAAAGATTAACAATGTATAAATCGTCAAGAACATATGCTGGTTGACTATTATCCCTTTGCATTCACAGTGACAAACTACGATGTAAGACAAGATGTGGTCCCTAGCCCTCACAATCTCTACTCTCTTAACATGATGAAGTTGTTAGGACATTATAAGGACTAGAAGACTCAACCCTTATATAATTGTTTTTAAGATGGAGATGATGTAGTTATAAATTCATTAAAAGACAAGTATATTCAACTCTTTATACAAGAGTAGCAAATTGAACAAGACGCGACCCTTTTCGATTAAGTTTCTTAACTACTTGACAGCTACAACACGACACCAATCATACGCTCTCACCTTTTGATAAGTTCATAACGTTTGGCTATCAAGGTTACCACTAATTCAAGCACTAAACTTGTCATGTAATCCACATATTTGTCCATCTTTTCTTCCTGGTGTCATGGCCAGTCATGCTCACACGTTATGGTAAGTTGAGACTGTTACGTAACACCGCTTTAATAAAGACGCATGATAAATTTAGGTCATCATTATTAATAAAAAAACAACCTATACATAACAAAGATGTATAAATTTATTATCTTACATGTTAAAGTAAGTTATGTATTACTGATAGATGCTTATTCTTCATGCCTATTAGAATAGACTTTTCAAAAAACTTTAACAAACATAATCCAGCTGTTACAAAACAATCGGTATCTATTTTGTTATTTTTTTGTAGATATGGTTAAAAGTTGGTCACTTTCTCACATTACAAGTTTTCTTATTTGTTAATAATGCTAATGTAAAGCCTAAGTGTTTTTTTTAACACAAAGCTCTAAAAACTAACACGTTGTAAATGACATATAAAAAGTATATTAAAGATCTATGTAGTATATTTGTTTAAGTGATAAAAGTGAGTCAAGTAAACAACCAACCCACAATTGCATACTTCTTTCACACGAAACTAAGGTCCATTTAGCACTAAAGATTTAAGGCTACCGTTTGCACACACAACACACTTAAACCTGAGTATCTAATGAAAATAATCGGATGGACTAATGATCTGTCAGTGATCCAATTAGATTTAAAAAAAAAAATAAGTGATGCTAAAGATACATCCAATATTACATTAATTTACCTCTGGTTTTGTTTGTCTACTCCTCACCTCTTTCGGTCAATATGTCAACAATCAAATTAAATGTCTATTTCTTATAAAAAAAAAACATTTCTTATTTTTTTCTATCATATAACTTCATGTTTTTCTTAATGAGAAATCACGTAATGATACATTTCTTATTGGAGTTTTTGGTGTACTTTCAATATTTTATCATTGTTATTGTAACCGCTTATCTCAAATCTAGTTTCTTGCTAGTGTTTTGAGATATATATATTTGAGTTTGTTTGCTGGGCAAAAAATATATAAAAATATGTCTTTTTACGCTCCCAATTAAATCATGATACACGAACAAAGTCAGTATCTACCTTTTATACCAACTTATATCTAAAATTTGTCTTTCCGTTAAAAATGTAATATAAAAAACAAAAATATAAAGTTAATCTTTCAAAAGATTATTTTTACTAAAAATGAAACAAATGAGATATTGAAAAGTTTTTCTATAACGATTTGATTATCTGTTGTCTTTGATGTCGTTTTCATTGTGATATTGAAAAGTTTTTCTATAACGATTTGATTATCTGTTGTCTTTGATGTCGTTTTCATTGTGTATTGGTAATAACACGTCATTCACATCGATTGTGACAACTACCGCCGTCGCTAACTCTTTTCCCTACAACACGGCAACCATATCATTAGCCACCACATGAACATCTAATCAATACTTTTTTTTACACCAAATCAATCGTGCTTTTATTTTTAAATTATTCTAAACTAATTTACATCATACATTAATTTGAACCAAAAACTCTTATATTAAAAGACAAAACCTTTATAAAATAGACTAGTTTCACATTGACATCCAATCATAACTTACTTGCCCAACCAAAATCTAGCCTTCAATGATGCGGAGGTACCCAAACCATAAATAAGAAGCAAATCACATCAATATCAAACCCTAACATGTTACATGTAGACCAAAAGTGATCCCTCACAAGCGGACTCAAAATTAAGATGATGACTGATGAGGCATGGTGGATATGAGAGGTAATGACATAGTTGGTGAGCTCAACGACTTTGACATCAATGATGGAGATGTTATTGGCTTTTAATATTGACTTAGGGAAAAGGAAGACCGATGATGGAGACAAATTAAATGGTAGTTATGACTTCTTATGGCAATGACATGTTTGGTAATGTCAACGGCATAACAATGATGACGATGACACTCGTTTGAAGTATCGAATTGGAAAGGGGAAACTAAGGCGGCTTGAGTGCTGGACTAAGCAAATCAGCATATGGGTCTTTCTAGACAGGATATCAAGGGTTTGTAGCTTAGCATTATTCAAATGTACGAAAAAAATGTTTTCTCTCTTAAGATTGAAAGTTGTAAGTAAGATATATTTATAGATTAACGTAGTAACATTAAACATATCACCAAAGTAATGAAAAACTATTCATCAAGACAAGGTCATGTCATCAAACTTTGATAAGATCCTTATATAAAGATGTCGCAGAACTATTTTGGGTTTTAAGTCATTACATTAAAGGGGTAGAATTTACAAGTTTCGCTCCATTGATTAACTTGAAATACGTAATATTTGAGATGGTAATTGTTGGACAAGTATTTTGAGTATGAGATTGGGTATGAATCACTTTTAAGTAATTTTATTGGCGAGACATGTATGATATTATGTAATATCTATCCAATCACTCAAAGATGTATGCTCTTTTACCAAATCATGCTCATAAACATTTTCTTTTATCCAAAATTTTTGTTCTTGGTTAATAATTAAAATACTAATTCACTAATTTCTTAAGTTTTGTATTCTATTTTTCTTGCGTAATAAAATTACCTAAATATAAAATTAGTAAGAAAATGTATTTGGGAATAGCAATTGGTATATGTTTTCAATAAACTAACACGAATACCAAATATTTACACGTATATTTGATACCCAACATACCTGAAGCTTATGAGAATTAATATTATAACAAGGTGTAAGACTAAAGTTATCAATAAACTTTCTAAACACATCTGAATTTCATTTTCTAAATAGAATAATTTAAAAAAAAAGATATTATGACATAATTTTACTTGTATGATATATTTTTACTAGAAAATCAAAGTTACATATTTATACTAACAAGTGTTTAATCTATACATATAATAAAACAAGGTTTTTTGCCACTTGTCATTCTTTTAACTCACTTTTTTACCATTTGTTATTCTTCTAGACATTCACACATTATTTTTTCTTTCAAAAGGGTATTATAGTAATTTAAATACTCATACAAATTTCTTACTCTTATTAAAAATGAATTTTATTAATTGCTATATTTCTCTCTCTTATCTATTTTTTTTTTTAAATCAAACTATCTTTTTTAAAAAATAGATGTTATTAAGGAAATTAGAAATCACATCTTTTAATTAAAATCTGAATAATAAAAAACTAAAATTTTATATAATATGAAATTTTACACTAAACCTTTTTTAAATAAAATATTTTCATTTCGTTTATTAAAAAAAGGTATAAACAGGTGAATTTTTTAAAAACAGTCTTATTAAAACAACAAGAATAATTACAAACTAGAGTTTTTAAAAACAAGATTTTTATAAAAAATATATTTTTTAAAGAAATCTTAAAACGAATGTTTAAAAATAAAACTATTTAGATAAGAGAGTTAACAAATAGGATAATTGTTATTTATTAAACTATTACTTATATAAATATTATTATATTTTATTAAAATATTATACTGTAACTCTTCATATTTATTACTAACTATAATCCGTTTAATTAATGGGTTTTTAGCCTATCCGTCTATCTATAAAAAAAACTAAAATAAGCGTGAAACAATTGTAAGTCTATTATACTTACTTTCTCATTTCTCTATATTAACTAGCTTTAGTAAACCCGTGTATTACACAGATGAATAAATAAAATATTAATATAATAAAAATTAATAATTATAAAATGATATTTAAGATATGATATGACTGAAATTACATATGAGAAATGACTAAAATAATAAAACAGTGATATCAACTTTTAAATTTGTTTTTAATTTTTTTCCAAAAAATAAACATTTGTTTTAACACAATTGTATAAAAATCTCATTTTAAAAATTTTCTTATTATAACTCCCAATTGATTATTTTGGTTTTAAAAAATGACTTTTAAAAACACCAATTTAAAATATTTCATATTTTTAAAAAAGTTTTATGCTTTAGAAAAATTATTATTTTATAAAAAATTATTTATTTAGAAATAACATTAATGAATAGGTTTCTTTCTTAATTTATTAAATCTAAAAAAGTATTAAATAATATTATTAATAATTAGGTAATTATTTAATATGAGAAAGAGGCGGGAAAATTTTAGTGAGGGTGATTGTGATGCTGCCACGTGTCATCTCAATTACTCTTATATAGAATATGAAGTGAAGATGAAGATAGTAATATGAATATGATAATATTACTCATACCATTTCAAATTAAAATATATAATTTAAAAAATTAAAAACCTATTTTTTTTAAACCATACTTTTAATTTTTTTTATTATAAAAACAGAATACAACAAACTTTTTTATCATTATTTTATAACAAAATATTAAAAAATCCCAAATTTGTAAAACAAAAGTTTAAAAAATTACATTATTGTTTTTACTTAAATTAGCTATATATACTAATTATAATCATACTTTATCAAAACATGAATTTATAATCCATAAATTTTAATTACTAATTATTTAATATTTAATTATTAAATCCGTATAATACACGAGCACTAACATAGTTGGTTAATAAAACAAACAAATCTAAAGATATAATAATTACTGGAGCAGCAAGTGAGAGTTACCCCCATTCAGCCTTCCCACTCTCATCTTCATGTATAATATCTTCATAACATAAAATAAAATGAATGACATCTATGAAACAAAATAAAATATCAACAATAGACCAGCATATAGATACTATCTTTTAAATACTATTTTATCTATTAAAAATTATTAATTATAAGATCAATCTACATGATGAGACTACATGTCTTACTTATTTTCATGAGTTTACTATACTAAAAATTAATGATAAACAATGAACCGTTTCAACCCCAAAAATTAAATATTTAGAAATTATAATTTTTATACGATGTATAGTATGTTGAGTATAAAGTTATCAACAAAAATAAACTCAACTTGTATGATGCATAGTTAAATGATTAAAATAGTTAAATTTGTGTATAAAAGATAATTTTATTTTAAGAATTATTGACTAATCTGATTATAATATCTATAGTACGGTGGAGTGCACGCTTGCTTGAGTTTATTATGATCTTTCATATTAAAAATCTCCTTAGAGGCAAAGCCCCTAAGTATGAGGGTTCTAAGAGGGCACCATCCCCTTAGCAGGGGTCCGGGGGCAGCGCCCCTGATAGAGAGATTTCAAGTATTCTACATCACGTTGGTCAAAAACACATTTATTTTCATCCCGATTATTTACCGTCATTGTTCTTTGAAGAAACAAATACCAGCTTTGTTGACTTGGCTAGAACATTTTTCATGAGTTTACTTTACTTAAAAAGGTAATAATAATCAGTCAAGCTCCAAATACAATACGTCTACATTTATATGTGCAACTCTTGTATTAGTCAATCCAAATGAAACTAACTTGTAATATTAATAAACTCAACTAACAAAACAAATTATGTCAATCAAAATCGTTGTTAGGAATACCAATCGCGTCATCGAAGACCTACACCGGTAGGAATCTGTCAAAACTTCGAAAGTGTAATCAAACCTCTTGAAACAAATGGGTCATAACTCTTTTATATATCACTACTAGCCTAACCACCCGTATGTAACACGGGTTGAAAAGTTAAAGTAAAAATAAATATAAATATAAATTATCAATTATCAATTACTATACTAATAAGTCTGTAATATATACACATACGAAGAAAGATTAAATAAACGTGTATACATGTAAATTATATTAAAGAATCAAATAAATAAAAAAAACAATACTACTATCTACAAATCTCCTAAAACATTTTTGCATACAAATATTTAATCAGATTCAATTTACAACTTCTCAAACTTAAGAAACCATCTTTTTAGAATGTTCTTCAGTATTATAGTGCCTTGTAATTAAAAATATAAAAACTAAACATATACAGAAGATATGTTTTATAAGATAAATATTAAAAAAATAAGATAACAATTCAATTATTTAAACAATACCTTCTACTCAACCACAATAAACTAATAAACTTAACAGAGTAAGTTTTTACCGAATTTTTATACATTGGTTGCCTCTATAAATGAATCACACGAACTTTGATTGTATAATCACAGTGTGATGTGTCAAGATTCTTTAAAAAAGTTACTTATGATATTGATAATGTCCTGTTAAGCAATATAATTTGATAGTTTATTAATAACGTATAAATCAATATATATAAATAAAAATAAACGAAGTGAGGTTATGATCGTAGGACAAAAAATGTTAGTATTAAGGTTTATAACTAAAAACTTTTTCTTAAATCCAAGTGTACGTAATATTATAATCAAATGGATAAAGAAATGAGTCGAGTATGATGATTGTATGTATAATGGAGAAATTAAGAGAAGTTCTTCATGCATAATATTTGTATTTTTTATCGTACAATAAGTCATTTTATAGAATTATCAAACGTCTTTGATTGAGAAAGAACAATAAATAAATAAAAAGGTTGTTGTATATATATATATATATATATATATATATATATATAATAAAATAATTGTATAATGGTATATAATGTAGGTAAATATAATATATTGTTGTTAAAATATAGAACATTTTCAAAATCTGAAATTATAAACCAAAAATCGATTGTTATTATTGAAATTTAAAATTGTAAGTTTAAAATTTTAAATCTTAACTAATTTAGTTTGTTATTTTTAGATAAAATCTTAGATTGAATTGCAAATTAAATTAAAAATTAAAGTTATTAAATTTCCATTTTAATTATTAAATTTGAAATTTTAGTTTTAGAATACTGTTTAATTTGACATTAAATATTGTTTAAATATGATTCATGATATTATTTTTAAAATCATATTATTAATAAATTAACACGTGGCAATCATATGCTATTAAGATGCCATGTGGCAACATAATGTTTAAAATTTTGACACGTGGCCTAGCCTCCTTTGATTTATTATATACTAGTACTAGCTTTAGTAAACCCGTGTATTACACGGGTTGAATAAAAAAATATTAAATAAAACAAAATATATTAATTATAAATCGATATTTTAAAATAATATATGATTGAAATCTTTCTTATAACAAATAAAATAAAATTTTTATTTAAAAACAAACATTTTATCACATTCACGTGAAATGTCAAATGGCTAGAAATAAGTCGTGCCTTAAGGCGTTTTGGTTCTGCAAATCCTCAAGATAGACCTGATATAGTAGCTAGAGTATTTCAATTGCAGGTGGAGTCATTCATTAGGCACATGAAAGATGCTAGGCCTTTCGGGCCTGTAACTACAGGTTCGTAAGTCTATAAACCTCAGCTTCCTTTTTGTTACTGCATTATTTTCTTATCCGAAACGAAATACGATTCGAAGAGCTTTTTTTCACAAAACTTTATACAATAGAATTTCAGAAAAGAGGTCTTCCACACTGCCATACATTACTATGGGTAGCACCCGACCACACCATTCGACTTGCTGAAGATGTGGATAAATTTATCAGTGCAGACCTACCAGATAAATCTGTAGACCCTATGCTTTTTAGGATCGTCACAGATTACATGTTACATGGCCCGTGTGGTTTGCCTAGAATGACGACGCCATGTATGATCGAAGGGACCTGTTCAAAGTCATTTCCAAAGTCATATGAAGAGGTCACACGCTTTGATAAGTCCGGCTATGTTCACTATAGAAGACGTCCTACTAAATGTCATTTTACTAAAGCGGGAGTACCACTTGACAATGGTTATGTAGTTCCGTACAACAAAAATCTTTGTATGCACTTTGACGCGTACATAAATGTTGAATACTGTGGATGGAGCATGCTTATTAAGTACCCATTCAAATATATTTCTAAGGGTGCAGACAGAGTTAGGTTTTCCATCAATAGTTCTGCATTTACTTCTTCGAACGAGGCTTATAATTCAGCCGAGATTGTTAACGAAATTGACAACTATCTAAACGGTCGTTTTATATGTCCTCATGAAGCTTCGTGACGCATTCTTAACTTTCCAATTCACGTCAGAAACCCGGTTGTACAAGTTCTTGCAGTGCATCTAGAAGGAATGCAAAACGTCACCTTTAGAGACTCCCAGCGACTTTGAAACGTTGCAAGAAATCCAGCACTTGGCAAGACGACCCTAACTGAGTGGTTGGAAAATAATCGCCATGAAACAATGGATTACCTTGGTTTGCAACAAACAAGCTTGCATTTGTGGTACATTGACTATATATCCAGCTATAGATGGATTGCTTCTGCAAAGTGTTAGGTTCGTAGAACTGGAAACAAACCACCAAGTGTCGCGAGACTTACATATATACATCCATCTTGTGGTGAACTGTTTTATCTTAGAATACTTTTGAACCACAAAACCAGTTGCACCTCTTATGCAGACCTACGCACTATGTCCGGCACTATCTATCCCACCTTCCGCTCTGTTTGCAAGAAGCTAGGACTAATTGGTGATGACAAAGAATGGTCAGAGGCATTCTTGGAGGCATCTCAATGGGCATCGTCATCAGAACTGAGGCCTTTATTCGTTCACATGCTTATGTTTTGTGGGATCTCAAATCCGTTTTCTCTATGGGAAGAACATTGGCAAAGAATGAGTGACGACATTGCACGCAGCTTATCTCAGGTCTCCACTTCATCTCACAGTACTATTAACAACAATGGTTTGCGTGATTATGTATTGTTTGAACTAGAATTCTTAATGAATTCTAGCACCAATCCATGGTCTCTGTCTAAATTTGGCTTACCGTTACCAAGCAAAACGATGCAATCAGTTCTAAAAAATCGTCTCTTGCTGGAGGAAAAAGCGTATGATATCGAAGCTTTGAGTACCGAACATCTCCGTATTTATTCTGGATGAATTCGAATCAGTTGACCATTTATAACTATGTTTTGGACTCCATCTCTAAAACAGCGCAGGTTCCAGCAATTGTGTATGGTCATGGTGGTACAGGGAAAACATATCTATAGAAAACCTTAATTTCATATTTCAGATCTAAGGAAAGGATCGTATTGGCTGTCGCCGCCTCAGGTATTGCATCGTTACTATTACCATAAGGAAGGACAGCACATTCCCGTTTCAAAATACCATTAGAATTGACTGAGAACTCTGTTTGTCATATAAAGAAGAACACACAACTAGCTCAACTACTTCTGGAAACATCACTTATAATTTGGGTTGAAGCTCCAATGAGTGATCGAAGGTGCTTTGAATCACTTGACAAGACACTTAGAGACATTGCTGATGATCAATCCAAACCTTTTGGTGGAAAGTCAGTTCTACTAGGAGGCAATTTTAGGCAGACTCTTCTGATCAAGCCAAAGACATCAAAATATGAGATTATAACTTCATGTATATGTAGATCATATTTATGGTTTCACTTTAAAGTTTTTAGGCTGAGAGTAAACAAGCATCTGTTACTTTCTGAATATCAATCAATTTCTGCAGATCCAGTAAGTTTATTTTCAGAATGGTTGCTACATATTGGCGATTAAGATTCGTATGCCTATTGAGGGAGGCTGCTTTGATATTAAAATAATTGAAATCCCATATCAATTTATCATTGAGCCCTCGAGCACTGCACTAGATGATTTAATAGACTTTATATACGATAAAATATTCTTAATTCTCCCACAACTGACATAATAGCTAATAGAGCTATAATTTGTCCAAAAATGAAACAGTTGATGAGATAAATGAAATTGTTCACAACATGTGTCCTGACGAAAGTATGACATACTTAAGCACAGATACTATGGTTCCACACTCTATAAATAACGGAGTCACAGACGAAATGTATCCAGTTGAATATCTAAACCTTCTAAACTTTTCTGGCATCCCATACCATCACTTATCATTGAAAAAAAACACCCCCGTAATGTTGTTACGACATATAGATCAAAAAGCAGGACTATGTAACAGTACTAGACTTTTGGTTTCACAACTACTTCCTAGAGTCATAGAGGCACATATTATCAATGGTACATCAATAGGTCATAGAGTTTACATACCTAGAATCAATTTTGTGCACAATAACAAAGAACTACCTTTTGTTTTCACTAGACGTCAATTCTAAATTAGAACATGCTATGCAATGACCATTAACAAAAGTCAAGGTCAATTACTAAATAAAATTGGAATATACTTACGTGAGCCTATTTTTGGTCACGGACAACTCTATGTAGCTTTGTCTAGAGCCATATCACCAAATGCACTAAAAGTTCTCATAAAGAATGATGGTTATGCAAAGTCCAACATGACCTTAAACGTTGTCTTTTCTGATTTTCTAAGTGATATTGAAGCACACGAGGTGTTAACCGTGGACCTTGCTTTTCTGTTTTTAAGATGTAGTCACTTCTTCACATAAAAAATAAATATTTGATAGCAACATCATTTTTTTTCTCATAAATTGAACAGGTTGACTACAATGGACACTGAAAGACACAAAAAATACAGAATCTAAACTAAACTATTGCTTTGTGTGAATTAACCATTAATAACATTATTTGTGTTCTAGGGAGATGCAATTCAGGCAATAGCACATGGCTCAAAAGATCAAAGATTCGTGAAATCAATCATAGACCAATATGGTTGTTATTGCATCGAAGGCTACGCCTGCGCTGAACCAAACAAACATTTCAATGCCTTATCACATCCAGACCTATCTGACAACGAGGAAATAATTACAGGTATCATTACTAACTACACAATTACTCTCGAATTTAACTGAACTACACAATTGCTTTCGAATTTAACTGAACAGTCCTGAAAAAAGATATAGATTTGTGCAACAAACAAAACTGATATATCTTATCGCTTACAACAGAATACAACAAACTTTTTTTAACATTTATTTTATAACAAAATATTAAAAAATCACAAATTTTTATAAAACAAAGGTTTAAGAAAATTACATTATTGTTTATTTACTTAAATTAGCTATATATACATAATTATAATCACACTTTATCATCAAGCATGAATTTATAATCCAAAAATTTTTAATTACTAATTATTTAATATTTTATTTATTCAATACGTGTAATACACGAGTACTAATCTAGTTGATTAATTAAAACAAGCAAATCTAAAGATATAATAATTATTGGAGCAGCCAAGTGAGAGTTACCCCACATTCAACCTTCCCCACGCTCATCTTCATGTATAATATCTTCATAACATAAAATAAAATGAATGACATCTATGAAAACAAAATAAAATATCAACAATAGACGCCAGCATGTAGATTATTATCTTTTAAAATACTATTTTTATCTATTAAAAATTATTAATTATTAAATCATTCTTACATGGATGAGACTACACGTCTTATTATATTTGTTCATGAGTTTACTATACTTTAAAGTAATAATAAAAAATGAACCGTTTCAACCCCAAAAATTGAAACTATTTAGAAATTATGAATTTTTATACGAGGTATAGTGATGTTGAGTAGCTACCAAGTTATCAACAAAAATAAAGTCAACTTGATGCATAGTTAAATGATTAAAATAGAAAGGATTGTGTTATACAAACATCTATTTTTATTATTGAGACATTCTATTGTCTCTGTCTCTCTCTATGTATCTATATGTATGTATAGAGATAGAGAGAGGATAAAATAAATTGGGTGTATCAATAACATACCCTAGTAGAAAACCATTAACTCGAATCTTAAAACATTTTTTGGGTTTGTGCATCGAATTGCTGCTTGTAGCAATTCGTAGGTTTCATGTGACAACACATTCTTCGCTACTTACAAGCTAATATGTTAAATTTGATGTATAGGAGGATGAGTATCGCGTGTTAGATATTTTAATGTAATTGGATTGACTAATAACCAACTGATCATAATATCTATCAAACAAGTTAGGAGGTGTGAAGGGCACGCTTGTTTGAGTTTATTATGATCTTCGATATTCATAATCTCCTTAGAGGCAAAGCCCCTAAGTAATGAGGGTTCTAAGGGGGCACCATCCCCTTAGCGGGGGTCCGGGGGCAATGCCCCTGATAGCGGGGATTTCATCACGTAAGTCAAAAACACATTGCCGGACAGGTAAGGGTACTTAAGTTTGCAATTAGCTTCATAAGAGGAGTGATCTTAGAACTGATAACTTTACTAATGATACAAAACAACACAAGTAATATTAAAGAGACAGAACTATAAGAACAACAACAAAGTCACAAGAACACTAGATTTAGTTTTCAAGAAAGTTGTATATTGATTCTCTAGTTCTATTACAAGTGTTTGCAAGTATATCTAATTACAAGAACCGGAGACTATTTATACTACAACCTACAACCGTCAATATACAAAAGACAGTTGGAATTTTTGACTAATCTAGATAACAAGATCAATCTACAGTCAAAAGACAGATTGCCTTTTGACTAGTGACTATAACATGTCATAGCTCACTGACTTAATCTAATAAAGACAAGTCTACAAGAACAAATATGGGAAGTTACAGTCAAAGACTTTTTTCTACTGTTTGATAAAGTATGGAAGTTTCACCCACTAATGTTAGCTGGTGAGTCTTCAGAGTAGCAGCGGAAAGTACATCAGCTCTATCAAAAAGTAACTTAGAGAAAGCATCTTTTCTCTGTCTTCGAAAGAAATCTGTCTTCACAGCAAAGTGGCTTCGGAAGACTTTGTCTTTTGAAGCTTCGGAAGACTTCATCTTTGGCTTTGGAAGAAATGAGTCTTTGGCTTCGGAAGATTTCACACTTGTAATAATTTTTCTGATAAGTGTGAAACTTCCGAAGTAACTTCTTCTGAACTGTTGGCTTCGGAAGATTTTACACTTAGACTTATTTGTGAGTGTAAAACTTCCGAAGCTAGTTCATCTTTGTTCCTTAGTGCATGCAGAAAGACTTGGTTGTTCTAGTATCCTTTGGTTGCATCAGCCTTTAATCTTCAGATGTTCCTTACAAACTCCCCCTAGGCTGATGCTACCAAAACAGAGAAGTTCTTTAGATTTTGACAGTCTAATCAGGATCTTCAGCAGACCTTTCTTCATCATTAGATCTGGATCCTTCAGGCTTACATAGAACCTTCTCATGTCATAGAGATCATGTAGAGGAAGTTTAAGCATGTCATTTGTGAAGTAGATATGTTGTTCTCCCTGATCTCTTGTGACATACCATCTGTCTAGATCTTCAGCATAAGTCCAGGACATAATTTGTCTTCCAACAACAAGAGGCTCTACTATGATTGGAGTTTGTTGAGAGACCTCTTCATGCACTTCCTCACAATGCTCTGACTCATCCTAAGGTTGGGAGATGGATGCCTTTCTTTTCTTTTTCTTTGAAGTAGATCTTGTTCTGGCCATCCTTTTTCTCCTCCCTGATTTCTTCAACTGAGAGGACTGGTCTTGAGTACCGGTTGGTTCTATTATGTCTCTCTCAGTTGGGTTCTCCTCTCTCATAGGTTCTGAAGGAGAGAGAGGAGGACCCTGTTATGGATCAGAAGATGAAGTTGGCTCAGATGCAGCTCCAGGTTCAGGTTGTGTTGTCTCAGTAGGTTCAACCTTCACCTCAACTTCAGGTTGAGCTGGACTTGGTGGAGAATGCAAGTCCACCAACTCTCCCTTCTTTATCTTCTGCTTGATCACCCTAATATGCTCATCCATTATGGATAGAGACATAGGACCAAGCCTCCTTCCGGAGAACCCATACAGCTTCAAGAAGCTCATCATCCTTAGTTTGTCAACAGACTTTTTTGGCTTTTATGAATGATGGCTCTTGACTTTACAGCTTCTTCCCTTAATCTCTTCTTTGCAGCTTGCCTTTCTCTTTTGGCTTGTTCTTCCAGCTGTTTGTTGTATTCAAACTTTATGTACTCATGTGATAAGGGAAGAAGTGCAGGTGCCTGATAGAGACCTGTGGCACTCAGGTAGTTGATCATCTTTAGTCTTTCTTCTTCATTAACTACCTGAGGTTGTTCAGTGGCCACAGTCTTTGGCTCAGGACTTTCTTGAACTGGGGAGAGGACAGGAGCATCTTTGTAGAGTCTTTTCAGCCTCTTTTGTTCTTTGACTTTGAGGAGCAGTTCTGCATCCTCTGCCTCCCTCCTCTTTTTTGACAGCTCAGTGTCAGCCAGTTCATTCAACTCCTCTAAGGGGAGAGAGATGAGTTCATTAATATTGTAGTTTCTGGTTCCTAGGTAGTTTAACCTGGCTGCCCTCAACTCATCTTCTTGAGTGTTTGGCCTGGGGGCAGCCCGGATTGCAGCTTCCATGAACCCTGGGAAACCACTTGAACTCTCTGCCCTCAGCTTCCTCTTCCTCTCTCTCTTCTCCTCCTGCATCTCCTCAGGAGTTAACTTCCTTTTTCCTTTGTCAACCACAGGCCTTGGTGACATAGGGAGGAGAGAGCTTTGGCCTTCATTGCTTGATTCAGCTGTCAAACTCTAGCCAGAGAGAGGTTGTGAAGCCCCATCACCAGCCGGTGCATCACTGAGGGTAAAGGGTGCAGAAAGAGATCCTGTCTCAAGGTTCACAGGCTCAACCTCTAGGTCTTCAGTCAAGGATTTCCCTTCAAAGTTAATCTTAGGGTCCACCTTAACTTCTAGTTGACCAAAGGCCTCACCTGCTAGTCTCTATCTATGTAATCTTGATCTCCATTTGAATTCTTCTAGCACCCTGTCTTGTATCCGGTCAGCCAATCTGGCAGCTTGTCTGTTGTTGCTAGGGTTGACAAGTGGCAGATCCACCAGATTTATACTCTCATAGAAACTCAGGTGTGAAATGTTGAAAATTTCTAGTTGACCCTGAGCTCTAGAGATTACAAAAGCTCTCCTGTTGCTGTCATACCCTCAACCCATGATTGGATTCTCAGAAGGGGCATACATTGCTCTTGGGATTCCCTCCTCAAATAGATGTTAAAAAAGCAAGTCTAGATCTCTGACTTGAGGAGGTTGCTGAGTGTGGACAACTGCAAGAGTGGATGGTGATTCCTGTATGTCCATACTCTGGGAAGAACTCCCAAGTTCTGTGACTGTCAGGATTTCCTCCCCCTTTTTGGTAGTATCACCCTCTTGCATAGGTGAGCTGGGAGATTGATCCATAACAATCACAGGTTCTTGTGGGCCTGGTTAAGTTGTCCTCATTGGTCTCTTAGCTAACTGGCTCTTGAGATCGGTGATCTCAAGTTGCTGGTCATTGACCCTTTTCAGCAAGAAAGTCACTTGAGATTCCAAGTGACTTATCTTTGAAACCAAGTAAGTGTATGTATTTGTCAGTAGGTGCAGTCTTTGTTTCAGACTCCCCTCATCTTCAGATGAAGAATCATTGGGGGATGACAAGATTGGACCTAAGTCTTCTTTCTCTCCACCAGTATGTGGTTCTTGGCTGCTGGATTTCCCTTACCTCATGACAACTTCCAGAGAAGTGCCAATAGACTGGGTTACCATGGTTAAGGTCCTAGTTATGTAATCACTTGCAAAAGTGAGAGCCTCTTCCATATGGGTCTCCTGAACAAGTTCAGAAAGATCCACCTCAGTAGGGGGTTACTGATGAGGGCTAGAAGTAGGAGAAGCAGGAGTACTCATCTCTCCTAGAATGTGGGAAGAGAGGAGAGATTCATGGTACTCACTGAAGCCCAAATCTTCATCAGAGTAAAAGTCAAGACTGGAGATGGGTCGGTTAAGTTCTAGAGGTTAGGGATGGTAGCTGTCCCCAGAAGGTTGATCACTTGAGTGTTGAGACTCAGAGTGATGGCTTAAGGCTGTTTGTGGGGTTGTGAGCTCATCAGGCTGAGCATGAGGAACCTCAGCACTGATCATTTCAAGGATGGGAGTGGTTTGCTCCTCAGGGGAAGTGGGAGCTCGAGATTCCACTTCCTCCTGTATAGGTTGTGATATATATGCCTGCACATGCTCAGTAGCAAGGGCAGGGGTTCGTTTACGCTTTCTAGTGTAGGTGATGGTGATGGTAGGCTGTGTTTGAGGTGGTTGAGAGGTGGAGGGTGTAGGATCAACACTAGCTGGTGCTGCTAGGTTGTCACCCTGAGCAATGAGCTCAAACATTTATGGGACAAGGGCTGTTTCTACCCCTGAGAAGCCAACAGTTGGCTACTTCAAGATTTTGAAAATGCCGGGCCTTATTTGTCCTAATTTAAGAATATTACATGTCCCCCTCAACTGTGAGCCCAATTCACAGTTGAGAATGTGTTGAACATACCTGGGGAACATGTAATACTCTAAGGAGTCCAAGTTAGCAAGCAAATTTGTGTAAACAAATTGAGTACCTGAACTTGACTCCCTATACCATCCCATGGACTATGAAGGAGAGGTCTTCTGGAACTTGATCCCATCCTCCATGTTTGTTAGATAAACTGTGTATGATGACATGGAGGAGGTATTTCCACTGGGATGAGACCTTCCCGTTCCTGAAGGTTTTGACTGAGAAGTCACCTTCATAGCCCATCTTCTGGAAGGAATGGTTGACAACATCTTTTGGGAAGGACAGTTCACCTGCTTTATCATCCAGCTGCAAATGGGTGTTTATGATGGCCGGAGTGATGAAAGTTGTCTTCCCCTACACTATAGCAGACAGTGCCTTCTCCCCATCCATGGTGACCTCTTGACAGGTCCTCCAGAGTTCAAGCAACTGATCCTCATAGAGAGGAGGATCGATTGTAAGGGAGGTGAGGTAGTGAGATGAAGAAAGGTACCTACACACGTCAGAGAAACTTGGATCCTTCTCAGAGTGCAACATGACAACTTGATAGTGTTGCCTGTGTAGGTTCATGGAGAAGTTTGGGTCGATTTTACGATCGATGTTGGCCATTTATGTGAAGCTTATCAGTGAAGAAAGGAAGAAGAGGGTGAATGTTGGGAGAAATTAGGTTAAAGATTTGTGAGAGTAGAGAGATGAAGTGGAACCGTTAAGAAGATATATGCTGTGAATTTGAGTCAGAGTTAAGATAAAAAGATAAACTTTGAAATCCGTAAGTGGGTCCCACTTCTGAAAAAGCGCCCAAAAAGTTAGTTTTCTTAGAAGTTGCAAAACTTCCGAAGGTATTTTTTGCTTCGAAAGCTTTTCAGCAAAGCTTCCGAAGGCAATATTGCCTCGGAAGATATTTCAAAGAGTTGTGAAAATTTGGCTTTGGAAGAAATATACGTAAAGAAATTTCTTCCGACATATATTTTGCTTCGGAAGAACTAAGTCTGAGAAAATTATTATCCTTAGATAATAAATCTTTCGAGACTTAATTGCGTTCGGAAGACATTTGTTCTTTGAATGCATTTAAGTACTTATAAGCATATTTAAGCTTAAGAAGATATTTCAAGAATTTCTTCCGAAGGTAAATCTTTGATAAGTAGTTAAATGATTTAAAGACATAAATTTCTTCCCAAGGCAATTTGAGTTCTGCCGTGACAAAATAATAAATTTTCACAAATCTAAGGAATATCATTTGAAATTTTAATTTACTTCCAAAGAGAACTGGGCTTATGAGGGTGATCTAATAGACAACTTAGGACACACAATTTTAAGAAATAAGGTTGATTAAGTGTTTAAAGAAAATCTATTTAAAGTTAATCATCCCAATAGCTGATATAAGATATTTAAATCTCTGTTCATCAAATGCTTTGGTGAACAGATCAGCATATTGTTCATTTGTGTTAACTTTGATTAGTTTGATTAATCCTTTTTCAAAATTATCTCTAATCAGATGATACCTGATGTTAATGTGCTTGGTCCTTGAGTGCTGCACAGAATTCTCTGTAATAGAGATGGCACTGTTGTTGTCTATATGGATATGAGTCTCCTTGAAATTAAACCCATAGTCTAGCATCTGATTCTGAATCCACAGCACTTGAGCACAGCAGCTTGCAGCAGCAATATATTTAGCTTCAGTAATTTATGCAGACACACAAGATTGCTTCTTGCATTGCCAAGAGACTATCCTTCCACCAAGGAATTGACATCCCCCAGATGTAGACTTTGCAGTCATATTGCATCCACCATAGTCGCTATCTGTATAAGCATACAGATTGAAGTCAGAATTCTTTGGATACCAAAGGCCAAGCTTGGGAGCACCTTTGAGATATCTAAGAGTCCTCTTGACAACAATCAGATGTGACATCTTGGGGTTGACTTGATACCTTGCACAAATGCATGTGGCAAACGAGACCCAATCATAGCCCTGTAAAGATGTTCTTCCACACACTCCCCCTCAAGATCAGGTCCTAGGGAGTGGTTTCTGGCTATGGGTGTCTTAGCAACCTTACATTCAGTCATATTGAATCTTGTAAGTATGTCTTGCATATACTTTGACTGACTTATAAAGATGCCATTGTCAACTTGCTTCACTTGAATTCCCAGAAAGAAATTTAGTTCCCCCATGGCACTCATTTCAAATTTGTTCTTCATCAGCCTCTCAAAGTCGTTACAGAGCTTTGGATTAGTTGACCCGAAGATAATGTCATCCACATATACTTGAACCAGCATTAAGTCATTCCCTGTCCCTTTGATGAAGAGAGTTCCATCTATAGTACCCCTCTTATAACCATGTTGGCAGAGATACTAAGATAGTGTTTCATACCACTTCCTTGGAGCTTGGTGCAGCCCATAAAGAGCTTTATCAAGTTTGCAGACATAATCAGGATGATCTAGGTCTATAAAGCCAGGTGGTTTTTTAACATACACCTATTCATCAATCACCCCATACAGAAAAGCACACTTGACATCAAGTTGGTAGACCTTGAAGTCCTTGGATACAGCAAAAGCCAGGAATATTCTTACAGCTTCAAGTCTTGCCACAGGAGCAAAAACATCTGTGTAATCAATTCTTCTTCTTGTGTGTACCCTTAAACAACTAGTCTTGCCTTGTTCTAGATGACAAGTCCTCTATCATCCTTCTTGTTCCTAAAAACCCATTTGGTTCCTATGATAGTTTTCCCTTGAGGAAGAGGACATAGGTTTCAAACCTTCTGTCTTCTGATTTAAAGTAGCTCTTCTTGCATAGCTTCAACCCAGCTTCCATCCTTCAGAGCTTTATCAACTTTCTTTGGCTCAATCTGGAACAAGAAACAAGAATGCAGACACAAATTTTGATCATAGGTTTGTCCTCTTGTTCTCGCCCCAGTCTCAATATTTCTAATGATATTTGTGGTGGGGTGTGACTTGTGGATCCTTAGTTGAGGGATCACAGCAAGTTGGTTAGACAGATCCAGATTGGAGAAATTTAAATCTGGCAATGGAGTGTCACCCACCACATCAGCACATTTATCAAGTGAGACTTGATCCAATGAATGTGTGACATCATTTATGTTGTCCTCTATGGAGTGGTTATCAATATCAAGAAATTCTTGATCACTATCACCACCTCCATTTCCTCCTGCATTTGAAGCTCCTTCTCCTGAGTTTTGAACCTCTGAGCTGGAATTTGAAGGTACCTCAGATGTATTAGCTGAATTTGTCATGTTTGTGCTGATAGGATCTTCATTTGCAGGGTTAGTCACCAAAGGAGCTGAAGTCATAATCTTGCTTGGTCTTCTCAGCTCGAATCTTAGGTCAGGATCTCCTATTGATATATTATTTGTAGATCCTGAAACATTCTCACAAGACTTGTTAAAACGGTTGGTAACTAAGTCAAGATCAAATAGCCAATCCGGACCAGAACCTTTCACACTTGGAGTGTGCTCATTGAAGGTCACATTGGCTGACTCCTCAACTATTCTAGTTTTGAGATTGTATACTCTATAAGCCTTAGCTTGGGAAGAGTATCCAATAAAGTGTCCATCATCTGACTTCTCATCAAATTTGGCTACTTGATCTTTGGTATTTAAGATGGTGTAAGGACATCCAAATGACCTGAGGAAACCAATAAATGGTCTCCTTTTATGCCATAACTCATAAGGAGTCTTACCTTGAGTCTTAACCACTAAAACTCTATTCTGCACATAGCAGGCTATGTTACTGCCTCTGCCCAGAAGGTGATGGGCAGTTTAGAGTCAGACAGCATGGTTCTTACAGCTTCAATAAGTGTCATGTTTCTCCTCTCAGCAACACCATTTTGCTGAGGAGTCTTGGGAGCACTATATTGTCTTGTAATACCCTTTTCATCAAAAAATGTATCAAGGATTTGGTTCTTAAATTCTGTTCCTTGATCACATCTTATGGTTTTGACCTTGTGATCAGATTGATTCTCAATTTTTATAATAAAATTCTTCAAGATCTCAGGGGTCATCCTTAGTTCGAAGGAAAAAGACCCAAGTGAATCTTGTGAAATCATCTGTGATCACTAAGCAGTAAGAGGTCCTTCCTAAACTCACTACACTGGTAGGGCCAAACAAATCCATATGTAATAGGTGTAGGGGAGTAGTGATGGAGTTCATTTCCTTTGGTTTGTGAGACACTTTGTGTTGCTTCCCTTTCAGGCATGCAACACAGTGGTCATCACTTGTAAACTCTTTCTTTGGCATTCCAGTTACTAAATCATTCTTAATCAATTTATTCATGTTATTAAAGTTTACATGGCATATTCTTTTATGCCAAAGGAATGACTCATCACTATTTGCTTTAGACAGAAGGCAAGAAACTTCTCCTGAGGGAGATATTTCATGTAAATCCATCTTGTATATGTTTCCTCTCCTGGGGGCTCTGAGCAGGATATGCTCTTGAGTAATGGCCACCCCGGGCTTGAGAACGATGCATTCATGCTCAGTAAAGAGCATATGGTGTTTCTGATCACAAAATTGGGATACGCTTAGAAGATTATATCCAAGCTCTTTGACAAAGTTTACATTTTCAATGCTGAGCTTACCATTTATGACTCTACCCCTTCCAGAAATGTAACCACCAGAATCCCCTCCAAAAGCAACTGGTCCTCCATCAACTTTCTCAAAATATTGAAGCAGAGAACCATTGCCAGTCATGTGCCTGGAACAGCCACTATCAATAATCCAAACGTTCTACTTGGTCTTTAGCTGTTCCTGCACAAAAAAGAGGTGATTAGTTACACTTAGAAACCCAATCCTCATTGGTCTTGGGCTTATCAAAATGAGTTGAAGACAACGTAACAGTAAGTGATCCTATATTCAAGCTTTGAGGATCATTTGTTGTTGTTGATGAAGAACTTTTAATCGCATGGTCTTCCTTCATCTTCCACACCACCTTTGGAAGATTGGGCCTGACCTTCAAAGCTTCAAAAGTTTTGACAACTTCAGAAGTCTTAGAGACTAGACCTTCGGAAGATCTTGCTTTCACTGCTGTAAGCTTCAGTACATCGGAAGCATTTCTTTCTTCCGAGACCAACTTTTCTTCCGAAGACAATTTTTCACTTGTCTTCTTTTTCATTTTGGAGCTTCTGAAGGAAACAGATTTTCCTTACGAAGTTGTTTGTTCCATCTTCTTCTCAAAAATGTTCTTCTTGGTCATGTGGATGGTACTTTTGGGATTGTACTTGCAATCCTTTGCCAGATGAGAAGTACTACCACACATCATACAGTTGAGTTCCTTCCTTCTGAGAGTCTTCTTTTGAGAGCAAGACTGAGTTTGATCAATTTCCTTCTCCACCTTTATCTTTGCAGATGATGCAACAAGCTTCTTAGGGAGAGACTTGCTCTTGGAACTGGATGGTTCAGGCTGTGTAGCAGTGGTACACAGTTGGTCAGTCTTCTTTTTCTTGCTGGAATGATTTGGAACTAAACTAGAACTCCTGGTACTAGAGTTCACAGTTGAGTCTTCAGTCTTTATCATTTCAAAACCTACAGAAACAAACACTTGTTTCTGCTTTGGTCAAAAGTGGCCTTACTTCTTGAGCCTTCTTTGATCTTCTCTTAGCTCTTCTAATCAAGTTCTTTCTCTTTGACTTGGTCATTCCAGACTCTTTCCTCTCCTCAGGAGAATAGTGACCCTTCTTAGGATGACCTTCTTCAATCTTCTCTGAGTCCTCCTTCACTATCTCCTCTTCACCCTCTTTAATAATGGGGTCTGTGAGGGGAAGCTCATCTTTACAAGTTTCACACCTTGGAGATCTTACAGACAATAGAGTGTGTGGAGGAGCTATCTCAGTAGATCCCAGTCCCTGCTTATTCTGATAACAAACTTTTACATGTAGGGATGAGGATATTATGTTCTTGAAGGTCTTTTCTTCAAGAACACATTTTTTTGCCCTGGCTTTGCTGATCACAAGCTCAGCCAGGCATTCAGTTAACTTTGAGATGAGATCTTTGATTTGAGTCCTGTGGTTTGTATGCTCATGCTTAAGAGTTGAAATGGTTTTCTCTAGATCTTCTATCTTAAGTTTATAATCATTTTCAGCTCTTTTAAAGTCAGCTTTTAAGATATTTAAGGACTCAAGATCAAATCTCATCTCTAAGTTATAGGACCTGTATCTATTAACTTTAGCAATGCATTCAGGAGTACAAAGATGTTCCAATATCTTGGCTTCATCATGATCTGTCGTTAGTGCTTGGTTTGGAGAAGCATCCTCAACCTGAAAGCTCCAGTTAAAGCCTCCTTCTTCAACAGCAACTGCAGCTTGCTGTCTTGGCTTCTCATTCTGGTGAGCTCCCTCAGTGTAGTTTGGCCTGGATTGTGATTGGCCACCATTTGACTTTGGTGCCTTGCACTCCCTCACAAAGTGTCCCATTTGGTTACAGTTGTAACACTTTACGTTGCTTTTGTCCATCCCAAACTTTCCATTGGCTGCATTGCTGGGAAACCTTCTCCCAGTCCTCTTGTAAAACTTCTGGGCTCTATGAGTGAGTAGAGCCATCTGTTGGACTATTTTCATATATTCCAGATCATCTGAATGGATACAGTCCAGGTCTTCAAATGTGAAGAGAAAGTTTCCTAAACTTTCATTAGAAGACACAAAAGCTTGTGAAGAACTTGTCTCCTGGAATGGGCTTCTAGGGATGTAGCCTTCCCTTGGTGTCTCCGGAAAGGTGATGAAAGGACCACCCTTTTGTGATTTGTCCGGGTAGCAGATGAGATGGTGCTGTGGTTCTCTGCAATCCCTTTCAACCATATGGAGGGCTGAACTCTAATAAGTGTTGGAGTTACCAGATAAGTTTTGCATGTTCATCTCCATCTAGTATCCACTGAGTATTCCATATAACTCAGTGAGAGTAAGAGTCTTGAGGTTTTCAGTCCTCTTAATGACCATACAGTAGTGCCATTGTCTGGGAAGAGAGGACATGAACTTCCTAACAATATCTCTATTCTCAATGGTTACTCCAACATCAGCTAGAGTATCCACAATCTCAACGTACCTGAAGTATTGTTGAGTCATGGTTTCACCTGTTTTGAAGGTGAAATTTTCAAACTGCTGCTTCAAGAGGTCTTTCTTGTTTTTTTTTGGCTTCATTGGACCCCTCATACATCTGCTTCAGTGCATCCCATAGCTGTTTGGCGGTCTTGCACTTCTTGAAACCTCTGTAGATGGAGTTAGGAAGAGCAGTTTGAAGGGCCGTCATAGCTTTCTTATCAATATCAATTTTCTTCCAATCTTCTTCAGAAAAATCATCCCTTTCCTTTGATATCCTACCACCACCAGCAGTTGAAGTGGTGCATGGTACATAAGGTCCATTGACAACAGACTCCCACATCCTAGAATCTTGAGACTTGATAAAGCCTTCCATTCTTTGGCACCAAGTATCAAAATCCTCAGGAGTGATCAGTGGGGATTTTGTCATAGTTCCAGTTTTCATATCAGCCTTTGAGATAGCTACCATTTGAAAAGTTAAGTGAAGTGTGAAACTAATAGGATTTAAGATGGTGAGATCTTACAATCAAGAGCCTGGAAAGCTCTGATACCAATTGCAAGACCGGTAAGGGTACTTAAGTTTGCAATTAGCTTCACAAAAGGAGTGATCTTAGATCACTTAACCACTCAAATAGGGAACTAGTAACTTCACTAATGATACAAAACAACACAAGTAATATTAAAGAGACAGAACTATAAGAACACAACAAAGACACAAGAACACTAGATTTAGTTTTCAAAAAAGTTGTATATTGATTCTCTAGTTCTATTACAAGTGTTTGCAAGTATATCTAATTACAAGAACCGGAGACTATTTATACTACAACCTACAACCGTCAATATACAAAAGGCAGTTGGAATTTTTTTACTAATCTAGACAACAAGATCAATCTACAGTCAAAAGGCAGATTGTCTTTTGACTAGTGACTATGACATGCCATAGCTCACTGACTTAATCTAATACAGACAAGTCTACAGGAACAAATATGGGAATTTACAGTCAAAGACTTTTTTCTACTGTTTGATAAAGTATGGAAGTTTCACCAACTAATGTTAGCAGGTGAGTCTTCAGAGCAGCAGTGGAAAGTACATCGGCTTTATCAAAAAGTAACTCAAAGAAAGCATCTTTTCTCTATCTTCGGAAGAAATCTGTCTTCACAGCAAAGTGGCTTCAGAAGACTTTGTCTTTTGAAGCTTCGGAAGACTTTGTCTTTTGAAGCTTCGGAAGACTTTGTCTTTTGAAGCTTCGGAAGACTTCGTCTTTGGCTTCGGAAGAAATGAGTCTTTGGCTTTAGAAGAAATGAGTCTTTGGCTTCGGAAGATTTCATACTTGTAATATTTTTTTTGATAAGTGTGAAACTTCCGAAGTAACTTCTTCTGAACTGTTGGCTTCGGAAGATTTTACACTTAGACTTATTTGTGAGTGTAAAACTTCCGAAGCTAGTTCATCTTTTTTCCTTAGTGCATGCAGGAAGACTTGGTTGTTCTGGTATCCTTTGGTTGCATCAGCCTTTTATCTTCAGATGTTCCTTACACACATTTATTTTCATCTCGATTATTCATCGTCATTGCTCTTTGAAGAAACAAATACCAGCTGTGTTGACTTGGCTAGAACATTTTTCATGAGTTTACTTTACTTAAAAAGGTAATAATAAATCAATCAAGCTCCAAATACAATATGTCTACATTTGTATGTGCAAAACTCTTGTATTAGTCAATCCAAATGAAACTAACTTATAATATTAATAAACTCAACTAACAAAACAAATTATGTCAATCAAAATCGTTGTTAGGAATACCGATCGCATCATCGAAGACCTACACCGGTAGGAATCTATAGAAACTTTGAAAGTATAATCAAACCTCTTGAAACAAGCGGGTCATAACTCATTTATATATCTCTATTCCCCAATAAATTTATGGTATGTTCAAATATTTTACATTCTATCTTATGTTCGTGTCTTACCGTCTTCAATAAGATTTAGATATTTTTTAACTTATAACTTTTTTTAAACATTTGTAGTAGATTTTTTATTCTTATACTTATAATTATATATATAGTCTAAAAACAAACTAAATAAATAGTTGAGTTTTTGTTGTTTGTATTTTGACCACATATTTTATTGGTTTTTGTATTTTGGTCCTCTATACCCACGTTCTATATACATGCCTCAAAAGGGAAATATTTTGAATGGAAGAATAATGTAACTTATGGTGCTGGTGGTGGTGGCCGGCCGCCATATATTCGCCTCCCGTGTGTCATCTTCTTTTGACGGCGGTCCTTCAAGTGGACCTACGATCAGCAGATGGAGTTGTTCTGGACAGACAAGGGTGTGACTGATGGTGCCGGTGGCAGTGGAGGCGATGGCCGACCGTCGTTTTCTCGCCACCCGAAGGGACCTACTATCAACGGGTTGGAGTTATTCTGGACATTACGTTGTCTTTTTCAAAAAAACATAAAAAAAATTCACCATGGTGTCCATTTCAGTATAAATACATGACATAACAACGGGGCAACGCCCGTAGGATAAAATACTAGTTACATTAAAAGTCAAACATTTTTTTTAATTAAATAATATCTTTTATATCTTTATCATTATTTTTTCTTCCTTCTTCACTCAATCACTTTTAAAAATATTAAACAATTAATGTGTGTGAATTGTATCTTACCAAATATACAAATAAACAGTAATATTTTTCACATATTTACTCACAATTATTCTGAATAATTATTCAATATAATATATAGAAGACACTTACAAATATACAATAAATCACTGTATAAACGCTGTTAAAAGAAAGATTCAAAAAGTAACGATAAGCTTTCTTATTACCAAACCTTCCTTACAATTATCACAATACACTACAATTATTATTATTATTATTCCAGTTACAATAATGATAAAAATAAAATTTAAGACGTAACAAGATGCAATGATGCATGCATACTCATAACAGAATTTCCCACCAAAACCCAACTTCATCTTCATCACATTCAGGTATTTCTAAACTGCAACTCAACAGCGCCAAATTTCCGCCATTAATGGCGTCAATCACCATCCTCTGCATCAAATTCATCATCTTCTTCATGCTAACTTCAAGCATCACATCTCAGAGTAAGAATCTCCACAATATTCACTTCATTTGTTCAATTCATTTCTTAAATCTATCAAATTATCTTCTTGCATCACAGGTCCCAAATACACATCATTCGTCGTCAACGCCACGAAGCTCCCACCGGAGGACACCTTCGACTACATCATCATCGGCGGTGGCACCGCCGGCTGCCCCCTGGCGGCGACACTGTCCTCCAACCACCGCGTCTTACTCCTCGAAAGAGGCGGTGTTCCTCACACAAACCCTAGCGTCATGCGAGAAGACGGCTTCATCCCCACGCTCCGGCGAGTCGACTCGTTCTACTCGCCGGCGGAGGCTTTCAGCTCCGACGACGGCGTCCCCAACGCCCGCGGCCGCGTCCTCGGCGGCAGCAGCGCCATCAACGCCGGCTTCTACAGCCGAGCCGACGACGAGTTCTACAACCGCTCAGGTATCAACTTTGATCCGAATCTCATCGATCGATCGTATCAGTGGATCGAAAACGCCATCGTGTTTCAACCGGAGTTACAACCGTTTCAATCCGCGGTTCGTGACGGTTTGTTGGAGATCGGTGTTAAGCCTTTCAACGGCTACAGTTTACAACACGCTATCGGCACGAAAATCGGTGGCTCTACGTTCAACAGCTCGGGCCACCGTCACAGTGCTGCAGATCTGCTAAACACAGCTATAGAAAGCAACATCAAAGTTGCTGTTCATGCTACAGTTGAAAGAATATTATTCAGTGGATCTGAATCTGTTAGTTCAAAGAGGAATGCTATTGGAGTGGTGTTTTGGGACACCACTGGTCGTTACCACCACGCGATGTTGCGACCCGAGGGGGAGGTTATACTCGCTGCTGGCGCGATTGGGAGCCCGCAGTTGCTGCTGTTGAGTGGCGTAGGGCCGCGGTCGTACCTCTCGTCTTGGGGGATTCCGGTGGTGGTTCATTCGCCTTTCGTTGGGGAGTTGTTGTATGATAACCCTAGGAATGGTGTATCGTTTCTGTCCCCGAGTTTGCTGCATCATTCTTTGATACAGGTGGTGGGGATTACTGATTCGGGTGCTTATCTCGAGGCGTCGTCTATTGTTCGTCCTGTGGCTTCGCGTGTGCACTCGAATCACAGGCGGTCGCAGTCTTCTAGAATGTATTTCAGCGTGGCCAGCATCATGGAGAAGATCATCGGGCCGTTGTCTGCTGGGTCGCTCCGTTTAGCGTCCACAGAGATCACAGCGACCCCTATCGTGCGGTTTAACTACTTCAGTAATCCGTTGGATTTGGAAAGATGTGTGAATGGGACGCGTAAGATTGGGAAATTGCTTAGGACACGGGCTATGGGTGGTTTCAGGTTCTGGAATAGGCGTCGTCGTGCAGAGTTTAGGTTCGTGGGGGGCAGGTTGCCGGCTAACCAGTCGAGTGATGAGGAGATGGGGGCGTTTTGCAGGCGGACAGTGAACACGATATGGCATTATCATGGTGGGTGTGTGGTGGGGAGAGTGGTGGATGCTGATTTGAAGGTGATGGGTGTCGGTTCTCTTCGGGTGGTTGATGGTTCTACTTTCGCGGTCTCGCCTGGGACCAACCCGCAGGCTACTGTTTTGATGCTTGGAAGGTATCTTTTGAGTTTGATTCATGTGTTGTTGTGTTGTTGGGTGATCATGAGTTTGATTTGGTGATTGTTTTGTTTGTGAATGTTGCAGGCACATGGGTTTGAAGATTTTAAGAGAGAGATTGCAGAAGGCAAGTGCTTGATTTTCTTATGATGAAATTTTTTGCTTCTTGATTCAAAGTTTAATCTGCATCAAATGTTGTATGTTGTTGGAAATAACAGTTTACAGTCTTCTTTGCAGAAACATTTTGATGAATTTTGTATATATTTGCTTTCTTTTTATGCTATTTTGAGTTTTTGACCACTGTTTTATACTATACATGAAGCTAAAGTTGTATGTATTTGCTTTCTTTTTATGTTATAATGCTATTCATGTAGCACAAAAATCACACATAGCCATCATACATTAGCTGATGCAACCAGGGGTCTCATAGGGGCCGGTTGGGGGGCACCGCCTCCCATCTTTTTTTTTATCAGTAGTGTTAAATTTTAATCCGATAATGTAAATTTTTGAGCCGATAATGTAAATTTTTATATAAATAGCGAGTTCTCCCCTCCCAACCAAAAAAATTAATTTCGCCCCCGCTCCTTCTACGGAAGTGTTTAAACTCCGTCACGCAGCTAGTTATGGTCAGTCACTAGCGAGGCACATATGATACAATTCTCCTAATAGGACTCTAGCCGCATGATATTGTGAAGTACTATCACTAAGCGCAATAAAGAGTGCATCAAAAACTAAATAATATGTACCATGAACCAAAATACATATATATATTATATATTGTTCAATATGGTTACAATATCTTTTTAAACTATAGTATGGTTCGTAAAACAACGTTGTACCTCTAGTTGTTGACTTTAACGACATTAACATTCAACCAGAATGGATGACACACAAATCAGGTCGCATTGATAATGCATATCGGTCACAGATGAGAGGTTTTTGATGCTATGCAAGTGTAGAGATCCCAACGTAAAACATACATTTACGTATACATTAATCGAAAAAATGTATGTTCCGTTATACAATAATCGAAAAATGTATGTTCCACCTGGCAAAAGTAGATATACGACTTTGCACACTGTCATGTGTTATTTGCACATCAACCAATGAAGATTTTAGATTCATTGAACCTCAGTTTGTGTATGAAAAAGTTTGTTGATAAAACGTGTGTTTAAATGTAGTTAAATTAGCTACTTCAATTACCACTGTGACTCAATGCAAAGACATGATGAGAACATGATGCTACAGTTCAAGTCAACCCACCCACAAGGCCTTCATATTTGTATTCATATCAAATCACAGGTTCCAACTTATAGGCCAAATCCAAGAAACTATAAAAGATGGACCCTTAACAACCCAAGCAAAACACCAATCATGCTCTATATCTCTACTTTTTGTAGGCAAAACACACACACACATGGTAAGTATTTATGCAACAATGATAGCTTAGCTTAGCTTAGCCAGCCCCCATAAAAAATGCAACTTTTAAATAAGATTGGCTCATATAGTAACGCATATCCATAGTTGGGCCATGGGTGCCTACAAACCTAAAAACATCAACATAAGCTGGATCAATTCTCACAGAAATCCCTAGCTAACATTCATCAAAACAATAACCAACATAAGCTGCAAATGTTCTTTTCAACCCCTATCCTCATTCAAATCCTTTGTTTTACTTCCCCCTGAACATAATGAGAATCAAAAGAATGTTAATCACATTAGAAACAAAAAACACGAATGGAAACAGTGTGTGTGTATGTGTATGAGAGAGAGAGAGAGAGCAAGTCGCATACGCATTCATCATGAGGGTAATGTTGTCCCCTTTCAGCAGAATCCTGCCTAAAATATCAAAAGCAGATAAACATCAAACATTGACGACGGAAAATACGTACACAGGAGATCAAGATAATAAACATATAACAAACCTAAAGCCTTTCGGGTCTTTTTCTTTATGCTGATTTCCTCAGCCTCATCAAGAACCAAATTCATGTACTCATCAAACCCCTACATCAAACAAATAATACACATAACTTTCCTCATATCATTAAGTTTAAAAGAAGATAATATGCCTGCAACTACAAGTCAATAATAGTGTAACACGTTCTGCATTTGAGTATCGCTCACACTGCTCTTTGCATCTCTTGTTTTGTTAAGGAAACACTCCAAGATTAATTTTCACAAAACATGAGAACTAAAAATATGCAAGTCAACTAGAGCAAACACAACCCCCTAAAGGCCACATGTCTAATCCAAGCCACATTTTACCTTATCCCATTGGTTAACGAGGTACGGTGAGGTCCTGTGAGTAATCCGGTAACAGGTTCTCATGGTTAAAATAACCAGAGCAAAAACAACTCTACATCAAAATCCTACTCCCTAGGTGTTGGGTATTCATTCACAAAATAGAAAAAGAAAACAAAGACAGAATCAAAGGCATACTTTGATTTTTTATATCAATTGAGTCATCTAGAAGTTAATTTGAATAGTTGTTGCAAATTTGCACCCATTTTATCCTACTCTAGCATCTAATACAAAGCAAAATGCAAACATGAAGTTTCAAATTAGCCTAATCATATTCAAAATCAAAATCTAAACGAAGCCCTAATCGTATTCAAAATCCAAATGACTAATTAAGCACAAAACTGAAAATTAAACCAATGCTTAATTGCTCATTACACATACAATTATGCGGCCTTCAATCCTCAAGTCTTTCTGCTCAAACAACCATATCTGTATGCGAGCTTTCTGCATCATAAACAACACATAAACTAAACAAACCACCCAACGAGATCAAAACATAAAGCTTGTTGAGGATAACACTTACGCTCTGTAGGAACCTAAAGATGAGATTCTGCAAGAAAACAAACGATCAAAATCAGCAATTAATCTGGGGAAAATAAGAGAATTAGGGCAAAATTGATGAGGAAAACATACGATTGGTTGGGTCATGATCCTCTGGACCTTTGTAGCCATTGCTGCGGCTGTTAATGTGATCGATCTTCTTCTTGTTTGATTGATTGATAACAGCAGTCGCAGTGATAACCCTAGGGCAGAGTTGTTAGTGTGAAGTCGTCAAAGTGAAAACCTTTTTTCTAATCAACATTCCCCCGCCTCTTTTATTCTATTTGTTAGATACTAAATTTATTGAAATCATTTTAAAATGGGTTTAAAGTATTTTTTAGTTAAAAATGAGAAAAATAAATTATTTACTTTTTTTAACGTTCGTTAAGGGTTTGAATAAAAATAAGTTTGAAACCCTCCTTTGACTAAGATGTAGTGGTTTTAGCGTTTTAATTGTATTCGCATCAGCAACTTTGGAGCCTCCTAGGGGCACCACTCGTCTAGTCTAACAAATTACGCTCCTGCAAGCACATCCACCACCACTCTCAAAAATCCCACCACACTTCAAAACGTCATATCAATGATATAGTGAAACACAAAAGGAGAAGTCTGATTGCCACCACCACCACGATCCTAAAAAACCCACCTGTGGCAATGAAGTTGTTGTCCAAAAGCCATTTTTGACTGTCGATAATTGAGGTGGTGGTGACACCGCAATCAATGAGCAAAGCCCTAAGGGGTTGCTAGAGAGAAAGGGTTATGGTGTAGCGTGGTATGGCAGTGGTGGTGGACAAATTAAGGGGGACGTGTGCTTGGAGGATTAGGGCTTCGATGACCGGTGCTGCGATGATCGATGGTTAATATGCTATTGCCAGAAAGATACTGAACTCATTTTGAAGGCTGCCACATCATCGTTGTCCTCAAACAACCCACCAGCTCCACCCATGTTTCTCCGGGTAGGGCGGTGGGGAGATATTATACTAGACCTTTGTCGGACAGACTTATGGTGTTCATCGATTTACGGGAGTTTTGGAGTGGTGGATTCGTAGGAGTTTTGGTGTACATCGATTTACGGGAGTTGTGGTCACAAATCTGAAGACGATCACAGTGGCGGTGGAGGTGGTAGCCGAAGGGTGGGGGCAGGAGGTGGTGTTTTGCGGTGAAGAAAGAAGAACGTAAAAGAGAGAGAAAATGTAAATTTAAAAATGGAGAATGGATATCGATGAGGGGGGGGGAGTGGTTGGGGTGGGTATGGGGTGTTTAATTGTTTCTGTAAAATAAAATAATAATAAAGTTTATACATTAATATTTAGTTTTTATTGTTAAACACGAGGTATTTTAGTCATTTAACACTCATCTAACAGAAAATATTAACGGTGTTAGTAAAATGAATTGAAACGGACATAATTTTGAAAACTAAGGTCAATAATGAAAACAAATTAAAGATTTGTACTCAAATGAAGATAATTTACAAAACTCTAGGACTAAAACTAAAATTAACTCTAAACATAAATATAAACTGATCTGATTTTCTATAAAATTTAAAGCCTTTTAATTCACTCATTCAAGATGGAATCCTCATTATACATTGATTGAGATTAGAAGGCTCAGGATACATCCATTTAGGTTGGAAGCCTGTGAGTTATACAATACACTCATCCATACTAGGAGCCTCATAAAAAAACGGTTAGATTGAGAGCCTTATAATACATTCATTCGGAGCCTTAGTCACGACTATATAGATGATGATCAAGCCTAAAGCTATGTTTCCGAGTACATTTAAAAAGAGAAAATAAGAAAGTGGAAGGAAAGAAAAAAAACAGTTGTGTTGTAGAGTTTTTTATTGAAAGAAAACGAAAGAAAAGTAAGAAAGTTGTGATAAGTGGAAGGAAAATGAATAGTAAAATCAATCATTTAATTGAAGAAAATAAAGAGAAAGGAAAAAAAAAGAAAAGAAATGAAATGAAATAAAATGATTTTCTTTCTGTTTTTTCCTTAAGTAAACGCGTGAACACAACTTATAGGTTAGATCATAAATAATCACAAAGCCAAAGCAATCAATCATGCCCTCAAAGACGTGGATTAAACCTCAATGTTTAGATTATAAGTCGCAAGGCTTGAATACCACTATAGTCAAAAACCTTATAAAAAGCGCAAGTCGGATAAAGGTCTTGAGATGAAATAACACTTCAAGTCACAAGGCTTCAATACCGAGCCATGGTTGGATGACTAGATAAAAACCTATAACGATAAAAAGCCTGATTACTTTGGACACAAGTCCAAGTCACTACATAACAAACGTAAAAATCAATTTTCAAGGCCAAAAAGCCACAAGTCCTTGTTACCTACATCCCACGAGCTCCAAAAAGACTACTATATTATCAGCACAAATTACAAATCATCTACTCTTGAATGGAAAACAAACTCCAAATCAAATCTTTTAATCTCAAATATACTAATTATTTTGGAATCTTTAAAAAAACTATGATGTCAAGACACTAACATATATTCTAGACTGATCAAGATCATACATATTAAGGGCCATTCAATCGATAGGATAACAAATTGCATGAGTCTAGTATAATTAACTAGCACAACGTCATACTAGACTTGAGGACTTATAAATGGCACCTCATTATTGAATCTAACCCAATATGCTTATGATATGCTTATGATTATCTCATATACAAATACTAAGTTGAGTGTCACAATATCCCAAAGCTAAAAATTTTGAAATCCTCTAATAAGTATCTTATGATTGCAAGTTTATATCAAGACATGATAATATATCACCTATTAGATGGATTGAGCCGTACGCCCGTACGGGTCACCTATAGGTGAAATTAATTTAATTAAACTTTTTAGTTTTAAGCATGTAGAGACAACATGTCATCACCATATATTAAAATTAATTTTATTAATTTTTTTAACATATTGCAAACACAAATCGTCGCTATAGGTAAAACCAGATTTAATTAAAAAAATTATTAAGCTATAGCGTCGCTATAAGCGGAAAATAATCAAATAAATCATTTTATTTCTATAAAAACCAGAAATTGGCACCGATCTATAACGTCTAGAAGTTGTCGCTATTAACTTATACTGACGATATTTTAATAATAACCATGCTCTGATAATTTTTTTAAAACGACAAAATGTTGTCGATATAGCTCAATTTTGTCGCTATAAGTCTTGAAAATTATGATCCTATAGGGGGTTATTGTTATAGTGATGCTTGCACTCCTACCCGAGTCCTCAAGATGGTCACGTATCTTAAGAAATTCCTCACCCACGTATTAATGAAGAATAATTAATCATGATTATTTATTTATTTATTTTTATAATTATGCATTAGTTAAAAAAATAAAAAGAACTTTCGTATGAACCTAGTGTTGGTCTTTGAAGTGGTCTTATTCATGAAAAGTCTTGGCGTCATCAAACAAACAAGGGGCAAAAAGTTGACCCAATCAACGTTTGACTACATGCTATTTCATTTTATTATATGATCCACTAGTGTCTCTCGTTCATTTTATCATATTATCATGTTTCATGTCTCAATAACCCCATAAAGAAAGAAGATAAGATGTTATTGCAAAACATGAAGTTATATATGAAGAATTGCTGTAATCATTTGATGTTGTATGTTATGGTGATGAGCTTGTTATGTGCATCAAATTGCGAAACGAAGATCGATGTACGAATCGGAGTGATTCTCGATATGGACTCGAGCACGGGTAGGATGAGCAAAACGTGCATTACGATGGCGATACGCGATTTCTATAAAAAGCACGATGATTACACCGTGATAATACGCCCTTACTTTCGTGACTCGAAACAAGACGATGTTCAAGCGGCTTCTGCGGCGATTGATCTGTTGAAGAACACTCGAGTCATGGCGATTCTCGGGCCCATGACAACATCACAAGCGGATTTTGTTATCGATCTCGGTAACAAAGCTAAGGTGCCAATCATCTCGCCTGCATCGAGCCCGTTTCTTTTGCCGAATGACAACGTTTACTTCATCCGATCGGGGCACGATTCGACTTCTCAGCTCAAACCCATTGCAGAATTGATCAAACACTTTAAATGGAGTGAAGTGGTGCTTGTGTATGAAGATGGTGAGTATGGAAGAGGTCTAGTTCCTTATTTTTCTAGCGCCATGAGGTCTATTGGTACCAAAGTCATGTCCCAAACCGTCGTGTATCCTTCGGTTACCAACGATTGGATCCTCGGTGAGCTTTACAGGCTAAAGACAATGCAGACTCGGGTTTTCGTGGTGCACGCGCTACCGGAGTTAGCTTCACGGATTTTCAAGAAAGCGAGTGAAGCGGGAATGATGGAAGACGGGTTCGTTTGGATCATAACTGAAGGGCTAACGAGTCGTTTGCACTATTTGGATCATAAAGACGACTCAATGCAAGGAGTGGTTGGTGTGAAGTCGTATGTCCCGAAGTCGAAAGAACTAATCGACTTCGAGAAAAAATGGAAACGAGAGTTTCGGAGTCGGTATCCGGAGAATGACGTGACAGAACTAGACATAACAGGGGTGAGGTTGTATGATACAGTTTTTGGTCTAGCAATGGCATTGGAAAAGATGTTACTGCAAAACAAAGGGCTTTCAGCGATAGATAATAATAACATCCAGAATAAAACTAGTACTAGTTTGAAACAAAAAAGAGACTCAACTACGGATTTTGATGCAATTGAAACCTTAGAAACGGGAACGAGGCTCCTTCCATTGATGCGTAACTTTAGATTTGGCGGGCTTAGTGGCGACTTCCACATGACCAACGGACATCTACAATCGTCGGTGTACCAAATAGTGAACATACTCGGCAATGGAGAAAAACATATCGGGTTTTGGAGTCCTGAAATTGGCCTCTCAAAGAAGCAAAACAATGAAACAAAGGGTCTTAAGGTTGTTACATGGCCCGGCGACACTCATGTCATCCCTAGAGGTTGGGAGATCCCAATGAGCAACAAGAACAAGTTAAAAGTCGGGGTTCCAGCAAAACACGGGTTTGATCAGTTTATCGATGCAAACATCGACCCTGAAACCGGTCAAGTTATCATGACTGGTTTCTGTGTGGATGTTTTTAACGCGGTCATTGACGTGTTACCATATGCTCTTACGTATGAATTCATACCTTTTGTTACTTCAAATGGCAACGGTCCTGCCGGAACCTATACCGATCTTGTTCTCAATCTCTCACATGGGGTAATAAATCATAGATACTTTGCATTTTTTTTTTGGAAAAATATTTAACTTGAGAACTCATAATGCTAAATTCACGAAACCCCAGACGAGGTCAGGTCAGTAAAACGCAGTTCTCGCTTTACAGATGACCTTTAAAATTTTAAAGGCAAAAACTAATGATATCTAGATTTGAACATGAGACCTCTACTAGAAGGACTTAAACGTATTTATCACTCTGTACATATTATGTATTTAGAACTTGTGGTATAAATGTTGGTTTGTAATGTTTCAACAATGTAACAGGGATACGATGCATTGGTCGGAGACATTACAATACTCGCAGAGCGAGCGGACAAAGTCGCTTTCACATTGCCATACGCAGAGGCTGGTGTTTCGTTGATCGTTCCGTTGAAAGACGAGAGAAAAAGTGCATGGATCTTCATGAAACCCTTAGAGAAAGAGCTTTGGATAACAATCGGTGTGTTTTTCATATACATTGGATTTGTGGTATGGGTTATTGAGCATCGTGTAAACCGAGAGTTCCAAGGCCCCGCTTATAAACAAGTCGGAATGCTCTTATGGTTTTCGTTCTCCACACTTGTTTATGCACACAGTAAGTATGGATTACTAAACATAAACACTCACACACACTCTTTCTTCTAACATGTCAAATTTAGAAAGTACTAGTCACATGCATACGAGACATCGTTCGATGTGCAACCACATCAGCTTTATCTACATTCAAAAATTGCATCTCGCTCATCTCTTTTACATATAAGTTTTTTAATCAAATAAACCATTTATTATATTTTTCACAATCTTGGTCGTTTTCATCCTAATTTTGACCAACTTGACCCGCTTGTACTATCTTAAGCCCTTGATAAGGTAACCTTTAGCGGCGAAAGCTTTTAACGGCGACAAGGTGAAGTAGCCGCTAAAAGTAATAGCGGCGATAATGATGGTCTTTTCCGATGACAAATGTCGCCGTTAGTAATGAAATTATTTGTAGCGACGCAGATCACCTCGATCACTTCTAGGCACATTCTCTTATGTTTTTAGCATGATTTTCGACCCGAGTTTTAACACATAAACTAATTATTATTTTTCTTATGGGTGTTATATGTAGGGGCGAAGTTGATAAGCAACTTATCACGCTTCGTGGTGATTGTGTGGGTGTTCGTGGTGCTGGTGCTGACCTCGAGCTACACCGCAAGCTTGGCATCTATGTTAACGATACAGAAGCTTCGGCCGACATACACTGACATAGATGAGATCAAGAAAAATGGAGAATCAGTAGGATACCAAGAGGGTTCTTTTGTTAGAGATATGTTGATACATATGGGCTTTAAAGACAACAAATTGAAAAGCTATAGTACCTTTGAGGAGTATGACAATGGACTTAAGTTAGGAAGTCATAACGGTGGCGTTTCTGCAATTATGGATGAACTCCCTTATATTCGGGTGTTTTTGGCAAAGTATTGTACAAACTACATCATGACAGGTCCCACCTACAAAACTGCTGGCTTTGGTTTCGTAAGTTTCATTCTATTCCATTTCAATGTTATTAGGGTGTAAACGAGCTTGAGCTAAAAGCGTTCGAGCTTGAGCTTCGGTCGTTATATAGCTTTGTATTTAAAACTCAAGTGCTCATGAGTGATTTTTTAAGCTTGAGCTAACAAAGCTCGAGCTTGAGCTTCGGTTGTTTCAAGCTTTATGTCCAAAGCTCGAGTGCCGCTCGTGAGTTATTTTTTAAGCTTAAATTTGGCTTACGCACAACTTATTAATTAAGTATTAATTACTTAGTTTGTTTATTTATGGTCAAATAATTATTTATATATATTTTATAACATATATAATATATATATTATTTAGTTATTTTTTATAATATATATATATATATATATATATATATATATATATATATATATATATATAATATTATTATGTAATATGTATTTTTTTATATTAAATAAATTTATTACATGTATATAAACTATAGGCTAGTTTAGTCTTGCGAGTCCAATCAAGATCAGTATATGAAGCTCAAGTACACTTATTAATTCTTGAGCTCTAGTGCTCGGGCTTGTTTAAGCTAGATTAGCTGGATTCGAGCTTTGAACGAGCCGGCCACGAGAATACGAGTGACCCTACTTCTTTATACCTTACATTTCATTATTTTATTTCTGTCCACTCGACAATGACTTGCATATATTGTATATAAAGGCATTTCCAATAGGGTCACCATTGGTCCATGATGTTTCTAGGGCAGTTTTGCAAGTGACAGAGAAGCAGTTGATGAACATAACTAACCACTGGTTTAAAGAAGAAGCCGAATGTGATCAAAAGGGAGCTAAAGCGAACGGGCTCGGGTTAGATAGCTTCAAGGGAGTTTTTTTTATCACCGGTTTATCATCTACCTTCGCGCTCTTGATCTTCTTGTTCATGTTTTTGTATCAAAACCGCCAAATGTTGGTGTCACATGATTCAATTAGCGGAAAGCTGGCTGTTGTTGCAAAAACATTCGATATGTTTAAAGAAGATGAATCCAGAAGGTCGAACATAGAAGCAAAATTAACAGCTGAGGAATTGGACATCAATGATAGCCAAACAATTAGTGTATTTCATCAAGAAGTAGAAGTTTTGTCACATGATGAAGGGTTTTCTACTAGTGAACCTGAGAGCCCAGTTCATGAAACAATACAAGTAGTAGAAACTACAACTATTTATACATGTACATAATTACACACACCTCTCAAATGTATATTTATGGTTGTTAGTAGTGAGAGACATGTACATTAAGTTTCATTGGTGTCATCAATTTTTGTTTTCAGATACCTTGTGAATTTTTGTACGGATCAAATCATCAATTTCTCACTACAGCCAATGTAAAGGACTAAAATAATTTAAATTTATATGATGTGTTATTCTTTAAATTAGATCAATTGAAGTTGGAATAATACATTATTTGTTTTGTTTGTTTATTGTAAATGCCATGGGATTAAATTTTTATATTTTATAATAGTAATTATTAGTAAAACAAGAAATTATACTAGACACTAGAACTTGTAAAACAACTATATAATATTTATACCTCACACCACCTCCTTATACAAAATAGGCTTTTACTAATGAAGAAATCACTAAACGCAAAATTATATATTTTTTAAAATTTTATTCTGTGTTATGGTTTGTGCCTCATTGTAGATTTATTACTTTGTTTTTAGTTATTTTAAACACTAATAGTTTTCATTTTTAATATTTAATCCTAACATTTTTTTCATTTTCAAATTTTGCCATATACTATTCGTTTTGTATAAATGTTGCATTTTATGTTTCGTTCTAAAATATTCGAGTTAACATACCGCACCATGTGTATATGGTTCAACATTTTTACCTCTTTTATTTGTGTTTAACGCCCGCGTTTGTTTTACGTTGCGGTCAAATTTATGCACATTAACATGCCGCAACGAGTGTGCATGGTTTGACCTTTTACGTCTACTTTTTGTTCGGTTTTATTTTTTTCGTTTTTATTTCTTTTATTTTACGAATTTTTCTAGTGTTGGTAGTTGCAAGCAATGGTGTGGCACTAATGCTATTTAGCACGGTTTTACCCAACCACCGCAACACGTGAGCTTAATGCTAGTTCGTTGCTAATCACCAATATAAATAATATACCAAAACCAAAAAGTAATTTACTTCTTTAAAGTTCGTTAGTCATCACCCGGCCGATCACCATCGTATCACACACAACTAATTAATCCAAATGCCTCTTTAGTTTTTACATTGTTAGTTCTTGATGTCTTTTTCAAGTAATGTTTGTTGAAAAATGTGGTTTTAAAAACTAAAAAGTCTTTCAAATGTGATGTTGGATATTTCATTTGTGTTAATATATGCTTCCATGTGTGTGCTTATGTTATGTTAACTACGAATTTCAAATGTGCGTATATTGTTGAAATTGATGGTTTCAGAACGTTGATCATTCTATGAAGGTATCTTTTCTATAAGGTCGTTAATTTTGATTGTAAAAGAAGTATTGATTATTTGTGTAATTTTTATAGTTACAGATAATTGGGCTTTGATATAATAATAACAAAAATCATTCCCTCGAGGGTTAAAAATTATTATATCTTCTAAAAACAAATAAAAAATGGTCTTTCCAAATTTTTTAAGTTGCAAGTAGAATAGTCGATGAAACTAGAAAATTCCATGTCTGTGGGTAACGCAATACTACACTCGAAACATAAACGCATGATAAAACTTTGTAGTGCGCACGACAAGAAATCTCAAAATAAGAGTTGTCGCGAACGGCATGGTCGAACTAAAGTTCCACGAACCCTATTCCGCTAAACAAAGAAAGTCAAGCTTTTCGTAGTAGGAACATAATAAGAAATGATGGCTATGTTATGCTTAAAAAAAAGTCAATTCTAGAATTATATGAAAGGAAAAGTTGCAAGTACTAGACGTACTGACATTGATGATAATTTAATGGCTCTGAACGAGTAGAAAAAAATGGACTCATATAATATAAATTAATAACCCATATTTAAAAAATATAATACGACAATAATTATTATATCAATAAATAAAAGTATCGTAGCAAAATAATTTAATTTACTTGTTTAAGCAGACCGTGAGGCTATCCTAGCGTTATTAGAATTTGTTTAGATTAAATAAATGGTAGTATACTAAACTAATTAGAATGTTAATGGACCCTAAAATTTAATATGTTAAAATAATTCAATTATTATTAGGTTTGTTAATAGCATATAGGTTTTTTTAATATGCATATACATATATAATATAAATGTTTTCTTAAATTTTAGGTCTCTTATATAATTGTAACCGATAGAAAAGTCCAAGAAACTTTAGTTTCACAACTAATAAAAATATATACTATACACAATTGTATGAATAAACGATATAAAGGATCTCATAAAGATGCCATATATTCCAAACGTAAATAAAAACAATTATGACATATATCGTGGTCCAACATGAAGGTGGTCACGTGTATCATAAGAAATTTCACACGAAGTTATTAACGTAGAATCATTATCCATAATTCTCACTTATGTATCATAAGAACCCTTTTATGGACCTAATTTCAGTCTTTGAACGACGTCGTATTCATGAAAAGTCGTGGCCGTCATCCAACACGTACACAAAAAGTAGACCCAATCAACATTCCACTTATATACTCGACACCACATTTTAACAGTTTTTTGTCATGTTTCATGTCTCAACCAAAATACAAATAACACGCGATCACAAAACACGATGATCTTTTTTTGTGATTGTTGTAAGCCTCTTATGTGCAAAGAGCGGCGAAACGAGCAAGATCGAAGCACGAATTGGTGTGATTCTCGATATGGATACTAGCACGGGTAAGATGAGCAAAATTTGCATTTAAATGGGGATACGCGATTTATACCAAAAACACGACGGTAATCGTCCGCCCTTACTTTCGCGACTCAAAACAAGACGATGTTCAAGCGGCTTCTGTGGCGATTGATCTGTTGAAGAACACTCGAGTCATGGCGATTCTCGGGCCCATGACATCATCCCAAGCGGATTTTGTTATCGATATTGGTAACAAAGCTAAGGTCCCGATCATCTTGCCTGCATCGAGCCCGATACTTTCGCCGAATGACAACGTTTATTTCATCCGATCGGGGCACGATTCGACCTCTCAGCTCAAACCCATTGAAAACTGATTAAACACTTTAAATGGAGTGAAGTGGTGTTTGTTTATGAACATGGTATGTATGGAAGAGTTCTAGTTTCTAATTTTACTGATGCCATGAGGTCTATTGGTACCAAAGTCATGTCCCAAACCATCGTGTATCCTTCGGTTACCAACGATTGGATCCTCGGTGAGCTTTACAGGCTAAAGACAATGCAGACTCGGGTTTTCGTGGCACGCGCTACTGGAGTTGGCTTCGCGGTTTTTCAAGAAAGTGAGTGAAGTGGGAATGATGGAAGACGGGTTCGTTTGGATCATAACTGAAGGGCTAACGAGTCGTTTGCATTATTTGGATCATAAAGACTACTCGATGCAAGGAGTGATGGGTATGAAGTCGTATATCCCGAAGTCGAAAGAGCTGATCGACTTCGAGAAAAGATGGAAACGGAAGTTCCGGAGTTGGTATCCGGAGGATGACGTGACAGAACTAGACATAACAGGGGTGCGGTTGTACGATACAATTTTTTGTCTAGCAGTGGCATTGGAAAATATGTTATTACAAAACAGAGGGTTTTTAGCGACAAACAATAATAATATCCAGAATAAAACTGATACTACAACAATAATATCCAGAATAAAACTGATACTACAATAATAATATCCAGAATAATATAATATCTAGCTAGATCCGAACCTGAGACTCGGCTAGAAGGACTCAAGAATGTTTATCACTCAGTTAACTTGTACATGTTATGTATTTAGAACTTGTGATATAAATGTTGGTTTATAATGTTTCAACGATATAACATGGATTTGATGCATTGGTCGGAGACATTACAATACTCGCAGAGCGAGCGAGCAAAGTTGCTTTCACATTGCCATACACAGAAGCTGGTGTTTCGTTGATCGTTCCGATCAAAGACGAGAGAAAAAGTGAATGGATCTTCATGAAACCCTTAGAGGAAGAGCTTTAGATAACAATCGGTGCGTTTTTCATATGCATTGGATTTGTGACAGAACTAGACATAACAGGGGTGCGGTTGTACGATACAATTTTTTGTCTAGCAGTGGCATTGGAAAATATGTTATTACAAAACAGAGGGCTTTTAGCGATAAACAATAATAATATCCAGAATAAAACTGATACTACAACAATAATATTCAGAATAAAACTGATACTACAACAATAATATCCAGAATAATATAATATCTAGCTAGATTTGAACCTGAGACTCGGCTAGAAGGACTCAAGAATGTTTATCACTCAGTTAACTTGTACATGTTATGTATTTAGAACTTGTGATATAAATGTTGGTTTATAATGTTTCAACGATATAACATGGATTTGATGCATTGGTCGGAGACATTACAATACTCGCAGAGCGAGCGAGCAAAGTTGCTTTCACATTGCCATACACAGAAGCTGGTGTTTCGTTGATCGTTCCGATCAAAGACGAGAGAAAAAGTGCATGGATCTTCATGAAACCCTTAGAGGAAGAGCTTTAGATAACAATCGGTGCGTTTTTCATATGCATTGGATTTGTGATATGGGTTATCGAGCATCGCGTAAACCAGGAGTTTCGAGGCCCCGCTTATAAACAAGTCGGAATGCTCTTATGGTTTTCATTCTCCACACTTGTTTATGCACACAGTAAGTATGGATCCGCTTGTACTATCTTAAGCCTTTGAGGAGTTTTCTAGATCACCTCGCCCCTGCGCGCACTTTTTAAAACCTCGGATCATGGTTTATATCAATAGTACGTGTTCGTTGATGTTTTTCTTTCATGTTTTCAACACAATTTTCGACCCGAGTTTTAACACATACAACTAATTATTATTTTCTTATGGATGTTTTATGCAGGGGAGAAATTGATAAGGAACGATAACTTGATAATTGCACATAACTAAACAATTATAATACTACTAAGATAAAGTAAGTATCTAAAATAACATGTTGTATATGAGTAAGTGGAAAGTCAAAGAAGATGTTTCATTGATGTTCATAGTAAGGTAAAATGATACAAACATAACGAAAAACCATAATAATTTAAATTAAATGTTACATCATAGTATACAGATACAAACAATAAGTTAAAAAGAGCATAAAATTTGACTATTTAGTTAATCTGCATAACATTTCATACATACACATTAAAAGGTGGTGTGAATTGTATAGATAGTTGTACTTAATGATATATATAGTTTTTTAATAAATTAAGAAATATGTCTTTTTATTAATGTTATTTTTATAAAATAATTTTTTATACAGCTCAAAAAAATTTCTAAAACATCTAACTTTTTTTTAAATTTAAAATATTTTAAAATTGGTATTTTAAAAAGTAACTTTTTTTATAAACTAAAAATAATTAAAATTAGGAGTTATAATAAAAAAATTTAAAAAATAACATTTTTAATACGGTTTGTTTTGAAAAAAAATGTTTAACTTTTTTTGGAAAGAAAGTTTAAAAACAAAAGTTTAAAAATTAATATCGTTATTTTATTACTTATAGTTATTAGTCATATTTAATTTCAATCATATCTTATTTTAGATTATCATTTTATACTTCATAAAATTTTATTATATTAAATATTTTATTTTTTCAACCCGTATAATATACGGGTTTACTAAGTTAGTATTAAATAAATAATAATCAATAACTAATCAGAGATATTATGACCATTTATAGTCCGATTCAACCCGATTCAATATTATATCTCTATATTTGATTACAGGGTCAAAATACTTCGTAATTGATTTAATTATTACACATAATTTTTTAGTGTATATTATTTAAATCTGAATTTTTCAAACTAATATCCTCACACCCACTCAATATTTAGCTCACGATTTGACCCGTCAAAAGTATTTTTTTTAAGTCTAAAAGAAGACAGTTTTCTTTAACTGTATATTTCGTTATGACTGTATATTTCGCTATGACAATAAATAAAAATCAAGGTCAATCTCTGTCAAGTGTCAATTTATATTTGAAAGAGTCTATTTTTACCCATGATCAGCTTTGTGATATCTTGTCACAAGTTAAGAGTAAAGATGAATTGAACCTTTTAGTTTTAGATAATGAGTGTAAACATACTAATGTTACTACAAATGTAGTTTACAAGGATGTTTTTGCTCATTTGTGATCTTATAATCAAAAGTTGTTATATCTTATTTAATATATAACACAGTTGATTTTATTTTTTTTTTTATGTTATTTAATAATTAACAATTTCATCAACAAAAGTTTAAAAAGATATTATTGTTGTTTTACTTGAAATATTTACATATTTAATTTAAACATATTTTATATGAAAATATTGTTTTATATTTTCTAAAATTTTATACAAAGTATTTGATATTTTATTTATTCAATTTGTGTGTTACAAAATCGAGTATGATTTCATTTCTAAAGAAAGATACCCATGAATTCCTTCGCATTGAAGAGGAATCAATGAAGAAATCTCGTAATTTTTTTTGTCACGATTAGAATATAAACCGAGTATTTTATGGATTTAAAAGTGATCTGCAGTTTTTGTAGATGAATTATTTAAAGAAAGAAGAATCATCGGGTTTGATTTCATTTCCAAAAAAAGATGCACTCTAATTTAGGGTTAAATTTTCAAAATTTTCCTAAATGTCTCTAAATGAATCTAGATTAACATTGAGAACAGATACATATTTAGGCGAGAATTAAAAAAAAAGTATTAAGAAAATGTCACGTGACACTAAAGTTATTGTTTATTAATAAGTATAGATATAGATATACCCCCACCACCATAAATACCCCACACCACCGCCATATACAAAATAGCAATAACTTATTAAATAAAACCACAAAAAAAAAAAAAAAAAAAAATTCTTCTTCGAAGTTCAAATGTGCGTGTGTTTAGAATGTTGATCATTTTATGAAAGTATCTTTTTTATAAGGTTTTTAGTTTTGATTGTTAACAGGTGCTGATTATTTGTGTAATTTTTATATTTACAGATAATTGGGCTCTAATATAATAATAATCATTCCCTCGACGTGCTAACAATATTATATCTTTTAAAAACAAATAAAAAATGGTCTTTTTAAATTTTAAGTTGGAATTAAAACAGTCGATGAAACTAGAAAAGTCCATATATGTCACTTAAAAATGTACCATTAGTTGATGTGGGTAAGGCAATACTACACTCAAAACGAAAACGCATGATGAAACTTTGTAGTGCGCACAACAAGAAATCTCAATATAAGAGTTGTGGCTAAAACCTAAAGAAGTATATGGAGAAGAATGAACATCATGATAAACTAGGATTTTTAGTAGAAATCGACCAAAAAAAATCCCAAATGATGAAGTTTGCAGATTTGGTAAATGTGGCGAGCATTCTAGGAGCCGAAGGGTAGACGAGGGTGCCCATGGAAGGCATAGTCGAACTATGGTTCTAGGAATACTATACCGCTACAAAGGAAGTCAAGCTTTTAGTAGTAAGAATATAATAAGAAATATTGATTAGGTGATATTTAGGAGTAAAAAGTTTTCGTCACAAAAACCAAAAGGGAAAAGAAAAGGAAAGGTTGAAATGGTCACCAAAATATAAAAAAATATAAAAAAATATAAAAAATCTTTTGAATTTTAGGAATAATATGAAATAGAAATTGCCGTGGTATAAGATAAACAAAATATAAAAAAATCAAATCCCTTATTAATATTTCCATGATCCTCACGTTATCTTTTTTAACTTCAACCTCACATATCCATTAAACTTAGTCCTAAATTTACGTTATTTGTCTACAATAAGATTTGAACCCTCAATCACTTGAGATGAACATCATATCAATACTTGAGTATCATTCGGTAACATGAGATTCGCTTCCCCTACATTTTCTCATTCGATCTCTCTTCCCACCACTTCCTCCTACACGCTTCATGGACCTTTTCTACTACACACATTTCTATTCACTTTTCCATATATGTATGTACGTATTGCATACAAGCGTCAACATCTTTCATCACCCATTACTTACACACGTACTTGCATTGACTAGTTTTCTCTAAGAGAAAAAAATAGTCTATTCTCATGTCGGAGTCGGATCACACAAAAAAATCCCCTCTATGATGAGGCTAACTCGTGTTTTACTTTAAAGCAACAATGTGGATATAAACACGTATGCCAAACCTTTAGGAGACCCCTAATGAATCTAAGAAGAGACAATTTCGTAAACGATAAATCCGTTGACGAATAAACCAAAAGCTTTGGTTTGATCTAAAGTTTTGTTTTTCAAGGATTGAGAGAAAGGTCCCCGGTTGTCTTCTTGCTTCAATGTCCATATGATTTTTGAAAATTGTTGTTGATCAATCAATTCATGTGTGGTGCAAATGGACCCAAGTTAATTTGTCTTTGTGAAGGTGTTACATAAAGTAACAACAACAATAAAAACAAATCAAAGAACACTCACATGCGATATTAATTACACTGGGATGTCCTAATTAATAAATAATTGTTACCCTCTGAATTTATAATGTGTTTTATTTTATGTAAAATCACTAAAGTTTAGTAATTTTAAAGTTTGCCCGCTAATTTGTTTTGTTTTTTTTTTTCTGCTATAACGACTAAAGTTCATGATTTTAAAGTTTGACCTCTAAACTACTCATAGTGAGAGGTTTTTTCTTTGTTGAGTTTACCCACTGAAGTTTAGTATTTTTATAGTTTCATCATCAAACTTCAATTTTATAGTTTCCGAATTCCGACAAGCCAAATATTAACAACCAAAGTAACGCTGGAAAAACGATTAGCCTCCCATCACGTATTTTTAGAATTTGATCATTAAAGTTTACTATTTTAGAGCTTCACCACAAGACTTCGTTTTGATCGTTTCCGATGAGCTTGCTCAACAACGACCAAAGTAACATAGCCTTGCGTGTGGAAAAATGATCGGACCCCGTTGCGTAGCGCAGAGGGACAAAACCTAGTTCATATTATAACACATAACAATTCATAATGAAAAGTCATTACAATAGATTTTAATATGTCGTTTTTAAAATTCATATTCAAAAATTAATATTAATCAACATATTTGTTCCATATATAAAAGATAACGTTATTAAAAGATGACTAAATTCAAAAATGGTTCTAATATAGAATCTTTATTCATTTAAATTAAACTTTTGAAAAAAAAATTAAAATTTAAAAGTGATTACAAAACCCAAAAATTAAAGGATTTAAAATAGGAATTTTATAAGAGACTGACATGTGACGAAGCTATCCCTAAAAAATAATAAGTAGTAGAGTTTATTTTAATTTATTATAGTCGATTACATCAGTTATATTATTATCTTTTTATACTTATATACGTGCTAACATAGTGTACATTAAAAAGCGTAGGAGTATGCATTTAGTTTCTTGAGTTAAATTGTCAACAAGTTAGTTGCAATAAATGCATAATGATTTGAATATGTTAACGTTAAAGTTTCAATTGTTAATTTCTTTTCTTCTGATAGTCATGATCAATAGCTTTATGATCTATTTAACTATAATAAATATTTTTTAAAGGTTATTGGATTTTAATAATCTCAACTTTTACTTATTAGCTGGGATTAATCCTAACTTTTACTTATTGGCCGGGATTAATCCTAACTCAACAAATGTTTACGGACACTCTCAACTTTGAGCTTATTTTCCTTCAACGATCTCTTACTAACTGAGGGTTAACGCACATTAGTTTTTTTTTTTTTTTTGATGAAATGAGGGCTAATGTTGAGCCATTTTTCAACTACGCCGCCACCCAACCTCCATTAGGTCCGTTTTTCAATTTCTAGTCTCAATCGTCACTTGAAATTTACCTTTAACGAGTCTAGTGGTTCAGATCAGAAGGTGAAGATTAACAGGTTTCAAGTTGCAGAAGTTTCAGATTGACGGACCTGACAGTTGATTTCAACTTTCTGCTTAGTGTTTTGGCCATATAAGTAAGTAGTCCACGTCAAAAAAAAAACTAACGGTGTTAACTCTCAGTTAGTAAGGGATAGTTACAGGAAAATAACAAAGTTAGAAGTGTCTGTATATATTTCCTGGGTTGAGATTAATCTCGGCCAATAAATGAAAGTTGAGTTATTAAAATCCAATAAGCTAATTTATATAATACTAAGAGTAAATTACACAGATCATTCCAGGAGTTTGCTGAAATTTAATCTTTCGTATTTTCAATTAAAAATTACAGGTTTCCTAAGGTTTGAAAAAATATAACACGTTTCGTCCTTGGGTCTAACGGCTGTTAGTTTTTTACGTTAAATAGCTGTAAATTTACCATTTTACCCTTATTCTTCTTCTTCTTCCTCCCTAACCCCACCCTACACTTCTTCTTCTCCAACCCCCACCCACACTTCTTCTTCTTTCTCATCTCAACCACCACACCACCACCCACATCTGCACCATCACCACCACTTCTTGTCATCGCCACCGCCACCACTGCCACACACACCCATCTCCACCACCACCACACACACACACCCCCATCTCCACCATCACCATTAAACCACCACTCCTCGCTACCACCACCACACACACCCATCTCCACTACCATACCACCACCATCTATGTGTCTGCTCACCTATGGGTCTGCTCACAAGAAACAAAAGGTGGGATGGGGGTTGAGGTATTATGGTAACGCGAAAGTGGGGTATTTTGTTTTTGGGGGGGTGGTGTTGTTGCAGGTTCGTCGGAAAATGACAAGTTGGGGCTATGGTGGTGGCAAGGTGGGGTTGTGGTGATGGCAAGGGGTGAAATCGTCATTTTTAAAATTTTAACGTAGAAAATTAACGGCCATTAGACCTAGTGACGAAACGTGTTATATTTTTTCAAACCTTAGTACTAAACCTGTAAATTTTCAATCCCAGAAACGAAAGGTGAAATTTGATCAAACTTCAGGGACGATCCATATAATTTACTCTAATACTAATTACCAATTTTAATGTGTATTATGATTTATACCTTATGTTTTGTAGATTGTACCTTATTTTGTTTTCTTTAAAATATTTACCGTATAGTTTTCAACATTTAGATTTGACACTAACATTTTTTTTCAATTTCAACTTTAGTCCCATTTACTTTTATTCTTTTAGAATTTTTTCATTTTACGTCTCGGTATAAAATTTTCGAGTTAACATACTGCAACATGCGTATGTAGTTCAATATTGTTACATCTATTTTTTTGTTTAACGGTGACTTTGTGTTTTACGTAGTGTTTTAATTTATGCACATTAACACACCGTAACGCACATGCATAGTTCAACATTTTTACATCTATTTTTTATTAGATTTTATTTCTTTTGTTTTACGAGTTTTTCTGGTGTTGGAGGTCGCTAGCAAATGTGTGATATTGATGATACTTAGCACGATTTTACGGCTCCATCGAAACGTGTGAGGCTGGAATACTAGTTAAATATCTGTTTTTCATAATAATAAACTATTTGACTATACCAAACCACAAATATTATTATCATTGACTCGTATCGGATTCGATCAGTGCCGTTTTTTAATGGTTCATGATTGCTAATAGAACTTAAAAAATGAATAAAATGTTGAACCACTTTATACTTTTCATTTCAGTATGAAAAATAGATGTTGAATTCAATATCATGGATGGTGGATGAATCGATAAACAAATGAATATATAATTCCAAACTTATATTTTCTAGAAGATTTTTTAACAATAATGTTAATTAGAGTTGATTTTGAATCATCAACTAGGATATATAATAATTTTAAGAACGTTGAATTTTTTAAAATTGTTTTGTTTCCGTAAATATATATAACAAACAAATATAAATAAACATGAACAAATTTATGTCCTTAAACTAAATAGAGAAAATATATTTATAATAATGTGTTCATGTTTGAATTGTTCGTTGTAGTTAAACCGTTAAAAAAGTCAAAAAAAAGGAATGAATACATTGTTGATGTTCATGTGGTCGTTTATAGCACAACAACAAAGTCTATTAATAATAATATATACACTAAACTCAAGGTTAAATGTTTTAATGTATGATTACGTGATATAAGCTCCTTTTTTATAACTTTCAAGTTAATATTTTATACTAGCTTTAGAAAACCCGTGTATTACGTGGGTTAAACAAATAGAATAATAATTATTAATTGTAAAACGATATACTAAGACATGATATCATTGTAATTACGTGTGAGAAATAACTATAGGTAATAAAACAATAATATGAACTTTTTAAATTTTTTTATTTTTTTCATTGATAAATTAAACATTTTGTTTCGAAATAATGCTTTAAAAAAAATTATTTTTAAAAATGTCCTCACTATAACTCCCTATATTAATTATTTTCGTTTTATAAAAAATTTACTTTAAAAAAACTAATTTTAAAATATTACGTAAAAATAGTTTGATTTTTTAGAAAAAAAATCTTTTTATAAAAAACTAATTCTATAAAAATAACATTAATAGAAAGATCTCTTTCTTAATTTATTAAAAAACTAATTATAATATAAAAAATATAATATTATAAGTAATTAATGTAATTATTTAATAGAAAAAAGAAGCGGGAAAAGTTTGATGACAATAAACGTGATGCTAACACGTGGCGTTCTCATTTACCTTTATATTAAAGTATATAAAGATGTATGAAAACAACTTGAAGTCAAATAATTTTTTCTTAAGCTAGTTGACTTTAATTTTTATGGGTTCTATTAAAAGTATTATTTCTCATTTTTACTTTTTGTATCCTGATCGACTTGTTACGTGAGTAACATTCTTCTCTTTTTACGTTAAATTACCAAAAAAAAGTTATTTAACTTGATGTTTATAGGTATGCTGAAATTCACTGATACGTTTAACCAACCATTTTCATTAATCACTTTATAAAAACAAATTTCATTGAATCTTGTTGTAGATTCTTTACCCATCTTGTTAGATACGTTATGTTTGTCAAAGTCTCAACGATATTGTCAAAGATCACTATTTGGAGGGGTATGTCGTTTCTGAATGAAGAAGTCTAACTTCTTAACTGAGAAGGTTCGTGACTATTTCGTATTCTCATTATTTTAATGTTTGATTTGACTTGACTAAATTAAATAAAAAAGAATAAATAAAAACTGGATTTTGCCATCTAGATTATGATGTTTTAATGTTTTAATCCTCGGAATTCGCCTGTACTCTAAATTCGAAACCCTAAATCAAATAGTTGAAATACTCACCTCTCATAAATCAGACAAACTAAAACACACAATCTAACCCCCATTCGATAAATTGCCGACCATAAACACAAGCACACACATACAGTCCTCTAAAATGTCAAAGAGTACAAAACTATTATCGTATAATTCACATCTAAACACATGCACACACTTAAAAATCAAAATCCTAACTTATTGTCTAGTCTCTCATGAACTACTCAAAATTCCCTTTCTAAAAGCTCAAATAGCATTAAGCTTAAGTAAACTTCAGCCCGAATGCAAGCCTAAATTGAAGCTCGTTTAATGAATGAGCCTGACATCAAGCTTTACGTATCAAGCTTTACTAAACTCGCGAATCTAAATGTGTTTTTTATTTATATTATATATAATATCTTTTATTTAATTTAATAAATATATAGTACACATCGAAAACGTTATATTATTATATATATAGTAACTAGTATAGAAAACCGTGCTACACGGGTTAAATAAGATAATAAATTAATAGTTATTTATTAACATTTAAAAATTATAAAATATTTTTTAAAAATAACATATGATTGAAATTACATATAACTTAGGTAATAAAACAATAGAAATATTCTTACAAACTTTCTTTTTTAAAAAACTTTTGCTCTAAAAACATTTTTTAACACTTTTTAAAAATATTTTCTTAAACAATGTCATTTTAAAAATTCTTCGTATTGAAAAAGTTCATATTTCATAAATTTTTATTTTTAGAAAAGATTTGTTTTTATTAAAAAGAAGCATGTTTAAATTTATAAAAAGACTTGTTAGCAATTTAAAAAGTATATATAAATAATTATTAGCATTTAATTTATCATTATATCAATAACTTTTATTATAGTAACAATATGTGTATTATTTTTAAGTGCAGCCTAGATGGACAGTATAAAAATATTACATGTGGTTTTTAGAAATTTTATTTTATTAGTATCGATAATAAAAAGAACATAACACTATATACTATATATGTGAACTATTACGATATATATATATATATATACACACATAACTTTTCAGTGTATATTATTCAAATCTTAATTTCTTTATACTAATATCCTCACAGCCACTCAATATCTAGCTCACGATTTGACCCGTCAAAAGTATTCCTTTTAAGTTTAAAAGAAGACAGTTTTCTTTGACCGTATATTTCGCCATGACAATAAACAAAAGTTAAGGTCAATCTCTTTCAAGTGTCAGTTTATACTTGAAAGAGCCTATTTTTACGCATGATCAGTTTTATATTTTTACGCATGATCAGTTTTATGGTATCTTGTCACAAGTTAAGAGTAAAGATGGATTGAAGCTTTTAGCTTTAGACAATGAGTGTCAACCTACTAATGTTACCACAAATATAGTTTACAAGGATGTTTTTGCTCATTCGTGACCTTATAATCAAAAGTTATTATGTCTTATTTAATATATAACACACTTGATTTTATTTTTATTTTTATATTATTTAATAATTAACTTTTTATATTTTCGTATAATACATGTGTAACTAAAGCTGGTATAATAATATTAATCATAATAACTCAAAAAAGTAAGGGTCGTTTTCATTATTCATGGTTTGAAAGGCTTTGCTTCTTCAAGCAAACTACTAAAATAAAGGGTTGACCTGTTCAGCTTCATCAAATTGAAATTGCTTTCAATTTCTCAACTTACATCCACTCATGTCTTTCTCTTCTTCATTCTCCTATGCTTCAACCCCATGAACAGATTAAGAACTTGCAGGTCATCAATGGAGATTAATCATCATCATACGCTAATATCCATCATGATGATGAGCTTGTTATTAACAGTAAACAGCAAAACAAGAACAGATGTAAGAATCGGAGTGATTCTCGATATGGATACCAGCATCGGTAAGATGAGCAGCACCTGCATTTCGATGGCGATACGCGATTTCTATCAGAAACAAGATGATTACACCACTGTAATGCGCCCTCACTTTCGTGATTCCAAACAAGACAACATTCAAGCAGCTTCTGCAGCGATCGACCTCCTGAAAAACGATCAAGTCATGGCGATTATAGGACCCACGAAGTCCAGAAAAGCGGATTTTGTCATCGACATTGGTAACAGATCAAAGGTTCCTATCATATCACCTGCAACAAGCCCATCACTTTCACCGAAAGACAACGGTTACTTCATCCGTGCAGCGCATGATTCGACCTCTCAACTCGAGCCCGTTGCAGCCATGATCCAACACTTCAAGTGGAAAGAACTCGTGTTCGTGTATGAAGATGATGAGTATGGAAGAGGCCTTATTCCTCACTTGTCTGATGCCATGGTGAATATTGGTACAAAAGTTATGTACCATACAGTCATACATCCTTCGGCTTCGGATGACTGGATGCGCGCGGAACTTTATAAACTGAAGACGATGCAGACTCGTGTTTTTATGGTGCACGCGTTACCAGAGTTGGCTTCGCGGTTTTTCAAGAATGTGAATGCAACGGGGATGATGGAAGAAGGGTATGTTTGGCTTATTACAGAAGTTCTCACAAGTCGTTTGCATTCGTTGGATCGTATGGATATAGAGTCGATGCAAGGAGTACTAGGCGTGAAGTCGTATATCCCGAGGTCTAGCAAGCTAATCGACTTCGAGAAAAGATGGAGAAGGGAGTTCAGGCGTCAGCATCCAGAGGACGAGGTGACGGAGTTGGATATGTTTGGAATATGGTCGTATGATGCGGTTTTTGCACTAGCAATGGCACTAGAGAAAGTTGGGAATGAAGTTAATATGACTTTTCAACGAGAGCAGGGATCAACGAGCGATTTGGATGCCATTGGGACCTCGGATATGGGGTCAAGTCTTGTTCCATTGATCCGAAACTTGAGGTTCAAAGGGCTGAGTGGCGACTTCCATGTCGTCAATGGACAATTACAACCATCGGTGTACGAGATAGTGAACATAATAGGAAAAGGAGAGAGATCAATCGGGTTTTGGGGTCCTAAACATGGCATCTCAAAGACGCTAAACGATGGACCAAAGGATCTTAAGCCGGTCACATGGCCCGGTGACAGTCATGTTATCCCTAAAGGCTGGGAGATCCCAACCAGCAATGAGAACAAGTTGAAAGTTGGGGTTCCAGCAAAAGGCGGGTTTGTTCAGTTCATCGATGCCAACACTGACCCGCAAACCAAACAAGTTGTTGTGACGGGTTTCTGTGCGGATGTTTTCGATGCAGTCATTGGTGCGCTACCTTACGCGCTCAAACATGAGTTCATACCTTTTGTCACTCCAGATGGCAAGAAACCTGCAGGAAGCTATAATGATCTTATATACAATCTCTCAGCAGGGGTAATCAAATTAGACAGACAATTTGCATTTGTTCAAAGAGTTGGTTGGATGAATGTTGGTTTCTGATGTTTTAACATTGTGACAGAAATATGACGCGGTGGCGGGAGACATCACGATACTTGCAAACCGATCGGATTATGTCGATTTCACATTACCGTACGCCGAGGGAGGTGTTTCATTGATTGTTCCGATCGTTGATGAAAGAAAGAGTGCATGGATCTTCATGCGGCCCTTAGAAAAAGAGCTTTGGATAACAATCGGAGCGTTTTTCATATACACAGGGCTCGTGGTATGGATTCTTGAGCATCGTGTAAACCAAGAGTTCCGAGGCCCTCCTGGTCAACAAGTTGGAATGATCTTATGGTTTTCATTCTCCACACTCGTTTTCGCACACAGTAAGTGTGTATTTACACACACACACGGATACACACTTCAACTTTGCTAATTTTTTTATGGATCTATGTAGGGGAGAAGTTGATAAGCAACTTATCGAGATTCGTGGTGATCGTGTGGGTGTTTGTGGTGCTGGTGCTGACCTCGAGCTACACGGCGAGCTTGACATCTATGTTAACAGTAGAACAGCTTCGACCTAGTTACACTGACATCAATGAGATCAAGAGAAATGGAGAATCAGTAGGATACCAAGATGGTTCTTTTGTTCGAGATATGTTGATAAATATGGGATTTGATGAATCCCGTTTGAAAAAATACAACACGTTTGAGCAGTACGACAATGCCCTTGCATCAGGAAGCCGAAAGGGAGGAGTTTCTGCAATTATGGATGAAATCCCTTACATTCAGGTCTTTTTGGCGAAATATTGTACCAAGTATACCATGACTGGTCCCACCTACAAAACCGTAGGCTTCGGTTTTGTAAGTATCATTCCATTCCTGGACCGCATACCACTACTACCAACCACATTTTCAACAAAAACGATTGCAAAATTAGCGATGGAATGCAACAAACTTAAAATGAGCGCAAAAAATAGTGACCGCATCAAAGTTGGTTGCCAAACGATCGCTAATTTTGTGTCCGTTTAGAATGATCGCTATTCCAAAGTTTCATTCTTGTTTTGTATTTCATACCTGATTGTATTGTACATACAGGCGTTTCCAAAAGGGTCCCCGCTCGTCCATGATATTTCAAGGGCAGTCCTGCAAGTGACAGAGGATCAAATGTTGAACATTTCCAACCAATGGTTTGGAGCTGCACCCAGTTGTGATCAGCATAATGACGCGAAAGTGAACTCAGGCAGGCTCAGGCTGGATAGCTTCAAGGGACTTTTCCTCATTGCTGGGCTATCATCAACCTTGGCTCTCCTGGTTTTTATCTTCAGGTTTTTGCATCAAAACAGAGAAATATTGTTGTCAGAAGATTCAGTTAGCCAAAAGATTGCTGCAATCATCAAAACATTTGATGTGTTTAAGGATGATGAATCCAGAAAGTCAAACCCAGAAGAAGCAGTTGAGGAGTTCAACGACAATAATAGTCCAGCAATTAGTGTATTTCATCAAGAAGCAGGAATGTTCTCTCATGATGAAGGGTTTTCTACTACTGAACCTGGGACTCCAGTTAACGACACGATACAAGTTGTAGAAACTGCAACCAATATTCGTTAATTTTCGCTAATCTTACATAAACCCCTCATTAATATTCATTTTTAGGTTTACAATACAAGCTTCTCGATTTCTATTCTAGTATTTGTTGAACATCTCAAACTAAACAGAATTAAACCGATCCCTATTCTAAAGTTGTGGCACGATATCTAACATGATGAAAGCAAGAGAACATAGGAAAATCGATGTATGAAATATTCTAGATCGAATATAAAATTTTATGATTACAAAAGAAATATGTTGAAGATTCCAGAAGCAGTCTGCTTACGAACTGCCATGAGATCTGATGGATGATATTGATTGTGCTGAAACAGAAGCAGTCGGGCTGCTTAGATCTCGTTCCCCGTTGGCTAATCTAGACTTCCAGCTCAACCTATCTATGGCGTCTTCACATATACCACCAAACCACTCATCCTCGGGAAGTACACTGCCACAAGAATTTAAATATAACCATATGTAAAATGATTATTTCAGATTTTCAGTTTTTTGAAACATTTGATAATTCAAAGCAGTTTTGCACGAACCTGTTTGGATCTTCTCCTGTTGCGGAGAAGGCTGCAAATGCTTTATTTGTAATTTCATTTACAGCGCGATTTAAATTTCGAGAGAAGTAACGCCCTTGGGAAGCAAATGAAATGACAAACTTCATATCCAAATAAAACTGCAAATTTCCAAGGTGGAAAACGATGAAATATAATTACTTGTGCAGCATGAAAAAAACATAAATATGTAATAAAATAAAAACTGTTCCACGGTCCCACATACCTGTTGAAGGCCACGTGGACCTAAAGGCCTCGGTCCTTCTTCAATATCATCCCAAAATGTTTGGTCTTCTGAAAGCCATAAGATGACAGTCTCCGTAAGCCTCATCAACAACAATGTTGAAAAACGTTCCCTACCAACGAACATTTCTGCTGCTATAGCAGACATCCTGTGAAGCTTTGTATAAAGTTCCTGAAATGAACACCACCGACAACATAAGATTAATCTTTCTGCAATAACCATAAACTAAAAGGTACTTGTATATGTTAGTTATCAAAGTACCTGAAATATCAAAGAAGGAAACCATTCTATTTCCTCAACACTTTCATCCATGTTTATATACATTTCTGCAGCTAAATGGCAATCACCATCTTCAGTAAAAATGAGATCTAGGGCATGTTGTCTGCAGAAGCTATCCTTCAATCTATCTACTACGCTTGCAAGACGTCTTTTCCATTCTCTTTGCTCGAGATTTCGGTTTTGCCGATCTGAAGGTCGTCTACGATAGTCATCACTGTACATGGCTTGAACTACAGGGGTAAGTTTCATGGCTGCGCGAGGTAATAGTTCATCAGCTAACAATGATGCATTTGCAAGCAATGCCATTTGCTGGCTTTCAGTCTCAGCTATCCTCACTATTTTATTCCCAGATCCTTCATAGTTTGCTTCTTCTTCCATGGAGCTCGGGAGTGCTCTTATGAGCATGCTAACATATGATTTGAATACATGGAATAATCCCTCCAACATTTTGCCTCCCAACTGCATGCTTAGCAGTGGCCCCAAATCCTCAAAGAAATCCTACAGCATGCAACATGAATCAATGTCAAGGTGACACGCACAGTAAAATTAAGCCTATAAACAAATAGAACATTTGGTGAACCATTCGTGAATCGCTTGGCAGAAGTTTGTTTATTTAATAAATGAACCAACATGAACAAAATTGTTTCATTTGATTAAATCCTACAGCATGAAACATCAGTCAGTGTGATGATGATTGTAATTAGACATTAATATGAATATTTTTTGTTTATTTTTGTTTGGTGTTTGTTTTTGTTAATTTAGAATATTAAGAGGCAAACATAAACAACACAACATGTTCATTTTCTTAATGAATGAACAAGAACGCAAAAATTCATTCGCTTAAGTGTTACCATTCTTTTGTTCATTAAAGTTAAACAAACACGAACAAGCACCTGCTTGTGTTTGTTCAGTTTGTTTGCAGGCCTAAATAAAAGCATACATGAATGTCTTGACTTAAATATTCACCTGGACCATAGAATTGAACCTTAGAGCACTACTTGAGAGCTTGTGTTGATATGATGTTATGGTATTAAGGGACGTACTTGAAGACCTTGCAGATAGACTTGTAACAGTTGGTGAAGAAGAAAGATCCCAATCATCAGCAGCAGCCAATGCAGCATTACTCTCTTCAATTCGTTTTAAATTGGCATCAAGTGCTTGTTCAACACTACGTCTAAAAAGTTTCAAAAGCACAGGACAAAGTGTCAAACCACGAGCTTCCAACAAAGAACAATGTCCCAAAGCTATCTGTACACATTCAGCAGCAGCCTTTAATCCACCAGCAGCAGCAGATGAAGCTAATGCATTTCTTCTAACAAGAAGAGCAAAATCTTCAGTTTGTTTTGTAGCCCACATCACAAGTTCAGAGCTATAAGCTGGTTCCTTACCGAAAATAGCATCAGCATCAGTTGCTGTTTGAGCAATAACAGAAAACACTAGTTGTGAAATAGCTGCAGTGTATGCTCCACCATATGATGTGCTTGAAGGACGAAGATTTTGTAGGTCAGATTGAAGCCTCTGAGAATGTGCTTGGAGTAGCAGACTGTGGGCCCGTGGGCCATCTCCAAGTTTTTTAAGAGCACTGATAGCTGCACGAAGCTCACTACCACGTGTTGTTGGTTGTGAAGCAGCATCTGCAAGCTGATTGGCTAATCTTTGCCGACATTCGGTTATAGCAGTTTGGAGAGAAGCTAATAGAACAGGATTCAGTGATTCTTTTCTTTTAGCTTCAGAAGCTACATGTTCCCCTTCATCAAGGGTAGCTAAAGCTTCCTCTACTCGTCTTTCAGCTAACAAAACATCAATGATATCAGGTAACTCAGTTAACCAGTTCTCCAAGTCAGACGGATCTCTGTCCAAGTCTGCAGATAAACCATTTGAAAGCGAACCACCTGGGACAGTGATGGATAATGATTCCATGTGGATCCCATCAGCTAGACCGTGAACTAAGTTAGCCTGCGTAGATAGTAAGTTTCTTATCGACAGTAGTTCACCTTCTAAATCTGATATCTCTTTCGATGTGCTGAAATATTTTTAGCAATTAACCAATATCAGCAATGCAATAGGCAGAAATGACACAAGTACAAAACATATTGAAAATGATGCTAGATATTGCTTTTCTAACTCAGTTTATTATTTCTACGGAAGGGACCCACCGTATGAATGCTGTATAATTAGCATATACACTCCTACGCATTTCCTCTGCAGAAGCTTTCTTCAGATCCAAAAGATACGAGCATAATTGCCTTATTTCCTGGTAAGTAGATGAAGCTAAGTCAGATTTATTGCAACAACTTACCAACAGAATGAAATATGCATCGAACAATAGATAGTTTACTTATGATAAACAACTGTGTATAATGGGTGGAGGTCTCTTAGTTACTTGTGCGTATGATTTTTTAGTCCAGCTTTCTTCCCATTCTATATAAAACTATTTGTTCCTTCCAATCTAATCTTCACAGTTTCAACAGCTGATGTTGATTCAGTGTATCATTTTTCTTTAAGTAGCAACCCTTGAGTTAGAGTGCCATATCTGCACCACATACAATGTGCATGGAATGTGCACTGGATCATTTATGTAAAAACTTACTTGTTTATGGCTTAGCTAAACTGGTTTCAGCTCAGGCTTCATAGGCTTGTTTATGTGTCTGTAGAATATAGTATCTAAACCATCCGTACAATAAGTGGTTTGATGGACCATCATGGTATGGGAATACATACCTTTTAGTGGCTCTTTGTTAAATTACTAGTCTAAACTCTTAAATTATCTCTAATACTATACATACATTCATATGCCAGCTGTGTTTAATATTTTTGGACTCCCAAAGCCACAGAAAATATAATATATATCTTGTGTCAATATATCCTTTCTACCATTTCTTAACTATATTCAATAGTATAGAAACACTTTCCTACACTTCATAATATAATATACATTGTACATTTAACAAACAAAATCCATATTGTGTCGATTTATCTGATATTTTTGATCTAGCTTGTTAGCGCACATAAACAGAAAACAATCCTACAAATGCGAAGCAGCATATTTATGCATCGTCAATAATTTTCGAGTTCTTGATAACTACAATACTAACTTCAATCTAAATCAGTAACTCCATCCTTTGAAATATATATACTCATCGTGTATATACATATAGGGAAAATAGGGAAAATATCCTTGTTCCAGTTTACTCATAGAGCCTATCACTGGACACAGATCATGTACATGTTTAGACCGGTTTTCCTAATTGAGAGTGAAGACACAAAAGGATTGAATAGTTTATCAAAATGCAATGATCCAGGGGTCACTCATGTATGTTCCTAGTGAGAATGTTGAGCATATATATTCTTCACAGTGTTCTACATTCAGATTCAATAGACGCGGTAGTTTTTTGCCATCACTGGAACAAAAGCATTGGGATATTCACCTATTGAAAAGTTGTGAAGATGGGCATGATATATGTTAATCCGTAAAGCTCTTCAGTTTCAGGACTTTAGAATTCTACCAACAATAACAGAGTTTGATATACATTCATGTTCTACTACCAAGAAAAGGTTACTGGTATAAACTAATAACTACTAAAACTAATAGCATGAAAATATCCAATATATAGGAAATATTTAAGATCTTGGCAGGATCACTATCATGCAGGGTGTATAGTGCTTAACTGTAATACATAGGGAGGTTATGCAACCACCTACCCACTCTCTTTCTCTATCCCATCACATTAACAAAGAACTTTGCATTATGCGATTCTTACCGTTCTCTACTTAAATTGATTCCGTACAGAACACGCCCCGGGCATCATTTCCTTCACTTTTACACGGATTCTACATAAAAACACCTTCTAGGCTTCTACATTCAAACTAAGGAAACACCATATTCTAATTTTGAACTAAATATGCTTAAAAATTAATCTACAGTGTGAATCCACAATCCTACAACATTGATCCCAACCAATCAGCATAAGCAGCCATCCTCACAGAAATCAGACCAAAATCACAACAAAAACCGGAAATAAAGAGTATTCTAAATGCGAATTCGAATACAAATGAACTGCAATCCATCGTATTAATATACCTACAATTCTAAACCGCATCATATAATCGATACAACAACTACAATCTCACACACATTTTCCCCAAAACTTAAATTAACATCACAAACGATGCATTTTAGAGGATACGATCACACGAACCTTCTCGTTCAACGAATTACACTTCGAATTAACGAACGCATCAGCGTCGAACTTATCAGACTTGAAGACGTTGAGATTTTCCTCGAGCTTCGTGCCTGTTTCCTTCGAATTGCTCTTTACATTGGCGCCACCTCTTGACCTAGGTGATGTTTTGGAAGCCATATCGCCGGATGAAACGAGATCAAAGAACGATGCCTAGAGATTGAATCAGTAGCTGTGATAACCAGTGTATGGAGTAGATGATTTGTTGAAAGAATCACAATGTTAGATCTGAATCTGTGGGAAATGATTTGAATGAATTGTGATTGTTTGACGACGGATCAACGGCGGCGTGTGGGTTCGCCGGAGATTCACCGGAGATATAGAGAGAGAGAAGTTAGTTGGTTTGAAAGGCGTTAGAAGATTGTATCCTCATCTGTATTGAAATTATTACTGGAGTTTGTTTATTTTCGTTTCATTTTAGTATTAAGTTGGATGTAATTGGTTGATGTATATCTCGGTTAATGTATATCTGTTTATTTGATTGATGTAAGATTAAAAAAAGGTAGTATACGACTATACGCGGATATACAGTGTTTACGTTTTGAGCAGCTTGTACGATCTTTTTATAAATACATATAATAGACCATACGCCGAGATACATCTCGGCGTTAACGTTTTGAGCTTGTACTATCCTTTCATAAATGCGTATAACAGAGAGGCATATTAAGTCAAATCATAAGTGCTATACATTTATCATGGTTCTTTTAGTGATATTAATAAACATATTATAAGTTGGAAAAAAGAATGATTCAAATAGTTAGAACTTTGTATACGTCAAAACTAAAAAAACGTTTCTCTACTTAAATTTGAAATTATGTACTAAACAGTATTTTGAAATTTGATTATGTATCATACAGTAGTTAAAATAAAAAATACACTATTTATTTGACTATCTACTTAAATCTTGCATCTGAATTTCTATGAAAACTGTTATTTTAGTCTTTTAATTTTAATATTCCAAATTCAACACATTATGTGGTGTCAAAGAGATGTTACATGATACAACATTGTCAGTGTAGTAAGAGTCGAAAGACTCTTCAAAATAAAGCAGGTTTAAATCTAGGCTCAAAATAAAGTAGTGATCATTATCAATCAAACACAGCCGTTTAACATCAGAAACACAATCCATTCAAACAAGGTATCCAGCAAATCACTACAAAGTGTATCATGACAACATTATTCAAGAACAAAGCCCAGATCAGCTTCAGAAACAAATGCAAAACATAGCATCTTTCAGCCTCATTCTTCAGGAGAATCTGACCTAATAGCTGTTCAAGAAACAAAGTTAAGTAAGCAAATCTATCATAGGATATAAATTCAGTTCATGAACAAAGCAACAAAAGCAAAAAAGTTTGAATTATCAACATCGAAAGGCCGAAAATCTACACAAAGAAAGAAAAATCAAGAAAATATCCACAGAAAAGTCGACGCTGCTAATATCATTGTCCACCTGCGGTATAGCTGGCAGAATGAGCTGTCTGTGTGACGAAATTGGGTTGGGTCCAATCAGGTTAACCCAAAACACGTTTTGTACAAAACCATAATTTTATAAATTAAATGATTGTTTAAGAGGTTTTGTGCATTAAAAATACAATGTGGATGGCTCGGTTTCTTTGACCCATTCAACCCATTTGACTTGTTTACTTTTAAGTTAACTAATTGCATTTTACCCTAACCCGAGTAAACCCATTCATAGGTAAACAGGTTGATATGGTACCTCTAATCCCCTGTCTTACAATCCAAATGAGCTCAGAGAACTTTAAGGTTTATCAGATTGAGTTTACTCAGAAAAACTACCAGGGTTATCAAGTATCATATTTGAAGGAATTCTATTTCATGAACCAAAATCCAACTCAAATGGGCTCTCTCTTAGCCCCATTATAGTCCAGGGTACCAATAAGCTTAGTATGCGAGCATCTCACCAACAACAATGACATGGCCTCCTGACATCTTTCAAAAGCAGTGTGAAAATTCACTTTTCCTACTTGTGTCAATATTATTATGTACCTTGTTTCATGCAACAAGAATAGCCAATTCTCAGGATATAAAGCACTCGCATGGACATTATTTTCATGGACCTACGGTCCTACGCAAAGCCCAGAGCTACGTCAAACAACGGGTACGCCCTTTCTTACTAGTTGTCGTGTGACTTATAATGCCCTCAAGATGTAAGAATATTACAGATACATGGTTAGCGATCACTTTTTGTGTAGCCTTATGTCAGTGTTCAAGGCGAGACGGACATGATATAACCTTCTCATGTTTTATCACAGGGACTTGAATTCAATTATTCAATCCATAGATCTTGTTATAGACTAAACTGATTGGCTAAACTTCCTGAATATACTATGGGTCAATGTGAAAATGTCAAATTCCCAAAAGTAAATATCATTAACTGCAACATATGTCTAGACTGCCTATGATGCTAACAAGTATATTCATGCTGAGCCTAACAAAAAGAAAACCACTACGATGTACGAACACATAAACTGGTGAGGATTTAAGATCTTGATACCATGAACAGCAGAAGTACAGACATACAGAATGCCCCGCAGGGGATAACTAGCTCAGTTGTGTTGGTTCAGCTAATTTCAATAAGCTTCACTTAAATTGCAGTCATTCTAAATTCTTCGATGAGGATGGATAACTTATAAGGTATCTGTAAATGGGGCAAATCTGAATTAAATGAACTGGGTTCCCTTTTTCTTGCCAAGGTCAAATTGATAAAATATATATTAGCTAAAAAAAGCAGATTGAAAGGCACTCAATTGAACATTTCCAATGCATACATTATCTTAAAACAACTGATTCATAAAACTAAATCTTTATTGTTCTGATATAGTTTTCTAATCATATTTACCCATTCATTACTTGCAAGAAGAATATAAATATGGACAAAAGTGTGTATGGGTCTACCAAAACCCGAATATGAAAACCTGCATGCTATCCGAATACCAACCATACCATTATGTGTCACCTCACATGCCAAAGTAATTTTCTAGGACAACAAATCACTCGATAACTGATGTAATATCATTGCTAAATTTGCAGTTGCAATGATAGATATTAATAGGAAGCACATTTTAGATGGTTCAAAACCACGGAACAGCACCAATAATCAATAAGGGCAGTCCAAAAATACAAACTTGCCATCCACAAAATAAGTGAATACAAACTAACAAGTAGGTGGGAATACATGACTGTCGATCGAATTGTGCTTTTTGTTTGCTTTGATCGTTGTTAAATGTTTGATACCAACAGTGATAAGTTGATAACCTAAACCTCAAACTCACATAACAGCTCCTAATTTTCATCTCCTGATACCTAAACCTCACACAAAAATAGAGCATGATGCCATGATAGAGTGCAGGGTCCAATAAATGTACTACATAATCCATAGAACAACCATGACATTAACATACTGTAAGATCCAAATGTAGCACAAATCACAAACACGATATCACCATTAATACCCAACATCCAACAACCACAAATCAAACAAAAAGCACAAATTAAATCAACAGAAAACCAATCACATACAATCCAATCTACATAAATTCACAATCGCATGAACAGAATCAAAACCCTAGATCTACGCAATCGAAGAAATCAAACCAATCAAAAAGGATAGAACATTACTCGGTTTCTGAGGCTTTCCGTCGACCCATTTGCTGACGGAGAAATGGACCTTCTCGCGGCTGATAGCTTCGGATTTGTGGGGTTCTTTGAGGCAATTCCTCACAAGATTCGCACATATGTTGGAGTATGTGATGTAGGTCATCCCTGCAGATCTCCAAAACGGCACCGCTGCGGTTGAAGCCATTTGTAGTCTTCTTCTGTTGTTCTGTATACCTTCGGTTCTTCACACCTCGATCGTCACCGTTGTATTTGATGACCACAGGTGTGTAATGGGGACGAAGATGATTGGTTATATGAGTGTTGTGAGGTATATACGGGTTTTACCCGATCCATCTTTTTTTTTTTCTTTTTTTAACGAAAAATATGCAAACCTTCTTTCACGAGATAGCAGTTAATCAGTTATTTTAATCGGTTTCATTTATCTGTTTTCTATGCGGGATCACACCTCCAACCCTGTTAGAAGAAAACTTCTACCGAGAAAACTCCTTGTCTTAACTCTAAACATATTGCTTAGAGTGAGACTTGAACATATGATCTTACAATATTCGCATATCATTGTTTTCTCACATTAACCAATTGGCTAAAAATCATCGGTTATTATTTTATTTGTTAAATGGGAAAGTATATGATTCTAATGTAACAATACAACTAATTTATGTTAATTTGTCATAAGCGGTGTTTGACTGTTTATCTTTAAAATGATGTTTCTCCTCTAACTCTAATTGATTTTATCATTAAAACCCAAACATCAACCCCTAAGCCATCAAGTGATAGTGCCTTTTTGCTATTAGATACAAACATCAACCTCTAATCCATCAATTGATATCTAAGATAGGAGGTTGGTTCTAATTGGATTATCAAAGAGTTATTTGATGTGTTAAGAAAATAATGTTTGTGGTTAAGGACTATCATGGTGTGTAATGTGATATGTTTTTAAGGTTTTTTTTGTGTTTTTTTTATTGACAATGGAATTTATTAATCTTCAAGTCTATCATTGAGTTAGAAAAAAAAGCACACTAGCTCTATAAACAAGTTTAAATCACAAAATTGAAATTACATCAAGCACTCTAATCAATGTTAACTTCGCTCGACTGATAATTCAAAACAAGCTCAAGCCCTTGATTTCATCCACAATCTTGTGTAGATAGACAGGTTTGCCATTGAAAATAAAGTAATTTTTTGATCGCCAAATACACCATAAAGCAACGTGATGAAGGGATTAGAGATGCTTACCATTACCTAGTTGTATTAGGTTAATGAAAAGGGTTTGAGGGTCTTGTTGATTGATAAAGTAGGAGGTATCAAGAGTTCGCACTAATAGAAAAGTTAAGACCAAATCATGGTAGCAAAATCACAATGGACAACGAAGCGTTAGGTCGATTCATTGTGGAAACCACAAAGTAGGCAAAGCAGAGAGTTTAGTGTGATACCTATTTATGCCGATGAGTCTATGATGGGAACTTTATCAAGAAGACCCAAGCCAACCCGGGGCGGCCCAATATATCAAATTCTAAAGCAACCGTCTTAGGCTCTCATTTTCTTAGGGCCCAATTTTAAATTTGTCTTATATATACATTATACTAGGTTAGTACTCCGTGTATTACACGAATTGAATAAATAAAATATTAAATAGTTATTAATAAAAATTAATGAATTACAAAACAATCTTTTGATATAAGATATTGATATTACGTATGAATGATAAAAAAAACGACATCATTTTTAAACTTTGTTTAATTTTTTTTTTTCAAAAAAAGTTGGGGTTTTAAACAAATTGTTTCAAAACAAACCGTTATTAAAAAAGTGGCATTTTTAATAATTTCTTTATTATAACTTTGAAATTTAATTATTATTGTTACATAAAGAATTTTATTTTTTAAAAGTCACAGGTTTTAATATATATTTTTTTTTAAAGTTTGATATTTTTTTGAAAAAACTTCTTATTTTATAAGAAAATTATTTCTTTATAAATTGCATTTGTAGAAAGATTTTTTTTTAATTTAATAAGAAATATTTCTAATATAAAAAGAATTAAATAACATCATTTGTGGTTAATATGATATTTATTATGAGAAAGAAGCGGGAAAATAAAATTTAAAAGCTCTAGAATTGTGACAAGTGACATACAAAAACCTTCTTTTGTTAGTATAGATAGAAGATAGATACTTTTATGCTTGAATTATTGATAGACTAGGCTAAAAACTCAAGAACAAGTCTTAAAAGGCTGGAAAGAGGTCTTGAACAAACAAAACACATCCCATCACTCGTTTCTTTTATGCAAGTTTGGCAACAAATTAATTAAGGCAAAAAGAATGACATGAATTGTCCCCCAGCTCCCTGATTACTCACATTCTTGATTTCTTAGAACAATGAAGCATCTAAACTAAGCATCATATAGTCGACTTTCATGTTCTCATCGGCTGATCAAAGTAGATTTGCTTCATGCCTTTCGTCATCTACCTTTTTTTTGTCCTGAATTAGTTTATCAAGAATTCGAAACATCGACTTCCAGTCCATCAAAACATCAGACCATCGACCTGATTTAGTATATTAAGAATTCGAGACATCATACTTCAGACATCGACTTTCAAATTCTAAACTTTCAATCGAGTAATCGTCCGCCATTGGGTAAATTGCTTTTAACCTTTTACTCTTTAAATCTACTAAAGTAATTGCTTGAATGCATGATTTTTTTTACCTAACGTTTTTTTGTACATCGTGGTTCGAGCCTATATTGCTTATGCCTAGTAATTGCTTGGTTGGAACCTCTTGATTTTTTTACTTAGCCTTGGTTGGAATTTTGATTTTTTTTTTTTACCAAATTTTGGTTGAATGCTTGAATGTTGTTTTGGTTCTAGACTTCTATAGTTAACTAAGATAATTATTATTTTTTTAATATGTCTTCCTTGTAGTATTCTATCTTATATTGATTGCTTAAAGCTCGTTGTGATTTACTTACGATTGTCTTCTTGTGATTTGCTTGATTATTTATGCTTGAATATTTTGATTTAGGTTCGGCCTTAACTTGGTTTAGAAATTAGATACTTGAAGGTTGTGATTTGCTTGATTATTTTTGCTTGAACAGTTCGATATAGGTTTGCATTAAAAACAGTTTTAACTCTGTCAAACTACAAAAAAATTGTTTATATTACAGGTTTCAAGTCCGAATAAAAATCAGAGTTTTTAAGAATGATGTTTAGGACAAGCTTTCAAAATTTTGTTTCGCTTTAGGCCTTCAAAAAAGCTGAGTCAGCTCTGAACCCAACCATACCAGAAAAAAATAATAAGTTTGATGGGAAGGAAGTTGTTTCAAAAAATTATAGTCAGATAAGGTTCATGACCACCTCAATGGCATGTTGAACGGTGGAGATGGTAAAAGCGGAGGTGCCATTGATGAAGTTGTCAATATTGAGTGACATCCTTTTTTCGAGTCGTAGTTAGTTAGACTAATGTTTTTCCAAACACCAGTGATGTTTGATCTTCGGGAGAGAAATCGATATCTTCTTGTGTTATGGTTAATGTAAATTTTATTCAAAACCATTACGTGAATACTAATGTATATGCTGCCAAAAGTGAGGGTTTTAAATTTCAACGCCCTCCTGGCAATGCATGTCCACTCACTGGTTTATATAATTTATATAGGGTTGATTACACAATTTTTTCTGGTATTTAACCATAAAACGGTTTTAATCCAAAAAATAAGGGGGTTGGAGGTCGTCGACGTGAGGGGAAAAACCTTCTTTTTTTTTTGAGGGGGTGAGGGCGGGTTGAATATGTCAAGTATTGGGTTTAATTTGTTTTTATTGTTTTTTAAATAAATTACACAAAAAGTCTCGCCGACTCTTACATTATATTAGTAAGTCACATAAACAATATATTGGGTAAAATGCCTAAAAGCATCTCAACGTCACACTATTAGTATCATTGACTGAAATGATAAAAAAATAAATTTTTTCTTAAATATATCAAGTAGGAGTGTGAATGGTTTGATTCAATCCAGTCATTTACAGGTTAAAATCGATATTTTTGTAATCATCATCGCATGCATATATTTAATCTACACAATTTAAGGGTTGAAATGTAACTGTTTTCAAGTTATTGAAGTAGATTTCATCTATGGTATATGGTCTATCACAAAAGTACTTTTGTTTCAACTTTGTTTGAATCAAGATTTGTAGAAAATAAGTTGGAAATCAAATGAATGGTGGTGAGGGTGTCTTGGACGAAATTTGAAGGAAAGAAACAGAGAAGAGAGTGTGTGATGTTGGTGTAATTGAAATGAAAAGTGTATGCACCTTTTATAACTTTTCATCATTTTCAAGTTTGGGTTTTTGGGGCATGGAGGCTCCAATTCACGGTCAAAAGGGGATGGAGAGTTGGTGTTCCAAGAGTGAAAATGTAGGCATGTTGTTTTAATCCATCAAAAGAGAAGATTCATAAAAATAGAAATATGTATATTTGTCAAAGTCTACAAGATTTATGAGCTTTATTGGGAATGAGGAGAGGGAGTTGGGGGGGGGGGGGGGGGGGGGAGGGGGGCTAAAGGGTTGAAAAATGAGGGTTTTGTTTTATTTTTGAGTAGTATTGGGTATTTGGGTGGTATTTTTTGCACTATATGTATTTTTACGTATTGTTATGTTTTTACTTTTTACATTTTAAAATACCTTAAAATATTATAAGAACTTATATAATATTACATATTTTAATATCGATGATATATTAACGATACAATCATGTATCTAGTAGTTGCGTTAAAAGGTTTCGTTCCATGTAAAATATCAATGTACGCGATTAGGTTTATTTATAAATTTAAACTTTTTCAATGTATTTAATTTAGAATCTAAAATACTTTGAAACACTTTAAAGTATTTATTAGTATGTATATATTAATTATCATTAAAGTTTCATGTGTGCCGGATGTACCGCGTGTAAAAATGGTAATTACGCCGAATCACCGATGCATGAAATTTTGCAATGCATGAAATGACCTTAAATAGATAGAACTCGATTGAAACTCATGTAAAATATGCATAATTATGACTAAGTCGGGCTGGGTATTGACCTGGAATCTACCGGTTGTCAAACAAAGGTACACCGGTTCAAAGCAGCGTACTACCGGAAAGATAGCCGGAAGAAGTATAAATGAATCTGTCGACTTTTGCTGGTGTGGTTTTCGTAGTGTGTGACCTCTCTGTTGTGTTGGTATATAAACACGGAGAAAAGAGAATTGTAACATATTACAATTTATTACGCAAATTAGCAAACGGTTTCGATAGTAATTTTCGACACGGTTTCAGTAGCAAAAAGAACCTCTCGCGAGCCCGGGTTTTCGGAGCTGCATTTGTGTCCGCATGTCGCGCGGGCGACGCATTGGTTCAAGAAATTTCCAACCCAGAAACCTATTTTCTGCACCCCCCTGCGCGCGGGTAGGTGATAGAGTAAAACACAACATAAGAATTTAATATGCCTTGGAGTCTTATACATATAAACCAAATAAAATTTATTCTTACATCAATGTGGGACTAAACACACTTCTCTTAAAGATCATATAAGAACTTGAGATTTCAACATCTCATTTAATCTTCACACTAACATTTTTTGTCACATAAAATGTTAGTTATGGTAGAAATTAGAAATAAAACATGTGACATAAAATATGAGCAATAATAAATTAAAATCACACTAATAAATTTCTTAAATATGGGCCAACACAAAATTATTTAAATTGATCATTTCATCTAGGCCAATATTATGCACACATACTTTACTTACAATTCTCTCTCCATTCTCATCAAGAACACTCATTGCATTCCGGATTTCCAGCCCCAAAATCAATTGCCAATTCTCTCTCCATTCTCATCAAGAACACTCATTGCATTCCGGATTTCCAGCCCCAAAATCAATTGGGCCAAGACTTAATTCCAGTTAAAAATCATGATCGAATAGTGATTTTTGAGAATGAAGTTCAAGCATAGGGTGAGATCATTAAGAATCCCAATGTTTAGGTTAGTCTTGGTGTCATTAAACACCAAGGTCTTGACATCTAAGTTCTTGTATGTCTAAAGAGCTGTTCATCGAATTATGCACGTTTTGTTTGGAAGATTTTTCGCGTGTTGTTCGATTTCTACAATTGATGGTGGTACGTGGTGATGATTTAGCATTTGCCATGATTGAAGGTTGCATTAGTTAGGGAGCATTTGAGCCCTTTGCCTCAACTGTTGGGTCTACCGAGAACCGTTTAGTCCACCTTGCCTCCTTTTACTGGAATACTTGCTTCACTACCTTACATTAGCACTGCTCATTGATGTTTTGGAGCTCTTGAAAGCACTGTCAGCCGTATATGCGGCATTTGTTGAAGATCTGTCTATGTAACTGTTGGCTACACCGCCTGCGCAGACAGACTGGATTTCATCCTCAACGATCGTTGTGTGCATCAAGGAGTGATGGTGGCAGGTGTATATATAGTGGCTTCGAAGATTCACACGTGGAGATTTGTAAAGTCGGTGTGGCATTTGTGAAGCAACACGTAAAACTTTTACAAAGACACATGTTACTGTATAAACTCTTCTAACGGAATAAATGGCAACAAATAATGCTGCCATATGGTCCAATTATAATATGGAACCGTAGAAACCGACCATGAAGATTAATATGAATTATAATATAATTATATAAAATAATGCATTTTGTGAAAAACCTTATGCTATATAGAATATTATATTGCTAAAGTATTCTTAATCATCTTTTTCTTTTTCTAAATTTCTGTTCCAAGAATGTGGGCCTCCGTCTCCGATTGTTACGCCCTTGAACTTCCCTTGATTTCAAAGAAACCCTACCAACCAAACATTTTTTAAAGCAAACATCGCTATTATTTATATTTATATTTATATTAATATATAATAAAATAACAATTTTTTAATTAATATACTAATGACTAAGCGGTCTTAAAATAGACCAAAAACCGAAAAGGCCATAATCTTAATCGTATCCAAAACTGTAAAGCCCCATATAAATTCTTACTCGAATATTCGGATCAAATCTTATCCGAATCAAAATTTTTATTCGGTCTTCCTATTTACCTTTTTAAATTCAGATTATTTTGTTTATTTGGATATTTGTATAATTCAAATAAGACTTTAATTAACTAATATATAAATATGATTTTTTTCAACAGATTTTTAGTATGTACCCACTTTTAACCAGTCTTAACTTAAAAGCTCAATGTTTTGCATAGTCGATCAATTATAACGAAAAAATAGTATCTGATAACTATTCTTCAACTCCCTTGTTTTTTACTATTCGTAAACTTAATCGAATTATTGAAGAGGGCAGAGAGGTAAGAGGCTGAGTCTCGAGGAGCTGCAATCATATTAGGATTAAAAAATTATGAAAAAATAAATAGAAACCAAAAATTAACTTATTTTATTAAGTTTTTTTCATATTTTAACTCTGATAATTTGGATTTACCCCGACTCCGTTTCGAATATAGAATAAATACGGATCACATACGAATACCTAATTTTGATCAAATTTCCAGTAGTACCAATATTTAAATCCATACAATCCGATCCAAATAAACCGAACAAAATCGATCTCACAAACACCTAAAAACCCATACGAGAATAATTTAAAAGACAATTAGAAAATTAGACATACGACTTCTCAACTCACATTTTTTTAAATATTAAATTAATTAAATGAGAGCTAGGGCAGAGTGTCGGTGGCTCAATAAACACAAACCACCCCTTTAGAATTTGCTTTCATCACAAAACACCCCTCTTATTTCAACCGCCGCTTAAGACAAAGGCGAACCCTAACAAATAACAATTGTATAGAGAAAATGGCATTTTCTCTTTATATTTTACAATGAAATTTACCAACATTCGTATAATATTTTTTAAAAATTTAAAAGTCAATTATGACTATTTATGAGTCAATAACTAATTAGTGTCAAATTTAATCCAATAAAACATGCTGTCGGATATTATAAAATAGTTTTAAACTAGCTGTTGGGTATTCAATTAATTATATAAAAATAATTATTTTTTTATAGTTGAGTATAGTTTGTGTATATTACGTAGGAGGGAGAGACTAAATTAATTTTTGTTTAAATTAGTCATTTTCTTATATTTTAATTAGCATCTTCTTTATTGTTTCTATTTTTAGTCTGAAGGATTTTTATACCATTTTTTCTTTATAAAACTTGAATCATTAATCTTATAGAAAGAGACATCTTATTAAACATCTAATTACTTTTTATTTTTTTAATAACTTATGGCATGTGTGATGTTTGATATATGTCCATAATCTTTATTACAAACTCTGTCGTACCAAAAGCAATTTTTACAACTTGCAAACAATTCAAGATTACAAGCGTAAATGAATATTCTTCTTTCAAATAATATAAATAAAAGTACATCAGAAAGTATTTTATATTAGAGACAACTTAGTCATGATAATAATAAACTAAAATGTAAATAAAAACAAATACAACACGATAACTTATTAAAAATTATATAAAATAACATACATTATCATCGATTAAAGCATAAAAACATGTGACATTTTATATTAAATAACACAAAATATGTACATCGAATTCTAGGGTTAGTAATTGGAATATGCTTTACTTATATATTAATTTTATATACACCCTATATTATCACACATACATATTTAATAATAAACTTTTCATATTTTCATTTCGTAATACGACTATCTAAGTATTTTAAAATTCAAAACTCACTTAGAAATAACTAGTCTAAAACTGAGTCAATCATTACTCGGTTAGATCAAATCGGTTCAGTTTGTAGATAAACCAAGTATAAGCCGACCCAGTTTGACTCATGATCCGTCTCATTTCATAGTAATTCGACCAAGTTGCCTATGTAAAGCTAGCCCATTTAAAAGAGGTTTGGCCTCTTAAAAAAAACTTTAAGTTCAAATTCAAACATAATATAAATTAGTTTAGAATATTTTAAAAATAATAATAGAACAATAGAACAGATTTGTCGTTAGAAATAAAAAAAAAACCAACCACTTTATATGTTTTATATATTTTAGAACCCTAAATGTCATAACTATAAAGTTATAGCAAACATCTACATCTTCTTCATAACATGAAGGTCATCAAATACAATTTCAATTGACCCATGTGAACTTCTGCCACCATTTTCACTCACAGATCTCCTTTAACCTCTTATATCTAACCAACAATCAACCTGCATTTCATTCATTCCTCTTGATTTCAATCACACTTTCATGTTGTATACTACTAATCGTTAGAAACTCCCAAAAATCACACATCAATCGATCGATTGTCGTCACTGTGTGTGGATCTGAGAACAATGGGGATAGATCCGAGGCAGATTGTTGCAGGTGTGCTCACAATCACCATGTTTGTCATGCTTGGAGACATGATTAAGCGTCAACATTTCGATCCCCCAATTTCTCATCATGTATGCTTCTTTTATAGTTATGTTGTTCTTCACATTACTGAATTAAACACTTGTTCATCGAATAAGCGTCAATTTCACTTCGATTCTCTGATTTATCATTCAGTCGTTGAATCTTCTACTTGAAATTGGTTGATTCTGTATTTCGTTTCGAATCTTCTACTTGTTAATTGTCAGTTTCACTTCGATTCTCCGATTTCTCATTCAATCCGTTGAATTTTCTGCTGTAAATTGATTGATAATGTATTTCTATTCGGATTATATCGGATTTATAACGTAATTTAGGTTTTTTACAGGTGAATCGTGCTGGATCGACACAGAGTTTTGACGACAATAGCGATTCAGAGAAGAGCTTTGTGAGTAATGGTGATGGGTCGTGGAAGGAGGAAGGTGGTGTTCTTAGGGCTTGTTGGTCTAAGTCGATTTTAGGTTAGTGTTGTGGACTTGAAGTGATCTATAGATCTTCATTGTGTTACTCATGTTTATTGTTTGGATGCTTAATTTGTGTTTGATTTGAATATTGTAAGCAGAGGAGCCAGAGGAATCTAAAGGGTTTGTCACTTTTTCATTGACCAATGGACCTGAATTCCATGTTTCACAGGTATGAATGAGATGAATATGAAGGGTTTGTAATGTTTTTGTTTAATTGGTGTTTGATTTCAACTAAACTATGGTGATTGTGGTTATAACTTACAAACCTTAGATTACAGATGCAGGTTATGCTGTAGTAATCAAGTATTTCAAGCTGTTTGTTTAATATGGTGTTTGATTTCATCTTGATTCTTGACCATGGTGTTTGTGGTTATAAACCTCAGCTTACATATGCAGTAGTAATAATAAACCTTAGTTTACGGATGCAGTTGTAATCAAGTATTGCAACTTTTTTTTTCTCATTTGTTGTTTGATTTCATCTTAACCCATTGTGATTATGAACCTCATATATGCAGTAGTATTCAAGTTGAAATCTTTTTGTTTTAATTTGTGTTTGATTTCATTTTAACCATCATGATTTTGATTATAAACCTCAGATTACAGATGCAGTAGTAGTGGCAAGATACTTGAAGGCAACACTTGTGATTCCAGACATTAGGGGAACCGAGCCTGGTGATTGGAGGTTAGTATTATCACAACCGTTTTAGTTTCGAATTTTGTTTTAAAATGGTTTTGCTTTTTGGAATTATCAGTTTAGATAACATAAATACAAACTAATTAGCCAAGATTGATTGTCACACTATATAATAATTTAATAATCTGTCTGCTGATGTTTAAAAGTCAAATCTTGTGTCTTCCAGGAACTTTGGAGATATTTATGACATTGAGAAGTTTGTAAGTAGCCTAGATGGAGTAGTAAAAGTAGTAAAATCTCAGCCTGCTGAATTATCAACAAAAGATCTTGCTGTTTGAGAATTCCAAATCGAGTAACCGAAAATTACATCGCAAACAACATCGAACCTGTATTTAAGGCCAAGGGAAATGTAAGGCTGGCAACTTACTTCCCTTCGGTGAACATGAAAAAGCCCCGCGTACCCGAAAAAGAAGAGAGAAATTCAGTCGGATGTTTGGCCATGTTTGGAACACTTGAGCTACAACCAGAGGTTAGGGAAGTGGTTGACTCAATCGTTGACCGGCTCAAAACCTTGAGCCGCAAGTCAGACAGCGAATTTGTTGCAGTTGACTTGAGGCTCGATATGTTGGAGCAAAAGGGCTGCCAAGGTTCAAAAAAATGTTATGGCCCAGAAGAGATTGCAGAGTTCTTGAAAAAGTTAGGGTTTGACAAAAAGTGCTGTTTATTTGACACAATCTAGGTGGGATAGCAAGCTTGATTCAATGAAAGATTCTTCCCAAAAACTTACACAAAGGTAATAAAGATATAGATGGCTAATTACTCATTTTGGTTAACAAATAACACCAAATGTAACTAGTTTTCTTTTATTATTTATTTGCAGGAAGTGATTATGCCGATGGAAAGAAACCGAAGTTTCTTGGATCGGATCTTCGGAGTACGAAAAAGTGATAGACTTTTATGTATCTTCGGAGAGTGATGTGTTTGTACCAGCAATCTCAGGGTTGTTTTATGCAAATGTTGCTGGTAAACGAATAGGTTCAGGGAAGACTAAAATAGTGGTTCCTGATGATTCTGCTACTGCTGGTTCTAATATGGGGAACTATATTTCGAGATATGTGTCGAAGAAGACCCACATGGCTTATTCGTGTTTCTGCTAGAACAATACAATACAATATGATACTATACCCTTTGCATACGGATTAAGTGCTTGTAATTGGGGTTTAGATTGCTTGTACTTTTGTTTTGTTAGATTGATTTTGATATATTTATGCAAAAAGGCGCTCTAAAAGAGAGTGGCTAATGGTGAATCATGTGCTTTGTGTTCAAATGCAACCTTTGATGCTATGAATTACTGGAATGAAAGTGATATGTGAACATATATTTGGTTCGTTACGAAGATCTCATAGAATAGCACGTTTGTTAAAAACTTTAGGGGCTCAAATGCACTTTTTTGTTCAAAGTTAAAAGAAAAAAAAGTGATTTATTTACTTTTAAAATAACAATATACAAAGATCAAATACACATCTTCTAGTGATATATCTTTTCGACTTAGATTCGTTTGGGATGAGAGTGTATTCGTTATGAATATCTCACGGAATAAACACACAACACATAACGTTTACATCTCTATTGTCATAGGTCCGTTTTGGATATGAGTTTGTTCGTTATGAAGACCTCATGATTATTTATGTATTTAGTAATATGTTTAATTAATATTTAAAATAAATTTAATTTTATTATTATTTAATGGCATTTCCATAGTTGGTGATAATTAAATATTTGATTATTTATATAGTTATATATTACTTAAAATGAAATTATATTAAAATAAATATTAAAATAATTATATAGAATGTATCGCCGGCGATACAAAATGGTTTAGCATCGTCACATGGCGATATATGTTGGTGTGAAATGATAAATTTGGTAAAAACAAAAGTCAATGCCCTTACATGTAGATTTGATTAGTCAATTGGGTATTCTAATAATTTTGGGAAAATTATTTCAGCCTGCAAGACTAACCGACTTTAAAGGTTTTGTAGGTAATGTTCTGAGTTGCTCAATCTTGTCAGAAGGTATACACAGCACAACCGGTATACCTTGTCATCTGAGTTTTGAAAGATTCTCTTAAAGCTACACCGCCTTTTAACACATGATTAGAATTTAGAAACACTTTTACTCCCTACTCAGAAGACTTGTATCCATGTATTCATTTTTCATGCATATGAACTTTACAATCTTTTTATCTAACAAAAAAACCACAACCAAACGCTCTACATGACTATATCAAGAACTATTGGAGATTTTTTTCCAAACAGTAACAGTTGGTAGATCGTGAATACACTTTGCACGCCCATCATTAAAAAAACCAGTTTATGCTTGAAAATTTAAAAGCCAAATCAATAGTGTTTGGGTGTTTACAGAGGAGACCTGACGTAGCGCTTCAAACTATCATCGCAACTAAGTTGCGGGGTTGACCTATTTAACAAGTTTAATTAAACAGATCAACCCATCAACCCATTTAAAATTAGAAATATATGTATACACAGGATATGTATATATTTTATTTATAAGGTCAACTGGACAGCCCATTTCCGACCCGTTTAAACATCTTACCATGGGACTTGCTTTTTATTTCTTTAAAAGCCTGCTCTCTGTTTTTATTCCTCCATGGATACTTAAGATCCAGCTATCCACATCTACACAAAAATTAAAAATAACAACAATAGTAATAGTAATAATAATAAAAATTAAACTCTTGCAATTCATTGGGATGGGATGATTGGATTGTGGGCCTCAATATCAACATGTCTAATTCCAGGAACAATTTCCTGGATCTTAAGCATTTCAGCATCGTCTTTCTCCTTGGCAGCATTGCGGAACTGTGCACATATTGTTTGCAATTTTTTAATCATAATTAGATCAATGATCAGGAGACATGAATTCAAGGGCATAAACAAACTGAGCTGCTCACGAGCTACTCGAGATCGGCTTGCTAAAAACTCAAATCAAGCAAAGACTTAAACGACCCTGGCCAATGGCCCCTAATTGAAGCTCGGTTAATAAAGGAGCTCATACACTGAGCTTGACTAGGCTTGCAAGCCCATTATGTAATTTCTATCTAATGTAATACATATATGTAACATAACAAACATTATTACATATAATTATGATAAAAATAACTAAAAATATATTATTATGTTATATACATAAAATGAATTATAAATATACATATAAAATTATAATGTAAGTATATAAAATAATAATAAATAATAAACGATTCACACCAAGCCAATCTTAAAAATTTTCTCACAAGCCAAATTCAAGCTTTGAATATAGAGCTTGAAACAGCCAAGCTCGAGCTGTTACACCCTAAATATGATGAATCTGTTTACCTTTTTAGCCCATTCTTCAGGGCCAGTTCTACTAAGATAATTTTGCACCAATACCACCCCATTGAAATCTGCACCATAACATTTTGATACATTTTAACAAAAACTGCATCAACAAGAAAAGAGAGCAAAAGTTCTAGAGTCTTTTGTTACCATTTCGGCTTTAAATCTAAAGAAACCAGGCCCAATCACCTCACTTTTGCAATCATATACAGAATCTACAACCTGCAACAGGAACGTGTGGATAAGTATAGCCTAGTCGCAAGGCATTTATTGAAGTTTAATTATTGAGAGCGATATTTACTGGATCATTCTTCAAAAATTCAAGAACCCTTTTCATATCATGATCATCAATTGCTCTACCAATCAATGCATGCCGATTTCTTTGGATGAGAAATATGGCCACCTGTAACAGAAATTAAAAAAACAAAAGCAAAGAAATTAAACAATATGAAAGAAGAGATATGGTACAAGACTCAAATAACATATTGATACAAAGGGTTAACAAGTTGTGATGCATAATTAGAAACAAAACTAAATAAACATTACTCTGTAAATTTTAGATTGATGGATATGTAACAAGTTGCATAAATTTAAGATTTAGAAACTCAGAATTCAGATTAAAATACTGGAAAGATTACAACAAATTACGTATTTACGTACCACTCCAAGAAGGTTTCCAACAATGATTGAACCAATGGGATCATAAATGGGATTCCCAGTCATTTTTACAGCAACTAATGATGCAGCAGCGATTAAAAGGCCAGTAACTGCAGCACCGTCCTGCATTTTTACTTAATTTAAGAAGCATGCTCGGAGGCAATATAAGCTTGGATGATGCTTATTAGTTAATTTCACATGATTAATATATCCCTTAATATTGTTTTCAACATGTTTTGTAGTAATCATAAGTGGCTAGACTAGTGATACTTAAAGCAAGAAGTTTGACCTCTGTCATGACCGCAACAGATGTTGGATCATGTCCACGCCATACATAGTCTCTCACAGTCATGCCTTCCGCAGCCGCACCTTTTCTGACAGCATCCACCGCCACAACAAGAGAAGCACCTACAAACACCAAAACCCTTGTTTCTTTAAAATTCATTCAAACATTTGCATCAATCAATTAGTCAAACGTATCAATGTCACCTTCAATAATGAATGAGCCACCAATCACCAAGGCTGCATACATTATATTTTCAGGGGCCTAGAAAGCACACATGTTAGATAAGTGACATACGCTACTTAATGTTAACCAATAACAACTTGTATAAAGTTACCTGTGCAATCCACAAATTTTGAACTCCATGTACAATTGTGGCACCAGAACCAAGACAAAAGATTCCAACAGCAGAAATTAAAGACCAAACAAATCTTTCTTTGGAATAACCATACCTAACATACATGAAACCACAAAATGTAGATATAACCATGATGTTCTTCCATTAAACTAATATTATAACCACTAAAATGATTCTGACTAAGTTTATACACTACTGAAACTTGAATTAACAGATATAATCAAAGAATCTAGTTCTCACAGCGCAAAGAACGTACGGTATAATGTGCCTAAAAAGATGACAAGATTTATAAACTGCGAAGTAATATGAAATACTCACGGATGAAGAGCATCAGGAGCGCGTTTCGAACTATTTAAACCATATAAAAGAAGGGCCTGCAACATCAATATTTGTCAATTCTTTTGAATTAATCAAGGCAAAAACACAGTAAAGTTACCAAAAAAATGCAAAACACAAACTCCAGCTGAAAATTCACCTGATTTGCAAAATCAGCAACCGAATGCACAACTTCAGCTAGCATCACATGGCTTGAGGTGGCAATCCAGACCCCAAACTTGAGCGAAAACACAAGAAAGTTGCACATAGAGCTGTGGAAACCGCTCGCTGACTAGCAGAATAATGTGGATTCAAACAGAATACTTCTTAGGTCTAGTAATATAACCTGCAAAAATCACAACAATTTCGTTTCATAGTCCACATATACACTACATTCTACAAACATGGAGGTAACTGTAAGTCTGTAACGAGTGCAAAAAACTAACACTTAAACTTAGTCACAACAATTCAGTTTTCTAATCTACAAAATACAGTACAATTATACAAACATGAAGGTAACTGTAAGTCTGTAATGAGTGCAAAAAACTAACACTTAAACTTAATCACAACAATTTTGTTTTCTAATCTACAAACACACTACAATTCTACAAACATGAAGGTAACTGCAAGTCTGTAATGAGTGTAAACAACGAACAGCTAAACTTAATCACAACAATTCAGTTTTCTAATCTGCAAAACACACTACAATTCTACAAACATGAAGGTAACCGTAAGTCTGTAATTAGCGTAAACAACGAACAGCTAAACGCCTAAACTTACTCCGGTGAATAGAGAATCTGTAATTAGCGTCATACGGAGTGATAGTCGCCGGAGAAGAATCACGTCGTTGTAACGAAAACGGATAGACGAATGTAATAGAATGGTGATCGGAGGAACGTTGGTGACGGCCGGAGCGGAGTGATAGTCGCCGGAGAAGAATCACGTCGTTGTAACGAAAACGGATAGACGAATGTAATAGAATGGTGATCGAGGAAACGTTGGTGACGGCCGGAGTGAGATGAGAGGTGGCGGTGGTGGTGGTGGTGGTGGTGTAGGGTTCCGGCCGGGGGGTCGAGAATTCTGGTGAGGAGAGGAGGGAGGTGGTGGCGATGAAGGTGAGAGAGGAGACGACGGTGGTGGTAGAGTGGCATGAGGTTTTATTGTTGTTGTCGTAGGGTTATTGTGTAATGTGTAGCGCCATTGTTGTTCTTCATGTTGCTAGGGTTTCACCTGAAGATGTTTTCAGAGAGGTGTTTAACCATCACACCATCACCATAAATGAACTGTGGATGTGACCTTTGCTACACTCCCAACCCTCGTACAAGAATCCAGAAAGAAGGTTAAAGTGATAAGTTTTATAACTTTATAAACAGTGTGAAAATAAAATCCAAGAATTTGTACGAGACAGATATGATATTCGGTTTTAAATTAGATTATCTAATACGAATATCATGTATGAACACCAAATATGAAGTGGTTTTAGAAAATATAAGACTATCTTTGATGGGTTTACTTACAAACACGATCAAATCATGTTATTGTAGATTAATACTTTTTTTTTTTGTGTAGAAGCTTGAGCGCCTCTCATGTTCCCCTCATCGGTCTATCCTTTCATGTTTCATTCGAGGGGTTCTTCTTCATAAAAATCTTTCATTCTTCTCTTATTCATGTGAGCCCATAAACGCTTCGAAACCGGGGCACAAAAATAGTATTCAAAGTTGTTATAAACACAAGTAATTAAAATGGTTATACATGTTATCAAGCATTCAAAATTCCAAATCATTTTTCTTATGAGTTAAAAATCAAGTTTCAAGTGATGAAACTCTCATCATGTAATTTTGAAGCATATAAGGTCATAAACATGTTTGTGTGGCGCTCATTAGAAAACCAATACCTAATAAGTAATGACAAATAGCAAGTGAAATTGATCGCATATAAAAATCGTTGTCAATCTGATTTTCAAGAACATTGTGATGTTTTATGATAATTCAGGATGACATCTCATACATATTCAAGATCTCAATATTCATTTGCAACAAATTTTAATAAATTGCATTCATTAAAGTAATCATGAGCTCGTGTATTCATTTGCAACAAATTTTAATAAATTGCATTCATTAAAGTCATCATGAGCTCGTTACACGATTTTTATGTTGTTAAGGTAAAGTTATATCTCAAATGCGATACGTTATTAAATAGCTATGATTTTTGTCTCCAAAATGATACTTGTTAGTAAGATTCTTCTCTCTACATAAAATATCAATGGTTTAAATCTTATAAGATACAAGTATAAATAGCTACCAAAAATATATTATAAATTAAGCAAAAAGACTAATTATGATTTTTTGTCTATATTTCTAATACAAGTATAATAGCTACCAAAAATATATTATAAATTAAGCAAAAAAGACTAATTATGATTTTTTGTCTATATTTCTTATCAACTATAAAAAAATTCCTTCTTCAGCGTATATGAAAAATAAACAAGTTAATCTACTAGCTCTGTCCACACTTAACAAGATTTTTATTATCATTTTTATGTCACATCTATTTATTTTTTAGGTTTTACTTTCCGCTTTTGAATAATTAAACTGGTATTTGAAAATTTAAAAGAAACCTCCTTCAATTCCTTGTCCAAGAAGCCTTAGAGAAGCAGCAGCTTCAAATCATGCCATCAAGAGTCAACTAAGAGTCTAATATTTTATCTAACATTGTAAAATCAGATGACATCAACATTTCTTTTTTTCTAAAAGTCATGTCAAATATATATTTTTCATGAATGTATAACTAGATTGCCAAAATCTCAACTACTTTCCTACCAATTACAAAGATGTTGAAGAACCAGCCACATATGCATAGATTATAATTATATATATCTCTCAGAATGGGGATGGAACATATCAAGCCATAGTAGAGATCCTAGATTCCCCCGAAACGACCTTCTTTCCTAGCACGTCGTCTAATAGGAGGTTTATGTTCTTCTCGAGGAGCAGAACGAGGGATGATTTTTAGAGGATGGGCTTCGGTGTTAAATACCCACTCGTCCAATGATATAACCGAAGGAGGCGAAAATAAAAGATAAAGATATTTTAGTGTTTCTGCAAGAAAGAAGCTTTGCATCATATTATCTTTCACACCTGTGTTAACCTGAAAACATGATATAAAATAAATATACAAATTATTCCCTAAAAAATTAATAAAAACTAATATTTTGAAATTAGTACTTACATCCTTGAGTCCGACAAATCCCGACTCTACACGGGAATTCTCTTCAAATGCTTGAAATATGTTCCATCCCCATTCTTGATATGTTTTGTTACCGGTTAAACGCCAGAGATAAAAGAGTGACTCGACTGTCTCTGGCCGCAATATGTTCCATGATGTGCCCACAGTCATGTCCTATGATATTATTGGTAATAATAGCATATAATTTAAAATTAATAAAATAAAAATCTCCCTAAAATTAAGAAAAATGAAACTAATCATATAACTAACCTGTCCTGAATGAAAGAAATAATTTTCTCCAGCCAACTTTGTTGATGTAGACTGATAAAGTTATAGCATGTGAAGCAAGCTACATTCAAAGAATGGGTGTTGTCAATATTATGTAACATTTGTTACTATGCGGAATACTAAAAGTGGGTTAAAATCTTACAAAAAATGAAAATATCGACATTTTTGTTGGACAAGCCGTAATAAAAAATTATTATTTAAAAAAATTGCTATTGTATTACTGAAACCATACCTCTTCTGCCAAATTTAAAAATTTTGCGGAATCAGGACCATAACCAGATGACCCTAATGCTATCATTCCTGGTGCAAAGCATGCTAACTCATCCATCTGCACACATCAGAAGAAATTACAACATAAAGAGTTTTAGCAGAATAAATTCATACTATTTAATGAAAATTTTGCACCTTAATAGTACCTTGTCAATCAAAGAATTTCCTAGTTTTTCAGAAATATACGTAAAAGATGATGGTGTAGTCTTGCGGACCAAGCTCAATAGACCTTTCATTGATGTCTCCCACATTTCTCTGATTAGACATTCCCATTAGAAATTCAGAATCATTTTTAATTATCGAAAGAACATAGTTTGATACTACTATACTAGAATATCTCACCTGTAATGTTTCACCTCTTCAGTTTTATTTCCTTGTATCCAAACTTTAAGTAAATACTCATAAAAACTGCATCCAAAATCAAATTTTGATTGAAATCGAACCATCAATAGCATAATAATTTTAACATTAAAGGATGATTGGTACCTGTCCCCCATGGCCCCAAAAGTAATGGTAGAATGTGATGTTGTTCCTCTATGAGGGTTTAAGTAAATTGGGAGCAATCCATCAGCAGGAAAAGTTTTGTTTAGGACTAAAATAACATTCTCCACCTGAAACATCAATTTACAATATTATATTTCTTGACAGGTGTGGCAGCGCATTTTATGATATTACAATACATGAAAGTAAGGAGCACAATCATATACCTTTTGTTGATACTTTGGATCTCCCGTCCTTTGTGTTAGTGCAATAAACTCCAGTTGCTCTGTCCCAGAATCTGCCAGAATACTATCACCCTGCAGATATAAAAGATAAGATATCCAACCAGCATTATGTGCATTACCATGAACCAAATTGATAAAATTGTAAGGGATACCAGAAGGTGTATTCCATGCTGGCAACAACCTATCAGCTATGTCTTTCGCCTTTTCAAGAAAGACGTTATCCCCAGATAAATCATACGCGCTCAAAAGTCCACCCACAACTCTGTTACAAATATTTATATATAGTTAAAGAAACACTAGATGTCCATCAAATGATAATTATGATATAGACAACAAACAAAGAAATAAACAGATAATTAGAGTAAAAATAAATAACAATATATTAAACCTTATATCGCAACCTTATGGTCGTCTCAAACACGCTGGCATCATAGTTTTTATTGAAGTCCAACGAGTTTGCTACCCACCTAAAAACAACATAGGTGTACATGTGTGTTATGTGAAAAATAAAGTGTATGGAATATAGGTGTTAATTAAATGACTATGGAGAACGATAATACTCTCTAGCCTTTTGAAACTGTTCATCCAGGCCCATTATATATAAAGTATCAAGAGAGTCGATCAAAGTTGCACCAAGACCGCCAAAACTATCCACGCCATTCTTTGATTGGGGCTAACCAAACAAAATGTATATAAAATATCAGCATTGTAAAAACTAACAAACAAAATATTAGAAAATAACATTACCTGAAGCTCATCATGGCCCCAAGCATATTTTTCATATGATGTCCATGCATGAACCATAGCATCTTTGACTTTTTCTCTTCTTTGAGCCTCGATGGGATCAGTGGGAAGATCTGTCTTAATTGGATCAGTTCTTTTGGTTTTAGTAGTGGTCTTTTTAACTGAAACACCACCTTCATGCTTTAACTCTTCTAGCTGCAAGTAGGAAACATATTTGTAGTCAACTAATGAAAAAGCAAAAATGAAAGGAATTATAGTATTATACAAAACAGAAGTATCAATCATCATTACATATTTGGTCAGAACAAATTTGTACCCGTAATATGTCCCAAAAGGCTGGGAAACTTTAGAAGTTTACCCCTTTTACACATAAAACAATATTTTACACCACACTTAACATAATATTTTAGCATACACTGGTCATCTGCTTAAATAGATTGTGAAATTCAAAATCCAGCTTTGAAATTTGAGCAAAGATATATACTGGGACCTCAGAAATTAGATACAGGAAAACGTCAATACAACCATGAACACAAACACCCCTTCTGTGCAGAAAAAAAGATAATACTACTACAAAGAAGGTTGCAGCATTCCCTAATGCGTTACTTCTGATAAAATTTAATGAATACTTAAGAAATGCCAGGAATAAAGAAAAGTGCAAGGTTAAAGGCACCAGAAAGAAGTTTGAAGCCATTGGGATCTTGAGATATAATGAAAATAGGTTACCTCAATTTGCAAATGTTCCACTTCTTCTTTCAACATTAAGATCTCTTCCTGTCAACCAATAGAAATTTTGTAAATACAGGAACTAGAGCAAGTGTTTTGCATTTCTAACTTGTTCAGTTAGCCATTTAGGTCTCAAGCCCAAACTTTCAGAAAGTATTCAGGACATTTGTGCATAAAATGGATTATAGCTACCAATTATTCAAGCCCCATCTTTTATTTGGTCTCAAGCCCTAAATTTCAGAAAGTATTCAGGATATTTGTACAATTGTACATCAAAATGAAACATAACTACCAATTATTCATAAAAAATGCATGTTTCTATATAGATCCACTAGAATTAAAAAAAGGATTGCTTTTGGTGATTTCAGCTAGACACTCAAGCTACTGATAAGACTTCAAGCAACAAAACAGAGCAAATTTCCACTAAATTATTTCAGCACCTAATATGACATAACAAATCTACCGAATTTTACCTAACATAATACAGAAACTGGTAATCTGACAAGACTCCAAGTAACGAAACAGTTGAGTAATTAACTTCCGTGAATCAGTTCCCACGCATAGCAGAATAAAATTCACGGATAAACACCTGTGTTTGGCTAATTCTAGTTCGATAATCCACAAATCCATGGTAATTGCACCATGAACCCTAATCTGGAACAACAATGGCGGTAGTTGACTACAGCTAAGACTAAATCATCTGACAACATGCAATGGAACTAGAGTTACTAAAACCGTAAAAGTGAACACACATATACACAATACCTCATGTTCCCTAACAAGAGTCTGACGATCCCACACGAACACGGAGATAAATACAAAAGCCATAAATAGTACAGCCAGACTTTTAGGCCTCCTCAAATAGTACGCCGGATTCACGTATTTCCACCGCATCGACGACGAAGACGATCTGGTCTTCGCCATTGTTCTGTCAAACTCTAACAACTACCTGTGTGTGTGTGTGTGTGTGTGTGACAGTTGAATGTATGATTCAACAACCGATCAATGGTGTAACAGAATGTTACACATCGGATTGTTGAAGGTAGAATTGGAATCAGATGGAGTGTGATAGAAGGATGGATCTGGTTCGCCGGAGATTTCTTCCGTTGATTACAAGTTGTTTTATCCTCTGGTAAACGGAGGAAGACGATGAAGAAGAAGATGACGAATTGACGATGATGATTTAATTGGTGGAAAATTTATTGAAGTTGTTGAAGTTTACGAATTTTTGTATGTTTGCGTTAGATATTATGAGATGAGTCTCGTTGCGTGTTGAAAGGGTTTAAGATGATGCTCGAGTTGGATGGCGTATCTATAGTGATTTTGAAATTTGAAATACAAATATTGACTTGTCTATAAAGATATCTTTAGTGATTCTGAAATACAAATATCTTTAGTGAATAAATAAACTTATAGTCTAATGGTTTGGTGGTATTGTGCTTACCTTTGTAATCGTTGTATAAAAACATTCATAATCTACTATTTATTTTTATTTTTATAATTATATTAAAAATTATTTTTTTTTATTTTCAATTAAATAATATTTTTTATACATTTATCATTACAGTTTCTCGCTCTTCCACTCGCAAACACCATTCTCTATAATATAAAGAACATACTCATAAATATATAAAGAATGGGCTGTGAATACTATAAGAGCATTCATAGTAGAGACTCTATCTCTATCTGCATATCTATTGTTTAGAGATATTTTTATTTTATATATCCATCAACATCTACATCTCCTTCTTTATTTTCAAACTTTAGAGAAGAAAAATAATGAATGCGTGCGTATTGACTTTAACATAATTAACGAGCTCTATTGTAAATTGGTTAAAAGAAAAACTGGCATGACTCAAATGCTTAAGTATAAAACTTAAAAAAACGTTCAAGTGATTAAATGTAAATTTAACATAACTCGAAAGCTTAAGTATAAAATTTAAAAAACGTTCAGGTGTTTAAATGTAAATTGACATTACTCGAAGGCTTAAGTATAAAACTTTTAATAAAGGACAAAATTAGTAGGTATCAGTATGAAAAAAAAAAAAAAAAAGAGAGAAAAGTGTTGCGGTTAGTTTAAAAAAATCCTTAAAAGTTTAAATGTAAAATTATAAAAAAGACAATGTAGATTTTTTTATTAGTTTGGAGAAAAAAAAAATAGTGTTGTAACTACACCTCCACTGCTCATAAATTTTTTTTATTTGTTATATATAGTGATGCGGCGGATGTTATCAAGCATATTTTCCAACATGTCATAAACGTTAATATATTTGAGTATTATTATTATGCATAGGAATCAAATGTTAATCCTTGTTTATTGTGATAACCCATTAACTCAACTAGTGATCCACAGCAGACCACGTCACCACTATAAGTTAGAGATATAGTGGTAAAACTAGTTGTGCATAACGATTGTTAAAGAAAAATATTAAAAATATAGCAAAAACTATAATCAAATTAAATATATTAAAATGATATATTTAATGGTGACATTTGTTTAAAACATAACATCATACAAAAAAGTTAAATAAATAAAAAAAAAAAGGTGAAGATTTTTAGAAAGGGATGAAAATGGGGGGGTCGTTATACCAGTGGTTTAAAGCAGTGTAAAAGTTAGCTACACTGTAAAACGATGTAAAAGTTAGCTACACTGCATAATTATGGTGTAAGTGTTCATTATATTAGGGCTAACCGTTTATTACAATAAATAAGGGTTAACAGATGAATTACATTTATTATTATAACTATATAAATATTTAGTGATTTATGTACTTAAGTATTTAAATAAACTAATACTTAAATCAAATAGTATTAGGTTGTTAAAAAATATATGTATATATTTTAGCATTAATTTAAAATATTATAAATATATAAAAAAATATATAATAATGTATTAATTGAAAGAAATTTATTAAATATGCAACTTATGAACTATATTATATAACACTTGTACCTTATGTTTTAAAAATTATATTGAGGGGTCTTAAATTTTAAATAAAATTACAAGTGTGTTCCCATCGAATCCTTTATATTATAGTATAGACAATCTAGATATAAAATATTATTATCATCATAATTATATAGTTAAGTATTCAAATAAGATAGTACTTATTTATAAAAATATTATTATTATTATATTATTATTATTAAAGTATTTAGTAATTATATAGTTAAGTATTCAAATAAGATAATAATTATTAATAAATTTAATTTTAATTTAAAGTATATAAATAATATAATATATAATGTAGTGAATTAAATAATCTCACATTATTAAACTTTGTATTAATAATATGCATGAACTAATGTATTAATTAAAAAAAAGATTATTAAATGGGGGACAAAAAATAAATGATTGTATAAAACACATGTATATAATGTTTAACAAATTGTATTAGATGTCTTAATTTTTTTTGTAAAATTACATTTGTGTCTTAAAATTTTATTTTATATAATAGTATAGATAAGATTTCAACCCTTGCGTGGTGGCGAACACACACCAAAACCATCAGACTTGTGTACTTAGGGTTTGTTTTGTATCATGATTTTTTTTAAAGTAGTTTTTCGTTGATGAAGTGAGTGTTCATTTAGTTTCATTTAACCTGAAATTGATTTGAGTGTACTTATACATGTTGTAAGATGTGTACTTAAGTTTTGAGTTGATATAAAAGTTGCGCTTAGGTTTTTAGTTGATGTAACTCGTGTAAGAGTACTACGTAAATGTGACTTTATACTTATTCAATGACGTCTTATTTTTATGAAAAACTGAATCTTGAAGTTATCTCGTAAATTTTGAGTTGTAAAACCATTGTCGACGAACAACAAGGACGATGGAGTTCATCATAAGTATACTTGTGTTAAAATAGTTGTCAGATATATTATAATAAAATAAAATACAAGGGTTTCTTTGTTTGGTGGATAGCCAAACTTTTAACTTCCTAAACTAGTGAATTACAAAACCATAAATGACTCGATGATTGGTAAAAGAGTGGTACTTAGAAATATTAAGTTTGAAATTTGAAAAATCAGATTAACTATTATTAGTTTTATTAATTTATGTAAATAATTAACATAGAAGAAACGTATATATTTTTAATGACAAAATAAATCGATGTTCATTATTTATTTTAAGATTATTATTAGAGTTAATTACACAAATGGTCTGTGTGGTATGATAGTTTTTCAAGTTTAGTATATAAATATTACTATTTTAGTATCCCGTGTATTACACGGGTTGCATAAATAAATATTACATAGTTAGTAACGAAAATTTATGAATTATAAAACAATGTCTTGAGATGTGATATTATTGAAATTACGTACGAGTAAGGAATTTAAATAATAAAACAACGATATCATTTTTTAAGCTTTTTTTTATATTTTTAATTTTCTAAAAGTAAAAATGTTTTTAAAAATGCTATTTTTGATATTTTCTTATGAAAAGCTTGAATTTTAATCATTTTTGTTTCATTAAAAGTTTTATTTTTTTAAAAACACAAGTTTTCAAATATTTCTTATTTTTAAAAAGTTTGATGTTTTTATTGCATTTATAGAAAAATCTCTTTTCTTAATTTATAAAAAAATTAATTTTTATAAAAAATAGTAGTTATGCAATTATTATTTCGAGAAAAAAAGATTTAGAAGCTCTATAATAAATGTGTCACTAAAAAACATTCTTTTAGTAGTATAGATAAATTTACTACAAGTTAGCCTATTAAGTATGTTAAGTTATAAAAATAGTTTCAGAATTAAAAAGGTTAACCATTTTTTTCTATTAAATGATGGCAAATTAAAATGCCAATCATTTCTTTTCTTCAAATATCACCCCTCCATCTTAGACCTGCCATCATCGTCTCCACCTCACTCGCCACACTGACTCAACCACCACTGTCTCGTCCCCAACCTGACACCATGCCGCCTCAACCCTTAACCACCATCGTCGTCTACGCCCTCAACCCGCCTCCACCCTCAAAGCCTCTCCTTCATCGACATATCATTTTAGTCATCGCTTAATGTTTAGACACCCCCACCATTGAACCATCGGCCACCTATGTTTAAACCACCACAACTATTTGTCTTTGGGTTAAACTAATAAATTGCTTCAATCTAGTGGATTTTCTCTTTTAATATCTAAATTAGTCTTTGATTATTTCTGTTTGTTGGTGGCTGACGGTGGCAGAGGTGGTCGACAATAGTGGCGGCGGCAATGACGTTAATGATGAATTTAAGAAAGAAGGAATGTAGGATAGAGGTTTGAAGATGGTGGATGGTGGTTGAACGATCCAATCTACACAAGTGTGGGCTTACAAGGCTCGTAAAACCTTTCTTTCATTCATCAATAAGCCCTAGGTTAGTCGTTTTGGGGGGGCATGATCAATAAGTGGAATGGAAGTCATAACAAAGACATTTTGATCTTCGCACCTCAGATCAAGAGGTTTGTCAAGCTAACCTATAATTTTCATTAATTAAACTAAACTCCACTATTTCTTGTACCTGGCACTAGTAAATTTGTATCTCGGTTCATGGGTTGTTAAAAATGACTATGTCGGCTTATAGTCTTTCCTGGCACTTGGCGCATGTCTTTGATTGACACCGGTTCCGTCACTCGTATCTTGAAAGAGGGATTAATTTAAGTATATTTTGATCATTTCAAGAAATTTTAACGGAGAAGTTAACGTGCATTTATGTTGGAACAAATTTGTTACAAGTTGATATACTTAATAGGCTAACTTGTAATAAGTGATTCTTATGGACTAAACTTAAAAAAAAACTTATCACGTGAATCATTTGTACAATCAACTCTTATTACTTTTACTATAAGTAAGTAGGGAAAGCTTACGGTACAAAGTGATGATTTTATGTCAAGTGTACGAAGTGATAACAACTATTGATTTAGGAGAAGAAGTGTTTAGATCGAAGATAACATAATCATGCAACTAATGTGGCTGAAGGGGTATATTTGGAAATATCCTACAATTATTGATTTTTTTTCAAATTCCCCCCGTTTTTTAAAATGCACATAACTTTTTTATATGACATTACTTTTTTTAAAAAATACACCGTAAAATAGAGCTTTTTATCCTCTTTAATTTGAGTATGGTATTGCTATACTTTTTTTTTTAAAAACAATCAACATATTTTTTAAAACGTCTATGTATTATGCGTATAACTTGCTTGATTATTAACTGCGTAATTATGAACATAACTTGCGTAATTATAAATAAACTTACGTAATTATTTTTTTATAACGTGAGTAATTTTTTTGCGTAATTATAAATAATAGATATAATTTGCGTAATTATAAATATAACTTGCGTAATTATGTACTTTTATGCGTAATTGTAGCGCAGACGAAACTACATCTACGTAAAAAACATGTGTCACGATCTTGTGATTTCGTACGGTTACCGGCCCCTATGTAAATAGTATTATGAGTAAATTGTCATTTTCGTCCCTGAGTTTTTAATTGTTTTGCCATTTTCATCCAAATATAATTTTTCCCTTCTGGCTCCCTAACTTTTTAAAAAATTGTCATTTTTACAATTTGAGAATAAATTTGTTACAATTTGATATACTTAAGAGGTTAACTTGTAATAAATGATTCTTACGCACCAAACTTAAAAAAAACTTATCATGTGAATCATTTGTACAATCAACTCTTATTACTTTTACTATAAGTAAGTAGGAAAAGTTTACGGTACAAAATGATAATTTTGTGTCAAATGTACGAAGTGATAACAACCATTGATTTAAGAGGTGGAGTGTTTAGATTGAAGATAACATAATCACGCAAGTAATGTGGCTGAAAGGGGTATATTTGGAAATATCCTAAAATTGTTGACTTTTTTTTTTCAAATTCTCCTTGTTTTTTAAAATGCACATAACTTTTTTATATGAAATTACTTTTTTTTTTAAAAAATAGACCATAAAATCGAGCTTTTTATCATCTTTAATTTGAGTATGGTATTGCTATACTCTTTTTAAAATAATCAACATATTTTTTAAAACATCTATGTGTTATGCGTATAACTTGCGTGATTATTAACTGCGTAATTATGAACATAAATTGCGTAGTTATTATATAACTTGCGTAATTATAAATAAACTTACGTAATTATTTTTTTATAACGTGAGTAATTTTTCTTTGCGTACTAATAAATATAACTTGCTTAATAATAGATATAACTTGAGTAATTATGAATATAACTTGCGTAATTATGTACTTTTATGCGTAATTATAGCGCAGACGAAACTACATCTTCGTAAAAAAACACGTGTGACGATCTTGTGATTTCGTACGGTTACCGGACCCTATGTAAATAGTATTATGAGTAAATTGTCATTTTTGTCCCTGAGTTTCTAATTGTTTTGCCATTTTCATCAAAATATAATTTTTTTCCCTTCTTGTTTCCTAACTTTTTTTAAAAATTGTCATTTTTGTTCACTCTCGTTAGTCCAAGTTAACTTGAGAGTTAAATTTGATATGAATCAATAATAATGTCTTTTTAAATATTTTAATTTAATAATAACAAATTAGTTGTTTTTTTTCTCTCTTATAAAACCCTAGAACATAAGAAGTTCATATGAAATTGCTCTGATCGATTACCTGTGAGTCCACTGTCCTGCTGACATGAATCCTGAATAATTGCTCTGCTCTTGTGGATCGAGAACCATCATGCGCACCTTGTGGACGCCCACAAACTCTGGTCGTTGATTTCATTGTTGTGATACACTGGTAAGTCTTAATCGCCCCTGTTGTTGAACCATCATTTGATGGATTTTTTTACCAAATTACTGCAAATTGATATAACAGGGGAGGAGCTGTGGGTTTGTAGGGGTTGACCCTCCAATGTGTCAAAGATCAGCTCAAATCATATGTGGACTCTTGAATTCAATTAATTGACGTGAAGAAATTGAAAGAAGAATATGAAAAGAGAACAAGCTATTGAAAGTAGTAGTAGGGCATAGTTGGTTGTTTTTCATCTTTTTTTTCTTTGTATTTGAGCATTGAGATGGAATTCATTAGGTTATGCTGTTCTTGAAATTGAAAGAAATTGGAAGCTTGTAACAAATGTTGTTTCTCAATATGAAAATGTTGACTTTTTGGCTCATGAATTGATTATGTATTGATTCTGTATTTTGTATGGTCAATTGTGAATGAATTGATCATTTTCTATGGTCAATTGTGTATGTTGTATGAGAATGGCATTTGAGAACGTCATGTGAATTGGTCATGAATTAATCAAGAAAAAAGTCAAGATTGTTTTGTGTTTGAGGATGTCAATTTTGTATTGGTTCTGCATTTGAGAATGTCATGGAAAGGATTCAATAGTTATAAAAACTTTTACTAAATGGATTAGAGTGCCATAATACAATTATTTTGATAGATCTCTTATGAGGAGAAAGTGAGAACTTGTTTGCTATATTTGAATGTATTTGGGATGATCATGACTGCTAGCATGCATGTTATTCCTAATAAAAAATGGTCTGATCTGGATTAAATTACCATTTTGCTAGGCAAGCACCATTGTGCATCAAATTATCATATGGTCCACACAGCCTGCTTAACTTCATGGAAGTATTGTTAAATAATGCTAAAATAGATATACATTCCATGGAGTAAAATGAACTGAAGTCAAGTCCATCTTTTAATTATCAAGTTAAATTCTGCTGGAATTCTTATGTACATATTCTGCCACCAAGCATGTTTTTAAATGGACAGAAAGTTGTTTCAAAGGTAACATAATCAATAATCATATATCCTAGTTACTGTAAAGATAATTAAATTTGGAAATCATATTTCCTAGTTATTGTAAACATAATCAATAACCATATTTCCTAGTTGTTATATGGTATCAAACTGTCATAAGCTCCAAGCTGCAAATCAAATGATAAAATTTTATGCAGCTTGTAACATAATTCAATCATGAAAATATTAGTTTGCATATCAAATGAGAATATTAGTTGACAAAAATACCAAAATATCAAGACCGAAAGTACCTAAACACCAAGATAAAAGTACCAAAACACCAAGATAAAAGTACCAAAATACCAAAGTACCAAAACACCAAAACCAAAATTCTAAAATACCAAAGTACCCAAACTACTTATTACATAACAGATGGTTGACTTGTCGGTTGTGAACCATCTTGTGTTCCTAATCCCTCCGCCTTGCAAGTTCTCTTGTTGTGTCCTTTTCCCTTGCACTTGTCACAAGTTACCGAGTAACCCTTCTTTGGCATCTTTCCACCTTTAGCAATTGACTGGCTTAACTGAATTACCTCTCCGGCAGACTTCTTCCTCTTTTTAGTTGGCCTTCCAACTTGTAAGTGATGTTTTGGAGCAATTAAGGTAGTTGGGCATTGAGATTTTGTCCATAAGTTTTTTCCATTGAGTGGGTCTACGGTATTTGCATAAACATTTTTCCAGGTCTCAAACAACAAACTCGATAAAATGGTCGAATAACAAACTCGATTGAGTGGTCGAACACTAGAATTTTACAGACTCGATTTTGCTTTTATCGATTGACAATGGAACAGTGATATGGAATGAAAAGTCGAACGATCGATGATTCAATTGAAAGCCTGCATGTGTTTTTAGGTTAAAATTTAACATGTATAGGGTAAAAGGACGTTATTACCCCTCTCATGGGTTAGATTCAAATCAAACTTAACTCTCAAGTTAACTTGGACTAACGAGAGTGGACGAAAATAACAATTTTTAAAAAAGTTAGGGAGCAAGGAGGGTAAAAAATTATATTTAAATGAAAATGACAAAACAATTAAAAATTCAGGGACGATAATGACAATTTACTCTAGTACTATTAATAATGTTTTGAGTTAATCTCGGTTTTGGTCCATGTGTTTTGCAAATTGACTCCACTTGAGTACCAACGTTTATTTTGTCTCCACTTGAGTACCAACTTTTAAAAAAGTTGTCTGTTTCAATCCAAATTTCGAACGCGCGTGAGAATGTGCCGTTAAATCCCACTCACGTGCACCCCACCTGAGGGTATTTCGGTCAATCCATGTCTTAAAGCCCTCTTTGCCCCCTGATTTTAATAAACCCATATATATACACATATCTCTTTCTCTCTCTCTCTCGCTCTCTCTCTCTCTCTCTCTCTGTGTGTTCGTCATCAGCTCGTAAACAAGCACCATCCGCCATCGTCTCCGATCGGAAGAAAATCCGATCACCGAGAGAATCAGATCAGATTCAACTTTTCCGGCGAAGAAGAGCTCTTTCTAAAACTCACGTTCACCTTGCAGAGAACCAGCGTCCATGACCTTAACCGCCACATCCTGGTGGTTAGCTAGGGTTCCGAGGTAGACGGAGCCAAAACCGCCTTGACCGAGGCGGTTGGAGGCGGTGGCGGAGCGGAGGGCGGCGTAGGAGAACTTGTGTGGTGGTTTACCGTCGGAAGGGGCGGTGCGTTTACGAGTTGTGCACTTGCGGAAGCAGAATGTTAGGGCTATGAGGAAGGTGAAGGCGACGGTTAGCGGTGGCACAAGGTGGTGGTGGTGGTGGTCCGGTGGCGGTGGCGGTGACGATGGTGGGGGTGGTTGGGGAGACGGTGATGCATAGGGTCTAGAAGGCATGATGATTGATGAGAGTGAAAATTTGGACCGAAATACCCTCAGGTGGGATGCACGTGAGTGGGATTTAACGGCACATTCCCACGCTGTTAGAAATTTGGACTGAAATAGACAATTTTTTTAAAAGTTGGTACTCAAGTGGAGACAAAATAGACGTTAATAGTCAAGTGGAGTCAATTTACAAAACACGGGGATTAAAACCGAGATTAACTCTAATTTTTTTTACATTTTCTAATTTATACACAAAGAACCCCGGGCCTCGGTTAACCTCCATCACCCCCGATCTCACCGGCGTTACTTCACGACCTCCGTTCCTCCCGTCTCCGTGCATCGAGTATCTCCGGCGATGGACGGTCCGATGGCCGTAGGTCAAGGTCAACAGCCTCAGCAACAACAACAACAAGATCAACAGCAGCAACAACCACCACCGGCTAAGGTCGTAGAGAGGCTAAACCCTGCCGTACAACAGCAACTCAACCTAGAATCCGTCAAAACCAGAGCCATCAGCCTCTTCAAAGCCATCTCTCGTATCCTTGAAGATTTCGATCTCCTTGCACGCACAAATTCCGTTCCGAAATGGTTAGTTTATTCGATTGGATCTATTTACGCGATATTTTCGAATTCACACACACTGACACATATAAGACAGACGCAAGATGTAATTGTGAGTGATTTGGATGTGGTGAAGTATGATGATGTTTTGTTTTGGATTGATTAGGCATGAGGTGTCGAGTCAGTTTTCTATGGTGAACCTTGAACTTTATAACATTGTGGAAGATATTAAGAAGGTTTCGAAGGCTTTTGTTGTTCATCCGAAGAATGTTAATGCTGAGAATGCTGCAAGTAAGTGTTGAAATGTTTATAGCTTGGAAATTGAACGTGGATGTAGTGATTTGTACTTATGAAAATCCTGCGTGTAAGTGTTGGAACCTTAGTAGCATTGAAATTGAACATGGAAGTAGTGATTTGTACTCATGGAAATGCTGCAAGTAAGTGTTGGAACCTTAATAGGGTTAAAATTGAACATAGAAGTAGTGATTTGTACTCATGAAAATGCTGCAAGTGTTGAAACCTTAACAGGGTTAAAATTGAACATGGAAGTAGTGATTTCTACTCATGAAAATGCCGCAAGTAAGTGTTGGAACCTTAATAGGGTTAAATCTGAACATGGAAGTAGTGATTTTTACTTCTGAAAATGATGCAAATGAGTGTTGAAACCTTTATAGCATCAAAATTGAACATGGAAGTAGTGATTTTTTACTTCTGCAAATGCTGCAAATGAGTGTTGAAACCTTTATAGCATCAAAATTGAACATGGAAGTAGTGATTTATACTCCTGAAAATGTTGCAAGCAAGTGTTGAAACCTTTATAGCATTAAACTTGAACATGGAAGTAGTGATTTATATCCTGAAAATGCTGCATGTAAGTGTTGAAACCTTAATAGCATCCAAATTGAACATGGAAGTTTTGATTTGGATTCATATCTTGTAGTTTTGCCTGTTATGATTTCATCAAAGCTATTGCCGGAGCTAGAAGCAGATGACAATGCAAAGCGAGAGCAGCTGCTATATGGTATGCAGAATTTGTCTGTACCCGCTCAGATTGAAAAGCTAAAGGTAACATGTATGGTATCATTGCACAAGTGTGATTTTCTTTGTATTTCATATAACCTTACATATGCACAATTATGTCTTCTGCAGGCTAGAATTGACATGATTGGAGCAGCCTGTGAAAGTGCTGAAAAGGTCATTGCTGATACTCGAAAAACCTATTTTGGCACTCGACAGGGCCCCACCAATATCTTGACTTTAGACAAGGCTCAAGCCGCAAAGATTCAGGAACATGGAAATACACTAAGACATGCTGTCAATCATGGTCAAGGTGTTCTTCTCGAGTGCTACTTGTAGTATTTTTTTTTTGTAACGTCAATGCTTTCATTAATTTCTTTGGTGTTTTTATGTGATATATAATACATATGGGTTATGCTTTCATCCTGATACATAACATATGTTGATCACTTGAACTTTCTATGTTAATTCATGTATCACATTTAACTATGGGGGATGAATTTGTGCATATTGTAATTTTATAAGTATATTTAATAACTGGTTTACATGCTACTTCTGAAGATTTAGAGCATGGTTTCATAGTTTTGGGTTGGTGTTAAGTCACTATGTGGTTAAGCTATTTATGAATTTTGATTCGCTAAGCCTTTTCTGTTTGCAAAGTTATGAAATAGGATGATGCAACATCAATTTATGCGCATAAATTATTTTTTATTTTAGGTTTACGTATACCCATGGAGCAAAGGCAGATCACATCCGCACTTCCAGCTCATCTGGCAGATGTGCTCCCTGTAAGTGACACCATGCAGAGCATTTCCGAGTCGTCTGGTACGTGCTTAAAAACAATTTTTTATTAATTCTATGGTAACTATTGAATATTTATCCATATGAATTTTATTGGTCTCTATTTTCCACAGGAATGTACATGAAGAATACACCTCCCGTGTCTTCAAATACTATAAACAACCAAGGAACATTGCTGCAGGTTAGACAATCATGTTTTTAATAGTTCCTGTTTATGCTGGTGATATATAATAATTATAAAAAATAGGGTTCTGGATCCCAACTGATGGGAAGAGCAGCTGCTTCTCCTGGCGGCACTGGGACATCTTCCTTTGATAACACAACAGCATCACCACTGCCATATGCGAACTCACCTAGGTCTGGTGCCAACATGATGAACACACCGTCACCACAACAACAAACTCAGCAACAACACCAGCAGCAACAGCAACAACAAAGGCAAAAGTTTATGCAGTTACCACAGCATCAGCAGCAAATGATTGCTCAGCAGCTTAGGCAGTCTCCAATGACTGGATTAGGGCAGGTATGGGGGTTATAAGTTTGAAATTAATCTATCAGAAGTTCCTGCATTGGCGACAATTCATATTTTAATAATTTGATATGCGCAGAACCAATTGTCACAGCTGCATGATTTACAGGGTCAGGCTCAAAATAAATATCAGGTGATGAGTATTATGTCTTTGGGTTGATATGCATTTATTCATTCATGTACATCATTTCTCGTGTATCCGACAAGTGACCACATAAGTGATCCGGCTTTTAAAGCGACTCTATGACTTGTAACATAGAAGTTACATTAGCGGTGCAAGTTGGGCTGATCGGCGGGTTGGGTAACACTTGAAAATGGGTTTGCATTAGAAACATGTCATTTTTTTGTACGGGTTGGTACAAGTCATTTTCTAGTACATGTGTAAAGTTGGGTTGATAACATGTGAATATGGGTCAGGGTGAAACACGTAACTTTTATAGTTTGGTTTGAGACAAGACATTTTTAGTATCTGTCCAAATAGGCTAGGTTGGTTTGGGATGACTGCAAGCACTGTATAGTAAAATTTCATTAGATATTTGATGTGTTGAATCATTGATTATGATTAAAAAATCAATATTGTTGCAACAGTAACCAGAATCTTTAAAGAACACAGTTTAGGAGATTGTGTGCAACTTCTAACCTGTTTGAACCATTCCTCTTTCAACTAGTTTTTTTTCACCGATTGAGATAAAACACAACCCAAATCAACTCATTATTAATCACAAGTAAATGGGTCAAAATTGCGACCTCGGGGATCCTATATAGGTTAAGTCTTTAGCCTAGTAAGTGGGACTGATACGAAATATATGGTTTGTACAAGTGTATCTGCGCAAAACTTAAATGTTTATATGGTACCTTTTTATTTTGTTTTTCTTGAATTATTCGTATTCTGTGTTGTCAGTTGCATGGTCAAAATCAAATGCAATTTTCTCAGTCATTGGGGGGCCAGCAATTCCAGGGGAGACAACTACCTTCTGGAGGTATGCAGCATGGCATTTCACAAAGTCAACTTAGCCAAGGAAATCAGTTAAATCGCCATTTAAACCAAATGTCTGGCAACGCCAACAGTGCATTGTTTAACGCTGCACAAGCTACCACAAATAACCAAATGGTCAGTTAATAATAGCAGTTGCACCTTTTATTTGATCTTTTGCATTTCAGTATAGTGTTTGATGATTGTTCTTGTTGTTTGGTTTTTATGGATATTGTTTTTTTAATATAATCTTCACCATTGGCGAATTTCAGATGTCAAATATGTCAGCCATGATGGCATCACAACCTCATGTGGCTCGGATGCAGGTTAGCCTCTTGTCTTTTAAGGCATTGTTTGGTATCTTGGAGTCAAAGAAGGAAACAATTTATACATGTAATCTGCGTTAATATAACTAATTTATCAAAACTTCGACCACATTGCTTTTTAATTTTCCAAAATAACCATGTTTAGTCTTATTATTTGTATATGAAACTTTTAATAGCTATTAAGAAAAATTATAAGATAGAAAAGTTATAAATTAGCTTCATATATATTATATAATATAAAAAAATCATATGAAAACCTCATTTCATTCCAATATGCCAACCAAACATGATAATTTGATGTAATGATCCATTCCATTCTCTAGCTTATTCCATTACCTTCTCCATCATGTTCCTTTAATATTTCATTCCAGCCAACCAAACACACCCTTAGTTTTACTGCACATCTTGGTTTTAAAAAGAGAGGCGTGCAATGCAGCCGGAGAAAGCACCTCAGGGTCTAGAGGTGGCAGTGTGGCACTTATTGCACATGTGGGTCCAAATTGGTCATAGTGTAGGATCAAAAACAACCAAAAGGATGAAAAAATCATGAATGGTTTAGCTGATGAAGAACTCATTTGAGATGTAACTTTTGGTTGTACATAAAGCTCATTTATTGTACATAGAATAACACCTCACGTACATGAATCTCTCACCTCACCCCTCAGCTTTCAGGACGTAGACGCCTCATCACGTCTCATGCTTTTTAAAACCAAGCTGAACATCCAGATTCTTGGATTTTTCATACAAAATATGCAGATGACGGTTTGAATATGTACTTTGTGTTTTCTAATGTTTTTTTTCCCTTCTTGTGATCAGCAATTTGGATTATCCGGTGGCAACCACAACCTTGGTTCCCAAAATCTGAACGACCAGGGTAGGAGTTGAACTAGTATTTCAAATTAGATCACTTATTTTTACGGTCAATGGCTAACCATGTGATTTTGGTTGACAGTGTACAACATGGGCGCAGCCAATCCGAATACCATGATGCCTATGCAACAGCAACAACATGGTTCGCAAGGCGCGTTTGGGAACATGCAACAAAACACCCAGAACCTACAACCTAATATGGTACCCATGCAGAACCCACAACAGAACCATACCAACTTTCAACAACATAGACAAAACCAATAGTGATCGTAGTTAGCCGCAAACATTTGACACTTCTTAGATTCTTACGGTTTGCAAATGTTATGTGTGGATTCGTTCTTCTAACTCGATATGGTCTGATGCATGTGTGGGGATGTTTATAGCCGGGTACCGAGTTGGTGAACATTCTAGCAGAATTGGGGTATTCCTTCAAAACAATATATACGGTTGGGTCGGGGTCGAGTCTCGCCATCTCAGAGCTTAAGTATGTATATAATTGAAACAAATTCCATCACTGTGGTTCTGGAAAGGTGGTTCATGGGTTATTGGGTGAGACTATTCTGCTTCGGATCCGTGTCCTCCATCTCTACAACCACAAAAGGCCTGTTAGAGGGTAGGGGGGTTTAAGAACCGTGGACACACTGCTAAAGTCAAGTAAGGGTCATAATATTGACAAGTATACAATATGTAACGTAAAATTTTATACTTGTCCATATTGTGGACGCGACTTGACTTGAGCGTCGGAGTCTCCACTGGGCTTAAAGCCCTTGTACCCTCTAACGAGTTCTATACGATTGTAGAGATGAAGAACGAGCCTAGAACACAACGAGATGGACTGGAACCGGAGTCGTCTACCCAATACCCATGAAGCATGTACCCAAGATCAACTCATGCAGAAATTCGCTTCAACATATTACATATATATAATTCAACTAAATCCCCTTAAAATGAGACATTTCTGTTTGGGGATCATCTCTGATGATCTAGTATGCCTGCATTTAACACCGCTAACACCAAGGTATCATAGCATTTGTCTTTTTAACAAAAACGATTGATACATCGTCGTTCGCATTGCATATGAGTTACTGTTGTACTTTGATTTAACAATCATCCCTGGACTTGGTATGAAACATGCTTTCAGGTGGAAGATTGACATGCTTTCCAAGTGAAATAATATTTTTGCCTTTTATATTAAATTTTGTATTGCTAAAATCCTAATATGCGCAATTTGTGTGATAACAAAGAAACAGTTAGGAGGGTTCATGGTATGGTTGGACCGGTTTGAGTAAAATTGGGTTGCTTTGTTATTACGGTTTTAAGAAAAGGCAAACTGGACCAGTTGATCAAAGTGTCCGACTTCATCATTTGGTTTTTAACTGTTTGAATTTGATTTTTAATTTTTAAAATTCATTGGGTTTTATTAGAATTTTTAAAATTAAAAAAAAAAACTATTTATGACTATAATTTATTATAAACATGTACCTGCATATTTTATAAAGTATTGGAATAAACCTTCTCACTTTAATATCACGTTAGTAACGAATTAGGATTTTCCCTTGCGCGGGGAATGCATATACGATCTCAAATATCAAAACGCGGATATCAAAACATGTCGCTACGGCTGACATTCAAATATAAAACACATAGGCTTTAAGAAAAACAAACAAAACACAGTGCAACGGTTATCACGTGGTAAAAGTGAGCGTTACCCTAACACAAAACTCTAGAAGTATGTTTGTGGTAAAAAAACAAAAAAAACAAAACCCATGCTAATGCTATTATGTTATTCGCGTTTTAAATATATATGTAACTCATTTATTGAAGATTATTCGAGTTAAGTTTACATAATCTAAAAAATTACTGTGATCATAAGTTTCCGATCCAACCGTGAACCGCTCTGAACCGTCCGGTTTTCTAAAAACGGCTCAAATAGGCTCAATCATACTGCGTAGTGATGTCGTTTCCAGGTCTAACCAACCAGTTTGTCCGGTCTTGAAAACCTTGTTTAAACAAATTATTAAATATGACACGAGCCTTCATAAATCTTGAATTAATTTGCAAGCCTTCATCCTATGCGTAAGAAATTATATTGTGAGCAAATTTTGTTTTCGATCATTAGCCGAAGGAGATTGTGTAGTGAGCCTCTAGACGCATCGCATAACCATCGCTTTTTGACTGATCCGAAGTAACCACCTGCAGCATGTCAGCATATTAACACCATACAATGGCCTCCCCATCCTCACTAGGGCCCCTCTTCCAATCATACTTCTAGTCTTTCATGCAATAATTTCACGTTGAAAATTGTAACATCGAAGCACTTTACAATTATTTGAGCAAACACTAGAATACAATGAGGTAAACACTTCACTAAAAGGCCTTTTATCAACCCATGAATCTAACTAAAATACTATTTCTTTACCACCTCCGACTTGCCAATTATGAGTTCCCCTAAGTTAATTGAACAATTAACCAAGTCTTCCTCGATCGAACACATGTTTTTCCATACTCCTGATAAGTTAGTATTTAGAGTGATCTAGGAAAATAACATGTAATTTTGGATTTCCTAGACATATAAGAACATTTTTCTGATTCGTTCAAGAGCCTCTCAATCACATGTATATGTGCATTACACAAAGAGAAAATACATATTGGAAGACTATAAAAATAAATTTAATCAAGGTAATACGACCATCAATTGAAAAAGACTTAGATCTTTTCGATTATGAAAAGACATAGGTAAATAAATATTCATAAATAAAAAAATATATATTTTCATGTTCATTTACTGATTAAATGATCGCACAAATAAAATTTCACTCAAACATGCTTATCTGAGTTTATCTTTTTATTTTCAACAACTATAAAAATTTCATTCTATTGAAAATATGAACCGGGTGTTTCAACATCAATTTACATGACCGCTGACCCGGAGGTACATAATATTCAACCTTTTAATGATAAAAACAATAAAAAAACAAATAAAACAAAATAACAATCAAACGACCCACGCATCCAACGGTCACATGGTCACACACCCGACACGTGTCAACATGTCACTGGACAAAGATCCAGTACACCCCTTCTCCGCGTAACACCCGATCCCACCCTCCCAAACGCCAATTTACAGCAGCAAGATGAAGACAGATTGATACGATCCACAAACACCCACGTCACCATCAATCACGTTGTTGATTTCACTATTTTGCATACCTACACGTCTCTTCCATTGGTAGCATCTGCAAATATCATCAATCCTTCAAACCCTAACTCACACTCCTGATCTTCATCTCCATCTGTCATCATGCCGTCGGCTTATGGCGCTCGATTGACCACCTTCGAGGACTCAGAGAAGGAGAGCGAGTGTGGATACGTTCGCAAGGTCAGTTTTCTCCATCTCGTTCTCTCTTTCTGTTTTTCGTTGCGGATTTCTGTGATTCGGTAGGTTTTTGTGAGATCGGATTGCGGTTTGTTCGGTTTTTGATCCTGATCTGGTGTAGTGATGTTTTGATCCGGTGATCTGTATTCGTACTGTTGTTAATGACTGTAGTGTGGTTTGATGTTGTTGATTGGATTGTTGCTTTGGTTATTACGAGAGTTGTGATCTAATGGCGTGTGAATTTTGACTGTGTGCAAGTGTGATGTGATTTGGCGATTTGACGATCCGGTTGTTTGCGCTATGCTAAGGGCGGATGCTTTGGAATTCTTTCGTTATCTAGTTGTATATGTTGTGATTTGTGATTTATGGTTGAAATTTGCGTTTATAGAAGTGACGAAGTGGTCGACTCTATGTTTATGAAGGACTGAATCATAGTGCTTTGATTTTGGCCTAAGCGTAAGTTCAGGAGACTGATGGATACTGTCTTCACCGAATTGGTGAAAGTGACTAGGGGAAGGTGCGCTGCAACTTGTTTTTCAAGCATTGATGTAGTTTATTGGGTGGGTGTGTTACTTAACCGGGAAGAGTTTGATCTTATAATCTGCAATTGAAACATGCCAAATGCAAAGGGTTATGTTCCCTTGTGTGGCAACACGACACCCTTCTGTATCAATTGAACTTTTTTTCTTCGTGGTAAAGATATTACCTTTTCAAATTTGAGTTGTTGCATAGTCTTGCATGATTGTATGGCCGAAGATAAGTTGCTATAGAGGCTTACACAAATGAGCTTAACTATGACAAATGTGTCGCATTGTTAGTCTGTCACTGATTTTGTATTTGGTTATCATATGAGTCGATTTTAACAAACATGTATGGAATAAATGTGGTGAATGATAATATAATAATCTTCTGATGTGGATACAATATTTATGCACTTGATAAATTCTTATATCTGTTTCTTTAATCTTCTTATTTGCCCACAATGGATATTAATTTTTTTGTAAAGTCAGGCAACGTAAGATGTTCGCTCAAAATAATATTAAACCAATAACACAATTTTGTGATTTAAAAAAAAATCCTGTCTAGATTTTGCACATGGTATTTATGGGATATAGCATAAACAGCAACATGGGTGTCTATTCGTCTTTAAGACATGTTTTAAAGTATTGCAAACTTAAAGGGGAAATGCATAGTCATTAAAGTTTTTTGGTCCTACAGTTCTACTGGTTGATATAACTGGATATTTTTCTGTATATTGGAGAGAACAAATAATTTTGGTTGGGCATGTTAATCTGCTAAACTGATTGGGTCTTTTCTCATCTGATAGTTCTAGCAATAGGCTCTCTCAATGACTTAATTCTAGTGATAGCCTTACTCATTTGCTGATGGTAAAACAATTGATTGATGTGTTAAAACAATTCATTGACTTTGATGTGTTAAAACAATTCATTGACTTAGTGTTGGGCAGGGAACTAATATACAACTAGTTTATAGTTTTTTCCATCACTCATGGCGTTCTTATTCAAGAAGCTGTCTTGTTTATTAACATGTGTCAGGTTGTGATGGTTTTCCTAGGAAATGGTCTGAAGTATTTGTATCCATTTCATATAAGTAATTCAATTTTCTTTTCTGAAGGCTACGAGTGGTTGTGGTTTATAGTTAATACTTCTTGAGATGTGCTTCTTTATTAGACAATAAACTTTCAATGACGTTTGATAAATAAAAAAGTTGATTATCATCTTACGAATACCACAAAGAACTTTCAGCTTATGTTGTTTTGAATCTGGTAGGTATCAGGGCCTGTTGTCATTGCAGATGGAATGGCAGGGGCTGCTATGTATGAACTTGTTCGTGTTGGACATGACAACCTTATTGGGGAAATTATCCGTTTGGAGGGAGATTCTGCTACAATTCAAGGTATTTTAATTGATTTCCTTAAATTAGCATTTAATAGCGTACACTGGAATTGAGTGGACACTTTCAGGATAACTGTGACTATTTATAAATTATATTAACAAAATGTGATTGTAATATTGACATTCCACTAAAAGAGCGACAACTATATACGGTTGACTACTTGACTCCGAAAAATGCAACATAGTGCTGTTTGAAAAAAATTCCTTCCCATATCTTTGTAATAGCCGGGCCCATCATCAAATACATGAGATTGATTGTGGTCCACAAGTTTTGCAATATTTTTAATTTGGTATTTAAGTTATTTGATCATTATTTAAGGACTTTTATCAAAACTAAGTGCCAAGTCAATCAAGGAATACTATAGTATGTTTATTACATTTGCAGATTTGCTTTATAAATGACTAATTTAGCAACTCTAAGTTGATCTTGATACACCTGTACATCTTCAGTTTCATGACATTGAGAAAAAAATTCAATGCATTTCAGTTTATGAAGAAACAGCGGGGCTGATGGTGAATGATCCTGTTTTGAGGACACACAAGGTACACAATATCAGTTCATCACTCTTTTTGAGATCATTGATCAAAGTTACCTGCAAACATTTGCTCTAAATTGCAGCCTCTGTCTGTGGAGTTGGGCCCTGGAATATTGGGAAATATATTTGATGGTATCCAGGTTAGCAAACTTCTGTTTTTTCCCTTTTTTAACATTTTGTTTTGACTTTATTGTACTACTGTTTCTTCATTTCAAGAGTTGCTAAAAGAAGTTTCATCTAATTATTCAGAGACCTCTGAAAACTATTGCAAAAAGGTCAGGTGATGTCTACATTCCTCGTGGTGTATCTGTCCCAGCTCTTGACAAAGATATACTTTGGGAATTTCAGCCTAAAAAAATAGGTGATTCACATTATTTCTCATTGAACTTTAGACAATTGTAAATCCTAATGTTTTGCGAGTCTGAAAATGTTTTTGTAATAGATAATTATTAATTTGAATTTGTTTTCTGATTTCAGGTGAGGGAGATCTTGTAACAGGTGGAGATCTATATGCTGTAAGTAAAACATCTTTGTTATATATGAACCTTAAAAAAGTTCTTTTTCTTTCATTTGTATCCAAAATCTTTTGTTGTCCCAAACTGTTAAATTTCTCCTCTCATATCTGTGCAGACTGTGTTTGAGAACAGTTTAGTTGAACATCACATTGCTCTACCTCCTGATGCCATGGGAAAGATAACCTATATTGCACCGCCTGGTCAATACTCATTGAAGGTATTTCTCTCAAACTCCTTTTGCCACCTATCGTTATTTTTTATTATTTTTTTTGTAAGCATGCCTGTTTCTGTTTTTTATGCAGGACACTGTCTTGGAGCTCGAATTTCAAGGTGTCAAAAAGAAATTTACCATGCTTCAGGTTTTCTCTCTCTCTTTTTTTTAGTATCATGATCAAATTCGTTAAAGTTTAATTATCGAACATGTGAATTCTTATTTCTATGCCCTTCTCATTCTCAGACTTGGCCTGTACGTACACCTCGGCCTGTTGCATCAAAGCTTGCTGCTGATACTCCTCTTCTTACTGGACAGGTATCTTTCATTAATTTATACAATATTTATGTTTATCTGGATTTTCATCATTACCATTTGACCCTTATTGTCTTAACCATCTATTGCATGTATCAGCGTGTTCTTGATGCCCTTTTCCCTTCGGTGCTTGGTGGGACATGTGCCATTCCTGGTGCATTTGGCTGTGGCAAAACAGTTATTAGCCAAGCTCTATCAAAGGTACTTCTAACATAAAGTTGGTTATAACTCATTTGAATAATTAGATGTTCATATTGGTTTAATATTCACTATTTGCCCTATATTATGCAGTACTCAAATTCAGACACTGTTGTTTATGTTGGTTGCGGGGAAAGAGGAAATGAAATGGCAGAAGTACATCCCACTGAATATATATTTATTATTATTTTTTATTTCATTTGTAGATGTACACTTTTCTTTAATGTTGTATAATAACTTGGCAGGTTCTCATGGATTTTCCTCAATTGACTATGACATTGCCTGATGGCCGTGAAGAATCCGTCATGAAACGTACCACACTTGTTGCGAATACTTCTAACATGCCTGTGGCTGCTCGTGAGGCTTCAATTTATACAGGTAAGACACTATTGTGTATGCCCTGCACTCACAAAAACACCCATGATCGTGTACAGTGTGATATGGATAGTAGTTGGTTTCTGATTTCTAGTTGTGTGAATTTTCTAACTTAGCTGATCGATAGTCCTTCTGAATACCTATGTTGTAATTTAATTGCATGTTATTGTTAATTAGGAATTACCATCGCTGAATACTTCCGAGATATGGGCTACAATGTAAGTATGATGGCAGACTCTACCTCACGTTGGGCAGAAGCATTGCGTGAAATTTCTGGTCGTCTGGTACGCATTATTCTAAACTACTGATCTTATGCTATATATTTCATTTTGCTATGCTTGTTACATGTGATTAAAGATAAATAAAGCTACAAGTTACTAACCGGTGAAAAAGTAAATAACGTATGTTTACGATGAATGTGTGATGGAAGTAAATTTTTTTTCCTCAATTCAGGCAGAAATGCCCGCGGATAGTGGTTATCCTGCTTATCTGGCTGCACGTTTGGCATCCTTTTATGAACGTGCTGGTAAAGTAAAGTGTCTAGGTGGACCAGAACGTAACGGTAGTGTCACAATCGTTGGTGCTGTATCTCCTCCTGGAGGAGATTTCTCAGATCCTGTTACATCTGCTACCCTCAGCATTGTTCAGGTAATATTGTTACATTTCAATTTGCTCCTTAAATTTGTATGATTTTTAGTCATAAGCTGAAAATCACAAATGTTACATCTTTCACATTTTGTCAGGTTTTCTGGGGTCTAGATAAGAAGCTTGCCCAAAGGAAACATTTTCCTTCTGTTAACTGGCTTATCTCCTACTCAAAGTACTCATCGGTGAGTTGCTGAAATAAATGAATTTATGATGTCAAAATTGATATACACATACACGCCTACTGAACAACCATTGCTTATACAGGCTCTAGAATCATTCTACGAGAAGTTTGATCCAGATTTCATCGACATTAGGACAAAGGCCCGTGAGGTGCTGCAGAGAGAAGATGATCTTAATGAGATTGTCCAGGTATGTTTTGATTTCATGATATCAAATGAGGATTTTTCTTACGAGTCAAAATAATTGTTTTGTTGTTTAGTACTTATGTAATTTAATATTCTTGTTGCTCAAAGGATAATATTATTGTTGTTTCAGCTGGTGGGGAAAGATGCTTTAGCTGAAACAGATAAAATTACCTTAGAGACTGCAAAACTCTTAAGGGAAGACTATCTTGCTCAAAATGCATTCACACCGTAAGTACCCCACCCCTAAAGAGAGCAAAAAATAAAATAAAAGAACCTAAAGTTTTGTATTAAACTAATTTGTTTCACTATATGCACATGTTTTTAACTTTTATTTTGTTGAAAATGGCAGATATGATAAGTTCTGCCCCTTCTACAAATCTGTTTGGATGATGCGCAATATTATCCATTTCTACAATTTAGCCAATCAGGTGCGCTATTGTCTGTTCTGTTTATGTTGATTTTGGCCTTTGTTTGTTAATAGGGTTATGAAATATCAAGTTACACATTCATTTTTCCTATTTTAGTCATGGTACCATTTTATGTACATCTTGGGTAATTTTGTATGCAAAAAACGGCTGTCAAAAATGATAACTTTTATACAATATTGCTAGAAATATAAATGATATTAAATTTAGTATTCTGACTACAAGTTGACCCGAACGGTACTCAAAAGTCAAAACTATCTTTTGATGATTCAGATGCACAAAAAAAGGTACAAGGACTAGAACATGACATATTAAAATGTAGGAATATTTTATGTAAAAAACCCTTTGCTGATTTCAAAATAGTTGCAGGTTCTTATTATTATATCAGAAAGTTTATAGTTAACATCTTTAAATCTATTATAGACCCAAAATAATTGTGAACCATCAGCTCACTTTATAAAAAATCTTAAAGAGTTTATTCTAAATAAAAAAACAGGCCGTAGAGCGAGGAGCTGGAATGGATGGCCAGAAGATCACTTACACACTGATCAAGCATCGGCTGGGTGATCTATTTTACCGCTTAGTGTAAGTAAAATCGCAGTTAAATATTCACTCGTATTGTGGTGTGCGGGCTCTGAACTAGTTAATCAATCAATCTGGTAATTGGATTATAACAGGTCTCAGAAGTTCGAGGATCCAGCTGAAGGGGAAGATGTTCTTGTCGGGAAGTTTAAGAAATTAAATGAAGATCTTACTGCTGGTTTCCGCAACCTTGAGGATGAAACTCGGTAAACAAGGAACACATAATAATCAAGTTATTTGATGATGAAACCGAGTGGCGAGTTTCATCTATTAAGTGTTAGAGTCGGGTACGAGGAAGGAGTGTGGTTTGTTGGTGCATAAAGAAGGAAAGCAAATGAGTTTTTTTATTAGCTGTTTGATTTATTTATTTTTCAAAGGATGTTTAATGTCATTTTGTGTTGTGTAGCTATAATTATTTCTGCATCCTTTGGGCATTTTGTGTCTTAAGAGTTCAAATAAGCAGAGAACAGCATGTAGGTTACTCTATGAACTGATGATGGTATTGTGGCATATTTTTTGCTTATCAGTATGAATAAAATAATGAATGAAATAAAGAGGGGTTTGTGCACCAAAAGGTGTTTGAATGTGTGTATATAAGGTCAGTCACCATCTAATACATGTATGGCCTAAGTTGCTTTCTGCTTTAAGGTGATAGACGATGGCGCCGATGAGCTCATGTCAAGTCACCGCTTGAAAACATGTCTGAACTTGTAACTATCAAGGAACATGTTTCAAGTGGTTCGAATGATGAGGGGTGTATGGGAAGTTTTTAAAGTCGGGTATGTGAAGATCTGAATTAGATCTTAATGGGATCTGCATAAGTCCCCTTCGACAGAACTTTCACCCCATGGTAACCAGCCACCATACACCACCATCGGCTGCACCTACAAAATCAATGTTGTTTTTGGGCGTTGAATATGTGATCGTTTGCTTGGTACTATTTGTTACTTCAAGTTGAGTGTTCTTTGTTCTTAAATCTCCTACATCTGTTTTTGGTGATTGTTGGATTGTCTTCTAAAATACAATGAAACAATGTATGTGGGTTGCTGAACAAAATTACGCATATTTGACAATTTCGATGTTGTTTCTATTGCACAAAATAACATGTATATTTGGTAAAAAAGATCAGTGTTTTGATGTGTTTTCCGTAGCAAAATGAAGCAGCTAGATTGTGTCTACTGAACTCTCAGCATCCTATAAGACATGTTCGATCGTTGTACTTGCATCAAACGGAACTGTCAAACCAAACCATAAATTGTGTTATTATGATGTCACATTTCACACTTAAAAAGGTGTGTTACGTCCTTTTGAGCCTCTAAACCTTGGTTCTTGTTTAGTGAACTTTTCCACTTTATTATTTTCTTTTATTTTAAGTTAATTTGAAAAAAATAATCACTAAATAGTAATCAAGATTCATATATCTTTCATTCTCATCACATAATTTTATATCATTCTTATTTTTGTATGAAATCATCCTAGTACTAGATTAAAAGACCTAAAAAGAGTTAAATAATTTAGAACAACTTTTTTTAAATAACTTTCTTTAATAAAACACTATAAAACGATAAAGAACTCATACTTGAGGGGTTGACTTGAAATTACTCAAAACCCGAAAAGAACAACTTTCCAACAACTTGTAAAGGTCTTCCTACAACTACTCATCGTATTCTCATTTCAAACCTAATAATAGTAATCAATCAATCACCAATCTATTCATCACAATCACAATGAAACAGATGCATCAACTTTGATTCAGATCATCAACAACGACTGCAGTGCACCATGGATGAACTCAACACCAACACCAACGGCGGTGGTGGCGGAGGAAGTGAAAACGATGAAGCATCGGGAGCAATGAGGAAGAAGAAGGCTAATAATACACGAAAGGAGTTTGGATCAGTAGTCGTAGGGAAAGGTAAGCCATTGATCGTCGGTATGTGTGCTACTTTGGTGTACTACCACTGCGCGTATCGGAATTCGAGCTTAATTTCGCTCATGTCAGACGTCTTCATCGTTCTTCTCTGTTCGCTCGCCATCCTCGGCCTCCTTTTCCGGCAGATGAATATTCAGTATGTTTTCAGCCTTTTGTTTCTGCTAATGATTTAGTTGTGTATCGAGAACAATTCAATTCAATTCCCCCAAATTTTAGGTTTTTTATGCGTCTGTTTAGTGTTAAGTGTTTTTTTATTATTATTTTGAAGTGAAGAATTGAACTTAGGTCGTGCCTTAATTTGTTATGAACTGAAACCAGTGTAAAGTATTGTATCGGGATCAAGTGCGGAGTTTAGAGCCAGACTAGTTTTTTAGGTTTTTAGGATGCGTATGAGCAACAAATGTGAGGTTTATAGATCAAATGAGGTAGCTCGTCCATCATAGTAGTCTTTTGGGATGAGTTCTCCTGTTTGGGTGGTCTCACATTGTAAGGTGTGAGACTTGTCTTACATCATTTGAATGAGCAACAAATATGGAGTTTATGGACCAAATGGGCTCCCTCGTCCATCAAACTAGCCTTCAGTATGCCTCCATCATTCTGTGTCTGCTAATGATTTGGTTTTGTTGAGAAAACAGATCATTTCCCCAAATATTTAGGTTTTTGTTGCATCTGTTTAGTGTTTACTATTGAATTTTTTTAAAGTGTATAATTGAACATAACTTTTGTGTTATTTCTTCAAAGTAGTATGCGTATAAGATAGATTTTCCTCTGATTTGGAGGATTGGTTTGTTCATTTTCTTTGATATTGTAGAGTGCCTGTGGATCCACTGGAATGGCAGATATCTCAGGATACTGCAAACAGTCTCTTTGCATGTTTGGCTAATACTGTAGGTGCAACTGAATCTGTTCTTAGGGTGGCTGCTACTGGCCATGACAAGCGTCTGTTTCTAAAGGTAATCACCGATCAACGTCCTTGTTGTTCAGTTCACCTGCTAGTATCAATCTCCGTAGTCGCTGCAATTGCAATTTATCTTTTATATAACACGAAGTTTTTGTGTTCTGCTGCAAATGATACTCATGTAAGTTTGTAAGGATGCTCCAGCCTCAGGCTTTGTATAAAACAATTAAAAACAATTGTTTGAAATATGTGATACCTTTAGTTGGGATAAAGTCTGAGGCTGGAGCATTGTGGAAAGTTTCTATCTTCTTGATAGTTTAACATATTAACCATAGCTTGTGAATTAGGAAGTCATTGTCCTAAGTTTATGTGGAAAGTTATGATTATTATCCTCTTTGTGACATGTGTAAAGATAATGTATGTGGGCTATGTTTAGATCGATGTTATTAAGTTACAAAATTGCTAGTAATCATATTGGGGATGTTGGAAATTGTACTAACAACATTGATGATGCTAAGATGCTTTAGAGGCATTGAGCTAGATTTAAACTACACTCAGAAAAATCGGTATCCATCTCAGCATATCTACAAATTAATTGCCAAATTAAACGTGTGTTGCATAAATACTGTTTTCATTGAACCTTGTTATAGATGAGCTGATATGGTAGCCAATATCCTAGCCAATGAAGCAAATTTTAGATTTCAATTAAACATTTGGTAGTCTTTTATAATTGTTGGACAAAACTGACATAAAACAGTGTTTTATAATTGTTGGACAAAACTGACATAAAACAGTGTTTTAGATCACATTCTACAAGCATTGTCGATTAGATTTTGCTAGAAATTACTTAGGGGCTGTTTGGTTCAGCCTTTTAATGGTTCAGATGTCTAAATGGTTCAGCACTTAATGGTTCAAACTGTTTGTTTCGCGAGCAAATGTCTGAATGGTTTAGACATTTGCCTCTGAATGGTTAAGCATTATACTAATGCTGAATGGTTAAGACCTTTTATCTGAATTGGTCAGATATTTGCCTTTGAATAGTTAAGCGATATACTTGCTCTTAATGGTTTAGCACTTAATGGTTCAGCACTTAATCATTCAGAAATTGCCAGACAATCCCTTAGATTGATTAAGTTATGAATTCAGGCTCACATTTTTGGTATTGTTGCAACTGTTAGGAGATGCTATAAGCCTTGTTATGCCATTGTTTTTAATTCCCTTTATTAATTAAAACACAACTAGTGATCTTGTAGAAAAATCAAAACAAAGTGACTCTCGACACCCTGAGCTTTTGGGTGTCATATTAGAAAACCAAAATACATGCTGTGGTCTGTCATTTTTCCTCCACAGTTCTGCTGCTTTTTCGAAAGATTACTCAAGGTCAACAATAAGTTTTAATCTTGTTCCTAATTTGTAATAGGTGGTTGTCACCCTTTATATGCTATCAGCTTTGGGAAGATTGGTATCAGGTGTTACTGTGGCTTATGCCGGTAAGTGGCAACATCTCTCTCTCTCTCTCTCTCTCTCTCTCTCTCACACACACACACACACACACAAACACACACGGGCGTGCACACATCATACTTTAAACATCTGTGAAGTTTTATACCTTGAATATCTCAACTTGCAAGTTTTACATTAAATGTTTTGTTACTTTGGCAACAGGAGTGACCTTGTTTTGTATGTATATTCTTGCTGAAAATTCATCGTTGTTTGGGACGTGCTCATCAAAATTTAGCTGGAGAAGAGATAGCCCTAATGATGAGCTAGATACCACATAACTCCTGTAACTGTAATTGGTGCTTGGTATGCAAAATGTCATTCTTCCATTCTGCATTTTTCGCATATAAGGATTCTGTTACCAGGTTTATATTAGAAATGCATTCCTGAAACCCTCTATCCAACATCAAGACATGTTTGATATTAGCTGAAATACAATGTTTTTAAACTTTAAACATCATGACCTCAAAAACTAATATTGTTTGTTTTACCCATAAAAAGCTGATGAGTTGGTTTTCCTTTTCTGAGTGAAGACTTCACAGGAGGTCTCACACGCATAGGCGGTGCTCCCATCCAAGCAGACATTGTCGAAATTTCATCTCATTCATAACCAATGTATCTAAAACATAGTATTTGAGGTCTAGAATATTTCTTATACACCTATGACCTTTTGTGTCACAGCTTATGTGAGATCTTTCTAAGATGTTACTAGTTGCTTACTATTTACAATAGTTTTCTTTATTGCATTTTCATTAGGTTCGTGTCAGTTATGTTCTTGTAACATGTTTAAAAGCTATTTTCTTGAATTTGAGAATCATCAAATTGCAGAATTTTTGTAGCTTATGACCTTGTTTATATCGTTATTCGTTTGATAGTATTGTCTATCCTAATCTTGTGCGAAGTATATTACATTCCAAATACAAAAACAAATGTTTATTGACCTGATAAACTAGAAGCAAATAGCAAGAATCACCACACCTTCATACAAAATTTTGAAAGAGGGTCAATCATCATGATGTGACAAAACCGCCACTTACTTCCCTAACAAAATTCAGAGGGACATGTATTCTCTTCTTAAGATTTCAAAATAATCAAAACATTGGTTGAGACATGGTTATTAGCTGCCTCGACCGAGTTATGTTATCATTATTTATCTTTGTCGCCGATCAATATATCTTTCCAAGCTTCGTAAAACATCCATGTGATGCCAGATGACGGCATGACCTTCAAACAACTTGCGCCCCATCCTCTATATAATCCGATTAAACCTTCTTCTCTAACAACTTCTGCTAGTGCCGCAGCCATGTGTGGTGGGCACTTCCCTTGGAGAGCTCCTACCATTAGCCGCTTCCTCGCCACCTCTAAAGGGAAACTTATTGTACTTGCAGTTAAACCTAACCACCAAACAAATTACAACATTAGTAAGTGCTTAATTTTCTACCTTGCAAATTCAATCCACTATAATATATATGATTGGATCCTAAAATAAGATTATAGGATGAGATAAGGTGTTTGCCACTGTTTGGCTTATGTCGTATTGAATGATCAAAATCAAATAAAAAGTGTAATAATTAAAAGACCGCATAGGTGAAAAAGTGATGTTTTCCTGGTTGAAGTAGATTCTGATTATTTAAAAAAGAAATGAGCTGATTGCACAAAAAAGTAACATACTCTACCGAGTATGAAATTTGAAGTAATTAACTACTCTTATGATCTAAGGTAATTAAGGTACTTGATTGTTTGACAAATTTTGATTATTTGAGGTTAAAACAACCAAACTTTAATGTTAGCTGTATGAATTTCTGACAAGACACAAACCACGACTAGTTTAACTACGAGCATACATGTCGTGTTTGGGTTCATGTGTGTGACACAATTTTCGAGTCCGTGTAAAACTTTTGGGACCGGCACCCCAACCCGCAAACGCCACCCATTTAGCAGCCCTAAATTGGCAACCGGCTTTCAATTTTAAATTTCAGAAAGTTAAAACCTTTTTGTATGTTAGTTTTAGAAGTTGGTTACGGTAAAAACAAAAAATAAGAGTTCATTACATTAAAATACAAAATAAAAGTTGGTCTTAAAAGTTAAAAATTGAAAGTTGGTGACCTTAAACATAATAAAATGAAATAAAGTAAACAGTTCAAAATGGAAAACTTGCTAAAAATTGTTACCTTTTTGTGTGTTCAAAGTAAAACGACAAGAAAAGGACATTCTTTTGTATTATTTCAACCCAAACCACAACAGTTTGTTTTCAGTCAACTACAATAATGGCCCTATATCCTCTACTATAGAAATCTTGACTGGTTAATTATAAGTATGAACAAACACACCTGAAAGAGCTCCAATTAACAGCATCTCCGGTCGGCTCAAAGATTTCTTTTTTTGAGCCGTGCAGTAAGACTTTTTAATAGTGTCATACATGAAATAGTAACAAGTACTGTACGGCAACATTCCTATCAATGTTGGAGAAAGACCGGAATAGAAAGAACCAATCCCGCCATTTTTATACATTTTCTGAACCGCGATACTCAAATTAGGATACGCATCAGGGCTTACAGTCAACCGATCCTGCAGAAAATGAAAACAGAACAACACAATCAACATAATTAACAAAAAAATCAACAATTTACAAGAGTTATGGGTTCAACCGTTCAATGTTTTAGATTATGACCTTTAAGACTTCAAGTGGGTGGCACGCGAGGGTGCTAGCAACCCCTGCAGCTGCACCCCCAATGGCAACCGGTGAGAGCCATGAGAGAGAGAAACTAAGTTTGACTGGACCGATTTGCAAATTCGGACAATCTTCTTGACTCCATTTCTCTTTTGCTGATGTCATGACTCGTTTTACACATTCAAATGTTCCAAGTTCAATTGCTTGTGTGGGAACGATTCGTATCATGTTGATTGCATTTCCAGCCCAAAGTCCTTGCCAACCTTGTTTTTCAAATACCTCTATAAAACTACCAGATATTGTTTTTGACCCGATTCCGACCACCATCCGAGTCCTGCAAAAAATAAATTATATTTAAAGAATTAAAGTCAAAGCAAGCATACATGGGTATTAAAAGTCTTTTCGGCATCTTCCATAAGTATCATAATCTTGGTTTCAAAAAGCAAGGCGCTCCAAGATGTCTATGTCCATTGTCCAAAGCCGAGATGAGAAGCAAGAGCTTCACATACGTGAGGTGTTGCTCTATGTACAACCAAATAAGCCTTATGTACAACCAGAAGCCACATCCCTCTCATCTCCTTTACATATCAGTCTTTTTATCAAGTAAACCATTCATACTTTATGCATCCCTATGGTTGTTTTAACATATCAGCCTCTTAACACCCTAACTTTGTCCCGAATGTGCATGCTTAATGTTGCACACCTCGAGTCTTAGGCGCACTTTTTAAAACCAAAAATCAAAATATGGAAATATCTAAACCTACACAATTGAATTTGTCAATGTCACGAACCTTATGGTTTCTAGAGGAGCAAGAACCGCTTTTGTCATAGCCCCAGCCAAAGCACCACTAAGAAATTCCCCAACTTCTCTTGTCTTCACAAATTTCTACAGCAAGTTAACAATAACCGTTTCAAATCACAAAATCAAACATCACAATTAACATCGAGACAAAATCAATCAAAATTGAACACAATAACACAAGTAATTCCAAAACACAATCGGATTCAAGCTCAATGAATACGCTACCAATACAGACATCATCCTTCAACTTCAAAACGAAGATAATCACAACAAAGCTAGTATACATTCTATCACGAACACAGTTCGTATTCATAATCCCTAAGCAATCAGAAAAAAAAAACAAATCGAACTATAAACATCTGTAACTGTAATCATTCATCCTGTAATTCAAGCAAAAATCAAACAAAGCTTACCGCAATCGGTCGCCGGAGATCAGGAAGTTGAAAATCAAACGAAAACGCATCATCCTTCGCACACCGACGACCTGAGAACTCAATCTCGAGGTTCCTATGCACCGGCACAGAGTCCAAAATCACTCCATACACATCCTCCATTGCGCACAACCTCTTCCTCTGCTAGTTCACCAACCAAAACATCAATCAACAAAATCGAAAGTATAAGAAAGCATTAGATTCCATAGATATTTGTAGAAACACGAAGAATGTGCGAGAAAACGAAAGAGATGATCAATTGATAACACCTGTGGCTGTGATGTTGATTTTGGGGTCATTTTGTTGCGGCGGTGAGCCTCGCCACCGGCCGGAGGTTGGTCGGATATTTTGGTCGCCGGTCGCCGTCGGTCGCCGTCGTGTTGAAAGAAGAATATTAGGTTTTCGTGTGTGTGTGTGTGTGTGTCTTTCACCACCGTTGTGTGAGTGTTGAAGTTTGACGATTTTCAAGAGTCGTTCTTTTCAACGGTTGGATTTTAGGGTTTTGTTTTTGGGCCCATTGATTGAATAAAGTGAAAGTGAAGATTATTTTTATATTTTTGTGTTTCTTTTTCACAACAAATCTTTGTCTTTTGATGACTATGTTTGTTTTAAAAGTTGGTATTGGGAGGACAACAAATAAAGCTGTCAGGATACTGGTTGTTTTTATACTATCTACTAGTTTTGTATTCTCGCGTTACGTGGCGGGAGTTTGATCGTTTTCTTTTGAGTTACACAGTATAAGTTTGATTGTTATTTTCTCGTTTATTTTACTTTTAAAATTCTTATATTTACATTATGTAAGGTTTAAACTCAGAACTTTTGGTTGAAAGTACACTATTTTATCTTGAGGATGTGGATAGTAGAATTAGATGATAAATGTTTTGAACATTGAATATGTAATTGTATTGGCTCATAACTTGAACCGGACTTAAAATTTGAACATAATGAATAATTGTTTACCAGCGTGGTGCAGGTTCGAGACAACGTCTCCTCTTGCAGCTGATTTACTGGGTTTTTTATTACATTTCGTTATAAATTTTATTAAAAAACAAGTCATGTTAAATATAATGTATTTTTATCTTTTTGCTTATAAATTCACTTTAGTTTTTCTTTACAGACATTTGAAATATTATATTTATTCCAAATCAAGCCGTGTCAGATATACTTTATTTTTTATTTAAAATTTACATGAGATTCTCCTTGTAACATGCTAGGACTTACGATATATTTAAATGGGTAAATCTTAATTACTATGGTTAGACAAGTCGTAATGCAATTTTAATTCGTAGCAAATGTCTCAAATTTACAACTTGAAACTCCCACGTATCACAAAAGAGAAATTATATGTACTTCTCAAATATAAAATGATTTCGCATGTTCTATATTGCTCAAGCTAAAAAGTTTCATCTTCGCAAATATAAAATGATTTCGCATGCTCTATATGGCTCAAGCTAAAAAGTTTCATCAATTTCCTCTCTATAAGTTGAGTTGTCATGAAAATTCTTAACTCAGTTTAGGCATATGAGTTTGAACCAGTAAGACAATTTGTCTGTTCATTATTTGTTGTCCAAACCATGCGAACTGAACCGGTGATATCTTGAGCAGGTCTTACATCGTTCTGTTCTATCCATGTTTTGGACAAATGGTTGCAGATGGGAGGATAACTTTACAATTAGTCATGTTCGAGTGGAAGCACTCCCTCCTAAGAGGCTTCCACTCAAACAATCAAGAAAAATTAATGAGTTTTCTTGGGGAGAAAATAAACCACAAGGACTATCTGGGAACATTGCTAAATAGTAAAATTGGTCCCATTGATGTGAAAAGACTAAAAAATACCCTTAAGCTTAACAATAAATTTAACTGGAGTTAGAGTTAGATCCCAAACTCGTTACAAATTGAAATCACGGGCCCTAAGCTTGTTTTAAAAAAAATTAGTATCCAAACATGGGAAACATACTAAAACAGAAGGACTATTTGTGTAATTAGCTCTAACAAATCAATGTAACCAATGATATTTAAGTCAATTGGTTACAAGTGAGATAACTAAAGACTTTATTAAAATTAGGAGAAGGGGGAGGGGGTGTTGTGTTTAAGTCTCACCTATGATAAAAAAAAAAGATTTCTGGTTGGGCAATATATTTTCTCACTTAAGGTGAATCTCTTCTTAAAAATAGTTTCATATTCAGAACTGATATGAACGTACTGATGTACAATTTCCCTTCATGAACATGCCTTAAGGTTCCACACTCAAATAATAAAAAAGATTAGGCGAGTCAGTGGTCCGTTAGTGCTCAAATTAATTGTTATTAAAAAAAATACTAAGTCCACAGAGGGATGCTATGTTATGTAACAACTTACGTGGAAATCAAGTAAAAGCGTTGGAAATAGATACACAAGACGACCAAGCGTTGAAAATATAAAAGTATAGAATAATCTTCACAAAATCTAACACGCCTTCAACCGTTTCTTTTGTTCTATGTTCTACTTTAACTTTATCCGACAATTTACCTATTCAGCCAACCATTGATGTTTTTATTTTATATTATTAAACCATGCAACTTTATCACACAAACATATTCATTGTTTTTAACTTTTTATGGGTTTTTCTTGCTTTTTTTCATAATAATATATATGTGTGTTAACCTATTGTTTAAATGTTAACCAATCAAGATCAATTAACATCATTGATATTTTTTTCGAATAAAATCATTACATATATACAATGTTATGTTCTTTTATATATATGTGTAAATTCGCAAATGTATAAAAGATTACGTTGGTGTAAGTAACTTGCATATTTCTTGCACCTACTTATATTTACACCAGTTTAGTGTAACTTATATATTTCTTTAACTTTTTTATAATTATAAATTTACACATATACATAAAAAAACATAACATTGTATATGCGTAATGATGTTATTCGAACAAAAAAATAATGATGATTAATATTGACGGGTTAACGCAAGTTAAGTTGTGAACATCGGGTTAGCATGTGTAGCTTACCCTATATATTGAATTAATAATATATAAAGGGATAAATATTGATAATTGTATGACTCGCTGGCTAATAATAATTTACTAGCGGGGAACATGCGCTTCGTGGCGGGGCATAACTTTAACGTTTCATGAGTTTTAATTGTTATTTTTTACATGTTCCTATGCAAAAGATGTTATTCATTATAAATGGAGATTGATCCTTAAGTTCGTTTGAATTCTTGCTTCTCCCCTAAATTGGGTCAACCCCTCTCTGCTTATATGACAATCAATGATCACTCAACCTCATAGTGGAAAGAAAAAACCTAAATTTTTTTAAGTTGGAATTAGATGGAAATGTATGTTGCAGATGGTTGCAATAAGTAATGTTGTTGGGATCAGGAAGCGCAACAAAAGCTGAATTTTATGAGATCAAGTAGGAAAATTTATGTCCATGTTTTACATTTCTTTGTCCAACAACCCTACTTATTGAAACCATATCATTATAGAAATACACATTTTCAGTCTAACCCTTATTCGATCAAGTAGATATAACGTCTTTTTTACGTCATGTCAAATCGTCCGATGCAAACTTACTTCTTGTTAGAGTGGGAATTTTACTTGACAATAAAAATGAAAGTTAAGAGTGTTATTGGATAAATTGACAGTATGGATTATCATTAGCCAATCAATCATAGTTGGCTTATACGACATCAATTTATCTTGATGAATGATGATTAAAATGTAAAGATCAATTACATCGGTAAATATGCAACAAGCTGCGCCCTAGCTCTTTTTGGATGGCAAATTAGAGATCAATTTATCTTGGCTTATTAAGATTGAATTTGCCAAATTAAATTATAGGGTTTCGGACTCCTACAACTTTATAAGGTGAAGAGTACTTTTTAAACTTCTTACTAAAACAATAAAATAAATAAACTAAAATAAAATAATTTTTCTAGAAATATATAACAATGATTGGGTTGATATATAGAACGATTGTTCATGATGTCATGCCTTATTGATTTATTTGGGAGGCACCATTAGACGTCATTCACGTGTGTTTTCTTTATAAGTAATAGAAATATGGTATACCGCTACAAGATTCCTTCGTATAAATCCAACTTAATTACACGGGTGGTATCTGTGGTTAGGCATAATTTTATGTTTGGCTTCTAACTCTTAAAAATTATAAGGTTGATTCAATACTTTACACAAATATAACAAAGATGGTCAATGAAGTGAATGTTTGTTAAAATTTTCTGTGAATTTTTTAAAAATGATTAAAATTCTCTTGTACTAAAAAATTACTTCTTAAATTGGAGCTCACTAGATTAAACGTCAACATAAAATCCCATCTACCTCAACATCTTCCCCAACTCACTCAGCCACCACCATCACCAGCGAACACCACCAAATCGACAGGTACCCTCTTATATCACTGACGAACTGCACCACCATACTTCGTCTCCCCTACCCGTCTCCCTCAACGACCAATATCGCCATCACCATCACAAATGCACCACCACCACCGCACTAAACCGGAAACCACCACCTCACCACCGCACTAAACCAGAAACCACCACCGCACTAAACCGGAAACCACCATCGCGCGCACCCAACAAGCAGCCACGACACCTCTGTTTTAAAGTCGCACCACCGCATCCAACCGAGAACCAGCTCACCTGCGTTTTCTAGCCACACCAGAGCACCCAACCGCAACCATCGCAAACTCTAAAAGGGTAATTGGACCATTTCACATGTACTTAACAGTCAAATTTAACGGACATCCACTTCAAGGACCATCTTTAATACGTTTGTGCAAAGTATTGGAGCAACCTTGTAATTTCTAAGAGTTAGGAACCAAAAGTGAAATTAGGACTAACCACAGGAACCACCCGTGCAATTAAGTCTATAAATTAAGTCTATAAGTCTATAGACTAAGTATATATATATATGTGTGTGTGTGTGTGTGTGTGTGTTAGGATCATTACAGAACCATAAAACCATTGATTTACATAAATGTAAATTAAATTTGATGATACTTAATCTATTTTACATATGTGTGTATCAAAACATGAACAATAAACTATGTAAAACAATTAAATATCATCAGCTTTAACTTACATTTATGTAAATCAATGGTTCTTTTGATTTTGAAAATAAAAAATGGTTCTGTAATAATCCTAAACCTATATATATATATATATATATATATATATATATATATATATATATATATATATATATATATATATATATCACTATGTGTATTTAGTGCAACACCTAGTAACTTGCTCGCTTATCCTTTTAAAGTTAGTAGCACCTTTATGAAGGTAAGTTGATTTGAACTTCAGATGATGTATTGAAAATTATTTAAAATTCTTGTATGGTGAGATATTTAAAATTATGTGAGAGAATTTAAAATTATGATTTTTTTTACACTTGTCTATGCTAGTGAGAAAAGATTGAAAATAATGACTTTTTTGCCTTAAATTACTCAATTTAATAAAGTGACGTTCAAATTTTATACCAAACCTTGACTAATTTGTGGGGTAATGAGTCGTTATTTTAAAAAATTTCATATGTACATATATTCTAGACAAGTGTAGAGACTTTAATACAATACAATTGGGTTGATGTACTTTTATGTTAAACATATGTGGGGTTGAAAAAAGAAAGTATGTTGGTTTTTTGTGATATTAACAACAAATTACCAACTAATAATTTGACCTTAAACAACTATAAAAACATTAAATATTAATTATGACAAAAATCACTCTGAATATGAAGATCCAAACACCCCTAGTCTAAGCAATTAAAACCGCTTTAATTTCTCTTTAAATTTCAAAATATAACATAAATGGCAACAAACTAGAATAAAAAGGAAAAAGAATAGAAAATGTGACATGATGAATTTAATACAAAAGGAAGGTGGTGTGCACCATAAACAAAACTAGATACAATTACGTCAGTTGTAGGTGTTGTTTTTGCTATCTCTTATGTAATGATGAAGGATTTATCAATTGCCAAGAAACACGAACCTTTTTTGGCGATTGTTTACTGTTCGATCCTTTGGGGATGATGTTCCTGCTTGCCGCATAAGCTCTGCTAACATACACAGACATGAGATTCCTGAATTATAAGATATACATCTTTGTGTGCATATGTGAAATGAGAACCGTTAAATAATTAAGAACCAGAGGAACTAAATGAGAGGATGGTCATGGTTTGTTAAGTGAAAAAGGCATAATAGAGGGAGACTGGGATCTTAGTCATCCACTATATATGATCCTTGTTTTAACCTTATTATATATGTATATGTTATGTGCATATGTTCATGTATATATCCATGCTTGTGTGTATGCAATATGTGTAGGAACTAGAGCTGTTTTAAAGAATGAAAGAATAAACTCGCCTCGTTTTCTTTCAAGCTCTTCAGCGAGTTCTTCTTTCCATCTTCTCTGCCTCTCCGAGAAGCTTGCGCTATAAGTATAATATTGTTATTTTACAAGTCTGGATTTCATACAGTAAGCATTAATAAAGTTAAGCAGTAGAGATAACTAACAAACCTTGGACTAATGGCTACTTTTTTAGAATCAAGAACATTCTCTTTCAATTGTCCATGGTGAGGTGACAGACATTCTTGAGGATTTTGATCATTTACACCACCAATATTTGATACGCGGTCGGGTTTATAACCGGGTCTACCAATGCAAGATCCATCAACAGCTGAAGATAGCCTCTTTCTAAACAACCTATTATTGTTACTAGTAGGGGATTTGCTTTTAGGAGGTAAGTTGAGGTGGCTTGATGAATTTTCTTTGTTTTCATTTCCAACAGGAGAAGGGGCTGCATTTAAGGAGTTGTAAAATTCTTCATATAGAGGTGTTTGCATCTTCTTCAAATCTAAAGCCTGTATAATAACCGGGAAAAATAGATTAAAACAAAAACTTAGCTAAAAGGATAACTAGTCAAACACTTAGAAGTAACCCAAGTCCCTTTTTTTCCAAAAAGAAACCACATATAACCTTAAGGGAATATGTTAAATAGGTTGAAAGTAACCCAACGTCTTTTTTCCAAAAAACAAAAAAACCAAAATACAACCTTCCCTTGGTTTCTGCCTTAACCCTTTGAAGGTCGTCTAACCAGCAAGTGGTTAGTATGTATTGGTGGGCCCCGTGAGTTTTCCCTAGGTTCTCATATTACCAAAAAGATAAGTTATTCACCGAGTACGAACAAAGGCACCTCGATTCTAACTTTTATGCAAACAACTTCCTGGCTTGTTTTAATTAAGGATTTAGATTATTATTGCATCAATACTGTCTTTTTAATCACGACTAAACACACTAGTTGTTTCTAAAAAATTGGACTTTTTATAGATAATTAGTGTCAAATATGATTTATAAATTTATGTTGTTTCAATCACCATTTAGTTTCTTTAATACAAGGATTTAAGAAGTTTTATTTATTTTTTAACAATTTGGGCGACTTTCGATAGGTTCGACCCATTTGACCCGTTTAAAAAGCTAACTTTCTTTTACTCTACTCATTTGACTTGTTAAATTGTCACCTTTTATTGTTCATTGATAGAAACTCAAATTTAAACAAAAGTCACCTTCTCATCCAGGAATGCTCTTATCTTTATTTCTGTAACTTCTTCTTCTTCTTCCACACCAGGAGTCCCAGCCGGAAAAGTGAAACCATCATCTCCATTACCTAACTCCCCAGGGATCTCTGTAGTAATTTCAGAAACTTGATCCGAAAACAGGTTAACACCATTCTTTCCCACTTCTGGACTTCCATCAAACTGGCAGGACCAGTCATCATCAGGTTCATTCATAGGATTAAAACTCTGTCTCAAATAAGATAGCAATAATAACCTAGTTAGCATTAAGATGAACTGATGAACCACATAATAAAGAATGATATATCATATATATGTATTTGTTATACCTTATTGACATCATTAGTAAGTGGAGTGGAATCAAGTTTCATAGATGTGCCAGCCATTAGGTCATCATCATCCAGCTGACACATGTCATCATCGTATCTGTTTGAACCCCACATAGGTCCTCCAGAAAATTTCTCAGGGTATATAGTTGAGCACCTCACACTATTCATATTGTGAGCGTCCACAGTACCACCGTTTGTTTTAATCTCCGGGCTAATGCTGCATTAGCAATCACCTTTGCATTTGTTAATTGTTATTGCAAAAACTACAGGCCAAACAGATTTAAGTCTAAATGGTTTTATATGTTGAAACGGGCAGGGTTGGGTTGGCCCTATAAACATTTTTGTCCAGTTTCTTTAGAACTTTTTTAGAGAGAAATATTTTGTCAAACATGATTGTAAAAATTAATTTACTTAACAAATAATATGTGTTGATGAATAGAATGATGTGGGAGGTTTTATGCATTCCAATACAATTGGACGACTTTTGACCCATTTCACTTTTTAGCTAATTTTTATTTTATGCATTTGACCTGTTAGAGATAAAGCATAATCTAACTCAACTTATGAATGTATCATAAGTATATTCCATGGATGGCAGAAATTAATGTAACAAATAGAAAGAACAAGCTAATGACATAACATCTTACGGATTTCTAGGTTCTCGCCTAGATGTTGGTATTTGATTGCCGGGGGTGACCTGACATCAAGAAAGAGTGTCATGATTTGTATAATAATGGTTCATGATCTTTGATTTTAAGAAACTGAAATGCAGGTGCTTCATGCAAGAAAACTAACCATCACTGATGTGCGAACTACAGGATGAGTCTCGTTATACTCCCCAATAACAAAAGGATGCTGCAGAGAACCAACAAAGACCATGAAACCAAACTTCCACTGTACTAAGTTCAAATAGTAAAGAAAAATGGCCCCCTCCAAGGTTTCCTTATATTTTGTCATTTCTAGATTTCTCATTTGAACCATAATATCTCAGCAGACAATTTTTGTATAGAGGTGCATTCAATTTAGTGACTATATATATATAGCTTGTAATGGAGAATCACCTGCAGCAATTCTGATGCAGTAGCCCTGAGATTCGGTTCCCTGCCAGCGCATTGGACATTTAAATTTAAGAAATAAAACTAAAACCTTAAATATGAAGATATTATATTTTGAATCTGAAGACAAACATGAGAAGTTGGTGCGTAAGGATGAACAAAATAATAGACAACTGTAACAATAGAATAATAAATACAGGAACAAAAACAAATACTTACTTTTGGAGGCATTTTAATAGAAAATCCTTTGCATCGGAAGAAAGATGGTCTGGTATAGGTGGATGAGCTTTTGTTGTCCCTATATGGAAGAGGGCAGCAACCTGAAGGAAACACACAGTAATACTTACAGTTGTGAAAAATATATCATAACTGATTCTAAAACATTAACCAGAAATTGTCACATTTAAATGTAAGAAACCATCAAGATGCATAAACAGATACGTGCGAATACCTCTTGATATTGTTGGCTCCATGGGGGCTTTCCAGTTGCCATTTCGATAACAGTGCATCCAACACTCCATATATCAGCAGAGCTACCAAAAGGAAACGTCAGCATAATCCATATAATAGTGCAAGTGAATTTATATTGTAAGTTTTACTGTTTTGCACTATTTCCACATGCACGCTACATATCTTATTAGAATAATGCTGATATGAATGAGTTGTGTTATTTCACTTACAAGCTATGTCCAGTCTGAAGTATAACTTCAGGAGCCATCCAATACGGGGTCCCCTTCATTGATTTGGCACCAGTCATTGTAGCCTGCAGTAAAATATGCAACCACTAAGTCACAAAGGGAATTTTTCAAGCAAGAATATATATATTAATATCACATCATGCATGCATACCAACTCAACAACTTTCTTGGAGGCCCCAAAATCTGCAAGTTTAATCTGTCCTTTATTATCAACAAGAATATTAGCCCCCTGCAAGAGCACTTGTCAAATTAATTTTGAAAAAACACACACACACACACACATGGCTAACTCCATACATTACAATTCACAGACATGCACTCATATTGATAAGAATTTACCTTAATGTCCCTGTGCATGATACCATTCTTATGGAGATACTCCAGCCCCAATAATATTTGCTTTGTGTACATTCTTAGCACCTGCTCCATGTGCAAACTAGAGATAAGTTTCAATCCAAACATTAAAAACTTTAAAGGAAAGTTCTAGAATCTCAAGAGCAATAGTCCACTATACATTTTGATTTTAGAGGGGAAAATAGTCTTTAGCACCATGAGAATTTCAATAAACAACTTTCTAAAATCACAACACTTTTCTGACCTTGAGCAAATTTTCTAATAAAAAAAGCTTCAAATTTATGAAAACAATTAACTTACAGATTCAGGAAAGGAACCAAATTTTCCAAGGAGTGATGAGATGGATCCACCTGGAACAAATTCCAGGAAGATATTCAAAGACTCCTCCTCTCTAGCAGTTCCTAGGTACCTCTGTAATGTAATTTAAGAAAAAGAGATAATTAAGCCTATGATAGAATAGGAATGTCACTCACAAAGTGCAAGATTATTAAAGAAGAAAAACGAAAAACAATATGCACTTACTACAATATTTGGATGTGAAAGATTCTTTAATAACTTCACCTCTTCTTCCAGCTCCCGGATGTGGGCCTATCATGTTTTAAAATTTGAAATCTCAGTAAATAACCATTTTTGTTCATTACGAAAGACTAAACTACATTTGAGTCGGTTAAAAACTATCATCCAAGAGTGAGAAATGAGAACTAACTAGGTAGGTGGGTGGAAAGTACCAAATTATCTCATTTTGTATACTAAACTTACTCAGCATTGTCTCAGCCAAGTTTTATATACTCAAGATAAAAGGTTTGAATCTTTAATAATCATATGATAAAACAATCAAAGTACAGAACTAAAACAATTATCTTCTCTACTACAAGTCAAATTTTGGATCCAATTTTATTCATGAAAAGGTACTAGATTCCCAAATTTCCTTCTTATTGTAATTATCTGCCCGAACCTCAATGGGCAACATGTACGTTGTATTCAATTACTTATATGACTTCCATTAGCAGACAATGAGGAAGAAAGGTGATTATCAGATTGAGTAGGGATTGAATAAGTTGACCCATATAGATGGATCATGGATCAGTAATTATACCCACCAAAGAACCATTGAATACATTCAACTACAGCTGTGGACATTAAATATAAAAACCAGAAACAGAAAGGGAAAAAAGGAAAATGGAAACAAATGTTGTTTTTTAATCACTGAAGAAAAAGAATAGCCCAAAATAACAGAAAATTTATCAACACAGCCTTAAAAGCAAAATGGCAAATCGTGGAAGCTTAAATTTGGTATGATTGAAGGACTGTACATGTATACATTGCCACATTGATGCTTGCCTTTATAAAATAAATTGTTAAATGTGTTCCATGATGAAGATTTAGATGCATGCTTTAAGCGCATACGCCATACAAGTACAAGTGCAATTGTTATTTTAGAATATACATTGTGATGCAAAAATGTGTCTATGTGGAAACTTGAGATGTTATGCTTTAAAAAAGTGTATCCTACGAATATAAGTGCATTTGAATCACAATTTGTGCTGCAAAAACTGATATATAATATTAACTTGTGTTGTAAATATATGTTAGTTGGAAGTTGGAGTTTTGTGCTTCACGAGCTCGTACCTCACAATTACAACTCTTTTACTACACATTGTATCTTTAAAAATATAGTATATGATGGAAGTTCAAGATACCACCTCTTAACAACTTGTACATTACATATAGAAAATCTAGTTTGCTGTTTGCCCTTTACCAGTGCAGTTTAAACTAGTAATTTGTAGTTGTGAAATACTAATGGGACTACCTACAAACTAAACTGGATCATGATTCATCAGCTAACAGATCACATATTGACCCACTTAGTTGGATAATCAAATCTGATCAAATTGTCTATCAAACAAGTAATACACTACACTACTATCACAACATTGAATATCCGATCTTATGCATTAAAAAACGCACCTGTGTTTTATCTTTCGAAGCCGTATTCACCACAACAGAAACCTGCAAGTCAACACCAAATCAACAAAATCAATTAACACCACAACCAACACACCAACATCTACCATACATATCAATCAATAAGTAGGCTCATCAACCTGTTTAACAGCAAGTAGCTCCCCCGAATCCAGATTCATCCCCATATAAACCCTACCAAACGCCCCACAACCAATCAACTCCCCTTTCCTCCACCGGATCTGAGAACCAGCCTCTTCTACCTTCATCCTCCCCACAGCCCTCGGCGGCGGCAGCGCCTGCACCGACGATTTCGAGAACAGTCCGATTCTCGATTTGCGAATGCTCGAACCGATCTTCTCGACGAATCCACCGAATGAACCTCCGACAACGTCGTCGGTTCCACCGGCCGCGGCTGAGGGTTTGAACACCAGTGATCGGCGAACAGATCCGATGAAATCTTGCATTGTGTGTGTGAATTGAAGGATTTGAGATCGATTAATTGATGAATTTGGGCATGAAATTGGGTTTGAGGTTGAGTGTAGAGAGAGATGAGAGTGAACCGTTGGAAAATTTTGGGTTTGAAAATGGGAAATTGTAGTTTACGTTGGAGGGTTTTTAATTATGCGGTTTTTAAGTGGGGTTATTGTAATAATTAAAGAGTGTTTGTGATTTCTTTTTGAATATTTTTTGTGTGAACTAAGAAATTTATATAGTTATAAAAAGTTATTAAAAAGGGTTTCTTACGCTGTGTTTCCGAGTTTACTTAAAGATTTCTTTTTCTTTCTTTTCTTTTTCTTCCTTTTCTTTTTTTTTTTCTTTTCACTCCATTTTTTTTCAATTTGAAAGAATTTATTTTAGGTTTTATTTTTCATCCAATTCTTTTTTTTTCTCTCCTTAAATGAACTCGGTAACACAACTTTTTTACTTTTCTTCATTTCCTTTGTTAAAAAAAAACTCTAAAACACAATAATTTTTTTCTTTCCTTCCGATTCTTTTCTTTTCTCTCCTTAAATGAACCCGGGAACAAAGCGTGAAGGATGAATTTTAAAGAATGAAGGAGATTAATGAAGAGTTTATTTGAATTTATGTTTTGAAACATGATTCAACGCTTGACTGTTGGTGTTTGACCTTCACTTAGGTTCTGCTTTTGTCTTTTACGTTTGATCTTTGATTGTATTTGGTTTTGGGCGACATCAAAAGAGGGTCATCTTTGGCTAGCGCTCAAGATCGATTCAACTTTAATTTTGACTTCTTAATATGATTTTGGTTATTTGTTAAGTTCAGTTCATCTGTTAGCTTTGTTTTTCATCTGACAAAAGGAACACGACAAAACAAAAACAGAATGTTATGAAATCCCTCGTAAACTATTTGTTATCTATAAAATAGTTAAACTCATTGTTCAATCAACTTTTATAGTCTAAATTACCTGTTTGTATACCAGGTAACTATTTTAAAAATTAAGACTATGAAGATATTACGAGAGATTAGTTTGTTATGGTTGTTAGGTTGTTGAGTTAGTTTGAAGTTTATTTCATCTTCTAGATGCTTCTTAGATCTGGTATATATAGTCTTTTGCTCTCTTTCATTTGTAACCTTTTGAAAATAATAAGAAGAATATCATAAAGCTTTCGTTTGTTCTTTATGGTATCAGAGATCAGCTCTAGGATTCTGATATCTTTTTCCAGCAATCCATCTCCTTTTTCGGCGTAACTTCCAGTAGAAATTCCTCATCTCCGGCGATATTCCTCGTCTCTAACGACTTCTTCTTCATCATCATGAATTCTGCTACATCTTCTTCCTCATTCGAAACAACAAGTTCTTCGTCAAATAAACTAATACATTGCCAAATATTGCAAACTTTCGATCCATTAAACTCGATGACGGTAACTGTCTCAATTGGAAACATCAACTTACCATTGTGTTGAAGACGTTAGGGCTGTTAAAGCTACTGAAATCTGATGCACCAGTACCAGCAGCTGATTCGGTCAAAAGAGATACATGGGAGAAATGTGATGGTTATGTTCAAGCACTGATTACCACTACTCTTTCTCCATTGATTATGCATCTAGCCAGAAATTCAACCACTGCTTCCTCACATTGGAAATCTATTGAAGATTCCTTTGTTCAAATTGTTTTTTGCAAAACAATCACAGCAAAGGAGATTGTTGACTTTCTCAATGCAATTGACGATCCGATCTCTGATAAACTTCTTATTCTACAAGTTCTTCAAGGTTTGAACTTCGAATATGAGAATTTTGTTATGAATGTCAAAAATCAAGACAAAACATTTACATTTTCTAAATTACGGTCGAGATCGCTTGTTTATGAAGCTCGTCTGAAGCAACGACAGCCTCCGATTCCACCTACTCCACTGCTATGGTGGCTTCTACACCAAACCACCATATTTTGATGCATCTAAAGCAACTATCTGTCAGATCTATGCAAAATCTAGACATAAGGCTTCGAATTGTTACTTCCGGTATACTCCAACTGGTGCATCTCGTGGCGGTAATACCGGTGGTCGTGGCTCATCTTGGCACGGTGGTGGTGGTCGCTCCGGCGGTGATCGTGGTGGTTTGCGGTGGTCCTTCGCCGGAGGTCAATTCGCTGCAGATGTTGCTAATGTTCACGGTACTGGTGATAGCCACATCGCTCCTAATATCTTCAGGTCGTCTACTTTTGGAAATGGGCTTGGGCCTGATGTTCTTGGCTCTGGGCCAGCCGGCCCTATTCATGGTTTTACTAATGGTTTTGAAACAACAACCTCATCACTTGGATTCCTGATTCCGGTGCCATTGCTCATATGACTTTTGATCTGACTATTGTTTTTGGTATAGTTTCTTATACTGGTTCTGAGCGTGTGGGCGTTGGTGATGGTACATCTCTTACCATATCTCATATTAGTTTTTCTTATTTTCGTTTATCTCGTTGTGTATTATTACTTCGATATGTTTTTGTTGTTTTGGCCTTGCCAAGAACTTATTGTCTATTACCCAGCTTGCGCTTGATCATCCTATATCTATTTTGTTCTCACGTTTTGGTTTGTTTATACAGACTCCCACAAGGTTGCTCCTCTACCTTATGCGAGCTAGTCCTCATCAGCTATATTCCTTCTCTGTCACTTTCTCTACCTCACGGGAGCTCTGGCATTCTCGATTGGGGCATCCTTCTAATCTAGTACTGTCTAGGCTTTCCTTTTACCAATGTCAAATAAACTCTACCTAAACCATGTAACTCAGGTTGTACTTCTAAATCTAGTCGTTTACTATTTCAGGTTGTACTTCGTGCATTTGGGTGTTTGTGTTATCCTTATCTTGGTGACACGCATACGGATAAACTTTCACCCAAATCTACTTCCTGTCTCTTTTTTGGCTACGCTCCTAGCGATCATAATTATCTTTGTTATGATCCTAGTACTTCTTCCACTATCTCCTCCCGTCATGTTCTTTTTCATGAGTCTAGTGCTTGATATTCCGGGCACTGTTTCTTCTATTAATTCTTTAGCTTCTACTTTTTTGATTTCTTTATCCCTCCATCCTCTTATCCTCTTGCTTCCTCTCCTTCTTTTTCTCCTCATTCTCCAACCCCTATTCCTCCTCCTTCTTCTTCTCCTCCTCCTCCACCCCCTCTTCCTCCTCCTTATTCTTATCCTATGGTCACTCGTTCTTGTGATCATACCTGTTAGCGTAGACAGTTCCTTGATCATGTGCTTTTTCATGCTACTACTGCTCCTGCTCCCACTACTAAGTCTTCTACATTTTCTCAGGCTTAGCGTTATTCTTTTTGGTGTGATGCTATGCGTACTGAGTTTGGTGAGGTGCATTCCAACCACACGTGAGATCTTGTTCCACCACCTACTTCTGCCAATATTGGTGGTTGTTAGTAGGGTAAGCATGGGTCGGTTTGATTCGGTTTTAGCCTAGATAGAAACCAAAAACTGATATTTCAGTTTCTAGGTTTTAAAACCATACGGTTTTGCTTTTTGCGGTTTTTTGTTTTTGGTTTTTTTTTTTGTTTTACCATTTGGGTTTCAAGTTTTTAAAGAAAAATTTGGTCTAAATTAATGAATATTAAATTAATGAATATAAACTAAGATTTTTAGGCTTACAATATTTTATTGATATTTAAATATAATCAATATATTATTATAAATTACTTGATATTAAAATGAATTACAATTCATGAAATACAATAATAAAAAAATTAATTAAATGTTTTAATCTATCAATTCAAACAAAGAAGTTTAAAGATTATTCTTGAAATTTAAATATTCAAAAAAATTAGATAATATAAGTTAAGTAAGTAAGTAATAGGCTAATCATGTTTATAAGCGTATGAATACATCTCTAAATTTAGAAGTTCGATTTGTATGGTTTCGGTTCGTTTTTTCGGTTTTTGTTACAAGCAAAATCAAAACCAAACCGAAAAAATTGGTTTTCAAAAAACCATCAAACCAAACCATCGGTTTCTTATTGGTTTCGGTTTTTTCGGTTTGGTTTCGTCGGTTATTCGGTTACGGTTCGGTTATTATGGTTTCTTGCACACCCCTAGTTGTAAGTGAGTTTACAAAATTAAGTATAATCATGATGGTTCTTTCAGTTGCTACAAAGCCTGGATAGTTGCCAAGGGCTTTCATCTGACAGAGGGCGTTGATTACATTGAGACATTTAGTCATGTTGTTAAACCCACTACTATTAGGCTTGTTTTGTCTATTTCCTTTTCTTGTGGTTGGACTATTTGCTAGGCTGACGTCAACAATGCCTTTCTTCATGGTGATTTGTCTGAGACTGTCTATATGTCTCAGCCACCTGGCTTCGTTGACTCCTTTTGGCCTAATAATGTTTGTCTTCTATGGAATGCTCTTTATGGCCTTAAGCAGGCTCCTCGAGCTTAGTTCCAAGTTCTCTTCTGCTCTTCTATCCAGTGGATTTACTCAGTGTATCTCTGATACTTCATTGTTTGTTTATCAGCGTGATGGCCATTCTTGTTATGTCTTAGTATATGTGGATGACATTATTATCACCGAGAGTTCCTCTGAGTTTGTTACTTCTTTGATTACTCGCCTGGACTCTTAGTTTGCACTCGAAGATTTAGGAACTTTGTCCTATTTCTTGGGTGTTCAGGCTACGTGTACTAATGACTGTTTGCACTTGTCACAACAGTGCTATTTGCTTGATTTGTACAGCGTACCGGATTGGCCCAGTGTCGACCTTTATCCACTCCTGTAGCATCTGGGAGACAGTTATCTCGCTATTATGGTACTCTATTACCTGTTCCTGTGTCATATCATAGTACAGTGGGTGCTTTGAAGTATTTAGTTTTGACTCACCCTGAGATTGCGTATGCGGCCAGTAAGGTGTCTCAGTTCTTACAGACTCGTACTGATCATCATTGGGTTGCTGTCAAGTGTATTTTACGATATCTTCGGGGTACCATTTATCATGGCGTGACTATTCGTTGCTCTACTTGCTATGATGTTCATGGTTATTTTGCTGCGGACTGGGTCGGTTGTCTTGACGATCGACGTTTGGCTATAGGTTATTGTGTTTTTCTTGGTCCTAACCTTATTAGTTGGAGTTCTAAGAAACAACACAGTGTTGCTAGTTCTAGTTCTGAGGCTGAGTATCATGCTCTTGCTTATATAGCTGCTGAGATACGTTGGGTTATGTCTCTATTACGTGAGTTGCATGTCCCCAATCATGTCTTCCTATCTTTTGTGTGACAACATTGGTGCTACTTATCTTGCCGTCAATCTTGTGTTTCATCAGCATACGAAGCACATTAAGATTGATCTACATTTTATTCGTGAGATAGCACATTAAGATTGATCTACATTTTATTCGTGAGATGGTTTTATCCCGAACTCTTTGTGTTTGGTATGTTTCTACTGTTTCACAGCTGGATGATCTGTTGATCTAAGGCCTTTCGTCTTTACGATTTGATGCCTTACGGTCCAAGCTTCATGTGTTTTCTTCCCGTTCAGCTTGAGGGTGCATATTAGAAATATTATGAGAGATGTGTTTGTTTTGGTTGTTATGGTTGTTGAGTTACTTTGAAGTTAGTTTCGCCTTCTAGATGCTTCTTATATCTAGTATATAGTCTCTTGCTCTCTCTCTTTTGTATCCTTTTGAATATAATAAGAAGAAGAATATCATAAAGCTTTCCTTTGTTCTTTAAAGTCCATTATTCAATCATCCCAACCATTAAACATATAAACGAATAATTATTAACAAATAGTTCAATTACAATTTAAGAAGTTATAACATTGGCAGCAATTGAAAGAATAGTTACTTCAATCATATATCATATTCTAAATAATATGATTGTCGTTATCGTCCCGAAGCCCCAGTTGCCTAGTTTTCAACGAAATCCTTGCAGCTTGAGTTGCATATCGTTGACTGCCCGCTCCACGCCGCTAAAAGGCTACACCCCACCTCTCTAAAATCCGATTCTAAACAACCACAAATCCTCAATTTAGGTATTTTCTTTTAAGCCTTTATTCTAATTATTTAATTATTTAATTATTTGTTTGATTGTTAGCTTGAAACTTGTTGGTTGAATACTTTGTTAATATTATCTTGGTTATTTAATATTTAACTCTACGTTAGAATATTTATCTAGAAAACTATGTTATAATTGAAAATCATGTGTTACGTATATGTAACTATGTGTTATCGTGTGTACAACTATTGATTACGTATATATAACTCATACAACTTACGTACACATAACTTATTTCACCATCATTTTGTATACTTTATAATTATACAGGATACTGTTTCTATACTACTTCAATCTATACTAATAAAACAAAATAAATTTTTGTCATGTCTTTTTCTCACACCCTTCTATCACGTGTCATCTTTTCACACCCTTCTTGCCATATGTCAATAGCATAAAAAGTTAACTATTTAATTATCATATTAAATGTTAAAGATATTATTTATATTTTTTTTCAAGTTAAAAAACACTTATTAAAAAAAATCATTCTTTTAAAAATAAATAAAGATGATTTTTTAATACAAAGAACCCTTTTTACATGACTTTTAAAAAACAAATTTAAAAAAATGGAATACTTAAAAAGCATTTTATTAAACAAAAGTTTTTAAAGACAAAATTTTATAAAAAAATATTGTTATTATTTTATTACTAAAGGTAGTTGATTATAAATCATTCAAATAATATCTTTATAATTTCTAATCATTAATTAAATATTTTAATTCAACCCGTGTTTTCTAATGGGTCTTAATATATAGACACCCCACATTATAAATTGTCACCCCCTATACGCCTCGTATGGCACCATACGCGGCGTATAGGGTCGAAAACACTGAAAACGAGAAAAAAACAGGGGGGTAGTCAAAAGGTTATACGCCTCATATAGCCCTATACAACCCCTATACGACACATATAAAGCTATACGACGCATATAGCAAATTTCGACACTGACTACGAGAAAAAATTCAGGGGATGTCAGAAGAGTTATACGCTCCGTATAAAACTAAACGACCCCCTTATACGACACGTAAAGAGTTATACGACAAGTACAAAAATTTAATATGCTAATTTATAATTTTGAGCGTCTGAATATCCGGTCCCTTTCTAACTAGTTTTATACCCGTCCGGTGGTCGGGGCTGCAAAGTTATAATGTCATCACCAAGTTCAAAACGATTACCAATTGATTACTTCTAAAATAATGAATATTTTTAAACAATCGAAATTTGTTTCTAGCCATCAAGTTTGGTTCCTCATTTAGCCAACTACTGTTGGCTCTCTATAATAATTATTTTCAAAACCAATTCAAATAGCTTTACCTAAACTATAGGTAGGTCACAAAAACCTTTTTACATCCTCATAAAGCAAGTTTTTAGTATATACGGACCAATACAAATAATATACAAACAAAAACAATAAGAGTATGTTCATCTTTAAGTGGATTCAGTTTGAAATTGTTTCTTTTGATACAACTCAACCTCTTTAACTTATTTGATTTGTATTCTATTATAATTCACAAAAAAAGGCTATTACACATATTTTTCAAACCAAACATCCATTTTCACATCAACAATTAGCTCTTAAGGTTCCTAAAAAAGACCATAGCTTTTGATTCAAATTAATAGAAACAAGTCAACCAATTAAGAAGTACGAAACACAAACTGTGTAGGAAGGGCTAATTTTCATTAATTAAACTAATGAGCAATAATATTATAGCAACACATACTATTTTACCCACCTATGAAGATAACTTTTCAGCAACATTACAAATAAGTTTAAAATGAAATCAACCATAACCAATTTCACAATAATATTCCGAATTACACAACATTACCCTTATCTAATCTAACCCAAAAAGTTGAATGAATCAGCTACTGAGGTGGTGAAAATCAGCACAATAGTGTTATCACGTCATACAACTTCAACATAGACAAAAAAAAAAACAGGCCAAATAGCTATACATCCAGAATGTAAAACAACCAACAAAATAGGAAGCAAGCATGTCACAACACAAACCTGAATTCAACCGGAAAAAAATCATAATAGAAGCCCTAAACAAAGCCTAGCAACCTGCTTGAAGTCACTAAGAACAAACCTGCAATAAGATTAGAAGCATCAAAACCCATATTAGAGCATCCATTCGTGTAGCGACTGAAGCAAAACAAAACTAATGCACATTCACAGACAATTTACAATAAGCAAAAACAAACAACAATCAAAGATAATAATCCGAAAAAGAGGATACATTCATATCATACTCCTTAAAATGAAATGTCAATTTACAGTCATTTACAGTCATGTATAGTAGAAAGTAGGCAACATGGTGGAACGGTTCGTGAAACATAAACATATAACAATGGACTATTATGGAAAATATGAATTTGTATTTCAAGTATTAGACCTAACATATAAGAAGTAAATGACAACTAATTATACAAAGAGGTCCATTCCTAATTCATTTATCATATCATTTAATATTCATAGGCCAAGCTTCAAAAGTAAAAGAAACAATGATGCCATGATATCTTTTTCTCCCATCAATTTTCTAATAATAATCATACCAGTTTTAAAAGTAAAAGAAACAATGGTGCCATGCTATAAAACCACATTAATTATACAAATGGATGCATTCATAATTCATTTATAATATAAAGCAATAACCATAAACAAAACTTTAAAGAAAGGTACGGTGCAATCTAGGTAATCAATAGCTTCAAATTTAGATACTAATGCAAATTAATAAACAAAAGTGAGAGAGAGAGAGAGGGGGGAGGGGGGTACGATGCAATCTAGGTAAGTTACTAAATTTGAATCCCTTCAAGGCTTCAAAGATTATAATTGACAAATTACCAAATTTGTTTACTTTCTTCCCATAAAAACCAATCTTTTTCTCCCTTCAAATCTTTGATATGTGTATGGTAACGCTACTTGATATCACAAGCTATCATAATTAGCATTCCTGATTATCTACAGCTTTGCATTCAAAATAAAAACACTAAGTAATCAAATGGGATAAAAAGCATAACTTAAAAGGGGAAAAACATTCAAGAGAGAAAGAATCATGGAATTATAAAATATAGCAAATAAAAAATCCTAAAGTAATAAAAAAGTATCAAAACACAATTAATATGCCTATATATTACATACCTTGTCCTTTGTAGTAACTCCAATGCAGTAGACAAGTAGTCATATTGAATGCCAAGGATAACAAAGTAGGTGAGCACTTGATAAGAAATCGACAATTAATTAACAATAAGGCATCAAAATGTTATTGAAAGTCGAAACTATTGATTAACAACAATTTATTTAGAATGTACTAACAAAATGAAATACAACTACATATTAAACAACCTAGTGTAATCAAACCCATTTCAGGGCTTAGCATTGCAGTGGTTATCCATAACAAATTGTAAAATCATGATACAACAAAACATCAATTGCACATCTATAAATCTTACCTGCTATCCATGTCAAAAAGCCTATATATAGCAAGACCTTTAGAAGATTTTTCTTTGTAATTGTCGATGATCTGAGGTACCTATGGCACACACCAACTGTAACTACTACTAGTAGAAGTGAAATCGAAAGACAATGCTTCATGTAACTTCTAGTCCACTATGAGCAAAGTTGATTAGCAGGTCATATTGGAGTATTACTTATGATCTGCTCCATGTCTACTAAAAAACTGTACCTATGCAAAATATACAACAAAAAATGTTGATAACGATGGTTAAAACCATGATCCAAACCCATTAGTTTGTGAAAGTAGTTGGTCTAGTATACTTGAGTGTAGCGAAATTATATGCTCTTGATGTTGATTCTTCTTCATCATTAGCTTTTGAGATCATAACCGAACTAAATAAGCAAACTTCATGGATTCTTGATACAAATCATCATCATACAACTTATAGGATAAGTGCTTACGAAGATAATATTTTTAGTATCATCCAATAGCAAACAAATCCCAAATTTAAGAATGACAGTACAACAAAATTTCAAGTTTTAGGGTCGTTGATTAAATAGAAGATCGACAAAGGAGAATGGCAATCGTTGGTGATTCTCTACTTACCCGAACCCTTTTTGTTTTGATAACTGATCTGATGAAGTTTGATTGAGTTGAATACTAAGATTGACAAACGTTGTCTTCAAATACCGCTCCGATTGTTATCGAGTAGTAATCTACCATTGAGGCAATTTTGTGGATAAAACTGGATGTTTGAGAGATGTATAGAACCCTAATCCAATTCCAGTGACAAACGCCATTAATGTCCACGTATTTTTATTGAACAGGAGAATAGATGTTGCCAATGTCTGTAGCGAGAGAGGAAGTCCGGCGAATTCATATGCGAGGGAGAAGGCTATTTGGATTTGTGATCAGGAAGACGACCAAAGAGAAAGAGAAGATAAGGGTATCTGAGTTTTGAAAAGGAAGAATTTAGCTTCTATGTGTCGTGGGGCGAACATCATGGAGGAAAAAGAGGGGTTGAAACCGCCGGAGATGAAGCTATGTGGGGAGGGAAGATCGGAGGAGTACCCGTAACCGCCGTTAAAAAACTCAACCGTTCAATTTACACGATCAGGATTAATTTTAGATGGTTTTCAACGACCAAGATCATCTCAAAATAAATAATTGTTACGCAGCAACTATATATATATATATATAATTGCTCAATATTTCACCACATTTGTGATGTTAAAAGTTTGAAACAAGCTTTGTTGACTCCAACAATAGTCGATTGTGACTAATTTCAGCCTTGTACTCTACTGATCAGAGCCCCATTCCCCATGTTCACAATCACAGAGTTACGTATGCCTCATCATCACTCTCCATACCTCTTTCTTACCAAAGATAAACCCCACCTACTTGCTTCCATCTTCGAACATTTCTTCAATCAATCAGCTCAAAAGCTGATCAGAACTGCATAAGATCAACAATCAATGGGTGGGTTTGATATGGAATCGTTAGTAGATGCAACAGCAGGGGCAATTGGATCTCTATCGAGCACCACCATCTTGTACCCTTTGGATACGTGCAAAACGAAGTACCAAGCTGAATTGCGTACCCCCAATCTTAGGAAATACAGGTTCTTGTTTCAGTTTTCGGTTTCATCTTTAGTGTACCCTTTGACTTTGATACCATTTTTGTTCGATTTTGGGGTTCAATTGTGCGTTTTGATTTGGATTTAGTGTGAGGGCTTTGTGGATTGATAGTTTGATTAGTGGATTTGATGTTGCCTTCGATTGTTTTGTGAAATTAGTGGTGTGGAGATAGATAAACTGAGTCACATGTGGGTTGTGAACTGAAGTTGGGGTTTTGTGTGATTGAATTTTGGACACATGATGAACTTCTGATTGTGATATATGTGATTTCGATGCTGATTTCATATGATCAGTGATAACAAACTCCACTGACACACTGTTTAGACATGATTGTACGAGCCGTATGGTCCATATGGGCCAAATGATAAGATGAAAATGGTCATGTAGGCGGTATGCTAGTGCGAAAATGGTCGTTTAGTCTTATTGGGGCAAAATCATACGACCCGTATGATGTGTTTGACTGACAAAGAAATGAGTGAGACGACCATTGACAAATTTATACGGCTTGTTTGACAAACTTTTGCTATATCATGTGGCCGGTATATGTGTTTTGACTGACAAAGAAATGACTTATATGAGTAGGGGTGGCAATTTATGACACGAACCTGGCACGGGAAAAAGCATGTTTTGGGTGTGTATTACGTTTTTTAAAAACGGGTCGTGTTCAGGTTGACTTGTTTTATTAAACAGGTGTGTTTGGGTTCACCTGTTTACCCATTTAGTTAAACAACTCTACCCACTAACATGTTTATGACCTTTTAACCCACTTTTAAGAAACCACCAACCAGATTAATATGTTTAGCACTTAATTTTTACCCGCCAACCCGTTTAACACGTACAAATAAACGAGTCGGGTTCGAGTTATGCGAATTTAGGTGTGTGCGGGTTGGGGTTGATGTTTTTTACACAAATACAATATGGGTCGTGTTCGGGTTGAATAATTTAGCCCACCAACTTGACACGGCTGACACCCCTAGATATACACCGAAAAAGTCACACATGTGACATTAGTCACATTACAGGGCTCGTGTGATGTGATAGGCAAATCGGTGTAAACTGTTGAGGGTGGTGTTTGTATAGTAGCATCCTTTCATATCTAAACCCCTGTAATGTATTGTTGGTGACTGGTGAATATTCATATTATGTGAATCTTATCTTGTTCATATTTTGAACAGGAACCTCTCTGATGTTCTATGGGAAGCAATTTCCAAACGTCAGGTTCTTTCTTTGTTTCAAGGGCTAGGGACGAAGAACCTGCAATCTTTTATATCATCATTCATATACTTTTATGGATATAGCTTCTTTAGGAGGATGTACATTGAGAGGTCTGGATATAAGTCTATTGGAACCAGAGCTAACTTGCTTATTGCTGCTGTTGCAGGCGCTTGTACTGTTGCAGTAACCCAGGTTAGTCACAACCATACTTGTTCATCTTATGATATACATTACACCTGAAAAAATGGGCATGTTGAGTAACAGGTAATTTTTTTAGTACGCGTTGGGTTGGTTTGACCCAAGAAATTTTTGTCCAATATATTAAATCTTCTTTGTAAGTAATGATCTTGTCAATGTAATTTTTTGAACAAAATGATTTACAACGTTTTGCCCATTAAAAATACACTTTGGGTGATTTTCAACTCTTTTGACATGTTTTTTTGGCCAACCCTTTTTGAGTTTACCCTTTGACTTGATAGTGATAATATATAAAGCGATTTATTATAAGCATATGGGTCGAAATATCCACCTCTATATAAGCATAAACATGATGATGAACATGAATATACAATCATATTATTGGTCGTTACCTATGATTGACGATTAATTTGAGGTGTTTCTTCAGCCGTTGGATACAGCTGCATCGAGGATGCAAACAAGTGAGTTTGGCAAGTCCAAAGGGTTATGGAAGACCCTTTCAGAGGGAACATGGGGAGAGGTGTTTGATGGACTCGGCATATCAATTTTGCTTACAATAAATCCAGCAATTCAGGTAAATAATTAGAAAGATATTAAGAAACAGTAGATGATCCTTAACAATTTCTGATTTGGAAAGCAGCGTGTTTGACCTAAAAAGTCAACATACCCTCATCATTTGAACCAAAAGGGTATTAGATATAACATTTGCCTGCCCCTGCGAAAGACGGAAGTGTGCACTGTGTAAATGGATTCCCAAGAAAAAATTGATTTACTTGATGAACGAATGAATCAATGATGTTTTCTAATGATTTTTTTTTTCTTTTTGCAGTACACTGCATTTGATCAATTGAAACAAAGATTATTGGAGGGACAGGTAGGTAACCCACAGTCACTTTCTGCCCTAACTGCTTTTTTGTTAGGGGCAGCCTCAAAGTGTGCTGCTACCTGCTTGACATACCCAGCTATCAGGTAACTTCTTCTTTGTGGAGCATATTATACAAATATGATAAAGTTGACTTTTGGGGTCAAATTATATATTCTAATTCAAAGTTGTATCATATGTTACCAAATTGTCCTTCAAGGGTGGCTTAGTGCTAAGTAGGTTCAAATTGAGCTTGCTCTAGTTTAATGCATTTAACCCCTTTGAAGGCCAGGTGCCTCACGCAACTCACTTTACATGATCGCATTGATTGTGCCCAGTGAGTTTTCCAACGAGTTCTCTTGGTTATCAAAAAATAATGTTACCATCTTCCTACAATTTTACAATCTCCATAATAAAAGACAGTTTTTGATATTCAGCTTCTTTGAGGCCAGAAAAAAAAAACCGATAAGTCAACTTGGTCAAAGGTAATGGAATTTCCCTTGATACAGTTAGAATAAAATCAAGATGGTCAAAGCTAATACCACATCATCAATTCTGACCTGGTAACCTGTACACATTGCGCTAAATCGAAACTCTTTACATGGCTTTTACTAGCCATAGCTGGTAAATGGTAAATTTTTAAAAAATTTGACTAAATTTGGTTAATTCATTAAAAAATTAGCCGACTAAAGAACGAAATGATTCAAGTCAAAATGTGGTTGAGTTCATATATGTTTGACCCAAAAGTCAAGTTGTAAATATACAAAAGTTAAACCGAAACGCGTACTACACGCAGATGCAAAGTAATGATTCAGGCTGCGGATTCAGATGAAGATATAAACGAGGACCCAGAAGTAGGATCAAGGAAAACAGTATCAGGTGCACTCTACGCTATATGGAAAAAGGAAGGATTTCTTGGATTCTTCAAAGGCTTACGTGCCCAAATCCTAAAAACCGTGTTAAGTTCAGCATTGCTTCTAATGATAAAGGAAAAGATCACAAAGAGCACATGGGTACTGTTTCTGGGAATAAGGAGATTCTTGTTTTTAAGCAGAAGCAGGTTAAAAAGCTCATAAATGAGATGTATTCTTGAGTATAATTAGGACCAAATGTGATCTAGTTAATTAAGATTAATCAGTTCACGCCAATTCATAATTAGATATATTGTTTGTGTTAATTTCATAATTAGATATATTGTTTATGTGATCATTTTACTATTAAAGTTAATGAAAGATGAAACATCATGTGGCACCCTTGTAGCAAGCGTTTGTATGATTCAACTTCATGTTGATGTGAATAACCATTCTAATGACTTGATACGAGCACGCAAAGCCAAGTAATTCAGCATATAAAATCAAAGTTAGAGCTAGGGATGTAAACAAGTTCAGCTCTATTTAATTTAAGAGAGCTCTATTTAATTTGAGAGTTTGAGCTTGTTAATTTTCAAAGGGCATATTGATTTGAGATGCAACTAGAGGTTAGCTTTTGCAGCAATGAGAATCATAAGTCTTGACTATTGAGATGTCGCGACTAGCACACGAGTCACGACATCTAGATAACTGCTTAAACATAAATTCCACGTAAGCAAACAAATCATTAAAAAATGTGAAAAGTAAAACATGTCACCGAGAGCTAAAATCACCTCATCTAACCTTGTAAAAATGTATCCCTTCTACTCGAGATTCTTGTATACAAATTACATTTGCTCACACTCGTATACATTTCTCATCTACTAATTTCACCGCCGACCCCTTCCTCCGCCTCTGCCTCTGCCTCTTCCGCCTCGTCCGCGCCCTCTGCCCCCTCCACGGCCCCTACCCTGAAACCCTGATCTATCAGACTTCAGCCCAAGTGACTGTATTCCCCTTCTTTTTTCACGAGGGTTATCATCATCATAGTCATCTTCCACATACTTCCCCTTACTTCTTGATATAAATGAAATCTCGCGTGACCCACCGGGGCCCGCTTTAACCTTGTTGAAACCATGTGAACTTTTATGATTTTCTAAAGCTTTTACTCTCTCTTCCAGTGGCAGTGCATCCGCTTTGGCAAGAGACTTGCGATTTCTAAATGCTTCTGCATGCCTCTCATCCTTCACTTCATACAATCTGCACATTTTTAAGAAAATTTTAATATATTTATCAGTTTGACGTGTTAGAGATAAAAGGAGCCCAAAGTGACCTGTCCATATGAAAATGGGTCAACATCTATAGGAAATGATAATTACCTTGGAGCATGAGTTTTCTTTCCATCTTTATTCTTATTTTCTGTATGTTCATCACCTGAAGACTGATCTTCTGATGCGTCAGAATCACTTTGATCCTCGTCTTCTTCCATAAAAGGCTCAAAATGTTCCTTCACTAAAGATTGCTGCACAGGTGCAGCTAATGGATGCAAAGCCCGATACTCGAGAGAGTTTTCATCAACTTCAAAGTCCTGAAATAAAGAGGATCGTTATGTGATAACAGGGCCTATGATAAACTATCAATTAACATAACTGATTTAAAAGTTAAAACCAGTTGCTTTATCCTCATTAGCCAGATTTTAGCAACCAACTTCAAATTTGACGCGAACTAGAAACCAACCAACATATACCGATTTTAGCAACCAAGTTGAAATGATTATTGATTGTACAAACAAATGACCTGTTCAACCGTAGCAGGACGTTTATGTGCATTACAGATATTGCATCTTATTTGTCATTTTAGTTCATATATTTGCTCTTAAGAAAAATGTTAATTCTAGAAAGATTTAAGAATTTAAAATATATATATATATATATATATATATATATATATATATATATATATATCTCATACCTCATTATTGAACAATGATGTGAACCGTTCATCTTGTAGAACTTCAGAAGAGAGTCCCTTCTTTTTCTTATTTGGTTTTTTGGTGTCAACAATATCAGTTTCTTTTTTAGTGGCTTCCAATTCCTCATCTTCTAGAAGACGTTTTGCAAGAACACGGTTAACCTTAGGAAGTTTCTTCTTAATCTGGAATATAAACATAAGCTTAAAATCAAACACATCTGTAAATAAACACTCATCATTGGTAGACAAAAAAGCCAATCGCAAAATATACTAACCGTAATCCGGGTACTGCGTTCCAGTTCTTCCTTCTCTCGCTTTCGTTTCTCTATATACTCTTCATATACCATTGGACTAGCCGCTGCCTGAGCCTGTAAATACATTTCAACACAATATTTTGAAACAAATAAATAATTATGATAATAATAAACATAAGAGAAATAATTAAATTAACATAACAATTTGTAATCACCTTTTTATACAGCCTGTAATCAATAAAGAACCCATGCATGTAGGCCCTTAGCAGATTTGTGCCGATTAAATTGGTCAAATTCAACTTCTCAAGCTCCTCTTTTGTCAAAAATTTGTAATCATCATAAATAGTTGTTTGTGCATCCTCCTCCAACTCTTCCTACGTATACACATGTTTATGATAAGATCCAAATAACAGACAGTTGAGGTGCAAATTTAACGTAATAGTAGTAATATTTAAGCCATACTGTTAAGTTTTCGATGTACGAACACCACTTTGGAGCAGGTCCCAAGGAGGGTAAGAAATAAGAAGGGATTTGGCTGGTGTCTAGAGCCAATAGCATCAGTCCACTTTCACTGAACACACACATATCATTTATGGCTCCAGCAGTTGGTTCAATACTGGTCATTCCTTCCCCCTGAAACCAATAGAAACAACCAACTTTTTAACCATGTTTTTATATGATTATGTCTTAGTAATGTAAACACTAAAACATTTCTGAAATTATCAGTTCAACATGGTTCTTTCGAAATACGTCAACAATTTCTGGGTCCAGAGAGTATCACTCGTGAAGTACAAGACAAATCCTAAAAAAATATATTTACCGCGTGGAAGACTAGCGTAATACTCGAATTAACTAAATAAGTGGTCCTTAAAATAATATATTAATACACACTTACAGTTTCTGGATCCCAAATCCGAACAATATGCTTATCAGTAGTAATTAGCTTTGGCCTCTCAGAGTTGAGAGTTTGATGCCATTTGATATTCAATATGGGGCTTCCATACCTGTTTATATTTTGCCAAGTTTCAATAAAAAATTAAATAAAAGTACACAGCATTGCTATAACTGTAACAGCTTAGATTGATAACCTACATGTGATCTTTCACTCGAAGAGGAGATGATGAGCGCAGATCATAAATCATCACCTGCAAATAAATAAAAATTAGTTCAACAAAATTGAAATTATGATAAGAGAAAACTAACTAATCATACTACATTCGCATTTGACATGATAAAACATAATGAAAGTCATGGTGTCATGGAAACATTACAATGATATCGTAAGCATACCTTTCCACCACTACTTCCAACAGCCATGTGATAACCTCCATCTCCATCAAACTCTATAGCAGTAACCTCCTATGTAAACAAGAGCTTTGTAAGGTACTTCACTCACAATCATAACCATTTGCTAAAGTTAAATGAATTTCTACTTTAAAAAAGATAAAAAGTAATAATATTTAGCATCTTTGCATTTAGTTGATTGAAGTTACGGTACGCACATTTTCTGAGTGTGCCTACTGCATTTGCTAAATGTAAAAAGACCGTATATGACTCTTTAGAAAAAGATCAAGCAAAACAATTGGTCATAGTCTCTTATTACTCGAACTCATTAATAGGAAACTATGCACCAAATTGTTACCTGGCGGATCATATAAAATGTTAAAGTTCTAATCTGCATAAAAAAACAAGAAAACAACCTTATCACCCTCATTGACAGACGTAACTGCATTGAGCCTGGCAACAGAAGATTTTATTCGCATGTCAAAGCATTCAACAGCACCATCCTCACCGCCACCAGCAATTAGCCCATGATACTTGCTAAAATAAACAAACTAAACCATATTAACTACAGAATGAGCAAAGTGCATTTCCTTAATGATATCAAACTCACCTTCTTGATACTACATTCAGGGCTGGGGATTGTGTGTTAAGAGAAGATAGAAAGCGACCCTGCATAAGAAGTACTTATTTTAGCTCCAAATATAGACAAAAAAAAATATAATTAATATCTCATAATAACAGGTTGGTAGTTGAGGAGTTTGGCAAATAACCTGCTCTAAGTTAATTCTGTATAGATCAGGAGAAGAAGCCGCACATATCAAATCACATGACCAGCAATCATATATAATATCCCTTCCCATCCTGATCATAAAAGAAAGAATGAATTATACAGAATTTATTAGAGTAAACTGAAGTGAACAGGATAAAGACAGTAAAGGTGTCTCCCTATCCCTTTGTTCCAAAACAAATGTAATATTTGACTAGACACAAGGTTTAAAGCAAGTATTTGACTATTAGTAAAAAATATAAAACACCCCCTAATAATTAGAAAGCAAAGATCTGATGGAAGAAACAAGAATATGATACAGATTTAGAAGAATCCACATTTATGTAAAAAGAAAAATGTCTGATGAGAGAAGGTTAAGAACCTTGGAATGCGTAAACTGTAATGACTTCCATATTTAGCATGTAAATTAACAGAACGATCAGCACAAAGGAATGCAAGCTTTGAGTAATCATCACTCAACACCTGTCACGATATGGAAAAAAACATTGAGCAAAATGTCAAAGAGGCGTCCCTTGTAATTTACTATTTAAGCTTTCATGTTAATGATACAAATTCCTACACTTTAGAAAAAGATACCTGGAAATTGATAATCTCCGATACCAGATGCCTTTCAAACTTCAATGATAATTCCCTTAGCTCGTATACTTTGACTTGTGGAGGGTAAATACCTAAAACTCTCAAGACGGACAGTAAAGTTACTAACACGATTTTACCACATGATATCAACAAGCTGAATGAAACACAAAATATCACATGTTCCCAATAACCTGAAGCAATGAGAAATTCTCCATCTGGGGTAGCTTTAATTCTAGTTGTTGCAGTTTCAAATCTTAAGTCCTGGATCAAATCCACCCTTTCCATGTAATCTATACACAGCATAAAGAAGTAGTTAAAGATTTTATAAAATGTAAAAAAAAAAAATTAGAAAAACTACTGAAAATAACATGACAAGCGATTACAATAAGGGAAAATGAATAGGGAGCTCTAGTTTGAAACGTAAATATGAAAATAACATTGTATGCATATGCCATGATCAACAAAACTTTGAAGCAATGTTCATATGCAAATACCAATTTTATACAGAAGTAACAGAACATGAGACAATGAACAAAATCAGTACTTTTATCTTTACGAAGAGCTCTAAGCTTCTTCGGCGGCAGCCAAGTCGCCAGCGAGCGGTGTTGTCCTGCAACCGTATACATCTTCACTCCATTTATGGATGTTGACTTCAGGGTACCTCCTTGGTAAGCCATGATGCCTGTCCTTACACTTCCCCAACCTCAACACCTGCAATGTCATCAAATATTCAAATAATCAATGATAAATCCATATAAACATAACCAAAACTACAATTCCAATAATTTAAACCTACAAAACAAAACAATTGACTCTAAACCAACAGCAGATAGAGAACAGATTCAAATTTCCAAAACACAGATGCATTCAGAAGCAAAATAAGTTGAATAACGATCAAATTATCAACTATCAAGTGCAAAGAAACTATTCCGCCACACGTTCTTTGATGAAAACGATGATTAGAGATTAGTTTATTGTGTTTAAATGCTACAAAAACTCATGTGGATGTTTTCTGAACTGCTTGAACTCAAGGAGAATAAATTAAGTATGAGTATCTCGAATTCATTCACAAAATGAAATGCAATTACCTAAAGCTCTGATGTTAGAGATGATTGATATCTAGAACAGTGTGTTCTCAGGGCGGAGGGGAGAGTATTCCGGTGGCAGAAACCTTACGTTCTACGTACCCTAAAACCCTAGTTTCAATCCCTAATATCATTTACCGAATAAAAATTTAAACTATTTAATATTTTTCTTCTAAATCCGACCACATAGAGTTTGAAAAACTGCCCACGAGTCGAGCTCGCACTTGCTTTCTTTAAAACCTTTAGGTGGTGTTTGTTTTTTTAGAAAAGTTTTTCCTGAATATTTTTATTTGCGTCATGCAGACGTTGAGCTCTGCAGAGTGTTTGTTTTTTGAAAGACTTTTTATTAAAAAAAGTTTACGCTAGATCTTCTTGAGACAGTCATAAATCATTAACTTTATACATCTTCTAACCTCTTCTTATTCTCGACCCCTTCCTTATGAAACCCTTGTAACATCACTGTCAACCAACCTCCTCCGCCATCAAAGTCTCCGCCGACGACCCCCCTCCACCTTTCTGTCGCCGCCACGGGCCTCATAAACAAGTTCTGTCGCTGCCACCGTAGTAGACAGCCACCACCGCCTCATCACCGCAATGCACCAAACTGGTCACCTTCCCGTCGGCCGCCACCCGCCACCATCTCGTCGTCGCCCCTTTATTCAAAAGGTACTTTTGTGATTCTGTTTTCATACATGTTTGTGATTTTGTTTGATTTGTAATTTAGGTAGTATGATTTGTGACTTGGTTTAGTATTTTGTTTGATTTTTGATTTTAGGTAGTATGATTTGTGATTTGGTTTAGTATTTTGTTTAATTTATGATTTTAGGTATTATGATTTATGATTTGGTTTAGTATTTTGTTTGATCAATGATTTTAGGTAGTATGATTTTTTGAAAACTTGTATGGTTTATGATTTGGTTTAGTATTTTGTTTGATTTATGATTTTAGGTAATATGATTTGTTGAAAACTTGTATGGTTTGAGATTTGGTTTAGTATTTTGTTTGATTTGTGATTTTAGTTAGTATGATTTGTTAAAAAATTGTATGGTTTGTGATTTGGTTTAGTATTTTGTTTGATTTGTGATTTTAGGTAGTATGATTTGTTGAAAACTTATATGGTTTGAGATTTAGTTTAGTATTTTGTTTGATTTGTGATTTTAGGTAGTATGATTTGTTGAAAAATATTTGTTGTTTGTTTGTTGATTGATAGAAATGGGAGAAAAACAACAATGGTCCACTGAGCAACTAAAATGTTTACTAGAGACTTGTATTGAAGAGATAAACAGAAAATGATTGAGTATGCACAAAGACTCATGGATTAAGTTAGGAAAAGTTCTTAAAGAAAAGTTTGGTTTGGATTTGAGTAAAAAACAAATGAAAAATACCTATGACAATCTCAATGCCAAATACATAGGATGGGCGTGTTTAAAAAACAAAACTGGTAACATATACAATGCAAGAAACAAATTCTTTTACATTAACAAACGAGAAACGGGAAGAATTTAAGAAGGTATGTTCATATATATAATTTTTTTAACATATACCTATAAAATAAAAATTGATAACATTTCTTTACTTTGGGTTTAGGGGCATCTGAAGGTTGCATCATTGAAAAAAGTTCCATTACTTTTTCCAGAACTTTGCCAACAACTGTTTGATGGTAATAGTGCCACCGGGAATTGCAAGTGGACCTCAACCCAAACAACATTAGTGCTTGGATCATCTTCTTTTCACGAACCACTAATGATTACAGACACCATTAATCATGACATAGAAGATAATGCTTCCAAGCATACTTCTTTTCAGTTCTGATCCCACTACTGAGAATACTTTCGAGCCTCCTCCTAAGCATACTCCCGAGCCTACCCCCGAGCCTAATCCAAAGAAAAAGGCAAAAACCTAAAAAATCATCATCTATCACTGCTGATGATTTATCACTTGATATGCAAAAGACTTTACAGTATTTGATTAAAGGCAAAGAATGACAAACAATTCTTGAATGTTCTGAAAAGTTAAAGTTGGTTGGGTTAGACCCGGTAGATCCTTTATTTTTAGTTGCTTTTCATATTTTTGGAGTGTCCTCAGACATGAGAGAGACATGGATGACATTGCCAGATATTCCTGAAGTATTAAAATGTTTATGTTTAATTGTTATTAATTCATTAATGTTGTTAATTCATATTTTTGGAGTGTCCTCAGACATGAGAGAGATATGGATGACATTGCCAGATATTCCTGAAGTATTAAAAGGATGGATTGCGATGTCGGCTAAAAGTTTAGGACTAATAAAGTAGTGAAGAACATTATATGCTTTTTGGTGTGTGATTGGACACTATATGCTTTTTGGCTATGTTGCAAACATTAGAAGCTTTTGGTTATGTTGCAAACATTGTTGGTTTGATATTTGCTTATGCTTAATGATTGTTTATGTTTAATGTTATTTATGTTTAATTGTTGTTAATTCATCAATGGTTGTTTATGTTTAATGCTTGTTTAGGTTGGTTTAATGTTTAATGGTTGTTTATGTTTAATGCTTGTTTATCACAGGTTCATAAAGGATTATAATAAGAAATTACTCCTCGTAATTCTTGTGTACTTGTATGTCTGGTTTTTTTGGAGAAGAGGTTTGAAACGAATGCGAGACAATGATTTGAATATGACGGGACATTAATACACGTTAGAGTTATTGCAAGAAAACCCCAAACAATGCATTAAAATGCTACGTATGTCTCTTGAATCCTTTGTTAGACTATGTGCACATTTTAGAATAAATTATTCATTCAATGATATTAACATGTATCGATTGAGGAGAAGATGGCTATGTTTTTTATGATAATCGGTCATAATCAACGTTACGTGGTAATCAAGCGTAGATTTAACACTTAAAGCAAACCACTCATAATTTTTTTTATGAAATTAGATAAAATGATGCTTTTCGCCAAAGATATGATAGTACCAACTTCTTTCAATCCGAATCCAAACATTCCGGGACATAACAAGAGGCTACGACGGGTTTTTAAAGGAGCGGTTGGTACACAAGATAGAACTTTGATACATGCTATTATCCTTGCTAATAAACAAGATTTATATAGAGAAAGGGAAAAACGAGATTGTTGTCAAAATGTATTAGCAATTTGTGACTTTAACATGACTTTTACGTTCATTGTTGCCGGTTGGGAAGGGGTAGCACATGATTCTAGAATATTATCCGAGGCATTATCAGATCCAGATGCACCATTTCCGTTTCTAGCACCGGGTATTCTTATGATTTGTTGAATATTTGTATATTAGTTTATAATTCTAATTAATTGTATATCTTTATAGATAAATATTATCTTTGTGATACCGCTTATGCACACATACGTGGATTTATGACTCCATATCGTAATGTGAGATATTGGCTTGGAGATTTTCGTCGGAGACGTGCATTGACAAATAAAGAAAAATTTAACCATGCACATGAGAAACTTCAGAACGTCATTGAGCGTGCATTTGATGTCTTGAAAGCACGATTCCCTATATTGAAGAGGATGGCACCATTTCTGATAGTTACACAAAGGAACATTACTATTGCATGTTTTGCGCTACATAATTTTATAAGAAAAGAGGGTTTGAGCAATGAGTTCTTTACACAATACGATCAACCCAATTTGTCGTTTCGAAATAGTCATGTGCATGCTGATGCTGATAAAAACGAGGTTGAAGCACATGATACTGCATCGGATCGGGAATATATGAATCAATTACGAGATGAAATTGCTTAGCAGTTAATGCAAACTATGAATAGATTATTTAAAAAATATTATTGTTGTTTTATGAATGTATAACTATTGTTTTAAATTTCAATGTTGAAGAACTATTTTAAGTTTAAAAAATCAGTATATTTAAATATTTATGTCGAACTATTTAAATTACAGTTTATTTTAACAGTTTGCAGAAGTTAAAAACCAAATAGTCTTCTTCTTCCGGACTTCAAAGGTTTGGTCCACCTCTTCTTTTGCAGATGTCTGCAGATATAGTCCGCAGACTGCAGACATTTTACCTCTGAAAAAACAAACTGCACCTTAGTTGTGAAACATGGATAGAAAGTTAAAATAAAATTGTCGATCAATTATGGGCATGTTTGGGATTACTTATTTTAAGGTGACTTTTAACTTATTAACTTTGAAGAAGTTAATAAGTTAAAAAAATATCTGGCAATCTTAAAAGTACTTTTCAAACTGATTTTTTATATAGAGTAAAAAGTAGGTTTTGAAAAGTAAATAAAAGGTTACTTATTAACTTTTAAAAACTACTTTTAGTCTAATTTCTTATTATACACATCTACTAACTCTTATTAACTCCTCTCATTTTTAAAGTGCGTCTTTTTTTTGTCATTTTACAACATTTTAGTTTATAAGCTAATTCAAATACTTTTTTAAAAGCTAATTTTGAAAAGTCATAAGTTAATAAGTTCTTTTGACAAAAAGTCATTTTCAATCAAAATAATCAATCCCAAACATGCCCTTTATCAGTGTGCATTTCTATTTTAATCTAACAAGTCGATGATTATGGGTTTATGATTGTGACTTGTGTCACACCAAAAGAGGTTATTGATTGTTGAAGTGGGTACAAGTGTGGGGAGTATAATAATTATTTAAGGGCATTTGGTTCGCAGAATTTTTGGCAATGGAATTGGAATTGGAAATAAAATTCGAATTCGAATTGGAATTGGAATCTTGTTAAAATTTAAAATATGTTTGGTTGGTTAATTTTGAATGAAACTGGAATGTTAATTTTGAACATTCCAATAGAATGTTTAACATTCCAATAACATTCCATTAGAATATTAAACATTCCATAGGTAAGTGAAAAGAATGTGAATTCCAATGAATGTGTGAAAAATTTTCCGTTCCACTTCCATCTGTTGACCAACCAAATAGGATTTTGGATGGATTTTTTTTTTCAATTCCTAAGAATTCTATGAACCAAACGGGGCCTAAAAGTTTTTAAACCTAAAAAGAATGACCATCCACTTCAATGATGAAAGTGTTATCTACAGTGTGAGTGGACCACATAGACTTAGTAGTTGTTTGGTAGCATCTTAATGATAATTAAAATATTATTTTTAATAGTTTATAGCCTTTTAATAATTAATAGGTAATCTTAATGCTGAATAGTTTAGTAACCTCTTAATTATACCTATTAACCATTTAGCATTAACGTTACCTCTTAACCATTAAGAGGCTATAAAGCATTAAAAGATGACCTCTTAATGATCATTAAAACACTATCAAACAGCCACTTATGAAATTTGGGTTACTTTTTATTAAAATAATTATAAAATATCAATGAAGATATTCTCGTTGTTCGTAAGAAATAAATTACCGTATATAAAACCGAGCTAAAATAATATTGATTCATAATGTTGAGTTTTCAACTCTATTAGTGACTGAAACAAAATATTTCTTCGTACTATATTGTTAATTATATACCCGCTACAATTTTCCTTATTATCGATTAGAGAGGACTTTAGAATATTTTTAAAACCGGATCGGACGTCGAACCGGTAGCCTTACCCATTCACCGGTCAGACCGGATTTAAGAACCGGATGAAATCATAAATGATATATTAATATATATTTTAAAAAATACAAAAATAAAGATCATTTAAATTTTAAAGATTACAACAGATGCCTATTTATTATACAAATTGTTGGGCCTAAAAACATGAGGCCTTTAATTCATGAATGGCCTATTATACCAAAAGTTAGGTTTTAATGTTTACAACAAGAAGCATGTTATCAAAGATTCAGAGTTCAGACGGCTTCATCTTCTTCAAAATAAGAGTTTGCGTTCTAATGTTCATCTCATCACCTTCACACTCACTCTCACCATAAATCGTTCTCTTAACTGTTTTAAGCTTAAACCGTGTATGATTTCTTTTTTACCATTGCAACAACTTCATTCTCTCACCAAATCCATTCATGTTGTCACAAGTCTAGATCGGGATTGTTTGAATGAAGTTTCGTTCAATCGAAGTGTGCTTGTTCATTCTAAGTCGTATGGTGAAATAGTTTCAAGTTGTTTGTGTTTTTGATTTATAGGTATTAGGAGCTAAAGGAGGCTTATTTTGGAGAAAAATGAGCAAAACACGAAACTACAAGGACTGAATATGTAAATATCAAAAGTTAAGAAAAAGGCATAATTGAAGGCCATACAGGCGTATGATACGCCAGGTATGGGCGTATAATACGCCGGTCGGCGTATGGGCAGCGTATTAGTGGGCGTATTTGGAAAAAAATCCAGAAAGTTGGGCGTATGGAGGCTGAGGGGGGCGTATGATAACTCCGACCCTGGGCGTATCATACGCCGGTCACCAACAACTTGCCGGATTTTGTGGATCTTCAAGTTTATTTAAACCTATCGAACCCTAATGCGAAGAACAACTTTTTCCAGCTGAAATCTAACAAATTCAAGGTGATTTTAGGTGCTTTCAAGCTTCCCAACACATCCCAAATTATCAGTGATCATCATCAAAACACGATTGAAGATTCAATGAGGACCATGTGTGGCTAAATCATTCCAGGTTGCTTTCGGGTGGATAGTTCTTGCCAAGTGAGATGGTTAGTCATGTTTAGGGTTCTTTTATGTTGACACTTTGTGATTAAATGTAATTGAAGGTTTTGATTGAGTTACACAATTTGTTTATAAAGAAAGTTATTTGCTTTATCATTAGTTTTTCAGTTTCCTTGCATCGTTAGCTCATCGAGACAAATAGATAACTTGATATAGATGAATTGGTAACTTTATGAATGAACGAGTCTTAAAAGATTGTTCCTGGGTTACCACTTCAATCAAAAGCTAAGATCTTGAGTCGTGTTATGCAACCCTAAAGTACACTTCATTACTCATTGATCTTGTAGAACTTTAAACCCAAAAGTGATTTCTTTCTTATCATTTAATCAAATTCATTTCAAAGTTTGCTGCTTTTTGCAATTTTGTTCTTAATTTCATCCAAAGTCCCAATCTTTAATTATAAAGTTCGTGTATTTAAGTAATTGAGTCATATTGTTAAACACTTTTTACATATTATCTATGGAGATGACCTTACTTACCCTTATTATGGGATACTAGTCTTCCTTCGCAATGAATTGTCTTGTTTAGCAATAATATGAATAAAATTAATAATCTACTCCCGTATATTATAAATATTCCAATTGTGACTATCATACATTGAGGACAATGTATCTCAAGTGTGGGGATAAGGGGAGAGAAATAAAAAAAAATTTAACCATTTTGAAAAATAAACATTCAAATAAGCTTAATTGTGCATGAGACCCAAAATTTTCATAAATGACTAATTATCACTTGTTTGTGTATGTATAGATCTCTTGGTATGGTTGTTTGAAATTGTAGAAAAGCATCCCATCATGAGTTTTATAAAATTTAGGTAGAAATCTTAGAAGGCATAACGAACCGGTTGTAGATGACATACGTGCTTCATATTTTTAACCTTTTTCCACCGTTTCCATGAGTGTTTGAGCCTAATTGAGCAATTCATAGCATATGTTGATTTGATTTATATTTTTTCATAATAAGGGAAACCATAATATGCATTTAAGTTAGAACTTGTGTAATTGATGCGTGTCAAGATCATGAACCAATATATGTATAAATATGATAAAGGCATTAGGAATGAACCATTTGTTTGAATCTTTTCCTTTGAAGTCCATGCCTTGATAATTTCCCTCGAGACACCATGTTGAGCCCCAACTTGTCATTTGAATAACCCAACACAATAAACCTACAAAACCTTAGCTTTTTTATGACAAATTAGGGTGATGAAGTTCAATCCATGACATGTTTAGAAGGGTTGTTTCAGTAATAGTTCAATAATAGTATAATTGGTTTATGAATATGTTAAAAAGAAAAGAGAAAAAGCTAAATATGAGATCAAAATGACCAAAATATGAAGCAACAAAAATAGTGTTCGAATTCGGTGATATTATTGCAATTAAATGATCGAGATTGATAAATAAGACATCTAGCATGTTTAAATTGGATTTCATTCGTCGTTAGCCACTCTAAAATCCTTTTCTATCCAATCTTAAACCTTAGCCTAACATTACAACCCGTGAAATACATCTTGATTTATGTATTATATTGTGTTAATTGATGACGATTTGATTAATATACGAGCTTATGATGAAGATGTACATTTTTGGTTTGAGAGTTCTAGATATACTAGTATATAATCACTAGTCCACAAAACAAACCAAGATGAGTGTTTATTATGAGGAATGTAAATGCATGAGTGTTTGAAGCAAAATGTGAAGTTATGCCAACTAAGGTGATTCTAAGTTTAAAACATGATTGATATTGCATGTTGGGTTGTGAATCTTACATGATAAAAGTTTAAAACTAAGTATGCCTTGGGACATTAACTTATACAACGTTGTGATAATTTAGCATGTTTAATTGATTAAGGTGAATTGTTGCTAGTAAGTTTGTTTGAGGACAAACAAAAGGTTAAGTGTGGGGATGTGATTGTGTGATAATAATTCAATGTTTAATTGATCTAAATGTATGATTTTACATCATGATTATGGTGGAATAGTTTCAAGTTGTTTGTGTTTTGATTTATAGGTGTTAGGAGCTAAAGGAGGCTTATTTTGGAGAAAAAGGAGCAAAACACAAAACTACAAGGACTGAAGATGTAAATATCAAAAGATACGAAAAAGGCGCAATTGAAGGCCATACAGGCATATGATACGCCGGGTATGGGCGTATAATACGCCGGGTATGGTGGTATAATACGTCGGTCGGTGTATGGGCAACGTATTAGTGGGCGTATTTGGAAAAAATTACAGAAAGTTGGGCGTATGGAGGCTGAGGGGGGCGTATGATACGCTGACCCTGGGCGTATCATACGCCGGTCACCAACAACTTGCCGGATTTTGTGGATCTTCAAGTTTATTTAAACCTATCGAACCCCAATGCGAAGAACAACTTTTTCCAGCTGAAATCTAACAAATTCAAGGTGATTTTGGGTGCTTTCAAGCTTCCCAACACATCCCAAATTATCAGTGATCATCATCAAAACACGATCGAAGATTCAATGAGAACCATGAGTGGCTAAATCATTCCAGGTTGCTTTCGGGTGGATAGTTCTTGCCACGTGAGATGGTTAGTCATGTTTAGGGTTCTTTTATGTTGAACACTTTGTGATTAAATGTAATTGAAGGTTTTGATTGAGTTAAACAATTTGTTTATAAAAAAAGTTATTTGCTTTATCATTAGTTTTCGGTTTTCTTGCATCGTTAGCTCATCGAGACAAGTAGATAACTTGATATAGATGAATTGGTAACTTTATGAATGAACGAGCCTTAAAAGATTGTTCCTGGGTTATCACTTCAATCAAAAGCTAAGATCTTGAGTCGTGTTATGCAACCCTAAAGTACACTTGATAACCCATTGATCTTTTAGAACTTGAAACCCGAAAGTGATTTATGTCTTATCATTTAATCAAATTCGTTTCAAAGTTTGCTGCTTTTTGCAATTTTGTTCTTAATTTCATCCAAAGTTCCAATCTTTAATTATAAAGTTCGTGTATTTAAGTAATTAAGTCATATTGTTAAACACTTTTTACATATTATCTGTGGAGACGACCTTACTTACCCTTACACAATAAAGGTAGCTAAGACCGATATATTAACTTGTTTTTGATCGAGTCTCGACAATGAGATCAAAAATGACGCCGTTGCCGGGGAATTAGTGCGTAAAGTGTTATTTTTTGTAATTTTTTTTAATTTTCTTTTCTTTTTTTTGTGTTGTTTTGTGAGGTGCTACGCTAGGTGTTTTATGTATTGCAGGTTACTCTCAAGTAGTTAAAACTAACCATGAATCAAGTTTATTATTCATGTACTGGTTACGGGAGTCCAGTTCACACACAAGACGATTGTCCTGAGTATTTGCAAAAGTGTGAGGATGCGAGAAGAAAATTATATACGTTAGATGTTTATTATGATGATGTACCATCATCTTATCCATACTATGAGGCATCTTCTCTATATTATGAAGGATATTATCTGTCAGAGGCGAACTACAACTTTGAGCAAGATTTATATTGCAACAATTATGAACCAAAGACGATACAAAGCTCAAGTTATAAGGAAGATCATAATGACTATCATCAAGAATACTCTCAAGCAACATACGTGGATGTTAATAGGCATAATCAAAGAGATTTTGATAGATGTTCGAACCACTCAAATACTTCTCAATGTTACGATCAAAATCAATGTTAGTTTCCTTATCAAAAACAATAAAATGTTGATATCCAAAATGTTAAGCAATTTCAACATACTTATCAATCTGAGGAGGAGAAAAAGATTGATCGATTCGAAGTGATGTTGTCCACGATCGATGAAAGTTTATCACAACACCAACTTTCAGATCAACAACGACTCCACTACCTTAGCATAAAATGTGATGTGCTTTTGATGAAAATCCAGATTGAAGAGTCACTAGAGAACGACGTAATATAGGAGGTTATGGATACTAATACCACACTACTTGCCTCGGTTGTAGAAGAATCAGAGATTAAATCTACCATGGCTGGGGAACAAATGGAAGAACTAGTTACGAATCTTTTGGAGCAAGACATGAAACTTCTTAAAAAACCAGAGATTGAGTTAGTCAAAGTTTATCCTCACCCTTCTCCTATACCTATTACTCCAACTTACAAAGTTAAGGACGTAGATTTAAGGATGAAAAAAAGAAAGGTGACATTACATGACATTGGACAAACTATCATAAAGTGGCTTCCTAACAAGTGCTCATTTTACATGCCAATCATTGGAAAGCAATTATGGAACTGTTATGTTAATTATCGAACGTTTGTTGGAAACTCGCTAGGAAAATGTAGGCTTCGACCACCTTAGTGGTGACAGGTACAATAGACTTTAAACTTAGCGCTAACGAGAGACAACCCGAGAACTTTGTGGGTGTGTTCACTAGAAACCCTCACGAGACTAGAACTCATCCACTCAGGTCTACCGAGGGGTTTAAAGGCTTGTTGCATATGCTAAATGCAACCGTGATTCCTATGAAAGTGTGTTTTAATTCTTCTATTAGTTTGTGTGTTTTTGTTTTGTTTTGATAGTTAATCACGAGACGCAAGCACTCAAGTGTGGGGAGGCACAAGCCGGGTGATGAAGGTTTCCGATAATGATTGCGATCAGGTCCATGTACTCTTTATACTACTTTGGTTTTGAACATATTCTTTTCATGCTTTCGTTGATATTGATTGATAATATGTTAGAATATGGCATACTAGTCTTCCTTCGCACTGAATTGTCTTGCTTAGCGATAATAGGAATAAAATTAATAATCTACTCCCCTATATTATGAACATTCCAATTGTGACTATCATACATTGAGGATAATGTATCTCAAGTGTGTGGGATAAAGGGAGAGAAATAAAAAAAAATTGAATAATTTTGAAAAATAAATATTCAAATAAGCTTAATTGTGCATAAGACCCAAAATTTTTCATAAATGGCTAATTATCACTTGTTTGTATATGTATAGGTCTCTTGGTATGGTTGTTTTGAAATTGTAGAAAAGCATCCCATCATGAGTTTTATAAAATTTAGGTAGAATTCTTAGAAGGCATAACGAACCGGTTGTAGATGTCATACGTGCTTCATATTTTTAACCTTTTTCCACTGTTTCCGTGAGAGTTTGAACCTAATTGAGCAATTCATAGCATATGTTGATTTGATTTATATTTTTTCATAATAAGGGAAACCATAATGTGCATTTAAGTTAGAACTTGTGTAATTGATGCGTGTCAAGATCATGAACCAATATGTGTATAAATGTGATAGAGGCATTAGGAATGAACCATTTGTTTGAATCTTTTCCTTTGAAGTCCATGCCTTGATAATTTCCCTCGAGACACCATGTTGAGCCCCAACTTGTCATTTGAATAACCCAACACAATAAGCCTACAAAGCCTTAGCATTTTTATGACAAATCAGGGTGATGAAGTTCAATCCATGACATGTTTAGAAGGGTCGTTTCAGTAATAGTTCAATAATAGTATAATTGGTTATGAATATGTCAAAATGAAAAGAGAAAAAGCTAAATATGAGGTCAAAATGACCAAAATATGAAGCAACAAAAATAGTGTTCGAATTCGGTGATATTATTGCAATTAAAAGATCGAGATTGACAAATAAGACATATAGTATGTTTAAATTGGATTTCATTCGTCATTAGCCACTCTAAAATCACTTTCTATCCAACCTTAAACCTTAGCCTAACATTACAACACATGAAATACATCTTGATTTATGTATTATATTGTGTTAATTGATGACGATATAATCAATATACGAGCTTATGATGAAGATGTACATTTTTGGTTTGAGAGTTCTAGATATACTAGTAGATAATCACTAGTCCACAAAACAAACCGAGATGAGTGTTTATTATGAGAAATGTGAATGCATGAGTGTTTGAAGCAAAAGGTGAAGTTATGCCAACAAAGGTGATTCTAAGTTTAAAACATGATTGATATTTCATGTTGGGTTGTAAATCTTACATGATAAAAATTTAAAACTAAGTATGCCTTGGGACCTTAACTCATACAACGTTGTGATAATTTAGCATGCTTGATTGATTAAGGTGAATTGTTGCTAGTAAGTTTGTTTGAGGACAGACAAAAGGTTAAGTGTGGGGATGTGATTGCGTGATAATAATTCAATGTTTAATTGATCTAAATGTATGATTTTACATCATGATTATGTTGGAATAGTTTCAAGTTGTTTGTGTTCTGATTTATAGGTGTTAAGAGATAAAGGAGGCATATTTTGGAGAAAAAGGAGCAAAACACAAAACTACAAGGACTGAAGATGTAAATATCAAAAGTTACGAAAAAGGCGCAATTGAAGGCCATACAGGCATATGATACGCCGGGTATGGGCGTATAATATGCCGGTCGGCGTATGGGCGGAGTATTAGTGGGCGTATTTGGAAAAAATTACAGAAAGTTGGGCGTATGGAGGCTGAGGGGGGCGTATGATACGCCGACCCTGGGCGTATCATACGCCGGTCACCAACAACTTGCCGGATTTTGTGGATCTTCAAGTTTATTTAAACCTATCGAACCCCAATGCGAAGAACAACTTTTTCCAGCTGAAATCTAACAAATTCAAGGTGATTTTGGGTGCTTTCAAGCTTACCAAATTATCAGTGATCATCATCAAAACACGATTGAAGATTCAATGAGGACCATGAGTGGCTAAATCGTTCCAGGTTGCTTTCGGGTGGATAGTTCTTGCCAAGTGAGATGGTTAGTCATGTTTAGGGTTCTTTTATATTGAACACTTTGTGATTAAATTTAATTGAAGGTTTTGATTGAGTTAAACAATTTGTTTATAAAGAATGTTATTTGCTTTATTATTAGTTTTCGGTTTCCTTGCATCGTTAGCTCATCGAGACAAGTATATAACTTGATATAGATGAATTGATAACTTTATGAATGAACGAGTCTTAAAAGATTGTTCCTGGGTTATCACTTCAATCAAAAGCTAAGATCTTGAGTCGTGTTATGCAACCCTAAAGCACACTTGATAACCCATTGATCTTGTAGACCTTAAAACCCTAAAGTGATTTTTGTCTTATCATTTAATCAAATTCGTTTCAAAGTTTGCTGTTTTTTGCAATTTTGTTCTTAATTTCATCCAAAGTTCCAATATTTAATTATAATGTTCATGTATTTAAGTAATTGAGTCATATTGTTAAACACTTTTCATCCAAAATAATAATACTCTCGCCACTAGCACTACCGCAGGAAATCACCGCCGGCAACTGCCGCTGACCACCATCGTTGGGATCACTCGCAACCATCACCGCCCTCAGACCACCGTCATTCATGTCTAGTGCTCTCATCATCATCACCATCACCCACATCACCAAATCCCTTTTTCCCCAATTAACTTCCAACCAGCCACCAACCACCAACCACTAGAGATGATCAAAAAAACCGGTTTGGGAATCGGTTCGGCCAAAAAACCCGGAACGGTTTCCGGCCCAAACCGGTCCCGGCCCGGTCCAAACCGCCGGTTCCTATACCGGTTCGAGGGTTCGTATGAGGAAACCGGTTACCAAACTGGTTTCTTAATCGGTTCACAAACCGATTTTCAAAAAAAAAATAGCCATTAGGCAACGGCTAAATAGTCGTTTTTGACCGTTTTTTTGTGTTTTTTTTATCATTATACTCCCATTAAGCTAGTCTAAATATGTATTGGATGTTTTGATTGAACCACATCAACTTAAAATGCTCTCTACTCTAAAAAACGCTCTCTATTATAAAAAACGCTCAATTTTCTCGTTCAATTCAAAAAAAAAAAACTCTCAATACTTTCGTTCATTTCAAAATGTCTTCATCAAGTGCTCAATCATCCGTTGGTTGTAATGAGTCTTCAAGCAACGTGGTGGTAGCAATCCTTCCTACGAATAGGAACCCCGAAATATGGTGCAATTACGATTTATGTCAAATGGCTAGCGGTCCAAACAAAGCTTGTTGCAAGTTTTGTCATAAGTTTTTCAAAAGAGATACAAATACAACTTTGAAAAACCACATTGCGAATAAATATTGTAAGGCTTTAAAAGGTGAACCATCTCGAGGTCAAGCTTCGAGGTCAAGCTTCGATGACAAGCGAAGGGAATGTTTGGGCTTATGACATTGATGCGGTTCATGAGCAAATGGCTCATTTTGTAATTCAAGAAAGTTTGCTATTCAAACATTTCGACAATGAACTTTTGACTCGGCTAATTCAACGAATTCTCCAACTGCGATACACATATGTAAGTCGTGCTACACTTAGAAGAGATTGCTTAAAAATATGGAAAAAAGCTAAAAATGAATTAATATCTTATTTGAAAATTTACAAACCGGTGTTAACTTAACTAGTGACGTTTGGTCGACTCATCACGGTCCACCAGAGTCGTACATTTGTGTCACCGCCCATTGGGTTGAACCCGATTCGTGGCAAATGATGAAACGTATGATTGCGTTTGAATTGTTTGATTATCCTCACACCGGTCAAAATATTTTTTTTATCTTATTGACAAAGTTATTAAAACATATAAACTAGAAAACAAAATCTTGTCAATATCTTTTGATAACGTGTCAAATAATACGCTTGCGATAGAACATCTAAAATTAAAATATAAACCAATTTGTGACGGTGTGTTTTTTCATAGTCGATGTGTTACACACATCATAAACTTAGTCGTTTAAGACGGTTTAAAAACTATTAAAACAGTAAAAGATAGTTTTAAAAGAATGTTACTTGACATTTTTAGCAGTAATCAAAGATATAGTAGGTATCGTAAGTTTTGTAAAAACGCAAATTCCAAATGTTTAGGTCCGAATTGGGACATACCTACAAGATGGAATTAGACTTGTAATATGTTTCAAAAGGCTATTGAGCAAAAAGAAAGTTTAATAGTCTTTCACAATACTTTTGGTGAGTCGTGGAAAGGCTTCGATTTACCATCCATCGGGTTGGGCTATTATTGAAGAAATAACCAAAATGCTTAATGTTTTTAAAACCGCAACTACTTGTCTTTTTAGAGTTTATTATCCAAAGGGTCCATTAGTACTTCACCAAATTTACTTAGTGACTTCAAAATTAAATGAGTTGTCATCTAGGGGTAGACCTTATTCGGATATGATACCACCAATGAAAGAAAAACTTAAAAAAATATTTTAAAGAAATGCCTCCAGTTATTACATGTACCGCTGCCTTAAACCCTTGCTTAAATACGTCGGGGGTTGAAACTTTACTTGATAAAATTACTTTTAATTTGGATTTAGAAGAAGAAAACCTATATTATGGCCAAAGTGTAAAAGCTAATTTTAACGCACATTTAGGCCAAATGTTTGATGTTTATTTAACAAAATATGGTGAAACATCAAACATACATGAGTCTATGAGGCATGCGGCACATGAAGAATGTTCAAGTGATCCAATGTTTGCTTTGTATAATACTTTAAGAGATGAATGTAATAAACGTCAACATGGTAACACTCCGAGTAGTGAACTCGGGAGGTATGGTGGAACAAACTTTTTATCTATCGTGACTCCACAAGATTTTAAAATTTTTAACTTGTTGGCTTGGCGGAAAGGTAAGGAAGATCAATTTTCCATCCTATCCACCATGGCCCGAGATTTACTAACCGTCCAAGCTTCCACGATAGCTTTAGAATCTGCTTTTTCTGTTAGTGGCATGATTATATCAATACGAAGAACCCGACTCACTCTCGAAGCAGTTAAAATGTGTATTTGCTTGAAGGATTATTTGGATGTAGCTGAAAGAATACAAGACAAATGCCCACTTGAAGGAGAATTGGAATATGAAGCCGAAATATATGAAGACGAAGTGGACGGTGGATTGAAACCCGGAATGACCGATGATGAAGCGACATATGATGAGTATCTTCGTAATAGCTCGGGTTCTGGTGGTGAAGAATAAAATATTCAAATATGCAACGAACGAACGGAGAACAACTAGCTTAAATGTTTAGTTTTTTAAATTTTACGTCTTTTGAATTGTTTATATGTTTGGAATAGTATCTTTATCCTATATTTTATGCAATCTTTGATTTTTAAGAGTTAAATTATTGAATAAATTTAATTTTAAGCCTTTTGTAATGTTTTATGTTTTAATATTTATAAATAAAAACAAATAATCATATTTATTTTTCATGTATAATAAATGAATTACTTTGGATTTACCTTAAATGTATCGTATTTACCCTAAATGTATTTATAATTAATTACTTTAGATAAAATAAAAAACCGAACCAGTTTGAGACCGAACCGGTTTTATAGGTTTGAGAATTTTGGGCTTGAAACCGGTTTGGGTTCAAACCGGTTAAGACAAAACCGGCCCAAACCGGACCGGTTTGAAACCCGAAACGGTTTGGCCCTTTGAACCAGTTTGTACGCCTCTACCAGCCTCTAGCAGCACCACTTTCGGCCCTTTCTGCTTTTATCTTCAATCCGACCACCCACCAACAGCCGCCAACACCACCACTGTCGACCCCTATTAACTTTTCCCTTTCATTTCTCCCTATTAACTTCCGATTTGAATGTCCAATGCTTCAACACGAAGCTCGAACCACATTTAAGTTCACCCCCACCATTCACACATCAAGTTCAGATGGTGATGGTGGCTGATGGTGGTGGTTTACCCTTTTGATGATTTTAGGGTTTTCTACGGAGGTTTATTGTAAAAAGAGGGACAACCCGATGGCGATAAATAGTGGTGATGGTGAATAGATGGTGGTGTTGGTGGCTGACGGGGATGGATGGTGGTGATGGTGGCTGACGGGGATAGATGGTAGTGATGGTGGGTAGATGGTGGTGATGGTGGCCGATGGGGAAACGAGTTGGGTTTTTTTTAAGTTATATTTAATTACAATAATGGTCATTGCATAAAAGAAAGATGTAAAATTATAAAAACAGTCCCTCAAAGGGTATTTTTGTTATTTTATTTAAATTTAACAGAAAAACTAACGTTTGTTAATACCTTAACTCGTTACAAAAAGTAAAAAACATAATACCCTAATTTATTACAAAAAATACTTAATATCAAAACCTGTTATTTTAAATAAATCACATGAATCATTTATGTAAATAACTGTAATTTATTATATAATTTTGCATAAAATAGGAGGATTTTATCCGGCTAATTAATAAAAAAAAACCAAAAGAGTGGTGTTGACTTTTCCAACAAGTGTGCGTGTGAATCGGGTTACTTTCACCATTTTCTTCACTCCTCTTCCACATTCCTGATTCCACAACCGCCCTTTCCTTAACATTTTCCCCTTTGTTTCTCCACTACTTTCTAGGGTTCCATCTCCATCGCCTGTAGTTTCTTACACCAATGGACACATCACCGTCACCGTCACCGTCACCAGCAGGTGGTCCGATCATGGATCAGATCGGTGTTGCCGTTGAAGATGATCATGATCACACTTCAGAAGAGGATGTCTGCAGTATCTGTCTCGACTCATTTGACTCTCGTGACAATCCTCCCACTGTATGCACTCTGCATTCTCTTTATTACTGCTGTAGTTGTTGATTCTGAATCTGATTATCTCAACACTTAGTTTGTTTTTCAATTATCGCGTGATCGGTGGTCGAATCGTTAGTTTTTGTCGTTTTTTATATTGAGTTGATCCGTAGTTTGTTCGTGTGATTCGTACTTTGAAGTTAATTCGTGTGATTTGTACTTTGAAGAGATTTGAAAATGTTATCAATTAGCGTTCGAAAAATTTGAAGAAAGGAATGTGGGGGTATAGGTTGATCTGTGTTTATGTTATATGATCTGCTTTGGAAACAGTTGTTGGGGGCGTATCTGTATGTAGTCAGATTGTATTTATCAGAAATGTGTGTTAGTACTAAGTAAGTTAGTATGGTCATATCAAACAGGGAGTGATTATTTTGCTGGAAGTGAAGCTATTTATGAGTTTTGGGTGGTACTTCCATGTGAATGGAAGTAACAGGGGATTGTTAATGAATGCAATTGGAAGTTGTGCTTAGACGTTAAAAATGTGGGTGATTGAAATAATGTACATAAAATGGGGCTTTTTTGTTGAATTACACGTTGGCACTGTGATGTGTACATTGTATTGGAGCATAAAAGGGCCTTGAAGTTACAAAATTACGAGGTGAAACGGGGAAATAAAGGTTTTCTTTATGCTCAATTATGTATTTTACTTTAATTAGGGTCTGACTTCATATGAGTGTATCTATGGCTCATATGTGGGAATTGGTATTATTTCCTTGCTAACTTCCTCAACATATACTCAGAGACATGAACCTGAAATGATGTAATTCCATAGCATTACGAGGACATAAACAGACATACATCAGCGTTAAATTGTTTTCTTTCAGTTGTGTAGAAAATCATCCTATCGTTATCTGAGTTACCATATGTCTATTGATGATACGAGTGGTAACTGCATTTTTGTATAATATCAGTCCTAATGACTTGTATCTTTTCGTTCTTTTTCTATACTCAGGTAACCACCTGCAAACATGAGTTTCATCTCCAGTGTATTCTTGAGTGGTATAAAACTACCTTCCTAACTTTAAATGATCACATTGCTTGCTTTATGATCCTCACACTTATAGGTTTTGGTTGGTGGAAAAAAATTTTCAGGTCGCAAAGAAGCAAAGAATGCCCAATATGTTGGCAAGTGATAGCGTTGAAAGATCCATCCAGGTACAAAATGCTACGTCAGTGATAATTCTAGATTTATGTACTTGTATGAGAATTAAACTTTGACCCTTTATTGTTTTGATTAAATTTTCTTTTTTTAATAACTTGTTTAATTGATTTATTGATACACAATATAGTCAAGAGCTTCTGTCTGCGGTGGAGGATGAAAGACGTATAAGGTCTGTGCTTGAGGTTCGTCATGTATACGAGGATCCTGAAGTTGATCATGTTCACCCTCCGGTCAATGTCAATGCTCAATGCTGCAATTTTCACTTTAAAGTTTTTGTTCACATTTTCTATAAGGTTAACTTGTTATCTGTTATCTCAGGATGTTGAGTATGCTGATTCTGATTTTGAAGAACAAGTTATTAGAAATTTTGAGGCAGCAGCAAGAAACATGCAGTATAGTAGAAGAAGAAACAAACATAGACTTTTAGAAGTTGGTCCTTCACAAATTCATCCTTCTGTTCTTAGGGTTGACGCACCAGTTGGACGGGAAGTATATACATCACTTGAGGATTTCCACAGTTTAGGGTATGCTTCATCGCAGGACAATTTAGCTAGTTCTAGCTCAAGGCCTACTTCCATTGATCAAACTTCACCGTCTTCTGGTATACCCGTTAGTAATGTGACATCTCAGACTCCTGACAATAGACGTTGCATTATCAAACCTGGGTAATCCTTCAATATATTCCTTAAATGCTGTTATGTTCATAGATGCATTTATATGTCTGTGGAGTTGGAAAATAAAACTTGATAGTTTTAATTGGCTAGAAAGTGGACGTAGCAAATTGTTTGGGGCTGTTGGGTTGGGTAACAGGTCAATACAGGTAATTCTTTGATTCAGTTCGGGTTGAACCAATACACTTCTGCCCAATTGTTTTTGATCATTCGTTCTAACTGTAAGTGTATAAAATATGGTAAGAGAGATTATATTATGTCAATAGTAGTATCATTGTTTTAAGTTAAACAATTCACGAGGGTTAGGGGTATACACTAAATATACACTTTGGATGACTTTTGACCCATTTGACTTGTTTCCCCTTTAGCTAAGTTTTCTTTAACCTTCCGAGTTTTGACAAATTAGAGATCAAACGTGACCTGAATCGATCAAGGTGGTAATTTTGGGAAAACTTAGATCTTCAAACTATAGAACTATGTTCTGCCAATGCTAAAGAACTTTATTCAGTTGAGCATTTATAGAACATTTTTTAGAATTCTTTCTGTAAATTATCTGCACCACTATAACGGTATAACCTTTGTGGATGATGTTGCAGGGTTATTGATAGCGAGTCACCAAATGGTAGCCCGGGAAGACCGATAGCTGCTGATATGCATGCATTTTCAGAGTCTGTTAAATCTAAGTTATCTGTTGCTTCAGCCAGGTATGCATATTGATTTTTGTTCTCATGCAAACCGAACCACATTTTTATGATAACTAGTTTATTGACTCAAGGCAACGTAAATTAAAACTTGCATTGTTTTTATACCTAGCGATATTATGTCTATAATTGAATATAGAAATAGATGTAAACTGCAACGCTTTGTAATTGGTTCGTAATAGAAGGGTGTAGATATAAATTAGCTTGTGAAACTCAATATTAAAATTTAAAATATGTGTTTTTAACAAATTGTCTTATTTTTATATGTAATCAGATTAATACATATAAAAAATGGGAAATGCTAACTAACAATAATTAAAGGGGCAATTAGTAACCTTTTGATAATTAATTTACAACAAGAAGGGTATATTTAGAAATTCATTAAGCAAATCACTTGATAATAGCAAGGGCGTTTGTGTCCCGTTCATTAAATAGATGACTATCAATTTCCAGTTAAAGGAAATTGAAAGCTAGGTATGGTCTAATAGCATGACCATGTCAAGATGTGGGGATTGTAGATGGCATGGTTCTTTTGCTTTATCATATATTAAGTTTGTTCTGTTTGGTTGGAATTCTGAGATGATTTACACCTCTTGCAGGTACAAGGAATCGATCTCAAAAAGCACTCAAGGTTTAAAGGCGAAATTACTTGCTAAAAATAGTTCAGTTAAAGAAATAAGCAGAGGAGTTCAGAGAGAAATGAGTGCAGGAATTGCTGGAGTTGCTAGAATCTTTGAACGACTGGATACTACTTTAAAAAGAAATGATGGAACGAACTCTAACTTTTTCAAAGGAAAGTGTAGTCAAGATAATTCTGCTGAAACTCCTAGGGATGTGAGTTTGAATGAAGAAACTGTGCATCGCTAAGTTGCTTCTGGGAGTTCGGATCTGTTCAGGTTAGCCATATCATACCACGTTAATTTCTTAAAAAAGGTTTTAAACGTCATGTTATTTAAACCTGGTAAATGCTGTCTTGAACTGATTGACGGGTTCCATTAATTTACATGAATATTGGAAGTGGCAGGTCAAGTGGGTTGGGTGATGGGTCAAAACAGGTTATGCTTGAAATAGGTCATGTTTTAGTATTGGTCATTTTTTTTAATTAACGTGTTAATTATAATTGCAAAAATAATAATATTACATTCATAATTAAACCTCTTAATTAAACAGATTAGGAGGTCGTATGCTTAAAAATAGACTTTTAGCATCTTTTAACCTGTTAAACACATTGCTCCTTTAGCTATAGTATTCGATTGACCCATTTGACCATTTTGTGATTAATGAGAAACCAAATTGACCCGTTCATAAGTAAACAGGTCAAAATTGTTACCTCTAGTGAATGAATGTGTGGATGTTTACTTCCAATTGCCGTCTTTGAACATTTAGTTTCTCTAACAACCTCAAACACTAAACATTGGGCTGTGAACAATCTGACAGACATTTTTGTTTGATTTTTCCTTTTTCTGTATTTCTTACAGAAGAGGATCTGATGTCTGTCACACCCGGAAAGGAAGCGATAATAACAAAGTGACGTATACTGATGAACGAATCTGCCATCATGTTAGTTAATGGTTGGTTTGTTTGCGTCCTGCAATAACTATATTCGGCATTGTTCCAAGTTCACTTATGTTTCTAAAAACATTGGCTTTATATGTAAGACTATAATATTTATGTCTTTGCTTAAGACTTGGACAATATGGGTGAAGAGATGGAAAGAGATTTGCTTGTGAAATCCTACTCTCTTTGCCCATTTGTACTTTCTTTGCATGAGAATGTGCTTCTATATAGTGCATCTTTTTTTATCTTTTAATTTAATATTCAATTGTTTCGTTTCCATTTCTGGCAAAAATCGGCTGTAAGTAGAATGATTGTCGCTAGATGGTGAGCCGCCCCCGCCGAAAGCGGCTAATTAAAAGCTCGAATTAAGCCAAGCTTAAACAAGCTCGAGTGGATTAAGAAGTGCTGTTACGTCACTTTTTTTGTAATAGGTTAGATGTTAACCGAATAATAATTTGTCGTTTTTTTTAGAACGACTTACACAACCTGACTATCGCCATTAGCGAATATGGAGTGGAGGTGGGGAAACCCTTCCCAAACCTGAGATAATTTCCCCCTTACCCCCCTCCCCCGTGAATTTAGGGGTTTTTGTGTCATTTTTGGCCTCAGGCTTTGATCGTTTATAATTGTTGAGTTAAAGTAAACTATTTCTAGCCCTATATATCTATATACTTTATCTATATTTATTCTCAACCCAAATAATGATTTTCACACCCGATATATATTTCAAATCTCTCCCAATGGATCCGTTGCAATTTCAACTTTCACACTTATCGTACAACTTGTCAAGTTCTGAGGAAGGAATTATTTGACTATTATGGTTTCTTTATTGTGAAAGCTTGCAACACTTTTGTGATGCCGTCAACTTCCATCCTTATGTACAAAATTTAAAAATAAATTACTTTAATAAGATGATGTAAGGAAAACCAGACGACTCTTTAAGAAATAAGAATTATATAGGGGAATTGGAAAATTGGAATGATGGTGAGATGGAACTGATGTAATTTGTGAAGAAAGTACGGAGAACTAAGATGACTCTTCATGCTCTTATACAGGTGATATCAGTTATAGATACAGGTGATATAAGTGTGTTTTAGAAATTCAAAATTATTCATTGGTATAAGTTTGAGAAATATGGATGGATCAGCTTGAGGTTATAAGTGTGTTGGAATCAATTCCAGTATGCTAAGCGATTTTAGTGTGTTCCTATTCATGAATGTAGTTTTTATTTAGTGATTCAATTACATTACATTACATAATATTTAAAAACCAACCGAAAGAAATAGTTGGGTTTTAGTGTTTATGTTTTGGCAACAACAATTTCTATAGTTTGAAATTTGCCCCTCTCCACTACAAGTATTTATAAAAAACAAAAGGGGACACACCTTCCTATTCGACCCTCCGGTTGATTCCTAGAGAGAGAAAGGGGAACTCCTGTTGTCAGCCGCCTGCTCCGCCTCGCTGTCGGTGATGGCGACACCATCGCTGTTGTTACTACATGGTGGTGGTCAGGGTTTGTTTCGCAAGGGATGTGTTGTCGAATGGAGATATCAATGGATGTTTTAGCGTTTAGGTGTAATGGGCACACAAAGATGATTGTAGCTGAGATGAGGTGATAGTTTTGGTTTCGTGGAGGAAGGAAACGATAAGGGTGTGAGTGTGTGAACCTTAGCTACATCTCATATTGTTTATCTATAGAGAGGATATTGAGTCCTAAAATGTCTTACCATATATATCAATATATTTTAGGCATATTTGTTGGAGATGAATGAAAAACTTTCTAGTTAAACGTGTTTGAGTGAAAAGATACTAACATACTTGGTATTTATCACCTCTAAGTACTGTTATGCATAGGAAAAAAAGTTGTGAGCTCCTGGCTAAAAAATATATATGGTAAAATGTTACAAAGACTCGTTGATATGAGGGCCGGACGCTACGAAGACATGTAATGTGACATTTAGGAGAGTGGTGGGCGAAAGCATAAGGGGTTGGTGTCGATCATGTAGAGAAGTTGAGATATTTGTTAACCGTCAACAATGAGAGTAGGAGTATGGTGGAGAGAGAGAGAGAGGAGGCGCGTTCGTGTGATGAAAGCATTAGTTGATCATATTAATTATTGGAGTAAAATTTTAAAAGTAATGAATAATTAAGTTCAGTTTTATTTGTTTCGGATGAGAAACCATGGTTATCAGAATGAAACCAGAATGGTTATGGGTCAAAAGCGTTTTAACAAGTGATGGTTAAACTGGTTTAAAATTTGGATCAGCCCAAGTTTTTTTTTCCACACAAAAACATATTAGGTTTAAGTTTTTGATTTTGACTTTTATCTTTTTAAATTTGTAGCTCTCCTTCACACTTGTGCAGCCTCTTCATTTCACTTATTCGGATTACTATCCCCATGGTCTGAGTTGGGCTCTCCCCATGGCCCCTCACTTTCTACTTAGGATAACCTCACGAATAAGGCACCAATGAAGGAAAAAAAAACACGTACATTTAGGGCAATTGTTGTTCTACTTATGTTCTTTCATTGCCAATGATCTCATGTCATTCAATAACATGAATGACAACATGCTACGCTTAACATAATAAAATGCAAACAGTTCAATAACATGAATGACAAAGCACATGAACAAGATTAGTGACACATTTAAGTAATTTTTTTTGAACGGCTGGTTAGTGGTTAGTTGTTAGTATCACCAAGTTAGTAATATTCGTCAATGCCAAGGTTTGAACCTTGGATCTTCAAGAGAGGCAAAGCCTCCCACCTCCCATTTGACCACTAGGCCAAGAGATCATTGGCAACACATTTAAGTAAATATGATTAAGAAATTACAAGTAGGATTCCTCCCGCACGATACAATGGGGTATAGAAGTTTTTATTACCGTAGTATTAAGTTTAATCACACAAAGTATCCTCATGTAACTAAAAGAATAAACCGTAATATGCCTAAGATTCTAATTTGTCATTTGATAAACCCTATAAAAGGTAGCAATAGTTTCGATTTTTTTTTTGTGATCAATTGATCTTAGAATATGATATAGAATAATAACAACAACAATATAAAACAGAATTAGAAAAAAGTCCCTTTTATTTAGATATCTTCATAATTTTAGTTAACACTCCACCTCACCTATACGGCTCGTACGAGACATACGGGTGACACATTAAATTCTCTAACATTCGAGGTGTCATTTCATGTCAGTGGCAAGGTTAGACGTGATGAATAACATCATATGCCAAATATAACTTTTTTTTTTCTTAAAACTTACAAGATTTTGATTCACCCCGAAACCATACGTGGAGTACAGCATTATACGCCACATATATGTACTATACATGTAGTATAATTTTGTACAACATACATAGTTTTTTTTCCTTCTGCAACCAGCAATATAAGCGTGTCTTTAACTACGTATGTGTGTATATATGTATGTATGTTTTATGCATGCATGCATGTCGTTTTGTAACAACAGCCATTTGATATTTAGAGAAAGTTACAAAAATAGTCCCCGTAGTTTGATCATATTGCAAGTGTGACCCTCAGATTTTAAAAATTACAAATTTAGTCCAAACATTTGGAAGTTTGTTGCAAATTTAGTCCGCACCATTAGTGTTCGTTTGTTTTTAACGATGTGGGGACTAAATATGCAATATGGTCAAACCATTGGGAACAATTGTGCAATTCTCTCAAAAAAATAAAAAAGTTAAAAAAGTCAAATAAAAATTAAAAAATAAAAATTAAAAATTAAAAGATTCAAATAAACGTTAATAAAGAAATTCAATAATCGTTAAAAATAGAATAAAGGTTAAAAAATCAAACCAAATTTAAAAAATAAATAAAAGTATAAATCCAAAACCTTGTAAAAGTATAAATCCAAAAAACGAAAAATGAAATCGAACAATTTTTTTTTATTTTTTTAACTTTAATATGCTTTTTTCAATATTTATTTTGAATTTTATAAATGTTTATTCGATTTTATTTTTAACTTTTATTTGGTTTTTATTTAATTTTTTTACTTAAACCGCATACATCTTTTTCAATACTTCTCGTTTTCTCTTTTTACATGCGTTTTAATTTTACTTTTATTTAGTTTTGAGTTTGATTTGATTTTTTAACATTTATTTTATTTTTTTAAAAGTTATTGAATTTGACTATTGATTTTTATTTGAATTTCTTATATTTTATTTTAATTTCTTTTAAATTTTATTTGATTTTCAAAACTTTTTTAGCTATTAGAGAAAACTGCACAATTAGTCCTTATGGTTTGATCATATTGCAGATTTAATACTCAGATAGTTAAAAACTAACGGACACTAACGTTGCGGATTAAATTTGCAACAAACTTCCAAATGTATGGATTAAATTTATAATTTTTAAAATCTAAAAAGCAAACTTGTAATATGATCAAAACATATTTTTAAGGGTGAATTTCATATATATCTCTACAAAGTTCTAAAATATCATATATGTCCAATTAACATTTGTAATATCATATATATCCTTAAAAACTATATAAAATATCGATTTTAAAATAATTTAAAATATGACTAAAAATAATTTAAAATATGACAATTTTACCCTTATTTGTATACTTACCCATCAACAATATCTTTCTTAAAAATATAATTCACTCATTTCATTCAAAACAAACTTTTCCCCCTCATCATCTCCCGATGCTTCATTACTCAATGAAGAAACATGTGCTGTGAAATAATATTTAAAATGATAAAAAGCAAAACATAATTACTTCAAACAATTGTCAGCACAAACAATCGATATTTTAAAATTAGGTAGATTGTTTTAATCTAAACTGGTGACTTTAGATCTAAAGGATTTTAATCACTCATATGATAATAACACATGGAATTATACATAGCCCTTGCTCAAATATTGAATTTATTGAATTTGATTTCTTAAACATACAAAAATTCTTGTTATAAGAATGGTACATTTTACATCGATTGAAAGTAACGATAAACAATCAGAGAGTCGAATTGAAAGGATCATTGTCTTTTAAGTATGAAAAGATATTGAAAACTAATAAAGAAGGTTTAAAAATAACATATTTGAAAATGATAATATTGTCATAAATTAAAAGTTTTTTTATAAAATGATATATATGATATTTTAAATTTAGTTTAGATAATATGATATTTTAAAACTATTTAGAGATATATATAAAATTCTTTCTATTTAGAATCTGGGCATTCTAGTAATTTATTTAGTATATTAATATGATTAAGCTTATGTTTTATTAAACTTAACAAATTCGTGATCAATTATCAATCAAAAGAACTAACAACCGTCGTTATCACTTCAATTCTCACATGGGCTGAAGTTAAGATGCTATCTAAGTTAAGGCATTGTCACTTGGTGTCTTTGATTGGTTATTGTAATGATAACGAGGAAATGATCCTTGTTTATGAATACATGCCTCATGGAACACTTGAAGATCATCTTCACAAATACCGAACATCTCTACCTTGGGTTCAAAGACTCAAGATTTGCATAGGGGCGGCACGTGGGCTGGATTATCTGCACACTGGTACAAATATCATACATGGAGTTATCCATCGTGATGTGAAGAGTTCTAATATCTTGTTACATGATAGTTGGGAAGCTAAGATTTCTGACTTTGGATTGTCTAGAATATGTATAAAAAATCAGGCGTCCACTCATGTTAGCACTTTGGTGAAAGGCACGTTTGGATATCTTGATCCTGAGTACTTTTACACCGGTAAGCTGACCAGGAAATCTGATGTGTATGCCTTTGGGGTGGTACTTTTTGAAGTCTTGTGTGGGAAACGAGCAGTAGATGCAAGTATTGACGAGGAGCAATGGAGTTTGGCTAGATGGGCTCACGACTCCATTAAAGAAGGCAGGCTAAAGCAAATCATTGATACCGATATAAGGGAGACAATATCCGCTAAATGTTTGAAGAATTTTGCAAGGCTAGCAGATCGGTGTTTACATAGCCATCCAAAGCAACGACCTACAATGGCGGAGATCGTGGCGGGTCTTGAGTCTGTGCTAGCCTTACAGGAGAAAGCCAACAGAACATTGCATGATGGGGGCATGACAATATTTGGTAGAAGGGTACCGATGTTTGTCTTTTCATCCAATGATAAAAACTTAGGTATCATCTTCTCTTCGACATGGTATCATCTTCTCTTCAACATTCTTGTGTCTAGATTACCTCTTGATTTTCTCAATGTTAAGGATGCTACATTAATAGGATAGGCTTTAGTGGGATCTTAGGTAGCATGTGGCTTGTATTAGTTTTCTTATTTAGGTTTGTATTGTATTAATAATTGAGGAGTTATGCGACTTACCTCACATGTGATATATTAAGATAACTCCAGATCTGATTACTAACACACACTACACTAGCAGACTAGCAGTAGCGTAATTTATGCATTAATGTCATTTATATTGGCTTATAATGACTTCTGGTTGAAAAGATGTTTCCTTTAACAGTGACAGATTGTGATTTACATACATGATCTCAAATTGGTATGAAAAAACTCCTGTACCTAAAGAAAATCTGTCACCATGGTCTTAATGTCTTATAAATTTGTCCATTGATTTTTAATATTTAGAAAATTTCATTATTTTGCCTCTTTTTATGTCAACTGCGATGAAGAACTATATGTTTTTTCCTCAAGTTGGACCTTTCAGTGTCTCTTGTTCTTCTATTTTTTTCTTGTCGCACACTTTCTTATTAACTGCAACTTTCTGTTGGTATATAGCTTTGGGAATGCCGTATTTGTTGCTTTATATATGCTTTTAGCTACGGGCATTATTGGCTCGTCAGTTAATCAACTTATTTAAGTACAAAACTCAGAATATAAGCTGGGTACTTTTTAATGATCAATTTGATATCTTACCATTCTTCTAAGTACATATCAGTACCTAACAGCTTGTTATTTTTCTGCACATGTAGTAGAAGAAAGAAGAAATTCAAATTTCATGAAGTTATTTTCTGATGTTGTTGGAGATGAAATCAGAATACAATACCAGTTTGATTACGATACTATTTGTGCTGCAACAGATAATTTTTCTGACGCTAATATAATTCTTCAATCTGCATTTGCTTCTATGTATAAGGTATATCCATAATCACTTATCAAATTACTGTTTCCAAAGGCTGCAAAAACTCTAACCTAGTTGCATTTATCAGGGGGTGCTAGAAAATGGACAAGCCATAGGAATTGCTGGACCTTATTCTAGTCTTGCATGCCAAAGATTTGGAGATGTATTGTCATTACTGGTACAACTTCAACACGAAAATTTGCTTAAGCTGATTGGATACTACATTAAAGAAGGCACCCCGTTCTTTGTGTTTGAGCTTGCAGCAAATGGAAGCCTGGATTGCTTGATATGTGGTATGAAATTTCAATTTAAAATGTACATCTAACGCACATTGTCAGTTTGTCACTGCATGTTTTAATATAAACCATATTGCTATTCTTGGGAACCCATGATGAAGTTTATACGAGGACATCTAACAAAATCATAATAATTTCACAGAAGTGAACTTTTACAAATATGTATTTTGTGATTCTGTCTTTGTAGATCCTAATTCCACTGTTTTGGGGTGGAATGAGCGGTACAAAATAATACTAGGTGTTGCAAGGGTACTTCTTTACCTTCACAAGAATGCCCCCCTTCAGATCATACATGCTGATGTCAGACCTGAAAACATTCTTCTAGATGAAAGCTTAGAACCCAAACTCTCAGATTTTAGATACGCAAGACACTTGATCAACGAGACTGATTGCATTGATGTGGATATGGCTCATTGGACCTCGTAAGTACATGTTGAGAAACTATGATTCTTTTCTCATGTTCCTTTGTTGAACTCTGCACATGTTTTTTAAGGAATCCATGGGGTCCAACCAAAGAATTTCTTATTGAAGTCACAGTTTTGACCACAAAGGATCTATGATTTTCTTGGATATATGGTTCAGAACACGATTTACTTTTGCTTGAAGGAGATGATATTTCATAAAACTTTTCTCAAAAGACACACGCACACAGAGCCGTCTAATGCATAACAAATTTTAGGTAGAGAACTACATAAACACATGTACCTATTGCTTTTAGTATAATACATAAGGTGGTTATGTGACCTCATAACTCATAACTGTCTCTCTTTCTCTCTCCCACTACCTCTGGCATACTCTATGCACAAGTGTTTATGTGGTCTCTTGGTTTTCAATAATTCAAGTTGGTTCTATATTGACCCGCACCACCCACTCACATGTATGGTTTAATCTGCACAACACATTTATCTTCCTTATAGAATATTGATACCTGCATATGTGTTGTGACAGGGAATATACAGCACCAGAGTATAAATTGCATGGTTGCCTGTCAACTAAATCCGATGTTTTTAGTTTTGGCATGCTAATTTTGAAAACTATAAGTGGATGTAGGACATACAATGGCGTTCCTGCAGCTAACGAGAACTTCCTACTATATGTAAGTGTGATTATGGATGATCATATTTAAAGGTGGCAATATTAACCCATTTACTTGTGAGTTGGCTGGTTCGAGTTGTGTTTTTATCTTGGAAGGGTTAAAGATGTAAAATATAAAAAAAATAGCTAAAAGGGAAACGAGCCAAATGGGCGAAGTTTCCTAAAATCAATTTTTAATGCATAAAATGTCCTAAATTATTTTAATTAAAAAGTCGGATTGGTATTGAAATTATATCTTTGATAATTATATATGGTATAATAATAGTTCTACATAGATTAGAAAGTTTGTACGAAAAGTGTTTTAGGTTAACCCAGTGAGATACGACTCTGTTTAACCCATATACAAATTGCTCATTTGACTGACAACAACATCAACAACAACAACAACACTTGGTTTTATTGGTACATTTTGCTTTGGGAATTTTAACAAAATGGTCAAAGTTGACTAATTTTTAACCAAAATGGTCATAATGAATTAGCCTACAAGTCCTATGGTCATGGATGATCCAGTCAATCTTAGTCGTCCATCTCGCACATATTTATCCTGCATGCTTAATCTACAACTTATGTGCTATAGCGTGCCGGCTTCGTAGCTTGTAGCATGTAGGCTAAAATGTGCGAAATGGATTGCTGAAATAGGTTGCATTATCCATGACCGTAGGACTTGCAAGCTAAAAATCATGACCATTTTGGTAAAAAAACTAGTCGACTTTGACTATTTTGGTAAAATTCCTTTTTGCACCTCCCATTTTGCCTGCCTTAACCTTATTATTCCATATTGCACAACTTATTTCATAACGCGATTCCAAACACACCTCAACTCATACAATATTTCTTACCAATCCATCATCAGCTTTTCTCAACATGTGCTTCCTTGTAACATACTATCATCTTTTTTGGTGCAATTACATGTTTGTTGATAATGATTTCTCTTAGGCTTGGACGAATTGGTGGACAGGAACATATGAAAACATCGTCGATCCGGGAATTGATGCAGATTCAAGTTCCATAAGAAGATTCATCCACATTGGTTTGTTATGTGCTCAAGAAAATGCGTTTGACAGACCGACAATGGAGGATGTCAGTGGCATGCTGCTTAGCAGTTCGTTTCTTACCCTCCCTGTTCCCAAAAGTCCGGAGTCACCACAAATTATAGAAGAGGAATCGGCTTGTACAAATGGTCAGGAAGTTATGCCAATTAACTATGATTCCAAGACAGCTGAGGAATTTTTATTGGAGCTAGAACCCCGATAAACGTCTTTTACTTTTATGAATGGTGTTGTATCTTTTATTATAAGTAGACACTTTACAGCCATAATATTTAGAGATGGCAGTAGCAGTTTACTACAGAGTAGTTTATATTGTTAGTATATGTTGTACTTAGTTGAGTCGGTTGGAGCTTCCATTGATCAGTACATATAGAGGTGTTGAGTTATTCATTTTGTATGAAAACACTATAATTGAAATATCAATAAAACTCTCTTTACCTCTTTTCACGGTTCACCACCTCCACACAATGATAAGAAAGATCTGATATATCATAACTTTTATATGCCCGCATACAGTTTACATGATTTTCACCTCAGAAGAACATGATCGATCAAGGATTGCCTGTATGATATTTTAGAGACTTTCCTGTCGCATCACTCCCGTGCGCACTATCTTGGGCACATCTTCAACCACAGCGGTATCATAATCATCAACAGACCATCAGTACAGTGTGAGTGCTCTCCTGTCTCCTTGCTTGAACATACGATGACCCGATCTCAATGAATATTGTCATCAAACTTCAATCCATATCGACGCTGGGATTAATTACATTAGAATACGCTCAACCCATCCTATAAATCCAAACCTATAACAATTACATTAACTAATAATACCAGATGGCAATGACTGTTGTTACATCATCTATAAACAAGTTTTAGCCTTTCTGGCCACTCTTTACATTGAATAGTGATAAAACATAAGGTTTTTAAAGTAAAATAAAATGTTTATTGTAAAATCTTTAAGTTATGCACTATCTGGGGGAATAGTTCTGAAAAAAAGTCCACAACTGCACAAGTATCGTAATCGTCAGCATCGTAAATGTCAACAAGGGCACTAGTACTATTGGAACACTTTGTACTCATTGCTTGCATTTATGCCGCAAAGAGAGTGAGAGATGAGCTATCAAGCAGCATGGAAACAACTTCCTCTGATGTCGGTCTATTTGCCGGATCTTCTTGAACACACAACAACGCAATCTCCAAAAACGTTGTCACAGAACTTGAATCAACATCAATTCTGGGATCAATTATATTTGAAAGTGTTCCTACCAACCCATTTTTTTTAACCTACAACAATTCAGCATGTCTGTTAGATTATAGCTAATTCTCTATTCATTTTTTTTGTTTCATGACCATATGATTTCTCTAAACACAAGTATGTGAAAAACTAAGAACCAAAATAATATCACATTTCAGGCTTTTAGATTAAATCATATAACAACAATATCAATGACCAAAATGCTTTTCCATGAAATTGATAAGTCTATTAAAAGGTATGTTATCAGTTGACAAGAAACTAGTGTATGCCAAATATATATTAATCTCATCTACGTCAACTCTTCCTTGTAATTGATCTGCACACTTCTTACAAGTCAAGTTCTAAGTCGTCCTACTTGCCGACCCAAGACAGAGAAGGAAACATGTCGATTGACCACGCATTACGACTTGCTCCACTAGTCGCGGCGGCGGTGTTGAACCATAAAGAAGTGTGACGTCAAAACGTTAATAAAAATAAGCAAGCTGATTGATGAAGCATTACGATTTGCTTCTTGCATTGCGGCGTAAACATGGCTCGATTTTCATGTGCGTTGTCGTGTAAATATGACTCAGTTTTAATAAAGTTGTAGATTAAAGTAAGAACGACGTTTGATGTCGTGAACTTACAATGATAAAGTCCAAAACTTAAGACAAAAAACGAAACTAATTAGTAAATTAACACTGAAACGGTGGAAAATACGAAAACCATTAAGAAAACCAACACCGTAACGAATTTTTATTAAAAATCGAAACGGTTAAAAACCTACATCGAAACAAAATTTGTTAACAAATTAGTAACAAAGAAATGAAATAATTTAAAAAACAAATGTATAAAAAGTGAAAGGAAAAAAAAAAAGAAACCCGTGAGATTTGAACTCGGGTGAAGCACTAAAAACAGAAAAAGCCTAACCACTAAATCAAAACTTTAACTTTGCCATATGATCAATCACTTTTTTTATAACTTAAAAAACAAAGTGTTGTCGTCGGAGAATGCAACTCCGTCACACACCGGTGGCGATTGACCACCGGAATATTCGTCTGCAAATGAACTCCAACATTAATACTTGACTCAATGCACGACTACATGAAGGTAATCAAAACCCTAATCTCACGCTATACTTAGTACCACTGCGAAAAATACAAACAATCGGTCAATTCTATCATAATTTCGTATAAACCGTGTTTTCAACCAACAAATTTGACCTATAGACCCCTAAAACGCGTATAAATCTCTTTCAGGAAGAACGATATCGTCATTCAATTTGCATTATTATCTCTATATGATTACTCATTGTATCTTCACTCTTGAGATACCTCATATCTGTAACTTTGATCATATAAGTCTATAATCATGTCATTTTCTACCAGTCATGAAGTTGAATCCTCAACATCCTTAGACTCACAACAGTTGTGTCGTCGGTTCACGTTTTTAGAGATTGAGCTAGCAACACAAGACTTTGATGACTCATTGGTAATTGGGCGTGGGGGATTTGGCAAAGTTTACAAAGGAACAATCACACACGGGGCGAATGTTTTGACAGTTGCAATTAAGCGGTTGGATTCAGCTTCCAATCAAGGAGAATTGGAATTCTGGGCTGAAGTTAAAATGCTTTCTAAGTTAAGGCATTGTCACTTGGTGTCACTGATTGGTTATTGTGATGACGGGCGAGAGAGTATTCTTGTTTACGAATATATGCCCCGTGGAACCCTTGAAGATCATCTCCATAAACGTGGAACTCCTTTAACGTGGATGAGGCGACTCCAAATATGCATTGGAGCCGCTCGTGGCTTGGATTACCTTCACACTGGTACAGGTATTAGGCATGGAGTTATACATCGCGATGTTAAGTCCTCAAATATATTGTTAGATGACAGTTGGGCAGCTAAGGTTTCGGATTTTGGATTGTCTAAAGTAGGTCCAATCAACCAACCATCTAGTTATGTTAGCACTTTGGTGAAAGGCACATTTGGATATCTTGATCCGGAGTACTATGCAACCGGTAGGCTCACAAGAAAGTCTGATGTGTTTGCCTTTGGGGTTATACTACTTGAAGTAATGTGTGGGAAAAAAGCAGTAGATAGTAGTCTTGAAGAGGAGCATTGGGGCTTGGTAAGATGGGCTCAAGACTCGTTTAAAGAAGGTAGGATGAAGCAAATCGTTGATTCCAACATAAGGGGGAGAATAGCCCCTAAATGTTTAAAAGAGTTTGCTCAACTAGCAGATCAGTGTTTGCATAGCCACCCGAAGCACCGTCCTACAATGACCCAAGTTGTGGCGGGTCTTGAGTATGTGCTAGCTTTACAGCAGAAAGCCAACAGTGTAGTGAAGCCTGTAGGCAGGACAATATTTGGGAAAAAGGTACCCATGTTTGTCTTATCATCTAATGGGGGAAACTCAGGTATCATGTTCTCTTTTAGTTTTTAAAGTTCACTTGACCTCTTTATTTATTTGTCATAGCATTCGTTTATCATATCCTGACATCTTTTATTGTTGAGAACCTGTAGATGGAGATTTAAGTTTGAAATCCTTGAAGTACCACCTTGATACTATTCAAGGTGAAAACCATGTGTTCTTTCGGTTTGATTTTGATACTATCCTTGTTGCCACTGAAAACTTCTCTAGAGCGAATATAGTTCCTCAGTTTCGATTTAATTCCATGTACAAGGTATCCAAAATCATGTATTTTTACATGTTTTATAAGGCTTCCTGTTGTTTGCAAGAAACTCCTAACTTGACTTCTCTTTACAGGGCAGACTACAAAATGGGCAAGATATAGCAATTGCTGAATCTTTTCCCAATAGATTTGTGGAAAATCATATGCGCGAGGTATCAATATTGGTAAAGTGTGAACATGAGAATTTGATCAAGTTGCTTGGATATTGCATTGAAGGAACAAAAGTGTTCCTCGTCTATGAATTTGCGTCTAATGCAAGTCTCCATCACTTGCTAGATGGTATTATTTTTTTGTCTTGCCAGAATTTAAGAGCAAGCAATCAGTGATGTCAACCTTCTTTTCAATTAATTATTATATAAACTTGGTGGACAAATGCTGACACATTTATTTTGTGATGTGTTTGTAGATCCTATGCGTACTCATTTGGATTGGAATAAACTGTACAAAATAATACTAGGTGTTGCTAGAGTACTTGTTTACCTTCACAAGCATGCTCCCATACGGATCATTCATGGTAATATTGGACGTCGGAACATTCTTTTAGATGAAAGCTTTGACCCCAAACTGTCAGATTTTCGGTTCACAACAACAATCGGCGAGAGTGACTACATTGGTGTTGATGCAATTCATGGGACTTAGTAAGTACATAATAACTCACCTTTTAGAAGTGTCCTTTTTTCCTAGTGTTTAAACCTCATACATGAGGGTTCTTATCAAGCCTATGTAACCAATGCCTCGATTATCTCAAAACATAGTAATTTTTATAGACCATTAGCAGTTTTTGTCGTTATTGCTAATAGATAAGGATGTAATATGTGGCTTTTTACATATTCATACTAACTGAGATTCCTACTGGTGGTTGTGGGTTTAAAACTCTACATGTTTTTTTGACTCCCTCAAAAACGAAAAGAAAAGAAACTGAAAAATTAAAAAATATTGCTTTTGTAGCATGTGGAGGTGACATTGATGTTCTTTTAGTTATTCCGGAGCAATATCATTCCCTTCAGATTAAGAGCATCTTAGTTGATTTTCTTTTAGTTATCTATATTGAAGGAAAGTAGCACACCGTTTAAAAGTTTTTCATGTACACCCATGTTTGTGTCCGTGTTTTCTTCTTGAAATTGTGGTAATTTTGTATTGTTGATCATGTCTAATACCTGCACATGTGACAGTGGTTTCATCGCACCGGAGTATGCAAGGTATGGAGTTTTGTCAACCAAGGTAGACGTCTACAGTCTTGGTGTGGTGGTTTTGGAAACTTTGGCCGGGCATAGAACATCCGTGCATATTCCCCTCATCGAATATGTAAGTATAATTATAGAACACCATTATATGTGCCTATGTAACCTCTATTCCAAATAATAGAGGCATTTCTAAGTTTTCAAATTAAAGCCAGAACTTCTGAAAAACATAATTAATATCCATGTATAGCCAATTTGCTTACAACTAATAACATAACAAACCTTTTAAGTGACTTGTCAACTTCATGGGAAAGCATTTTGATTATTCATCTTTTTTGTTATATGATTACCAGATACAATGAATTATTGCAGGTTCAGAAAAATTGGTTGGAAGGAGCACTGTCAAGCATAATTAATCCGAGAATTGACGTTGATTCAAGTTCTATGACCAAATTTTTCGAGATTGGGTTATTGTGTGTTCAAGCAAATCCCTCGGATAGGCCAACAATGGAGGAAGTTGTTTCCATGCTGCTTGATAGCTCATCTCTCACTCTCCACGTGGCAAAAATGCGAGCAATGGTCACAATAGAGCGTTCAAATAGTACGAGTGACCCTGTTGACTATTACGATATAGCTACGGTTGAAGAGTTTATATCAGATTTAGGCCCCAGATAGCCAATTACTACCTTGAGAGTTTATAGTACAACCCTACTTTTTATTTTTAGTATTACAACGCATGCCTTGTTAGACGTTTAGCTTATACAAGATAATAAGAGGGTTCCAACTACCAAGTGTCTAACTCATCACACTAATTAACGAAATGCAAAACTTTTCTTGTGGTGTGATGATATGGTCTCGTTGTCTTCTACTACTGTTATCAAAGTAAGTCGGTCATGGGCTTCAAACCAAACATGGTTTTTGGATCAAAGTTTTGATCTCGCCATCGTTTATTGCCATCACATATCTTCCGAGTGCCCTAAGTGCCATGATTGATCTCTTTCAAGTGTGTTGCTAACGTTGCCACTTATCACCATTATCCAGCCATTTCAACCACTTAGTTCCCCAACACGGAAGATAATAAACGATTAAGCATGTTACTCCATGTCTAGCAGTTTATACACTATGTCTACTTAAGGTGTACTAACATGCTCCATGTTAGTAATGGTAAAGGTCATATATTCTTCATATTGGTTTCTCCACCTTTATTCTCCATATAAAAACTTCAAACTCAAAGACCTTCACACTTTTAAGGTCAAATTCTCAAGTCCAATGTGAATCTTACACATGTGACTTAGTTTTGTGGTTGGTCACTTACATCTATTTTCTTCAATCATTGTGTTGACTTTGGCATAGAACCCCCTGTTTGTTCGTTTACCAGGTTCAACACGAAATCATAAACAACCTTCTGGTTCATTCTGGTTCATATATATATACACAAATATATACATACATGAAGACTCACTCATATAGACATATATGAACACCGGCCAAACCCATCGCTACCGGCCAACCACCGCCCCCACCACCATACCACCGACGTCACCTAATCGCACCCTATCACAAATTTGTCGCTACAACCACCCTCCATCCGATGCTTCCGATTTAAACCCACCACAGTCGCCTCCTTCGGTTCAATCCACTGCCCCTTCGACTTCGATCTGTGACTTGCAAATGGTGGCGCGAACGGAGGATGGCGGAGCAGTTGCTCATATGATGGTGGTTCTGGCATACGTGGTCCGGGGGAACGTGGTCAAAGATGGTCGGGGATGGCGGATGGCGGTCGGCAGTCAACGATGGTAAAGGGTGATGGCGGTTGGTGGTCGGCGTTGGTAATAGATGGTCGCCAGTTGTGGAAACGAGGGAGAAAGTGGTTTTGGGGGGGGGGGGGGGGGGGGGGGGGGGCGTCTATTATATTCTTATAAGATGTTAATTAAAGTTTAGTGGGACCCATGCATTTAATATACTAATTTTGTTTTTATTTATTTAAAATTAAGAGTATTTTGGTTATTTTACGCTAACTTAACTGAGAGACAGGTTATCGATCAGAATCCTATAAATAAAGGGGATTCTTCGACTTGCACTTTCTTTTATCTTTGATAGTCGGATAGCACAATAAGGCAGTTACACTCCTCCGCTTGGCATTCCAGTTCAAATACACTGACTCCCCTTTCGTCACAAGGCGTGGAATTAGACCAAGGCAAGTCGAAGGAAGGAGATGAGCGGAAAGTCTTTAAACGTCCAGTGCCTTCGCAAACGAAGTTCAGAATCAACAAGGGTTCGACATCCACTTCAAGGACCAATGGCGTTACGGTTTGACAAACAGCTGGGACCAATGATGTAATTTTTTAAATGTTGGGACCAATCCTACAATATGAACAAACCACATGAACTAATCGTGTAATTAACTCGAAATTTTAATATGCACTGGACTTAATTCTCTTTCTCTTTCCATGTATTTTTTTAAATTGATCTATTTAAGAATCAAACTATTCTTGAGTCTGTTTTATAGTAAGTATAAATTTATACGTTGCAGTTCCTAGTTTGTTTAACAAAAAATGAGTTGATGAACGAAATAGAAAACTAAGCTCAAACTAAACGGCCTTAAGGAGGCGATAAACATTTCATGGTCCGACTCATTGTGAAAAACAAAAATACCTTGTTAGGATCAATTGCATGTATACCCTTGTAAACATCCCTATATATACCAAAACAAAAACTTTAATTGCATACATACCTAATTTATTGTTATGACAATATTACCCTCCTAAAAAATTAATAAACACTTATAGATGGGTATATATACCATTAAAGAGTTTCATAGAAAGAAATATGCTTTTAACTCATTTGCTAATTATGAGGTTTATAAGGGGAAAATTTGCGAATTATGAAGTTTTAGTAAGCATAAGGGCAAATTAGTCATTACATAAACTACTTTTAATGAAAATAGGTAAATTTGCTAATTATGAGGTTTTATAAAGGGATACATGCATTAAAATTTTTTGGTTGGGTATATATGCCATTAAAGAGTTTTAGAGGAGGAAATATGCTTTTAACCCATTTTTTATCGATGATAAGTTCTACTAGTTTATAATTTGAGATTTTTTGTTTAGATACTATTTGGATGTTGGTGATATTTTTTTTATCGATGGTAAGTTCTACTAGTTTATAACTTGATTTTTTTGTTTAAGTTTCACAAATATGATGATCCCGCTCGTCCTCGATCAGCATCAAAAACACGTTTGTAAACAGCAAGGCAGCAACCCGGTAGGCGATTGAGAACGGAATCCAGAGTAAAAAAGAAGAGAAAAGAAGGTGGAATGGGTAAAGTCGACGTGTACCGAGGATAACAAGCAAACACAAAAAACAGTTGTACCCTAAACACAGAAAATTGTACTATTATGTACGGTAAAACCCTCACATAAGGAGGTTGTTGATTAATAGAATATAAATGTTAAATAATTACTTCATTAATTGCTTAATTTTTAAATTGAATACTCGAGTACTTATAATCTAGTAGTATTTTTTTATTTTGTGATTCGACTCTAACTCGAACATAATAAAAAAATCTAAAATCAAGTGATAAGCATCCCAACATTCATTGATAGATTTCCTAGGAATGCAAGGATGCCAACTTTGGTGGTTTTTATTTTAAACAGTATTTGAAACAACTTTTAATACCCGAGTGAGCTCTCTTAAGATGGATGTCAACTGGTCATATCGATCTTGACGCTCTAGGCCTGATTTACGTAGGAACACCGTCAAAGTAGAAACTCATTAATGCAGTAAAACCTTATTAAGTTAAGTTTAAACCTGAGACCATAAATATTTCAAAACCAAACTATCACCCCATACTATTAAACTATAGGACCACCTACAATTAGAAAAAAAGATAATACCCAACAAAAATCACTTGAATGTCACATGACACATCACTTGATTTAAAAAAGATACTTTCATAGTAACATAAAAACTAATATATTAAAAGCATGTACATTATATATATATATATATATATTATATATATATATATATATATATATATATATATATATAATTATTAGCATAACCTCCCGTGTAACGAAAAAAATAAATTTGAAATAAAATAGAAATATAAATTATCAGTGACTATTAATAAGTTTGTAATATACACGCATGTAAAGATCGATTAAATAAATATGTAAACATGTAAATTAAATGAAAGGATTAAATACATAAAAACAATATTATTGTTTATAAATATCTAAAAACTTCTTTGTATACAAATGTTTAACCAGATTCAGTCAACTTCTCAAACTTAAAAAATCATCTTTTTAGAATATTCCATTGCATTGTAGTGTCATATAATTAAATATGTAAAAAATTAAGGATGCATAGCATATATGTTTTATAAGATAAATATTAAAAGAATAAAATAACAATTTCATTAGTTAAACAATACCTCTCCTCAACCACAACAAACTTAATGTAGTAAGTTTCTACCATATTATTATATACTAGCTGCCTCCATAAACGAATCACATCATGATATGTTGAGATCATTTAATTTAAGAAAGTTAATTTTGATACTGATGATATCCTGTTGAGCAAGGTAATTTGATGTTTTATCAATAACGTATTAAACTGGTATATATAAAAAAAATGAACAAAGTGAAGGTTATGGTCATAGGACAAAAAAATATCAGTGTTAAGGTTATCATTAAAAACTTATTTTTAAATCAAAGTTACGTAATATTATAATTAAATGCAATACGAAATGAGTTGAAAATAATGACTGTGTGAATAATAGAAAAGTAAGAGAAGTTATTCATGCAAAATACCTGGACTTTTTGATTATAAGAGAAGTTATTTCATATATTTCTCAAATATCTTTGATATTGAAAGAAGAGTAAATACAAAAAAATTATTGTATATATATATATATAATAAAATAATGATATAATGTTATAAATACAGGTAAATATTATATGATATTGTTAAAATATAGAAGATTCTCAAAATTTGAAATTATTAACCCAAAATACTCAGATTGATTGTTATTATTGAAATGTAAATTTATGAACTACATATATTCAATTGAATATTCAAATTGTTAGTTTTAAATTTTGACTAAATTAGTTTTTTTAGATAGACTAATTGTTGAAATTTTTTTTAAATTTCCATTTTATTCATTAAATTTTAAAATCTAATTTTAAAATTTTATTTAATTAGACATTAAATACTATTTAAACATGATTATGAGATTCCTTTTATAAATCATATTGCTAATAAAATGGTACGTAGCAATCGTATATTGTGAAGATGTCATGTGGTAATGTATTGCCTAAAATCTTGCCATGTGACTTAACCTCTTTCTTTTATTATATACTAGATTAGAGCTCATGTATTATATGAATGAAATAAATAAAACATGTCAAAATCATTAATTTTATAAATATTTTATTTTCTAGATGTTATGAGCCATTGATGAAATAAAAACATAATGAATATCTGAAATTATAAAAATGATGTAATTAGAAATTATTACTCTATATTTAAAGATAAAATATGTCTAAAGTCATATAATTTAGTATGTATTAATAAATTATTAAAATAAAAATATTTATTGTTTAGATGTTTGATAGTTTAGTTTATTGATTTAAAATAATTATCATTTAATATGAGAGAGACAAGAAACACAAATATAGATATGTTTGTTTTGACATATTTTAGTAAAAAAGGAAAGTCAAAATGATTATTGTTATAATTTTCGTATTTATTATGAGAAAGAGATGCGGAAAATAATTTTTTTATATGATAAAATGACGACACGTATCACTTGATATACTAGAATGATGACACATGTTTAAAAAAATCTTATTTTATTATATGTTGTAGATTATAGATTGAGATAAGCAACTATGTTGCTACAATAAATTTTAGAATCTTTGAAATTAGCCACCAAACTTCTTTTTATAGTTAGGGTTAAAATGAAAATTTCAAATTCAATATGGAGAGTAGTAATCTTTGAAATTAGCAACTTATTATTATATCAATTAAGAAATTTAGTTGTGATTGAGTATTAATGTTCTTTTTTATTATTTATTTATTGTTTTTAAACTCAGTATTAAATGGGTGTACCCGTTGTTTCATTTATCTCTCGTTTTATGCAGTGTCTAGAGAAGGAGGGATTGCAAAGCGATATGATATATGTAGCCTTACTCTGCACCACTTTGTGCCAGAGGCAGTTTCTCATAACTAGAATCCATAACCAGCCTCAAGATCACTTTCGCTTACCTCTTCACTTTTATTTTTTTTCCTGCATGGTCAATACTAATGTATAAATAGTCAAAAGCAAACACAAAATTTAACACATACGTTGTATTTATGTTTCGAACCCGCTACGGGGCGTGGGATATAATTACCGGTTACTTTTAGTATGCATCCCAAATCCACATCGCCAACTATACCACACCATATTCAATTTAATATCACTTTATTTGTAAAGCTTGTTTGAAAACATGCAAAATGGTAGGAGTGTTCAAAAAGCCGAAAACTAGAAAATACTGAAAAATAAATTGTATCCATAACCAAAAAACAAAATCAGATTGTGAATTGATTTCAAATTTAGATTCTAACCATATCCGAATTATGAAATTGGTTTTTGGTTCGGTTAACGCTTACACAAAATCCTGCTTATTCGGTTCAATTATCCGAACAAAACGAATAATAACATGTTTAATATGATGACCAAACCATATAAATTGGTTGAATTTTGGATGATTATGCCTATTTCCAATTTTGTTCAATTCGGTTAACAGTTAAACCCAAAACTTTTCATACCGAGTAAACTAGACCGGAAAAACCGATAAGCGAACCATTAAACACCACTACAAAAACCGTCATTTACCAGCTAAACAACAATTGAGCGTAAAATGAAACGAGCATTTACAAGCCATCTAAAGTCTCATATCCCCTAAATTTTGAACAATCGTCTAAGTTTAAGACTTATATATTTTAAGTTTCAGAGTGGTGTGGGTATAACACGAATGGGTCAGGATCATTACAAAATCATTTTTTATTTTCAGAACCAAAAAAACCATTGATTTACATAAATTATATTGCGAACAGTTAATTTATATAAATGTAAGTTAAGACTATTGATATTTAATTATTTTACATAGTTTATTATTTATGTCTAATATATACATACGTAAAACAATTCATATATCACCACACCTAAGTTACATTTAAATAAATTAATAGTTTTTTTAATTCTAAAAATTAGTGGTTTTGTAACTATTCTGAACTAACACGACCATGTCTATAACCAAACTTATAGAGTAAACTTCGTTTTTACTCCATGTGGTTTGGTCAAAATAACGATTTATCTTCAAAGGTTTCAAAATCTTGATTTTACTCATTGTGATTTGCAATTCGTTCCGATTAACTTCAACTCACTAACAACGTTAAATATTTCTGTTAAGAGAATGGACATTTTAGTCATTTTACTAATAGTGGTCAATAATGTAATTTAATCAAACTTGTATAGAATTAAAAAAAATAAAAACTTCGACACAAATATCTCCTTTCTCTCTCTATTTTCTCTCTCTACTCTCTCTCTCTCTATATATATCAAAAACCCTGGATCACCCATGCCATAGCCACTACCCACCAACCACCACACCAACACCATACAATCGCAACTAGAGGTGTACAAGAAACCGAAATAACTGAACCGTAACCAAAATAACCAACGCAACCGAACCAAAATAACCAAAACCGCTAAGAAACCGACGGTTTGGTTTGGTGATTTTTTGGAAACCGAATTTTTTGATTCGGTTTTGGTTTTGCTTGTAACAAAACCGAAAAACCAAATCGTAACCATACAACCAAACTTGTATATTTAAAGGTGTAATCATACATTTATAAACATTTATTAGCCTATTATTTACTTATTTAACTTATGTTATCTAAAAGAGATTGAATATTTAGGTTTCAAAAATAATTTTAAACTTTTTTTGTTTGAATTTTCTGTTCTTATTTTTTATGAATTACATTGAACTTTAATGTCAATTAATTTATAAGAATATATTTAAAGATCAACAAAATTATATAAGGCCTAAGTTTTTAGCTTAAATTCATTACTTTAAAATAATTTTTTCTTTGGAAACTTGAAGTCCAAACGGTAAAACCCAAACCGAACCAAAACTGAAGTGAAAACCAAAAACTAAAAAAACCAAAATCGAACGGTTTTATAAACCTAGAAACTGAAATATCGGTTTTTGGTTTTGGTTTTAGGCTAAAACCGAATCAAACCGACCGTGCACAACCCTAGCCGCAACCGCCGCACAACCATCATCACCACTCCGCCTCATCCTTCGTTCCATCACACCACCATCGCCCGTTGAACACAATTGAACCACCATCGCCCATTGAACATAGTTGACCCACCACACCAACATTGCCCTTTGAACCAAAGTCTCCCCATTAAACAACAACATTGTCTCCGCTGCCACCTCGAACCATGTCTCCTCTACCACCTCAAACAACTGTCTCCTTTGCCGCCTTGAACCACCACATAAGATCTGAAGGCAGCTGACTCGGGAATCACCATCACCTAATTACCAGGTCTGAGAATCTCGTAAGTTGCTGACGATTAGGTTAGGTTACAGGCTTCAATTTGGAGAGAAAGAAGATGAAGGTATGGTGTTGGCGGTGGCGACATGTGGCTTTGCTGCTGGTGGCGACAAATTGTATTGCTGATGGTGACATACTACTGGTGGCAGTTGATGATAAAGATGAAAGGTGGTGGTATGGGATGGCTAGAAATGTGAAGTTGTGGTGGTGCCGGTAATGATGATGGTGGTGGTTGTGAGAGGAAGTTGTGCAGTTCATTGTATTAAAGACTAACCTTTTACTTTTCAATTAATTTAACTAAATTACACAATTGACCTCCTATTAGTTTAAGCATATTACAAAATTGGTCCTTGTGTTTGAAAAGTTTAAAATGCCATTTCATTTAACAGAAATACTTAACACTGTTAGTGGGTTGTAGTTAATTGAAACGAAATTTAAACTACAAAAAATAAAAACAAGATTTTAAAATTTTTGGAAGCAAACAGTTGTTTTAAACAAATCAAAGGAAAGAAAAAGTTTACTGAAACTTATATAGACGTTTCACCTGAAGTAACGTGACATCCTCCCACCAAAAGAGGCGTTGTAGCACCGTAAGATAAAAACGAAACCATAAGCAAATCGATCAAGAGAGAGGAAGATCGACAAGGAGGGAGAGAATCGAGAGATCTAAAGCAACGGGACTCAACAAACCAAGATCAACAACCCGTCTCTCCTCTCCGATTAGATCGGACCCTCTATCTGCAAATCGATTATCAATCAAGGGTTTATGCAAACAATTCTCTATTCCCTTTGAATGATTTCAAATTGTGCACAAAACCCCATTTCGGATCCCCATTTCGTCACCCCTTTTGAGAGTTTGATTGCTTGAACGGTTGATTGTGGGTTCGATTGAATGGCGTCGGATCAGATGGTGTCTAATTCCACCGTTTCGTTGAAGAAGCAGCAGCAATTGGAAGCTGGGAAGAAGCGGGTATGTTCATCAAACCCTTTTGTAATTTGTTGGGGAAGGTTTGATTTTGGGGTTTTTGATTGTGGGATTTGTCAATTTGAGTTAATGTAGTGATGATTTGCACTTTAGGGTTGATTTAGGAAGAGTTAGTTTGTGTGTTGGTTTTGGGTGTCAGATGATGTAAACCTAATGTAGACTTGTTTGTTATGAATAAGTGAAGATTTTGATTTGATTATTAGTTGATGTGAAGGGGGTTTGGGTTTCTTGAAGTTCATATGTTTGATGCTCAAAAGTTCAAGTATGAACCATCTTATGGAAGGGTTGTGATTTTTAGGAGAATTCTTAACTTGGGTGATGTGTTAAGAACCAAGAAAGCTGTTTATTAGGTGTGCATGGAACTTATAAAGATGCAGAAAATATGACATATCTATATGGAAAGCAAAAGATAAGAAACAAATCTAGTTATACACATAATTGAGTGATCATAGTCCATCTTGCATTGCTGAAAACTATGGGAGGAAGTTTGTTTGCATTAAAGCGTCCATTCAATGCTCAATAAAATTGCGATGAAGTCTTTAACTATAGATGATTTGATTCAAGATTCATGCTTTACTCAAATGTTTGTTGTTATGTAGTCTTTTGTCGTATTGTTGTCGTCAATAAATTTTTGTTCTAGAGAAGTTACAGACAAACAAACGTACCCTGAGTAGGGTCTTGGGAGTGTGAGATGAGGGCAAATCTTACCTCTATCCCATGAGACAAAGAGGCTACTTCCATTTGAGACCCCTACTCCTTGCTCAATAGTTCTAGACAAGTCAGTGTTCTTATTTATATTTCAATTTTAAAGTTGGATGGTTGATGTGCAATGAAGTGCCTTAATCTCTGCACTAGTAGGACATATAGTTTGCAACAAAATGCCAAGTATGATGGTTCAGACTATTGATTGCTCGTGTAGTCATGTTAACAGCATTGTAGTAGAACCTTTTGACATCAATAAAAACATCCTTGTCAGTTCTTAGGACTTTCTACAATGAAATTGTTTCAATCTGTTGTTGAGTATAGTTTGAATAGCATTGGGTCATAAATATAAAACTTATAACCCAAACATCCTTATTGGTAGAGTAGGCGATCAACTGAAATGCAGTCTACAAAGTAATTTTAGTAAGAATAACTCATGAAGGCCTTTTTTTTCTGCTTTGATTTATCTTGAATAAGTATCAGCTAAGAATGTAATAATATTTGGCTAGGTTGTGCTGGAATGACCATTAGAAAAAAAGAATGTTTGATTGAGAATATCATGCAAGTTATAGTTGATATAATTATATAAAATTGTATCTTTTATCTGGTCAATACCTCATAGTTTTGTCTCTCCTCACTATTTATGTGAATAGCAAATACACTTTTAGTGTCAATATTTATGTCTATTGATGATTCTATAACAGCTGATTATTGAACTATAGTGGTTTATGCCGTTTATGTTAGTTTATTCAAGTCTATGATGCTTTTTGCTAAATATGTTCATATTAATGTTAATTCAAGTAAGTGCATGATGCTTGTTGCTAAATGATGTTACTATTTAGTACCAGTGGTAAATTCTTAATTGATAATTTAATTAGTTGGTGTCTAATATATCAAGTATATATGCATATTCAGTACTTTAATTTATTTTTTGTGTGTCTATACTTGTATTTATCTTTAATATCTTGTGAATTATGTGATTCATTATGATGATGTCACCATGAATCTTGTGCCCCAGTCCTTCACTACTCTAGAAATTTAGGTGCCTTCACTTGCTTCATTCGATAATACTAGTCATGCCCAGATCATTTATGACTTTTGATCTTTATATTTAATTAATGAAAGTGACTTGTAATAATTTAATGAGATGGTTAGAAAACAATACCTTAATTATTTTAGTAACAAGCAAAATTCAACACCACTTTATTCGTTGATTATATGTTGGCTTGAATTTAAAGATGTCACTTTTTTTACTATATTATAAATAGTTAAGTTACATAAAGTTGAAAGTTAATTGCAAGTAGCAAGTTGGTATTATGCAACAAAGAATAAGTTAAACATGTTTCCAAAGTGATTACTCGAGAATAGAGAGTTGAGACTTGAGGAAGATTGAGATTTAGCAATAAAAAATGGAACTACAATCAAGTTAGTTATTGAAGTTCAAAAGATTGTTTCGAATAATATGGACCAAAATACCCAAAAAACTAGCTCTTTTATGACTGGTAGGAGTATTAAAATTGTTAACACATCCTAAAATTATGAAAAGTTGCCATTTTGGACTGGTTCGTGTCTAACAGTCTGAGCAATTTGATTGCTTGGGCTGCTGGACAGGAACTAGTTTGTAGTTTGAGCTTATCTGTACTTTTTGGCCCAATGGATTTATTCACATCATTTAGTAGTAAACTTTTTATCTTTATTTAAAGCTTTATGCTTGTTTTGTGTTACAGCTAGAGGAGTTTCGTAAAAAGAAAGCAGCAGCCAAAAAATCTGCTGCTAATAATTCTGCCAATTCCGCTAACGGTGACCACCAGGAGACAAAACCTGTGGTTTCTGATTCTGTTCAGGTGATACCAGATGCTACATCTGATTCAGGTCCAGGATTTCATGTTGGAAATAATGAAAAGAAAACAGCAAAAATTTTTGAAGCTGAACCGGAAGTGAATCCTATTAGCAGTTTCAATAAACCTTCCACAAGTCCAGAGCCCACATATTCAACTGACAAAAAGTTGGACCACAAGGCATCTTATGAGGTGGATCCCGAAAAAAATAAAGCATTTAATCATCCAGAAGAGAATATCTTTAACAATTATAATCAGTTTAGGAATACAAGGCAGGAAGATTCCTTTAAAAACAGTACAGATGAAAATCTAAAGGATTTTACCTCTACACGTCCTGTAACCACTCAAGTTTCTGTTACCAAGTCTTCTCCTGAGAGATCTCATGGTTCTTCTTTTGCTAACAACTTAAATTACAATAATTATCAACCAGCTAATGGCCCGACATACAAAGGTAATGTTCTTTTTTCTTTTGTAGTAACAATGTAAATTCTAGAGGTGGTAATCTCGACCACTTTACTTACTTTTGTGTCAATTTTAGTTATATTTTTACGTTCTTATCTCTAAAGGGTCAAAGCGGTAAATAAAAAACTATAGCTAAAAAGGAAGTGGATTCAAATGGGACTCTATTTATTTACAAAAAATAAAAATAAAAGTAAGTTCATAAATTTTTATTGGACAAATATTGTTTTGGGCCTGTCACATTTTTTCCTCGTTTTGACCTGTCACATTTAGTAAATTCTATAGTGTTCACTTTTACCATACGTCCATACCTTTAAACTTTCAGATTCTTCCTCTGAAGCTAGGAAATCTATACAAGATATGTTGGAGAATCGTTATCCTCCAGTTTCTTCAGTGGATGATAAGAGCCTATTTGATCATCCAGCCAATGCAACTAGCTCATCTTTATGGTCATCTGAACCTTTATCTACAAATAGCAGATCTGAAGCTACACCCTTGTATAATCGTCTCATGTCACCAGGCTTAGCTGGCAGTAGATCTCGCTCATCTTTTCTGGATTTGATCAACGTGTCTAGAAATGCTGAGACAGATAAAGATAACCCGTTTAGCTCTAAAGTTTACCCAGTGGATGGTCATGTCTCGTCTGATCCTCAAAATTTTATCTTTAGGCAGGGTATCAATGAATTTGATATGGAAAAAAAGAGCAATTTTGATTCTACCAAACAGAATGAAGATTTTGCTGCTTTGGAACAGGTTGTATATCCTTCTAGGCCCTAGCAATGTTTAGCTTTTAGTAAATTTTTCACTTCATCCATAGTTAATGATGGATTTTTTTTTGCTATTAGTTTAATACCTTCACGATGTTTATTTGTTTACATTTTCTTAAAAAATATTTAAACGCCTCCTACCACCAATATTACGCATAGTTTATTATGTTTTACATTAATTGATAGTTTATTTACTTGCCAAATGTCCTGAAGCTGCATACTATATACGTTTTGCTATTCTTACTTTTCTTTTATATCTTGAACAGCATATTGAAGATCTTACACAAGAAAAGTTCTCTTTGCAACGAGCTCTTGAGGCTTCTCGAGCTCTAGCTGAGTCTTTAGCCACCGAAAACTCAGCGCTAACCGATAGTTATAACCAACAGGTAGGAAATTATTTTTTCCAATTTGAAAGTGTGTCTTATTTTTGGAAAGTAAATTAATATTCATATTTTTTTGTCTCTTTAATCTTTGTTTTTCTTTTTTCTTTGCAGGGAGCTGTCGTCAACCAATTAAAGGCTGATATAGAGAGCTTGCAGCATAAAATAAATGCGCAGCTGGTATGTTTTATTAAACGCGATTATCAGTAGTGATTGTGTGGCATTAACTGTACGATCCTAATTTTTTTTAATGTTTTTGCGCATGTTTGTTAATATTGCTGTTGATGATTTCTTTACTTTTTATGTGACTAGGTAGAACTTGAGGCTGTGAGGACCGAGTATGGAAATGCCCAGTTAGAATGTAGTGCAGCTGATGAACGTGCCAAGTTGCTGGCTTCTGAGGTTATTGGATTAGAAGAAAAGGTACTCACACCCATGGTAGCTTATGAACATACTTTTAAAGGTGAAAAACTACAGGTCGGGAAACTGGTTAAAAGGGGTAACTTTTTGGTGCAAGTTGAAATTGGTCTGGTCAAGTTGGGTTAACCACAAACAGGTTTTATCCAGACTGTTTCAGCTTTTTCATAAATAATTAGCATGTCAAATATAATTACAAAATTAAATAATTTCAGCTATAATTCAAGTGTTCAGCATAAAGTGAGTTAGGATGTTTTGTGCATTAAGAAAATGCTTTGTGCCACTTTAGGACCCTTGAACTGTCTTTCTAACTGAATATTATTTATTCTTCATAGAATTCGTTAAGTTAATTAAGAACAGTGCGGTGTTATTCTCTGACATGACTATGTTATTTCTTTTATGGTAGTTATTTATAGGCACCTTTTTTTGTAGGCACTCAGACTAAGGTCTAATGAGCTAAAACTGGAGAGACAATTGGAAAATCTGGAAGCTGAATTGTCCTCACAGAAGTACGGTCTGAGCTTATGGCTTTAAAGTACTACTCAGTTGTTGTTATATTAGTCTTCTATATATTTCAAGTAGGGCCTACATATTAGTTGAACAAAGAATTATGACATAATAATTGTTTAAATTGCTATAGAAAGCAAGGTTGTCTGACCCTGAACTTGTCCTAATCGTACTCCTATGCCATTCGATGGTTGATAATTTGCATATATAATATGTTCAGGAGAAAAATATCTAGCATGGAAAAGGATCGCCAAGATCTGCAGTCTACTATTGATGCTTTACAAGAAGGTATTTATATATACAGTAATATGGTTTGTTGAAATTTTTTTCATCAATGAAACAGATGACGACAAACAAACATGCTGTGCAGAAATCCAACTTATGCTGTAGGGTCTGAGGAGGGTGAGATGAGGGAAAACCTTACCTCTATCCCAGGGGATAAAGAGGCTTATCCCAAAGAGACCTCTGGCTCGGGAAAATATCTTTTTCTAGAAAGTATAGAAAAATACATGAACAAAACAAGTTTCGTAATAAACAATCAAACAAACTAGTATAGTAATTGTAGTATGGTTGATTTCTCACAATGTGACTGGGATTCACCTTCAATTTGACACTTGATAATGCTTGTCTTTTTGTATTTTTGCTGCTGGTCACATGAGAAATTGACCTTTGATGCTAGAATTGACTTGCTGACTACTTACTAATTGATATGTTGGTTTGACTTTTTGGATGTCATTCTTTTTACATTCTGATGATTTTGTGTAAATGCAAAAATACTTTTTGAACAGAGAAAAAACTCATGCAATCTAAGCTGCGGAAAGCTCCCGTAGCTGGGGGGAATTCAATGGATATTAAGAAGAATTCAACTAGTAGAAAGGAAGTATCAACTTCTACAGATGATCTTGGTATGTGATTATGTCATAATACAAAAAAAATATTCCTCTGTCATTAAAAATGTAGTCATATAAGGTGCAAGTAACTTGTAGCATAAAAAAAAGTAAAGGAAATTGTGATGTGCCTGTGATTTCTACATGTGCAGTAGTTTTTCTTCTATTTGCATTTTTGATATTTTTCTTGATGCAGTTGATGATAGTGAAGATGTGTTACCTGATCCCACAAACCTTTCAACACAAGCTACTCGTGGTGAAAGTGATGCTTTCTTGCCGTCACTAAGTAGGAATCTCGGTCTTGAAGTTTCATCTTCAAGCATACCTCCAGATCAGATGAATATGATCCAAAATATCAACACACTTATTTCTGAGGTAGTTTCTGTGTTTTTATAATAAGATTTTATGAATTGCTTGTGATCCCACTGATAACTTCATGATATATAAATATTGTTATGTTTGTCTGGTTTCAGTTAGCTTTGGAAAAAGAACAATTGATGCAAGCTTTGTCAACTGAATCATCTTTAAGTTCCAAGTTGAAGGTATGGTGTAGAGAATCAGATACGCGATACAAGCATTATAGTGTTATCATTATAGTTGCATATGACACTCTGTACAACATTAATTTAATATTCCTTTGCTTTATGAAGGATTTGAACAAGGAACTATCCCAGAAACTTGAAGTTCAAACGCAAAGATTAGAGTTGTTGACTTCTCAGAGTATGGTGAGTGATATTATGCCACAAAGAAAGCCTGGTCCTGGTCCTCGTACCGTGGTTGATAATACTCCCTATGCTGATGAAGGTGACGAGGTACAAAAAGACCGCTCTTTATGATAAATATTATATTGTTGTGTAGTTTTAAAGTTGGCAATTTTGACCCACTTACTTGTGAATGGGTTGATTTAGTATATAATTTATATCTAATGGGTCAAAGTCATACTATTTAGCTTTAAAAGAAACTTGTCAAACACCCCCAAAGTGTAGTTTTAGTGGATAAAAATTCTCCCAAGTAATTTAATTAAAATGTAATAGATTATGAAATAATATAACTCATGTAATCATTTTGACTCAAATAATTTCCTTAACAATATGTCTCGGGTCAACACAATCCAACCTGTACCGGGAAGTTTACCCGCTAGCCAATTTGCCAACCCGTTCATTTTGCCAGCTCTAGTTGCATCAGACTGCATTGCCGTATATTTATAACCTCGTGTTATTATTGTTTCTATAATCGGTGTAGGTTGTGGAAAGAGTTTTAGGATGGATAATGAAGCTATTTCCCGGAGGCCATCAAAACGACAAACAAAGCATCTATGAAAAAACAGTTACCGAGGTTTCACATGTCACAGACCCTTCCATGGGGGTGCAATTTCATCTCCTTGGGAACTATTGGCAAACACAGCGAGTGTTTCCATGTTTTTATGGTTGTGGGAAAGCAAAGAGAATATACTGCGTTGAAGAGAACACTGTAAAATCAATGTTTTTATCAGTTTTTTTTCTTTTTTATACAAGTAAAGATATGTTTTCCTTTATTTTTTGAGTTACACAGGTAATCTTTGTCTGTTATGCTCATAATGTTCATGATGTATTATTGTGAGCGATTGATTTGATATGGGTCATAAGGATTGCCATTGTTATGTTGCAAAATTTGTAAAGAGCTTATTCTATTTAATTTTCAATCCTAGAAAAGACAAATTACTCATCATTCTTTAAAGGTGGTAAGGTCAGATCAACTGCACAAACATTTTATTTAGACAACATTATAAAAGTAGCCATTTTCCGGGTGGTATATCCGGCATGTGGAGAAACCTTTCTAATAATCCTTAACTCAAATGGTTAAGGTAAGGTACCCAAATGTAGCTTATATGTGTAAAATTGTTCTGACATGACCTAGAAAATGCTCTCTCTTCTATTTACACACACACAAACAGTCCATCATCGACCTTTGGCTCATCGTTTCCCCCATCATAAGTACCTGCATGAAACTATCGAGGGCTTAGCTCAGACGCAAACTCCTCAACCGCCTCAGAATCATAGTCATCATCCTCGAGATCCTTATATTCTGAAACCTCTTCTACAATCCATGATGACACTGGGTTTTTAGGAAGAGGAAGATCTAGAGATGAACTGCTACGCAGCACGCCCACAACTTCATCCATCGTTGGTCTATCAGTTTCATCTGCTTGAACACACAACAATCCAATTTGAATGAACCTTGATATCACACTCGAGTCAACATCAATTGTTGGGTCACTTATATATGAATTCTTTCCTGTTAACCAATTCTTCCAAACCTACAACAGTTCAACAGAGACACAATCATTGATATGATCATATACACAAGACCAACAAAGTGATAATGACGAAATCATTCGTCAAAAACTTGCATACTGTACAAAGTTTTCATCGGTCATTGGAAAGTGCTTGTAGTTTCTTTGACCGCTAATAGTTTCTAAAACCAACAAACCAAAGCCAAAGACATCACCCTTGGTTGAGAGACGAGCTTCTATCATATACTCCGGGGCCATGTATCCCCTGTTGGTTCAAAACATATAAATCATCAGCATTCGGAAAATAACAACAGACCACATAAGAACATATACATACAAAAGTTTTATAAACATATGCAATTTAAGTAAAAGTAGTTTTGTACTTGCATGGTGCCACATAGATTATCCACATCAATACAATCAGTCCCATTGATTGCTAAATATATTTCCGAATTGACATATGGCAGTTTGTGGTTCATGCTTTCATCAAAAAGAAAGTTCTCGGGTCTGACGTCAGCATGTAGAATCCGAATGGGAGCATGCTTGTGAAGGTAAAGAAGTGCATTGGCAACACCCATGATTATTCGTAGCGTTTATTCCAGTCCAAAAGAGTACTCATCAACGGATCTACAAACATATATGACAAAATATATGTTAGTCGAAAAGTTACTTCCAAGCATACAACTCTCACAACCGCTAAATAATGATCAGAAACTAAAGGAATCATTTTTAAGCCTTTGATCATGGAGCAGACGAAAAGGAGGGGACGTTCGTGATTGATGATATGGAAGATACATAATAATCAGATCTCAACCATCCGTCCTTTTCGAGAGGCATGTACTCATAAACAAGTATCATCTCTCGCCCGTCAATACAGTAACCAATCAAAGACACCAGATGACAGTGTCTTAACTTAGATAGCATATTAACTTCAACCCAAAACTCTACTGCACCTTGGTTAGAAGTTGAATCCAACCTCTTGATTGCAACAACTAAAAGCCTACCCTCACTAACTATGGTTCCTTTATAACTTTAATTTCTTTTTCCTTTTGTTAATAACGGCTACTCATGGAACAAGAGAGGCGTTAAAAGATGATTCAGAAAGTAAAGCAATTTGATATATAACTATGTTTTTTTATATATATAATTTAAGGGGTTTTGAGTTGTATCTAAATCTATTTATCAGAAGAATCTATAAATTAATGTAATATGTGATCTTTTATTTTTCTTAATAATGACAATTTATCTTGTGGATTCATAACAATTTGATATTTCACAACATATGTTTCATGTTTGTTTATGCATTTAGTGATATTAAATATAGGTATATCATATCATACTATAAACATCTTTTTGTTGTGACATTAAAAACTTTATCATACATATGAATTAGATCATACTATCAATATAACTTCTATTTCATATTTTATGTTTTACTCAATCTTTGTAATACACGGATCATTTTTATATCATATGGTTCGACTTCCAGACTTATGGCATAGGTGTGAAACAAAACTATACTACTCAAAACAAACAAGTCACATCTAATCAATATTTTCAAAACCAGATCAAACGATGAACCAATCATCTTACTAGTCGACTGGTTGAACCGGTCGGACCAGTAGAACCGGATGACATGTATATTAAACATATATATATATATATATATATATATATATATATATATATATATATATATATATATATATATATATAATTCAATATGAATATTTTATATGTGTAATTTATAATTACATATAAATTTATCAATAATCTTAATGTCCAACTTTAATTCATAGTCCAACCTACCCGTTAAACTCATTAAAATTTACAAAATAAAAAAATTAAAAATTTACAAAAATCCGATCCGTTCTAGCTCCTAGTCCACAGACCACCGAACCGGTTTGAACCCTGGTTAGCGGTCTAACCACCGAACCGGCCGACTTCTTAAATACAAATCGGGTGGATCGGACCGTGGACCTCCAAATCAATTCGTCTGATCAGAGTCTAAAAACACTGCATCCAACGACTCTTAAAAGTGTCGCGAGTTCACGACTATAGTTGCCATTGATACAATGATACCAACTCATCACAACGAAAGTGAATAATGCATTTACAAAATCTTTAACCAAAGTTGTTACTTCATAACTTTCAGAGTCTTAACCCAGATTTTTCTTAAACCACAACAACAAACATAAAAGAACTAGATACACAAACATATTTTTATTATATTTAGCACATGGTTACACCATAATAACTACATAGCATATCCAGATATAACTTCATAAACCAACACTTCAGACGCCTTGCAAACCACATAACGCTAGCATCTTCAAGCATTCACAATCATCCCACCTACAAAAGTCACAAGTTAACCAACCCAAACACAACAAAAAAATGGCAACAATATTATGTTAGTAACCGATTTGTACCGTTCGGGTGGAGCACTTGACCGGTAAAATACGAGGAGTCCTCGCATGCTAGAAACACATACGAGGGTGCGATCTCGTAAGGTTGTCCGGCCCTGTTCATCGGGCACTCTGACCCGAACTTCGAGGTCTTGTCTTCGTGAAACGAAGACGGTATCAGCGGGGTCCACACGGGTCCGGGTGCCACTCCGTTCACCCGGATGTTTTTTGATGCTAGTTGTAGTGCTAGACCGCGGATGAAGGACACGATGGCGCCCTTTGTTGAGGTGTAGTCGAGCAGTGTAGCGTTCCCTTTGTAGGCGTTTACGGATGTCGTGTTGATGATGCTGCTTCCTTCTTTCATGTGCTTTAGTGCATGCCTGTATATATCATATCATGAAGTTTCAGTTTAAATATAAAAACTTGGAACCGGTGGTATAAACAAAACTACAAAACATACTGAGTTTTAAGTATTTAAGTCCTGCTAGTGACAATAAAAAAGTTTTTTCGGACCGGGTTTGATGGATTTTTTTTTACCTATAGTGAATTTCCTTTTAAGAATGATTTGTAGTGATGTACTCAAGTAACAAGTATGATAAGAGGATGATTTCTAGTGGTGTACTCAAAATGACCATGACCTTTGATTCAATTAGTTGTTCAGTTGTTCGAAGAAAAATATATATGACTGGTATGTTAGTTTTTGATTTTGAAGTTAATATATATTATTTACTTTCTAATTTCATATATATAAATTGTGCTTTATTTTCTAGTTTTGAAATATGTTTAATTTACTTTTTAATTTTGAAATATATGATTTGTGCCAATAGAGCGTTCGCTTTTGTTTGTTGATAGTTTGTTCAAAATAAAAAGCAAACCCGAGTATAAAGCGTTTATTTTTTTAATAAACGAATAGAAAATGTTTATTTTTTAATATAGGAATATAAACAAAAAAAAGTGAACAAATGATGTAGTATTGATTGTCAATAATAATTAAACAAAAAATAAATATACGAACATAAACATGAATGCGAACGAGTACAGTTTGGATTAATATATGTATATATGTATATATATGTATATATGTATATATGTATATATATGTATATATATATATATATGTATATATGTATATATATGTATATATGTATATATGTATATATATGTATATATATATATATATATATATATATATATATATATATATATAAGAATTTTTTTGAAGTAATCAACTTATAAAACCAAAAATTCCATATAAGAAATTTAAAAAAAAATCAACTTAAAACCAAAACAATCAAATATTTTATAAACGCTTTTTTGAACGTTTGGAGTACAAAATTTAGGGCTAACAAAACATGTCTTATCGTGTTTAAAAGATAAAAAAATAAAGCTAGTAACTCAAGTAAACATGAATATGACTAGTTTTTTAATTTTAATTACTTTTAAAAATATAAAAAGTTGAAAATATTTTTTATTAAAAATGTTAAATCGTATCATAAACAAGATCGAGAATTTAAAAAAAAATTGAAAACGTTTTTTTATTAAAAATGATTAATTGTGTGATAAACAAATCGAAAATCATAAAATTCAATTCTAGAAAATGTTTTAGAAAGAATGTGTTTATTAGTGACGCTACAACCGTCACTAGTGACATTCAAATTATTAATAAAATCACTAGAGACTCCTTACTTTTCGTCAGGAATAGTGTACGCTCACCTCGTCAAGAAAAAGTAAGAGTAAATATTGGTTCGAAACACCCTATCGAGCCAATTTTCATCGATTTCCTCAACTGTCCGACACATATACTGCTCAGCTGCATTATTAATCAAGACATCAATGCGACCATATTTCCCGACGACTTCATCGACCACAGCCTTGCAATTGTTATCGTACCCTAAATCGGTCGGTATCGCGATCGGGTCTTTCGCGTCTTTGGTTTTCGCCTCGTTGATGATCTTTATGGTGTCGGTTGCATCTTTGTCTTCTTGACCCTTGACGTAAGTGATAGCAATGGTTGCACCTTCTTTCGCAAAGCAGTAGCAAATAGCCCGACCGATGCCCGAATCGCCTCCGGTCACCAACGCCACCTTGCCCTACATGGTTTTACCATCATGAGTTGATGAAAATGTCGAAAAAATTATCAAGTTTTTGCCAATTGTGTATCTTTTGTTAAGTAAATATATTATAGCTAGATTTAGTAAACCCGTATATTACACGGGTTGAATAAATAAAATATTAATATAATAAAATTTAATAATTATAAAATAATATTATAAGATATGATTAAAATTACATATGAGAAATGACTATAAATAATAATAAAAAATGACTATAAATAATAAAACAGTAATATCAATTTTTTAAAATTTTATTTTTAATTTTTTTAAAAAAATAAACATTTTGTTCTAAAAAAATAAACATTTTGTTCTAAAAAATAAACATTTTGTTCTAAAACAAACCGTATAAAAATGTAATTTTTAAAATTTTTTATTATAACTCATAAATTTGATTATTTTTGATTTTTAAAAAATTAACTTTTTAAAAATACCAATTTTAAAATATTCGTATTTTCAAAAAAGTTTTATGATTTAAAAAAATTTATTATCTTATAAAAAAAATATTTATTTAAAATAACATTAATAATAGATTTCTTTCTTAATTTATTAAATTTAAAAAAGTATTAAATAAAATTATTAATAATTAAAGTAATATTTAATATGTGAGAGAGACAGAAAAATTTTGATAAGGATGTGTTATTTTAAATTACTCTTATATTGAAGTATCAGAATCATTTTAAATTACTCTTATATTAAAGTATCAAGATAAGAATATGAAATTATAGTAAATTATAGTACCAAAAATGGTACTGTTTCCTTTTTTGAAGGCCTTCGCGGCTATTTAACGTCGTCACTGATAGTTTCACCTCAAAAAGACCGTAAACATTTACGATCAAATTCAGCGAATCGTTTCAATATTAGCAGGAAGTTCCACAATTAGCGACGGAATTTAGAACAAAACGTATTTATTTTTGATTTTACCTAGATCACTTTTTTATGACAGAGGTTGCAAACAGCCTTGTGACCAACTTTGCAACCGAATATTTTTCATTTGAGTGCATCTCAAACTCACGTAAAACTACTATAGAAAAGACAATATAAAACTTTCACAATGGTCGCAAACCCGTCGTAAAGTAACCATTTACGAGACTTTTCTGACGGTTTTACCATAAAAATTTCTTTTTATAAGCCACCGATTTTACAACTCAACATGTTTTACCAACCAATGCTGCAGCCACCATTTCAATGACGAAAAATATACACTACTAGAAAACTGAATATTGTCTAATAAATAAAGTTTGTCGGAAATTCTGACATTTGAACAGCACAAAATGTTTTTCCCACAAAATCGTCGAAAATTCCAACATTTTTGACGGTACGAAAACTTTTTGTCACAAATTCGTCGCAAAAGTCCATTTTCCGACGAAAAGTATAGCTCTACCTAGTAGTTTATCGCGTATTAAAATCGCGTATAATTAAAAGAACAGAAGCAAAATTACTCTGAGTTTATCAGCAGGTTTGTAATTAGGGTTCATATACTGTGGGGTCGGATCCATAACATGTTCTTTCCCCGGTTGCCTCTCTTGTTTCTGTGGTGGAAACTGCTGATCACCACTCGCCATTGCTACTGCAAACAACAACAGGATCTCGTAACAATAATAATAATAATAATAATAATATTATTATTATTATTATGGGGTAGATTGATTGTATAATATAAGATTGATGGGTGAATTGGGGTTGTGTGATATGATGGTTTTTATAGGGTGGAGGTGCTGGTGGGGTGTGACACGTGGCGGTGCACGTGGCAGGCTGAACTTTGAATTTGCAGCACTGAGTTGTGATGACGTGTAAGTGGTGTAGGTGTCATTGTTTGTGTTGTACGTGGCAGAAGAATGAAGATGGTGTAGGTTTCTGCTGACTGCCAACTATAACCTTTTATATATCTTTGGGTTTAAATGCTAGCTATATCTTGTGTAGTTACTAGAACAAACGTTTTTTTTCGGCAGATTAATTAAAGCCCGGCTACCCGTGTTATCTCAATGGTGAAAATACATCTCATACGCTCGCGAACACATACAACGTTGGGTAGCCCAAGCCACCAACCACCAATTCCGGGGAAAACCCGTCACCCGAAGGCCCACTGCGGTAAAACTCGGCCCACCAAACAGCATTTTGCTGCTAGTAGGGCTCGAACTCACAATCTCCCATTAAAGAAGTCATGAGGTTATCACTCAACCAAATGGTTGGTGGTTAATTACTAGAACAAACTAATATTCGTAAGGTCTGGAGGGTAAGGTGTAAACGAGAATCAGTGACAACATAGTCGTTCATTACAACTGGGCAAGCGGTGGTAATTAGAGATGTTAAAAGTGTTCGCCGCTCGACGCTTGTTCGGAATTTGCTCATGTTCGTTCGAAGTTCTGCTCGGTTGTAAACGAGACGAACGGCTCGGTTCGGCTTGATTTTTTTTTAATTTTTTCATGTATGTAGTTTATACATAGCTACTTACAATTACAATAATATTTATACATATTAGATCAATCAACATCATAAAAAAAACAAAAACTAAGCACTAAAGTGAAATCCTAAGTCGCTATGAGAAAATTTTGACATCGCTCTTACTTTTAGTCGATCATCTCCCACTCTCACGTATCGTTATCTGCAATATGCTCACCCCCACACCGGTTACAGCATTAGCCTCATTGCCAGTCACAATGTATTGTTATTCATGAAAATGTTATGTTATAAAATGTGGTTGCTTTTTAAGTCATTAAAACCTAATAACCAACATTTTCACCGTCATTGCAATATAAATCGGATGACACACTAGATAGTTGAGTTGTACAAATTGTTCGCTGCTCGTTTGTGCTCGCTCGACGCTCGATCGAAAAATGCTCGTTTGATTTTTCGCTCGATTGTAAGCAAGCCGATCGGTTCGGTTCAGTTTAAAAACGAGCCAAACACGAGCAAAAGTTCTCTTTGTTCAAGTTGGTTTGTGAACAACCCTAGTGGTAACTAGGTTATGACATCGATTGAGTTATTTATAATGGGTTTTCATTGATATAATTGTGTTGCTATTGACACCTGTAATAGCCATGTATGAATTGTCAATTGAAAAGTTGCGATGGTTATGACAATAGGTTGATCTTAAGTCTGGTTTAATATAATTAAAATTCAACACACATTTTTGGTACAATTTGTCATACAAAATTTCATACTCGTTTTTTGTGTACTTTGTTTTATTTAATTAAAAATTTTTACAGTATCATTAAAGTTCTTAAATCTGAAAATGATCCAAAAAAGCTTCCAAGAAACTCCATATCTAGAAACACCACAAACCAAATTGTTCAACATGGCTTAAAATATTTGAAGCCGGCCAATCGAAATTAAAAAAATGACCACAAAATTAAATGATTATTTTGAATGGTTTCATGGTTTTAAACTGAATCATCTATACATCATAACATCTTATATATGATACGTTAGATGTGATGTTGTAATTAATTATGGTTCTCATATGCTTGATCATTCTTTATTAGCTAGATATATAAGGATAACATTCGAAAACTTATACATTTCACTCATTAATGAGAGAAGCTGATATCCGGTATCCCACCTTAAGATGTATAAGTTTGGGTTTTTACGAATAGATGACAATTAGGCGTTTAGAACCACAGCAAACATCATACATTTTTAAATGTGTTTAAAGAGCTACAACGTATATAATGTGTTTGTTAGCCGGCATCTTTTGTCATGATTTGTTAGGTAACTATGCATGTAAATTCACACGTACTCATCTAATCTTACTTTTAAAGAACGAAAAACTTGGAATGTATGAATCAGTGCAATCGTTAGATTGTTAAGTAGCTGGCTCACTCTAATCTAACCTCAAAAACATGGAAAAGACTGAAAAGCCCTTGCAAGTGCAAACTTATAAAAAATGGTACATCAGATGCAAATTCACACACCAGATAAGTGTAGCTAAAATGTATTTTTCTGGTGGGATGATGATAGTCGGTTGTTATCCCACAAGTTACAAACATAGTTGAAACAATTATTCAGAAGTAACATTGTGAAATGTTTCCAACTGTAGAACTCATAAAAGGGCACTCTATATCTGCCCCAAGATTACTTCACCCCCTGAAACCTTAAAGTCAGAAGGAACGTTCTCGACATTCAGAACCTTAACCCTGCCATCTTCTACGAATGCTGACCATCTGGGAAAAATGTCACCAAAAAATAAAGCCCAGATGAGTATTATAAGCATATCATTTAACTTACACATCAATTAAAAACACAATAACGATCCATCTAGCTTGTGAGTGGAGGTGCTAAATTGGGTGGGTTCGATAAGGGGTCGCTGGAGGTGATTTATTGTGGGAATTGGGTGGGTTTGACCCAAAAACATTAACATGTTAAATATGATTATAGAAAGAGGTAAAGTGAATGGAAACAAAACGTCTCTTCAACACAGTCACAAACACATGGTACAGCCCGTCTCTAAAACGCCAAGGATTTGGCGAACGTCAATCGCCATCTCCATTGCCATCATCTAACTTTAAAAACTGATGGCAGGGACATGTTCGTGTGTGCCTGTGCAAGACCAATGAGATGTGTTTTGGTGTTTGGTTTCCGTTTGGTCAAGGTCTTTAATTCAAGACTGATTGCAGCTATTGGTCTCAAATTTATACAGGGTTTCAAACACCCAAACGGGCGCAATTTGTAGGAGGTCGTCACTTGCAAACAGGGTCTTATGTGTGTTTGTGTTGGGAGAGTGAGTTTTAATTGGGTTGAAATTGCCACACCTATAGCCATGAGTAATATCTCTTTTCTAACCAACATCTAAGTTAATGTACAAAAGAATGATTAATTCAAAAGACATTTGTTACATTCATTGAACTACTAAAATGTTTAGAAATAAAGATATTCATAAGTTGTTGAATAAGTAAAGTTGGATCAATTGAATTGAATACAATTAGGTTGACACTGAAAATAATAAGATACAGAACAGCGAAATTAGAACAATACCTAGTTGAGCGATGTCCAAGCAAAGCAGCACTAAGATCTAAGTCCAACTCCAAGCTCTTGTGAAACTTACCATCAAAGTCTCCATAGAATTCAATCTGCATGGCACAAACATGAAACAACATTATGTTCTTTAATTTATTGATATGATCAACATGACTTTAATATGTAACAGTTAAGGGAAGTCTATTTGCAGTTTACAAATGAAATTAAAATATAAGTATATAAACCTATCGGGGAAGATAATCAGATGGTAAATGATCATTTTGTTATAAAGAAAAAGCATCAGGAGCAACTTACAGCATCTTTAGCTTCAAGCTTTTCAGCCCAGCCATTCATAGTGTATGGATCATTAACAGAGACACATATGACTGAATTTACACCTTTAGCCTTGAATTTGTCAATGTTCTTCTTGTAACTTGGAACATGCTGACTTGAGCAAACTCCAGTGAATGCACCCTGTTAATGTAAAAAATTTCCAAATACCAAGATTATTTATCACAATGGGGATAGATGATGGTGATGTGTGCCACTTGAATCGGGATAAATAAGATTGGAGATTAAGGATGACCAGAAGAAAATTAGAAAGAAGATTAGAACAATTTCATATTCATTTCATTCCTAGTTAATACTCTAAACAAGATGGCCTTTTATAGGCTTACAATTGATAACTAACCCATGACTCTATGACTAAACTCACATCTCCAATACTTAAGGGAAATAACTAATAAACAAAGAAACTAAATAGAACATGCAGATTATAATTAGACCCACGTTGCTTTACTAGATGGTTCATGGACATCATGGGTTTCCTTAGAAGGCACATATCAGATGGATCATGCTGTAACACCGTAACCATGTTTTGGTTTGCATTTATGCCACCAAGCCATTGTAAAAAACTCAAGTATAGCGAATTTGTTTCTGAAGATTAGCACATTTTTACAATGAAGTTTCTGAATATTAGCACATTGTTTAGAATAGAAAGCCCCAACATGTCAAGAATGATTAACGTTTGAAAACTTATTTATCCCCAAAGATTTCATATAAAAAATGTGTTACAACTAGATTAGTACTGTCCATTCATTTAGACCATTTGGCACATTTACTTTCATAGATTGAGGATAAAAGAAGCCCCCAAATATGAATATCACACCCATAAACAAAGAGGGAAACAGAGTGAAATAGCTACAAAAATGCAACTTTAAAAAACTATTCATGTATTTTGGAAAACAGCAAACATAAATATGAATACATCCATCATATCAGTCGATACAGCACCTATATATACTAAAGGCAAAGTCCAACAAACTATAAAAATCTCCCTGTTGGGTTTGTGGAGTCTTGACTTGGGCTCGGGTTAAAAGACAACTTAGTGACAGATTAATTAAATTAAAGACTTGGCCCGTTTTCATTTAATTTTAGCCCATTAGGGTTTTCTTAGGGACTAAGTTGTAAACCCTAATTTTCTCTATTTATATTGTGCCATTGTGCTTGTAATTCCTCACGAGTGAGGCAGAAAACAATAAAATAGTATCCTGGTTGCAGCCCGTGGACGTGGGTCACATCGACCGAACCACGTTAAATCTCGCGTGTTCATCTTTATTATTATTTTCTCTCGCCGTTTGATTGTGTTCGTGTGTCGATCTACACCCGGATCCCTAACAAGTGGTATCAGAGCTTTGGCTCGTTACACACGCAAGAAACACGAATCGCGAGAGAAGTAGCGATATAGGTTTTCAAGAATCAGCATCCGCTGCCGCCATTCTGCCACCGCCGTTCCGCCGCCGCCTCCGTTCCGCCGCCGCCGCCGTCGTTCTGCAACCGCCGCTGTTCTGCCGCCGCCGCCAATCTGCTGTCGCCACTCTGTTCTGTCAAATTAGGGTTTCCTATCGAACTTACTGGGTAGTTTGATTGTGTGCTACATTTCAAAACTCAGTTCCGACTCGACTGTTAAGCATCTGTGGTCTGGGATAATGGCTGAGAGCGGGAAACTTCAGATTGAGAAGTTTAATGGAAACGATTTTGGTTGGTGGAAAATGCAAATAGAGGATTTGCTTGTTCAAAAAGACTTGGATGCTGTTTTGGGTGAGAAACCAGAAAATATGAAACCAGCTGAATGGGAAACTTTGGATAAAAAGGCCAAGGCGGTTATTAGGTTGTTGCTGACAAAGGATGTTGCATTCAACATTCTGAAGGAAACTACAGCAAAAGGTATCATGGATGCGTTAGCTAATATGTATGAGAAGCCTTCGGCAGCAAATAAAGTTTTCTTGATTCGAGAGCTGGTTAATACAAAGATGAAAGAGGGAAGTTCAATTTTAGTGCACATCAACAACTTGAACTCGATTTTGTCAAGACTTGGGTCAGTTGGCATCAAATTCGAAGATGAGGTTCAGGCTCTACTACTGTTATCATCATTGCCTGATAGCTGGGCTGGTACTGTTACAGCAATTACTAGTTCCACCAGCACGTTCACTTTAAATGGGGTTCGGGATATTATTATGGGCGAAGACACCAGACGAAGAAATTCAGGTGAAACATCAAGTGAACTATTGAATGTTGGCAGAGGAAGAAAGAATAACAGAGGTAGTGGGAGCAAGAACAGGAAAAGGAGTCAGTATAGGGCTCGAAATGATGTGACTTGTTGGAACTGTAAACAGGTGGGACACTTCAGGAATCAGTGTCCGAATGATCAAAAAGAAGTTAACACTGCAGCAGACTACTCAGACGATGATGCTTTAATTTGTAGCGTGGAGAGCAGTGTGGATTCCTGGGTCATGAATTCTGGAGCTTCGTTTCATGCTACCCACAGCAGCGAAGCATTGCAGAATCTAAAAGAAGGCGATTTTGGTAAGGTAAGACTGGCGAACAATGATGTTCTTGATGTTACGGGCATGGGTGACATGGATTTAGTTACTTCAGCTGGTTCATGGACTTTGAAAGATGTCAGGGTGATTCCTGATTTGAAGAAACAGTTGATTTCTGTCGGTCAGTTGGATGAACAGGGACATGAGGTTAAGTTCGGGAATAAGCATTGGAAAGTTGTTAAAGGGAATCTTGTCATTGCTCGTGGAAAGAAAATGGGTTCATTGTATATGGTTAGTTTACCATCTAAAGGAAGTGATGTTCCAGTTCAAAAAAAATACCAAAGTCCAGTTCACAGAATCTCGTAGGCAGAAGAAGGTTTGCTTTGCAAGTAAGAAACCTAGAGTCACAAGAAAGATTCAGAATGAATGTGCATGGAAGAGTTTAGAAAAACCAGTTAAAGGATTTCATGGCAGTGGGAGCACAGATTGTGCTTTAGTCATAGTTCCTAGACGACAGTGGGTTAAAAGAACTAATATTCCATCTAATAAAATCTCTCCAGATGATTACTTGCTGAATATGGAGAGTGTTTGTTCTCAGGGTGTTCCAGGATCTGACAGTTTGTTTCAGTGGGAGCCGATAGAGACGGAGAACAGGTCAGGGGCAGATACAGCCGTGACTGATATATTGAAGCTCGGGGGAGCTTTAACGGGCCTTCAGGTTAACTGATGAGAAGGCCGCTGCAACCAGGAAGACGAGGAAGATTACAAGAGCTACAAGTGTTCACATCGGAAGGCAGTTTGAAGATGATCAAGCCTCCAAGTGGGAGATTGTTGGGTTTGTGGAGTCTTGACTTGGGCTCGGGTTAAAAGACAACTCAGTGACAGATTAATTAAATTAAAGACTTGGTCCGTTTTCATTTAATTTTAGCCCATTAGGGTTTTCTTAGGGATTAAGTTGTAAACCCTAATTTTCTCTATTTATATTGTGCCATTGTGCTTGTAATTCCTCACGAGTGAGGCAGAAAGCAATAAAATAGTATCCTGGTTGCAGCCCGTGGACGTGGGTCACATCGACCGAACCACGTTAAATCTCGCGTGTTCATCTTTATTATTATTTTCTCTCGCCGTTTGATTGTGTTCGTGTGTCGATCTACACCCGGATCCCTAACACTCCCTAGAACTCTTTTCTAAAATCATCCAACTTTCAAGAATTCTTAATTAGCATATTTCAGGGCTCCCACAAAATACCCAAAACTTATCACAGTCTTGATTAAAGGAACGCCTCACATAGTTCTAGGTCATAAATGGTCTAAAGACTAGGGTGCGTAGGAGGTTTATATGTATAAAAAACAACCAAAGAGATGCAGAAATCATAAAAAATTTACTTAACAAATACTCTTTATGTATAAATAAAACAGACGAAAGATATGCAATTTCTGGTTGTAAATAAAAACTTACATAGTTTACATAACAGCACCATACTATTTACTACAATTAGCCCCAAATCATGAATCAAAATGAGAAAACGACACACATAGTATATAATCCGAGAATAAACTTACAGGAAGCCCAAAGATGACAACTTTTTTCCCCTGCAAGCACACACACAACAGTCAATAACCTCATAAACCCTAATTCTTCAACATCCATTTCTGTAAGCCTGTAACAGACAAACGATACAGACCTTGAAGATCTCAGATAGAGGAGTGGTGGAGAACTGAGAGGATACACCTTCATCCCACGTGCGAGCCTTCTGGAGCGAAACATTGGGAGCCGCTGCTACGAGATCGCTCCCGACGGCAACGGAGGCGAATCTCCGCCATGATTCTCCGATTCCGGTGGCCATTGACTTCATCGTTGACGATCGTTTCAGCATCGCAAACGCCATTGTTGATGGTGATGATTGATGATTGATGACTCCACACAACAATGTAGAAGAAGATGCTTGAAGAGGTTTTGGTGTTTTTGTGTTGTTTGGAAGTGCGTCGGGTCGATATTCGATAATGTGAGGCTATTTGGCTTTAAAGTGGGCCGGTTTATAAGAGTTGAATGAAAATGTGTGTTTTTTATTCTGCAGGTATTGTTTTAAGTGGTTATGAGTGAAGTATTAATATTTATACTTTTTTTAATATATTTGAAAGTGGTTGTGAGTGAAGGAGAAAAAAATAATAATGATAAAAGTATAAAATGTATTATTTGATTGAAAAAAAAGAGAAAAAAATAGTGATTTTTATGTAATTATATGGATAAAGATGATGAATCCACTATTATTGCTCTAATTGGTCTAAAAACCGTGAAACGAATCCATCATTCGTGAAACGAATCCATCATTCATGAAACGAACCCATCATTGATCTTCTATTAATCTATTCTATGTCCTGTGAGAATAATTAGGCAGAGGTGTATATTGAACCCGGTTTCCCGACCCGACCCGGGACCAACCTGGTTTGCTAGCTTCATACCCGGACTTTTCACAATACGGTCTGGTTTAACCTGTTATAAGTCTATTATATTATTTAAAATTACACAATACGAACACGGGTTGGACCTTACCTGGAACCTGGTCAAATCCGGTTTTGAATTTGTTGACCATGACCTGAACCGGGTTCAACCCGACCCGGTTTGGATTATGAACCCACCCAGTTTGTGCACCTCTAAATTTAGGTCATAAAGAATATTTTGGTGTCAACGTGTTTTAAACTTATTCTCCGATAAGAGGAAAATTGTATGGTTAAACATGCTTGAGTGAAAACATTCTAATGATGATCGACTTTTTGAGAGGTCTTTGTTTAGGTAACAAAAAAAAATTTATGAGCTACTCATGAGGAAAAAAACAAACAAACATTACAAAGACAAAAATATGTTAAGTAAAATATATGTGGTTTATATTCTTACAATTTAACTTAAATGAATATCAAACCACATAAAAACTCTGTCACCACTCGCCACCCTTTCATGTTATTGACATCATTGTCCATGATCAATACTTCCCTTAGCAAATACACGACATCTGTTATCGATATTCACAATTCAACGGCTTCTTATTAGCTAATTTCTTTTTGAAAAGAGTGAATTTTTTTACCTGTGTGGGATTTGAATATAAGATTTTCAAATCTAAGTGTTAAAGAGATTTTACTTTTATTACCAGGTCATCAACCCCAATATATTAGCTAACTTTCTATTCTTTCATTCGTATAAAATATAGCACTTTAAATAACTTTTCTTTTGAAAATATAGATACAGTCAAGCACTTACTATCGCTCTTGCTAAAAACAAGTAGCGGGGTTTGATTTTTGTACGTAGAATCTGCCATCTTAGAGGCAAAAACCTTTATCAAGTTGAGTAGTTGACTAGTTTTACACTGAAAGCATGGTCTCTTATTAATATGTTAAAAATAAAGTTTCAAAATTTACAAAAATGTTTAGCTATTACTTTGAAGTTTTGAGATATTTATAAATAACATAAGACTAAATTTTAATTGTTTAATTACTTAGAAATATAATAACTAAATAAAATAAGAATTATTAAAATTATTTAAGGAATTTAGATAAAAAAACTAATTAATTAACTATCTAAATAAAAATAATTGATTTAAATAAACTTAATTTGACTTATTTAACTTAAATCAATAAAATTTGTGATATTAATATGTTAACAAAAACTTAATTAAATTATTAATAGTAATCTTTTTATCTAAAATGATTGGCGTTTGTAAGATTTAGTCGAGCTTTGGGCCTGAGGTGAGTATCACAGCTTGTTTTTTAGCTTTTATTTTGGGGAAAAAATATATTGTTGTGTTTGTTATTGATTGATGCATAACTAAGAAATGAGTATGAGAATTTGTGTCAGTTTTATGTGTTCCGTTATGAAAAATCAAAACCATTAGTTCTATTTGGAATTGACCAATAGTATAGATACTGCCGCTTAGGGTTTTACACTGCACTATATGGAGGTCCAACAGAGACTACCAATATGTGGTTGCATGTTATATTATTTGTTTTGAGTGTTTATGTTACCTAATTGCATAAACTTCTAGGGGTGTTTGTGTTATAAGATCAGATTTGATTGCGAATTTATTTATTATTGTATCTTCTATGTTACTATCTGGTATTTCTTTTATTTGTGTAAATTCTACGTGATCACCAATCTTATGTTGACGTGTTCGAGTATGTTTTTTCAGATAAACAAGATGTTCTATAGCTTTGTTTAGTCGTATAAGATGTATGATACCTAGGGATGACAATCAAACTAGAACACGATAGGAATACCCAAAACGCGAGGTATTTGGGACGGGTATGGAGTCAGGTAAGCGGGTATGGGATTACTTTTTATTATTTTCGCGGGTTTGGGACAGGTATAGGATTACATGACATACCCGTTTACCCATCTCGTTTACCCGATTAAGTATACCCGTTTACCCGATTATATACCCGAAATAGTTTTGTTTTATGTTATTTTAATTATAATATATCTTTTTAGTTATTTTAATTATGATATATGAATATTTAATTATTTTAATTATATCATATTATCTTCAAATTCTTTAGTTTCAATTTTCCTCTCATTCCTCATTCGGTCATTCTTCTAATACATTACTCGAGTAACTTGAACAATCACACTTTTGGTTCCCTTTTGAACCTTAGTCACTATCGAAAGAGAGTCAGCGAAACAGTAAGATTTGGTGGAACAAAGATAACAACAAAGAAATTTGGCCGACATGTTGAAGAAATATCCGACGAGTATACCCAACGAGTATTATTCATTAAATTAATGGGTATACTCGTTTACCAACGGGTGTGCCCGATATCCGATGAGTAAATACCCGATACATACATGACGGGTTTTGGGCCAGGTATGGAACACACTTTTTAACCGGTTATGGGGTTAGGATTAACTAAACCCATCCCAAACCCGCCCCATTGCCATCCTTAATGATACCTGGTTTGGATATGAGATTTAGATCTATATCGGTGGATGCTGAAGACCTCAATATCTCAGTTTTTGTTTATGTGCATTAGGTATTAGTGAAACTCTCCGTGGACTGTTTTGATGAAGTGATGTAGTAGTTTCAAATGAAAATGTTGTAAGGACGCGACATGGAAAATTTTGATTTGTAACAGTATATATATATATATATATATATATATATATATATATATATAATAGTGGATGACATCTAGTAGTTTCATAAGCGTACTAATAAATGATATATGTGTTGAGTGATAACCGATTAGTTTTGAGCCATGGTCACATTCAATCTCTCAATGCTTCCGCCAACATGCGACAAATTTGCCTAATGTTTTAAATTCTTTTGTTTTCGTGGTTCTTTCATTTTCTTTAAATTCTATTCTTTGATTTTTTATATTTTTTTATTGTGACGTTGCTACCAACGTTTCGACATTAATTTTTGAAATGATCTCGATTTTATATAAAGTTTCGAATATTATTTAGCCATCGTCGCAACACATGGGTTTAAATAAATGTCTCATGTTATCATATAAAGGTTTGAATGCATCGTGCTAATCTTTTTCATGGTTTAGCGTCCCCATCGCAAGGTATGAGTTTACGTTTTTCTAATTGCTAATAATATATAAAAGAAGTCCATAAAAGCCCCTTCACTCCATATTATACCCACTTCGTATTCTTCTTTTTCAAAGTCTGTCCACATCATGTGCAGGGGATGTGTAATCAAACGTTGGATAAATTGATATTCGTGTATCACTTTTAGATTGAAATAATTCGGTGGTTTCATGCGAAATTTTCAACAAGAGGAAACTCATAATCGATAAATAACAAGTTTGGGCGTATGTATGAATTTCTTGACCCTCTCATCTTGATCAAAAAATGATTTCGTATATCATGGATCGTAGCCATAAAACTACGATTAAGCAATTATATTCCAAATTCGATTGCACAAAATCGTGCCAATTTTGACATCCGAGTTTGCATGTGTTGATTGAAACCAGAAATCAAAGAACCAAAACAAATAAGAAGAACAACTACACTTGAATTCAATTGATTATGAAGAATGAGCTACAAAAGGAAAAACTTCCAAAACTATATCAAGAACATACAGATATAGTGCCTAAACTAACTTTAACAAACTAATTTCATCACTAGTCACTCAACTAAGATAGTTGACACAAACAGTCCCTAAACTATAGTAAACCTAACATATTGACTTACACCTTGATGTTAACACTATTTTACAACAAACTCCACTTTAGTGTGAATCAATGGTTTTAAGAAATATTAAGTAAATTCAAACAGTGAGAAAACATAGACCCAACAAAAGCCTTAGTTAACATATCGACAACATTATCTTCCGAAGCAACAGACTCCACTTTGACTTCTTGAGAATGTACTACATCTATGATAAAATGTAGCCTAACACTGATATGCTTGGTCCTCTCATGGAAAACCTGATGTTTAGACAACTGAATGGCTCCAAGATTATCACAATACACCATAGCATGATTAGCACTGAAACCTAACTCAGTTATAAAACCTTTAAGCCATATTGCTTCTTTAACAGCCTCAGTCAAAGCCACTAATTCAGCTTCAGTTGTAGACAAAGCTACTACATGCTGCAAGGATGCTTTCTAACTTACAGTACCATCAAAGGCTTTAGAAACATAACCAGTAAGAGACCTTCCCCTGTCCAGATCTTTAGCAAAATCTGAATCAACTTAACCATACACAAGATGATCTTGACTATCATAATTGCCAAACACAGTACCAACCCTCTTAGTGCCATTTAGATACCTTAATATCCATTTAACACCTTCCCAATGTAACTTACCAGGGTTGCTCAAATATCAACTCACAACACTAGCAGCATACCCAAGATCTGGCCTAGTGCACACTATTAGGTACATTAAGCTACCAACTCTACTAGCATAAGGAACACTTTGCATCTTAACAGTCTCATCAGCTGACTTCGGAGAGTCTTTATTAGACATCTTAAAATGCATAGCTAATGGGGTTACAACACTCTTACTATGAGTCATGCCAAAGTTAGAAACTACCTTATTAACATACCCCTCTTGAGTCAACCTCAAGATCCCAGCATTTTTATCTCTATGAATTTCCATACCTAAAATCTTCTTTGCTTCCCCCAAGTCCTTCATATCAAATTCACACATCAGAAGTTTCTTAGTGATATCAATCTGGGATCTATCTTTACAAGAAAGCAACATGTTATCAACATACAAGAGTAGGTATATGAACTTGTCCTTCTCATATTCTCTGAAATACACACACACATCATAGCTACTTCTGCTAAAACCATGAGTAACTACATACTCATCAAACCTTATATACCCTTGCCTTGGAGACTGCTTTAAGCCATATAAGGATTTCTTAAGCAAACTGTCACACCCTCAAAATCCACGTGCGGGGTTTTACCGCGAGGCGTATGACATACCAGGATCTCAATCATTAGTTACTCAGAACGACTCTATATGAACAATCAAACCAAAATCAGAGTTTAACTTTAAACCGATATGGAAGTGTTTAACAAACATGAAAACCAGAATAATGTAACACAATGTAAACATGCATAAACACGCGCCCAACGTTGTGCAAAACAAATACATAAATGCTTAACAACCAAAAAACCAACAAAGGGTTCCAACAATGCTGACATCTACAATGCTGACCCGTGAATGTGCACCTATGCAATAGTAACTTCAACCTAAGAATAGCACACTAAAAGAGTCAACACAACGGTTGGTGAGTTCAAGAGTTTTAGTAAAACATAACTGTATCAGTATAAAATATAAGAGTGCACGAATTAGATAGCTAGTCTAAATTCACAAGTAATAATCATAGTGATTTCGCAATCGAAGCTGACTGTGTTTCGTTTGTTGCCTCCTGTCATGACTTACCAGGTCGTGACAATGTTTATGTTAGGACAATATTGCACCCGTTTGACCTCGAGTCGCACAGGTGGGGCTCGTCAGACCCAGTAGTACTACCCAAGATTTCCCGCTAGTTACCATTATTAACGATCCGAAAGTGTGAGGGCTTTCATGGTATTCAACACTATATCATACTTTACACATCTTATAATAATAAAGCATTTGTAAGTCAGTATGCTATCTCTCCCAAAAGAGAGTGTATAAATGAGTGGGGCATGAACTCACCTGGTATGCACACAAACGATATAAAACCTAACTTGAAAGAAAGAGGAAAGACAACCTTCAGAGGTTACCTAGAACACGCAAGTACATAAGTACGTGTACACAGAATCATCATCAAACCTAAGTGCTCTATAAACACATGGACTCAAGGTTATGGAAAAACAAGACACATTGACCCAGTTGACCCGTTTGACCCGTTGGTGACATTATTATTGACATCCCATTTAATCAAGATTCATGCCAATCAACCTACCCAACAATGATCTATTACAATTCCCAAACATGATCCTATAATCACCCAACCTAGTCCATCAACATGTATATCAACTAATAATCCCAATTCCAAAATGACCAAGCAAGCATCCATATAACTCAATTAATCCACTCCACCATATTAGACACCATCAATGAACATGCTAACATGATCCTAACATTCCAAACATGCCCAATTCATCATATCCAAGATTCTACACAATTAAAGTTTCCCTTTTGTGAAAGTACATCCTAAAATCTATCCAACACCCACCACATTCATGAATTCAATAACATTATGCCTAATCAAGTCCATGCTATCATCTAGACATGTTCAACACCATCAAAACATCATAATTCATAATTCCCATAACCAAAAAGTTTCTACTTATAGCAAGGTATGAACTACATGATCAATTCATAGATCTTCTTGCATAATAATCACAATCCAACATTCATACAACATCATTAACAACATTACATCATCAATCTATCGTCCATTCATCAATTTCATGCAATAAAGTTACTATTAATAGTAACGTATGAACAACGCATCAAAATCATGAATTTCTTGCATAAACCACGTAAACCATCAACAATACTATCTAACTAACATCATACATTCATCAAACTAATCAAAATTCGACATCCAAGCATCAAGGTCAACTAGGGTTTCGGCCATAATTAACAAACTATGAAAAACCACAAAAAAACTAACCTTTAATCACGTAATGAGCAAGAATTGAAGTTGTTAACGTGTAATAATCCTTGAAATCGATCCAAATCGATGCACAATTTCTTGTTCTTGCTTGAATTTCGAAGTGTGTGTGTGTAGGTGATGATCGCGGCCGAAGGGTTGTGGGGATTAGGGTTTGGGTTTTTGTTTTTATTTTTGTTAAGTTTTAGTTTTAGAAATTACACTTAACCCCCATTATTTATATTTTATAAAACTAATCCCTTTAACACTTTTTAAGAGTTTTAACTACAAAATACAAGCATTATAAATTAACAATAATAATATTGCATAATTTTCACTAGCCACAAAATACACGAAATAGATATAACACGTTGCCACGTTACGAGATAAAATTCACAAATAATATTTAAATCGCATAAGCACATAAGCACAACTTAATAATCATATTATTAGTTAAATTATTATCTATTTATCATTGTTAATTGTTATTAAGTCACCAACGTTCAACGTCAACTAGTGTGTGCTCACGACACGTGTACGCAAGACCTAACGGAACTAATGGAGTTTGGTAACGGAAAAGCACCAGATGTCACATTATCCCCATGTTGAAAGAATTTTCGTCCCAAAAATTGCGTTACATTGTGTGTGTTCCATCACTGGTCTACTGCATTGGCACAAAGTAATCGAGCGAGTTTCGAGTGAGTTGTCACATCATCCCCATGTTGAAAGAAATTTCATCCCTAAATTTAATCAATACCTTCATTGGATGGTATCATATTTTCGAATAGTTGAGGATACTTAAGCTTTATCTGGTCCTCATGTTCCCACGTGAATTCCGGTCCACGTCTCGAGTTCCAACGAACTTTGACTATGGGTATCTTGCTTTGCTTATGCGTCTTTACCTCATGATCCATCACCTCGACTGGTTCCTCAATGAAGCGTAATTGTTCATGTACTTGCACTTCCTCAAGTGGTACTACCATTGTTTCGTCGGTTAAGCACTTCTTCAAGTTTGAGACATGAAATACATTATGGATTCCACTCAGCGAATCAGGTAGGGCTAATCGATAGGCCACTGGACCTATTCTTTCCAATATCTCAAATGGTCCAACGTATCTCGGATTTAGCTTTCCTCTTTTGCCAAACCGAATCACGCCTTTCCATAGTGAGACTTTCAATAAGACTTTGTCACCAACCTGAAATTCTAGAGGTTTCTGTCGCTTATCTGCATAGCTTTTCTGTCTGTCGGGCGCTGCAGCCATAAGGTTCCTTATGTGTACAATCTTCTCAGTGGTCTCGTGCACTAACTCGAGACCCGTTAGCTGACTATCACCAATTTTAGCCCAGCAAACTGGTGATCTACAATTTCGTCCATACAAGGCTTCAAAAGGTGCTGTCTTTATGCTGGTGTGATAACTATTGTTGTAAGAAAATTCCACCAATGGTAGGTGAACTTCCTAGTTATTCCCGAAGTCAATCACATAAGCATGTAGCATTTCCTCCAACGTCTGTATAGTACGCTTACTTTGACCATCTGTTTGCGGATGATAAGCAGTACTCATGTCCAATCGCGTACCCAAGGATTTCTGCAATGACTGCCAGAAGTGCGATGTAAAACGAGCATCGCGGTTAGAAATAATTGAGACTGGTACACCATGTCTCGAAACTATTTCCTTCAGATAGAGTCGGGTTAACTTCTCCATTTTGTTCGTTTCCTTTATCGCCAATAAATGAGCGGACTTCGTTAATCGGTCTACGATAACCCATATCGTGTCACAACCAGTAGGAGTCCATGGTAGTTTGGTAATGAAATCCATTGAGATTTACTCCCACTTCCATATAGGGATCTCAGGTTGTTGCAATAGTCCAGATGGTTTATGATATTCCATTTTTACCTTCGAGCAGGTCAGACATTTACTCACATATGTAGCTACATCCGCTTTCATGTTAGGCCACCAATAGTGCGCCTTCAGGTCATGATACATCTTGTCAGATCCAGGATGTATAGAGTACTTAGACTTGTGTGCCTCACTCATGACCAAGTCTCTCAGATTTCCATGCAGAGGTATCCAGAGTCTGTCCATGAAATAACAAATCCCATCCGCTTTCACTTCAAGCTGTTTGTCCATTCCTCGTAAGGATTCGGACCCAATGTTTTCTGCTTTCAGAGCTTTGGTTTGAGCCTCTCAGATTTGTTCAGGTAACTGTGTGCTAATCTTAAGTTGCAGAGCTCATACGCGTCAAGGCTTAGCAGTTTCTTTTCTACTCAGCGCGTCAGCAACTACATTAGCTTTTCCCGGATGGTATTTGATAGCACAATCATAGTCGTTTAATAACTCTACCCAGCGTCTTTGCCTCATATTCAATTACTTTTGCTCAAAGATGTGTTGAAGACTCTTGTGATAGGTGTAAATCGTGCACTTGGTACCGTACAAGTAATGTCTCCAGATCTTTAAGGCAAAAACTACCTCACCCAGCTCCAAGTCATGTGTGTTATAGTTCTTCTCATGAACCTTCAGCTGTCTCGAGGCGTAAGCTATCACTTTACCTCGCTGCATCAAGACACAACCAAGTCCTTGAACAGAAGCATCACAATAAACTACAAAGTCATCACTTCCCTCCGGTAATGCCAATATCGGCGCGCTACACAGCTTCTGCTTCAGTAACTGGAAAGCGGACTCTTGACTATCACCCTATTTATATGGTGTTCCTTTATGAGTCAGAGCCATGAGAGGTTATGCGATCTTGGAAAATACTTCAATGAACCGCCGATAATATCCTGCCAGTCCAGGAAACTATCGTATCTCACTAGGCGTCTTAGGAACTGACCAATTCTTTATCACCTCAATCTTTGCTGGATCGACATGTATCCCTTTCTCATTAACAATATGACCCAATAATTGCACTTCACGTATCCAGAAATCACACTTAGAAAGCTCGGCGTACAGTTGCTCTTTCCTGAGTAATTCCAGGATTAAACGTAAGTGCTCCTCATGTTCTTCCTTGGTCCTTGAGTAGATCAATATGTCATCAATAAACACAATAACAAACTGATCGAGATAGGGTTTGCACACATGATTCATGAGATCCATGAATACGGCTGGTGCATTCGTCAACCCGAATGGCATGACCAAGAACTCGTAATGACCATAACGTGTACGGAAAGCTGTCTTTGAGATTTCCTCCTCTCGAACTCTCAGTTGATGGTACCCAGACCTCAAGTGAATCTTAGAATAGTAGCTTGATCCTTGAAGTTGATCGAACAAATCATATATACGAGGTAGCGGGTATCTATTCTTGATCGTAACCTTGTTCAATTCTCTATAGTCAATGCACATTCGAAATGTGCCATCCTATTTCTTAACAAATAGAACTGGCGCTCCCCAAGGCGATGAGCTCGGTAGAATAAACCCTTTATCCAATAGCTCTTGTAGTTGAGCAGATAATTCTTGTAGTTCGTTCGGAGCTAACCGGTAAGGTGCTCTCGCTATCGGAGCGGCTCCGGGAGTTAGATCAATCTGGAACTCAACTTGACGATGAGGTGGTAATCCAGGTAGATCCTCTGGAAACACCTCAGGAAAGTCACGAACGATAGGGATATCCTCTATCCTCTTTTCTTTTGGTTGCTTATCAGTGACGAGTGCTAATATAGCTAATTGAACTTACGTAGCAACTTCTGTGCTTTCATGTAAGATATGATGCCCACCACTGCACCACACCATTCACCTCTAACCGAGAGAACTTCTTCACCAACAGGGATTCGTATAATCTTTTCGCGACATATGACTTCTGCCTGCTTGTCGGAAAGCCAATCCATGCCGACTACTACATCAAAGCTCCCGAGTGTAACATGCATGCGATCTATGTTAAAGGTATGTCCAGCAAGTTCTATCTTGCAACCCCTAAGGATATGTGTCACGTGAACTTTCTTACCGTCAACTAACTCTACGATGTAATTAGATTCCAACGCTGAGGGCATATCACTTAAGAGACTACTAAACTTAGTGGAGATGAAACTTCTATCGGATCCAGTATCAAATAGTATGGTAGCAAAACGACCGTTAATAGAGAATTTATCAGTAATAGTATTAGGGTAGTTTAGAGCTTCACTTGAACCGATGACAATAGCTCTTCCTTTTGCCCCACTGTCGTTGCCACCGTTATTGCTGCCATTGCCATTGTTGGTGTTGTTGTTGTTGTTGCCATTGTTGCTGTTATTGTTTCCACCATTTCCATTCTTCCTCAGCTGTGGAAACTTTCTCCTGTAATGGCCATCTTTCCCGCATTCAAAATAACCTTTTAGCGTTTCTTGAGGTTGTTGTGGCTTCCTCATCAATTCACCACGGCAATCTTTTGCTGCGTGTCCAACTTTACCATAACGCTGGCATCGGAAACTGTCACACCTGCCGATGTGGTGGTAATTGCATCGGTTGCATTTGGGATTTTTCCCCACATAGCCTCCTTGTCCCTGTGGTGCCGAAGATGACTGATTAAAGTTACGATTGTTATCGGACTTTCTTTGTTGTTGGTGAGGTTGGTGCTGCTGAACGTACTGCTATTGTTGTTGTTGCTGGTTGCTGGAGGATGAGCCTTTATTACCAGTATTCTCCCACTTACGTTTGTTATCGGGTACGCTAGCCACTGCGCCCCGTTTGGGTAATCTTCCCTGCTCTACTGCCTGATCAGTCAGCCTGTAGGCTAACTGGATAGCCTGTTGTATGGTCGCAGGGTTTGAGGCTGTCACCATACTCTGGATCTCGGGCACCAGTCCACGTATGCAATGCTCAATCCTTTTGTGCATCTCATTAACCATTCCCGGGCATAGTGTGGCCAACTCATGAGACCAGGTCGTGTAGGCTTCAATCTCGAAGCCTTGCATTTTGAGTTGCCAAAATTTCATTTCTAGCTTCTACACCTCGTTTTGGGGGCAATACTCCTCTGTCATAATCTCCTTGAATTCATCCCAGGGTAGGTCATTAGCCATTGCCTGACCTAGCATTTGCACCTGGGCATTCCACCAGGAGAAGGCTGCTCCTTCAAGGGGTCCAGTCGCGTACTTCACTTGATCAGCTGGCGGACAGTTACATTTTGTGAAGACTGATTCAGTCTTCTCGAACCATCGTACTAGTCCCACGGCTCCTTCAATCCCCGTTGTAGGTATGGGGCTTGCAATCCATAAAGGATTTGTAGGTACAGGGTGGGGGTCCTGTTTCGACAAACCAAACATTAGTTGAGTAGCCTAGACGAGCAGCTAGGATAATCGATTAAACCACTTTTATCATTTACCTGCTGGCTGTCCAGTTTGGGCAGCAACCACTGCCGCCTGTACATGTTCATTTATCAAAGCAGCTAGCTCAGCGGGAGTCATGTTCACCGTAGCCGCGCCGTGTCCCCGCCCCGCGCCACGCCCGCGTCCACGTCTCTTTCCACGTCCGTCCATATTTCACTTTACATTTACAAATACAATAATGAGTAACATCCAACACATTAATCTCATTAAGCTACAACAAATAATAAGAAATAATGAATTTGTCACAACCACAACGTTTATAACCAAATAATAACCAAAGATAGATAAATTGTAAATGATTCACAAAATATTCCATCAATGTCAAAATTTTAGTTTTTTAGTTGGGTGGGAAACAACCCTTCCCACATAGGTTTCAAAAGGAAAGAAACACTATATAGTCGAAGTCATGTAAAAGTAGAATCAGTCCAACATGTCAGATCCATCACTGTCTTCTTCCATTTCTTCCGGTTCTTCTTCCTCCGGGGCTTCCTCAGGTGCTTCTTCCGGTTCTTCCTCCGGATCTTCTTCTTCAGGGTCTTCTGCAGGTGCAGGGGCTTCGTCAATATGAAGCACTGCTAGCTGTGCCTCTAGGTCAGCAAATCTATCATCTACCACTATGTTCTGATGATCCTACGCGTTCATGCGCTCGGTAAGCATTCGCACATTGCCTGCCAGAGTATGATGCCCACCAATGGCCATCGATAGTCGCTCCTGGAGTGTCTCTACCTGGTAGCGCAACTGACGCATATCAGATCGTTAGGCAGAGTTCTCATCAGTGAGTCCTCTAATCCGCTGTCGCTCCGTGTCTAGAGTGGCCACTAAGGCTGCAAACGCCTGCTCGAGAGGGATGTCCAAGGTAGGAAGAGTAGGCAATGCAGAGGCTGTCGATGACCTAGTCCTAGGTCGGGTAGGAGCTACAGGTGGTACACGCTCTCTATAAGCCATACGGTTTATGTAGGTGGGGTAGAAATGCCAGTTCCGCGGAGGATTGAGCTCAGGCGGTATGAAAGGCTGATCCCAGTCTATCTCGCCAGGAGGATAAGGATGCCAGGGCCAGTTAAATCCCCTATCAGGTACGAGAGAAGTAGGAGGTGACTCAGATCGCGCCGGTCTCGTGCCCAAATCACGGGATGACGATGCCATGCTGTGAAGTATTTGATGCGTATGCCAATAAGTATACAGTAAGGAAGTAAGTGACGAGTAACTAACAAACTGTGCGGTTATAGTCTAGTGTGTATGCAACCTAGTTCCCTATAACCAATGTCTCAGATACCAATTTGTCACACCCTCAAAATCCACGTGCGGGGTTTTACTGCGAGGCGTGTGACATACCAGGATCTAAGTTATTAGTTACTCAGAACGACTCTATATGAACAAACAAACCAAAATCAGAGTTTAACTTTAAAAGGATGCGGAAGCGTTTAACAAACATGAAAACCAGAATAATGTAACACAATGTAAACATGCACAAACACGCGCCCAACGTTGTGCAAAACAAATACATAAATGCTTAACAACCAAAAAACCAACAAAGGGTTCCAACAATGCTGACATCTACAATGCTGACCCGTGAATGTGCACCTATGCCATAGTAACTTCAACCTGAGAATAGCACACTAAAAGAGTCAACACAACGGTTGGTGAGTTCAAGAGTTTTAGTAAAACATAACTGTATCAGTATAAAATATAAGAGTGCACGAATTAGATAGCTAGTCTAAATTCACAAGTAATAATCATAGTGATTTCGCGATCGAAGCTGACTATGTTTCGTTTGTTGCCTCCCGTCATGACTTACCAGGTCGTGACAATGTTTATGTTAGGACAATATTGCACCCCTTTGACCTCGAGTCGTATAGGTGGGGCTCGTCAGACCCAGTAGTACTACCCAAGATTTCCCGCTAGTTACCATTATTAACGATCCAAAAGTGTGAGGACTTTCATGGTATTCAACACTATATCATACTTTACGCATCTTATAATAATAAAGCGTTTGTAAGTCAGTATGCTATCTCCCCCAAAAGAGAGTGTATAAAAGAGTGGGGCATGAACTCACCTGGTATGCACACAAATGATATAAAAGCTAACTTGAAAGAGAGAGGAAAGACAACCTTTAGAGGTTACCTAGAACACGCAAGTACATGAGTACGTGTACACAAAATCATCATCAACCCTAAGTGCTCTATAAACACATAGACTCAAGGTTGTGGAAACACAAGACACATTGACCCAGTTGACCCGTTTGACCCGTTGGTGACATTATTATTGACATCCTATTTAATCAAGATTCATGCCAATCAACCTACCCAACAATGATCTATTACAATTCCCAAACATGATCCTATAATCATCCAACCTAGTCCATCAACATGTATACCCACTAATAATCCCAATTCCCAAATGACCAAGCAAGCATCCATATAACTCAATTAATCCACTCCACCATATTAGACACCATCAATGAACATGCTAACATGATCCTAACATTCCAAACATGCCCAATTCATCATATCCAAGATTCTACACAATTAAAGTTTCCCTTTTGGGAAAGTACATCCTAAAATCTATCCAACACCCACCACATTCATGAATTCATTAACATTATGCCTAATCAAGTCCATGCTATCATCTAGACATGTTCAACACCATCAAAACATCATAATTCACAATTCCCATAACCAAAAAGTTTCTACTTATAGCAAGGTATGAACTACATGATCAATTCATAGATCTTCTTGCATAATAATCACAATCCAACATTCATACAACATCATTAACAACATTACATCATCAATCTATCGTCCATTCATCAATTTCATGCAATAAAGTTACTATTAATAGTAACGTATGAACAACGCATCAAAATCATGAATTTCTTGCATAAACCACGTAAACCATCAACAATACTATCTAACTAACATCATACATTCATCAAACTAATCAAAATTCGACATCCAAGCATCAAGGTCAACTAGGGTTTCGGCCATAATTAACAAACTATGAAAAACCACAAAAAAACTAACCTTTAATCACGCAATAGGCAAGAATTGAAGTTGCTAACGTGTAATAATCCTTGAAATCGATCCAAATCGATGCACAATTGCTTGTTCTTGCTTGAATTTCGAAGTGTGTGTGTGTAGGTGATGATCGCGGCTGAAGGGTTGTGGGGATTAGGGTTTGGGTTTTTGTTTTTATTTTTGTTAAGTTTTAGTTTTAGGAAATTGCACTTAACCCCCATTATTTATATTTTATAAAACTAATCCCTTTAACACTTTTTAAGAGTTTTAACTACAAAATACAAGCATTATAAATTAACAATAATAATATTGCATAATTTTCACTAGCCACAAAATACACGAAATAGATATAACACGTTGCCACGTTACGAGATAAAATTCACAAATAATATTTAAATCGCATAAGCACAACTTAATAATCACATTATTAGTTAAATTATATTCTGTTTATCATTGTTAATTATTATTAAGTCACCAACGTTCAACGTCAACTAGTGTGTGCTCACGACACGTGTACGCAAGACCTAACGGAACTAACAGAGTTTGGTAAAGGAAAAGTACCAGATGTCACATTATCCCCATGTTGAAAGAATTTTCATCCCGAAAATTGCGTTACATTGTGTGTGTTCCATCATTGGTCTACTACATTGGCACAAAGTAATCGAGTGAGTTTCGGGTGAGTTGTTACATCATCCCCATGTTGAAAGAAATTTTGTTCCGAAATTTAATGAATACCTTCGTCGGTTGGCATCGTCTTTTCGAATAGTTGAGGATACTTAAGCTTCATCTGGTCCTCACGTTCCCACGTGAATTCCGGTCCACGTATCGAGTTCCAACGAACTTTGACTATGGGTATCTTGCTTTGCTTAAGCGTCTTTACCTCACGATCCATCACCTCGACTGGTTCCTCAATGGAGCGTAATTGTTCATCTACTTGCACTTCCTTAAGTGGTACTACCATTGTTTCGTCAGTTAAGCACTTCTTCAAGTTTGAGACATGAAATACATTATGGATTCCACTCAGCAAATCAAGTAGGGCTAATCGATAGGCCACTGGACCTATTCTTTCCAATATCTCAAATGGTCCAACGTATCTCGGATTTAGCTTTCCTCTTTTGCCAAACCGAATCACACCTTTCCACGGTGAGACTTTCAATAAGACTTTGTCACCAACCTGAAATTCTAGAGGTTTTCGTTGCTTATCTGCATAGCTTTTCTGTCTGTCGTGCGCTGTAGCCATACAGTTCTATATTTGTACAATCTTTTCAGTGGTCTCGTGCACTAGCTCGAGACCCGTTAGCTGACTATCACCAATTTCAGCCCAGCAAACTGGTGATCTACATTTTCGTCCATACAAGGTTTCAAAAGTGGATAAAACACCTTTTGAAATATGGCATGGAAGGGTTCCATCGTTATCATATTTAAAGGTATGGGGTTGTGAGGCTTATGTTAAGCAAAACACCCCAAACAAGTTAGAAAGCCAATCCACTAAGTGTATCTTTGTAGGATATCCCAAAGACTCGATGGGATATTACTTCTAGAATCCAACAGAGCAAAAGGTATTTATTGCTCGAAAGGCTGAGTTCTTGGAAACTAAATTCCTTATGGAAGGAACTACTGATAGAACAGTGGAACTTGATGAGGATCGAGAACCATAAGCCGATACACGTTTGGGTGATACTAGCAATCAACAAGAGGTTGTTGATAATGATCAAGTGGTTGATAAATACACACAAAACGTTCACAGATCTGGTAGAACTAGCTATCCACCCGAAAGATATGGATTTTTCATGAATGGATGCTATGCAGTTGACTCGGATGAACTAACTATGTACCATGATGCAATGTCCAATTCGGATTGTGACAAGTGGCTTGAAGCCATGAACGTAGAGATGCAATCCATGTATGACAACCAAGTATGGAATTGGTTGTGCCACCACTTAACTCCAAACTGGTTGGATGTAAGTGGGTTTTCAAGAAGAAAACTGATATGCATGGAAACTTGGATACTTATAAAGCAAGATTTGTAGCAAAAGGTTTCACTCAGACTCAAGGGGTTGATTGTGATGAAACCTTCTCGCCCGTGGCAATGCTAAAGTCAATTAGGATATTATTTGCCATAGCTGCATATTATGACTATGAGATTTGGCAAATGGATGTCAAAACTGCTTTCCTTTATGGACATCTCGAAAAGAATGTCTATATGGTTCAGCCCGAAGGTTTTGTCGATCCACAATATCCTAATAAAGTATGCAAGTTAAAGAAATCAATATATGGATTGAAACAAGCATCAAGAAGTTGGAATCAACGTTTTGATGAAGAGATCAAAAGGTTTGGATTCATCAAGAACGCTAGTGAAGCTTGTGTGTATAAGAAAGCCAGTGGGAGCATCATCATATTCTTAGTATTGTATGTTGATGATATATTACTGTTTGGAAATGACATTCCAACCATGGAAGGTGTTAAAACCTGGCTTGGAAGTTGTTTTTCCATCAAAGATCTTGGTGAAGCCGTCTATATTTTGGGAATAAAGATCTATAGGGATAGATCAAGGCGGTTGATAGGTTTAAACCAATGTGCATATATTGATAAAATCTTGAAAAGGTTCAAGATGGAGATCTTGAAAAGGTTCAAGATGGAGAACTCTAAGAAAGGTTTGGTACCTATTCAAAGAGGGACAATATTGAGTGCATCTCAATGTCCAGGCTCAAAGGATGAGCAAGAAAGGATGAAGGAAATCCCATATGCATCTGCTATAGGATCCATCATGTATGCGATGATATGCACTAGACCGGATGTGTCATGCGCTTTGAGCATGACAAGCAGATATCAGCAGAATCCGGGAAATAATCATTGGATGGCTGTTAAGAGTATATTGAAATACCTTAGGAGGACTAAGGATATGTTTCTAATATACAGATCTGGTGAAGAGGAACTCATTGTAAAGGGTTACACGGATGGGAGTTTCCAAACTGATCTAGATAATTCTCGATCACAATCAGGGTATGTCTTCATTATGAATGGACGGGCAGTGTCCTGGAAGAGTTCAAAGCAGGATGTGGTAGCATTGTCCACTACAGAATCAGAATACATCGTCGCTTCATTGGCAGCACAGGAAGCTGCATGGTTAAAGAAATTCATTGCCGATCTAGGGGTTGACTCTACCATTCAAGATCCCCTAGAGATCTTTTATGACAACGAGGGTGTGATTGCTCAAATCATGGAACCCCGTGCACATCAAAAGACAAGGCACATTGAGCAGAGATTCAACTACATAAGGGATGAAGTTGAAAAAGGAAAGATATGTATTCGCAAAGTTCACACCGATCAAAATATTACGGATCCACTCATGAAGCTCCTTGAAAGGCCAAAGCATGAGAGTCATACTTGTGCCTTAGGACTTCGATATTCTAGTGATTGGATTTGATCTATTTTGTATTTAAATATCGGAACAATTATTATCTTGACTCATATATATATATATATATATGATTATAATACTATGAGTTATGTTCCATTTTAGCATGTTTAAATCCATGAATATATGTATTATTCTAAATGTTTGTAGTCGGTCATATTTGTGGAAACAAATATGAAGTAAGACTATTATGAACTTGGATTGGTGGATATTCATAAGGTATGAATATAGAGCAAGAGGTTGCTACCAAGGTTCATAAATATTTGTGGGATACAAATATTGGACAGACCCGCTCTCAAATTTTACTGCATGGAATATGTAATTGATCATAAGTAAATTTGAGTAAAGGCGAATATCGTTGGGTTTCGATATTCACCAAATATTATACTTTGATCTAGTTCTTCGCTGTTCTGAAATAATGGACAGTACATGAGGCTAGTTTTAGGTGTGATACAAGGTGATTGTGAGAAACGTATGTAGTCAAGATGGGATTTGTTCCTCTTATTCATTGAGAGTATGATGTCTACGGCCTGATTAAGTTAAATCAACAGAGAATGATCATTCTGTGTCTCTGGATTTAACATGACATCTGTAACAAAAGGATAGATGATAGATTCACCTAAATCATTTCAAGTAAGGGACTTGAGGAAGATGATGTTATTAAATGGCACTTCGTCATGCGTATTAGGGGTAGTAAACCGTTGTTAGGCGGTATTTACTGCTTGCATCAATTCTCTATGTATCTTGTGCAAGTGGGAGATTATTAGGAACAGTCTGCCCAAGACACATATTGAATTGATGTGACTAGTACGTTATGATCCAATTCGGGTCATACCCAATAACAAGCTAGACAAACACCTACAATATTTATTTTATGATATGATCATGTAAATAAATATTGACACTTGAAGTATTTAGAAATTGGATTTCTAAATATTTGCACTAGTGTTATGATAAATTATATGGGTAATTTATTCTAAAGAGAGAGTACTTTGTACTGTTATTCAAATGGTTGAACAAACAATACAAGTGTTTTGTCCGCATTTATTTTACTCATCCGCATTTACCAATGCGGATGTGAAACTGAGGAAATGCGGATGAATGTTCCTCATCCGCATTTGCAAATGCGGATGTGCATTTGGGGAAATACTGAAGGAATTACTTCATCCTCATTTACTAATGCGGATAGCAAATGCGGATGTGCATTTTGGAAATGCTGATAGAGTTACTTATTCGCATTTACAAATGCGGATGTACATTTGGGAAATACAGATGAAGTTTCTTCTTCCGCATTTACAAATGCGGTTAGAGTTTGTTCATCCACATTTACTAATGCGGATGAATATTAGAGAAATGCGGATGGGTTAAAGGGATGGGACCCGTCCACTTTTCTCTCACTCTAAAATTCAGTTTCATAGGACGTGCAATATATGATTGCATTCAACCACTCTCTCTGATAACTTACAACACACACAAAGGTGCAAATCGGTGTTACTGTAGCTTTTCTCTCGATCAATCGAGGAAAACCAAGAACAAAACCCAATTCAAGTAAAGAAAATCCTAGCAACCTGGTGTATTGTTGGAAGCTTGGGGTAGACAAGCTTGAGGGTTCCTGCTTTGGAAGCTGTCGATCAAAGATCTTCTTTCTCTGTCCCATTCGAGAGGTAGATTACTAAACACCCTATGGTTGTTTGTAAGCATGGTTTTTCATATAACGATCCATTACGGGTTTTCTTTTAACAGATATATAAAATCGGTTTATATATTAACTGTAACAAATTTTTCATACTATTTCCGTTGCGTTTTCATTTTATAAGGATAAAATGATTCTGATTAACTTGTGAAAACTCAACAGTTCCCATGTAGAAATGCTATTTTAACATCCAGTTGATCCAATTCAAAATCATGAACTGCTGTTAGAGATAACACTACCCTTATCGAAGTATGCTTCACAACTGGGGAAAAAATTTCATTGTAATCTACCCCATCTAATTGGGTAAACCCCTTTGCCATAAGCCTTGCTTTATATCTGGGTTGATATCCCTGCATGCCTTCTTTGATCTTAAACAACCACTTACAATCCACTAGTTTTTTATCACTTGGCTTATCCATAAGAACCCATATGTTGTTCTTATGTAGAGAATCCATTTCATCATTCATAGCAGCTAACCACCTTTCATGATCTGGAGAGTTAATAGACTCTTCATAAGACAATGGCTCACACATGTTATCTTGTTCAGTAGCACAAAACACAAATGCTAAAATATCCTGAGAAGACCTGTATATGGCAGGAGGTATCACTTCCCTCCTAGGTCTGTCTTTGGCTATGCTATACCCATCATCAGCCCTTCTTGATGCACCCTGGGTGCTACATTCACCTGGTTCACCTTCACCGGAACCACCTGATGTCTCCACCTCAATTTGAACATTTCTTCCATCCTGGGAATAATCTTTATTTAGACATCCTTGACTATCTTTTATATCCTTGTATAAAATTGTAACGCCCGCCTCCCAGGGCACACCCTAGGGAGCGTTACGCATCGGATATACAGAACACATAGTAATCAGAGAATACATAGCGGAAGTCAAACAATAATTATAAATTATAACATATTATACATCTATCTTCTAATACAATGCTAATATTACATCAACTTAACTATAGAATAGATCCAAATCCTTGGCAACACTTTAGTCCTTTATTTTCTCATGAGCTTAGTCCATAATCTCTTATTCTTGTAATCACCTAGCACCTAGGATGTGTGTCCATAAAATAAAAACATTTGGGACTCAACATAAAGCTTGTGAGTTCATGAACATAGTATTCTTCAAAATTCAAGACATATTAATATTGACTATTACATCAAGCAGATACAACCATGAAAAACAGATAGGAACAGAATAAGCACAGTATAAATTCATATAATCAGGTTATGTATACAAACTCCACTGGCTAAAGCAGAATCATACAAGCAGCCCTTAAGCATCCTATCAAGCATTGCCACATATCACAGATGCTATTGATAGTCAATTTTTCAATTATTACCAGTTATCAGAACATCACATCCCATTTTATAAAACAGTTCAGAGGGACTCACCCGTTTAGAAGTTGCCCAATAGTTGATTACCTTTCCTAATATAATCTGGTAATATCTCTAATTCCTGATACAGTTCAAGTAATCCTAGGTTAGGTAATGATACAACTAACTAGTTATTGTAATGATTGGATATTGGTTTACGCTACCTTGTTTAAGCATGGGTGATCAGTCCATGCCTAACTAAGGCTAGGCTACCCAATAGCCACTCCTAACAATAACCCTAACACCTAAAAAATAATAATACTAATAATACTAAAACCACTCCTAATAATAATAATAATCTAAAATAAATAATAATTAACTTGATATAAATTTAAACGAACACATACCTTAAAACTATCTACGACAATTTGATGTAGAGTCTCCCTACTCGCGCTCCTACCCGAGCTCCAAAAACGACTAATAACAATACCAAGTGGGATATCGATTACCTGGAATTCTCTTTATAATAGAGCGTTTCCAAGAAAACTTATAATTTAAACTTAACCTATACGGTCTCTATTTATAATGGCTTCTGAATGCTCTTTTTTGTTCTTCTGGTCGATGTGGGATGGAGGTTGAGGCGTCTGCTTGCTTCAATTCTTTCAATTTGACATCTAAAATGTCATATTATATTATTATAATATTATATTATTATAATTAATTCAGCTGCTTAACTTGTTTTTCTCTTATAACTTTTAAAATATAAGGACCTATAAAATTTTGAATATGCCGTTGAGACGAGTTTATTTTTCTCTACGAGTCCACCTAAGTTTCGTTAAAAATGGAGCACGTTTAAATATAATATGTTATTATATTTATATATATTTAAACGGTCTTTTACGACACTAAAACTCGTCTAAAACTTTAAATTTAGAATAGTCATTTCACTCATTAGTTACTCGTTTAACAATATACGAAATGTAAAATTCATATTTCTTTTATTTTAACTATTACATATGACCCAAACGCTCGGGATGTTACATTCTCCTCCCCTTAAAAGAATTTCGTCCTCGAAATTCGAAGGCTACTCAAATAATTTAGGATATTTGGCTTTCATTTCTTCTGCTAATTCCCAAGTCTTTTCGGGCCCTTTCTGATCTTGCCACTGAACTAATACTAATGGAGTTACCTTCTTTCTTAGTTTACGCTCTTGAAAATCGAGAATCTTTAACGGTTTTTCTGTGAAGTTTAGTTTCTCGTCTACTTGCACGTCCTCCAATGACGCTGCTTGTGTTGGATCTGCCATACATTTCCTTAGGTTTGATATATGAAATGTATCGTGAATGCCTCTTAAGGTTTCTGGTAATTCTAGCCTGTATGCAACTGTACCGATTCTTGCGATGATTTTGAACGGTCTAATATACCTGGGACTTAACTTTCCCCGTTTACCAAATCTCATCACTCCTTTCCATGGTAAGACTTTTAGCATTACATAGTCTCCTTCTTGAAATTCTAAAGGCCTCCTTCTGTTATCAGCATAACTCTTTTGTCTATCTTGAGCAGCTTTTAATTGTTGTCTTATTTGTTGGATTTTCTTAGTTATCTCAAGAAGAATTTTGGTTTTAGTCAACTGATCATCCCCTATTTCTGTCCAACAAATGGGAGTTCTACACTTTCTTTCATATAATGCTTCAAACGGTGCAGCTTTAATGCTGGAATGGTAGCTGTTGTTATAAGAAAATTCGATCAAAGGCAAATGATCTTCCCAGCTACCTCCAAAATCAATCACGCAAGCACGCAACATGTCTTCCAAGGTTTGAATTGTTCGCTCGCTCTGACCATCAGTTTGAGGATGATATGCAGTGCTTAAACTGATTTTGGTTCCTAGTTCCTTTTGGAAACTTGTCCAGAATCTGGATGTAAATCGGCTATCCCTACCAGAGATAATGGCTAAAGGCACTCCATGTTTACTTACTATTTCATCAATATATATCTTGGCCAGTTTTTTTATTGGATAACTCTCACTTATGGGTAGAAAATATGCTAACTTGGTTAGCCTCTCAACCACGACCCATATAGCATTATATCCTTTTCGTGTTCTTGGAAGTTTCGTGACAAAATCCATCGTTACTCTATCCCATTTCCATACTGGCAACTCCAATTGTTCTAACTGGCTGGCTGGTTTTTGATGTTCAATCTTAACTTGCAGACATGTTAAGCATTTCTCAACGTATTAGGCTATAGATCTTTTCATATTAGGCCACCAGTAGTGGTTTCGAATATCTTTATACATTTTGCTTGCTCCGGGATGCATTGTGTATTTGGACTTGTGGGCTTCATCCAATACTTTGCCCTGAATACCTCCAAATTTTGGGATCCAAATTCTCTGACCAAATCGTAAGATTCCATCCGTTCCTTGAGTCAGTAATTTTTGGTTACCCATCATTCTTTCTGCCTGAATATTCGTATCTTTCAATGCTTTAGTTTGAGCATTCTTGATTTGGTCTTGCCAATCAAGCTTGACATCTATCTTTAATGCTTTTACCCTAATTGGTTTAACTTTTTCTTTTCGACTGAGAGCATCCGCAATTACATTAGCTTTTCCTGGATGGTACTTGATTTCACAATCGTAATCATTGAGAAGTTCCATCCACCTTCTTTGCCTCATGTTTAACATCTTTTGATTAAAGATGTGTTGTAAGCTCTTATGGTCTGAGTGGATTACACACTTAGTACCATACAAGTAGTGTCGCCAAATCTTTAAGGCAAACACTATGGCACCCAATTCAAGGTCGTGCGTAGTATAGTTCTTTTCATGAACTTTTAGTTGTCGTGATGCATAGGCTATAACCTTATTTCGTTGCATCAACACACAACCTAAACCATTATATGAGGCATCACAGTATATTACAAAGTCTTCATTACCATCTGGTAATGCAAGTATGGGAGCACTGCTAAGCTTTTGTTTTAGAAGGTTGAAAGCTTCTTCCTGCTTTGGTCCCCAGTCAAACTTTACATTCTTTCCAGTCAAAGATGTTAAAGGGGTAGCAATCTTGGAGAACTCTTGAATAAACCTTCGGTAGTATCATGCTAATCCCAAAAAGCTCCTAATCTCACTAGGATTTTTTGGTGATTCCCATTTCATCACAACTTCTATCTTGGTTGGATCTACTTGTATTCCCTTCTTATTTATCACGTGACCAAGGAATTGAACTTCTCTTTTCCAGAAGTCACATTTAGAGAATTTTGCATAAAGCGTTTCTTGTCGAAGGGTTTCTAGAACCATTTTCAAATGTCTGGCATGATCATCTTGGTTCTTAGAATAAATAAGTATGTCATCAATAAAGACAATGACAAACGTATCCAAGTATGGTTTGCAAACTCTATTCATCAGATCCATAAATGCTGCAAGGGCATTAGTTAGTCCAAAAGACATAACCAAAAATTCGTAATGTCCATAACGCGTCCTGAATGCGGTCTTGGGAATGTCTTCCTCGCATACTTTCAACTGATGATAACCTAATCGAAGATCAATTTTTGAAAAGTAGTTGGCTCCTTGAAGTTGATCAAATAAATCATCTATTCTTGGTAAAGGATACTTATTCTTGACAGTTAACTTGTTTAATTCTCTATAATCAATGCACATACGCAGTGAACCATCTTTCTTTTTGACGAACAATACTGGCGCTCCCCAAGGTGAGGAACTCGGTCTAATAAACCCTTTTTCTAAGAGTTCGTCAGTTTCCTTCATAAGTTCTTTCATCTCCGAAGGGGCTAGACGATAAGGAGTCTTCGCGATTGGTTTAGCACCATGTACTAAATCAATACGAAATTCTATCTGACGATCAGGTGGAAGTCCTGGTAAATCTTCCGGAAACACATTTGGGAAGTTTCATACCACAGGGATTTCATTGATTTGCATTTCCTTTTTAACATCTATCATGCACAAAAGTAAGGCTATGTATCCTTTCTGAATACATTTCATTGCCTTCACTGCTGAGATGATATTGGTCTTGGGATTTCCATCACTTCCATGAACTAGTAGCTTTTCCCCATTTGGCTTACGTACCATTATCGTCTTATCTTCACAGTCGAGACGAGCACAATATTTATTCAACCAATCCATCCCAAGAATGATATCATATTCACTTAGAATGGCCGGCATTAAATTTACAGAGAATTTAGTGTTAACTAGGGTAATAACACAATCCTTAAAAATATTACTTATCTTATCTTGCTCACCACTGGCAGTTTCTATAATATATACACAATCTAGAATTTGTGGTACTAAGTTCAAATAAGGTACTAAGGCAGTTGAAATAAAACTTCTATTTGTGCCCATATCAAATAAAACTCTAGCATATATGTTGTTAATGAGAAACATACCAGCTATAGTTTCATCCCCAGCTTCTTTTAACACATACACTCGGCCCTTGGAGTTGTTTTGATTCTCCACAGGTTGTGTTTGTGGAGGGTTCTTGCAATCACTTCGGAAATGTCCATACTCCCAACAATTGAAACATCTAACTTTTGGGCAGTTCTTTCATGAATGATCACCCATTGGACATTTAAGACATTTGGAATCTTGATACTTTCTCCAAGACTCACTTTTATCGTTCCTCCATGGTTTGTTGATACGGTTCCCTTCATTTCGTGTGATCTTTCTGTCCTTTCTTGGCATCTGGTTTCCATCATCATTTCTCTTTCTTTTGTTGTTTTCAGTCATTATGCCTTCTTCTTCGTATGCAATGGCACTTAATGCAATTGCAGATTCATAGGTTTTGGGGGCAGACATCTTAACTAACTGTCGAATATGAGAAGGTAACCCTTGCACGTATCCTTTTACGCGCTTTGCTTCAGGTGTTACATGCTCAGGAAGCAGTCGAGCCATCTCATCAAACTTAGTCGTGTACTGACGATGTGTCATCGTCCCGGCCTGTAGTTGTAAGAATTCTCTTTCAATTTTGTCCCTTTCAACGTCAGGACAAAACTTTTCCATCACAAGCTCCTTTAGTTCATTCCAGGTCAAAGCGGTAACAATTCCAGGTCCTTTAGCTTGTTTAACATTGTCCCACTAAAACAATGCCTCAGGCCTGAATAAGTGAGTGGCATACATGACAGCTTGCGTGGCTGTGCATCCACTAATTTCAATAACAGCTTCCATCTCATGGATCCACTGAAAGTTAGCCATGGAATCTCTTTTCCCGTCAAATATTGGAGGTTCACATCCCTTGAAAGCTTTGTAAGAACAACCTTGCTTAGGTTCAGTTCTCATAGGAGCATGTCCGTTACCATTGGTGTTATAGATATGATCATCTTGCCCGTTACTATCATTGCTTATATACCCCCTAGAGGCCTTCATAACCTCGGCAATAATGGTTGGCAAAGCATCTTTAATTACACCAGCTACAGCCTCTTGGAATTACGGTCCAGCAAATTGTTGCGCCTCGGATTCAGTATTACAAATATTTTCATGATCATCATTCACAGATGACATGATTTGCCTTCTACTACTAGGAGGTCTACCACGACCCCTACCATGAGTACTTCCTCCTCTTGTCATAGTGAAAACCAACATGAGGGAGCAGGGAATTAGTATTCACATGATGGATTATGATCCAGAACATAATAGTACTGATAGACAAGAAATAATAGTGGCCAGGTGTCATTGCTTATCTATTGCACTTATAATGTTCTAGCCATTGTCCTCCATGTTTTACCAAAACCTGTTATCCAGTACCTAAGTAGTTAATCTATTTATCTCAAAGCATCTTCCCTAGTTTAAGTCTAGATACTATCTTTGTACCTAGTTCACTTAAACTATGACTCTGATACCAACTTGTAACGCCCGCCTCCCAGGGCACACCCTAGGGAGCGTTACGCATCGGATATACAGAACACATAGTAATCAGAGAATACATAGCTGAAGTCAAACAATAATTATAAATTATAACGTATTATACATCTGTCTTCTAATACAATACTAATATTACATCAACTTAACTATAGAATAGATCCAAATCCTCGGCAACACTTTAGTCCTTTATTTCCTCATGAGCTTAGTCCATAATCTCTTATTCTTGTAATCACCTGACACCTAGGATGTGTGTCCATAAAATAAAAACATTTGAGACTTAGCATAAAGTTTGTGAGTTCATGAAAATAGTATTCTTCAAAATTCAAAACATATTAATATTGACTATTGCATCAAGCAGATACAACTATGGCAAACAGATAGGAACAGAGTATGCACAGTATAAATTCACATAACCAGGCTATGTATACAAACTCCACTGGCTAAAGCAGAATCATACAAGAAGCCCTCAAGCATCCTATCAAGCATTGCGACATATCACAGATGCTATTGATAGTCAATTCTTCAATTATTACCAGTTATCAGAACATCACATCCCATTTTATAAAACAGTTCAGAGGGACTCACCCGTTTAGAAGTTGCCCAACAGTTGATAACCTTTCCTAATATAATCTGGTAATATCTCTAAGTTCTGATACAGTTCAAGTAATCCTAGGTTAGGTAATGATACAACTAACTAGTTATTGTAATGATTGAATATTGGTTTACTCTACCTTGTTTAAGCATGGGTGATCAGCCCATGCCCAACTAAGGCTAGGCTACCCAATAGCCACTCCTAACAATAACCCTAACACCTAAAAAATAATAATACTAATAATACTAAAACCACTCCTAATAATAATAATAATCTAAAATAAATAATAATTAACTTGACATAAATTTAAACGAACACATACCTTAAAACTATCTACGGCAATTTGATGTAGAGTCTCCCTACTCGCGCTCCTACCCGAGCTCTAAAAACGACTAATAACAATACCCAGTGGGATATTGATTACCTGGAATTCTATTTATAATAGAGCGTTTTCAAAAAAACTTATAATCTAAACTTAACCTATACGGTCTCTATTTATAATGGCTTCTGAATGCTCTCTTTTGTTCTTCTGGTCGATGTGGGATGGAGGTTGAGACGTCTGCTTGCTTCAATTCTTTCAATTTGACATCTAAAGTGTCATATTATATTATTATAATTAATTCAGCTGCTTAACTTGTTTTTCTCTTATAACTTTTAAAATATAAGGATCTATAAAATTTTGAATATGCCGTTGAGACGAGTTTATTTTTCTCTACGAGTCCACCTAAGTTTCGTTAAAAACGGAGCACGTTTAAATATAATATGAAATTATATTTATATATATTTAAATGGTCTTTTACGACACTAAAACTCGTCTAAAACTTTAAATTTAGAATAGTCATTTCACTCATTAGTTACTCGTTTAACAATATACAAAATGTAAAATTCATATTTCTTTTATTTTAACTATTACATATGACCCAAACCTCGGGATGTTACAAAAATCTCTTCTCTAAAGGTCACATCTCTACTAACTATAACCTTTGGGCTTACATCAACCAATCTCCAAAGCCTATAACCTTTAACCCCTTCTGGATACCCCAGAAATACACACTTTTGAGCCCTGGGTTCTAGTTTTCCTTGACTTACATGAGCATAAGCTAGGGACCCAAATACCTTAAGATGCTCATATCTAGCCTCCTCACCAGTCCAAACTTCTATGGGGGACTTCATATTGATGGCTGTAGATGGAGACCTATTAATCAAATAGGCTGCAGTAGATAATGCCTCAGCCCAAAATTGCTTTGACAACCCAGAATCTATCAACATACACCTCACTCTTTCAAGTAGAGTTCGATTCATCCTCTCCACCAACCCATTTTGCTGGGGAGTACCCACCACAGTCAAATGCCTAGATATCCCGTTGGCCATACAAAACTGCTCAAACATATGATTACAAAACTCTAGACCATTATCAGTCCCTAGTTTTATTACTACTCTACCAGTTTAAGTTTCGACCAAACTTTTCCACTCTTTGAACTTCTCAAATGTCTCATCTTTACTCTACGAGAGTAGTCATCAATCAATGACAAGAAGTACCTAGCACCACCTAGTGACTCGGTTCTAGCTGGTCCCCATAGATTAGCGTGCACATAATCCAGCATCCCTTTAGTATTATGCACGCTCCTGCTGAACTTAACCCTATGAGTCTTACCTAGAATGCATTGTTCACAAAATCCTATGACACACTCACTTATATCTCCTAACACCTTCATGCTTATTCAACTCCTTTAAACCTTAAGTACTAATATGGCTAAGCCTTCTATGCCACATCATAGCTAAGGTGTGGTTATTTCCCTCTGCAACTACCACAGTACCCGAGATCACCTTTCCTTCTAACAGGTAGAGGTTATTTCCTCTCCTTGACCCACTCAGCAACACCATGGATCCCTTTACAACTTTGGCGTTTCCATTCTTCAGGCTTACATGACACCCATTACTTTCAAATATACCAAGAGAAATAAGGTTTCTCTTTAAGTCTGGTAGATATCTAACATGAGTTAGATCAATCAATGACCTATTATCCAATTTAATTGAGACTGTACCGATACCTAGTTTATGAGATGTCATGTCGTAAGAACACATTGAATCCAAGATCCACTCCCGACCAGATTCATTATTAGAGACTACCAGAACATCCGCGCTTTCATACCCATCTGCAAAACTTTTTGGGGAAGAATTTCAATGTGCCTTTGTCTTAGCATATTCTTGCTTTCTTTTCTTCTATTCAGGACATTCTCTTTTCAAGTGCTTCTTAAAATTACATATGAAGCACCTGAGTTTTCCCTTTGACTTAGATGTGCCCATGTTCTTATGCTTCATAACCCTTTTGTCTAATCGACCCCTTACCATTAGGCCCTCCGATCCATCTTCTTTAATTTTAGTTCTCTTTTGTAGTTCTTTTGAATTCATAGCTGCCAGTACCTCTTCCATGGTTAAGGTGTCTCTCCCAAACATGAGAGTGTCAACAAAATGTTCATAGGTGTGCGGAAGCGACGATAAGAAGATTATGGCCTTGTCTTCGACATCAATCTCTACCTCAATATTTTCCAAATCAAGAATGAGTTTGTTGAACTCATCTGTATGATCTTCCAATGACCTACCAGTTGCCAATTGAAAGGTATACAATCATTTCTTCAGGTAGAGTCGATTAGCCAAGGTCTTTGTCATGTACAAGGACTCAAATTCGTCCACACGCTTGCTGCAGTGGTCTCCTTTGAAACTTCTCGTAGTACTCGATCACCCAGACTTAGGATGATCGCCAAATTAGCCTTTTCCATCAAATCTTTCTTCTCTTTATCGGACATGGTTTCTGGTAGACTGGTTTCCCCCTTTAGTAGGTCCACCAATCCTTGATGTACCAACAATGCTCTCATCTTCAATCTCTAAAGACTGAAGTCGTTCTTGCCATCGAACTTCTCAAGATCAAACTTCATGGTCTACACCATCTTTCCCAATTTCTTACTGACCTCCGCAATTGATTTCTGAATCGATCAAGCTCACAAGGCTCTGATACCAATTGTTGATTAAAACCAGAAATCAAAGAACCAAAACAAATAAGAAGAACAACTACACTTGAATTCAATTGATTATGAAGAATGAGTTACAACAGGAAAAACTTCGGAAACTATATCAAGAACATACAGATATAGTGCCAAAACAAACTAATTTCATCACTAGTCACTCAACTAAGATAGTTGACGCAAACAGTCCCTGAACTATAGTCAACCTAACATATTGACTTAAACCTTGACTTTAACACTATTTTACAACAACATGTGAGTTTTCTTAAACTTAAAATCCTATTGAACTTTTGATGAAGATATTTTTATAAGAACCAATGAGGTTATCCTGAAAATCATAATTGATATAATGTGTTTCGGTTCAAGTGAACCGAATCCATGCTAAAGATCATTTGTGTTGCCCAACTTGCCTAAAACACCCAATTTAGTACCTCTAGGTAGCAACATTGTCATTACTAAGTTGTATTTATATCTTATAATGTATATATCTATACCTTTGTATGGAGAGCTTGGCTAGTAAAATAGAAAGGGTCCTCCCATGCTAAGGGCCATAAGAAGGATCAATCTTAAGTTGACCACCCCTTTGAATGCTCAACCCTAGATATAATCCCTAGATGCGATTGATGCAAGTAATAATCGGTTTTAGGAACATTGAAGGTGCAATAAGTGCTCTCTAAACCGAGTACAAGAGACATAATGTCTATAGGTGATATGGTAATGGTTGAAGAATATGCATTTGTATATTCAGTACCATTATCACACTTCGAAACATCTTGATTTCACTTTAATTTGAGTGCAAACAAACGCATTAAAGAGCAAAAAGTTTGCAAAACTTGTGATTTTGTAAACAACATGAGAGAAATCATGAAGCTAGAAATCATGTCTTATCTTTTATTAGTATTCATTACAATCGTTCCATAAAGCTCGCAAGAACTTCATGTTTGACGCGTAATATAGTAAGATATCTACATCGTGACGCCAATTTATTTAAAACACACAAACTTTAAGTAGGCTTCATTCCATCTTGATATGAAATTCAAGGTTATACCAGGACTAACCATTTACCATTGTACCACCTGAAAAAAAAATACAACGTCATTATCTACAACAAATATATCGATTTGCACACATTTTTACAGCACTTCTAAGATGTGATAACTATAGTCATATTGTTCACACTAATAATATCATTAAAAATGTTCACATGTATAGTTTATTGTGAATGATGCATATAAAAGCTATTGATATCCGTATTTATGATTATAATTATTGAATAAATGTTGATACTTACTAATTTGTAAAAAATAAAATTTGTCAACTATAACATGATAAAATAAATTTAATTCTCATGATTTAGTAAAGTGTTATGCTATTACAATAAAAAAACTTCTATGTTTCTCTTTATTATGAGCAATAGAACTTGTGTTACCTTGTTAACTTATTTCACATGTATGATAACATCTCCAACACCCTCCTGGTCACTTTTTGATGTGGATGCCAGGTGAAGGAGAGAAAGAGAGGAGAGAGTGCATACCTCAATGAAAATTCAAATAAAGACGGATGGACTTTGTGAAAAGTGTGAGGTGAAAGAAGAGAGAAATAGAAGCGGGAAGATAGAGAAAGTGAAGAAAGAAATGGAAGAAAAAGGTAACGTGACAAATGGTTGGGACATCTAAATGCCCTCCCATTAGAGATGATTTAAGTGTGAATGTTTAATAAAAAATTTGTATATATTTCTAACTAGGTTACAATCTCGTGTATTACACGAATTAGATAACTAAAATATTAAATTATTAGTAATAAAAATTTAAGAATTATAAAACAATATTTGAAAATAAAATATGATTGAAGTTATGTATAAATAGCTAATTTAAGTAAATAAATAATAACATCTTTTCCTTTAATTTTGTTTTATAAAAGAATTTGTGTTTTTTAAATATAGCCTTTAAAGAAAAAATATTAAGGAAATGATTTTCTTTATAAAAATTTATTTTATAAGAATATTTTGTATCTTATAAAAAATTATTTTTAAATGGTGTGTTTTTAATAAAAAAACAGGTTTTTATTTATTAAATAATACGTTTTTTATTTAAAAAGGTATGAATAATATTATTAGAGTATTATTATTAATAAGAGAAAGAAGTGAAAAAGTTAGTATGAGAAGGATTACAATTGTGTCACGTGCCATCTTAGTTATTTATATTTTAGATATAGATAGATAGATATATATAGATAGGCTATATACTCACGTATTAAGCAATTTGAATAAGAGAATATTCAATAGTTAATAATGAAAATGAAGAGCTATTATAAAATATCTTGATATAAGATATAATTAAAATTACATATATGTAATAGTTCAAGAAAAAAACAATTATAGTATTATCTTAACTCTCTTATCTAACAATTTATTTTTAAGCATTCGCTTAAAAACTATTATAATAAATTTCATATTTTTATAAAAATCTTGTTTATTAAAAACTCTAGGTTTTAATTATTTTTGTTGTTTTGATAAGATTGTTTTTAGGAAATTTCACCTTTTATATTTTTTTAAATTACCGACTTAAAATATTCTATTCCAAAAAGTTTAGTGTTTTCAAAAATATCATATTTTATAAAACTTATGTTTTTTAATTATTTCTATCTTTAATTAAAAGATGTGATTTTTAATTTTCTTAATAAATTTATTTTTAAATGATAGCTTGATTTTAAAAATATAAATGAGAAAGAGAGGCAGTAATTAATTAAATTGGTTTTTAATAAAAGAGAGAAATTAGTATTAGTGTTCAAATGACTATAAAAGTGATGTGAGGATGTCAAGAAGCGTGACATGCGACAACATCAAACTTTCTTTTATTATATAGTATATAGATGTCTTTTAAAAGTGTGTAAATGAATTTGTTTGTTGTACATTACAGATGTATATGTTGGAAATTCTTTGGTTAAAGTAGGCATCTTTGGTACTATGTCGGAATAACATGACGTGTTACCAACATATTACCAAGGGAAATTATCGAGGGAAGTGGTATTTAGCATGAAAGTGTAGGGACACACTCGTCATCAAGGTATGTGTTCAAGTGCATTCTTTTGTGTTTATAGAATTAATTACCATTAGGATGAAGAACTTGGCCAGTAAAGTAGGAAGAGTCCTCGGATGCAAGGAACACGTATGATGGAGCCACCTCATAAGGTTGACCTGCCCTGTCCATGGGCACTAGCGACCCAAATGTTGCTATATGCTCATCATTGAGTGCTGCAGCTTGCAGTGGTGTCCATATCGGACCAGGGGCCACTCCATTTACACGAATCTTCTTGTCAACAAGATGCAGTCCTAGACCCCTTGTGAAGGACACTATGGCTCCCTTTGTTGAAATGTAGTCGAGCCAGCTTGGCGGGCTAGGATTATATGCTAACACTGATGTGGTGTTTATGATGGAACTTCCTTCTTTCATATGCTCCAAGGCATGCCTACAACAATCCATAACAACAAATCAAAATAGTTGGTTAGAAAAAAAAATCAGATGTGAATGTGTGGAATCATAGTTAATTTTCTCACTAAAAACAAATTTGACATATGAATTGTAACAAATTATTAGAACTTTGTGCAATTATTATTTTCCAATGAAAAAAATAACTAGAGTATTATTAAGAAATTTGACACACCTTGTCATGAAAAAATAGGAAAAAATGTTGGTCCTAAATACATATTCAAGCCTCTCCTCTGTGATCTCTTCTAACGTATATGAATACACATAGTACTGCATGGCTGGATGGTTCACGAGGATATCAATACACCCATATTTTGCAATGACCTCGTCTACGACAACCTTACAGTTCTTGTTATACCTAAGATCGGTAGGTAGGCCAATTGGATCACTCGAGCCTTCAGGTTTTGATTCATTTATTATCTTTAACGTATCATGTGCGTCTATGTCCTCGACACCCTTCACATAAGTAAAAGCTACAGTCGCGCCCTCTATAGCAAAGTGGTGGCAAATGGACCTTCCAATACCTGAATCGCCTCCTGTCACCAACGCCACCTTACCCTACACCACAACAACCAAAAGTTTAATGACTTTTCTCACGAAGGCTTTATAACATAACTTTAGAGCCAACTTTGTATATTTTGTGACAAGTGTAAGTTTGAAACTCTTCTTTGTTATTTGGACTATATTAATATCTTGAAAACGTATATATATATTTTTTACGCATAGTTTATACATATTATTGTAAATCGAATATGAATGTATAAGTCTTCTAAAAAAACAAAATCAATAACATACATTAACTCATCAAGCAATTAGGATGCATTGATCGTACCCCACTTTTTTAATATTTTTGTAAGACGTCAATCACTATCATTAGAGATGTTATTGTTTTGAATTTTTTATAAAGAAGTCAAATGCCGAAATCAATCACTATCATCTGCTAATTACAAAATCAATTCGCAACAAATAATAATCAAAACAAGGTTAAACTTTTCGGAATGATGATTAACACACTTATCTACTCTTACTTTTATTCCCAAGCTATATCAATAGACAACACATATATAATACATAATAAATTGCCACCCCAAAACTCGAACCCACCACGATTTAGTTTATCCATGATTATGCAAACAAGGTTTAATCTCTCAGTTTCACTCTAAACCCAAAATTTTGACAATTTCTGATGTCAGATATCAACCGTCTTTTAACAAAATTTCAAGGTTTGAATATTTCTCACAGTGGACGAACAAAAACTAAAAGTGCTCTCCTGTTTTCTCTTATGAAACAGCTTGAAAAGGTCCGATTTCTCTCAACGCCTTTTTAAATTTGATGTTTTGATTCAATAAGTTGATTTTGGTTGTCTCAAATTAATTGATAGTTGTCGGGAATTTGATCTTACCCATTGTGATTTTAATTTGTAGGTCATGTAAAGTTTATTAGATGATTATGTTCTTCAACATTGGTTATATAGTTACTTAATGGATGATTATTTTGAAGAATTGCTTAGATCAATATATAAATTTTCCATTGGTTGGATTTTGGGAATGCACCGCGTGTGGTCACTCCGTTACGCATCACCACCGTTGTCTTGATTGATTATACGTTCCCGACACCGTGTTAATTGCGTTAACGAATAAGCGACTATCACTGGATAGAGATTTGGGTGTCTTGGTGATCAAGTTGGGGAGATAAGCCGGATAGGGATCTGGATTTTGCACGGATGTTCGGGTTGTGTTTTGGTTCGTAGACCGGATCTAGTGACCAAATTGTTATTACGTGATGTCTAGTTTTGTTGTGGTCTAGGATCTTGTGAAAGATATAATTTCTTAAACACTCTACGGTTGTGATTGAATATTTGATTTGCAATTGGATTCCTAGTGGGCGATCAAGGGTTTTGATCTAGATTGGTTCATGCTTTTATTCGGTTGTGGGTTTTGAAATTGTTTTAAATCCTATGCACTCTTAACTCCTCATATTTCAACTTAAGTTTGTCACCTTATTGTAACACCTTGGAGACATATAAAGATGGTTTTTGTTGGGGCTCCATATCATATTTTGTGCTTCACTTAAGCTCACCTTGTGTTCGTATTTCAACTCATATGTTCGGCGGTAAGTTTGTTTATGTTCGTTAGGTATAAATGAAAGAACGCACCATCTGTTTATGTTCGTTCGTTTAACTAAATGAACGTAATTTTCTTGTTTGTATTCGTTCATTTATTAAACGAACAAACATAAACAAACTTACCGCCGAACGGTTCACGAACTGTTTACCGAACGTTCGTTTCGTTACAACCCTATTTCTAGGGATTGCCTTTAGCCTTAGCCACGTTAGTCTCGGTGAGTATTATACCTTCATATTCTTTCAACTTATGCTATTGTACTTAGTTTTTGCATGTGTATTCTAAGAAAATAGTATTTTTTTCTAAGTCGGGTCTCTTCAAGAGCAATTTCTTTTTTCTTTTGGTAAAGTTATAATGTTGGTACCTATCACATTCTTCTCAGCCTACTGATTAGTGAGGTATTTGCTAAGTATATGTATTTGTTTTTTATTTAATTATCACACCATATTTTTTAGTTGTTACAAGTGTCCAGTTTTAATTTTTGTAAAAATATAAGTTTAACTTTTATGGTTTTTTAATAAACCAATAAAATAATATTATTCAAAATCTAATACTTCCACTAAAAATAATTAAAGGAGTTTACATGGAGTTTGCCAGACGGCTTGTAATTAGGGTTGCTAAATTGAGGCAGAGGTTTCATAAGGTATTCTTTTCCTGGTTGTGACTCCTGATGCTGTGGTGGGAATCGTCGTTCGCCTTCACCCATCCGCATTGTCTTCTCCTAAAACAAGATCACAAACTTTACTTAGGAAAAGTGCATGTACATATGAAAATATATAGAAATCACACCACATGCAAGGCACTTATTGGACTAAGAATTGGCACAAGATACTGGATTTTTTATCTATAACAAATTATCTTCTTGTTGAGATATAAGGACAATAATAAGACCACCTTAAAGGTATGAATAGCAGACGAACCATGCCTCTCACCCCTTCCAATCGCATATGTGATCCCACTAGAGCTAATTCTCAAGCTTTGTGACGATAGACAAGACTTTCGTAAAATCTTGGCGGGGGTGGAAAACGCTAAATTCATCATGTGTAAATATGACATTATGTATAGAAATATAGAATGAATGAATGTATAAAAAAATGTGTGTTCGAAATATATAATATGTAAATTACAGTATTAGCTAGATAGATATAAATATAGATAAAGATAGAGGAGCTTAAAGTAAAATGAAAACCTCATAATATGTTAGGTTTACCTTGTAGTAAGTGAGATTAAGACATAAGAAGTGTTACCGGGATGCGTAAGCATTATGAAATATTAAAATTTGTCATGTTTTTTTTTATGTAATGGTTTCTAGTCGTGAGAAACAACCTTAAGCATCAAGTAAGGGTAAGACTGCGTACGCTAGATTGCTTTGCTATCGACCCCTCCCTAGACCCTGCACAAAACGGGAGCGAAGTGAAGTTATGTGATGTTGCCTCACCATATTTATCAAGTCTTTGGTATTACTCACTATAATAAAATGAAGCTAATGCAACTATGATAATATGTTGCATTAGGCTTTGAAAAAGTTGTATTAAGTATTGAACATGTTTCATCACGCCTAAAACAACTTTTTTTTATCAAAGGCGTGATCACTTGAAGTTGCATTAAACCAAACAATATTTTAGTTAGATAATGCAATATTTTTAGTAGAAATACAATTGTTTTTTTTATTGATGGCTTCTAAAAGCTTGTATTAGGCTTATTTTTCTAGTAGTATCTGATTATATGTATATATTAATTTGGATTGATCTTGGCTAGTTGAGTTATAAAGCTTTAGCGGTTTTACAATATAATCTTGCATAATTTAACTATTGTTAGTACCATGCTACGTGATGGGGCTAGCATTTTTTTCCGTACCTACAATCGTAAACTACAATTGTATATATTGAAATGCTAATAAGGCGGGGGCTTCAAAATTTGTAAATGATGGTAAACAGTTAATATAATCGGTGGTATAAGGATTAACATAAAACCTAAAACTTCATTAAAGAAAAAAGGAAAGGAGAAATAAAAAAGAAAGGAGAAAAACCAAAAGAAAACAAAAATTCGCCAAATAGGTTAGAAAATTTAAAGGTAAATGTATATATAAATAGCCAAAAACAGATTTATTTTTTTAAAGAAAACCCAAGCTTGCCAAGCGGCAAGCGCCAATTGGTCCACCGCCCAAGCCAACCAATCGCAAGAATTAATTGTTCATGGCGATGGTATTTGTTATAGGGTAGATCATATATTTATATATATTTTTGTCAGAAACAATATGTCACAAATCAGATGCAACTTGGTTTAAGCGATTGTTGATAGTGCAATAACAATAACTTATTAAAAGGGTATATATTAATTGCAACCCTTTTGCTACCGTTTTGACAGCGGCACATGATCGTTTTTAATAGTGCAATAACATTTAACTTATAAAAACTTTAGGTTTCTTCTTCCTTTGTCCATTTTAGGTTTTCACACAAGTTTCCTCATAAGACTAGCAGTTTATTATCAAGTTTCCTTGTTAGCCTAAAGAAAAACCAATAAAACTAATGAAGTTCATAAGTTTCTAGTAAATAAAATGTACTTAGTATGTACAATATGTACTTAGGCTTCAGGTAGTGATGGGTAGTCTTGTGAACACCGCCGCAACCCACTGGGATAGTGGCGGGCGGCTTGTTGAATGGGTGCTACAACCCGAGGAAGAAGCCGATCGTTTTCCCCATTTTCGACCGTTGAACAATCTTTGGTGGGTGGTATCCTACGGGTTTAGTGTCTTTTTGTTTAGGATAGTTTTGGGTAAAGATAAGATAACACATTATGGTTGGTTGATAGCTAGAGTGTTTTTCAGAGCACCCTACCACCCTTAAAAGGTATAAATTTTTTTATTAATGTGCTATAGCGTGAAGAGACGGTCAAGTTTTAATATAGATTAGCCTTTGGGATATCTAACTTCTATTTATAGAGGATTTGTAAGTTGTAACAACTCAAGTGGACATATGAACAACCGTTACAAATATAACATAATGAGTTGATTTGGATTGATATTGCACATAATTTTATATTTGAATAAAATTACTAGGGATGGTAATAGTTTGAGTATTGTTAATCAAAACCTTATATCTGATTATAAAAACATGTCTCGTGTCTGTCGAACACTTATTTACTCATTATATACTAGTAAGGCATGGATATACTTGAGGCCTTACACGTATCCAATGTACCCATAGTTTGTTAAAAAATACCTATTAGGGTTTCATGTACATTTCTTATCGTTTTAGTTTTATTTAACTTTACCGCATGAAGAACTTAGAAATATAAAATAAAGTGTTAGGGGCTGTTTGGTAGTCTTTTAATGGTCATTAAGAGGCTATCTCTTAATGGTTTATAACCTTTAAATGATTAAGAGGTAAGCCTAATGCTGAATAGTTAAAAGGTAGTCTCTTAATGGTCATTAAAATGCTACCAAACAGCCTTTTAGTTTATTGTATGTTACCAAAGTACATTCCCATACAGACATAAATTAACAAATTCAAGTGAAATATTTTAATGAAAGCTATAAGTTTCTTTGCTATAAGTTTCTCTCCAAGAGCACTGGATTTCCTATAAATGTAAGAATGTGTTTTCTATATTATAAGAAATGACAGTAAGTGGTTGTGAGTGAAAAAAAAATAAAATGTTACTATTTATCTGTATATATATTTAAAGAAACACTATTTAACTTCTATAAATTTTTTAATATTTTTGAAAGTGGTTGTTAGTGAACGAGAGATAAAAAAAAATGATAACAATACAAAAAATATTATTTAATTAAAAAAGAGAAAACGGAAACTTTATTACAATAATGGAGATAGACAATCCAATGTGAATGCTCTAACACGCCCAATTTACCAATCGTTGTTATTACTGGTTGTAATTAAATCTTATAGTGTGTGGAAGCTATACAATAATTTGGATGTAGAACATGCTAAGAACACTTAAATGAACCGATGTTGAAAAGTCGACTGACCCCACCCAAGAAACCCTTTGGGAACATTGAGGCTTTTGTTAAGAAGAGCACAAACTCATTAATTAACAATTTCATTAATATATAAACATACCACAAAGGGAGCTATGAGCCAACTGGGCCTATAAATGAACTGAACGTTCATGAATTGTTCGACGGAAAATTCATTTATGTTCATTTATTTAGGAAATGAAAGAACATGAATAAAAAATTTGTGTTCGTTTATCTAAACAAACAAATAAGAACACATGTTTTGTTTATTCGTTTACGTCATGAACGTCATTTATTTATAATAAATTAATATATTAACAAAAAGGTATTATGTGTTAATATTTGAAACATAAGTGTATTATCTTATACTAGAATCCTATAAGTTTAGTGAGATTTTAATTTCCACTAATACACTTAAAAGTTTCAAAATAATAATTTAAGGTTTTTTCTTTTTTTTAATTATGTTTGTTTATTATTGTTCATTTATGTTCGTGTATTATTGTTCATTTGTGTTCGTTTATGTTCGTGAAGTGTTCATTTAACTTTTTAACGAAAAACATGAACAAACACGAACATTTTATTTTTTTTAATGAACGAACATAAAAAAAACTTGTTCGATTATGTGTTCGTGTTCTTGTTCGGTAAAAGTTAAATGAACGAACACGAACATGCTGATGCTCGTGTTCGTTCGGTTTATTTATAGGCCAAGAGACAACATGGTACCGTGGCTACACATGCAACATTGTGTCACTTGGGCGTGGACCACGGTTGCGAGCTACGAGCGTGAGACCGTTCACGGGTACACTCCACCTTTTGCTATTTTTAATGACTGTTTTAAAAAAAATATTCGAATCCAACAAAAATCAAAAACAAACTAAATTTTTTTACACATCCAACTTTCAAATCTTATGGAAATCCATACAAACATATCCTATTTTGAAATGGATTCATCCTCCTTAACATCATCGTTATCATTATCATCTCTATCCGGCAAGATAACACTATTATTCATCAACATAGTCATTTCACATTAAGTGCATTCTTATATGTGTTTAAAAATAATTGTTAGAGTAAATTACCATTTGTATCTCTGACGTTTGTTCATTTTAACCACTTGCATCCCTACGGTTTCAAAATTGTCATCTAACCTCTAACGTTTTATGTTATCTTCATTTGAGTCTATGTCATTTTATTTTTATCTCCATTTGAGTCTAAGTGACTAACATTGTTAATGTTTCTGTAAAATTATTATTGAAAAGAGTAAACTACCCTTACAATTAAATAATAACAAAAGAAAACTTGTGGGTCCCATCCATCAATATCTTCTCTTCAAATCACCACCACCACAACCGCCCCCATCGCCGCACCAAACAGCCGCATCACCACCTGATCGGTGTCGAAGACCCGATCAAATAAGAAAAGAATTTGCTGTTTATGATTCCTAAAACCTTAACTAGTTAGGGTAAATAGGGTGCGATCCCACGAGGAGTCCGTGGATGTTGTCACGCCGTAACTGATTCAAAATTACTTACTTATATTTCACTAAACTGTAAATTAGAACTAAATGAAATTACCAATAAAAATAATCACTTATAAAGCAAGACGAAACTTGGACTTGGTTGAAAAACTATTGCGATGAAAAGGGATCACACCGGGTTTCAGGATGTAAATGAATATATAGCTAATGTTTACCCAATCTTGAAGTTACATAGACATAACTTGCTTATACGTATGTTGAAAAGTAATGCGAACTTGATATCCGATTATGTAAATTAACTAGTAAAACTAACTAATGCCACAATCTAGAAACTTTAATTGCATCACCAATTAATGAAGATAACCTAATTACTACTCAATGGTTAACAATGTAAAACTGATAACTTGATAAGTAATAATCAAATCAACAT